>CM028130.1:1134335000-1135585000 GCA_016271365.2 Neoceratodus forsteri
GTGGATAAAACATTCTTGGATTATGCTAAGGCTTTTTATTATCTCTCCCATAAGGTTCTTTTAGAACAATTAACACATTTGCATCTTCCACATAACATAGAAGAAGGAAACCACTTTGGTTCTCAAATACAGTAGCAGAAAAGGTCAGAGCCAAAAGGCTGGCCTTCAGAAAATATAAGGGAACACAGCGGGATGAAGATAGGGGGGCATACCAAACTGCCCTAAGGGAAGCAGGTAAGGCAGTAAGGCAGGCAAAGTCCCAAACTGAGGAAACACTAGCACAAACAGTAAAAGAAGGTGACAAGACTTCTATAGATACATTAGTGAAAGGAGAAAGTCCAGAGGGGTATTGCTAAGCTTAATGGAGAAAGGGAGCATGTGAGGAGGAGGACCCTGTAAAGGCATCTATCCTAAATAGATACTTTGCTCAGTATTCACTGAAGAGAAGGTAGGCAGGGCCCACAGCTCAGCATCATGGACACAGGGGAGGGAGGTGAGCACTACCCTTCACAAAAGAAAGGGTCCTACAAGAGCTTGCTAAGCTCAGGGTGGATAAGGCAATGGGACCGGATGGCATACATCCCAGGGTACTTAAGGAGCTAAAGGAGGAACTAGCAGAGCCATTAGCAGAATTGTTTAGTGAGTCTCTGAGCACAGGAGAGGTCCCAGAAGACTGGAGAAGGGTTATGTGATCCCACTCCACAAGAGTGGTAGCAGGGAGGAGGCGGGAACTACAGACCGTCAGTCTTACCTCAGTAGTGGGCAAGATTATGGAAGCACTCCTTAAGGAAAGGATAGTGCAACACCTGGAATCCATAGGGCACAGGATCCAAGACAGCATGGGTTTACAAAGAAGGTCCTGTCAAACTAATCTCATGATTTCTTTGACTGGGTAACCAGAGTGGTGGACCAAGGGGAGCAGTTGATGTCGCCACCTTGACTTCAGCAAAGCTTTGACACTGTTCCACATAGAAGATTGATAAATAAGCTAGGTAGGCTCGGGTGGGTCAGAAGTTGGTCAACTGGTGGCAAACTGGTTGACTGGCAGAAAACAGAGAGTGGTGGTAAATGGTATACAGTCAGTAAGAGATGCAAGTCACAAGTGGGTACCTCAGGGATCAGTCCTAAATAGTCCTATTCAACATCTTCATTAGTGACCAGCAGATGGACTAGAGGGTAAGGTTTGTCTGTTTGCAGATGACACCAAGATCTGCAAAAGAGTAGATGATCCAGATGGGGTGGGCAGAATGAGAAGAGATCTGGATAAACTAGCAGAATGGTCAGAAGAGTGGCAACTGGATTTAATGCAAAGAAGTGCAAAATCATGCACATAGGGAAGAGAAACCCTGAAGCCACTTATAGGCTGGGAGGGAGTTGCTAGCAGTCACAAAGGAAGAAAGAGACTTGGGCATCATCATCACTGATGACCTGAAATCATCCAAGCAGACCTCTAAAGCAGTAGGTAAGGCTAGGGGGTGTTAGGGTGTATTAGTAGGGTATCACAAGTCGTAAGAGGGAGGTAATAATCCTCTGTACAAGACATTGGTTAGGCCCATCTGAGTACGCGTGCAGTATTGGAGGCCACACCTTCACAAGGACATTAACCAAATTGAGGCAGTCCAGAGAAGGCAACCAAAATGGTGCAGGGACTGCATCAGAAGACATATGAGGACAGATTAACGGAGCTCAATATGTATACCCTTGAGCAAAGGAGGGAGAGAGGTGATATGATCGAGACATTTAAACACCTTAAGGGCATAAACAAGGTGAAAGAGTCTAACATGTTTAAATATAAGAAAAATAGCAGGACAAGAGGACACAGCATGAGATTAGAGGGAGGCCGATTAAGGGGGAATGTGAGGAAATTCTTTTTCACAGAAAGGGTGGTAGATGCATGGAATGGCTTACCACAAGAAGTAGTGGCTATGAATACAGTGCAGGGCTTCAAACAGGCATGGATAGGCATAAGGGAGCAATACAAATGACTATGAATAGATAGGTCACTGACATCGCAAAGGCAGATGGCACATTTATAAGGTAGAAAAAGAAATGGGCAGACTGGATGGGCCTTGCGGTCCTTATCTGCCGTCAACTTCTATGTTTCTATGTTTCTATGTTTCATAGTAACGTGGGTAGAATCATGGCTGACTAACAGATGTCAAAGAGTTAATATATGAGGTTTCTGTTAAGAATGAAGAGAGGTGACTAGTGGTGTGCCACAGGGATCAGTTCTGGTGCCAGCACTATTCAATGTAGTGGTTTCATCGATGTCAGTTTCAGATGGAGCATGGTTGGGAAAATATGCAGATGACAGCAAAGTGGGTGCTGTTATCAACAATAAGGAGGTAGCAAATAAGCTGCAGAATGATATTTTCAAACTTGAGCACTGGGCAGAAAACAAGAAGTTAAAATTCAACCTAGACAAATGTAAAGTTATGCATTTAGGCCCAAGAAATCAGAAATTCATGCATGAACTGAATGGTATTTTATTAGGGGAAACAACAAGTAAAAATGATCTTGGTGTAATTATCACAAATGATTTTTCCTTTAACTCCCACATTAGAAATAAAGTAGAAATTAGGTAACAAAATATTAGGATGCATAAAAAGGGACATCAAGTGCCATAATCCATCTGTAATTGTACCATTATATACATCACTTGTGAGACCACATCTTGAATATTGTTCATCTTAATGTATACCACAGTATAAAAGGGTTGACATATTGATTGAGCAAACACTGAGAAGGGTAACTAAAATAATTAATACAGTATATGGGAAGAGTTATGGTAGTAGATTGAGGGATTTGAACTCCTACTCATTGAATTATAGAAGAATGAGGAGTGATCTAGGTCTGGTTTTTCGTGCATCCATAGATAGTTATTTATGGGAAATCATTGGTTTAACATCGCAAGTCTCTGCTAAGAACACATGTACACACAGAATAAAGATTAATGGAGAAATATGTAAAACAAACAAAAGAAAGAAATGATTTTCCCAAAGAGTAGTAGAAATATGGAACACCCTACTAGAGTCTATAGTCATGTGTAAGAATATGGAATCCTTCAAATTATCCCTAGATCAATACACAGGTAACAGAAAATATGAGTATCACCACTGAAAAGTGACGAGCAATAATGGGTCCATGGACCTACCTGCTTGTATTAACCTATGAACCCTACACTGCATGACCATCATGACCATAGAGGTTCCACAAGGTACAGTTACACTGGTTGACAGAACACTGAGTACATCATCTGTGACAAATCTGGCAGTATTAGTCTTCTATTGGTAACTGTGATTCTTCTTCTTCCTTTTCTTCATATTGTTTGCTGTACTCAGACATCAACTCCTGAATGACCTATATGTGACTAAGCATCTGATAGTTGAAGCTATGGTTCAAAGTACAGCAGGTCACAGTGAATCATAACAAAGTTTTTCATATTGAAACACACACCCCCAATACACATTCAAATGTTGCACTAAAGTAACAATCTAAGTAATGGTGGCATTGCTTGTTGAAACCAATGAGAGCAGCAATGTCATTACTGTCACTCCTACAAGTCTACTGTACAACAACACTGCAGTGCTCAAGGTGATAAGTCAGCATACACTGCCTTAGTGTAAGGTATGTACCACAGTATATTTCAAGCACTGTTTAGTAACCAAGCACCCTATGCAGTCGTCGTATGCTAGTAAAGTAAATGAGGGGTTATTTTCTGCCAAAGGCAGAACTACTAGCAGAGGATCTTTTTTGTCATTGATGAACCTGCATGAACAAGTTATACAATACAGTATTGTCAGAAACAGTGACTGCAGTGGCACGTCACTGTGTGGGAGTACCATGTGACGCATTGTGGCAACAAAGGGTTCTGTACTTGTGCATCCACATAAGTGTGCCTGAAACAATAAAGTGAAAAAAGTGAGAAAAAAACAAAACAGCTGAAATAGATCTATCTTGCAGGTGTATATGTGTGTGTGTGTGTAAGTGGTTATTCAGAAGTCACATCCACCAGCATACATGCCTGCTATGAAGAACCTTTCACACACATTACACACCTTTTGCTTTAGCAGTTGTAATTCTGTGACTAACTCAATGTCACAGGTAGCAACACAGTAATAGTCACAGTCACAACACAGGAAAGAGGCATGACAGTCCTTCACAGTGCTTCATCATAGATTCATACATTACTAGTCATGTGATGAAATAAAAGGACCTTCATGGTACATCAGGTCAGACCATTTAAACCCTCTACTTGTCGACTCACACCACAACAGCCCCCATTCCTCCCCTTGTCAACACCTTGTCTTTGTCCCATATATTCTTGAAAATCTGCACTGTACTGTCCCTGACAACCTCCTCCAGCAGTACATTCAAGGCCTCAGGCAGTGTCACTGTGAAGTAATATTAACAAATAATTACAAGAAAACTGTCCTTCTCTGCCTTCAGACCATGCACCTTACTTCTTCTATCTATGACTGCAAAAAATACACTCTCACCAACTTTGTTGATCACCCTCACATACTTCAGTTTCAAGCATGTCCCTTCTCTCCATTCATGTCTACAGAAGATACAAATCCCACTCCTTCAACCTGTCCTTATATCGCTTCAGACTTGCCCCATACAACCGGTTAGTGGCCCATGCCTGCACCCACTCAGTAACACCTGTCTTTTCATAGATGGTGCATCCAGAACTGTACACCATACTGCAGGTGTGGCATGAACATGGAACTGTACAGTGACATCAGCTACTCCCTCCTCCAGTTGATTATCCCTATCATATCCTTCACTGGCCTGGTAACAGCCATTATTTACCCTCCTGCTGTGTATGTGGTATTTTAATTCATCCTCCAGAAGTGCATCAATTTATATTTCACAGCGATGCATTTCTGGTGCTATGTGTCTTACCACTGTTCCAGTAACCGTAGATAGTTTTCCATTGCCTCAAATACCCAATCCCATGTTCACCCAATTCTAGACTTTTCTGTTGTCCAACAAAAGGCACAAAATCCACTGAAGCTGCTATGCTATGTTGCTGATGTAGGTGTTAAACAGAATGTTCACTAGCACCAACCCTTGAGGGAAACACACTCAACACCCCATCTCCACAGTGTTCACTGCACTGACCACCACCATTTTGCTTCTAACCATCAACCACCTCTCCACCCATGTTACCATTTTGAGCACCACAACTACAACACACAACTTATTAAGAAGTGTTACATGTTGCATCATGTCGAACTGCTTGCAGAAGTCCAGATAAGCAATGTCCATTCTCCCAAATGGATCAACAACCTTAATCACCTCAATGATGACTTCAACCAGGTTCCTGTCACATGACCGTCCCTGACTGCGGGCACACTGTTGAATGTATTTAAGATAGAACCATTAAAAGTTGCTAAAAACTCTTTCTTTCACTATTGTCACTATTAATGTATCCATCACCAATGAAAAACAAAATGAAATAAATAAATAAGTACATAAACCAATGTGACATTGATCAGGCAATAACTGCACACATGGTCTTGGAGGAACCTTTTATGAAGTGAGAGCATAGATGCCTTCTTCCACTCCTAAGGTAACCAACCTCTGTATAAAGGGACAGTGTCACTAATCACACCAACGGATATGCCACTACCACCATTACTTAATTTGCAGAGCACCATACGGTGTTGGGCATCTATGTCCATGGACTTGTGCAGCATGAAGTCTCCTAGTTCATACTAACATAGTAACATACTATGAAGCCAGCAGAATAGGACCTATGGTCTATCAAGTGCACTCAATGGTCAGTGCCTATGCAGGTCATTGATTTTAGCCCTCCCTACCTCCATCCCAACAATGATCCCTATCTCCCAGTGGGGCTCCTGTGTGTACCCACCTCCTGCACCTATCCCAGCCCTTATTGAACTCCACAGTACTGGCAGTCACCAGTTCTCTGGGCAGCACATTCCAGGATTCCACCACTCTCTCAGTGAAGTAACACCTCCTTGTTTCCCCCCTCAACCTCCAACTATCCAACTTCATGGGGTGTCCCCTGGTGGCCCCCGGTTCCTTCAGCTGGAGGTCCCACTCGAGGCTTACCCTATTGATCCCCTTGAGATATCTGAAAACCTCTATCATATTCCCCTCTCTCTTCTCTCCTCCAATGAATATAGATTGAGCTCTAAAAGTCACTCCTCATAGGGATTTTCCGCTAGCCCCAGTACCATCCTGGTCACTCGCCACTGTACTCTCTTCAATAACAGCAATGTGCTTCTTTAAGTTGTGACGCCAAAACTGCACACAGTGTTCAAGGTGCAGTCTAACCAGGCTATTGTACAGCAGAAGGGGTACCTCACTACTCCTTGAAGTTATCCCCCTGGCTATGCACCCCAGCATTTTATTTGCTTGCACTGTCACACTGCTCTGAGTTATTAATTTTGCCATCTGCCACCACCCCAAGGTCTTTCTCCCCCTTTGAAACCTGCAGTGTCCCCCCCAAGATGTATTAATGAGTCAGGTTTTTAGCTCCCAGGTGCATAACCCTGCATTTCTCAGCATTACATTTTAGTTTCCAAATTTTTGACCACCTCCGTAGAAGTCCCAGGTCCTCCTGGAGATGCAACTTTCCCTCCTCCTGATCCAACACTGCCCACAGCTTAGAGTCATCCACAAAGACAGTCATCCCACTTCTGATACCACTTCTGATGTCCACAACATAGGCATTAAATAGGAGTGGACTCCACACTGACACCTGTGGTACCCCACTTGTGACTAACATTGAGGATGAGACCTCCCACCACCTTCACCATCTGTACCCGGCCCACCAGCCAGTTTCCTATCCATCTGCCCATCTGTCCCCCACACCTCCATACTCTCACTTACCACTGGTCCCCTTTCTTAACCCTCTGTTGTGAAGTGACTTGTGAACATAAACATCTATTCCACCTATTTTGCATCACATAAGCATCAAGGTGGTCTGGCAAACAGCATGCAGAGTATTGCTTTGTCAATGGCCACCAAGACATGCTGTATGCTGCAGCGTCACCACTGATGACAATAGCCATGGCACATGGGTATGTTTCTAAGCACAGTACAAAGGTTGAAAATAAAGCCACTGGTATGCTGGTTGCATATGCAGAGGTATCAGTATCAGAAGTCAGTAGATCATGATGTCATTGTATGAAACAGTTGTTGGAACTGACCTGCACGATTCTGTGACATTGTGTAGCTATGCCATTCATAAGGAAATCAACATGGTAGAGGCAGTACAGAGAACTAATACTAACATGGCACACTGTTTACTATCAAAAAAATATGAGGAGACATCGAAGGTGCTCAATACGTTCACACTGCTGGAGAAAAGGATGGATGGAGGGGACATGATAGAACATTTCAGGAATGAGAAGGTCAAAAGCAAGGTGAATGGAGAGAGGGGGTTTTCTCACAAAGTACAGGGAACACCACAAGAAAACAACATGACATGATATTTTAACTTGGCAGGTTAGCAGGAAATGAAATTAATGTTTCTCAAGGAAGAGTAGTTGACAAATGGATTAATATAGCAGCAGAGGTGGTTGGAACAAGCACCCAGAAGGGATTTTAACATGCTTGTGAGAGACATGGGGTAACATAGAGGCAGTGGCGGATACAGGTTTCAGAGGTGGGGGTAAATTCAGTCATTCAGGGGATACACAATGGGCACTAAAACAGTGAATAAAGAGGGTGGAGGGACATCACTACTCACTGTAGCACAGTCAGGATTGTTGACTAGTTGCCCACCACCCCTGGCTATGCTACTGCGTACAGGTTGGAAGAAGGAGGAAAAGACTGTGGACACATAATTTGACAACACAGCAAAGCAGAGACAATGGACAGAATGCTCCATAGCAGTCTTTGTATGCCAACAGTTACTACATATGGATGTTTCTATGCTCCTCCACTTGCACAATAATGCCACAGCTCACGTGTTTTTCAGGATTCATGACAACTGTGGTGTACAACACTTTACAGCACAGCAAGAAAACTGTGACATGCAAATCACACATCAAAGAGCAAATCAGGTAACAGGTTTCAAAGTACAACACAATCACTCACCGCTGCATGCTGACACTTCTCAAATGCATGGTTCTTCCTTTTCTTTGGGGATGTAACATCATCTCCGACATCGTGTTTTCGCCTGGTCACATTTTGGGATAGTCGCAAAAAATAGTAGGAATGGCTTCTGGACACAGTTGTTTATGCAAAGTCAGGTTAAATATAGGTATCATCATACAGGCGGTCTCAAAATATGTCCAGTGTAATGTGATCACTACACAAAAAGACGTACTTGGTGGGACCCATCCATTTATCATGGGTTTGCTTTACCTAGTCTGTTCACATTTTCCACAGTTTGTCATCTTTGGAGAAGTGGAACAGACTTACACCACTTTTATGGGTCTTGCTGCAACCTGCAGCAGCACAGTTAATGACCATGATGGAACAACACCCACAGACATTATACTACCTCGGTAATAACAGAGAAAATACGCAGAAGTACTGCAGTACGGTATTGATCTAAACACAGTGTCACTTGAAAAAGTACCACTGTCAGTTGTCAATTTTCCCTCCAAAATGTGACCCCACTTGGCCTGTGTAGAAACAGGAAGTTTCTCCATTGCAACAAAAAAATAATAATCATCATAAAAAAAAAGGAACTATATCAGTAAATGAGAAGCACACCTGCCACTGGCCACACACATTTTAATTAGTACTACATTGTGGAAGCAATGCATAATATGCTGTACACACTTTGTTTTTGGTTGCTGGGGATGGGGGTAACAAGGATGGTACAGCGAGACACCACTGCAATAATGACACATACAAAATATATAAAAACACATATCACGCCATTCTTATTACATTCAAACAGAATACCACATAAAATTACCTTTATTTGGGCATGGAGTAATACACAAACTGTAGTACAGATGAAACACTGCAAAACATGATAGGAACCACACCACATAAAACCATAGGCACTGATAACAGCACGGGGGGGGGCACTTTTCCAACACTTTACAGTCATTCATGATCAATGAAAAATATAAAACCTATATCAGGGACCACATATCAAGTACATTTACGAAACATGAGTTCTGAAGTACAGCAACATATGGAGGTCAGCTGGGAGGACATCGCCAATCATGGAGCACTCACAGAACAGCAGCAAACAGTGCTGGTTAGTCCTGGGAACATTACATATACTGACGTCACATGTGCGCTCCCAGGGCATGTAAACAGTAAGAAGGTCTGCACCTACAATTGGCAGTGCAGTCTCAGTACAAATAAACAGAAAACAAAAACAGGTGGAAGTTTTTCAGACAACAAGCATGCAATCATAGTTTGGGACTGGACCTAACCAAATGGTGAGCTATGAAAACTTTGCTTCACAGTCGGGAGACTTCTTCTTTATTTACATCCATTAGCAATCATGGGCCTCTTTATCAAAGCTTTGGCTTGGTCTAGGCTCACTAAGAAGCCTGTAAATTCCTCAGAGCTGCCTTTTTCAAAAAATTCCCTTAACAGAATTAGCCCATTAGAGATTTTTCATCCAGGCACTACACAAAACTGTATAGGAGAAATAACATCTTCAATACTAATGCATACGGGTTGCTAAGTATTTTTGTTAGAATTTTAAAATCAGAGTTTAGGAGAGTTATATGCCTCCTGTTGGAAAGCACCTCCTTATTTCCTGATTTATGTAGTAATAATACTAATCCTTCATACATACTAGGGGCCAAGTCATGCTAAAGGACACAGTGGTTTAAAATATGTATCAATTCTGGAAAAACATACTGTATAAGAAGCTTATAGAGCTCAGTAGGTAAGATACCTTCTCAAGGTGTCTTTCCAGTATGCAAAGTGAGAACTACAGTTTGTACTTTGCCTCTTTAAGTAGTTTATTAAAAGTTGCTACTGTAAATAATGAGTTGGCAGTGAAGCCAAATCACAAGGATTCAACCAAGTATTGAATGCTACTCCTGTAATATTCTCCTCTCTTTTAATGAGGCTGGAGATGTAGCCATCCACCTCCTGTCAAAGTTTTTGACAATCACTATTCAGTTTACCTGTCTGAGTTCTTAGCTGTTTAATATTTTTTTTCTTTCTTTGATTGGTACAACCATCAAAGTGATTTGTATGCACTTGTTTCCCTTATGTACCAAATCATTGTTCAGTTTCCAAGGTTTTCATGTGATCATATTGTAGAGTCAGTAATTTCTCTTTAACCTTTCATATTCTGTCCCCCACAGGCCCAGCCTCCGTATTATTATGTGTTTGTAAGTTTTGAAGCTCAGTATGTAGTTAACAATAGCTATCTATCTTAATTTTCCCATTAAGTTTACCCATAGTTTGAAAATAATTTCTAATATCAGATTTACTATCTTCCCACCAGTCACTGGCTAAATCATAAAAAAAAAAAAGAAAAACAACACTGATTTCCTCCCTGCCAATGTGTGCTGAAAACCTTGGAAGATCAAAGGGTTATCTTATAAAGAAAGTTTCAGTTTCCAATACCCAGGGCCCTGTCTTGAGTCTGCATAGTTCATGATTTGCACACAGACAAGCCCTTCATAAGACATTGCCATGGGAAAAACAGTAGCATTTCTATAAGAAAGGGATGGGGAAAAGAGACAATAATCAATCAAAGTTGATGTATCTCCTCTCAAATAGGCATGGGGAGTAATTTGATTTTCCACCAAAAAGACATCCTGTAATCCTGTACTCGATTGAAAAATACAGTATCACAAAACAGTGTATTTGTTTTCATACCTATATCAGCTAGAGTTCTACTAATATTAAAATTACCTCCAAATAAAACATTCCATGGCATATATACAGTAAACTGAATAATATATCCTTCAAAAGGACTATTTATTCAGATTTGGTTTGTGAGGCATAGCTATTTATCACTCAAAAATCAACAGAACCAATTTTAATATTCAGGAGCAGAACCCTGCCAGGATCAATATCCACCATATGCAGAAGTTTAAAGGAAGGGGCAGTAAAACAGATCCCCACCCCACTACAGGTATCGTCACGCATTGACCAATAACTAGGTCCCCATACCCAGCTGTCTGAATTGACCTGTGTATCTTACAGGGAATGTAATCTAGTATCCTGTAGGAAAGTGATATCAAATCTATCATTTGAAAACAAAGCAAATGTGGCCAAATGCTTCCTCTCTGACAGTATACTGTTAAGATTCAAAGTGGCTATATATAAATCATAAAAACTGTTTTTGGTAGCATAAGTGGTTAGGTAGGTAGATTGTTGTTTAGACATGCTCCAGAGGCCAGTAAAGATTCCCATCCATCATTTTTCTGTTGCTTCAATGCATGTGCAAGAAACATAGTGCCATCACCCGAGTTTTCAGAGGTGTGGCACCCGACTTCAATTAAGTAACTGTCTTTGCAGGCACGGCCCCAGTTCCCCAATCACTGCTGCAGCTGTCTATGACAGCAGTTGAAAATGCAGTGGTCGCACAGTTGAAAGATAGAGCTCTGCTTGAGTGAGCAGAGCTCCCCCCTCCACACACACACACACACACGCACGCATGCATTTTGCATGATCATGCACCTTCCTCCCCATGTATCGCCAGGCTGGCCGACGGGGTGTTCAACTCTGCCGGCTCCATGCCCCCAAAGCTTCCAGGTGCCACCTGGGAGCCCACCACAGCATGGCAAAATGTGTTATGGCTGATGGGGTGCCCAATCTCCTGTCGGCTCCACACCCTAAACATCCAGGTGCCATGCTGGGAGCCCACCCAAGCATGGCAAACGTCCCTCATCAGCTTATTAAAAAAAAAACCTCTAAATGTAAAACTGTCCCTCGGCGCTTCTCCCTGCCCCTCCCACAACCCACACCCACCCACTGCGCACTCTGCCTCTCAAACCCCCTCACCCTATACTTACCTCAGGACCTCGGCGCAATGATCTTCGGTGGACCGGGAACATGTCTGCACACTTCAAAGCTGACTGCGAACTGAGGAAATGCCGGTAAGCTGTATAATGGGATAGATAGGGTTTTTTCAACTTTGTTGCATATCTCAGGCATTTTTTGGAATTTTGGCACCAAATTTTCAACATGGGGCTTTTGGCGAACCTACTCATGAATTCTGTCACTGTCATGGCATTATTCGGGCCCGAAGGGTGATTTTGCAGTCACTGCACAAAATCACCTTTCAGGACCGATTAATGAAATGACAGTGCCAGTGTTCATAAAGTGGGCTCTCAAAAAGCCTATGTTGCAAGTTTGGTGAAAAAATTCCTAAAAATGACTGTTTTACGAGTGTGTGTCACGCAGTTCCTATGCACGCTCTTAAGTTCACAAATTTTTAATATTTGCTCTCCAGATTTTCAACATTGCCATTTTACCACACCTCCTTATGAGCAGTACAGCTGTCATTTTTCACATCATCCCCAAAATGTGTTTCTGCGCATGTAGCACACAATGGCGCAGTCGGTGTGTGAAATCAATGTATGGGACACATTAAGAAAATCACAGTGACACTGTTTATGAGCAGTGGTCTTAAAATGGCTATGTTGAAAATTTGGTGAAAAAAATTCCTAAAAATGACTGTTTTACGAGCATGCATTGCACAGTTCCTACGCACGCTCGTAGGTTCACTAATTTTTAATATTTTCACTCCAAACTTTCAGCATTGCCATTTTACTACACCTTCTTATGAGCAGTACAACTGTCATTTTTCACATGTCACCTGAAATGTGTTTGCATGCATGTACCGCACAATGGTGCATTTGGTGTGCGCAGTCAATGTTTGGGACAGATTAAGAAAATCACACTGACACTGTTCATGAGCAATGGTCTTAGAATGGCTATGTTGAAAATTTGGTGAAAAAATTCCATTAAGACATTCTGCAGTGTTACAAATGAAGACATTGAACAGGACTGGCCCCAGGACCAATCCCTGCAGCACCCCACTGGTGACCCTCTCTCCCTAGACTGCACACCATTTACCACCACTCTCTGCCTCCTGTCTATTAGCCAGTTTCTAACCCAGTTTACCACCCTTTCCCCCATGCCCAGCCTACCCAGCTAGTTTATCAGCCTCCTATATGGGATGGTGTCAAAGGCTTTGCTGAAATCAAGGTAAGCGTTGTCCACTGCCCCACCCTGATACACTTCCTTTGTCACGCAGTCAAAGAAATCAACCAGATTTGTCTGACATGATGTCTCCACTGTGAATCCATGTTGTCTAAGGTCCTGGGTTCTGATGGCTTCTAGATACCCCACTACCTTTCTTTAAGCATTGTCTCCATGATCTTCCCCACTACTGAGGTGAGGCTGAACGTCCTATTGTTCCCTGCCTCCTTCCTGCTGCCAGACTTGTGTAAAGGGACAACATGTGCCCTCCTCCAATTCACTCATGTTGAATGACTCAGTGATCATGGCTGCCAGAGGTACTGCTATCTCCCTTCACAGTTCTCTTAATATCCTTGGGCGTATGCCATCTGGTTCCATCGCTTTGTCCACCTTCAATTTAGTGAGCTCCTGCAGGACTCTTTTGCCTTTCAATGGACTATTGTCCACCTCTTCACCCCCTTGGCAACTGCTGTACTGCCGTACCCCTTGCCCCTCCCACTCTTCTGTGAATACTGAATGGAAAGACACAGTGGATGTCTTGTGAGGAAGGCATGGAACTGTCACTTCCAAATACCTACACAGCACATACAAGCAAGCAACATCTGGCATTGACAAATGCTTGTTTTTTATCCTTGTAAGAAAGTTCAGTGGATTTTTCCCTAGCTGAGGCGATATCCAACTGAGATGATGTCAGGGATCCAGCATCCAACTCCCCTTCTTTCTCTAAGCAAGAGTCTTGCAAATCAGCATATTTGTTCCCCAAATGGGATCCCTTTAATATCCACAACAGGTTGCTGTTTCATTTTAAGCTCTTTGCCCTTAGATAGTACAGGCTGAAAGGCTATAATTGTCATATCTTGGTCATGGAGGTGGGGTGGGGTACATCCTGTATTACTGGCTCCTGCATCAATGGAGGTTCTCATACACCCTGCACAGTGGCAGCAATAGCAAGGGGTGAAGGATTCTGTGTCCTACAAGAATCAGAACATGACATGTCCAGTGGATGTGGAGGGGCTCTGTGATTACCAATAGCAGTGTTAGCCTTGGCTGCCTTGTAAATATAAAAGTCCTGTACCACATAATCAGCATTTTCAGCATTAAGAGAAGCCCATGGACAATCTGTGAAGGAGTGTCCATCTTCATCACATAGATTACACTTCGGAGTTTTGTACAATGAAAATCTGCATGCCCCTGTTCTCCACACTGTACACATTTGATGACATCACACATAGTGCTAATGTGCTATGCTGAGTCACATTTGTAGCAGTGTCCTGGCTGCCCAGGCTAGAAAGTAAACCCTTTATCCCTGCCTATACGAAAGTAATCAGCAGGTGTTTTAAGTCTTGTTTGGTATGATGCAATTTGATTTTAATGCACCAACCACCATTTCAAAAACCCTCAGCATCAAGGATGGGGTCTGGTGTCCCTTGTACCTCACATTGCTTCTCCAACCAATACAGAATGTCTGTGATATTAACACCTTCATTACAAAATAACTGCAATAATTCAAAAAGACTGTTTAGTTAGTGGGATGACCTGAAAAGGCACCCACAGTGAATTGATTTTCAGGGCCAAGTGTTTTGCCCAGAACCTTTCAAGGAGAATTGCAGTACAAAAGCTGATGTCAAATGTATGCTCCACTGGAGCATGTAGGAGGGCATATGCAGAACATCAGCAGGAGAAAATCCCAAGGATTGCTTAATAAGAAGTTTCCCCAGAAATTGCCTGTCCGGTGGGGGGTCCAGAAGTCTAATAGTATTTCACCTCTCGGCAAACTCTATAGGCTTCTTAAAGAGACTTGCATGAGTGGGAGCCTTATCAGCAGCCCTATTCTGGTTGGGGACAGAGCTCCCCACATCAGCAGGCTGCTCCCCTGTGCCAGTACCTGCATTCTGCTGTGCATCATAAAAAACGTCAGAGGCCAGCTCTATTAGGGAAAAACTTATAGTACCTGGTGCTGCTGAAGATTCTGCAGCAATAGCTTGCTGTCCTGTAATCTGTGACTCAGTGTCAACAGAAACGGTGTCTCCTTCCATTTTGGGTCGATCAGTGTGTATGCTTGGAAATGGGACATTGGGGTCTGGAACCCATTGACCATTGAGCTGTTGCAGCCATCGCACACCTCAGAGAGCATGTTCTGAAGACCAGTTGTCGCTGCCATCAGACAATCCAGCAGACCGCTCCTTTTACTGTGCATCCTGATTCATCTCTGGTCTCCTGCTGCCTGGCCCGAACACAAAAAATGTTGTTCTAACTGGCATATACATACCTGGTGAACCATCACTCTGCTTTTTACATTTCTTTTCTTTAAGCTTCGTTTTTACAGCAAAAAAATCCTTTTCTACCTGCTGTAACTGTTCCTGATAGAGGCTCTTCTTCTGTTTAAGCGCCTGCCCCAAAGTTTTCTCCACTTTGATGAATTCCCTGTCTTTGATCACTGGGTCACTTGGTAAAGGTAAATCTTTTTTTGGAAAAAGTAGATTCTGGCTTAGAAAGTAAAACTGTGGTCTCTTCAGCACCTGATAAAACAAAGCTTCTTGCTTCCTTCTTCTTAGACATGTGGCTCCATACTGCAATCCTCCATGACTCCTACAGGTGGAACAGCGCCCCCAGCTGCCACAGAGTAAGGGGATATTTTTATTCAAGCTGAAAAAAGTATTCATACAATATTTAATACAAATGATATAAAGAATAGTTGAAAAACATGAAAGTAAATGAGTATTTAAGGCATACATTCTTCTTTTTGGAAAAAAGAATAATGCAAAACTATAATAAATTCTGAAAACAAAACAAAAAACCCCAAAGCAAATAAGTATTGCTGCATTACTCCCCCCAAAAAAGGAAAGAGCAGGTGAATTATTTATTCAAACTGAAAACAATTATTCATGCAATATTTAATACAAATAGTGTAAAGAAAAACTGAAAAACATTAAAGTAAGTAAGTAGTAAAGCATACATGCCCCATTTGTTTGAAAATTAATAATGCAAAAATGTAGTAAATCCTGAAAACAAAGCAAAAGATCCCATAGCAAATAAACATTACTGTATCCCTCCCCAAAAAAATTTGAAAAAAGGTAGGAGAATTCCGTATTCATACTGAAAAAACATTTATCCAATATATAATTGCAAATATTTCCATAATTTGAAAAATGTAAATAGTCAAAATAAAAATTCATGCATACAATAAAGGAATAAAGTGAACTCAAAGAGAGATTGGAAAAGTCTGTCTCGGGCAGTGTTCAACCAATTCATGTGTTTCCAGTATTTAAACTATATAAGTCTTTCTGGAACAACTGACTGAGTTGCCATCTTTGCAATCTCCATAGTTTAATTTTATTAAAACATGACTGGAAATACAGTAGCAGGGCACACCTTGTACAGATTTCTGCTTTTGGATGGTAGCTTGGGGTTCCCAAGTCTGAGTCCAAGGTGAAAGTGTATCCTGAACCCATGAACACCAGATAGTGTTCATCCCTTGTAGATTGGGCTTAACATTTTTGTGAAAAGAACAAACAAAAGAAAAAAAATGTGATTTACCAATCGTAGACCCCCTCGTGCAAAACTGAGATATAAAATACCTCTTTTAATGGGGTTGAGTCTACTGCCCCATATGGTCTGAAAAAAGTTCTACATATAGTGGTGTCTAGTGATTTAGATGGGAGAAAGAGTGTGCATACATGTGAGAACATGCTGGCTGGGATATTCTGAGCAGTTGAGCCATGCGCAATAGGGATGCATCTGCACAATCACCGAAATGCACCAATACACAGTATTCAGCAGCAGCAGATGCACAGCACAGAATCCAATGTGCAAGAGTGCAATGGAAATTAATGCATGCACAACTACAGGGGGCATAACAATGAATATGTGGCACAGTGCGATATTCAATAGCAGGTGACATGCACAACAGAGGAGCATTCAGAAGTTGTGCCATAGCAGACTTGAGCCAAAATAAAAGGGAGAAACCGAGGGGAGGAAGCTTGTGCATGAGAGGACCTATAGAGGCAGGGAGACGGGACATAGCAGCAGGGAGTGAGGGCAACAGAAAGGTGCACAGGAGTGGCCCAGCGGTGGATAGGGGGTGTGTGTGTGTGTGTGTTTGTCAGAGGGACTGTGCATGGGTGCCACAGAGGAGGGGCAGCAGAGGGGTCCAGGCAGGTCATACTGTGAGTGGCACAGACAGTGCAGTGCCAGGGGTGCACCCGGTGCAGGGGCAGGGCCAGCAGCACACTGCTGGGGGGAACAGGTAGAGAGCTGCCCAGAGGGGGAACAACAACCCTGGACATGGCCAGTGCAACCTTCCAGATGGAGGCGGTCATGAGAGGTGTGAAGAGGCAGGGTGCAGGGAGGTGTGGGCCTGGAAGGGCCCATTGGCGGTATGCCTAGAACAGGCTGTACTGTGCCCATGGCAGCTTCGATCTGTACAGTGACACAGAGATTGTGGGCTGGTACCACCTGAACTGGGCCATTCTGAGGCGGATCTGTGAGCTGTGCAGAGAGGAGATGCAGGCATCCATAAGACAGAGTCATGCCCTGTCAGTGGAGACAAAGGTCATGACTGCCATGTGCATGCTTTCCACAGGCATCTTCCAGAGATCAACAGGGGACACAACAGGCATAACCCAGTTGGCCGAGTCATGCATCCTCACACAATTCCTCAGTGCACTGCTGCCACATGCTGCGGAGTACATCCATTTCCCCAGCACACAGGCAGAGCATATAGCAAATATGCAGGAGTTCCACTGGTAGCGCAGTTGCCTGGTGTGCTCATGGCCATCGACTGCTCCCATGCTGGCATCCACACAGCACCTGGCCCAGAGGGGGCAGCATACATCAACCACAAAGGATACCTGAATGTCAACTGCCAGGTGGTGTGCAATGCCATGAGGTGCATAATCAGTGTCTGTGCCATGCACCCTGGGGGAGCACACTATGCCTTCATCTGGCACCAGTCTGCACTGTGCCACAGGTCTGAGAGTGGGGACATCCTCACAGGCCATCTAGTAGGTGAGTATGCAGTGCACGCCAGATGATGGGGCAACAGGGTGTGTGTGTGTGTGTTTGTGTGTGTGTGTGTGTGTGTGTGGTGCAAGAGCAGGGGTGCCATGGGATTTGGCCTGGAAGGCCAGGGGCACAGTGACACAGATCCCCATACTAATGATACCTCACAACACACAGGTGACAGTGGGTACCCACTCTGGCCCTGGCTGCTCACACCATACCAGTGACCCTCAACCCCAGTGCAGCAACAGTACAATGAGGCACACGCCATAACATGGAATATTATCAAGTGGGTGTTCGGGCAGCTGAAGGCTTGGTTCCATTGCCTGTACAGGTTTGGTGGTGCCCTACAGTACAGCCCCTCAAAGGTCTGTGGGCTATTCCTGGCCTGCTGTATCCTGCACAACATGGCCACCAACAGTGGGATAGCCATTGAGGTTGAAGTTGGGGACAGCAGTGGGGATGATGGGGATGCTGGTCCAGCTGGAGGAGTGCAGCCACCCCCTGGACAAAGGGATCCCGGCTGGACTGGATGGCACAGCAGCACTGGGACACCATTGCAGAGGAGCACTATGGACCAGACAGGTAGGTGAACTTGTCCATGAGCATGCCCTGGGTATCCAAGTACAGCCGACAGACAGGCGGAAGCAGACACCCAGCCTGGGTCAGCAGCAGGGGCATGTGAATGGGCTGGGGCTCGGACACCATGGTGGAACACAGCAGGGCTGCACACAGCACACACATACATGAACACACCCCCATCCCCTGCCCACACAGCCACATGCACACCCACCCCATATGACCCCTCACTCTCACCAGACCCAGCAGTGCCACACCCAGAGGCAGGCAATGGGCGTGTCTCAGATGCTGAGCACCATTGCACAGTGGCAGACAATGCTATGCTGTCATCTCCATGCACACACCACAGTGGCCAGCTGCCAGGCTGGAGTGCACAGGGCCTCTGTGTGTGCAGGACTGGGTACTACACCCATGCGTCACACACGGAACACCACAGTGCACACAGGGCAGCAGCAGACAGCAGTCATGGAGGAGGTAGGGTCAGTCACGCTGCACAGAAGCACTGCCACGATGGATGGGTGGGCATCCCCGCTGAGGCCTGCCAGCTGGTACAGGCTGCTCAGTGGCCTCATGGGGTTGCACAGATGGTCCCCCAGGGATGATGCTGCATGAGCATGACCGGGTTCACGTAGGAGTCTGCAGACCACCTATCATGCCTGCACCAGGCATGCCTGGTATGCCCACAGCTGAACCCAGAGTCGACATGGCTGGGGTCACCAGATGCCGGGCCTGAGGGGTGGACACTGTACTCTGAGGGGTATGCGGTGGCTGGGCACACAACTGGTTGGCCAGTGTTGCCAGGACAGTTGTCACCGCAGTGGTGTGCCTATCTCTGGCTGTGGTCATCTGCACCCGCTGCTGAGCTAACTCTGCCAGGAGCGGGGCATGGTCCCTGCTGTGCCACTCCTCTGCCTGGCACAGCTCCACACAGAGTGCATCCACCACTACCACAAGCTGGACCTGCTGATCCAAAGATGCCTGGAGAAGACAGCTGTGGTCATCCAAGGGGTCATCTGCATGGGCATCATGCTGACCCATGGATGAGACCTGGCCCTTCGGTGCAGCTCCCCATGATGGTGGGCACTGTACAGTGGTGCCATCCTGGGGTATTACCACACGCAGTGCACCATTGCTGCCTGCCTCCACCAGCCCCCCTTCAACACTGTCCAGCTGCTGCCACCACCCCTCCAGATGCTGAGCGCAGGGCATCACCGGCACATCTGCAACAGCACCACCTATATCACTGCCGCGGACACACGCCAGTGCTGCCCCACTGGACGCCATGGACATAATGGGTACAGTGGCTTGTGGATGGTCATCCTTGCCAACGATGCCCTCACAGCTGCCCTGGCAGTCACCTGTTGAGGGCGCCCCCTGTGACACAACAGCATCACTGTCCAGGATGTACGTCACATCATCATTGGTGCTGGAGTCAGACCCAATCTGTGTCTCAGTACACAGGACACCGTGTCTGGCGTCATACTTGAACACAGCCAGGGCCTTGTCCCCACCTGTGCCATAGGCATCAGCCTGGACAACCATGCAGGACTGTTGGATGTCGGACCCTCAGACACCAGTAGAGGTGGATGGGCACTCCACCTGTTCCAGGGATGCACCCTCAGTGAACACACCCAACCCCGCTGCTCCATGCAGACGCTCAGGAGCTGAAAAGGAATACAGTACCATAAGTGGTGCTGACCGACCCCCGGCCCCAACCCCCTGCCACCCTCACAGTGCCACCACCATTCCTACCATGCAACGATGGGCTGCCACCCATCTGGAAGCCTCTGCCAGGCACACCCTCAATGGCACAGCACCGCATGCTGCTGGCCACCTGCTCCTCCATGGCACATCCTGCTGTCCCCTGCCTGTGGTGGAATGCACCTCCCGGATGGAAGCCACCTACTCCTTGATCCTTCTCCTGTCAGTGCCAACCTTCTGCTTGCATACCTGCATAAAATGCTGGTGGCTACCCTGCTGGTTGACTGCACGTGTCACCTCCTCCCATGCTGTCACCTGGGCCTGTGGTGTGCCCTTCTGTCCACTCAGGAGTGGCTCCCTGTCCAGGTAGGCCCCAAATAGGGCATCTGACTCCACCCTGGTGAAGTTCGGCCTTCGCTCACGCACCCTCCCCTGCTCCTCATTCTCCTTACATTCAGACATGCCTGTACCTATGGAGATGGACAGGTGTTACCATGGACTGTTCAGTGCCACACTGCCCTCACAGCCCACTGTCCCAATGGCCCCACAGCATGATGCGTACCTTCAAAGGCTGCAATACTAATCCATGGCCTGTGCAGTTCCATGGCATCCTTATAGCACAACGCATGCAAATGAGGTCATGTGCAACTGTAATGGGATGCAAATGCAGCGGGTGAGCTGCAGAATGACTCATGAGCTGATTTGCATATCATGGCTAAATATCACATGGCTGAAACTTGTGCAATGGAGTTGTGCATGCTCAAGATGGGGCACAACACTGTGATGTGCGCAGTCAGCCCCACAAGCATGCGTGCGCTGCTGACATGTAAGCCAGTGGAGCAGCATATGCACATTGTGCAGGAGACAGCACAACACCTGGCCACTATCGAGCCTGTGGCACTCATGCACTGTATGACCTATGGGGCACACATGCTATAGTGCAGCTGGCATAGTGCCATCATGCCCTTATTGCACCACTGCACCATGGTTCCCATCACTCCTCTGTGCAGTAGACCACTGCACAGCACTGATGACATGCCCCTACCGCACACCATGCAAGGGGGGCCCTCAATGGCACAGTGGTGCTTTGTGTGCGGCCAGACCCTTGAGCCCACAGATGACCTCTGCCCCCTAGGCACCATGCAGCCACAGGGTTGCTGTCCTATTGCACTGCTCTGTGCCTGTGCAATTGCGAATGGCAGTGCAGCAACACGCTAGCTCCACACATGGTCCATGTGCACTACTGGCCACCATTTTGATGTCTGGTTAGTGAGGGACATGCCAAAAACCAGGGAACATTGTGCTCCAATGTGGGGAGACCTGGAGCTCACCAACCTCATGGCCCTTGTTCAGCCACACACTGGGGTCCTGTTTGGCCAGGTGCCCCCTCCAGATGCCAAGGACGAACATGTGGCAGGAGGTTGCGGATGGCTTGGAGGAGACAACCAGCAGTCAGAGCATGGCAGGGCAGTGTCGCCACCGCTATGGTGACCTGCAGCAGTGGGACCAGGACAGGCTGAGGCACCTGCAGGCATGGGTATGGAGGGGTGCAGTGTCATGGCCAGATAGGTGCACATTGACCTTCACCAGTCTCATCCAACAGTCCTTGGGGCACAATGGTCACCAGGTCCCATGTCCAGGGGATGGGGGTGGGTCAGCATGTGTGTTGGCAGCTGTGGGTGTGCACCATGACTGCCCTGTGCCACCGCAACCTGGACACACAGTGCAGCACGTCACACAGGTCGGGTGGTGGAGGGCCTATGGTTCAGACAGGTACTGATGTGTGTCTCTCCATGTTTCCCTCCTAGGCCCTGAAGACAGGTGGAGAGCATGGCTGGCAGTGGCTGGCCAGGGGTAGGACCACACAGGGGGAGATGGGCATCGGCCAGCCAACATGGGTGCTGCTGTGGGGCAGCAGCACCAAGATGACTGGGATGCAGGTGAGTACTGTTTTCCCCTATACATATGTGCATGGTGGCTTGCAGGGGTGGGCAGTGGCACGGCCCCCGTGCATGGGCCCTCCAGCTGTGCACTGCCAACAGTGTCCTCTGCACTATCCTGTGGCCTTGCACATGTGGGATGGTGCCATGAGTGGGCTGTGGGGGCCACGGTGCCTGGCTGTGCCACTGCCATCACACTGCATTGCCATGACCTCAGACAGCCAGGGCGGTGGTGTGCATTGCATGGGTGGTGATGGTGTGCAGTGGCTTGCATGGCTGTGGTTACATGGGTTGGTAGCTCATGTGGGTGCACCCACTGTGGGTGGTTGCATGCCATCCCAAGGGCGCTAGTCACTGATGCACGCTCTGCATGTTGGGTGGGCTGCGTTATCCTGGTCAGGCACTCATACTGTTTCTGCTCCCTTGTCCTAGGTGGCCATCATTGGGAGGCGGTGGAGAGGACCCTCCAGGAGTTCCTGCAGGTGGTGAGGGACACACTTGAACTGCTGCAGCAACATGACCAGAGGTCTGGGAGGAGGCACCACAGGCGCTGGAGGGTGGTGGCGGAGGACCGGGGCCACCAATAGGGCCTGATGGCCTGCATCTTTGCCCCTCCCCACCTGGACTGTTCCCCACACACCCTTGACCCCTACCATTGCCTTTCCCCATGTCCCCTGCCCCTTTTCCCTACCCCTCTTTAGCATCCTACCCATACCCCTCCCTGATATACATATATGTAAATAGATTTTGTTCCCTTGTTGTTGTACTAATACATACATTTCTATTTACATCCGTGTCTGTCTCTGATTTGCAGCTGACACATGGAGCCTTGCTGCAGTGGTTCATGGCTGCTTTGTGGTGGGACTGGGGTGGGCGTGGGTGTGCCTGGTGGTGCTCCTCCACAGGTGTGGGTGGGGGCCATGGGCTATCTATACAGGGCATGTGTGGTGTGCCCTGTCCACTGTTCACATGTGTAATGCTGGCTGTGGTGTGTGTGGTATTTCCTGGGCCCCCTGCCAGCGCGGTCTTGGCCTGTGTGGCTGTGGCCATTGCCACTGCCCTGCCTGCATGAGCCACTGGGGTCTGTACGGTCATGTGGCTACTGCCGCCACATGCTCACCTGCCAGCATGCCTTCAGGGGAAGGCCATACCTGTCACCTTGCAGACACAGCACCCTTGCAGCTGGCACTCTGACCCCATGCCTATCGGCCTGTCGGCCATGTTGCCACTGTCGGCAGTGCCATTGGATGCCCCCTTCATTCTGTCCATGTGGACTGGAGTGGTGCCTGTGGCCAGTGGCTGTCACATGGGGACCCGCTGCACGTGGGTGGTGGACAGGTGGCTATGGGATGACCCAGACCCATGCATCTGTCGTCAGTGTATGCAGGCTCATGGGGTGACTGCTAAATGGCAGGCTCAATGGTTGCCTGGTGGCAAGCAGCCTGCAGGTTACACAGCACCTTGGGATTCACACTGGTAGTGCCTATTGCACAGCTTTGATGGGATGCTTGCCGGGGAACCCATGGGACCTGGTCAGAAGGGGCATTAGGTGTGCCCTCTGTTGGTTCCTGTTTGGCACATACCTCCATGCCCCATGGGAGGTTGCTTTGTTGCCTAGTGGGATTGGTGCTGTGGCAGGGGTTGGTGCATAGGTGTGGGCCCTTGCTCTGCTCATGTATTCAGGGGCCTTCCTACATGTGGTGCCATATGTCGTGGACCTGGTCACAAGTGGGTTCCCTCGGGTACTGGTTCTGGGTCACCCACCTTGCTGTGTCTCCACTGGGGAAATGGTGGAGGGTCTTGTGTGGGTTGTGGTTGTGTTGGTGGATGGTCCCACCACCTGCATTGGGTGGTCACAGTGGTGATGTGGTGGGTGTGCGATGCATTCTGAGGCAACTGGATGCATAGACATGGGGGTGACAGACTGCTTTCATTGCCATGCACTGATTGGTCACGCATCTGGGCTAGGTGTCTCAGATGCACTGTCCTGGGGGGGTATCATTGGGATGGGGACGTGGCATGGGTAGGGCTTGGCCATCATTGTGTCCTGGTCCCTGTTGGCTGGCAGAAGGTCCAGAGGTGCAGTGCCCAGTGGCTAGGGTCTACTGGTGTGCATCTGCTGGTGGTACGACACTGTGGTTCGAGGGTCAGTGGTCCCTTTTGCACCCATCTGGCTGTGCTGCTCATGGGGTACTGGGTCCACCTCTAGGGGCCTTGCCCTGGTCATGTGTGGGGGAGCTGGGGCTGTCTGTCCTGGTGCATGCTCTTCTGCACCTTGCACATCCCTGGGTGCTGCTCAACTGATTCCTGGCTTTGTTCCTGCGCATCCCTAGGGACACTATTTCACATTGTCCCTGCCCCATTGCACATTCCTCGTTGCGCTATGGCACATCGGGGCACTATTCAGCCACATTGCACAGGCGTACCTTGTCCTGTGCATGGTTTGAATATCGTGCCCATTGCACCATTGCGCACTGGATTTGCGCCTGCTCCTCTATTGTGCATCATTCTGGCGCAGTCTGAATATCCCGGCCACTGAGTAAAAAGGCCATCACCATGTATATTCACTTTTTCTTGGACAGTCTCCATCTATTCCATCTCTGAGACTTACCCTGTGCTTCCTTCAAGAGGTGTTTCCAATTATACATATCCATGTTTGCAGCACCTAAATAAATTCCTAAGATTTTACATATTGCACCTCTTGGGTTATGGGGACCCATAACATGTTTTAATCCAATTTAGAAAGGAAAGTGGAAAACCCATTTTTGCAAGACAAGCCCAAATATATGTGTGAAATCCCCTATTGAAACCTTTTCTCTGGTTCAAACTAAGCAAAATTCCAGTGATTTCCTCTGAAGTACTTCTTTCTAGAATTTCCCATAGTAGGATCAGGCCATCTGTGATGGTCCTACTAGGGACCAAACAAAATTGAGTGGGATGTCTTACGTCATTTAAAAAAGCTGAAATTCTATTTCCAAAACTTTTACTGAGAATTTTGTAATCACTGTTTCAGAGGGTGATCGGCCTCCAATTATTTAGAGAGTCCTTTTCTCTCTGTTTATGTAAAAGAATGGCCAACCCAAGATGCATAATGGGTGGTAATAGGTTTTGTTGTGGGCTATTAGTAAATAAACTGGCTAATTATTCTACCAAAAAAGGGATTATCATTCTGGATACCTCACTAGGAAGTCCATCCTGCCCTGGAGCTTTACCTGGGGGAGACTGAGAAATCACCCCTTGCACTTCCGTAGCAGAAATAGGTGCCAATAGGGATGGGAGAAAATGTTTGGGAACCTGTTTAAGAATACCTTTATTAAGCCAATTTGTAATATGAGTATCCTGTAAATTAGGGTCTGCCATAAATAATGATGAAATGTGATGTTCTATTTCTTTCCAAATGTTGTGTTTGGTATGCAGGAGTTCCTCTGTTCCAGCTCTAATTCTTTGTATGTCCTTTCTTTTCTGTAAGGCTGCACAGCATTCACAAAGGTTGGTGTATGCCTGTGTACCCTGACTGCTGAATCTGTGTTCCTGTATGAGGGATGTCATCCTGTTATACTGAGTTTTAATGAGTGCTTCTTTAGTGGCCTGAAAATCAGCCAAATCCACTTCTTGACCATGAAATATACAATCCTGATACTGCAGCAGTTTTTGTTTGTGCTCTAAGTAACCTGATTTTTATGTTTACCAAAATGCATCCTACCATTTAGAAATAGGATCTATATTCTATTTTTGAAGCCTCCCACCACTTTTGTTTGGAGTCATGTGGGCTCTGATGGTGTCATAAAATCTGTCTCTGACTTCTGGAATATCTAGTAAAGAAAGTTTTAACTTCCAATACTCTGATTCCCTTGAGGCATGTTGATAATTGGACAAGGTTATGCTAAGTAAACCATGATCTGAAGTAGCTACCAACTGGACTACTGGATCTCTACACTGCAGTGATGGAATCACAAACCAATAATCAATCCTTGAAGATCTTTTCCTTTTGAAAGAAGTATTGGCTGCTGGGGAAACGTACTGTGCAAGAACCTCACAGAGCCCAGCTTGGTCAATAAGGGAGTTTAAAAAGTTGGTGTCACAATATAGCTTATTAGTTTTGAAAACTCAGTCCTTAGTAAGGTTGTATTGCCTTTAGCAGAAATATCCTGTCTGCCTTTTTCTGATAAGCATATATACTAATGAGCCTGAAATCGCTGTTTTATATCATGCTATCTAAAAGAACTGCTCTCCCTTGAGAGGTGTCTACCATGTGGGAAATTTTCACCTTTGAATCAAAAAAGCAAATGCTATGTCCACAACAGAGATCTTCACCTACTGACCAATAACTTGGTCCCAACACCCAGGCCTCTTCAGCCTTCTTAAAAGCTGGAGTACTATTCAATCTAGTATCTTGTAGAAACAAAATGTCAAAAAAACTGGATGGAAACAAATCAAAAGTAGTCAACATTTTAAATTCTGAGCAAATACTGTTCATATTTAAACTAGTCATCTTTAAATCATAGCCTAACTTCTCTGAACACTTAGTGGTTTAGATGGGAATAGATGTCTTCCTTGAACTTTTCCTGAGTCCCATCCTTGGGCCCATCCTATGTTTTTTCTTTACTTTGCTGGTGAGACCAGTAGGTAAGTCCGTCTCAGAGGTGATATCCATTTGTGAAGAAGTGATTGAAGCAGTATCTGAGTCCCAATCATCAGCATCTGAGTCAATTTGTAGTACAAAGTATCTGTTTTCAGTTACTGGAACTGTCCCAGAGGCCTCAAGATCCACTCCTTTTGTGACCCTGTACCTTTTCCTTTTACTAACTGAAAGCTTACAGGTTCAGAGGGTAGGGGGTGGCATAGTCATATCCTCCACACTGACCTCATTTGTTTGAATTTTCTGTCCACTGCCCCGATCTGTTGATGACAACATTTCAGCACTATGTGGTGCTGATTCTTGTGCAGCAGTGAAGTCATCAGAAACATTTCTATGTTCACTGGTTACCTTGGGATCCTACCAGGTCAAAATGTTGTATGCTTAATAGAGTACAACAAAATCCTGTAGCTGGAACAGTGCAGTACAACTGAACGAGAGGGTGCAATACCATGAATGGGTCTGTGCACGGTACTGTACCCTCTCACTGTCCCAGGCAGAGGATAAGACCTCTGCTGGGATGGGGTTCTGCAGAGCAGCTGCCATTGCTCGATGTAGTGAGCCACTGATAGCGAGGAAAT
Source organism: Neoceratodus forsteri (assembly GCA_016271365.2). Lineage (NCBI taxonomy): Eukaryota > Metazoa > Chordata > Ceratodontiformes > Ceratodontidae > Neoceratodus > Neoceratodus forsteri. Next base: position 1,134,362,567 of record CM028130.1, read on the forward strand.
GAAGTAATGTGTTTGGGACCGGGTTTGATTCCCAGTCACAGTTGCATGGATATTTTCAGTTTTGATATTTGTGTTAGCACCCCCCCCCACCACCGAGTTAGTTATATTTTGGGGGGTTAGGGCAGCCCCATAACGGGGGGGGTGTGGGGGCAGAGCCCCCTGCAAAAAAACTCTTATGCTACACGGCATATATCACGCTGTTTTGGCAGCATGGTATATGCATGTGGCATAATGTCTTGCGACATTATGACCCCATGCCCCTGGGGATCAGGTCTTGCTTCCAGCCTCCTTTGGTGTTGGGGGCCTCTGAGGAATCTGTCTTGGGATGACTCAGAAGCCATCCTAGCAGCTCTTAAGATGTAAAAATCTTTGATGCCACAGTCTGCATCTCCGTTATTGTGTGCCACCCATGGACACTTCATAAAGTTGTGCTTCCCCATGACACAAGTTACACTTAGGTGTGTTATCACAGTGGAAACCAGAATGGCCTTGTTCACCACATAATGTGCAGTGTACAATAGTACATGCTGAGCTGATATGGCAGATGAAGTCACACACATAACGTCTCTTGGGGTACCCTGGGTAGAAAATAAAACCTTTATCACCCCCTATCAGCCACATTCCAGAAACCTTCTGCATCTAAAATAGGATCTGGGGTACCTTGTATATCACAGTGTTTCTCAAGCCAGTAAAGGATATCAGATACGTTAACCCCTTTGCTGTGGAACAAAATTGCAATAACCCTAAAAGGCTGTTTTATAAGGGGGATTACCTGAAAAGGTGTCCATAAAGGGTTTGTTTTTACAGTAACATGTTTTACCCATACCATCTTGAGTATTTCTGGAGTTCTAAAACTAATATCGAAGGTGTTCTCCCCAAGGGCATGAATCAGAGCATATACAGTACATCTGCAGACATGAAGCCCATGGATTGTTTCAAGGGAATGCGACCTGCAAAATATCTTTCTGGTAGTTGCTCCATCTCCCCCAAATAGCACAAGCAGGTGTCAGTGCTCCTTTTTTGCCAGTTCAAGTGGCTTATGAAAGAGTTCACCATAAGCAGGGCACTGAGAGCCAGCATTCCCTAACTTGTGCTGTTCCCCTTTTCATGTCCCCTTGCACTGTGTCAGTTTGGGTTTGGAAACCCATGTCCCTTTGATTTGCATCAAAGAAGATTTGAGGCTGTGAATGTCTGGGGGAAAAAAGAAATGCTACCTATTTCTTCAGTGGGGGGGGGGATTGACTAAAGCAGCTTGGTTCTCTGTTGTGTCCTGTAGTATCTCCATAGGGTGAGACACCGGACTCTGTGTCTGTTCCTTAGTACTTGATGCATCTGTTGCAGTGTGGTTTGGAATAGAAGTCTCCTTTTGGTAAGCCACTTGCCATGTCCCATCAGCTTGGCGTATCCACCCAGCATCTCGTAGGGCTCGCTCTGGTAACCATCCGGAATGTCCAGGAACTCGATCCGCCAGCAACTGTGCTCAAGTGGCTTCCTGCATTATTATGCCACTTGGAGGTATGCCTGCTGATCCCAAAACAAAGATTTTAGTGGTTTGTTGTGGTGAAAAGCCAGGAGTCAATTTTCTTTTCTTCTCTTCATCTAACAGTTTTGTGGCCTGTGAGTATTCTACCTCCAAATGGTGTAATTGTCCTTGTAAAACTTTCTGTTGTTCTTGGATGAACAGTTGTTGATAAATTAGTGCTGCTGGAGTAGATTACCTATCTTGAACCATATTGTCATCCTGATTCTGGTGTGCACCCATCATACTGGCCTCTCCAGTGCCCAGAAAGATTTAGGGTCAGTAATGAATTCCTGCTGGCTACCCAGCGAGTGCATTCCACCCACCTCAGAAACAAACAATGGAGTTCTCTGCTCCATTTGACCTCCTCTTTACTCAGCCATCAACTCCATACTGGATTCCTCCATCTGCATACAGAAGACAGCATCCCCTGCTGACAGAGTAGGAGAATTTCCCTGGTGCCCTAGCCAAATTTCCCACATTCACTTACAATGCCGCCAACAGCTTAATCTAGTTCAATTTCAATTGTTTATCATCTGTGTAACCCCCCAAAAGCCCCTTATTTAACCAGTAGGTACACATCCCATAGTCTAAAGGAAAAGAGAGGGAGGTACAAAGTAAATTTGCAGATGCAAAAGAAAAACACAGAAAGTGTGTACTAGACACAAACATACCTATATCAAAACCCATGTCCTAAGCAGAGAACATTTCCTAGGGACTATGCTAGGTTTTCACTTCTGAACAGGGGTACCCAGCAAATCCACTCAGAAAGCAGTAACTAGATTGTCCATAACAGGTTGTGATTCTAGAGTGTGGCTTTACTCCAAAACAGAGTTGAAAATACAAAATCAAAGACGAGCCCCAAGGGTTTACACTTCGTGGCACAAGGCAATGCAGAACACATCTGTAGAAAACAGAATTTAAACCTCCCATATATCACAGGACTAAACATCTGGAATGTGGAACTGGCCACAGTGAGCAAAGCAATTTCTCCTCAAAATAACACTAGGCCAGTACTTAGAACAGTTCCCATATGACACATGATTTGACATCTGGAATGTGGAACTACAACTGTGAACATAAACAAAAATCTCCTGGAAAAGAGGCACTAGGCCAGTACTTAGAATATCTCCCATATGGCATAGGATAGGAATGTGGCACACTGGCCATGATGGAGTACTAAAGGCTCAAAAACTAGAAACACACCCACATACTAGGGGTAAACTTCTTCAGGTATTGGCCACATGCTCGGACAGAAAACAGGTGCCCTTACAGAACATGAAGTACTGAACTGGTCTCTCCAGAAGGAGGGGGAGGTCTCCCACCTGTTGCTTCCACGTCCATACCCAACCATTATTTCAGAGTTACACCTCACAAATACTGAAACTGTAGAAAATGATGCTATCTTGAAATGTTTAACATATTTAACATCAGGAACACCACTAGGGTGTGAGGTTAAAGTCCTGAACAAAAGGCAAGCCACATATGGGACATCCACTATTGTCAGAGATCTTTAAAACACAAATCTCTGCCTCTGTCTAAGGCACTTGAGTGCATAGTTGCAGATCAGCTGGTGGAGTATATGTCCAAATACTCAAGCCAGTGCCCTCAGCAGCATGGATTCAGAAAGTGACATAGCACTACCACAGTACTGCTACAATTCACAGGTTTCATTCACCACCCTGGATCAAGGTAGATTGGTGTGTGCAGCCTTCATAGACCTCACAAAGACCTTTGATACAGTGAACCATGCTCTACTTCTCAAACAACTTTCCTCAACTGACCTCTCGGCATATATTGTGTCTTGGTTCAAAAGCTATCTTGTAGGCTGCTCCCAATGGATGAAGATAGCTAATGTCACCGCTGACCATCAGCATGTCTGCTCTAGAGTATTGCAGGGCTCCATACTGGGTCCACTTCTCTTTAACATCGTTCTTAACAATCTCCCTCACTGCTGTCAACAGCAGATCCTCCTTTATTTATTTATTTTATTTATTTGTGTCTAGGATTACAAAGTACCTTTGAGCCAAGGCTCTTTTACAAAGATTCCATGTCATGCTGGTTACATGGTAACAGACATAAAACATAAAACAGTTACAGGTACATGGTTTTAGATAGTAACTTTGCTTGACTAAATCAGACTGAGCAATGAGTAACTCAAGAAACAATAAGAGGAAGAGGGAAAGAAGGGGAGAGGGCTGAGGGTAGGGGAAGGCATAGGTGTAGATGGTCAGGGTGAGGCAGTCTAGGGGCCTTGTCAAGACAGACACAGGGCAAGTGCATTAGAAGTTGCATTGGACAGGTAAGTGAAAGAAGAGAAGGCAGAAATTGACACCTATAGGTTAGAAGCAGCGTAGGGAAGGAAGATGTTATAGGGTGCAAGCACAGGTGGAGGTGCCAGTTATGGAGTGGCAGAGCTTTATTTTGAATGCTCCAAGCATTGCTGTGGATGAGGTGTCACTAGAGAGTTCATTGAGCCAACACGGAGCCCTGTATGCAAATGACCTATAGCCTTGGGATGTGCGGCATCAGGGGATTTGAAGGATTTGGGACTTAGAGCTCCGGGTGTTGAGGTTGGAGATTTTGGATTTGAGGAGGGTGCTGACTCCTGGTGGTGCCTTTCCCATCATGATTTTCTTAGCAGTGATGCAGGTTTGGTATGTGATTCAGTTGTTCAGTTGCAGCCAGCCTGTTTTGGAGTAGAGGTCGCAGGTGTGGTTGCGACGGTGGGAACCAGTAATGAGTTGGCAGGCTTGATTGAGGGAAGTTGAAACACACCTGACAGATGAGGTTGTGGCAGATCCATAGATAATGAGACCATAGTCAATGATGCTGTTGATGGAGCTCTGGACAGCTATGGACAGAGCTTCTGGGCTTAGATGTTTCCTATGTCAGAATAGTAGGCCCATCCTGGTGTTGGCTACTTTTGCCACATTATTGATGTGTGGGACATAGGAGAGATTACAGTCGAGGGTGAGGCCAAGGTATTTGAAGGTATGAACTTGTTCAAGGGTGACTCCTTGCTTGGTTTTAATGGAGGGCTGATATTGTTTGTGTTTGTTTTGGGAGCTGCAGAAGATCATGGTCTTTGTTTTTTTTTCTGGTTAAGTATAAGTCTGTGTTTTGTGAACCAGTTTTCAACTACAGAGAAGGCCTGTTGGATGTTACCTTGTAGATGGACTGGATCATGGTGGGATGCCAGGATGACAGCATCATCCGCATAGAATAGGATCTGTTCAGGGCAGGATTCTGGCAGTGAGTTCAGAAAAAGACTGAAAAGGAAGGGGCCCAAGATTGAGCCCTGTGGGACACCGTACTGGACAGGTCTTTGGTCTGAGAGTGTGTCAGAAATTCTCACTCTTTGGGAACAGTTGTCTAAGTAGCTTTTGAACCAGTTCATTGAGTTAGGTGAGAGCCCTGCTAGTCGATTTATGCAGACCTTTTGCAGATAACGTGGTTATATACACTAGCAACGCTGACCCTGAACCACTGGAACACCAACTTCAACTCAGCTTTGAGGAACTGGAGGACTGGTTCAGGAAACACAAGCTGATTCTGAGCTACAAAAAAACAAAAGTCATGTTGTTTAGCGGTGTTCACATCAAACACAGATCCATTGCCCTAACCATCAGGAAATCCTTTGCCTTCCTGCATGAAAAAATTCAACATTTCAAGTATCTAGGGGTAACTATTATATGCCCAGCATGTTGAGAATATTGCTAGGTCTGCCAGTATCAGGACAGTGTTATTCCATAGACATAACCACAATCTAACACCTGAAGCCCTTATACTAGCTATTGTCAGGAGGTCTAAACATCACTCTCAGGTTCTTGACAATATTGGGAATGCAAGGAATCACAGACACATTATGTAAGAGTAATAAACTTGTTTATTACTACCAAAAGGATAAATCACAGTTGACCTAAGCAGTTCTTACCAATACGAACCGGGAGCCAATGCTAAGCTTTCCCTATACCTTGAGGTTTCTTCATGTCTCTTGGGGTCTCCGAGGTATAAGACTCTGTGTATCACATTATACACCTATGATAATTACTATGGTTACTGTAAGATAGAAACATTTCTAGCTACAGAGATGAGCCCTAATGAATAAATTAGATGTGGCTCCATGGTCCACGATAACATTATACAATTTTGTAGTAGTCGTCACTTTGTGAAACAAAAGAGTACAGTTCTTACACAAATCAGTGTGGTAGTACAAATCACTAAAAGGTGGCAATGCTGACTTATATATCATAATCATTACAAGGACACAGATATGCTAACATATTGTGTGTAAGAAATATATAGAATATATATTTGTATTAGTAACCAAAGTGTATAACAATAATATGCATAGATATATTGACATCTACTCTTGTATGGCACATGCCCTTAGCCCTATATGTTAGTATAACACATGCCCAAACAGTAGCTGTCTATGGTGTACCTCTGGGGGTGCAAATAAGGGCATAGAGACCTCATGTAACATTCCTCCCTTGTTGCCTCCAGGGACAACACAGGCAAAAACAGGGAAAAGTCAGAGAGCAGGGGTCGTTTATAAACCTGACATGCGAGCTTTGTAAAGAAACTCCAGCTGCACACGGTGTTTGGTGCAGCATGCACCATAGGCAGCATAGCATAATAATGAAGAAAAACATCAAAAACGCTTGCATAATAACAAAACCTTTAAAAGTGATTTCTAACCAAGTGTTAGGTAATGCAACATTAGAAACATAGAAACATAGAAACATAGAAACATAGAAGTTGACGGCAGATAAGGACCGCAAGGCCCATCCAGTCTGCCCATTTCTTTTTCTACCTTATAAATGTGCCATCGGCCTTTGCTATGTCAGTGACCTATCTATTCATAGTCATTTGTATTGCTCCCTTATGCCTATCCCATGCCTGTTTGAAGCCCTGCACTGTATTCATAGCCACTACTTCTTGTGGTAAGCCATTCCATGCATCTACCACCCTTTCTGTGAAAAGAATTTCCTCCCATTCCCCTTAATCGGCCTCCTCTAATCTCATGCTGTGTCCTCTTGTCCTGCTATTTTTCTTATATTTAAACATGTTAGACTCTTTCACCTTGTTTATGCCCTTAAGGTGTTTAAATGTCTCGATCATATCACCTCTCTCCCTCCTTTGCTCAAGGGTATACATATTGAGCTCCGTTAATCTGTCCTCATATGTCTTCTGATGCAGTCCCTGCACCATTTTGTTGCCCTTCTCTGGACTGCCTCAATTTGGTTAATGTCCTTGTGAAGTGTGGCCTCCAATACTGCACGCAGTACTCCAGATGGGGCCTAACTAATGTCTTGTACAGAGGGATTATTACCTCCCTCTTACGACTTGTGATAACCCTACTAATACACCCTAACATCCCCCTAGCCTTACCTACTGCTTTAGAGGTCTGCTTGGATGATTTCAGGTCATCAGTGATGATGATGCCCAAGTCTCTTTCTTCCTTTGTGACTGCTAGCAACTCCCTCCCAGCCTATAAGTGGCTTCAGGGTTCTCTTCCCTATGTGCTGATTTTGCACTTCTTTGCATTAAATCCCAGTTGCCACTCTTCTGACCATTCTGCTAGTTTATCCAGATCTCTTCTCATTCTGCCCACCCCATCTGGATCATCTACTCTGTTGCAGATCTTGGTGTCATCTGCAAACAGACAAGCCTTACCCTCTAGTCCATCTGCTAGGTCACTAATGAAGATGTTGAATAGGACTGGCCCCAGGACTGATCCCTGAGGTACCCCACTTGTGACTTGCATCTCTTCTGACTGTATACCATTTACCACCACTCTCTGTTTTCTGCCAGTCAACCAGTTTGCACCAGTTGACCAACTTCTGACCCACCCGAGCCTACCAGTTATTTATCAATCTTCTATGTGGAACAGTGTCAAAAGCTTTGCTGAAGTCAAGGTAGGCGACATCAACTGCTCCCCTTGGTCCACCACTCTGGTTACCCAGTCAAAGAAATCTATGAGATTAGTTTGACAGGACCTTCCTTGTAAAACCCATGCTGTCTTGGATCCTGTGCCCCTATGGATTCCAGGTGTTGCACTATCCTTTCCTTAAGGAGTGCTTCCATAATCTTGCCCACTACTGAGGTAAGACTGACGTCTGTAGTTCCCGCCTCCTCCCTGCTACCACTCTTGTGGGTGGGATCACATGAGCCCTTCTCCAGTCTTCTGGGACCTCTCCTGTGCTCAGAGACTCACTAAACAATTCTGCTAATGGCTCTGCTAGTTCCTCCTTTAGCTCCTTAAGTACCCTGGGATGTATGCCATCAGGTCCCATTGCCTTATCCACCTGAGCTTAGCAAGCTCTTGTAGGACCCTTTCTTTTGTGAAGAGGTAGTGCTCACCTCCCTCCCCTGTGTCCATGATGCTGGGCTGTGGGCCCTGCCCTACCTTCTCTTCAGTGAATACTGAGCAAAGTATCTGTTAGGATAGATGCCTTTACAGGGTCCTCCTCCTCACATGCTCCCTTTTCTCCATTAAACAGCAATACCCCTCTGGACTTTCTCCTTTCACTAATGTATCTATAGAAAGTCTTGTCACCTTCTTTACTGTTTGTGCTAGTGTTTCCTCAGTTTGGGACTTTGCCTGCCTTACTGCCTTACCTGCTTCCCTTAGGGCAGTTTGGTATGCCCCTATCTTCATCCCTGTGTTCCCTTATATTTTCTGAAGGCCAGCCTTTTGGCTCTGACCTTTTCTGCTACTGTATTTGAGAACCAAAGTGGTTTCCTTCTTTTTGCACTTCCTTTTCTGTCTAACACAATGGGATGTTGCTTCAAGTATTGTATCCATAATGCTTACCCACTTTGCCTGTACCTCCTCACCTGTGTTTCTTTTTGCCAGGGCTAGCTTAACTCTGTTGGCCATCTTATCAAAGTCAGCTCCTCTGAAGTCCCATATTTTGCCTTGGAATGGGATGATTTAGATGTAGTAGCCAATTGAACCATACCATGTGATGGTCACTGGCCCCAGGTGACCTTCTACCTGGAGATCTGTGATCCCTTCTTTGTTAGTCAGTACTAGATCTAGGATAGCCCTGTCTCTTGTGGGTTGCTGTACCAGTTGTTTGAGGCCCTCCCCCTGCAGGGAATCCACTATGAGTCTAGTTCTGGCAGATGTTCCTGCTGGTATTGACCAATCTGTATCTGGCATGTTGAAGTCTCCCATTATCAGAACCTCCCCTTTAGCTGTCATGTTTTGTATATCTTCTAACAGTAATGTCTATGTCCTCCCTCTGGTCTGGGGGCCTGTAGACAACCCAGTTCTTATGGCTGTCCCATTTCCTGTTTCAGGGTGACCCACAGTTCTTCTGGCTCCTTATGTGTATTCTGAATTTCTGTAGCTTTGATATTTTCATTAACATACAGGGCCCTCCTCCCCTATACACTTCTCGGTCTCTTCTGAACAATACATAGCCAGGTACAGAGTCTCCCAAGTGTGGTTACTGGTAAACCACGTCTCACTAATGCTACTATGTCCAGTTTAGCCTCTGACATTATTGCCTGCAGGTCTGGGATCTTATTTCCCAGGCTGTGAGCATTGTGTACATGATTTTCCATTGGCCAGATTTTGGTGTGTTAGTTGTTGGGTGAGGTTTGGCATTACCCCTGTGCATCGTGATGGGAGACAAACCTTTTTCTTACCTGGTGATGCAAATGAACGCAAACACACTGAATTCCAGTTTGACCACTAGCTGAGGGGAGGGTGTTCTTCCCATTCAACGTGTAGGTGCTGCACCTCTCCCCATTTGCTAGTTTAAATATTCTGCAAAGGCGTCAAACTTCTGCCCCAATGCACTGACTCCTCTTTAGTCAGATGCAGTCCATCAAATTTAAAGAACTTTCGCTCCCAGAACTGTTGCCAGTTCCCTACAAATCTGTGTCCTTTTTCCTGGCACCAGTCCTTGAGCCATGTGTTTAGCTCCCCTATCTCCCCTTCTCTGACATTCATATCCCCATCATTAATCAATGAAAGGATAGCTTCATTAGCCTTAGCAATATTATTGCTGATGTGGATGAGGTGGGTGTCTTTTCTCTATAAAAGTGATTTTAATGTAAATAACAGTAGATCTATGTGTACATTAAAATATGATAAGTATTCAGAAAGGGTAAGCAGATAATTTGGGTTACCTTCAATGATGTCCGCATCCATAAGAGGGATGGGGGTAATAATGGCATGTCCAATAACAGCTTTTGGTGGAGGACAAAGTAGAAGTTGGGAGAATCAATAACACATGTCTCATTTACGTATGTATAGCTTTTATAGTTTATAACCACACAGTACTCTCCATCAGAATTATACGCATTTTAACAGTGGGGAGTTTCCATTTTTGCAACTGTACCGGGCAGGTGTAGGTCGTCTTGGAGAACCATGTTGACAGGCGATGAACCTCCTCTCAATAAGACTAGTAAAGTTTATCTGGAGCCAATGTTGAGTCCAAGAAGGCTGTGTCATTCATGCCGATGTCATCTCCTATGGAAAAGGACCAATCAATACTGTCGGGAGAATAACCACATACAGGTTTAATACAATCAAATACATCACATCGACACAAAGTAGATATATTGTTTCTTTGCACAGCAGTCTATGTGTGGAGTGACCCAGGTGTCCAGGAAAGGATGGAAGACTAATAGAGGAGACAAATCCAGGCATTCTCTGCAGATGTCGTCATCAAGGTGCCCGATTAAATGTTCAGAAGTGAGCTTGTCAAACAAAGTTGTAGTGGGATCAAAATGTGGTAAAGACACAGTAAAAGAAACAAACATTGTATATTTGATAGAACATTTTTTAGAAGTAAAACAGGGACCAGTGTTAGGGTGTCTGGTCACAAAACCCGAATTCTTAGCTGTAGAAAGAGGAATAGTTAAAGATTGTTGCATACACATAGCAATATAGCCAGAGGTTTTACATCATGGACAATACCATTTAGAAATACATCTGTCATGTATGATATCAGGGATGCTTCCAGATTCTAGATCACGGAAGAGATTATTGATGGTAGTGATAATGTACGAGCCATAGGCTGAGCATAGAATCTCATGGGCAATATATTGCTTCTCTGCTTCTTTGTTGTTCTGTGCAATGAGTGTGTTAATCTTATCTTTAGAATCTGTAAATGCCTTAGCAATGTTGTCCATGTTGTAAACAGTGTATCTTTTCTTCCTGACTAAGGCCATCCACACCATGCAATAATGGGGGTAATATATTATTTACCAAACCAGTCTGAAATTTGGCAGAAAGAGATTTGATAGCAGCAATGTTTGCTTTATTACAGATAGACATAGCTGTACCAAAGAGACCTGTGACAGTCTCTGTTGCACCAGCAACATCAGAACTGTCAACTTCATGTGTATTACGTTTATGAATTTGATCATCACAATGTTGTTTTCTCCTGAAGTTGCCTCTGTGCTTAGTGGTATGTACCCTGGCAATAGGGTCTTGAGTACGAATCTGAAATGCTGCTAAATTATCAAGCAATAACATGCTGTAAAATGCTGAAGTGTTAGTATTGTGACACATACCAAATTTCTTCATATTCCAGTAAGTTAAACTAAACAAAAACAGGTATATTCATAAATTGCAAATTGTTGATCAGTGTACCAGGTAGAGCAGTGGCTTTTAGACCACTGTGGGGACCAGGGGTGTACTTTAGACATTCCAAAATCTGTTTGTCAGTAGGTGGTAACACAGAAAGGTACATGGCAGCAGAGGCCATGTTGTGTACAGCACAAAATGTTCAAGCAGAGTCTTTAGACAAAGAATTACAATATGAGGGATCAATTAAAGCTGTAATATTGTATAAACCAGAATGTCTACGAGCAGTTTGTAGCAAGGACAGAGAACCATTAGAGGATAATTTAGCATCAGGTCAACCCTGGAAAATTCCCTTGGAGAGTTTGGCTACAGGGAGAATTTGTCCTTGCGATATGGTTTGCCATTCAATTTGTACGGTAGATTTATCAGAAGCAACAACCAAGGCAGTGAGGTAAGCATCGAAACCTTCCTGGACAGTAATCAAACTATCGGGTATTTTGATGGATACTCCCTCTGGAGAAGATGCTGGAGGATCAAGGTGAGGTAGGAGGTTTGGTACCATGCCTTGAATGCAGGGGATAACTCCTGAGATGAGGAGAAAATGGAACAAGATAGCCATCTTGTCAGTATATCTGAAAAGGAAAATCAAACATTAGTAGGTTAGTACTATTCCAACTAATGGGCTGAGGAAAAGTAATTATGCTCCTTTATACAGTTTCATTTGGTTTGCATGTAACCATTTGTCAATCAGTTTATTGTTGTGTAGGAGTCTAACTTGATAGACTGCCGGACTGAGTTAGTTGACAATTGGGTAGGGGCCTTCCCACTTGTTGGAGAAGGAGTGTGGGATGTGCAAATCAGAAGACCATTACCTGATCTCCAAGCTGCCAATCCACTTCTTGTGTGTGCTTGTCAAACTGTATCTTGGACTGTTGCTGGGCCTTGCCCATGCAATTGGCAGCATAAAAGTGTGAGTGTGTGTGTGTGTGTGTGTGTGTGTGTGTGTGTATGAGGTCTTTTTTGAGTTTTTCCACATATTGATCTACAGACACACAGTCTGCAGTTGGGGTGTGCAGGTCAAACAACAAGCGTTCAGGTAATCTCATCTGTTTTCCAGTCATCACCTCAAAGGGTGTTATCTGGGTGGTGGTTGAGGGTGTGCCTCTGATTGCCATAAGAAGTAATGGCAGCAGGGAATCCCAGGTTTTGGGATTGTCCTCAATAAATTTGGAAAGCATTTACTCAATCCATCTGTTGGCTCTTTCTACTTGACTTGAAGATTGAGGGTGGTACGATATGTGGAACTTTTGCTAAACTTCAAGGAGTTTGAGGGATTCTTTCATCAACTCACCTATAAAACTGGTTCCTTTGTCAGAGTCTACCTTAAGAGGTAGGCCCCACCTGGAGAAAATTTGTTCTGCCAGGATTTTGGCAGTGGTTTTAGCAGTGCATGTCTTAGTGGGTAAAGCTGCAACCCACTTAGAGAAGAGATCAGTTACCACAAGAGCATACTTGTCGTTTCTGCTGGTATTGGTCAGGAGGCCAATAAAATCAATCTGTATGGCATGCCAAGGGTCAGAGTGTCTTTGTGATAGAAGTTTGGCATTTTGTTTGGTGGGGATGGGATTGTTTTGTGCACAAACAAGGCAGTTGTCTATGTACTGTTTAACATCTTTGATGACACCAGGCCACCAGACAGTGGTCTTGAGCCTCTGGAGAATGTTTTCCACTCCCTGGTGTCAACCACTGGGTTTATCATGCACTTGGTGCAAGAATTCAGACCTAAGGTGTATGGGTATCACCCACAACTTAGTGGTGGAATCATTTGGTTCGTACCAGATGAGTTTGTCATCTGGGGACAAGTGTAACTTACTTTCATGCCTCTGGTAGGGACTGTGTGTTGGAAGTTTCTCTTCAGTACCCTTGTCAAGGAATCTGAACATTTCTTTGAGCTCAGTATCAACATGTTGGGCTGCTGAAAGGTCCAAGGGGGAAAAAGGTTCAGGTTTCTTCCTGACTGCTGTTATGTGTACAGCTGCATTGGCCTCTGGATGGTCCAGTATCCAGGTGTCCCCAACTTGGGCCCCTTCCTTGGCAAGGGTGTCTGCTGTGTCACTAAAGGCATGGTAGGGATCACATAAGGAATGAACTTTAACTTTATGTACATAGAGTCTGTTTGCAAAGCTTTGTGCCAGTGAGTGTACTGTATGTATATTACCAGTTCTTTGTACTTCACTGGGCTGCCATCAGAAGAGAGGAAGGAGTTATTCTGCCAGAAAGGAATACATTTTGTAAGAGAACAAGAAACCCAGTTAGAGTCTGTAAAAATGATGGTATCCTAGGTTCCATGCTGGATGAACTCAAGGGCACAGACCACCGCTGCCATCTCTGCATACTGTGATGATGCTACACTTCAATGCTTAGAGATTTTAACTGTATTACCATAAGGGTAAATTACTAATATACTCATCTCTGCAATTTGTTCTTCCTGGTAGTAGGAAGCTGAACCTTCTGTAAAAATACGACCCAAAGAGGTGTTCTCAACTTTCTATGGTGTGGCAGGGAGGAAGGGACCAGAATCTGGAAGATCAGGTGGTTGCAGTGTACTGTCATGCGGTTCTCCTTGGAAAAGGAGTTCATATGCCAGCATAGATGGAATTTTGGTTAGGTGTACCTGTATGTCTCTTTCCTGGAGCAGAAGTGACCAGTGTGTCAGTCTGGTGTTAAAGACTGACCCATCCTTCACTCTTTCTGATTGCAGAATGGTAGTTGGGGTGTGGTTTGTGTTAATTATCATTTTAGAGTACACCATGATATACAGAAAGTGCTTGACAGCCCAGTAAGTGGCCCGAAGGTTCTTTTCACAAAGGTTGTACTTCTGTTCCACTGGGGTCAAGAGCTGTGATGCATACGCAATGGGTCTTAGAGTGCCATGAACCTTCTGGACCAGCACTGCTGACATGGCAATGTTAGAGGTGGCACACTCCAGATGGAATGGTAGTGCTGGATTGTGTTTGAACAGAGCTGGAGCTGAGGCCAAGGCCTGCTTCAGTGACATCACAGCCTAGTTGTTTATGGGACTCCAAGTCCAGGGAATGTCTTTTTTCAGTAGTTCATACAGAGGAGCAGCCTTCTGAGCAAAATTACAAATAAAATCTTTATAATAGTTCACCATGCCTATTAACCTTCTGAGAGTTGCCACACTGGTAGGCAATAGCAAGTCTTGCAATCCTTGTATCTTCTTCCAGGCACAGCTATGGCCTTGGTCAGTTATTCTTAGGCCAAGAAAGAGTACCTGTTTCTGACATAGTTGTGCTTTTGCTGGATTGCATTTGAGGCCTGCTGTCTGAATGAGAGTCATAGTTCATCCCAGAGATCTAACTGTTGTTCCTATGTGGCTGACCATCCACATACTGCAAGAGACAATGGGGAGTAGAGAAACCTTCAAGGGCATCCATCATGTGCAGATGGAACAGGGACGAGCTGCTATGGAATCCCTGTGGTAAGCAGGTCCACGTGTACTGTCTACCTTCAAAGGTAAAGGCAAACTTATATTGACTTTTAGGGGCCAATGGCAGTGACCAGAAACCACTGGAAATATCCAGGGCACTGAACCGTTTCAGGTTAGGGGTCAAAAGGCATAGCACATCAGGTACAGAGGCCACAGTTAGAGCACAACTGGGGATGATCTGGTTCAGTTTCCTCTAGTCAATAGTAAGTCTCCAGGCACCTGTAGGCTTCTTCACAGGCCACACTGGGGAGCTGGCAATAGAAACGCATGTTCTGATTACCCCTTGGTTAAGGAGCGATTTTATTGTTTGCCTAAGAGAAGGCAAAGCCTCAGATGGGAAAGGATATTGCCTTTGCCTCTAGTGTGCTACACCTGACACTTTGATGACAGTGTGCATTCTGCTACAGTCATTCTTGTTGATTTTGTTGATCCTTTGTAGAATAGGAAGGAGCTTTGGGAAAAGCTCATGGTTCTTGAACAAATCTATGATGTCATACTCCTTGTTGTTGGCAGATATTGTTACTACAACATATGAATCAGGGATCAAGATAGTATGATATTGGCCCTGGATCTGTATCAGTAGCATGTTAGCTAGATCCACCACATAGCCATGTGGAGCAAGGAAGTCAATCCCAATGATGCTAGGATGATCATGCAATACCATCAGTTAGAAGGTGTGTGAGACCTTCAGGTGTCCCAGCTCTACAGGTAGTAGTAAAGAGCGGTATGCAGGTAACCTAGTACCATCTACTCAGGACATATTGGTCCTCCGTCCGGTAGGCCAAGGAGATGTATCCGGGTACTCATCATGTAATACAGACACAGCTGTGCCTGTATCCAATAACACTGTAAGTAGGCAGCCCCAAACCTCGGCCTCAGTGCAGAGCCTTCCATTTGTATCCAAGACCAGCTTGTTTACAATCCAGACTGGGGTCTGTAATTATCAATCTGTACTGGAGGAAGCATGGAGATGTTGGACCTGGCTCCTTTGAACCACTTCACCATGCTGCACTGATGCTATATAGGGAGGTGCTTCTGGGTTCAGGCCTGTATGGGCCTGAGGACCTGTACTTCCAGTATCGCCATGGCCCATTGAGGCCATGGTTCTCTGTTTTATGGCTGCAAGGGACTGAGCAGGAATAGCATCCACTACGGAGCACACTTGCCTCAGGAGTTCTCTAAACTTCCAATTTTCTTTGGCTATCTACCTATACGAAGGGCCTGGTCTTTGTTGTTGTTTACCCTTATTATTCTTATGCTCCTTATTTTATGATAGTTCCAATTCCCACCCATTGCTGTTGTTGCTGTTGTGGTTGCTGTTGTTGTTGTTGGGCCTGCTGGGAGTGTTGGTTATCCGTGGGCAGAGGCTGTTTGTGTTGGGCCTGCCCTTCCACCATGTAGTGCATTGCAGCTTCTTGAGCAGGCTCCATGGTGGCTACTTTCTTGGAACCTGAGCCCAGATCACAGATGTAGAGTTGGTAAACTCTCTGTTTTCTGAAGGATGTCGGCAAACCTTTCCATGCTGGGATAGGTGGTTGGCGCTACCTTATCTCTTACTGCAAGAATCATGTTCCTAAGGAAAAAAGTTTTATATTCAAAAAGATCTACATCTGCAGCTTCTTGTGTGAGTTGTTTTCCTGTTCGGTAGGCCATCCTGAGTTTTTGGTGGTAAGTTGCTGGACTTTCCTTTGTGTTCTGTTTCACAGGGTATGCAAGCATCACCCCTATTATACCTGGGCTGTGTGTAGAAATGAGTTCAGCTGCAAACTCGTCAAAGGTGGCAATGCCAGCCTGGCAGATGGCATCTGGGAGTTTGGCCCACAATCCAAGTTTGATGGTCTGACATAGTACTTGGACCTGATAGTCTGCGGTGAGGCTAAGCATCTTACATTTGGAACACACCTTTTCCAAGTGGCAGCTGATGTTGTCAGATGGTCACATCCGACCAATACTGTCAGCTATTTGCTGAACAGAGTAGGCTATTTGTAGGGGATTATTGGGCCGATCAGGCTGGTGTAGGTTACCTTGGGCACCTTCCAAGGCTAGCCGGGCTGCAGCCTCAGCTGCGATAAGAACCATGCCTTCCTGAGTACCAGCCTCTTGTAGAAGCTACCTAATCTGGGTTTTAATGACCCACTTATTTCTCCCAGAGATAGGCACATTACCTATTGCATTCTCAATCATTGTTTCTACCTCCTGCCTGTCTTCCACATTTAATAACAGCCACCAGTGGTGCTGTCAGGACCAGGCTTGGACCTGCTCCCCCATCATGTAGGCCACCATGTTGGCATTGCCCATCATGTGCGTCATGATGTCAACAACATAAGACAAAGTGTGCATGGAGTGGGGACCTACCATGTTATGGATGGCTGGGTGGGGTTTCTGGGCCATAGTAGGGTTGTAAATGGGCATTGCACTGGGAGATGTCATCATCTGAGACCTCTCCTTCAGATGACGTAGTTAAGGCAGGGGCTACACCTCCCATTGCCTTAATCTATCCAGCCAGAACCTCTCGCTAATGGTGCAGTTTTGCCATCTTAGATTCACATTGTGCATGACTCACATCAACCTCATCTTGCATTTATTTCTGCAACACTCTGTACATGGAGCTCAATTTGTGCTTGTCCCTAGTAGCCACTCTTAAGTCATTACATACCTGGTTTATCTCATCCTGTAGCTCTCCCATATCCTCAGTCAACTGTTCATTTGCTCTACTTATCAAGTCATTCATATTAAAAGCCTGCCCCTTATCCTGTCTCAAACTTTCACACTCCTGCTTTAACATACACATTTCTTGCTCTCCAGCCTGTGCAGAATGATGCAAAAGTGAATCTTTTTCATTGTGCAGTGTCTGAAGTTCAGACACCAAATTCTGCTGCAGTCTAACACATTTGGTTTCCTGTAAACCCTTCTCTTGCTTAAGAGATGAAATCTGCAGGTCAAGGGTTCGAAATCTCACTTTGGAGGCTTCCAGAGCAGCATAGAGAGCCACAACCAACAGCCCTTTGGCATGGCACTTATTGGCTGTTCATCTCATCTCACAGTACTGGGTTGAGATCCCCAGTATAGGGTTTTTGGACTGACTTATGTCCCACGTGAAGTCAGCCCATCCACCATAGGAGGCAAGGAAGTTTGAGACATCGAGTCTCAGTTCTGCACAGATACATGATACGGTGGTCATCATGTGTGAGGTCACGAAAAATCAAACTGTGAAAAAGGTGCCGTGCTGTGTATCGATCCACAGCAGGAACACTTTACACACAGACGGGCTACTGTATACTCTGTAGGCTTGCAATTCAAAGCTGCTGTGGAGTGGGTTGAGTTGGCATTGGCCACACCCAAGAAAAGCAGCCAGACTTTGCAAGT
Source organism: Neoceratodus forsteri (assembly GCA_016271365.2). Classification (NCBI taxonomy): domain Eukaryota; kingdom Metazoa; phylum Chordata; order Ceratodontiformes; family Ceratodontidae; genus Neoceratodus; species Neoceratodus forsteri. Next base: position 1,134,380,519 of record CM028130.1, read on the forward strand.
GACTACAAAGTGGTCAGAAAATGGGAGAGGTGATGCTGAAATGCACACCTACAGTCCCCGTTGGGAAGGGAAAGGTTTTAAGCAACAAGTGAAAGCTTACAAACACCAAATATTGCCTGCACACAGTTGCCAATTGTCAGGAGGTCTAAACCTCACTGTCAGGTTCTTGACAATATTGGGAATGCAAGCAATCATAGACATGTTGCATAAAAGTAATAAACTTGTTTATTACTACCAAAAGGATAAATCACAGTTGCCCTAAGCAGTTCTTACCAATATGAACTGGGAGCCAATGCTAAGTGTTCCCTATACCTCGAGGTTTCTTCATGTCTCTTGGTGTCTCCGAGGTATAAGACTCAGTGTCTCACATTATAGATCGATGATAATTTCAATGGTTACTATAAGATAGAAACATCTCCAGTTACAGAGATGAGCCCTATTGGCTAAATTAGAGGTGCCTCCACAGTCCAAGATAACATTATACAATTTTGTAGTAGTCATCACGTTGTGAAACAAAAGAGAACAGTTCTTACAGTTCTTACACAAATCAATGTAGTAGTACAAATCACCAAAATGTGGCAATGCTGACTTATATATCGTAATCATTACTAGGACACAGATGTCCTAACATCTTGTGAATAAGAAATACATAGAAAATATATGTATTAGAAAGCAAAGTGTATAACAATAAAATGCATACTTATCCTGACATTTACACTTGTACAGTAGGTGCCCTTAGCCCTATATGTTAGAATAACATATGCCAAAACACTAGCTGTCTACGGTGTACCTCTGGGGGTACCAATAAGGGTGTAGGGACTGCGTGTAACACTATCTATAGCTCCATAGTATCCATTGTTGATTAAAGTCTAGTTATCTATGGCTCAGCTTCCACCACTATCCTCCACAGAATATCAGTGGCAGTCAATAAAGCATGCCAACTTCTTACTGGGGCAGCACATCTTACTCACATGTATGAACTGTATGCACAAACAGGTTGGTTTCAGCTGAATGGGAGGATTCACTATCAAACCTACTTGCTAACTAAAAAGGCACTTCTGGGTCTCCTGCCTTCTGTTGTTACAAACTTACTCAGCCCCTCTTGCAGCTCCCAGCACACAAGTAACTCAGTCAATCAACTCTTCTCTATCCCAAGATGCTGGACCACACAAGGGCAATGACAGTTTGCATATAGAGCACCACTAGGGCTTAATGCACTGCCCAGTGATATCTCTTCCTTACCAAAATTGGGATCATTTAAAGGCACTCTTCATCAGCATCTTACAGCTAACAGTTCCTGTGACTGTTTCAACTGACATGACACTACTTCAGCAGTATTGACACATCCTTGTGTACCTACCTCTTCCCTTTTCTCTGTGAATGACCACTTTCACTCTAACTATTCTTCCCTATTTCCTGCCTCCTTCTGCAATCCTCCTTTCACCTCACACCTCTCACCCTCCACCTTCTTTCCACTGTCTTTCTTCACTTACCTGAACTTTTGTTCAACCAAATCTATATATATATATATACACACATATACATATATATACACATTTGACCAAACACCTATGACTGCCTCCTTTTATTAGGTTATTTTTGATTTCCTATTGATTCATAGTTTTAATTTTAGTTACAGTGTTAATGTCATATTGTCATTTTAAATATTTTCTTGTCAAAATGTTATGTAATGCCACCTGTTGTATGTATGTCACCCTTCTCACTGATGTGGAACCTTTGTAAAAAAAAATATGTGCTCAAAGGTATTGTAATCCGAGAATGAATGAATGAATAAATAAATTAATAAATAAATAAATAAATCTTCTTGAGGGAATCCTCACAAAAATGGGTTAATGGGTCCCTTTTATAGAGTGCCACCCCACAGAAAAAGAAAGGTACATATCATGGGTAACACAGTCAGAATCTACTCACAGTTCATACACCAAAGGCAGCTTCACAAAAAGTTCAAGGTTGGATCATAAGATTGCCCCTAAAGTCCTCTGCAGTCCCCTTTGTCCCATATGGGATAAAGACACAGAAACTCCCCAAAGACAGTTTCCACCACTTCAGTAGTCAGGAAAGAATGGCCTCTACTAGGGCAAGGAAAACAAAGACACTTCACACACTGCAGCTCAGTCTCTGAGCTGCTGCTGTAACTCACACCAGCTCAAACTGACTCCAGAATTATAAGCTACTCCCTCTCTCACACAAGCTTTATGGCTTAGGTTGTGAAAATTCTAAATGACATCACCTCTCAGCTCTCAGCTGAAACCAAGCAGCAGAGAGGAGCAAGGTAAAATTCCATTTAACTAGATAATCACCAGCTGCCTTCCCTACCTAACATTGATACTGATAGAATTCTAGTAACCCCAGGGAAAAGGGGGGTTACACTCTCCCTAGCCAGGTAAATGACTGTCTACAGTTATTCCTCTACCCGGCACCAGGCCATCCTACCATCTGTGTTACCTACAGAGAGGGGTTATCAGTCCCTCTCCTTTCATGTGCCATGGACAGGCAGGAAACACTAAATGTACATAGGCCAGAGGCTGAAATTTTGGCCCCTACTCTATGATTTATCAATGAAGATCGGTGGCTCCTAGAAACTGCCTGAAGCATGCCCTAATAGACCAGAACTGTGGCCCCTACTGCAGGTCAGGACAATAGCTGGTCTATCCCTGTAGCCCTCTAGGGAAAATCTATCCAACCAAACTGCCCAAAAGGGTCTCTCCCCCCAAACCCAGGGTACCTGCAAACCAAAACACAAAGGAAATAATACATTACAATGCATTACATTTCCCACACTTTCCCCACTTATACCTGTGAAGAAAGCATGTTAGCACCCAGTTAACAACAACAATTCTAAAAACTCTACAGAAACACAAGAGGAACTTGGATGAGCCCCCACATCCTCTTCTTTTCTTCTTCAGGAGCACTTGAAAGAGAAGAAAATGCACACCATACAGTGTTTAAACCTCCACCTGAACACTGAAGAATCCCCAAAAATATTTTGTATAGAAAAGTACAAAAGTAGAAAACTAGAACAATAGACATTATACAACACATTTTGGGGGGATGGAATGCCCTAAAATCTCATGCTAGTAACAGAATGTTGTTGCCCGAGGGCAGGATCCATAAAAGAGTCTCTCTTAGGCTGAAGCCCACTGAAGAACAACCCTGGAGCAGGGCAGGGCCTGAAAAGCACCGCAATCCATGGGGAGATTCTTTTAGAACAGTTCAAACAGTTTGTGAAAGTCTGCCAGATGTAAGGTGTGTTGTGCAAAGTCAGTAAAAGCATATAAAAATGGGTCTTACCAGTTCCTTGAAGACTGAAACAAGATAACCTTACTTCTCAAAGCTGAAGACTCTCACCCACCAGGTGACATCTTTGGATACAGCTGGGGTATTGTCCTCTGGGAAATCAGGTGATGAAACAGGAAAACAGCTGGGCTGATGTCATCTTGGAAATCGAACCATGGAACAGGAAAACAGTGGGATTGATGTCATCTGGAACACCAGGTGATGAATCAGGAAAACAGCTGGGATGAGGTAATCTGCAAGGCTAGGTGATGGAATTGGGAAAACACTGCTCAGCTGACAAATCTGGATCCACCTGAAGGGTTACTCCATGGACATAAACACAATCTAACACCTAAAGCCCTTATACTAGCTATCTATAGCTCCATAGTATCAATTGTTGACTATGGTCTAGTCATCTATGGCTCAGCTTCCACCACTACCCTCCACAGAATATCAGTGGCACTCAATAAAACATGCTGACTTCTTACTGGAGCAGCATGCCTTACTCACACCTGTGAACTGTATGCATAAACAGGTTGGTTTCAGCTAAGTCGGAGGATTCACTATCAAACCTACTTGCTAACTAAAAAGGCACTTCTCGGGCTCTTACCTTCTGGTGTTACAAACTTACTCAACCCCTCTTGCAGCTCCCAGCACACACATAGCTCAGTCAACAAACCATTCTCTGTCTCAAGATGCCAGACTACACAAAGGGCAATGATCATTTGCACATAGAGCAGCACTATGGTTTAATGCGCTGCCCAGTGATATCTCTTCCTTATCAAAATTTGGACCATTTAAAGGCACTCTTTGTCAGCATCTTACAGCTAACAGATCCTGTGACTGTTTCAACCGACATGACACTACCTCAGCAGTACTGTCACATCCATGTGTACCTATTTCTTCCACTTTCTCTGTGAGTGACCACTTTCACCCTAACCACTCTGCTGTATTTCCTGCATCTTTCCCTGATCCTTCTTTCACCTCACTCCTCTTACCATCCACCTTTTTTCCACTGTTTTTCTTCACTTACCTGAACTTTTGTTCACCCAAATATACATATACTTATTTGACAAAGCACCTGAGCTGCCTCTTTTTATTAGGTAATTTTTGATTTCGTACCAATTCATAGTTTTAATTTCAGTTGCAATGTTAATGTCATATTGTCATTTTAAATACTTTCTTGTCAAAATGTTATGTAATACCATCCATTGTATGGCTGTCACCCTTCCCACTGATGTCAAATCATTGTAAAAGAGCTGTTATGTGCTCAAAGGTATTGTAATCCAAGAATGAATGAATAAATAAATAAATCTTCCTGAAGAAATTCTCACTGAAATGAGTTAATGGGTCCCTTTATCAGAGTTTCACCCACAGAAAAGGCAGGTACATATCCTAGGTAACTTAGTCAAAATCTATTCACAGTTCGTACACCAAAGCCAGCTTCACAAAAAGTTCAAGGTTGGATCATGAGATTGTCCCTAGAATCCTCTACAGTCCTCTTTATCCCACATGGGATAAAAGCACAGGAACCCCTGAAGACAGTTTCCACCACTTCAGTAGTCAGTAAAAGATGTCCTCCACTAGGGCAAGATAAAACACATACACTTCATTCACTGCAGCTCAATCCCTCAGCTGCTGCTGAAACTCACACCAGCTCGAACTGACTCCAGAATTCTAAGCTACTCTCCCTCTCACACAAGCTGTGTGGCTTATGTTGCTGTAAGAGTTCTAAATGACATCACCTCTCAGCTCTCAACTGAAACCAAACAGCAGATAGAGGCAAGGTGAAAATCTATGTAACTATCTAATCACCAGCTGTTTTCCCTACCTAACACTGATGCTGATGGTATTCTTGTAACCCCAGGGAACAGGGGAGTTACATTTGTAACCATGCTGGCCTCACCTGCAAAAATGAGACTTCTAATCTCAATGGGCCTATCTGGTCAGCAAAATTCAGTAAATAAATAAGTGAGAAACATTGTCAGAATAGAGGGATGCATGACTGGTAGACAGTTGGAGATGAGGTGTGCTTCTCCCCTCTAGAATACATACCCCACAAGGGGATTGGCAGGAGATAAAGGGGGAGCGATGAGTGATACAATAAGGAACAGAATACTGGCACAGAAGACGTGGGTGTGGCTAACTTGAGGAAATGGTGGCAGGAAGACTGGGAACAAAAGGTGGGTGGGAGGAGGTGGTATGAAATTGTGAAAGGGGAGAATTAAAGAGGAGTGGAGAGGAAGGGGGTGAGGCAAGCCTTACCCCAAGGAATGGAACACCAAGGTTATGAACACTACTTAATGTAAACCCAGCTAGTGTGATAGGCTATCAGCATGCCTAGGGAGGAGTATAAGGGGGTAGAGTAGTGGAAATAGAACATAAGAGAGGGCAGGGAGGTGTAATGAAGGAGAAGTGGGTCATGTGCAATTGTAGAATGGGAAATTATAGTGTCAAAGAAGGCAGGACAACAAACGAGTAGACGGGGCAGAATGGATCTAAGGGGAAGGAGTTCCAAATGTTTAGAAAGTGACAGGAGAAGGCTGCTCTCCCTGAAGTGGAAGTATGGGCAGGGAGCGCAAGGGTCCTATGGGGGAGTTATGGAGTGATTAGGTGGGGTAAATACTTTGCATAACAGGTGTATTGGGGAAATGTGTTGATCTACAAAATCATTAATGAGGAGGGTATAATGGAAGAATGAAATTTAAAATTTTAGAATAAAACAAAAAGTAAGGGGACATAAATGACAAATTAAGCCAAACAACTTTAAAACAAGCAAGCATAAGATTTATTGCACTCAAAGGACATTAGACATTTGCAGTAATCTGCCTTCTGAAAAGTGATAAATAGCAATCAGATTTTTTGGCTGCTTGGGCCATGCTCCGCAGACATTATGCCATCATAAGATTTGTATAAAAGCACTGTGGAAGCACATGGCTGGATCAGTGTCTGGTGTGCTGCCACAGTACTCTGGCATAGTTTCTAATGATTCTATTTATGCCGCCCTTCTATCTGTGGGCTGCATAAACACCCCCGCCCGGTTCACTACTTTTCCTTTTCACAACTGCAGAAGCAAACATGCATCTTGTACAACATGTCGATGCTGACTAAAACTGCACATGTGTATCGCTCATATGTAGACATGTCAGCACCACCATGTTGTGCATGGCTGACTCTGGGGAAAACTGTGCATGTGCGAGGACAAGGCCTTCCCCAAGGTAATGGTTAAGCAGTATAGGAAGCATTGTTTCAGTTTAGAGACCACTTTTTTAAGAAAAACAAGCAAAATTCAAGTACTGCTAACAGAGCAGCTTCTGCACTCTCTGTATTCTTATTGCCTGTACTGGATTGATTATCCAGGAGGAATCCATTGTCTCTACTGTTTGTCTTTCTATCCCCCCCCAATTATTTTATTTTATTTATTTATTTAGTTTTTGTTGACTGGGTAAGTGCACTAGACAAATCCTGCCTATTTTCAGGCACGACCCGAGGGAGGGGGATACAGATGAATGCCAACTGACCTTGAACCAGATGAAACTGTTGGTGGTATTTTTAGTGAATGAGGGAAGGTTGGCCAGGACATCGGGGAAATTCCACATCTCTTTTCAATAAATGCCATGGGATCTTTAACATCCACTGAACTACCACCAATCCAGGCAGATCGGACCTCAGTTTAACATCTCATCCAAAAGACGGCACCTCAGAAGTGCAGCACCCTTCTCATGCTGCACTACAGTGTCAGTACTCGGATATTAACGCAAGTGCCCGATTATGAAAGTGAAGACAGGTTAGTTTGTTGTAAAAGCTCCTGTTTTGTTGTTATTTAGGCATTCTTTCATCTCCCTGGTAATAGTAGCAGAAACACATGTAGGAGCTCATGTATATGCAGTTTATTCAATTACCCTGGCTCTAGTGGGCTGGCAGTGGCACTGGAAAAAGACGAAGAGAGCTCAGGGCTCAAGATGTGCTTCAACTGAAGCAAATAGCACCGCCCACCATACACACACTAAAAGCAGATAAGAATTTATAATACTTCTGAGAAAACTTGTGTATAAATATTAACAATATTATGAAGAGAGAATAAAGGAGCTTAATATGTATAAGCTCGGGGAAAGGGAGGGCATGACAGAAACTTTCAAGTACCTCAAGGGAATTAATAAAGTCCAAGAGGGTAGCATATTTTAGAAAGAGAGATGTGCAAGAACAAAGGGGCACAATTTGAAGACAGAGGGGGGACAGCTCAGAGGTAATGTTAGAAAGTATTTTTTCATGGAGCGGCTTGTGGATGCAGGGAACAGCCTTCCTGAGGAGGTTGTGGAGTCAAGAACAGTTGGAGAATTCAAGAATGCATGGGACAGACATATAGCAATACTAGGGAGGGTAGGAGGAACTAAGCTGTTGGTTAACTAGAATCTGCAGCTTATACATCAGGTAGGAAAATGGGCAGACTAGGTGGACTAAGTGGTCCTTATCTGCCATCAAATTCTATGTTTCTATGTAACAGATAAGAAACATGTAGCACTGGTGCCCTGTTTTAAAATGGAGAAACAGTCGCGGAACAATTCTGAAGTTTGTGTAACTATTTGAAAGACAGCATTTGATGTTTAAACAAGCAGTTTTCTTCCTGTTCCCTTCTATCTGTTACACTTTAATTGTTAAAAACAAATGGAAGCATTGTAACTTAATGGTTATGAGCACTAAACTGAAAACCTGAAAAACTGGGTTCAAATTACATGGCCAACATGTGTACTGCTGACCATCCATGATGAAGTCCCTTATCCTCCCTGTTCTCCCAAGATGCACCTCAGAATAAGCCTCAGCTTAGTGTATCTTTCCTGGCCAAACATTTTTAAATTTAAAAGGTAATTTCTCAGTGGAACAAGAGTTTCTATTAACATAGGCTGGAAGGATAGGAGTTGTTAAGGTTGGAGACTCTCAGGAGCCAGTTAAATGTTTCCATACCAGGTCTGGCCCCACCTAGCTTTATAGCTTTGTAAAACCTAGAATCAGAGAGTCCTGGCAGTTAAGGGGGAGGTTCCCAGTAATTCAGGGAAATATGATAAAACTATTTTGTAAAATGAAGATGAACCATGTTTAGTAACTATGTATAGTATTTTGTTTAATGTTGTAATGAAGGTTTATTTACATCTTTTTATGATTTTAGCACACTGAATGTTAATGCACAATCTTTGTTTATTTAGCTTTTGTTGACCGGGTAAGTGCACTAGACAAATCCTGCCTATTTTCAGGCACGACCCGGGGGGAAGGGGATACAGATGAATGACAACTGACCTTGAACCAGATTATGCTGTTGGTGGTATTTTTTTTTAGTGAATAAGGGAAATTTGGCCAGGACACCGGGGAAATTCCCCTACTCTGTTGGTGCGTGGTCACCAGCAGGAGTGCTGAACAGTTTGTCAAGATGGACGCTGCAGAGCTTAGGCAGCAGGATCAGTCTGCAGAGCTGGAGGAGACCTCAGTATGTGCCCAATCAACGGTTGAATATCCTTCAGCAGCCGTAGAAGAATCGGATCTGTTTATGGATGCATTATCGAATACGGAAGAGCCTAATACAAAGAAATGCTTTTTGCCGACTGAGAGGAGTGAGTTAAACAGTTTACTGTCTTCCAACGTTCCTGATGCAGCAGAAAAGCTGTTTGCAGCAGCAGAGATCCCCGGAGCTCCGAGTCTGCATGACGTCATGCAGACGAATGCGGAAGGGAATCCTAGCTTGGTGCTCGATTCCGAGGAAGACGAGAGGGCTCTACCGTAGGGAATGCAACAGAAAATTCAGCTGCCAGATGGTGCAGGTCAGTCTCTGGCTTCCCTAAAAACTTGTATTACTCCGTTTGAACAGGACATGTCGGTACTGGTAAAGGGCCCGGTGTTTTCCGCGGTATCGGAGCCTGAAACCGCGCAACTTACAAAGGAGGCATCAATAGACAATCGGGTTGCAACTCTCGATAAGCAGGCGGGTTTTGTACTCATGCCTGAAAAACTCTTTTCCCCTACAGTATTTCAGACGAAACCTCATAATCAAGAGGGGGTCACAGAATTTAACTTTGCTAATAAACGTTCTGAAAAAAAAGACGAGGAACTGGATAATTTTCAAATTCCACCTATTTTTACTAAAGACTCTGAATTGCGGCTTGCAGAACCTAATCCCTCTATACAACATGATGCTACCTGGACTCCACAATCTGCATTAATTGCAGCAGGGTGGAAGCAACAGGTTTCAGGAGAATGGACAGATTTATCTTGGGACTCTTCCTTTGATTTAAATGTTCATTCCCTGGTGGAATCCAGAGGTTTAGTGACTTCTAAAAATAAAATGTAATAGAAAACAGAGTTTCTGAGGTGATGGTTAAAACCCAGTGATAATAATGTGTTTTCTGAAAATGGTAATTCTCCTAGTGTACAAAAACCTCTTTTGTCTGAGTTGTTTGCCAAAGCCAAAAGAGAAGCTGCACCTCGGCGGAATGCCATACGAATTAGGTATACAGGGGGTATGGTAGATAGGCCTGATCGGAATTATGTAGGTAAAATTTTAATAAAAGAATCTCTGCATTTTTCTCCCAGAGATGTATTTGCAATAATTAACATCTCTGGAGAGGATAATTATGATGTGAGCTTTCGTTCTGCAGCCTTATTAGACTTGTTTTGGATTCGATATAATCTAGTTAAGTTTTCCCCAGTTTGGGCTCCCTTTCTGATTATCCCTCTCTCTCAGCCTTCCATTAAGTTTGTCACAATTATGTTTCGAAATGAGGGGGTTCAGGTTGAAGATATTACTTATTGGCTATCTAAAAATGTGATATCCAGGGTGATCCAGAACCTATTTTAGATTTAGAAGGATTCTGGACAGGAGGGTGGAAATATAAAGTTAAATTAAGACAGAACGAAAATGGATTGTGCATATTCCAAATTCCTTTTTGTTGGACGGGACAGAGGTGTTTGTTTTACAGTGGTCAACCGAGGGCCTGTTATAAATGTGGCTCGAGGACCCATTTGTCCAATGTTTGTGACAGATCGAGATGTGACAATTGTAGTGAAATAGGTCATGTCACAATGCAGTGTGTAAACTCTCCGAAATGTGATTTATGTGATGGTACTACCACTTTTAAGAACTGTCCTTGGGCAGCCAAGAATAAGCTGCAAGAAAATAATACTGAGAAATTTATACAGTTAGCCCAAGAAGCTCTAATTTCAAATTCAGCTGCCAAATCACAAAAACCCTATTGACAAATCACAAGATTCAGAAAAGCTAAACTCCGCTTCTGTAACTAGGGCCTGTTCCACCTCCCCAAGCCTGAGAGGCTTCCTGGTAAAATTCCCAGGAACCCTGGCTACCCAATTTTGCAGCCTGTATGCTATACAGAGAGAAATTACACATAGTGACCCTGCCCCCTCCTAATCCTATTTCATCGCCCTTACCTCCTAGGAGGTCTACTAGAAATTCGAAAATCATTTTAGAGCCATCTTTGGCCCCAGTTGAAACTACTAACCCCTTTTCAGTTTTGACTTCTTCTTGGGGGGCAGCAGAAATGGATATTGGGGACTCAGATTCACAAAAATCAGCCCAAGATAGTATGGAACTTTCACAAAGTAATTATAAAGATAAGAAAAAGAAAAGAAAAGAAGGAAAAAATGAGAAAGTGAACTTACATCTGCTTAACAAATGGGTTTTGTATGGGCATCATTGAATGTTCATAGTATTTTAAATGGAGCCAAACGAAAAGCTATTTTTCACATAATTCATGACTCCCGAATATCCATTTGTCTGTTACAAGAAACATGGATGTTCTCTGTGGAACACATAACAGCTTTCAAAAAGGGGTCCTTCTTACTGGTCCTTTGGAGAAGATAGAGCTGATGGAGTTGGTATCTTGTTTAATTCATTCCAATTTAGACTTCAAAAATTGATAGATTGCATCCCAGGCAGAGTTTTGATTGTTGATTGTAAATTGGATTCACAAATTTATAGAATAATTAATATTTATAATCCGCAAATCAAAACAGCTAGAATTGCTTGTATGAAGGCCATTCAACCATTCCTATTTACTACTATGCCGGTTTTATGGGGAGGTGACTTTAACTGTGTGCTAAAAAATAGACAACCATCTGGGAAAAAGATTTACTGTGATTCTAACTGTTTAAACTCTATTATTAAAAGGGCAGACCTTACAATCTGTAATCAAATGGAATCTGACCCCCCTCAAAATACATTTTATAAAGGAAATAAAGGATCCTGTATTGATTATCTCTTTTCCTCTAAAAATGTTCAGGTTTCTAATTTTGTAAGACATCCTTGCGAATTTTCAGATCATTCACTAATTAAAACCTCAGTTGATATTACATCAGACCACAGACTTAAAAAGCATAGATGGAAGTTGAATAACTCATCTTTGCAGGAAGGATTTGTCAAAAATTCAATTTTGAAAATTTTAATAGCTAGATTATCAGTTAGGTGTTTATATTCAAACTTAGGTATTTGGTGGAAAGAAACAAAACAAGACTGTATAAATTGGTTTAAAGTCTATGGCCAGAGAACACAGAATAACAATTTTTTAAATTACCTAAAACTACGAACCCATCTTCAAAACTTATTATCAAAAGTCAATACTACCTCTGAAGATTTATCCTTACAGATAGCTAATGTTAAATCTCAAATGAGGAAATTTCAATATGATAGGCTAAAACCCTTCAGGCATTAATTAACAATTACTCTTTAAAATCTGTGATTGGAGACCCTTTCATTTATGTAAATCTATTAAAGATGCCACTAATTTAGACCATTTGGTCATGAATTCAACTTTATAACCAATTCCAAAGACATTTGTAATCTCCTTTCACATCATTTTCAAAACTTAGTCCACATAATAGTTTTTCGTTGGCACATTTACAAGAGTATTTCAAGGGTTTAGTGAGCCCTGATATTGACGCTTTTATCATTAATGATATGATTAAACCATTTACAGTTCAGGAAATTAAAGATGTAATTTCAAATTTGAAAAATAATGTTTCACCTGGGCTTGATGGTCTATCAAATACCTTTTATAAGACTTTTTCCTTAGAATTAGCTATGTGTTTATGTAGTGTTTTCAACACATTTATTACTGGTGAGTTGATTTATCAGTCATTCTCCACTGGAGTACAAATTTACATCTTTAAAAATACAGGAGACAAAGGGGATATCCAAAATTGGAGACCTATCACCCTGCTTAACTCAGATTATAAAATCTTTGCTACTTTATTGAATAACAGACTCAAATCATGGGCTAGTTTAGTTATCTCACCAGTTCAAAATTGTGGAGTACCAAATAGAAGAATTCAAACTGTCCTGTGCTATATTAGAGACTTAATTGAATTTTTAAATTATAAAAAGCAATCTGGGATTTTACTTTCCTTAGATTTAGAAAAAGCGTTCAATAGGGTAAGTCATCCTTTTTTATTTGAGACACTTGCCTTTTTAGGCATGCCTCCTTGTATTTTAGAGGTGCTGAAGAAATTATACCTTAATTCCACAATATGTCCCATGATTAAGGGAAAAGTGGAAAAAGGATGGACCCTACAATCAGAGTGCGCAAGGATGCCCTCTAAGCCCATTATTATATATTTGCTCCTTAGAGCCTTTAATTAGGAAAATTTGCACTGTCCCTAGTTGGGAGGGTTTTAAAGTACCTAATTCACACATTTCATTAAATATCAAGCTTATGCTGATGATATATGCCTGTTTTCATCAGCAAGATCAGTTAGAAGTTTTTTCAATTATTCTATAAATATACTACTTTGGCAAATGCTAAGATAAATTTTAATAAATCCAAAGGGCTGTTGATTGGAGCAGACAATTTGGCCCCGTTTAAGCATAGATCTATTTTAGTTCACCAGAACCTATAACTATTTTAGGGTTACTTTTGGACCTCAAAATCTACCAGATCTCAATTGGATGAAAGCTCTGCAGAAAGTTGAGAATAAAGTTCGAAGATGGAAACTATATAGATTTTCAAAATTAAAAGAGTTCAAATTTTAAACAGTTTTTATTGCCTTGTATGCAATATATTGCATTTCTGTATCCGGTTCCATCTGCTCTAGAAGTTAAGATGTATAGTATAAGTTTTCAGTTTTTTGGGGGAAACAGATTGAATCCAATTAAAAGGTGTTACACTTATTTAGATAAGTCAAAAGGTGGTGTGGGAATGATAGACCCAGTGGTTTTTTGTAACTCATTATTCATATCTTTTTCTTTGCGAAATTGCCTAATTGCTTCTAAAAATGTAGAATCCAGTTGGCTGAGAAGCCTACTTAGTAGTTACTTATTGAGATGGACTCATACAGCACCGAAAATACATAATAACCTAAGTATTCCACCTTCTTTAAGCCCATAGCTAAAAAATTGTATTGCTGGCAGCTAACTAAAACTCATATTAATAATACCTCTAAAACTCTGTATAATATTATCATTTCTCAAATTTATCCATCCTCTCCTACTTTTAAGAATTGCCCTGTGAATTTAAACCCTTATGTACTAGACCAGTTAAATAATCCTCGATTACCTATCCATATGTGGGAAATACAATGGTTGATTATGTATGGCCGTCTTCAGGTTAGAGGTACAGCCAAGTACAAAATGAGAGAAGAAACGATTCTGTCCTTATCTAGGTTGTATAGCTCAAGAAGAAACAATGGAACACTTCTTCCTTCATTGTTCTTTTCCTCGAAGTTATGGAATATCTTGCCTATCTATGGAAATTTAATTGGTTGCAGCATTTAAGTTATGATTTATTAATTCTGGGTATCTTCCTTTAAATCTTTCTAAATTTCATATTAATACTTTACATATATTTTGGCTTGTTTAAGATTTTGTTTATGGCAAGAAAGATGTCAATGGGTTTTATATCAAAAAGCCTAATTTTGTAAGATATAGTCAATATGTCATCTGTGAGTTAAACAAGGTTTATCAAAAGATATTCAAATATATGACACCGAGAAGGTTAAAAATGGTGGAAAGGGTTTTCCCATTTGATTAAGTTTAAATAAATTAAAAAAATAATAAAAACAAAAATGAAAAGGGGATTTTGATTGCATAAAGTTATAGCGGTTTACATAGATTTATGGTTTTGTATTAGCTCTGTTCATTGTTCTAGTCTTTTGTCATATTATGATATGTTTTTTTTTTCCCTTTCTGTACTATTATGGTGAATTGTTCTGATGATTGTTTTTTGATGTTTTGATTGATGCCTTATTTCAATAAAGAAGTAAATTACCCCCTACTCTTTTTGATAAGTGCCATGTGATCTTTAACATCCACCTGAACTACCACCAATCCAGACAGATGGGACCTCGGTTTAACGTCTCATCCGAAAGGCGGCACCTCAGAAGTGCAGCACCCCTCCCATGCTGCACTGCAGTGTCAGTACTGGGTTATTAACCCAAGTGCCAGATGTGGGAACTGAACCCACAGCCCTCTGATCTGCCGGCCTCAGAGGCAAGTGTGCTACCTACTGAGCCACTGACACTGCCTAATCTGAAATGGTTCTCGATGATTAACCTGTTTCAAATCAGTCCCAGCACCCTTTGTGTTTGCACCTATTCTGCTTCGGGACAAATTTTCAAGAACTGTGCTAAATCCCTGATTGGACCTAGGCTATAGCATTGTTCTTGACAATACTTCAGTTTGTAAAATGTATTGACTTACAGTGTGAACACTCTTTTCCCTGTATCCATGTTAAGGTGAAGCTATGTTCCCACTGTACTCTGATTTGACCCCTGTTATGACAACTAATGCCCAGCTGCATTGCAATCTGTCAGTGCTCTTTTCAAGAGGGAAAAATTAAAGCTGTATATGGACGTAAATGCTGTCAAATGATTGTGAGGAGATTTTAGGCATTGCTGTATTCTGCTGTGCTGTTTAATGACCTTTGAGATAGCAAACATTGGCATGGACATTTTGTAGATGTACTGTGACTTTAGTTGTAGTTTTTTGTTTACTTTATTCAGAGCAAAAAAAAATCTTAAAGTAGCCATTGCGATTGGTTGATCATCCATGGCACTCCAGACATTACCTCATGGGTTTTAGCCCACCTGATAGGCTAGTGATGCACATGACTCTAAGATCAGATTTCTAGTACATCCAGGTCCCAGAAACCCCTGCTCTCCAGTTCAAACTGTGCATCTGATCAGGCTAGCACACCAGGATCCCTGCTGTCCTAATTTTCAAGGTAGGCCTCTTCATATTCAATTTTACTCAGTTACAAGAAGATGCAAACCAAATAACAGAGACTGTATAGTCCTTCAGATATACAATTGTTGTTTTGAAATAAGAGTTGTCCCCCGGAGGAGTAGAACCTTTATCTACAAGTTTTGTTAGGTATTCTTGCAAATAATAACTTAAACTGGGAGTCTCATTGTTTTTACACTGCTAATTGTGCAGGTTACTCAGCTTTATTGTGTCTTAACACTGCTGGTAGTCAGATTACCTCGCTGTGGACCATGCATTTGCTCATAGAGCACACTGTGTTTGTGTTATTGGCATTTAAGCAAAATAAAGTTTAATTAATGTACAGCATTAACTCAGTACAGCATCAGTCTATAGCTGCGTTATCCTTTATTTACTTTGTGCTTGAAAAACATTTCCCCAAGCCACTATCCCTGCAGGCTCCTTGGCCTCCATCATGCGTTCAATTGCACCACACACTGCCATGATCCCTCCCTCCTGCAGCCCCCACAGTCTCTGTACTGTCTCCAGCTGCTCCCGTGGCTGTGTCACGCTCATCCTGACTGCTCTGGACAGAAGCAAGGACAAACCCCTTCTGCCCACCGTTTTTTCTGTTCTAGACCGGCTGCTTTAACACGTGGCACTGGTTCTTTTGACAGGGCCTGCGCCTCCAACCCCCCAGTGTCTGATCACAAATGCTAGCTCCCTCTTACCTGGCTAGCACTCCTGGCACTCATGAATAAATACACCCTATTCACGGTGCCTACACAGCCAGGGGAGCTATTTCATAGCATTAAGGCATCAGGGATTTACGCTGGGACCCGGCTACCTTAGGGCCCATGAGCCAGCGAGCCATGCCTAGAATGGGCAGAACAACGCCCCTCCTCCCACCGCATGGCTGGCCTTTCAGGCCACTCACTGCTCCGCGACTTGGGATATGTCCGCACATTGCCCTTCTTGGGGTGCATTGCTGAGTTCTCCCCTACAGCTATTTTTCTTGTTCTGGGGCTTCCTTTCATGGGACAACAGCTGGGGGAACCACCGCTGATATTAACTCCAAGCAGCAGATGGGGGAACCTGTAGTTCAAAAACCCAGGCAGCCCTGTTTTTACTGTTTCAAACTGCAAGGACAACACTACCACAGTTCCAAGGCCTTTCTTCTCAGCAATGTTACCATTGTGGCTTAGAGGGCAGAACCATCCTTGGAAAATGCAGTATGAAACAAGGCATCAAGAGTTTGAGTCCTGGGGCTCTCTCATACCATTTCCCTTGCCTAAAAGGGGCTCATAGTTTTCAAGTGTTTTTTTTTTTCTAGAGCACTGATTTCAGTTAAAAAAAAAGACATATGGGCTCCTCACATAGCAGCCCATATATGCATTTAGTAACTTACCACTGCACTGGTGGTCCCTCTCTATAGTGACCTCCAGTCTACCAGTCTCCATGTGGGTCCCTCTTTACAGCGACCCCCATGAGAAAGACAGCCTGCATCCCTCTCTAGCTCCTTAAAGGCAGTGCGTCAACAACTCTGCTTAATGTAGGCCAACTAAAAGTTGAAGGCCCATTATGTACCTCAAGCCTAACAAATGCAATCCATCTTTTGTCTTCTTCAGATGGTCAAGGCCAAGAAGTGCACAGCATGCAGTGCTAACCTCCTACCCCACACCCCTGGAACCCTATGCACCACATGCCTCCACGATGATGACAACCTATTGCTAGAACAGACCACCGGCATGGACCCAAGTAATCCGGGCCCCAGCAGTTCAACTTAGTTGGATCCGGGCACCTTCTTACTACAGAACCAACAGGCCACAATAGCAATAATGGAGAGTCAACAGAACTTCATGCTGAAGGTGATGGAAAAATTGTAGTCCCTCACTCAACACAGAATGCTGGCTACACAGCCTCTGGAGCAAGACATTGGGGGAGGGGCCAATGAGAATCACATGGACCTGATGGAGCCGATTCCAGACAGTCACAAACCTGACTCTGGGGAGGACAGGGACCTGCCAGATGAGGAAGACAGAGCAGACTCCGATGAAGAGGACATGAAGCTGCAATCCGTTCCATCCCTCACCTCAAAACTATGCTCCTTTGATATGGTCCCAGGCCTCATGAAAATTGTGAAGGCCACAATGGGGTTCGAGATGGAAGAGAACAAACCAGAATCTAAGTTGAACCCACTGATCCAGCAGAGGTCGACTGTCAAGGAAGCATTCCCAGTCTGCCTGGCGATCAAAGACATTGTTGCCAAGGAATGGCAGTCCACCGAGCCCATCCGGATGTCGAACAAAATAAATCTGGACCATATGTACCCTGTTCAAGAGGACAAGGCCAGCATGCACGGCTCCGACAATTGATCCTCGGGTAGTTGCGCTTAGTAGAAGGACTATTCTACCATGTGGAACCATCTCCCTGAAGGACCCCACAGACAAAAGGGTGGAAGATACGTTAAAGAAGGCCTTCAAAATAGAGGGAATGGCAGCAAGAGCATCCACAGTGGTCATTTATACAGCATGGGCCCAGATACATTGGCTAGAAGAGCTTCTGGAACAGGCCAACCTCAGGTCAAGAGAGGTAGTACTGTTAGAATGCACTCTCGATGCAGCAAGATATCTAGCCGATATGGCAGTGGACTCCCTCAGACTTAACGCAAGGGCCACAACCATCACCAACCGGGCTAGACGGGCATTGTGGCTTAAACTGTGGGAGATCAACAATGAATCCAAGACATTGCTACAAAATCTTCCCTTGAAGGAGAAACATATTTTTGTGGAGGGCCTTTTGGAATTCATAAACCAGAAAGAGGAGGGCAATGAACTCCTTAAGAACAAAAGTCAGCACTCCTACCTACCCTCCGCTAGACTGAGATTTCGGGGTGGGGCAAAGATCTTACCAGACATGTAGAGATACAGCATACCCAACCACTTTCTTTGGCAGTAGAGGGTCCCACACCTCACAATGCACCCCTTTCACCCAGTCCTACCATCCCTCCTCCTTCAGAGCCCGCAGATCTAGGTTCAGAGGAAGAGGTAGAGGTCAGCGAGGTAAGCAACAATGACTGCTCACACAGACCCCCGCATGGGCAGAAGCGATGTCCCCTGTGGGACAGAGACTATTGCTCTTCAGCCACCAGTGGCTTTACACCACCTTGGACAACTGGGTTCACGAGGTAGTGTCAAGAGGTTACTCAAAAGAATTATCGAAGTCCCCCCTGACACACAGATTTATCACCTCAGCCATCAGGTGCAGCAAATCCTGTGGAACCTGATCCACAACAAGGTGATACAGCCCATACCTCAGCACAAACAGAATTTGGGAGTATACTCCATCTTCTTCCTCATCCCAAAAAAATCCAGTGAACTACACCCCATCCTGGACCTCGAGCACCTCAATCAACACGTGATTCCACAGAGGTTCAAGATGGACACACTGAGGTCAACTCTATGCAGTATTCGCATGGGTGACTTCCTGACGTCCATAGACCTCAAGGACACATACCTCCATATCCCCATCAGGCCAAAACACAGACAGTACTTCAGATTCCATATTCTAGGTAAGCATTTCCAATACCAGACACTACCCTTTGGTCTTACATCGGCACCAAGAGTGTTCACCAAAGTCTCAGTGGTACTAGTGGCCAGACTCCGGGAGCAGGGTTTCGATATCATCCCCTACCTTGACGACTGGCTGATCCAGGCGTGAACCAGAGAGCGCTCCCGCCAACACACCACCCTCACCCTAAAGGCTCTCAAGGAGCATGGCTGGGTGGTAAACCTAGAAAGAGCCATCTGGTACCCACACAACACATAGAATGCCTGGGGCAAGCATTGACACAGCAAAGGGCTGGGCAAAACCATCTGAGATGAGGGTCCCCAACTTGATCAGCCTGGCACGCCGAGTATGCACCAGTCATCCGGCCTTCATGGCAAGACTAGCTCAATTATTAGGATGCATGGCATCCTGTATCGACCTGGTTCCCTGGGCCAGGTGGCACATGCGACCACTGCAGATGTATGTTCTTGCATGGGGATCTCCAAATGAGCACAACCTGAATGTGACACTCCCATTACCACCATTGGTGAGAAAATCACTAACTTGGTGGACAGTTCACACCAATCTGACCAGAGGAATATCACTGGAGGTGCCACACCAGGTCTCCATCGAGACGGACGCAAGCCTCCTGGGTTGGGATGCTTG
This sequence comes from Neoceratodus forsteri, assembly GCA_016271365.2. Taxonomy (NCBI): domain Eukaryota; kingdom Metazoa; phylum Chordata; order Ceratodontiformes; family Ceratodontidae; genus Neoceratodus; species Neoceratodus forsteri. The sequence goes on from CM028130.1 coordinate 1,134,400,227, forward strand.
CCTGGGTGACAGGGCAGCACAGAGCTGATGGACTTCTGCAGAAACCCAGCTGTCCATCAACATCCTAGAAATGCGGGCTGCATACCACTCCCTCACAGCCTTCAAGATCTCCATCTCCGGACAGTCGGTACTGATACGTTACGACAACCAAGTCATGGTAGCCTATATCACCAAACAGGGAGGCACCAGAAGCAGAGCTATGCTGAGAGAGGTGGCAAAGGTCCTCAACTGGGAAAAACACCACCTCTCCCATCTCAGTGCACTTCATCTCACTGGAAAGCTCAACATTCAGGCAAACTGACTCAGTCGACAACAAGTCCACCCAGGGGAGTGGCATCTACATCCCAGTCTCTTCAAGTTGATTCAGGAGGCCTGGGGACCCATCTCTATGGCCTCATGGCTACGGCACAAAACGGGCAGGTCAGGAACTACTACTCGAGATACAGGGAGAGTCAGTCCCAGGGAACAGATGCCCTGTCACAACCTTGGCTTTGGGACCACTCCTACGTCTTTCCACCCATTCTCTTTCTACCACAAGTTGTCGCCAAGATCTGTTCTTCAGGATGGACCATCATTCTAGTGGTCCCCTACTGGCCACAGAGAGCGTGATTTGCCATGGTCCTGGCAATGACGTTGACCAGTCTCAGATTACCCTACCGACCCGACATGTTGACCCAGGGCCCAGTACTACACCTGGCTCCCAGGACCCTAAAACTCACAGCCTGGCTCCTGAGAGGATAAGACTGATGAATGTGGGTTATCATGATTCAGTCATCTCGACAATACTGCAGTCCAGGCATTCCTCGACCACTTCTGCTAATGGTAGACAATGGTCGGTATTCACCAGGTGGTGCCAAGATCAAGGTACAGATCCAGAACTTGCAGAGATGTCTACCATCCTATTATTCCTAAAACAAGAACTAGATAAGGTATTGTCCCACTCATCCCTTAGAGTACAGCTGTCAGCCATCGGGGCAGCAATTGGCCCCATAGGGGGCACAGCCCTGCTGCTCACCCAAACGCCTTGCATTTCCTGAAGGCAGTCAAGATTCTATAACCCCAGGTCCACCCATCCATTGCTCCCTGGGACCTCCCTCTGGTACTAGACTCCCTCAGCACAGCCCCATTCAAACCACTACAGAATGTAGACCTGTTCTGGGTAGGTCTGAAAACCTGTTTCCTTGTGGCGATATGCTCAGCCCACAGAATCAGGGAATTATTGGCACTGTCCTGCAGGGAACCCTAGACAGTGTTTACCCTGCGTGGGGTATGCCTATGCACAGTCCCAGCCTTTCAACCAAAGATCTCCTCCATCTTTCATAGGGAACAACCCATTGAGTTACCCACATTCATGGGAGGCTGTCAAATGGGAGACAAGACCATCCCACAGCACCTAGATATAGGCACCACCCTATACATTTACATAGCTAAGACACAACCTCTACGCAAGACTGAGGGGTTTTTCATTGTCACAAGGGGACAGAGATAGGGAAAAGCCACTTCCAAAACCACTATTGCAGGCTGGTTATGGAGAACCATTCAAGAGACCTATGAAGCAAAACAAATGACACCCCCTCTGGGTATCAAGGCACATTCCACCAGGGCGGTAGCTACCTCATGGGTGGAGAGGGCCAATGTCTCAGCGGAAGACATCTGCAAGGCAGCTACATGGACTTCCATCCACACTTTTGCCAGACATTATCGCTTAGAACATCTGTACCAACTACAACCAACCTTTGTGACACTGGTCATCTCCACTGCCGCCAACTCTTTCTTTCACTCCAAGATCACTCTGTCTCCCTCCTGTGGGTACAGTACTGCTTCTTATCTACCCATGAAGTAATGTCTGGAGTGCCATGGATGGTCAACCAATCACAATAGGTGTTTACTCACCTGGTAAAGGTGATTGCGTTGGTTGACATCCATGACACTCCTTGACCCACCCGACACAGTGGTCAGAACTGACCAGGAACTAGAAGAGAATATACTGTCTAAAGCTAACTGATTCCATGCCTTCTCAAGAGACATCCAGAATGTCCACCATCAACCCATTGGGGCCGAGTTTAGATTGTATTAACAGGAAAATAAAGTGGGGGCCTGTGGCCCGATTTTACATACATCTCGCTCAGCTTTATTCATACAGGATGGTCATTGTGTGTTTTTTCTTCTTCTTGGTATTGCCTGTTACTAACCTTACTTTCAGCCTTGGAAGATTCGAACTGGAGAGCAGGGGTTTCTGGGACCTGGATATACTATAAATCTGATCCTAGAGTCATGTGCATCACTAGCCTATCAGGTGGGCTAAAACCCATGAGGTAATGTCTGGAGTGCCATGGATGTCATCCAACACAATCACCTTTACCAGGTGAGTAAACACCCATTAGCTACTGTAATGTCTGCTCAGAGTAATGTTGTAAAGATGTCAGACCATGCTGCAGCTTGGATTGATGAATCTGTCAGAGTCCTCATTGATTTTTGGTCTTCTGACACCATGTAAAATTAGCTGGACAACGTTCTAAAGAATAGCAAGGTGTACCAGAAAGTGTCTGAGCATCTTGCATCACTTGACATAGAGAGGTCAATTAAACGATGTTGTGAGAAAATCAAACAAGCCAAAGTTAAATATCAATGAACAAAATATATGAATAAGAAGTCCAGTGCAGAAAGAGTTGTTTGTCCTTTTTACGTGGAGCTGGACCGGGATTTTGGGGACAAAACCCTCTACAGAGCCCGCAGTCATCCTTGAAAGCTGTGATCAAACAGTTTCAGTTGGTGAATGCAGTGCTAATGGTAAGATGCCTTTTAAGTTTGATCTGCCAATGTCAGGTAACTGTTCAGTTGTTGTGACATGGCATTCATATGGCACCAATAGGGTAACTTGTAAAGACAAACATGTCAGATGCACTACCTCACCCACGTGATACTGTGACCATAACTGGTTACCACAGCAAGTGATTCAGCATGACTACAGGCAAAATGTTAATGGATGTTACAGTATGTGGGTACATGCACATTCCATACACTGTCATATACTGTGCTGTTGGCTGCAGGCAGTATCATGTGTTGTCAGCTAATTCAATGTCTGTGTCAATGCTGGAAGTGATCTGATAACTAAATAATATTCACAACCCTGTCTGTGAAGAAATGCCACCTGACCCATCTGCTAAACATCCCACTCTCTAGCTTAAGACTATATCCCCTTGTGTTATGGTTGCCAACCAGTTTAAAGATACAATGCTTAATCACTTTTATACATGTTAAGTGCTTGAACATTAAACATATACCCTCAGTGTGACCTCTTATATGTAGTGCATGTTCAGTGAACTCCACCTCTCCTCTTATGCCTTACCCTGCTGATCTGCTGTCATGTAACCCTCCTCTGGGCATACCCAAATTGTGAGCTCCAGTACTGAACTCCACATTAAATGTGACATTACCAGTGACCTGTACATAGTTAGTTGTCTCCTAATACTAACTCACCTAGCTATGAATCCCTGTATCTTGTTTGCAACTGACAGTATCTGTGGTTACGCTGCTTATATCACTAGTGTCGTTAGCGTGACAGTTTAGCTACTTATATTAAGTGTATGTAACGCATCCATTTGCTGAAATGTAGTTGTCTGCACAGCCTTGTACAACATTACTCCCACATGAGGTGGTTTATAGACTTGCTGATTATTCACTTCTGGAATGTTGTTAATTATGTTTACTGAAAATCTAGCAGTTGTAATCTGTCAAAACAGGCACATATGTTTCAATATTGCCTCTCACAATTACAGACTCTGAGAGGGAACAGGGTATGGATAGTAATGTTGCTGCCCATGCTGATACCTCTGGTGAGTCTGATCAACCCGTGCTTTGTGAGTTCCTGATCGAGAGTTCTGATCAGGAACCATTATGCTCATCAGCTAGCACACCTGTTTCTTCTGTGGGAAAAAGGCAAAGAAGTGCTGAACCCCTTCAAAACCTCTGTAAGAAAAAGAAATTGAACTGGTTGCAGGAAGTCATGGAGTCACTATTTGAGCCCACTCAGAAACTACTGGTAGAGCAGCATGAAAAGATGATGAAGGACAAAGAACAGGGATCAAAGGCAGAGTTGGAGATGGAACAGCGGATGCGTCAACCTGAAGCTGAGCAATCAGCCACTTTTTTTAACAATTTAATAGAACTTTTTCACAACCCCACCACCTCAGCCAGTCTCCCAGCAGCCATCTACCTCCCAAATGACTGCTCGTCAACCAGATGTCCAGGGTTCTGTTTACTATGGTTCATTTCAGTGTACATCTGTTAACAGTGTTGGCACCTCAGAAAACATGGGTCAGAAATGTTGTACAGGGTAGTAATTATGCAAGGCCATCTATTAGAAACAGAATGACTAAAGAGTTATTCAGTGATGATATGACCTGGACTGACCTATTAGTCTATGAAAATGTTTTTCTATGACATGATTTTAATAACTTGATGTCCCTGTTTATGTTTACTTTTATGCTGTTACTGTTATAAGAGTACACGCAAGTTGAAAAGAAATCGGCATCACAAGCAGATCTGCATTTCTTAACATTGATTTTATTGTACTTTTATCCTTGCTACTATCTTGCTGCATGTTCACCTGCTTTATTTTCAGGCTCTGCATGAATTTGAAACTGTATGAAATTGTATTTGTATTACAGGTTGCCTCTATTTTCTGTTCCCTTATTAGCACTAATGTTTTTGCACTTTCTGTGCTATGTTTAGCTACCTTGAAATTGCACCTGCTTAAAACTGGTATCTGTATTTGTTTTACTATGTCTCTATACTCTCCTGGGTCATGCCTAAAAATAGTCAGTTTTGGCTAGTGCACCTACCCGGTAAACAAAAACTAAATAAAAAAAAAATGTTACCATAATAGGATGACAGAAGAAATGTCAACAATTATCAGAGTTCATGAATGGAAATGAGCACACACGTTGGTTTGTTCTTTGAAATTTCAAACAGTTATAAAGCTACTTTAACAAGCATTTGTCAATGCCTAATGTTTGCTTGCTGGCATTGGCAGTGGAAGTGTAGAAGTTACAGAGCTGCGTAATAGGAATGGCAGGGAAGTATTGAACTGAAGCCAACCCCACCACCACCCTGCAGAGAGTGACAGTCATTGGGGTGTGCATTTGGGTCGTCAGGCATAATGGCCATGCCATTTCACCACACCCCACCCTGCAGAGACTGACAAGTGTCACGGTGTTCCTTGTGGGCTTTGTCCCTTATGCGCACCCCATTTCATTAGGAAATATGGTGAGATGGGTGCGATATAGGAGAATGGGGTGAAGTTTGGGGCCTAAGAGTCCAAGGCATACCTCGATGCCTCTCACTGACTGCAGGGTGTGGAATGGTATGAGCATCACAGGCAAGAATCCCAAGTCACACCTCTGATGCCTGTCATTCTCTATAGGGTTGGGCGTTATAGTTGAAAACCCTAATACCTCAGGCATTCGTTGGTATTTTCACTCCAAATTTTCAACATGTTTATTTTGTGACCCCACCTCATGAACAGGGGGAATGTCAGTTTGTTAGCCGAAAGCTGCTTATGCACAGTGACTACGGCATTTAGCACCACAGGTGCAAAAACATTCTGAACAGGATGTAAAATGACAGCTGTACTCTTTCATGGGAGGTGTAAAAATGGCTATTTTGCAAATCTGTAGTAAAAATATTTAAAAAAATGGTGAAGTCACGATCGTACATAGAAACTGTGCAACGCACACCTGTAATATAATTAGGTTGGGGATTTTTACAGCAGATTGTCAACTCAGGCATTTTGGTGCCTCCGATCATGAACAGTGTCACTGTGATTTTCTTTATCTGTGCTGAACAATGATTTCCCACAGCGACCACGCATCTGTGCACTGAAAGTGTGTAAACACACTTCAGCCATGTTGTGAAAAATGACAGCTATACTGTTCATAAGGAAGTGTGGAAAATGTCACTGGTGAAAATCTGGACTGAAAATATTACAAAGTCATGAATTAACGAGGGTGCGTGGAAACTGCACAATGCTCACTCATAACACAGTCATTTTATGGACTTTTGTCACCAAATTTTCAATATAGCCATTTTAAGACCTCTGCTCATGAACAGTGTAACTGTGATTTTCTTAATCTGTCCTAAACATTGCTTTTGCACACCAACAGCACCATTGTGCGTTACATGTGCGAAAACACATTTTGGGCGACATATGAAAAACTGCAGCTGTACTGTTCATAAGGAAGCTTAATAAAATGGACATGTTGAAAATCTGAGAAAATATTAAATTTGCAACCATTTAGCACGAACCACTGCAACGACGTCAGAAAAAGTCATTTTTAGGAATTTTTCACCAAATTTTCAACATAGCCATTTTAAGACCTCTGCTCATGAACAGTGTCACTGTGATTTTCTTAATTTGTCCTGTACATTGATTTCAAGACACCGACTGCGCCATTGTGCTACATGGTGGAAACACATTTTGGGTGAGATGTGAAAATGACAGCTATACTACTCATAAGAAGGTGTGGTAAAATGGCAATGTTGAAAATCTGGAGTGAAAATATTGAAAATTTGCGAACTAACGAGCGTGCGTAGGAACCGTACAACCCACGCTCGTAAAACAGTCATTTTTTGGAATTTTTTCACCAAATTTTCAACATAGCCATTTTAAGACCTTTGCTCATGAATAGTGTCACTGTGATTTTCTTAATTTATCCCGTACACTGATTTCATACACCGACTGCGCCATTGTGCGCTACATGGGCAGAAACACATTTTGGGTGAGATGTGAAAAATGACAGCTGTACTACTCATAAGAAGGTATGGCAAAATGGCAATGTTAGAAATCTGGAGTCAAAATATTGAAAATTCACGAACTTACGAGCGTGCATAGGAACTGTACAACGCAGGCTCGTAAAACAGTCATTTCTTGGAATTTTTTCACCAAATTTTCAACATAGCCATTTTAACACCTCACCTCATGAACAGTGTCACTGTGATTTTCTTAATTTGTCCCATACATTGATCTCACACACCAACTGCGCCATTGTGCGCTACATGGGCAGAAACACGTTTTGTGTGAGATGTGAAAAATGGCAGCTGTACTACTCATAAGAAGGTGTGGTAAAACGGCAATGTTGAAAATCTGGAGTGAAAATATTGAAAATTCACGACCTTACGAGCGTGCGTAGGAACTGCGTAATGCACGCTCGTAAAACAGTCATTTTTAGGACTTTTTTCACCAAATTTTCAACATTGCCATTTTAAGATGTCTGCTCATGAACAGTGTCACTATGATTTTCTTAATTTGTCCCTTACATTGATTTTGCACACCGACTGCGCCATTGTGTGCTACATGGGAGGATACACATTTTGGGTGAGATGTGAAAAATGACAGCTGTACTACTCATAAGAAGGTGTGGTAAAATTGCAATGTTGAAAATCTGGAGTGAAAATATTGAAAATTCGTGAACTTACAAGCCTGCGTAGGAATTGCACAATGCACGTAGAAACAGTCATTTTTGAATTTGACACCTAATTTCAACTTGTAGTTGGGACCTTCTCATGAACGATAAACATTGTCATGGGTTATTCAGGCCTGAAGGGTGATTTCATGCAGTGACTGCACAGTGACTGTGAAATCACCTTTGGGCCTGAATAACGCCATGACAGTGACATCATTCATGAGAAGGGTCTCAAAACCCCATGTTGAAAATTTGTGCAAATCAAAAATGCCTGAGATATGCAACAGTTGAAACCCCTACCCAGCCCATTATACAGCTTACCAGCATTTCTTCAGTTCAGGGTCGGCTTTGAAGAGTGCAGATGTGTTCCCGGTCCACCTAAGATCACTGCGCCGAGGTTCAGAGGTAAGTATGGGGTGAGGGTGTGGGGAGGCTGTGCGCAGTGGGTGGGTACGGGTTGTGGGGGCGGGAGACTATGTTGGACTGTTTTCTTTTACAGGTAAAAAAAAGGACAACGCGGACATTTGCCACGCTGGGGTGGGCTCCCAGCATGGCACAAGAACAGTTGTGGGGGGCGTCAGCCGACGGGGATTGGGCACCTCGTTGGCTTGGATACATTGCCACGCTGGAGTGGGCTCCCAGTGTGGCACTTATTACTCGGGGGACAGTGGAGTCGATGGGGATTGGGCACCCCGCCGGCTATATTATTAGTTGCCATGCTGGGGTGCCTCCAGCGTGGCATTTTGAAGCCTTTGGGGAGGCGGGAAACGCAGCACAGCCGACGGGGATTGGGCACCCCGTCAGCTATACAGTGCGAGGGGGGGCGCATATTAATCCGCGTGAGCATGTGTGTGGGGGAGCTGCGCATGAGTGGGCGATATCTTATCGCTGCTCACTCAAGTGTAGCTCCCCTTTCAACTGTATGCCACTGCATTTTGCAGCGTGTCATAGACAGCTCCATCATGCATTGGCTTACGGGGCTGCGCCTGCCAGCACACTGACTGAATTGGAGGAGGAGGTGACACACCTCCGAAATCTCCGATGATGGCACTATGTTTCTTGCACATGCATGCAAGCAAACATAAAAAGCAGTTTTTAGTGAATTCAAGTGTTGCTTAAGTCGAGCTAAAGGAAAAGCTAACATAACATTTTTTTTTACTTTTTTTTTTTTAAAGATCATCCTTAATGAAGTTACATGTTAACAACTGGGACAGTAAAAATGCTGCATAGCAATCCATTCCTGTGAATAAGAACTGGGATGTGATTAAATATGAAAGAGGTAAAAAGTATTATTAACTTTAAAAGTTTTAAAAATTCATATTAAGGTAAAAAGCCTAAAAAAAGTCAAAGCATGGCACACTAACTTTATTATTAAAGACAAGTACAACTTTCTGTCTACATTGTTAATTCATAACATTTGATTACATCTGACAGCTTCTCTTTTTCACACAGGAATACAGAACAAGAACTTGTAACATATAAAAAAAGACTGTTTCTTCATCTAATAAAACAGTTTACAGTATGTCACTTTTTAGTCAAGTTTAATAAACAAGTTTTTTTGTTACACCTTGTGTTTGTCTCCTCTGTAATGTCACAAGAAAACACAGTGACCTCTGTGTTACCATTCTGAGGACCTAAAAAAGATATGATAGCAAAGTCCCAAAGAGTGAAGGGAGGCCAAATAGCATAATCATGTGTACAGGCAGAGTTATTTGAGGTAACAGTAGCAAAATTCAGGTAGTTGTATTGTTATTGAACAGAATGCCACTGATGACTGAACCAATGCTGGAGGCTGCATCTTCAAAATGACATTGAGGCTATCCAGATGTTGCAGTACTTGCACCACAAAAAAATATAAGGAGCAAATTGTTACCTCAATATGAACTAACTGAAGAAAGGGGGGTAGATATAAAAATTAAAATGGGCTTAACAACATGCACGGTGGGAGACATCTTCCTAGTGGATGTTGAAGCTCAAAGGTTTGACATGAGATTGAGAGGCGGCAGGCTAAGGGGATATGTGAGAAAGTTTTTCTTCACAGAGAGGGTGGTGGTCATAAGAGGCAGTCAGGGCTAGCATAGTGCAATGTGTTACATATGAACTGGGTAGACATAACAGTATCTTAGGGATAGGAAGTCATGGTGAGAAGCCATTAACCAGGCACGGACAGATGCTACAGGCAAAATAAGTCATGTAATGCATACAGCACATGCATAACAATCATTTCATAGCAACAATTTTTAAGTTTCTGTGTTTCTATGTAACACATTCTATCTGCCATCCCCAGGGCATGTTTCCAGGTACACGGCAAAGGCTTCATGGATGGCGTGTGCCGGTCTCTCTACCTCATTAATACTGATGTCTTAATAGGTGGCATGATGTGCCTCAGGTTGCTGATAGACATTGCTGTCACTCATCCATTCCTGCAAGAATTCTTCAGATTTTGACTCACATAAGTTGAGTAGGACACAACAAGCAGCACCACTGTGTGAACATGTTCAGTGGAGAGTTCCATTAAAAGACACTGCCATCGACCCTTTAACCTTCCAAACACACACTCCACTACCATGCATGCTCTACTAAGTGTGTAGTTGGACTGCCTCTTACATGGGTAGTTATTGTCTAGGAATGGCCTCATTACCCATGGAGGAAGTGGGTAGGCAGGGTCACCAACGATGACTCTTGGAATCCTGGTGCCCCTGATCTGCCATTTAGTTCCTGGGAATAATATTCCATTCTGGCCCTTTCTGTAAATAGAATTATTCTTAAAACTCTCGCGTCATGAATGCTTCCCAGCCAGTCAATATTTATGTCCTCAAATAGAAAACGGTTGTCAACCACAGTCTGCATAATGATAGAGATGTAGCTCTTTCTGTTATATGGTCACTAGCATTACTGGGTGAGCAGATAATTAGGAAATGGGTACAGTCTATGGCACCACCACAGCAAGGGAGCCCCTACTCAAGCTCAAAGCCAGCAGTGACAATGTCAATGTTCAGTAGTGCAGTTGTCAAAATGAATGGCACATGAGATGAGTACTTGGGCTACATCTTCAGATGCATTAACAACAATATCACAGACAGTGGAGTGTCCAATGGCAAACAGGTGCCCTAGCATGCAATACTCTATGTTGGTGGTGAATTTCAACAAAGTAATTGCTGCAAGTTTATCAACTGATACAGATTTCCTGAACTGTGTGTCCTGCCTGGCTATGCTGTCTTGCAGTTCAGCACACAGTACATTAAATGAATTACTGGTTATCATAAAATTCTTCATCCATTCTGCATTTCCCCAGGTGTTTAGGAATACATTGTCCCACCAGTCAGCACTCCTGTCCTTATACCAGATGCCTCTCTCTAACATAAATTACATACCAGCAATTACACTGTGCATGACAATCAGCAGGGAATACAACCTCATCATTTGCTGGTACAGCACACGCTGCCTCTTCTGCTTTAAAACATTTTTCTCCTCAGTTTGCTCATTCTGCACCTGTATGCCTCTGTATAAGAGGATGCCACAAGAGACATAAATAACGCTTATTGTGGGCTGCCATTTCTCAACAATACCATGGCAACCCACTAAGAATCATGGGTAGTAGCAGAGCACATTGCATGCTGGTAAACAGTTAGGGGAAACATGCTGCCACACCGTGCTACACATTGCACAAATACTGGCACCACTGTGAGTGGAGAAGAACGCTTGCAAAGAAATGCTTTAAAAAATGGATTGGACAGTGAGAGCACTGTAGCACAGTAAGGCTTAATTCATTTTAAGAAATGTTACTCCTTGTCGTGCTACACTTTGCACAGGGCCTTTTTAGTCAGTCAGATAGAGAACTGTAAGAGAGAAGCTGCCTGAAAGCCTATGCAAAGCTAAATGTGGGAGTGGTTGGTGCTGAATGTCAGACTGAGCTGTTCAGTTGTGGTGCTACCATGGTAAAGGGGTATGGACCACTGTAACAGAGGGATGGAAATAAGGACTTCTGCTTAATCCTGTCAAAGAGCACTAAGGGAAGTGCCAGTTAGCTATGAGGGAGTGGAGAGCAGACTCTGATGGACTGGAGCTGCTTACTTCTAGCTAGAATGGAATCATGGGAAAGTGCAAAGGCTGGTGAGACACTACCTTGGCAAATGTTATCCCTACTGTAATGTTGGTAAGTGGGAGTGGACACCCAGTAGCTAGGCTTTACTGGTAAAACCAAAATAGTCTTTGAAGTAGCCAGACCTGAAATAACTTATCATTTTGCATCTGTTGAAGTGTATACTGCTAAAAGCAAATAAATTGTACATCCTTCTGGACTCTGATCTAAATTCTTGCCTACTATGTCTTTCATCAACATTCACATTTTCTCATATAAGTGGGATCATCAGTTGTGCTGGACAGGGCACAAAGGCCATACTGAGTGAGGATTATGGTGGAAAAGTGTGACTGCTGGAGTATGGCTAACTGCAAGATGGAGTCTGCAGACTCCATGATGGAGGTAAAATGTGGATCAAGAGAGACAACGATTAATATAAGGATCTTAATGGCCTTGACAATGGTGGTTCGTCAGCTATCCAAGAGCCATAATGAAATGCAGAATTGGTTGTTGGCTGCAGAGGAGTGGATTTGGCAACTAGAGTATATAGACAAAAGTGCATCAGAGCTCGTGCAGGAGAATGAACCAAAGGTCACATCTATAGAACAGTCCAAAGTTCCAATCCACATCACTATCACAGACTGTAATAGGGACCAGGAGGTTGATGTGGATAATAGGAGCACTGACCAAGAAGGAACAATAGAAGCTGAAGAGGAGAGCCTGTACATAGAGAGAAAGAGAGAGAGAGAGAGAGAGACAGAGAGAGAGAGAAAGAGAAGATAGTTACTAAGATCCTGAAGAAAAATACTATGGGAGCAGGTACTCCTAGGAGAATACATTTCTGTGGTTATAAACAGGCCCAGAAACTGGCTGAAGGGACTAAAGGCACTGAGAAGACATTGGGGTCTTGTTTGAATGTTACTGAGTGTAATATGCAATGCGTTAATCAAATTGTTTCTCCTGCTGGGGCTTAGAATGTTACTGTTCCTGGTGATGGGGATGTCAGTTTCTCCAGATTATATTATGTCTGCAAGGGTGATGAGTCAGGGCAGAGGTGTCAAAACCTTTATACACACCAGACATTGAAGAAGTTGTTAGTGCCCAATGCATTGCATCCACAGGTGCTGGAAGCAGCACATGTAGACTCCCAAAAGGGACACTTAAGAAAGCAAATTGCGTTACCCTGCCAAGTATCAAAGTGGTATTGGCCACAGTCCATGTTTCAGGCAGGTGGCAAAGTTCTGTAAATCCCGCAAGACTTGTCGTTGGGAGGTGGATATGGCCAGAATTATTGCCTTGAGCAAGGAAGTGCCCTCCTTAGTGAAGAAAGGGCTACCAAGTAGGTGCAAGTAAATGACCTACCTGTCTAGCCAGAGGGGCCCCTGTCTACAGGCTGTGGCTAAACATTTTGGGCTGGATGTGTTTGTGGTGGTTGGATAGCCTCCTTAGTTGGAATCAGTTCCAGAGGGAATTTTAAATAAAATCATAAGCTGAAATATGGATATAAATTTGGGTAATGTGTGTAAATTAAAAGAATAACTGTTTGGCAAGGCCATGTTAGCCATCTTGCTGGTTCCAATGTTAATAAGAGTCTTGGGCAGGGGGAGAATAATAGAAAAAAGGCTGTTTAGGATATGACCTGTAAGAAGAAAACTTAGCATTGGACCAGGGCGTGGACACTAAGCCATGGTCACAAAGCCTCCTTAGTTATAACTACTGACTCTAGAAAAACTCACTCCCTGATGGGCCCAAATAGGAAAGAAACAATTTTTAATAGGTACACTTAGGAAGGCTGGGAGTGCTTTGGCCTTTTTTAAGAGAACTGGTTGAAGTAGCACATTTTTCACACATTCCTAAAGTATGAGTAGTGCTAGAGAACTTTGGTAAAAGTACATACCCCTGATATGAGATGATCAGGAGGTAGCAGTATAGTACAGTATTTGACAGGTGGACGAGATGGTAGTACTGTGTGCTCTAGTATAGTGGGGGTGTCTCCCTCAGCTGAGAAAGTTTTCTCATACAGATTTAAAACAATAATACTAGACTATAGGAGTCAGATATTGAAAACAGTGTAAATGAGGTTCAATAAGGTTTCTGTTGCACATGAGCCCAACCTGGAGATTGCTATATTCAGTTGGATAGCACACCAGCTCTATTGAACTGAAAATCTGGCCATGTTGGTGCAGCACAAAGTCAGTTTGTGCTGCCTTAGATGGACCTGTACTGCAGCCAGCCCATAGGGAATTGTGCCCCTGGACCAGATAGTGCTGGGAGCCACCGCACAATAGTCAGCTGAAAAATGAAAATGAGTCCACTGGGCATTCCCCGCACTAAGGGGCCATTAGTATGCTCATTATGGACCCATTTGCATTGGAAGAAGTGACCTGGTTTTACTCCTGTCCTGATGTTATCCCAGGTGGCTAGTGGCACTCCCACCTCCTGAATACCCATACCCTTGTGTCCAGTGGCAACCCCCATGCTGTGATCACACGTTCCAGTACTGTTCACCTTCTCTTCGTGGTTTAGTGGTAACCCCCACCATGCAATCTCCCATCCTGGGGAATGTGATAAAATCCTTGCTTTCTAGTAGCACACCCAGATGCTGAGAATATGGTCACTGTTGACAAGCGTTCCCATTGCATACCCATCCCCATAACAGAAGGATGTACCCCGGTGACTAGGGGCACTCACCAGAACACCTGTCCTGTAAACTGCAATATTTTCACTGATGTCCTCTGGTACCCCCACCACTATTCACCTTTCTGAGTGAGTAGTCCCAGAGCCCTAGAATCCAGTGCCTCCACCTGAGCTCCCAAATCCCTATACAATCTTTGGTGTCCAGTGGCACCAGACCCCTCAAAATGGCAGGCAGCAGACACAACAGTGCACAGTAGAGGTTCTGTGGTATCCACCATTTCCACCCACACCCAGCGTAGCACTCCCCACCCTGCTACACTTACTGGGCAGGATGGAAATGTACAGCATATCCCTCTATGGTGACTGGCAGAGCCCTCCTCTCCCCTCCTCAGCCAGCACCCATATGGCCTGCATAGAATGTGTATAGTATATAGTATACAGTATACTGTATGCATGTTCACTGCAGCTGATATGGTGACCAGCCAAGGAGGTGACAGGATCATTGTACCGGTCACCATAAAGGGATGTGCTGCACTTTCTTGTCCTCCTCTGTAAAGGTGGGGTTAAGGTGGGTGCTGTGCTATGTACAAGCTGGGTGGGTGGTGGGTTGTGGGGCCACTACTGTGTACCAGTGCATCTGTCACCTGGCATTTTGGGGAGGGGCAAGGGTACCGCTGGATGCTAGGGATTGTATAGGGGACCTAGGCCAGGTGCTCAGGGGGGGTGCCACCGGACACCAGGACTATGGGGCTATTCACCTGTATGGGTCAGTGGGGGGGGTAGGGAGTGCCACCATACACCAGGGACCATATCACATTCTATGGGAGAGGTGTTCATGTGGGCTGCCCATAGTCACCGGGGTACATCATACCATAATGGAGATGGATGTGCAGGGGGACACAGATCAACAGTAACTATATTCTCAATATTAGGATGGTTGTGTGGGAGGAATAGGGATTGCCACTGGCTACCAATGATGGATGTCTCCTTTGGGACAGTGGCTTAGCAGATGGGAGGTGCCAGTAGACACCAGAGAATATATCACAGCACCCGCAGCAGAGGATCAGTAGATAAGAGGTGCCAGTAGACATGAGGGAGGATGTGAACAGTATGAGGATAGGTGATTGGAGGGGGATGCCACTAGACACCAGGGAGGAACATGAAGAGTACAGGAACAGGGGATCAGTGGGTATAAGGTTGACACTAGACAGCAGGGAGGACATGAACAGTATAGGGACTGAGATCAGAGGGAAGGGGTGCTACTAGATACCAGGGAGGATGTGAACATAAGGGAATGGGGGATCGGAGGCTGCAGAAGTGACATGAGACACCTTGGAGCAAGAGGACATGAACAGTACAGGGCAGAGGACTGGTGGGTGGGGTCCCACTAGACACCAATCTATAACATAAACAGTACAGGAATGGGGGATCAGAGGGTGGGATGGTGCCACTTGACACCAGGGACTCCTTTATCTCACCAGGACAGGGGTTTGGATGATGGGGGAATGGACAGCTACAGTACAGCCATCCCGCCACCGTGGCTTTGTGCCCACTTAAGACTAGATGTGCAAAGGCAGTAAATAGCACCCCTACTGGTGCCATTTACCACTGACACAATCCCATGAAGTTGCCGCTGTGTCCATTTACAGAAAGGCCCCCCTCAATTGCATAGGTACAGCATTACATTAGCAATCGAGTGCTAACAGGTTTTGCCCATGCTACAGGGATCTCTGAATACAGACTCCTCCAACAAACTGGGCACAAAATCTAATTAGTGCAGACAAACCCCTCGTTGAGCCCATGCTAAGATTTGAATATCTGGCACCAGGAGTTTTAAACAAAGGATGTAGAATGCTGTAATTAAGCAATAATGCACCACAGGGGTTGCTGTTGTGAGATGTACACACACCTTGAGTGTGGTGTAGCACAAGGCCACATGTCAAGTGCCATAAACCACCCATGGTGTGTATAAATCTCACAACAACACTGACCCTGAAGTGCATCACTGAGATTAAAAATGAAATAAATAACAAATTGTGCTTTTCATTAAGAACCAATCTATATTTTTATTAATTACAAAAAATAGAAGGTGTTTATTCTTCTACCTATGATAAAATAGTTCCATATCCCATATTCCTGGTAAAATAATTACATTGTTATTATCAGTTTAGTTAGTATTAATTAGAATGTTAACAGCTGGCATTTGTTGACAAACCATAACCTTATTCTCCATGTGACAAGGATAGTATTGGTTATTGAAAACCTTTACCAGTTCTTATCAGATCCTTAGTCTCAAGCTGCACCATCTAACCCGAGTATTGAACTTTGTTTCCCTGTGTGACCACCAAAAGTGGTGTGACTAGGATTCAGGGTCCTTGCAATATTTGCTTACTGAGTGGCCATGATGTCCTACACTTTAATTTGCTCACTCGATAATTGCAGTACAAATAAGGGCAAAGTAAAGGAAGCATACCTGGAACCTGTAGTTCATGAAAGGTGAATGGGAACTACATACCACCCTAATTTATTGAATTTTCACTAGCAGTTATTGGGATTATAGTGAATCTGATAACTACTGTAGCAGTAAAGCTGCTTTTTAAAATCAGTATGGCTTTAGAGTTTTGGGGCTGCATTTTGTTTGTTCAGGTGTCAGTGTGATCTGTGCGAAACTTCCAGATTGAGGCATGGTATTTAACAAGGGGTCTCAGCAAGCGGCATGAGCTCGAGTGACACACAGAGATGTGTATAAAGACAAGCGCTCATGTTTGCATGTTCACAAGTTCATAGGGAGTGGGAGCTTGGGATAAGCAGTTTGGATAGAATAAGGTAAGAAAAAGGAAGTGCTTATATTTGGGGCATTGCAGTACAAGCAGAATGGTCTGGGGTGGGGGTGCCTGATTACTAACAACACAATATGGGCCTTACAGTTAGGACAACAAAAGGGGAAGTTGGTATAATATGCAGTAACTGGCAAATATTTAAAATTGTAGACTCAAACCCTACTTGTGATAATTTTGTATGTGACAAATATGTTCATAACCAGGAGTTCATACACACATTATTTATCTTTAGTACCAAATTAGAGGCTCTTGAAAAAAAAAACAAATGGAAATAATGCTAGATTAAAATCCTATCAAGCATGAATAAAGAGGCACACAGGGGTGCAGAATGGAATGCCAACTTAGGGGCAAAGAGAAAACTCCCAAGTGAATGTTAGTGTGTACTATAGATTCAGATGAAGATAAGGACTGGAGCCTTGTTGCTTTGGTGAAAAAAAAGAAAAAGGGGAGGAATCCCTTAAAGCCAGTACAGGATGAATTTGGGAAGGACAAAGTGCTTACTACTATCATGTGGAGAGGATAATATAGATACCACTTTAGAAGTATCCATACCACTTAATAATATATTCAAAATCCAATTAGATCCTATAAAAGAGGTTATAATGGAAATTGATGTACAACTGAATAATGAAAATCATGAGACTCGGCAGGTTATAGTAATTGCAAATTCAGTCATTAACTATATGGATAAATATGTATGTAATGGTGATAAGGCAAATATTATGGTTGGTAGCTTTTCAGGAGTAGGAGCTCAAGATCTCTTTAACATGGTAGATAATATTTTTTAAAGGGGCAGGCACCAAACCAATAGCAGTAGTGCATGTAGGTATTAAAGATTTAAGTCAGAAATCCCTACCAGAAATACAGAAAGATCGTATTAAATTAGGGGAGAAATTACAAAAGAAGGGTTGTGAAATGATATTCTCGGAGATCTTACCAAAACCAAGGACATCATCCAATAAACATTAAAAAATCTGCATTGCCAATTCATGGCTGAGAAGATTGTCACAAGAAAATAATTTCCACTGTCTGAGGCACTTGGAGACATTCCAGGATAAGCATAAGTTATTTAGTAAGTATTGGCTTCATCTAAGTTTTAGGTACAGCAGAGTATTGGGCATGAGAATTAGAAATTAAATAAATAATTGTTTAAACTGAAGGACTGGGGCATGAGGGTGCTTGATTCTAGCACCATAATGGATAACAATGGTAAGAATAACAAAGACATACTTATTACTAAGAGCTATACAGCGAATGTTTTATATTTTAACACTAGAAGCATGAATAAGGAAAAAATGGTGGAATTGCAGATGAGGATAATGGAGGAGAGTATTGATTTCACTGAGGTCACTGAAACCTGGTGAAGCAATGATTGCTCCTGGAAAAATAATATTCCTGGTTTCTGTGTAATTAGTAGGGAATGAAAGATTAGAAGGGGCAGAAGTGTTGCACTATATATTAAGGAGGATATGGAGTGTTTCAGTGATGACAACATTAAGAACTTTGATACTATAGAGGTTGTATGAGCAAACATTACAGGCTTAAATAGCAAAACATTTAAATTAGCAGTTTTTTATAGACTGCCTGATACTTCAGCTTAGGAGACTGAACAATTTGATGAGTGTGTAGTAACCAATGTGGAGGTAGTCGATTTAATACCAATTGCGTATTTGCAAATCTCAAGTATTGAGTAGGGTAGTATGAATACAAATAATTCCCAAGTAACAGGTGCAGACAGCTTTATTTTCTGTGGGTGTAGTGCAATGTATTAATGAACCAACTAGGGGGAACACACTAGATGTCATACTGACTAACATGGCTAAGGATGTTCAGAATATAAATCTTAATCCCCCGGTTGGTATGAGTGATCATGATACCATCATCTTTCAAATGAATAAAGTTAGGAAAGTGGATTACAGTTATAACAGTCTATAAGTTGTACAATAGGGATAACTATAATAGAATAAAGCAAGAGCTATCACAGTTAGACTGGCCTATTGTATTTAATGGATTAAACACAGAACAGTACTAGGACCTATTCCTCAGGATTTTGAATGATATGGTAAACATGTATGTACCAAAAAGAGCAGTGTACAATAAAAGAGGAAAAAAGCCATCATTGTTTACTAGAACATATAAGTTTATAAAGAAGATAAGATCATTCTATAAAGAAATGAGGAACAATCCAACTAATATGAACAAGGCAGCTTATAAAAATTCTTTATAGCAACTTAAGCGAGAAATAAAGAATTCTAAAATGTGTATGGAGCTAAGGCTAACATATTCAAAGAATGATGTTAAGGTTTTTTTTTTCCATTCATCAATAATAAGAGAAATAAGGACAGGGTAATTGACCCACTCAACATTAACAGAACTGTATATACTAAACCAGATGAGAAGGCTTATGAATTCAACAAACACTTCAGTACCATCAACAAAGATGCTGCTTGCACTGTAACTCCAATGCCTGATAATATAACATAGATTGCAGGACATGACTACTATTGATAAGATATACAGAAAATTATTAGCCTTAAATGTAAACAAATCTGCAGGCCAGGATGAAATACATCCAAAGTTTAAGGAATTAGCAAGTCAGTTGGCTCTGATTTGCACAGATATTAGCCAAAGGTAATTAACAGAAGGATACATCCCAAGAGACTGGAGAAGAGCTGTCATAGTGCCTGTTTTTAAAAAGGGCAGTAGGGCTGACCCAGCTATCTATTGCCCAGTCAGCCTGACTTCAATAGTTGGAAAGGTGATGAAGGGTACAATCTCTGAAGAAATCCACAATTTCTTGGACAAAAATGACAAGCTGGATAGGGCCCAACACAGATTTGCTTCTAATAGGTCTTGTAATACCAATTGAATTAGATTCTACAACTGTGTAAAGGCTAATGTTGACCAGAAAAGAGTGGTGGATGTACTATTGTTGGATTTCAGTAGATCATTTGATACTGCAACACACAGTACATTGATCTTTAAGTTGGTTCAGATGTGTATCAACCGCTGCATGGTTAGATGGATAGCTTACTGGTGAGAGAACAGGACACAGTCTGTCCATATCAATGGGCTTTTGTCCTCAGAGATCAAAGTTATAAGTGGGGTGCCTTAGAGGTCAGTATTGGCCCCACTGTTGTTCAACATCTTTATGAGAGACCTTGAAGTCAAAAGTGGTAACAAGCTTATTAAGTTTGCGGATGATGTTAAGGGGGTGGGGGTGGGTTGTTGATACCTTTGATGACGGACTCAGATTTAGGCAAGACATTCTGGCAATCACGGAATGGGCAGATAAAAAAAATGAAGTTTAGCATGAATAAATGCACCATGCTGCATTTTGGCAAAGGAAATATGAAACAGGATTATTTTATTCACTATATGTTTTTAAGGAACGCAAGTTGTGAAAAGGACCTAGGTGTACTAATAAGTATAGATTTAAAAAGTGCAACAAACATTAAGTCCATCACAAATAAAGCAATGCACCTGATAAATTGTGTCTACAGAGAGTTTTTTTCTAGAACTGAGGCAGTATTACTTCCCCTGTTCAAATCTTATATACGACCTAACCTGGACTATTGTTTGCAGAGGTGGAGTCCTTATTTGGAAAAGGATGTAAAATTGGTAGAGAAGCCACAAAGATCACTTACATAACTAATCTCTGGGTATGCAAATAAACCCAATGAACAGAGACTAGAGAAGTTAGGTCTTTGGTCATTGGAGATTAGGCATGCAAGAGGAGATTTATTTTTGTTATTAAAATTTTACAGGATGATACATTAAGAAATGAAATAGGTCTATGGTATAAAGAGCTCATATATTATCTGCAGGGTCATAGGTATCAATTAGTGGAAATAACATGGAATACAGCAATTTGTAGATTTAGCTTTGTAGCAAGATCATTCAGGTTATGGAATCAGCTGCCAGAGGAAGTGGTTATGGCAGTTGGATTCCATAGTTTCAAAATGTAGTAGACAAATTAGCAAAAGTGGGAACTCCAGTTGCATCCACTGAACAGTGGGGATGACCATCATTGGCTACTGCCTTCTAGTTATCTTGACCATCCTGTTATAATTTCTAGTATAATATATGTTCCTGTGAAGAGCATTTCTGTGCATGTGAGCTTTTTTGTATAGCAGGCTTCTGACAGTGATTTGCCATTGCTTAAAATTTTTGTTCCTTTTTACCATGGTAGAAGAACTTTTACAGTTCGGTTCCCGAGACTGGCTTCTGACGGGAAGGGAATGTCTCATTTTCTGGTGTCCGTTAATTTAGCATGAAGTTGCAATACTAACACGATATTTACACCATGATGTTCCACTTACAGTGCAGCTGAGGGTGAAGTCCATGTAATTTCAGGAGGAGTCTGCATGTAATATTGAATCCCCACACCATTACTACTGCACTGTACTGTATGAGAGAGGAGTTGGTCACTCTTCATCACTAGCATGACCACTAATTTTGGCTAACAGATCAGGATGAGGAAGCCTTTGACTTCAGTAACCATTGGGTGCTCATTAATTCAAAACGGGGAGGTGGCATTTCTGAATTTGAAACACATACCTGCTGTCCTACAATGTCAGTCCTCACTCGATGCCATAAAGTGAATTCTCGATCCGTTGTTTTGTTGCAGATTATGGTAAGGTGAGCTTCTAGAGAACCACCACAGACATCAAAAAAGGTGTTTTACATTGTTATGCAGTTTGGGGGAACTGTGTCAAATATATGATTTTATTACTTTGGATTTAAGTTCAAACTGCAATCTCAGAACGGTTCTGTGGGAGATTTAACAAATGGCAGTTTTCAGTATTGTGAACATTCTGTCACTTAATCTATGTGTATGAAATGTGATTACGTCAGCTGGGATTTTAGCCATGTGTTTGTTGTGGTATGTAAACACATCTAAAGTCCCAGTCTGACCAATCAGCTTACAGCATTTTTCTTGGCCATTTTATAATAGAAAGTAACCATACTGGGAAGTTAAAAGAAGTAGGAACTTGTTGTAGTTCTACACTAGGTGGAGTTCAGCATGTGTGATTTTTGGGTTTCTTGTTTAAATATAGTAGGGGGAAGTCCATATTAGAAGGTCTGTTTGGGTAATTAGATGAGCTATGTGATTACAATCTACAAAAAAAAAACATTACTGAAACATTAGCTAATAGACTACACATTTTATTTATTTATTTAGTTTTTGTTAACCGGGTAGGTGCACTAGCCATGAAATGACTATTTTCAGGCACAAGCCAGGAGACTACAACAATCAAAGACAAGTACATAGCATGAGTACAATGAAATTACAATAGCATAGGTCAAAACAGTTATTAGTAATGAATACATGCAGCTAGGACAATAACAACCAATGTAATTCACATAGAATGTTTGGGCAGAGAAAACCTACCCAATCTAGGAAGAGACACCACAACATAGCAACAAAGAAATATTGTCCAAATTAGCCACAACAATGAAGATTCAAATAGTCAGTGAAACAAGGCAAGGGCAAATTCCTGACTGGGCAGGATGCATTATCATGGACTCTGAAACAAAACTCAGGAGGGGGGGTAGTTGGGGTAGATTAACTCTCAAGGAGATAGTAAGGGTAAGACGTGCTATGAGGTTGGGAGGTTAAAGTTAGGCCAGGCAGCATCTTGCGGGTAAGTGGATTAGGGAAGATTAAAACAAGTGCAGAGATCAGCAAGGGATAGATGTAAGCACAGCTCCTCTCAGAAGCTGTCATGGGATCCAGATATTCGAAGTGCTTGGGGGAGAGAGTTCCAAAGCTTAGGAGCAGAGTGATTGAAGGCAACAGAGCCTTTTGATGTTTTACATCTAGGTACATTCAGCAGGGATTTCTCTACCGATCGCAGGCTATAGGAGGAGGTTTGAGGTACCGGCAATGTTGTGAGTGTTGAAGGGGTCTGGTTTCTGAATATAGAATCAATCAGTGAGCCAAGAGAGTATTGACAGCAAGCTGAGGGGGATAACCAGCCTAGGTCCCTGTACAGTTGGCAGTGATGCTTAAGCCGTGGAGACGAGGAGGTGTATCACAGATATTTTATAAGTGACATCTCACTTATGAAGGATGGTTCTGTGTGTGGCAGCAAAGGTCGACATGCCATAGGTGACGGCAGGGAGTAATATGCCTCTGGCAATAGCAAGTTTAGCAGAGGGAGTTAACATGAAACTGGACTTGTAAGCAACCCCCAGTTTAGCATTCACTGCCTTGCAGCAGATTGTATATACAGGCTGAAGTCCAGGGATTGGTCCAAAAGAATTCCCAGGTACTTAAAAGATGTAACACATTCTATTTGTGTGCCACTGCGGTCTTGCACCAACAGGGGAGTTTGACATGTCCTAAGTTTATGGGTAGATCCAAGTAACATTGCTTGGGTTTTCTTAGCATTAAGTACAAGCTTATGTGCAGAAAGCCAATTTTGGACATTTGTGAAATCTGAAGAAAGGAATGCATTTATGCTGGCAACTTTATCAGAGCTTGAATAGAGTACAAGACCATCGCCATAGAGAATAAATGAGCATGAAGGAAAAATCTCATCCATGTTATTGATAAAAAGTGAGAAAAGAAGAGGTCTCAGAATAGAGCCCTGGGGAACCCCAATATTGATGGTAGCGCCATCAGATAAAAAAAGAGTTGAATTTCAAAATTTTAGTTCTATTTGATAGATAGCTTCCATACCAGGCAACAACTGAGGGTGAAAAGCTCAGGTTGCAAAGAGTGGAGATGAGCAGGGCATGATCAACAAAATCAAAGGACTTTGTAAGGTCTATAAAAACTGCCCCTGTCAGCTGGCCAGCGTCCATACTGGTAAGCACATTAGTAGTAAATTTGAGAAATACTGTAGAGTTACTATGATCTTTATGGAAGCTATGTTGTGTGTCAGAGAGAAGGCTGTACTTTGTGAGGTAGACAATGGTTTGATTTGCAAGATGTTTTTCCAGAATTTAACTTAGGACCAATAGGATGGCTATAGGCCTGTAGTTAGTAATCACCTTGCTATCACCTTTTTTAAGGATCAGCGTTACACAAGCAATCTTCCAGAGGTCAGGAACTTGGCCACTAGAGAGAGAGAGGCAAGGCAAAAATTCTAGCCAGAGGGGAGGCTATGTATGGTGCTGCTAGTTTCAGGAGCCGAGGCTCAAGTGTGGCTGATCCAGAGCTAGTGTTGTCAGATACAGTCCATAATAGTTTTAAGACCTCAGTCCTTATGATTGCCTTGAAGTCGAATGGGAGATTTTTAGACATTTGTTGGGAAGGCTAGCTAGGGGTAGTGGACTATGGTGATGCTGCAACCACAGAGGCTGCCTGGGGAGATGGAAAGGCAGAGGTATACTGAGACAGGTCCGAGAACATTTGATTGAAGGAATTAGCAATGGTGTTGGAGTCATTGCAATGTACTCCATTTAATACCATTTCGCTGGTGCTAGTTGACTGGGATGCACTGAGAAAGGTCTTGAAATGGACCCAGAGTTTCCTAGGGTCCCCAACAGAGCATAGCAGCAATTCTTTACAATAGGCACTCTTAGCTGTTCTGACCTTGTCATGGTATGGGAGCCAAGTTTAGCTTGGCCTACCATTCTAATGGCCATGACTTCACATGGGTATTTGGGATGATGCTCCTGTATGGCCTGCTGGACATCTAAGATGGCCAGGATATAGTGGTGAATAGGAACACCACTTATGCACACATACAATTCTTTTTAGGGAGAAAAGTAATTGATGAGAAGATGTAATAGAAGACCCCATTCTTGATTTATTGGGTCTAGAAATATGTGTATTCTAGCAAGAAGTTGGGTACTTGGGAGTTCAGCATGTTGCTGGAGCAGAAGACAGTCCCTAAAAAGCTGTAGCCACTTTTGATCAGGAAGGGTCTGGAAAAAAGGGTTGGTATCTTATGTTGCTCTGGTAAAACTCCCATGAGAGGGCAGGGTCCTGGGTTTACCCAGGAAGGTGAATTGGCTTCTGGGGTAATTCCTAAGGTGGTCATGAATACAAGGTAGTCCAGCTTGGTACACAAATTTAGTTACCTGTTGCTATGATATAGAGAAGTTAAATCAGGGCTAAAAAGGGGAACTTGAATGTGTGGTCTGAATCAATGTGGATGATATTTGTTTTTATTTCAGAGGTGAGCCTTTTGGTTAAGGGCCTCACAGGAAGAACAAGATGCTCAGAATGTTAGCATCAAAGGACTGGGTTTCTATGTGTGAGTGTTTACCTGCAGACTGTAAGGGTTTTAGCTCAGGTTTACAGATAACATAATCTGGTGGGTAAAGACTGGGGATCTAGATGAGTATTTAGAATTAAAAGGAAATGTGATGGTATGAATGGTGTGCCGCATACCTGGATATAGACTGCAGTATAAGAAAGCAATAAGACACGAGAGGGTGTGAGTAGTTGATTGATAAGAGCACACCCCTAGGTGCATTGTTAGGCATGAGGCACTTGTGCCAACTGACTATGGCAGCTGGGTAGCGCTTTTATGAATCAACAACCCACACCCTGAAGTATCTTATTGCTCTTATAAAATGGGTAACAACTATTTCTATAGCAATTAATCAAAACTCTGGACACAGTATTAAAGATTTAATAATAGTATGTTATGTTATTTAAATATGGTGAAAAATAGTCCCCAGACATCGGTAGAAGAGTGGTAAAATTGATTAAATAGCAGCTCACTACAAAATGCTAAACCAGTGAGTTGGAGGGACAGCAATGCATTATTTAAGCAGTTTGGGTATGCCTCTACCTATGTAACTGTGTTTCCCACCTTTTCTCTTTGTTTATAAAGTATTACTGTATTATCTACTTTCTTCATCCTGTTTTTTTTTCTTCTATTTTTTCCCTCATTCAAGAGACAGAATGTTTATCATGGAATGTTTACCATGGAATACAGAGATTCAAAATACTGCTCAGTTCCGCTGGTAGAATGTTAATTTCCCAACATACGGTACACACAGACAACAACAGCCTGTTTTAGAGCCAGTGACTCAATTATCTCACTGCCAAGGCAAGCAGAAGAGATTTCCCTGATAAGCAGGTAAAGACAGAAGGGGGATTTTTCATTGTTAGTAAAGAAACCATTGTAGTGAAAACTATAAACAATACTTACTGCTTCTAATTTATTTATGTGTGTATGGAGAGTGTGATGACCAGGGAAATAATGTTTAATTAATTTGTTTTATTTTTTATTTAAGGTAATTTTATTTTTAGGGCCCAGTTGAAGGTTTTTACAGTGTAAAGGTAGCAGCCATGTTTGTGATGGAAGAACAGTTCTGGTTACAGAGGTACTGATGGAAGACATCAGTTGCTCAATGATATTGCTGCCTTTTCACCTATGGAGGTTAAAGTATTAAGAAAGTAGTGCCACCTTTCAGTTTGTTGACAGGTAAGGACATGCCTTTTGACCAATCAGGGTGAAGGATTTCAATTACCCATTTTATAACAGTCCATACTTTCCCAGGATGAGTCTAAAAACTGTCCCCAAGTTTTCCATGTAGGAAAATTTGGAGAAATGATTGTTGGATTGGGGTCATGCACCATTTGGGTGGAGGCCATCCAGGATTGTTCTAGTGATGGTGATGCCATCCTTTATTTTATGTGTTCCCTGAGTATGGTAATTCCTTCACTCTTCCCATGGTCTGTGTGGATGCTGATGGATAACTTTATCAGAGATCAGCTGCTGTAACAGAACTGGTTCAGTCTTAAGCAGCCGGGTATTTGGTGGGTGGTCCCTGCCATTTTTTGTGCCATATAAAGAAGGCTCTGAGATATAAATTGTAAATGATACTGCCATGATAAGGCTTTCCACAAGGTGATGGTTAAACAGTATAGAAAACATTGCTTCATATGAGATACCACTGTCTGAACAAAAAAACAAAACAGCAAACACATCTTTTCTTTACTTGTTAGCTTCACAGCTGTTGCCCTGTCTGTGCCTTTATTTCTTATTGACTCTGCTGGACTGATCACCCAGGAGGACTCCCTGTCTTCTTCAGTCTGTATTTCTATGTTTCACCCCCCACCCCACCCCCAGTTATGGAAGTGAAGACAGGTTAATTTTTGTAAAAGTTCCTGTTTTACTGTTAGGCATCATTTTCTTTCCCTGGTGTTAGTAACAGCAGCACCTATAGGACCTCATGTACTGTATGCACAATATATTTGTAGCCCTGGTGCCATGTGCCGGTGGGCTACTATCCCTGCCTGTTGACCTTCACACAGTTGAGGGACCTGGGACCTGCTATAGCGGCATTCTGGGGTTCTAGCCTAAAGAAATAAATAAAATAGCATGGTGCCTCCACCCAGAGTAAATTGCAGTGGGTCAGGTGTATGACAGGTACAACCCTCTGAGATGCTGTACCTAACCACCTCCCCTTCCTACCACCCAACACACTGGATGCCAAACAGTTTCCAAATATCATATACCACATGTACGTTACAGTTAGTTTCCACAAAGCACCCTTCACACAGCAATTTCAAACAACAAAACACAGCTTTATTATGGAGAAGGGCTAGGGTCAAGTACCTGGAGACGGAATAGCTGTTGAAGTAAAAGTGATTAGAAATGGTTAGAAGCAATTAATAGCAACAGGTCAGCAGGCCAGTCAACCCTGGAGCCCACTCCC
This sequence comes from Neoceratodus forsteri, assembly GCA_016271365.2. Taxonomy (NCBI): domain Eukaryota; kingdom Metazoa; phylum Chordata; order Ceratodontiformes; family Ceratodontidae; genus Neoceratodus; species Neoceratodus forsteri. Next base: position 1,134,427,880 of record CM028130.1, read on the forward strand.
ACTGGAGCCAGTGACTGTCCCTCTGTCCTAACCAAGGTTTCAACAGGTCTGCTAGGTACAATGGGTTGGCTGGCATTGGGGATCTAGGAACCATGCAGACTAAAAGATAGTTAAACTTTTACTCCCCTTGATTGCCAGGGCAAGCCCTAAGCACTCATGGTCTTGAAGATTTGAAATGTTCCTGGAGCAGAGGACTTCCACTAGTTCAGTCTCTGGGAATTCAGTTCAAGAGGGCAGAACAAATAGGCAACAGTATTCTGAAGATTTGAGCTTGGTCTTGACTGAAGGTCTGGTAGCTTGTCCAATTGAATGAAGATTTTGCAGCTTGTCACCTTCAGCCTATTAAGGCCTGTTGTAGAGCTCCCACACAACCAAAGAGGACCCAGATCTTGGAACAGTTCACAGCATAGCTCTCTCACAGATCATGGGTGCTCTAACTCCCCCAGAATGTGCCAGTGGCCTCCTGATGCCAGCAGACCCCACTTGGCGGGGGCTAGTAAGTTCCCCACCTGACTCTAAATTAAACTGGGAATTTCCTGGTTTCTCCCTCCTCTCACTAGAAAACAGCTCAGCTGTGCAGCTAGAACAGTTTCTTCAACTTTCTTCCTTTTCCTCACCTTTGGGCAACCGATTCCAAACTCCAGCTCTTACTTAACAGTTCCTTTCCTCAGCTGGATTTCAACCACAGCAACAACTTCCTAAAGAACAGGGCACCTGCTCAAATTTTCTCTTTTACAGTCTCTCTGATTCAAATCAGCATTAACCTTTTTTTCTGGCTTACACACAGTTTCCAGCAAGTTTCCTTCCCAGCTCAAAGGTGTTCTTTAGTCCCAAACTGGTGCAGGATGGCTGCAGCAAATATCTCCAATAAGACAAGATGCCTGGAACAATTAGAACAGATGTACAGCTCTCCTGAACAGCAAAAATTATTCTCCTTTATTCCTCTGACAAATTCTGTTTTAAGCCCTGTGAAAAGCCTTAGATGAGTTCTTTCACAACACTGAGTCCTCCTGACTTGATCAGAGCCCAGAACTGACTGACCCAACTGCCCCAAAGTCCCTGGGATCTCTCCTTAGAATCCTGCCCTCTGATTGGTTTGTTTCATTCATCAATTTTAGCACAAGCCCTCTTTGATTGATAATTGGAAAAATCTCCTGGTACCTGAAAATACTACACACCTTCTCCCATGAGCCCTCTCAAACAGTTCTGGGTGTCTAAACAGCTGACTGGCAGTCCATGTAGAGTTGAAGATTCACAACATGGCTGACAATGCACAGTTCCCTTATGTTCCATATAGCAGTCTCTAATTCAGAGAGTTCCTGCAGCCAAAGCAAACACTTATATGGATTAAGTGCTCCCACAGTCTTATAGCCAGCTTTCCCCTTCATTATCAGACTGCACAATTATAGATATTAAGTACCCCTGCTGCACGTCTCTTGCTCCACTGTCATAGTCCCCTGAAGCAGTGATCTGTCCCATTACTATTCATGAGTGTCCGCATTGATATTTATAATCCACTCCCGATCTTAGTGCTTCTGCCACTCTTAAAAAAATCCATCTTGCCACCTCTTATGGGCTTCCCTCTAGTATCCAACCCCTGTTTATCTAATCAAGGGGTTCAAGAGCACTAGGAGACAGTTGTAAAGCTGCAGTAGAGGCAAGGAATGGGCTGGCACTACTGCACATGCACAGTTCTGGTGGACTGCACCAAAGTACGAAACGGGTTGCCACCTCTGCAGTTAGACCCAGGCAGTCCCATAGGAACTGAAGACAGTGCCAGCAGCCAGTTAAAAACAGCCAGAGAGGGTAAACACCTGCAAGGGGGTTACAGTCTCCACCATAAATGCTTGGTGTCAATGCAAAGCCTATGGGTAGGAACCTGCAAAGATGTGAAACAGCAAATCTTAACATTTAACATATGGTAAACATGTCTACCTAAACACCTGGTTCCTATCTACTTAGGTACTGAACAATTAGTAACATGAACACAGTATGCACAATTTATAAGCTTAAACACTTTTCCCTTTTGACAGATATCACATACGATAATATTCGTAGCACCAATACTTGCAGCTTCTTTAGTTGTTCAGAACCACATGTTTTTTAAACTCATATTGATAGTGTATTTGTTACCAACTGTTTCTCTTGAGTGCACTTTCACTTTCCCCTCTTTCCTTTTGCCACCTTCCCTCTAGGCCTGGGGGTTTTAGCACTAGTGAGACACATGTAAACCTTAGGTAATGACCAGGGATGACACAGTACTGTAGGAAGGGTGGGACAGGAGGGGCAGCCACCCCTGGCACAAGTCTCCGGGGGGAACACAAAGTTCCTCCCTCACTGATATCTGCAGTGCCCACGGCTGGCTGTGAATATACATTACAGTTCTGCCAACTCCCGGCCAGGTAGCTAATATGCTGTTCTTTCTTTGGGGTGGCCTGGGTGTGTCCTACTGCTGATGAATGCTGCCCTTGATCTCTGGACCCTTGTCTGTGTGCTTAGCCGTAATTCACCTTGGCTTGACCCCTTGACCTGAACTGCCTAGCATCCATTGAGACGCAGACACATAGTTATTTACTGCATATTGCAGGATGCAGAGCAGATTTTTCTGATTGGCCAAAATTGTAAAAATTGCAGTTCTCACTTCTCTGCATGATTTGCATGCACCAGCTGCAGAACAGAAGACAGAAAAGAAGAAGGGAAAGCACAGTCTGCTGCTCCAAATCTGTCCACAGTACCAACAACTTGTCCTCTTTTGCTGTTTTAATGTAGGTAAGGGTATGGTGAACTTAAGGTCCCTATGCTGCCGGTATAGTCTGTGTCACAAACACACTCCGCAGGTCAGGTACTCTGCTCCCACAGTGCCAACCTCAGAGAGCAATAGTGTGAACAGGTAACAGAGGGGGTAACCCTCCTGTCTGCTTTGGGTCCAAATCACCTGAAGTCTCAAGTTCTGGGGAGATTCAAACTGTGAACCAGTCAGATAGGGGAGCAGCCAGGGCACTGTAATTGGGTACAAATTTCCTATAGTACCCTGCTGTCCCCAGAAAACTCCTGACCTGCTTCTGCATTTCTGGTCTGAGCCATGCCTTTTTACTTATATTTTTACTTGGTTAGGATGGAGCTGTCTCTGGCCTACAACATGTCTGAGGTATGCCACTTCAGTCATGGCCACCTGGAACTTCTCAGCTTTGATAGTGAGCCCGGCCCTCCGTATCCTGCCCAGCACTTCCCTAAGGTGGGACAGGTTTTCCTCCCAGCTGACACTAAAGATGGCAATGTCATCCAGGTATGCCACAGCGTACTCCTCAGCACCATTTAACACCTGGTTCACCAGCCTTTGGAAAGTGGCTGAAGCGTTCTTCATTCTGAAAGACATTACTTCAAATTCAAATAACCCTATTGGAGTGATGAATGCCGACCTCTCCCTAGCTCTGTCAGTTAATTCTGCCTGCCAATACCACTTTGTCAGGTCAATAGTCAAAAAGTAGGTCGCTCCTCCCAAGTTGTCCAGTAGTTTGTCTGTCTGGGGCATCAGGTGGGTGTCAGACTTCGTGAGTGGATTCAGTCCACTATAGTCCACACAGAAATGAGTAGAGCCCTCTGGCTTGGGCACAAGGACTGTGGGTGAAGCCCAGGGGCTGTGGGCTTTCTGGATTGCTCCTAAATCCAGCATTTTCTCCACCTCCCTCCTAATGTCCTTTTGGACAACATCTGACACCCAAAATGCTGATAGCAGTATGGGCGCCTGCATCCCTGTCTCCACATTGTGTGTCTCTAAGAGGTTTATTCCAGGCTTGGCTCTAAACAGTGGGGCAAAGTCTGCAAAAACCTCTCTTACTTCTTGGATGTTGTCTAGGTCCAGCTGTGGTGACAATTTAACTGCCTCCACAGAGGATTCCTGTTTTCTTTTTTCCAGCAGGGGGTCTCCTTTATCCATCCCCTCCCCAAGACTACACACTGCAAACACCATGTCAGCCCTATTAGCATATAGCTTCATCATGTTGACATGGTACATTCTTTCTGTATGTCTTCTGTCAGGTAACTCTATAATATAGTTCATGCCATTTACCTTTCTGACTACTTTGTAAGGCCCTGTCCACTCAGCCTGCAGCTTGTCTTTCCAGACCAGGATGAGGACCATGACTTCCTGACCGATCATGTATGAGTGAGTTCTGGCTCTGTGATCGTACCACACTGATTATCTTTGTTGGGCAGCTGCCTGGTTGCTCTGGGCTGTCCCCATAAGCCCCTTCAGCCTTTTCCTAAACCTAAGGACATAATCCACTATGGGAGTTCCCTGGGTGGCATGCTTGTTTTCCCAGTCCTTCCAGATCAAGTCCAGGGGTCCATGTACCAACATCCACATAAGAGCTCGAAAGGGAAAAACCCTGTTGACTCTTGCGGCACCTCCCTGTATGTAAACAACAGATGGGAAATGTATTTCTCCCAGTACTCCCATGCTGTTCAGCAAATGCTTGGAGCATTGACTTCAGGATACCATTAAATCTTTCCACAAGCCTTACAGACTTACGGGTGATAAGGTGTCATGCATCTCTGCACCACCCCACACTTCTCCTGCAAATATTTCATTAGGTCTGACATGAAGGAATCCCCTCAATTGTTGATAACCTCATGCGGAAACCTAACATAGGAGAAAATACCAAGAAAGGCATGTGCCACTTTGTCTGTTCTCACTAAGGATAGGGTGACTGCCTCTGGATACTGGGAGACATAATCCACCACAGTCAGGATGAACTTCTTCCCAGAGGAGCTGGGGGTATTTAAAGGCCCCACAATATCCATTCTCACCCTCTGGAATGGCTCATCCACTATGGGCAATAGAATTAGGGCCACTTGGGTTTTCTTACTTGCCTTCCCTATTTTTTGGCACCGGTGGCATGACCTGCAATACTCCTTTGCCAACTGGGTGAAGTTTGGCGAATAGAAATTCTGGGCCAGTCCCTACATAGTGCGCATGATTCCCAGGTGATCAGACATGGGAATAACATGTCCAGTCTTGAGCAACTGCTCATGATACCTCTGGGGAATGACAAGCTACCTGCTTATCACCCCTTGCTGTCTCTTAACATCCTGCATATACATCAGTCCATTGTCTCAATAAACTTTATGTTTTCTGTCACCTACCTCTGCTCCATCAGAGCCTGCCCAAACCCTCAGCTTCTCTAGACTAGGTTCACTTTTCTAAGGAGCTGCAAACTCCTTGCACATTCCCAAGGCATGGGACAAGTCCCCTTCAGTATGTAAACTAGGGTCCTTAGCTCTAGCATCAGGGCACTGAGGATCACTGTCATCTCTAACTCCCTGACAATGGGTCACCCCTCCTTCTTCGGAGTAACCCTCCATAGCTGTTGGGCTAACTGCTACCAGGGAAATTTCTACCCCCTTTTATTAGTCTTCATCTCAGGAGACCCAGGCTGGGTAACCAGCCTCCCAGTGGTTTCCACAGTGGCTTTTATGGGGTCCAGGGAACTACAATTTTCCCTTGCCACTTTGCTATGGGTAACTACGCACACCATTCCCTTTTTGAGATTGTTGCCAAGGATAATGTCAACTGCTAAAGTTTTGGCTACAACAACCTGTTGCATGGTTCCCAGTTTCACCCCAATCTAGGGGAACACTAGGGAGTGGCAATGTTTCTTCTCCCCAGTGAACCCTTGTACTGTTACAAATGTATTGGGTATATGCTGACCAGGATGTACCAGATCCCCTTTTACTAATGTCAGAGATGCCCCTGTGTCTCTTAACCCTTGTGTCTATACACCATTCACAGTGATTGAGTGGATGTGTTCCCTCATGTTTACAGGCATGCTTTCAGGAACACACAAACAACCCACTTCTTTCCTAGCACTACTTTCTGCACTATTGGTCCTTTTGGTACACTGCCTGGCAATATGACCAGTTTCCTTGCAATCCCAGCACTCATTTCTTTTCTCAGTTAAATCTTTTCTTTGTAACCTGGGGCTACCTGGTTTTAGTGGAGGCAGGGAGGATTTTAACTGCCCTGAAGGTGTGCTTTTCTCTTTCTGCACTGCCATGCCAGCCCCATTCATTCTCGGAGCACGTCTGCTCCTGGCATAGCAGTCCAAGAGTTCAGCAGCCTTTTGCACTGTTTTGGGATCTCGGTCCTCCAGTCAGGTTTTCAGCTCTGCTGGGCATGGCCAAAAAAACTGCTCTAACAATATAGCATTTTCAGTTTTATCTGCAGAGTTTGCTTCAATTCCTTCCCACCAACATTTTAAAAACTGAAGTTGTTTAGTGGTTATCTCCTCATAGCTCATGTCAGGGCTTCTCCTAAGCTTACAGAATTTAGCTCTGTATGCTTCTGCAGTTAAATCAAACTTTTTTAAAAGTGCAGCTTTAAGTTTGCTGTAATCATTACTGTCCTCATTGTCCATTTGACCCAATGCATCCCAAGCTTTTCCAGTAAGTAACAGGGATAACTGGAAGCTCCAGGACCCTCTAGGAATCTTTGCCTGAATACAAACTTTTTCAAAGGAATTTAAAAAGGAATCCATATCCTCCCCCTCTTTAAATTTAGCTATCAATTTGGAATTTAATTTGTAACCCAGTCCTGCAGTTCCAGTTAAACCCAAGCCACTTACCTGCTCTGGTGCTGGTGGTTGAAGTCGTAGCTTCTCCAGTTCATGTTGCCCCTGGCATTCATGCACTTCACGGTCAGTCTCTCACTGGTTATGCTTCCTCTTCTCCTCTGCAGCTCACTTCTCTTGCTTTGCTTCTCGCCGTTGTCACTCTGCTTCTCACCGTTCTTGCTCCCTCTTCTCCTCTACAGCTCACTGCTCTCACCTCTCTTCTCTCTGGAACTCCAGCTCCATCCTTTGCAACTCCATCTGCAGCCTGATGGCTTCTGACTCCAGAATGCTGGTAACCTTTCCCTTCTGCTGTGGTCCTTGACTTGCACTGGCCCCACTGTCATTCTCACAAGATCTGGACACTGCTCTGGCCATTTGCCCCTCCACGCCCAAGGGTTGGCCCTTTTCAGTTATGGAAGGTGATGATGCTCTGGGCATCTGTTGCTATCAGGACATCTATGAGGTTCTGCTTGTTGGCTTTCCCCTCATACTGGACTCCTCTGTCCTGGCACAACTGCCTCAAGTAGTCTGCAGTGTACCCGCTGTAGTTGGAAGCCATTATCTTCCCTAACTATGGCTACGCTAACTTGCACTTTAGAAAAAAAAATTAAATAGGTAGGAACTTTGACTGTAGCAAAATTATATAGTTCTGTTTCTTTAAAAAAAAATCACTGCCTTATTTTGCAAGTGAGTTGTGCAGTATTAAGCTGACACACTGAAATGTTAAAGCTTGTGTTACCAATACTTTCGCACTGCTGCCAACCAAAATCTGTCTCAAATGCACTTCACAGGTCAGACCCTCTGCTCCCACAGTGCCAACCTCACAGCGCAATAGTGTGAACAGGTAACAGACAGGGTAACCCTCCTGTCTGCTTTGGGTCAGAATCACCTGTAGTCTCAAGTTCTGGTGGGATTCAAACTGTGAACCTTATGCTAGTATACCCAGTTAACAGGCTCAGATATGTACCCTCTTTGGGGGGATGCAGTACAGCTCTTCACCCAGGGGCACCTGGCCAGGTCTCCAAAATGAACCCTTAAGACTCTATAAGAGCCCTAAAGGTATATTCTTACCTTCTTTCCCAAGCTCAGTAACACTATCAAGCTGTTGAACAGTTGTCAGACTTAACCACCTATATGTCACTTGCAAAAAGAACTGACAGACACCCAGGCAGTTTTTCAAAGAAAGTGTTCTTTACTAACAATTGTAAAACAAGTAAGATAAAATACAGAACAAATATCAGAGTGTACAACAATTTAAAATAAAGAAGAAGTTACAGACAAAAGACTCCTACCACACAAGGCTTAAATTTCTTTCTAAGTATTACCTTTCTAAATGCATTTTAAAGTTAGAGAGATGTTACCCTCTTCTTTCAGACCCCAAGAGATATATCACTATTTCCCAGATACTGGATCATTTTCAGGGGGCATCTCCCCATCTCTTCTGTGAGGTCAGTTAGTATCTCCCTTACTGTTAATTCATATAATTTCTACCCGGAGGTATTCTAATAAATGTGAACATCAGCAAACAATCATTTCCTACATATGACAGTCTTTAATCAAACATTTCTTTAAACTGGTTGTGGCCCCTGTTCCCAAGGCAGATTAAAGGGTTTTATGACTTTTAACACGTTGTTGTTATCACATTGCCTGCTCCTCTCGGAAATCATAAATGTTTATGAGGCCTATATCCTGGAAGCTGGTCCAGTGCTAATTAAGACAAAAACAAGAAACCTTTAATAGGTTTCTTTGGTCTTTTCTTATATCCTGTAGCTTCACTGAAACCTGTAGGGTGGTGGCACCCATGGAAGCACAGGCTGACATTATGTGAATCACATACTATATTTTTATATTGCAAATATTATACACAATATTAGAGGGGTTTTCCCATGACACCCTGCACTCATTTCTAAGTGTTGCCAACTTGCCGTTCGCTTTGTGACTTGTGTGCTGCTTCTTTCCCCGACTCTTCCTGGGACCTTCTCAGTCTGTCGGTCCGGTTGTTGGTTGGTTGGTGTGAGTTGTCTTTTTATGTCTTCAAGGCTCAGCAGAACTGCTAACACATAAACAGTAGGTCTAATGAATTTTGTTCCGGCCTGCTCTGTTTTCATTCTCTGATGTTTATGGGTCAGGCGGCTCAGGTGTCTTTATTGAGATATTTGAGTTTACTTGCTCTGACTAGTGATGAGTGAGAGTGACTACTGTGATACAGAGCTACCTCAAGCCCACATAACAGTAAAATCATGGGGGAAGAGAGGCAAAAACAGATCAACTCCAAGTTGATCCATAAACATCTGTCCTGCTGTTCTCTCTGTGGGCCTGCCCTGATTTGCTAGCACTGAAATCAGTAAGAATTGAAGTTTGATTGTTAGTTTTATTTTTTTATTTACAGACAGTATTGTGATTGTGTAAGGATGATTTGCTGCAGTGCAGACTGCAGTCCTGCAGCTCAGCAGACTCTTTGAGCAGTATAGTGGAGATGCCAGGGACAGGGTCTGTTTTGTTTCAGATGGTTGTGTATGTATACAGAACTAGAACAAGGGCTGGGTTAATGTGAGCTAACAATTACATATTTCATGCTTGCAACAAAAGTTTATTTTCTGTAGAGGAAGGGATGGGGCGCAAAATGGGTGACTTGACCCAGGCACCAAAATGCCTTGCTAGAGCACTGGGATGACTTATACACAGGTCAGTGGGTGACCCAGGATACCATAGGCCAACTTAAGTAAAGGTTTCACAGTCTTCCCCAACCATCTTAGGGGTTCTTGCTCCTCAGTCCTAGTGGTCACCTCCTGTTAAGAGGTGGAGTCATTATCGCTTGCCCCTGTGCCTGTTTCTTCTTCTCCTGTTGTAGAGTGCTCTGTCACCACATCGCTTTCACTATTCTGCCCAGTGGTGCTTTCTTGTGGCCATTCAAAGAACTCGGTCGAACCAGTATTCAGAATCAAAGTTGGCACTTCAAAAGGGATTGATTCAATGGAGCTGCTCTGGAATCACTCAAAGGGCTCAGCCAGACTAGTGTTCAAGTTTGGGCTGGTCCCTTCAAGGGCCATTGTGAGAGCAGCTTCCTGTTCAGCACCCTGTCCCACAGGCACAGCTGAGTTCACTTCTCAGATTCATCATCCCCTTGGTTCTCAGTCTCTCTTGAAGACCTAGTCTGCAATGTCAGGGGTGTTTCCTGAAACAGTCTAGCCAGTTCTGGAGTGGGATAGAAACAAACAGGTAGACCATCAAAGTCTCATTCTTTCTCATCGGCCAACTCATCCCTCTCTGACACTTCCTTTACTAGAGCAGTACCAGCTCAGGGAATCTCTATTTTCCTTCCTCTGTCGTCTGTGTGCAGCAGCTCAAGTGATTGGAGGTGTGGGAGGATCTACTTTATCAATGGCTGCACCAACCACCTTCTCTCCAATAGGCAGTAGATGATTCCTGTAGAATAGTTTGTATCCCCAAGTTTACCCATCTGTCTGAATCTTACATACTAACAACCCCTCCAGTTTCTCCAGTACTACATACGGTGTGCTTCCCCAGCAGTCAGCGATCTTATACTTTCCAAGAGTGTCCAATCTCCTCAATAGGACCCTGTCACATGCACCAAATCTTGTGCCCAGACATTCTTATCATATCTTTCCTTGTTGGCTTGGTTCCTCTTGTTGGCCATCTCAGTGGCTAAATGATAGGCATCATTCAGTTTTTGTTTTAACTTGTGCACATACTGTAAGTAGTCACCCACTTTAATGTCATCTGCTGATACCCCGAAGCACAGGTCGACTGGCAGGCGGGTCTCCCTCTCTAACATGAAGCACCATGGAGAGAAATTGATGGCATCATTCCTGGCACAGTTGTAGGCATGAACCAGGGTGCTAATTTGTTGACTCCAGGTACGCTTGTGTCAGTACTGGGTCAATACAGAGCTACAAGAATAGTGGTGCAACAACTGTGCTGTGTAAAGTGCAAATCCATTCATAGTGACAAGGAAATAATAGTGGTAGGAAATTACCACTACACCTGTCGCTGTACGAAGGAATGGGGAAGGGATCAAGAGGCTTCAGGTCTGGTGCCAGGTCAAGTGGCTCCTGTGGCAAAGTGGCTAAGGCACTAGACTGTGCAGTGGGGAAGACTAGGAGATCAGGGTTTGATTTCTGATCTCCTGAATTTTATGTTTTTATTTTTTTTGCAGAGAAACAAAGTTTCCCCCCTTCCGAGTTGTAACTTACTTCCAGGGCCCACACCATCTCGGAGTTGATTATAATCATTCCAGGGGGTTAGAAAGTTGTTCTGTTGCCCCTATTGATTTGAATGGGCAGACAACATTTTTGTTATAGTGTTTTGACAGACATTTTTTGTGGAGGTGGTGTTTTGCCTGCGAGGTTATGTGCTGCACTGTTCTTGTGTGCATCATCATGACCCCGTGCCACTTGTCTCTGGGGTACAAGGTGCCTAGCATGTCTAATACAGTTTGGTTGAATCTTTCAAGCTGGGAGTTACCTTGGGGGTGGTAAGGGGTTTTTTGGGATTTTCTGACACCCCACAGAGACAATAGTTACTTTATTAGCCTACTTTCAAAATCACAGCCTTGGTCTGAGAGAAACCGCTGTGGCACCTCATAATGTATAAAGAACTTCTTGACCAACACCTTGGCCAAAGTAGATTCCTCCTGATCTTTGGTGGGGTAGGCTTGGGTGTACCAATTAAAATGATCTGTGACCACTAACATGTTTGAGATATTTCTGGAGTCTGGTTCCAAGGTAAAGAAGTTGGTACACACCAGTTCCATAGGGGCATTTGTGACAATGTTGACTAGTGGGGCGGCCTTTTGTGGAAGATCTTTCCACTAGATTCACAGATGACAGGTCTTGTAGTTTTGATCTACATCCGGTCCCATTTTGAGTCAATAAAATTTATTATCAACCAGGTCTAGTGTGCATTTACTGCCCAATTGCCCATATCATCATGTAAAGCCTTCAATACTGCCTGATGGAATTGGTCTGGCATCACCAATTGTACTCTGGGCACCCCCTGTTGATCTTGCACCTTTCTGTACAACAAACCATTCTTTATGTGTAGCTTTAACCACTCTTGTAACATCAATTGAGCATCAGGGTTGCTTGTGGTTACTTGTGCCAGATCATCCCTTCTCTGTAAAACTTGCACAATTTCTCTAATGACCTGACTAGCCTGCTACTCCCATATCAGACCTTGAATGGTTAGCTGTGGCAAGGATCTCATGTCCAAAGCAGTTAAGAAGCAATACATTGTAAGGAAGACAGCTCCCAGCAGCTGCAAAACTGATCACCAAGCATGGTATATCCTCAGCAGATGGGGACTCTTTGGTGTCAAACTTTTTCCACAGTGCCTTTACAACCTGCCCAGGTATCTTCATCTGGCTTAACTGCTCTTCTTGATAGGCCAGGGGGCATTGGGACAAAATGTCAGCATCTATATGGCTTAACCCTGCGATATACTCAATGCAGTAGTCATATGTGGAAAGGGCTGAAAACCACCTATAACCAGTTGTGTCCAACTTGGCTGTAGTCTGTATGTATGTTAGGGGGTTGTTATCAGTCTTTAAGGTAATTTTCACCCCATACAGGTAATCATGAAACTGATCCACAATGGTCCATTTTAGCACAAGGAATCTGAGTTTGTGCACTGAGTACTTGCATTCTGCATAATTCATACTCTGACTTATGTAGGTCATTGGACGCAGACCTTCTCAGTATTCTTGATATAGCACTACACCAAGGCTGCTGAAGCTAGCATCAGTGTGTAAAAGATAGGGTTTCTGTGTGTCTGCATAGGGCAAGATGCCCATGCATGGGTTAGGCAGTAAATGATGTTCTCGAAAGCCTGGTCATATTCCTCAATCCACATGGGGCTGAATAGGTTAGAAGGTCTGAAGTATTACAGTGACTCAGTGGAGGCCCCAGGTTGTTTGAGTTTCTTACTCTTGTTGACTGGGGGGTAACCCTGTAGCAAATTCAGGAGGTGTATGACCACGCAGGTGTAATCCTTTACAAACCTCCTGTAGTACTCACAGAATCCTAACAGTTACTGCAGTTCCTTCAAATTCTTAGGTTTTGGCTAGGTAGTATGTGCCTCAACCTTGCTGGAGTCCATCTGAATGACCTTTGCTAATACTATGTCCCAAACATACTTAACAGAAACCTGAAAGAATTTGCACTTATCTATGGAGAGTTTTAAGCCAGATTCCTTCAGATGATCCAATACTTTTAACAGCCTTACCTCATGTTCCTCTAGAGTCTTGTCAAATATGATTATGTTGTCCAGGTACACTAACCACTCCAGCAAATTTATGTCCCTGATGGCCTTCTCTGTGAGGCACTGGAAAGTAGCAGGGGCACTTGAAATGGTCTGGGACATCCTCAGAAACTCATAAAACCACAGGGGACAGGTAAAATTGTGTTTCTCTCTGTCCTGAGGGGCCATGGGAATTTGATAATAATCACTTCTCAAGTCCAATACTGAGAACCACTGACTGCTGATCAAGCAATCCAAGATGTCCTGAATCCATGGCATCATATACTGCTCAGGAACAGTTCATTTATTCAGTGTGCGATAATCCACTCACATCCTAATGGCCCAACTTTTCTTCTTTACTATCACTATAGATAAGGCATATGGGCTCCTAGACTCTTGGATTATGCCCACAGCCATCATTTCTTGAAGGTGCCTCTTCATGTCATCTATATCGGCTACGGCAAACTACCTGGACCTCTCTCTAAAGGGGAGCTGATTCATAAGCCTTATGTGATGATGTTCCCCTGTCACACATCTGACATCCCATTCATGTAGGGAAAACACCGTAGTTCTTGTTGACTGCTTTTGTTGAACTCAGGCCTTCCACTCCTTGGGGATGAAGGAATCACTCAGGTCAAATGTCTGGGGTCGATACCTGATAGGACACCTCCTCCAGGAGCAGCCGGCTGTACTGCCCTGTCAGCACAGTTGACTTGAGCTAAAGTACAGCCCTTCCTGATGACCACTTCCTTGTCCATCACATTCTTTATGTGCACTGCGAATCTTCTACATAAGCATGCGCCCATACTGGTAAGATCCTGGGCTTTACGAGCAGGCCGACTGGAAACCCATGTTCTCCTGGGGCATCCAAAATTACGATCTGGTTTCTACCCTCCTTCTTCAGCCATACCACACCACTTATATTACACTCCACACTGGGTGATAGCACTATTTCTTCTGCATCCCACCTATAGACTATACTCGCTGATTCATCTGGTTCTTCTGCTGGGTCTGCCCCTGCTTCCTGTATGCTTCTTTTATTGCTGGGTGAATTGGAAGCTCCTTCCCTTGTTGTTCAGCTTCCCTTGGCTGGCAAAGCAGGGCCAGCTGTCCAAACATGTGGGCACTGGTACTCACCAACAAAGGCACACCATCATATATATACCAATCTCTGGGCCGATTAAAGCTAGGGTCTCAACCGAATCTCCTACTCCAGCCACCTTGGTCGGAAAGCCATCCAAACTTTGGCATAACTCAAATAGGGGTGGGATTTTTCACTAAGTCCCCACACGTAACCCCTCTAACATTTACATTTCTAAGTGGGAGAGATGTTTATCGTACAGCACAAGGACTTGAAGATGATTGTTACCTGGGAGCCACAATCTAAAATGGCATGTGTGGCCACTCTGTTTATGGTGACTGTAATCTGTTCATGGCCCCACCAGTTGGCCCATGTTGAAGAATTCTGAAGCTGTGGCTTTTTCCTAAAGATTTCCTCACATAAACAGTGGCACTGGGCTTGTTGGAGGCCCCGTTGAAGTTTTCCTGCAGCTTTGGCTGTCTCCCTAACAACCAATCTCTCATTTGAGCAGGATCTTCCTTGGATCAGCACTCTTACTGGATATGTCCATTCCTCCCGGACCTGAAGAAGAAATGTTCTCCTCTTGTGGATCTGGTTGGCTAATAGGCTGCAGGGGGTGGCCAGGGCTCTGGAGGACTTGGGGTCCTTGGATACACTAGTGGGGCTAGAGCTGAGGCAGGTGCAAGTGCTTGGGTCATACTCACTCTTCATTCAGGATCACCTGCCCTTAGCACCCCCAGGTTCTTTAACTCACTGACAGTGTGACATAGTTTCTAAGGGCAAGTTTCTATCTGGGGAACCACGGGGGACACCTGGGACTGCACCCCCAGGCCCATCTCAAGGAGGGTGGCTGGGGCTGACAGAATGGGATGACTAGAGGGACCATCAGTTGCCCCATTAGAAGCAGCAGTAACTTTACCCAGTGCCTTCCTACACTCCCTTATCAATTCTTTGATCTCAGAGGCCTCAGAGGGAGGGGTAACTTCCTGAACCTGGTTTGCAGCTACCACTGCAGGACAGGGTTCCCATTGAGTGTCCCTTTCTTCCACCTCCCTAATTTCCCTAAGGAAGACATGAAGGGAGGGGAGACTACTCAGCCTATCCTTCAGGCCCAATTTTAACAATCACAGTTCAGAGTACCTGGCACCACTCAACACCTGTTCTAACCTGGTCTTATTTAGATTCATAGCCTGTATCCCCCTTTACAATATACTTTTTGCAGGGCTTTAGCAATTCTTTGCACATATTCCAATAGGAGTTCCCCTCTTTGTTGGCAAGTTGCCCTGAATCCCCACCACAAATCTTCACAGGTCTCAGTGCTACCAAAAGCGATTCAGACCACTGACTCCAATGCTAGTGTGGAGGATTATATAGCTGCACTAGGCAACTATATAATCATCCTCACTAGCCTCATAGTCAGTGGTCAAAAGGAGCCAAATAGAATTGAGGGCAGGACCTTGTAAACTGTCAGTTAACATTTTGTGTTTTTCTGCCTCACTACACTGCTAGTCCTGTAGGAGCCGTGTCACGTAGGTTATCCATAACTCATAGTCCTCCTCCCCTAAGGAGGTGGGCTTAAGCCCTGAAAATATTCTCAGCTTTCTATATAATTCAAAAAGGGCAGGCCCATATCCAGGCCATGGCCTCACCTTTTGAGGGGGGAGGTCAGTGAGGGCTCAGACACTCCCAACCCCAGAGAAACTGTGCTGAACATAGTAACAATAATCCAGGCATTTGACAGCCCCTCTGACACTAAGGCCCCAAGTATCCAGGGCGCTTCTATAGCATTTTTATATTACATCAGCATGGTCAAGGTGCCTGAAACAGAGTCAAGCATTTTCCCCACACTTTTACCTGAACCAGCCTCATTATTATGGACAAGCGCCCTTCTATCTCCCCCTCTTCAATCTTGGGTGGCACCCCTGAAAGTAAAAGAAATTTCTGGGTATTCTGTTTCATACCTCAACTCTATTCCACTAACTTTACCTTTTCTAACTCTCTGGGCCTAACTTTAGGCCTAGGGATAGAACTGGGGTTTGGAGAAATGACAATGGTCTTTCCAGTTTGGCCCTCCATGGTGGGCATGGCTGGTGAACAGGCGATCTCAGTGGTACGTCCAAAAATGTAGCCTTGGTGTTATATGCCAGTAGGCTACTACTCCTCCCTCCTGATCTTCACACAATTTAAGATGCCAGAGTCCTGCTGTGGTGGTATTCGGTGGTTCTATCCCAAAGAGATGGATAAAATAGTTCAGTGCCTCCACCCAGAATAAATTGGAGTGGCCCAGGTGTATGATGGGTACAACCCCCTGGGATGCTGTACCTACCCACCTCCCCTTCCAATCACACCACACATTGGATGCCAAACAGTTTCCCAATACCATATACCACATGCTCTTTACAGTTACTTTCCACAGGGCACCCTTCACATAGCAATTTCAAACAATAAAACACAGCGTTATTATGGGAAAAGGTTAGGGTCAGGGTATCTGGAGAATGAATAGCTGTGGAAGTAAAAATGGTTGCAAATGGTTAGAACAATTAATTGCAACTGGGTCTGCAGGCCAGACCATCCCAGAACCCACCCCCACTGGTACCAGTGACTGCTCCCTGTCCTAACTGGGTACCCATGTTTCTTCGGCCTGATTGGTGCCATGGGTTGACCAGCATTGGGACCCTAGGAACCATGCACATTGAAAGGTAACAGTTAAACCTTTACTCTTCTGATTGCCAGGGCAAGGTCTGGGTATGCATGGTCCTGAAGATTTGAGATGTTTCTGGAGCAGAGCGTTTCCACCAGTTCAGGCACCTGCTCACTTTTTCTCTCTTACAGTATCTGATTCAAATCATCATTCACCATTTCTCTGGCTTACACAGTTTCTAGTGAGGCTCTTTCCCAGCTTAAATGTGTTCTCTAGTCCCAAACTGGTACAGTACGACTGCAGCAGATGTCTCCACTAAAACAGCAAACTCCAACAAGATGCCTGAAACAATTTAAACAGATGCACAGTTCCTCTGAACAACAAGAATTCTCTTTTTTTCCTCTGACAGACCTCATGTTAAGCCCTGTGAAAGGCCTTAGATGAATTCTCACACAGCACTGAGTCCTCCTGACTCAATCAGAGTCCATGACACATTGACTCAAATGCCCCAAAAAATCCCTGGGATCTTTCCCTAGAATCCTGCCCTCAGATTGGTTAATTTCAGTCATCAATCATATTCACATCACAAGACCTCTTTGACTGATAATTGGAAAAGCCTATTGGCTCCTGGAAAAAGTACACACCTTCTCCAATGAGCCCTCTCAAACACTTCTGGGTGCTTAATTAGCTGATTGGCTGTTCACGTGGGGTTGAAGAATCACAACATGGCTGTCAATACATAGTTCCCTCAGTTCCACATAGCAGTCTCCACTTTATAGAGTTCCTGCAGCCAAACCAAACATGTATATGGATTAAATGCCCCACAGTCTTATAGCCAGCTTTCCCCTTTATTATCTGACTGCACAATTATAGATTTTAAGTCCATTACTGTCCATTGCTAGCTCCGTTATCATAGTCCCCCTGGAGCAGCGATCAGTCCCATTACTATTTATGAGTGCCCTCATTAATATTCATAACCCCTTGATCTTAGCGCTTCTGTTACTCTTCAAAAAGTTCATCTTGCCACCTCTCATGGGCTTCCCCCAGGTGTCTGACCCATGTTTACCTCAGCTAGGGGATTGACAACACAAGGGAGAGTGAGACAGTTGTGAAGCCAGAGTAGTGGTGAGGAATGGGCTGGAGCTACTGTGCATGCATGACTCTGGCAGACAGCACCAAAGTGTGAAATGGGTTACTAGCTCTGCAATTAGACCCCCAGCAGCCCTGCAGGGCCTGAAGACAGTGTGAGGAGCCAGAGGAAAATGGCCATAGAAGGTAAACCCCCATGGGGGGGGGGGTTACATATTTAATTATCCTGATTCTAGTGGGTTAGCAGTTTCCCAGGAAAATGGAAAGATAGCCCAGGGCTCAGGGCATGCTTCATCTGAAGTGAATAGCTCCCCCCCCCCAAATAAAAAGATACTAAAAGTGGGTGAGATTTTAGAATGTCCCTGCAAACACGTGTATAAATATTAATAGATAAAATAATGCAGGACTGGTGCCCTGTTTTTAAATGTAGAAATAATCAGACTTTGAATAGATACAATGTTTGTGAAACTATTTATAACACAGCATTTGAAGTTAGAACAAACACGGTTTTCTTCCTGTTCGCATCTAACTTTTAATCTTTAGCTGCTAAAAGAAAAGTTTGTTTAAAAGGCTGTGTCTCAGTGCGGCAAGAGTTTCCATTCTTTTACCTGAGAGGCTGTGGGTGGTTTGGGTTGCAGAGTCTCAGCAGCCAGCCAGCTGCTCTTTCCCTATAGGCCTGTCCCCACCTAAAGTTAATAGCTTTATTGAACCTTGGATCAGAGAGATCTGTCAGTTAAGGGGGAGGTTCCTTATAATTTAAGGTAAATATGCTCAAAACTTTTTGTAAGGTGAAGATGAATCATGTGTTTACATACGTTTTGTAGTTTTTTTGTTGTAAGTAGTATTGAATAATCTCAAGGGCTGGGCAAAATTGATCTTCTGCCAGCAATATTCTGGTACAATTCCAATTTCATGTCCATTAATTTTGTGAGATTTTCCACAAACTTTTGTGACATTTCACCAAAACTATTATTTCCATCTAATTCTGAATGTGTTTGTCCACATTGCATTAAGTTTGGTTTGATGACTTTACCAAGGTCCAATATATATGTGCACCAAATTTCCAATTTCTGTCCATAAAAAGTGACTGAGATATAAGCATCCAAATGTTTATTGCACAATTATGTAAACTTCAGAATTTTTACCCCCATAACTTTAAAACTAGAGAACTGAATATCACCAAGTTTGTTAGCTTCATTTACCCTATATATTATGGTTTGAGGCCACCCCATGGCCCAATGAAAGAGCATCGCACTGCCATGCTGACGACCCTGGATTTGAAGCAAGTCCAGAAAGTCATTTTAGGAGGCAGGTCATAGCCAAGAAAACCATTGCTCAGTGTATCTCTGTCAAGAGAGAGTTGGCAGCAGATTCCACCAACACAGGTACCTTGTGGCTGGGCCAGGGAGCTTGTTCTTGCAGCAGGGAATGTTGTAGCTGTGCAAGGCTGACAGAGGCAAGGCATCCACCATGGGAGATGAGAGGGAAAAACAGGAGAAAAAACAGGTAGCCAACTGAATTATGGCTGAGTTCAGCCCGATCAGGGACCAGAGTACATCCCTGTGAACAAGGTATACAATATCTCTAAGAGATATAACTGCTGGACGGATAAAAAAGAATCATAGAAAGCTGCTGGCAGAAAAGGACCCCTAGGCCCATCCAGTCAGCCCCTAACCCCCCACCCTAGGAAGATACCCTCAATCCCTTTGTAGCCTGCACTCTGCCTGCCAGTCCCATGTGCCTGTCCCAGGCCCTCTAAAAACTATCCACTGTATCCATCCTCACCACCCACTCCAGCAGCCTGTTCCATGGCTGTACCACCCCATCGGTAAAGAACTTCCCCCTGATGTCCCCTCTGAACCTGCTCCCCTCCAGTTTAAGGGTATGTCTCTTAGTGGAATTAGTACAATATGGATAAAAGGAGGCTGTGTGTTTGCTCTCTAAGCCATTGTGACAGAAGCATCTGAATATTTTTAGCCACAATGGAGCATGATGTTCAGCACAGCTGGGCCATGATGCTAGTGCAGGTAAGGTGACTGAGCGGTGAGACTAAGGAGAGCTGTAACTGCTTGCTGTTTGCTGCATCAACAGCTGGAGTATGGGTTCTGCAGCAGTTTCTGTGCCACATTGGCTGTGGAAGAGAGGCAGCTGAGGGCCGTGTCAGTGGCCAAGAGAATTTATTTATTTATTTATTCAAGAGTTTAACCAGGCAGGCATACTGAGCGGAGGACAACTCGTTTCCAGATGCAACCTGGGGGAAACATGGGGGAAATATAAGGGAAGGAACAGTATTACACAAACATACAATACATAAGAGAAGGCACTGTTATGGAGCCTATACAGAAGGTAGCTAAGGTTGACATGAGCTTAAACCCAGGTATTAAGTGCAACAGCAGTTAGAAATAGGTGAAAGAGAGGTGAGTGCTACCATAGATTGTTTCGTTAGGAGGAAGGTTAGGAGGGAGGGTGCACCAAGTGAAGCTAACTACCCGGGTGGTTAAAGGTGCAATATTAACCTGATTGGAAGGCCATCAGGAAGTTAGGGAAGAAATTGAGGCCCCCTATGGGGCAGGGCAGGAGCAAGAGCAGACCGAGAGGAAATGCTCTAAGAGGCGGGCGTTGAGGTGTCTGGTATTGGAGTAGTGGCGGATATCTGCTGGGAGGTCATTCCAGAGCTTTGGAATACGGTAGCTTAGTGCTGCCTGACCCATGGAGGTGCGCATAAGAGGGATTTGAAATAACCTAGCATCAGAGTGCCGAGGCGAGTATGCCGGGGGGAGCTGAGAAGTTAGGGATGAGGCCAGGTATGGGGGGAGAGAGTGGGACCAGTATTTAGCAGCAACTTTGGAGCAGTGGATTAGCCGGCGGTCTGCTAGTGAGGGGAGGGACAGGGAGCTGTAGAGGTCACAGTGGTGGGTTAGTTTTGGACAATCCAGTATGAACCGGCAGAAGGAGTGGAAGAGGGTGTCCAGGCTGGACAAAGTAGACGGAGAGGCAGTGCCACAGACCACATCCCCGTAGTCAAAGATCGGAAGAATCATTTTTTGTACGAGTTCCCGCCTGACCGTGGTAGACAGGCAGTCTTTATTGCGGTAGAGGGCCCCTAGTTTAGGATTAAGTTTTTTGTGCAAGGATTCCACATGTGTAGAGAAGTCTAGGTTTTGGTTGAGACAAACACCTAGATAGCGGAATGAGGTACAGGATTCCAAGGGAGAGCGATCCAGGGTTTCGAAAGGGGGGTGAACACCGAGCCGAGAGAGACGTGGCTTTGAACCGAAGGTTAGAGAGACGGTCTTTTTCACATTTAGGAACAGCTGGTTTGTGGAGAGCCAATGTTGAACAGCATTGAAGTCCTGTTGAAGTTGGTCCTGTATTGTTGCCAAGGAGGGGCCAGTGTTGTATAGTACCGTATCGTCCACGTACATTTGGAAAGATGAGTGGGAGCAGGATAGTGGGAGTTCATTAAGAAAAACCGAGAATAGGATTGGGCCCAGGACTGACCCTTGAGGGGGACACCTGTGGTGATGGGGAGGAGGGTAGATAGGTGGGGGCCAATTTTAACCGATTGGTGTCTGTTGCTCAAGTAAGCCCGAAACCAGTTTGTGGCCTGGGTGGAGAGGCCGGAGGCCTTTAGTTTATCTATTAGTAGAGAGTGTGGAACAGTATCAAAGGCTTTGGCTAGATCAATAAATATAGCAGCCGTAATATGCCCTTTGTCCATGCCTGAGAGGATGTCATTTGTTAATCTTAGTAGGGAGGTAGTGGTGGAATGAGATTTGCGGAAACCAGATTGGTATGGGGTGAAGAATGCAGTATCAGATAGGTACTGGGAGAATTGGGCCAGGGCAAGTTGTTCATGTATCTTAGCCAGAGCTGGGAGAAGGGAGATGGGGCGGTAATTCCCAGGCAAGGCGGGGTCACCCCCCTTTGGCAGAGGGATGATAGTAGCCAGCTTCCAGATGGAGGGTATTGAGAAGGTCGAGAAGGAGAGGTTGAACAGGTCCGCTAGAGAAGCGGCTGTTGCAGGAGCTGATAGCTGGAGTAGCCGAGAGTTCAAGCCCGAGGAGCAATTGCCCTTATTAGGGTTTAAGCTGCATAGAGCTTGGTAGACTTCGGCCGGAGTGACAGGTCGGAAGGAGAAGGAGAGGTGGGAGGGGGGAGGCAGAGGGTTGGGAGGGGGAGTTGTCAGGCCTGGGGTGGGGGGGAGACTATTTACCAGGGAGGCTGCACTGTTGGTAAAGTGAATGTTGAAAGCTGTGGCTACTTCCTGTGGGTCAGTGATGGCCTGTCCGCTGATTGAAAGAGCAGGGGTGGGCGGCTGGGTAGGCGGGGTTAGAAGTGATTTAATGGTTTTTCAGAAGAGGGAAAGGTGGTCCTGGTTTGCACGTAGGGCTGATGCAAAGTAATTATGTTTGGCTAGGCGAATTGCCTTGGTGCAGGAGTTGCGTAGGGCGCGGTAGGTTTGCAGGTCTTGGTAGGAGTTGGTAGTTTTGTGTTTTTTCCAGGCCAGATCCCTGGAGCGGCTTTGATATATGATTTCGGCAGTTATCCAGGGTAGGTGGGAACCCCTAACTCTGGTTTTTCTTAGTGGCGCATAATGATCCCAGACCCTCAGGAACAAGTTGTTGAAGCTTTCTAGTGCAGCATCAATCGAGGGAGCCTGAGGGATGAAGGACCAGTCAGCCACAGACAGGTCCAGTAGGAGTGGTGTGAGAGCTAGGGACTTCAAGGATCTTGCTAGTAGGGTCAGGGAGGGCGGTTTGGGGGGTTTGTACACTTTACGGACCACATAGACCATGTGGTGATCACTTAGGGAGTCAGGGAGAAGGCCTGCTCCTACTGATCTATGGGGGTGTGTGGTCAGGACCCAGTCCAGGAGGGAGTGGTTAAAGGTTTTTAGGTTCATTCTGGTGGGTTGGGAAATTAGTTGTGTAAAGTTCAGGGCGTAAATCTTGGATCACAACTTGGCACACACTGTAACAAGCCAGTTGTGATTGAAGTCTCCTAGGACATATAGTTCTCCTGTTGCGGCGGTGGATTTTAGTTTGGTCAGGTGGTCTAGAATACTAGGTGTAGGGGTATTAGGGGCACAGTAAATCCCAGCTATGAAGATCGGGGCGGTGTAAGGCAGTGAGAGTTTAACAGTAAGGGACTCAATTTGAGGGGTGGGTGGGGGAAGGTGCACAGGGATGAATCGGTGTTTGGTAGAGATGAACATGGCAATACCTCCTCCTTTTTTTCCCTTCCGGTCATGTCGCGTTAGGGAGTACCTGGGGATAGCAACAGAGGAGTCAGGATGGTGGGGTTTAAGCCATGTTTCAGAGAGTATCAGGATATCAGGGCGAAGTGTTTGGAGTGAGAATTGCAGCACAGTGGTTTTGTTAAGTATGCTGCAAATGTTTTGGTGCAGGATTTTCAGTCCTTTTGGAAGGGCTAGGGGTGCTGGTGACATGGGAGGGGTAGGACCGGGGTTAGATTCTACATCCCCAGCTAGAAGCAGAAGGAGAGTAGAGAGATGGACAAGCGTGTACCGGGTAACCCAGGACCTGCGCTTGCAGTTGTGAGAGCTACGGGTTGTGCTGTGAGCATCAGCCTTGAGTCCGCTCAGAGCCGGTAGACCAAGGGTATGAGAAGGGGGAAGAATGGTTGCCCCGATGACCCAGTTAAGGGGGGGGCTGGAAATGGCTATCAGTGGGAGAGTGATAGAGCGAGTTGGTTCAGTATTTTTGACCCTGTAGTGTTGATGGGGCGGTGGTTGTACGTGGGGGCGAGAAGTTGGGGGGGAGGGATGCTAATGGGAAAGCCAGCAGACACACTGATAGAGCGAGGAGCAACATTTTAATTTAGAATATTCTTTGTTATTGCAGTGTAAGCAGGTTATAGCAGCCACTTGTGGTGAGGGAAGATAACCTGCTAACGGAAAAGTGGGCTGATAGTTTTTGTTTTTTTTCATCCCTACCACGTGATCTCTACCACGTGATTTTACCTATAAAACTAAGAGCCGATCAAGGGTGGTGGCGGGGGCGGTGTGGAGCTGGCGCAAAGCGCCAGCGGGGCCAGGACCACACGCCGACCGAAATCAGCGTTCACAGCAGTCTGTGTGCGGTGTTCGATTCCCGTACCTTGCTGCTTGGCTTTGCGGCCTTATGCAGGGGGTCGCCACTTCTGTCCAGCGACCACGCTTCTCTAGCTGGGAGGGCAGGCGACATGTAGCCCTCGTGGCTACCAGCTGCGGAAATAGAAAGAGAGAACGGGGGTTAAGTAGGGTCTGGGAAGGGAGGCGTGGCGAAAGCAGGTGAGTGGTAAGAGGCACAGACAGAAAGAACAACTTTAAAACGTTAAGTCACAATTAACACAATTAATGCAGGCTGGTAGCTAAGCGACTTAAGGCGCAATTCATGCTAGTAGACTAAGCTAACAGCAGGTACGATTTGAAATTACAGTCTGGTTCTGTGAGTAACTGCAGCAGGGAACTGATTTAAGGACTACTACTACAAGTTCTCGATTAAAATTGATGTGGCTAAGCAAGGCTAGAAGCACAGGACTTAACAGTAGGAAGAGCAGTACATGAGCAAACACTATGTGCAAAAATTGCTATCAGCATGGGTCTAAAATAGCAGGGCCGAGTGGTGTAATACCAACTGCAGCAAGTCGTTTTCACTGCAGCAACTAAGGTCCATATACAGCAGCTAAGGTCAGTAAACAGCAGTTTAGAACAGGAGTTGAAACTAGGCCAGCAGTTGTCAACTGAAATGTGGCCTATTGAAATCGGAAGGCGCCAAAATTCAAAAGAAGGACGCCAGCGCCAGAGGGCCAGGACCACACGCCGACCGAAATCAGCGTTCACAGCAGTCTGTGTGCGGTGTTCGATTCCCATACCTTGCTGCTTGGCTTTGCTGCCTTATGCGGGGGGGGGGGGTTGCCACTTCTGTCCAGCGACCACGCTTCTCTAGCTGGGAGGGCAGGCGACACATAGCCCTTGCGGCTACCAGCTTGCTGCTTGGCTTTGCGGCCTTATGCAGGGGGGAGTCACCACTTCTGTCCAGCGACCACGCTTCTCTAGCTGGGAGGGCAGGTGACACGTAGCCCTCGCGGCTACCATGCCAGAAGGCATCACCGCATAGGTGGCAGGAGGAGGTGATGGGCGCTTTTGACCCAGCCAAAGGGGAAGAAGACAATTGTGAGGCTTCGGGCAGGAGTCAATAGGAGCCACAGGAGACACAGAGCATGAATTTTCAATATTGCAGTTGGGCTATAAATCTAAGCCCAGTTACAAGGCCAGCAAACTAAGGAGAACTATAACTGTTTGCTTTGTAATTTCTTCCAACCGCCCGCCCCCACACTGTCTGCTTATTAAATGGCCATATTGGGCTTCTCCCAGTAAAGCTGAACCAATCAGGAGGGGGCAAGGGAGAGGTTTGGAGGGGAAAGAGTCAGCAGGAGTGAGTGGAGCTTCAGGAGCTGGTAGTGGGCATGCAAGTGCAGCTGGAGCTATAGCTGGGGACACACGACTACAGCTGGCACTACAACTTTTAAAGGTATTGTTGTTTTTTTCTTCGGCTGGGTAGTACTCTGGCATTGGGGATTGACTTTTGGTATAGCTTTGGGGATGTTGATCTGACCTTGGAGAACTGACTCTGTAGGAAGCATTAAAAAGATTGGTAAAGTCACATTATATGTAACTGATAGCATTTGCATAGGCTGCAAATGGGAGGAGGCTTTAGTAACTGAAGGGATTTGCACTGTCTGCTGGATGAACGGTGGTAACTTGGTAGGGCAGTTTGGAGGGCAGCAAGGGGCAATTAAGAAGGGAGGTTGTTAGGACTGTATCACTATAGTAAGAAAACTATGAAACAGAGGTGGGGTCCACTGAAGAGGTGGAAGGGGTACACTTGAACGTCTAAGGAATTAGAGGAAGGTAAGGGGCAGCGTTAACCATCGTGGGTATTACGAGGGTTAGAGAGACACTGAAGTAGGCAAATGGAAAGTGCTAGGAAAGGACACACTGGGGGTCAGAGGGGACATGCAGTGGAGGGGCACTAATGGGGGTGGGAGGAGACAGTGCAGCAGTGGGTGGTACAGGAGGCAGCAGAATGCTAGGGGACCAACATGGGTAGACTAGTGAACTACAATTGATGTTGGGGGGCAGTCTGAATAAATATATTATGGAAGCTGGAAGGGTGTCCAGTCTGTCACAGACTGAGGAGTCTGGTCTGGAGGAAGAGGTGCTGAGGCTTGGTAGAGTGTTCGAGGCACCTTGTTACACCGACTATTGTGCTTGCACAACTGTTAATTTACTGTACTTATTGCACCATATTTTTTTGCCTACTCTCCCCCGGTGCCTATGGAAACAAGCTGTTACTAGCTCAGAATGTTGTTTCTGATAAAACTTTTGAAAGAAAGATAGACCATAGTGTCCTTTTCTGCCAGCAAATTTTGATGTTTCTGTATTCAAATAATACAGATGCTATGTATGTTCAAGCACGTAACTATAGGAAATGTAATTTGTTCTACACAATCCACACAGTATATATAATGCACGTTGTACAGTTCTGTTTGGGATACTGAGAGCAAGCAAACGTTAACGGAAAAGTATTTGTTTCCATTTCAACAGACAACTTTTTTCATGTTGCTGTTAGAGATATTTGTGATTGCTTTAGTTAATTTTCACTGTTTATACTAGCTCCTATAACTGTCTGGTTTACCCATATCAGTGTGACAGTCATTTTGCTGACATCGATATGGGTGCAGGCAATATGTCATCCAACATTGTTGTGCCAGGCATTGCAGCTCCTGGGACAGAGAGCACTAAAGCCCATCCTAAGAAATAGTCATGTTGTGATGGGGGGGGGGGGGCTCTCCCACCACACCTGCCACAACTAAATATAACTTCCTCTGGGGCAGGAATGCCTCAGAGGGGACAGAAATTGTGTGGCCACAAAGGGTGGCTTGACCAAGGGATGATCTTAAATCAAGATCACCCCTGTCATTGTCACTCTTATTGCAGTGACAAAATTCAGTCACCGTTCTAATGGTATACCTAACTGTCCTTCTGGTCTCCATTATCTGGTTGTTGAAATCTTATTGTCCTTAAAAGCTGCATTAGCATATGAGAACATGATGTGTTGCCACCCTTTAGACTCCAAAGTATGCCTGTCTGCTTAATTACAGTTCAACAAATCAAGTTAAAGCAAGATGTGAAATGCCACACTTACCTTACCTTTGCAGACTGTTAGAGTTGTAATACAGGTTTTTTTTCTTTTAAACTGCATTCAGTTTGATTGTTTGTAGAAGTTTTCTTCAGGATATTTGTACTTTCAGCGTAGGGATACATGGTATAAATGAGTGATGTGGCATCATGTTCTCGTATGCTAATGCAGCTGTCATGGACAATGAGATTTCAACAACTATAAAATAGAGACCCCCCAGTATAATGACAGGGGAATAGAAGTACTGCTGCTCAGATAGTGCCTCCATGGATCCAACTGTGCTCCATCAGAGAGCGACACTTGCTAAGTGGAATCCAACCTGGGATCCAGCTGAATTCAGAGGTTGCATCCCAGGTTGAATACATTATCCGACATCGGATCCAGGGATCCAACAGCAGATCCCTGTGTTGGATCCTGATGGGATCTGGGGGGCCAACCTGGATCTAGGGGGGATCAGATCCATGGTCAGATAGTGCTGTTGTCTGACTGGATCCACTATCCAGCCAAATGGCAGGTATTTGGTGGTATCCTAAATGCTAGGATACTGTCCAAGCAACACTACTGGCATGAACAGTGAGCACAAACTAGAGTAAACATGTATATTTCTAACAGCTACAGGAAAGGAGTTGCCTGCTGACGTGGAAGCTATGAGGCTGCAGTTTTCCTTTGAGCAAGCAAACACCTGAGCAGTTTTGTGCCAGTGTTATGCACTGTGTTAAAAAGCAAATGTGCATGCATATTTCAGGAGGTATTTGGGAAAAAGTTTTTATTTCACGGGTACACAAGGGTTGGCACATAAAAAATGTACATGCACCTTGCTAGTGCTGGCTCAATTAGCCCCATGAAAGAAAGCTGATGGAGAGCCCATAAATCAAGAATGACAAACATCAAGTCAGCAGCACCCATCTCCATCCATGGCATACTGTACCAGCATCTGCAAAGTGTGCCGTTAAGAGGGATTTGGCAAAAAGGAACAAGATGTGTGTCCAGAACTGCAGGTCTAAAAGTCTGTGCCAGATATTCAGAGAAGTGCAAAACAGAAAGCAAACATTTGCACTACATATTGCAATACTACCAGTGGGCAAAAATGTTATATTCAGGAGAATAATGCAGGATGCTAGTCATCTGAATATAGGTCCTGCTTTGCTCAGGAATAAGCCATTTAATCCCACCTGATCACACCCCTGAAATAGGGCTCCAGCAATGGCTAGCACCAGAGCAAAATTTGCAATATTCAAAGGTTCCCACTCAAATGAGTCCATTGTGCATGCAAGATGCTAAGGGGTTATTTGCATGCCCATTATGGGCTAATTTTTATGGGAAGGAAGACCCTTTAGCACAATAAATACCTTGGTCCAGTGAACAATCCATAGTGCTAGTGGCCTCCCTCACCCTCCAATCCCAGTTCCTATAGTTATAATAATATGTCCCCAGTGTCTAGTAGTGCCCCTCACCCTCTGATCCCAATCCTGATAGTGTAAAGATATGTCCCTGGTGTCAAATGGTCCCTTCCCCCTCATTACACCTGTCCCATATCGGTACAATACATCTCTGGTGTCCAGTGATCCCTCCACCCTCCCTCGTTCTCTGAACACTGTATAAAATAATATATTCCCTGGTAGTCCAGTGGTCCCCCTGCCTCCAATCGCTGATTGATGTACTGTTATTTAATTTCCTAACATTTCCCTGGTAGTCTACTGGTCCCTCCCCATCCCCAATAACCATCCCATTATATAGTAAGTAACAACCCTGGTGGTTTGAGTGCACCCCACCCAAGCCCGGACGAGTGGTGACCCACCCACTCCTCCCATCCCAACCCCCAGCTGAGGTGACTGGCACAGTCCTCCTCTCCCCACCATCGGTAATCGTCAACTGAGCTTCACTGTGTGTGCGAACGTAAACGTATGCAATCATTGATTGACAGCTGTCAAACAATGAGCATGTACTTTATACAGTATGCACTCAGTGACAGCTCAGTTGATGTCAACCATGATGGGGAGAGGAAGGCTGTGCCCGGTCACTGGCTGGGGGTCGGGGGTGGAGGGAGTAGTGGTGTATCATCACCTGTCAGGGTGGGGGGTGCAGGTACCTAGACCACTCAAGGATATGTGTAACTTAGTATGTAATGGGATAGCAATCAGAGACAGGAAGGGGCCTCTAGACTACCAAGGAAATGTTAGGAAATTAAATACCAGGATGGCGATCGACAATCAAGGGGGTGACCACTCATCTACCAGGGAATGTTTTACTGTATATGGGGATGGTTATCAGAGAATGAAGGAGGGGGGATAGACCACTGAACTACCAAGGATTACATTATTATGTTGCTTGCACGCATGTGCAAGAAACATAGTGCCATCATCGGAGATTTCGGAGGCGTGTCACCTCCTCCTCCAATTCAGCCAGTGTGCTGGCAGGCGCGGCCCCTTATGTCTGTCCCATGCATGTTTGAATTCCTGCACTGTTTTAGACCCAACAACCTCCCGAGGATGGCGGTTCCATGCATCCACCACTCTCTCCATGAAAAAGAAACATTTCCTCACATTACTCCTGAACTGTCCTCCCTCTATCTTTAAATAGTGCCCCTTTGTTCTTACACATATCTTTTTCTGAAAGATGCTACCCTACTGGACTTTGTTGATTCCCTTCAGGTACTTGAACATTTCTATCAAGTCCCCTGTCCCTCCTTTCATCAAGAGTATACATATTAAGCTCTCTCAGTCTCTCTTCATATGGTTTCTGATGTAGACCCTGCACCATTTTAGTTGCCCTCCTCTGGACTGCTTCCATCCTGTCTATGTGGTTGCGTAGATGAGGTCTCCAACTGCACACAGTACTCCAAATGGAGTCTCACCAACTGTCTGTACAGAGGGATAACCACTTCCCTTTTTCTACTTATGATGCCCATTCCTGTGTATCCCAGTATCCCCCTGACTCTCCTTACTGACTTCTCACATTGCTTACTAACCTTTAGATCATCTGATATGACCACCCCCAGGTGCCTTTCCATTTTTGTTGTTAGTACCTTTCCTGCTATTGTGTACTCTTCTCCTGGGCTTTTGTTTCCCAGGTGCATTACTTTGCTCTTCTTTGCATTGAATCTACTGTAAGTTGCCATATGTCTGACCATTCCTCCAACCTTGCTAACTCCCTTCTCTTCCTTTCTACCCCCCCCCTTGTGTATCAACTCTGTTACAGATCTTTGTGTCATCTGCAAAGACCCACAAGCGGTACCTCTCCACTTGATTTGTTGGGAGCGGTTGGACAGGTAGCTGTTGAACCAGGTTAGTGAGTGCTGATCAAGGCCAAGGTGATACAGTTTGGATACCCACAGGTTGTAGTCCACCAAGTCGAAGGTCTTGGTCAGATCAATAAACATTGGCCCCGGTGGGGGTGCTTTTGTCAAGGGCCTTAAGGACATCAGTAGAGAGTTTAATGAGAGCTGTGTTAGTTTCATATTTTCATCCAAATCCATGCTTGGTGTTCACCAGCAGCTGGGTGTGCTTCTAAGTAGTCTCAGAGTTGGCAGTAGACTAGTCACTCTTGGAGCTTGGCTAGTATGCACAAGAGGGAGATAGGTCTGTAGTAACCAAAAGGCTCCCTTGGGCCTCCCTTGAGGATGGGTACCATGTAAGCCTGCTGCCATTTATTGAGCACAACTCCTTCCAACAGGAATCTGTTGATTAGTCATGTAACAGGTAAGGTTATAGCAGGGACAGGGGCAGCAACTCTGAGCAATCTAGGATCAAGGCCATTAGGGTCAGCTGAGCCTTTTCCTCAATGTTCTTTAATGGAGGGAGTATCTCATTCGGGAGTACAATTAGATGAATTTGTCAGTGCTGAGGGTTCCGTCTCTCAGGACATAGCAGCTCTATAGTTTGTGGGGTGTGGGAGATCGATCGTGTACTTTTCAAGGTCAGTAAAGAACTTGTTGAAGGCATTAGCGACCTCCTGTGAGTCAAATAATGTTTTGCCATTGCAGTTTATCAGGCCTGGGGGGATTGCCATTGCTCTACATGAGAGCATTAATATGGATCCAGAAGGACCTCGGGTCAGTTAGGTTGGCCTGTTGGAGATTCTTAACGTACTCCCTCTTTGCCATCTCTGTCTGTTGCATACATTGGTTCCTTACAGACCTATAGGTAATCCAGTCTGCTGGGAGGTCTGACTTCCTGTGCCTGGCCCAGGCCTTATCAAATTTGATCATAAGTGATTTCAGTTCAGGAGTAAGCCATTTGTAGCAATGTCCCTGGGCTCAAAGCCTCTTAAGGGGAGCATATAGATTGACTGCTGAAATGAAGGTATTCTGGAAGTATTTCATTTATGATCAGGAGAAGCCACATAGGGCTCCATTCAAGACTGGATAGATGCTCTTGAAAGGCTTCTGAAGAGAGTTTGGAAAAAGCTCTTGCTGTGATGATTCTTGGAGGAACCTTTGGCAAGCAGTTCTTCCAAATGTAGAATACAGGGGAATGGTCACTTGTGGCTTCTACCAGAGTGCCATCCACTTGGATATTTAGAGGATTGGAAGCCAGAACCCAATCTAGGGTGGTGTGGTTCCCTGATTTGGAGCTATGCCTTGTGGGCTTAGAGATGACCTAGAACAGGTTGGCATCTACGAGGGCTGCCATAAGGGCCTGCTCAGTGTCAATAGCCCAGTTCATGCTAAAGTCCCCCATGACTAACATCTCAGAGGAGACACTTTCAGCCAGCATCTTAGTAAGTGCATTCAGGGCTTGGGGAGGGGGACTTTGAGTGGGTTGTATAGGCAGCCTACTGTTAAGCACTTTGCATGACCAAGGTTAACCCTACTGAATATTGATTCACTACCAGGGCAGCCAAAGTGAGGAAGGGGGGCTAGCGATGCATTCAGGGAATCTTACATAAATAAGTACTCCACCATCTTTTTTGTCCCCCATATCTTTTCTGATGATTTTATATTCACTAAGTTCAATCTCATGGGTTAATATGTGGGGCTTTAGCCACATCTTAGATTGCCAGTATGTCTGGTTTGTAGAGATCCACCCAACTCTGAAGCTCATGGATTATGGGACATTTCCTAATGAACATTCAAGAAAACAGGCATCCATTTGTCTAGTGTGATTACCTAGAAATAACAAACAAATTAATAAAATCAAACTAAATAATTATTATTATACAAAGAATATTCCTGACTAGCAAGTGGGGTTTATTATGACCAAATACAGTAGTCAACACATTTAGAATATTGGATGGGTGGCTATCCACAGCAAGACTGTTTCTGTCAAGGGAAGTGATGACATCACAGAGACCATGAGAGCAAAGCTCAAGAGATTCCTATGATGTCATCACTTCCTGAGATGGAAACACAGCCATAGTTGTGGATAGTCATCCATCAGTGTATGGTTCCAGTGGCAAAAAAGATCAAGAGATGTGGTTTGTTTTTTGGAAGCATCTGTAATCAGATGTGAGTATAGTAAGTAAGTTAATTATTTAACATTCATAGGTCACTATGATAAGGTGCTGATAAGAGACAGAAAATGTCAAGCTTCCTCCAACAAAACATGGCAGGTAGTAAGGTAAACACTGAGGTACAGAGCTCAACACAGGGCAGAACAGGGGTAAATGGAAAAATAGACAAAGGCAATAAGAGCAGAAATGGGGGAAAAAGAATAAAGCCTACATTAAATGGAGGGCAATGAGTACCAATGCCTGTTGTCTGGGAAACAATCTTCCTGAGCAAGTAGCCCTGATGGAAGATGAACAATTGGATATTGTGGCAGTCATGGAAACATGGTACACAGAGAACCATGACTGGGATGTCAACATACCAGGGTACGCAATCTACAGAGGGGACAGGGAAGGTAAAAGAGGTGGTGGAGTAGCTCTATACATAAGAGAAGGGATCAAAGCTACAGAACTAAAAAGTAAAGGGGGAGGACAAGAGGCACTCTGGGTCACCTTGGAGACAGGGAATGGAATCACAATCCGCACAGGGGTTGTATACGGGCCCCTGTCTCAAGGGGAGGAAATGGACAAGAAAATGATAGAGGACATTCTCAAAATGGCTGAAAAAGGGGAGATACTGTTGATGGGGTACCTGAATATGCCAGATGTTAACTGAATGACATGTACTGCAGCCACATCCAAGAGCAGGGTCATTCTCGATGCCCTGCAGGGGGTAGACCTTAGACATCTAGTGTTGGAACCCACTTGGGAGGGAGCAATACTAGACCTGGTACTCTCAAATGGAGAGAGGATCGTAAATTTAGAAGTCAGTAGACGTCTGGGAACAAGCGACCACTGCACAGTGTGCTTCACAAAGAGCACAACCATGGAGATAAGTCATACAAAAACAAGGATACAGGACTTTAGAAGGGCTGAGTTTGGCAAAATGGGTGAATACCTGAAGAATGCACTAGGAAATGACCAAAAAGAAGGGGTGGAAGAACAATGAAGAAAAATCAAAAGTGCCATCATAGAGGCAACAAGCCTTTGTGTGAAACAAATAAAGAAAACAAAACAGAGTAAAAAAACACTATGGTTCTCAAAAGAGGTGAGAGGGAAGGTTAAGGAGAAAAAGGCTGTGTTCAAAAAGTATAATGAATCACAGAAGAAGTATGACAGGGAACTGTATGAATTAAAGCAGAAATAAGTAGGGAAGGCAGTCAGAATAGCAAAGGCCGAAACTGAGGAAAAAATAGCCAATTCAGTTAAGAAGGGAGATAAAACCTTTTATAGGTAGATTAGGGAGCATAGAAAGGTTAAGGGAAGGATAGTGCAGATTAATAAAGGAGAGGGGAGGTGGGCAGAGGAAGACAGTGAAAAGGCAGAGATACTGAATGAATACTTTTGCTCATTATTCAGAAAAGATGATGAGGAGGAGTTACCTAAACCAGACAATAGAAACTCTGGGGTGAGGGGTTGACACCAGTCAATTCACAGAAGAAAGAGTCCTGAAAAAACTCCTAAAACTAAAGGGAGGACCTAGTGACACCACTGACCACACTTTTTAACAAATTATGGCAGTATGGGGTGGTACCTGAGGACTAGAGGAGGGCAGATGTGATTCTCCTTCACAAAAGCTGGAGCAAGGCAGAAGCAGGAAGCTACAGACCTATAAGTTTGACCTCAGTGGTCGGGAAAATGATGGAATCACTTCTGAAAGAAATAATTGTTGAGTACCTAGATGCCAGCAGGGCACAGGACCCAAAGCAGCATGGATTTACAGCAGGAAGGTCACGTCAGATGAATCTAATTGATTTCTTTGACTGGGTGACCAAAGTAATAGACCAGGGAGGGGCTGTGGATATGGTCTACCTAGACTTTAGGAAGGTGTTTGACACAGTCCTGCACAAAAGATTAATAATCAAGTTAGCCAGCCTGGGAGTGGGTCCCTGGGTGGTAGCCTGGGTAGCAAATTGGCTGCACAACAGGTCACAGAAGGTAATAGTGAATAGAACACATTCTGAAGAAAGGGTAGTTACTAGTGGAGTACCTCAGGGCTCAGTACTGGGTCCAATCCTCTTTAACATCTTTATAGGTGACATTGCAGAGGGTCTGGAGGGAAAGGTATGCCTCTTTGCAGATGACACAAAGATCTGTAACAGAGTTGATGCACAAGAGGCAGTGGAAAAGATAAGAAGGGACTTGGCAAGGTTGGAGGAATGGTCGGATATATGGCAACTTAGATTCAATGCAAAGAAGTGCAAAGTAATGCACCTGGGAAACAAAAACCTTGGAGAAGAGTACACAATAGCAGAGGAGGTACTGACAACTACAAAAATGGAAAGGGACCTGGGGGTAGTCATATCAGATGATCTAAAGGTTGGTAAGCAATGTGAGAAGTCGGTAAGGAGAGCCAGGGGAATACTGGGATGCTAAGGAAGGGGCATCACAAGTAGAAAAAGGGAAGTGGTTATCCCTCTGTACAGACAGTTGGTGAAACCCCATCTGGAGTACTGTGTGCAGTTTTGGAAACCTCATCTATGCAAGGACATAGGCAGGATGGAAGCAGTCCAGAGGAGGGCAACCTAAATGGAGCAGGGTCTGCAGCAGAAACCATATGAAGAGAGACTGAGAGAGCTTAATATGTACCGTATACCCTTGATGAAAGGAAGGACAGGAGGACATGATAGAAACTTTCAAGTACCTCAAGGGAATCAACAAAGTCCAGGAAGGTAGCATCTTTCAGAAAAAGAGGTGTGTAAGAACAAGGGGGCACAATTTAAAGATAGAAGGGGAATGGCTCTGGGGTAATGAGAGGAAATGTTATTTTCATGGAGAGAGTGGTGGATACATGGAACCACCTTCCTATGAAGGTTGTTGGGTCTAAAACAGTGAGGGAATTCAAACATGCATGAGACAGAGATAAGGCAATTATAGTGGGGGGTTGCAGGAAGTAGGCTGTTGGTTAACTAGAATCTGCAGCTTATCCAGTAGGTAGGGAAATGGGCAGACTGGGTGGGCCAAGTGGTCCTTACCTGCCATCAAAGTCCATGTTTCTATGTCACCAGCTGTTTTCTGCTGAGTCCTGACTTTTTCTTGCTCACTAATGAATTTTTGTCTCTCTGTGAGCTCTTTCAAAAAATCTGTGGCTGTCATTGTGTGGTTTTTTTTAAACCGCATTTTTTTTTCAGTCTTTGCTAACTGGGTAAGGTCCAGTAGGCACAACTGCCTGTTTTCAGGGAGCACCGGGGTGGTTAAGTTACTGGTTCTATGTGATAATTGTGAAAGCCTACAGGCAATTGCCATTATCGTGAAATCACAGTGCCAAACTTTTTTTGGCATTGTGACACCCCAGCGCATGGTGAAATGGTGCCACAGCACCCCCCCATACCCCCTCTGCTATTTCTGTATTAATAGAATTAAATAAATAATGAAGGGTGTTTTCTGGAAGAAGACTGAGATTTTGTAATATAGCATTGAGTCAGCTCTGTCCAGCTTCCTACATACTTTCAATAAGATCTGGACTCCCATGCCCCCCCAGGCAAAAGCTAGGGTCAAAAATAGGCATAACCCATGGATCTCCAGCATATTAATTACCCTCTGTAAAGCTCGTGACAATGCCTGGTCCCTATTTACAACCACACAACCCCCCGGCCCCAATCTAGACAGGCCAAGAGCTTTGCTAGAAATGTCTGCACCAAGGCTGTAAGATGAGCCAAAGTTGAATACTTTATGTTCTGTTTAAACTCTGCCCATCCTTCCTCCTTCTGGAAGGTGATCCATTCCCTTTATCAATACTCCCCACCTCAGACCACCACTCCAACTCTCAAGCACAGTGACCAAACTATTTCTGATCCTGCCAAAATGGCAGAAACCCTAAACAACTTCTTCACCACCTGTGCCATTCCTTATCGGGCCTCCCCCCCAGGCCCTCACATGGCCCACTTAAATCCTACCCAAAACAATTTCCTTTTCAAACAACATGAAGTCTTGCTATATTATAGACAATAGCAGTTTGATCCAGCTCTAGAACTGCCCTGGAGTGAAATGGTTAAAACCATTCCAAAATAGAATTTTGGCACGAGAGCAGCTCTATCTGTGTCATTTCAAACTTGAACTGTCAGATTCTTTACTCCGCCTCAGTGAACAGTTGCTCCGGAGATTTCTCCTTCTGCTCGGTTCATTTCTCAGTTTAAAAAGTGTTTTCTCAGTTGGATTTAACCGAGAATAGTTTTATTTTCACCGCAAAACCATTCAGTTCAAGCTCTATCTGTGGTAACCGTAAGTAAATGAAGGTTTTGTCTGTGTGGAACTTGTAAGTTATCGGTTCGGTTTTGAACCGATCAGTGGGTTTAAAACTCATTTAAAACTAAAAGTTACTATTTTAGAGTGCGGTTCCTGGTTCTCATCGGTTCTAAAAAAACTGGATTTATTACGGTTTTTTCCAATACCCATGACACGGTTAGGAACCGATAAGGGTGTCTTGCCTGGCACTGCCGTTAAAAGGGCAAGTTTTTGGTTAGGCTGGCATTATGTCTGAGAAACCCAAAAGAAAAACCCGGCCCACTGGGTTTCAGCACTGTGTGATGCTTGAAGTCTTTGCCAAGGCTGACCACACACACCACATGTGTTTATTGTCTGGGGTTTGACCACCTCCAGTCAGACTGCCAGGTATGTAAGAATTTCCCTGCAGCCACCCTGGAAAAAAGATTGGGCAGGCTCAGGGAACGAGAGGCCAAAAAGTCCGCTGACCCGGATGGCCAGCCCGGTTCAGTGTCAACCGAACCAGAGGGAGTGCCCTCTGACCAGGGCCAGACTTCCTCGGGCAAAAGAAAAGCTGGTTCTGAGGAACCAATTCCAGTAAAGAAAACAAGAAAATCAGCAGGTCTGGAGTCCAAAATTCCTTCTCCAACTGCTGCAGAGATAATACCATACAAATTGTCCAGTCACTGTCTCAGGGTCCGTCGAACCACCACAATCTGGTAAAGGTCGGTTCATCCAGTCCCAGTGGTTCAGGATTATGATATTGAGGAATTTTATGAACCAGAGGAGGGGAGGAGGATTATGAACAGTATGAATGTGGCTGGAAGGTCTGGGTGCCCATTGAACCGGACATCTCCCAGACAGACCTTTAGAATCTCTCCTATGCTGTCTGAGTCCCATCTCATTTTATGTTTTATAAAAAGTTGCTGAAACCCTCCAGCTTCTTTAGAAGAGGCTGTGGATGAGCAAGAGGAGCCTGATTTTGTAGAAATGATGGATATTCCAGAGTCTAGGAGATTGTCTATTCCTTTACATAAGTCTTTAGGAAACAAACAATTAAAATTTTAAAAGCTCCTAATTCTGTGCCTCCTGTAGATAAAAGATGGACAGAACGTATACATTGTCAGGCCCTGATACAGAATTCCTTTCTCAGCAATGCAGTCATGTTAGTAGTTCAGGCTGCTGCCTGTGATAAAGCTAATATTCCTTGGCTTCACATCCTCCTGACAAGGATTCCAGGAAGATTGATGCCATGGCAAAACAGTATATGGCAGCCTCTCTGGGACTCAGGCAAGCAAATTTTATGGTTTATGTAGCTAGGTATCAGAAATCTAGATGGGATACTGTTATGCAATTGGCCAAGCAGGCCCATGGCCAGCTGGCTAGTGAACTAGAACAGGTGGCTGCTGATGGCATTGAAGCCTCTAAGGTTCAGTTTCATGCTGCTGTGGATGTTAATGATGTTTCCTCTAGGGTCATGGCCACATCTGTAGCTTTTCATAGGTTGGCCTGGCTCAGGTGTAGTAGTTTGTCACAGGATACCCAGACTAAGGCTATGGATTTTCCTGTGGTGGGAAATTCTCTGTTTGGAGAGCAGACAGAGAATTACATAAAGAAGATGGATGAATATAGGACTACTTACAAGAGTGCCCAGGCTAAGGAGCCAAGCCACTCCTCAAAGGCATGCCCCCAGGGTAGGGGTAGGCTTTTGACGAGGCCTTTCTACCAGACTCAGGCCTCCTCTGCCTATGCTCAGAGGGGCTTCTTCAGAGGCAGGGGCAGATGAGGGGTGGGCAGACCTGCTCCCACCCCCCAGCCTAAACTCCTGCGAAACAGGCACCCTGATGGGGTGCCCAGGGCTGATTCTCCTGTACCAGTGGGGGGCAGGCTGGCTTACTTCAGTCAGAATTGGGCTTCTTTAACCTCAGACCAGTGGGTTCTGGAAGTAGTAAGCCAGGGTCTGGTTCTCAGCTTCAAAAAGTTTCCCAAGTTGAGAAGCAGACTTTTTCTACCTGCAAGTGCTTCAGAGACCCTCGCTCTGGAAACAGAGGTCTCATCCCTGTTAGCTCTCAGAGCAGTAGAAAGGGTTCCTCCCCTGCATCAGGGTAGGGGTCTGTATTCCAGATACTTCCTTACCCCAAAACAGACAGGAGAATGGAGGCCCATTTTAGATCTCAGATATCTGAACAAGCATCTTTTGAAACCAAAGTTCAAAATGGTAACTCTGGCAATGATTTTACCTTCCCTAAGGCCAGGGGACTGGCTAGCCTCCCTGGACCTCAAGGATGCCTATTTCCATGTCCTAATCAGAAGATCCCATCGAAAGTACCTCAGATTCGAACTGCCCTCAGGTCATTACCAGTTCAGAGCAATGCTTCGGCCTTACTCTGCTCCAAGGGTATTCACAAAGTGTCTAGCAGTGGCAGTGGCCTACTTAAGGAGGCAGAGGATTGCTGTTTTTCCTCATCTAGACGACTGGCTCATTGTAGGTCAGTCCCCAGAACAGGTAAATCACCTGCAGGTCACCCAGCAGCTCTCCTTCCTGGGTTTTCTGCTAAACCTACCAAAGTCGGGTTCTGGAACCAGTCCAGGTACTCACCTTTATAGGGGTAGAATTGACACAAAGCTAGCCAGAGCCTTTCTTCCCCAGAAAGGGTAAGGAATTTAGTGGCTCTGGCTCTTCCTTCACTCTGCAGGTCTCTCGACCAGCAAGACACTTTCTGCAGCTCCTGGAGCACATGGCTGCATCCACAGCTGTTGTGCAGGGAGCCAGATTTCAGATGAGAGACATTCAGTTTCACTTGAGAACCTTTTGGTTCAGAGAAGAGACCCCTTTCCAAGTTGGTCCCAGTGACTCTAACCTTGATCCTAGCCCTCCAGTGGTGGCAGGATCAGAGCAATTAAGAGCGGGGTCCCCTTCATTTCCCCTTCTCATGACTTGACTCTCACTACAGATGCTTCCTTCTGGGTTGGGAGCCCACATGGGCGACCTTTCCACTCAGGAGTTTGGTCCCCAGGAATCTCTGCTCCACATCAATTTGCTGGAACTCAGAGCTGTCTTTTAGCTCTTCAGCTTTTCTGCATCTGTCCATGACAAGATGATACAAGTCAGAACAGAAACACCACAACAATGTGGTACATCAACAAACAGGGGGCACTCGGTCTTCGGCCTTGTGCACCGAGACAATGAAGTTGTGGTCTCTGGCCTATTCCCTGAACACTTCCCTCATAGCAGTTCATCTTCCAG
Organism: Neoceratodus forsteri; assembly: GCA_016271365.2. Taxonomy (NCBI): domain Eukaryota; kingdom Metazoa; phylum Chordata; order Ceratodontiformes; family Ceratodontidae; genus Neoceratodus; species Neoceratodus forsteri. Next base: position 1,134,467,706 of record CM028130.1, read on the forward strand.
GGAAGGACAATGTCCTAGCGGATGCCCTCAGCAGGATTTCCCAGGGCCATCACGAATGGTCCCTGGATCCTCAAGTGCTGGGGATAGTTTTTGCCAGGTGGGGCATCCTCAGATAGATCTTTTGCAGCCCCAGACAATCACAAACTTCCTCTGTTCTGTTGCAGGCCTCCAGTGCTGGGCTCAGTTCCCCTGGATGCCCTTCTTCTGGATTGGGAGGAAGTTCTCTATCTTTCCCCTTTCCTCTCCTATTCAAAGTACTAGTCAAAATCAGATCTCAGCCTTGCAGGGTGATTCTGATTGCCCGGATGGACCAGGCAGCCCTGGTACCCACTCATTCTGTCTCTGACAGTCCATCTTCCCTGTGCCTCCCAGGAATCACAATCTGTTGACTTGTGCCCAGGGAAGGGTTTGGTATCCGGACCTCATCCTCAACCTCAAGGCCTGGCTCTTGAGGAGTTAGAGTTTGCTGATTTACACCTCTCTCAGGGTGTTCTTGAGATCCAAAGACTTCCAGAAAGCCTTCCACTAGGGCTACTTATAGTTCTAAATGGAAAAGGTTTTCCATTTGGTGTGCTAGGAAAAATATTTCCCCAGAATCTGCTGAATTGCCCATTTTGTTAGATTACATGGTACATCTTAATTCCTTGGGTCTCAGACCAGCTACCCTGAGAGTTCATTTGGCAGCTGTGTCTGCTTTTCTGTCAGCAGGAAAGTCATCCCCTCTTTCCTCTCATCCTGTGTTTTCCAAGTTTTTAAGGGATTACTCCATACTAATCTCTCCTTTCGAACAGGCCCTGCTTGGGACCTTAATGTTTGCATTGCCCAGTTAATGCAACCCCATTTTGAACCTCTGTCTTCTGCAGAGCTTAAGTACCTAACTTGGAAAACTGTTTTCTAGTGGCTATCACTTCTACCAGACGATAACTGAATTGCAAGCCTTGTCAGTGGAGACTGACTTTATTTCTTTCCACAGGGATAAGGTAGTCCTTAGGACTAATAGGAAGTTTTTGCCTAAGGTGGTTTCAGATTTCCATCTTAATCAATCTATCTCCCTTCCAGTATTTTTCACTGATCACTCCTCTTCGGGTGAGAGGAGGTTGCACAGCCTGGATGTTAAGAGAGCTCTTAGTTATTATATAGAGCGTACCAAAGGTCACAGGTTCAAATCCCTCCAACTTTTCCTTACCTATGGTGAAGTTGGGAAAGGCAAACCTGCCACTAAGAGATCAATAGCCAGGTGGATTGTCTCTTGTATCCAATTTTGTTATCAGAAAGTGGGCAGAGCCCCCCCTGGTTTGAGGGCTCATTCTACCAGGGGTACAGCTGCGTCTCTAGCTGCTGCCAGAGATATCCCTTATAGACATTTGCCAGGCTGCTACTTGGAAAACGGTACACACTTTTACCAAGCATTACTCCCTGGATGTCCAGGCCAGGAGAGATGCTCGGTTTGGCACAGCTGTTCTTCAGAGCCTATTCCCTAAGTAGGTTCTGCCCTCCTCCATGGAGGTACTGCTGTGTATTCTGTTAATGTCTATAATATAGCAAGACTTCTGTTGTTTGAAGAAAAATTACTCACCTTTGTAATGTTGTTTCTTCTAATGGAGTCTTGCTATATTATAGACCTCCCCAACCTGCCCTCTCAGAACCTCTACTTGGTGGGTGCGGCAACTTAGTGTGGGCACTACTTATGTCCTGTTAGCATTTTGTCCCTTGGGACTTTTGGGGTGTGTATGTGTATGCTGCGTGTGTGTTTTATTATACTTATGTTCCTTTTTCATATTATTAGAATGGTGTTAGTATTTCTGGTCCCCTGACTTGAGTCTTGGGTGTTGGGACCATCAATGGTTGTTATTATTTAGGTAGCCATTTGGCTAGTGTAGGTTACAGCTTCCACACAGACCTTAGTGAGTTTGGCTCGAAAAGATCTGACAGTTCAAGTTTGAAATGACACAGATAGAGCTGCTCTCGTGCCAAAATTCTATTTTGGAATGGTTTTAACCATTTCACTCCGGGGCAGTTCTAGAGCTGGATCAAACTGCTAATGTCTATAATATAGCAAGACTCCATTAGAAGAAACAACATTACTAAGGTGAGTAATTTTTTCTTCTCTTCTACCTCACTGGAAGAAGTCCTTAATGCCCTCTACTCCAGGCACATCTCAAAATACAGTCCTGACGGTATCCACCCTAAACTTTTATGTATATCTGCACCTACACTTGTTGTTCCCCTCAATTACCTACTAAACCTGTCATTCTCCTCTGGTAATGTACCCCAAGCTTGGAAACTTGCTTATGTCATCTCTCTCTACAAGGGTGGCAAACCCTTAGTACCTAGAAACTACCTAGCAATCTCCTCCTCCTCCCTGTTCTTGCTAAACTGCAAGAAGCTTTTGTGCAGTCCAGACTGACTAACTTTCTTACATCCACAAATGTCCTCTCTGCATATCAGTCTGGGTTCAGAAAGCACCACTCCACCATATCTTCCTTCTTCATGTCACCAGACAAATTCAGCTCGCTAATCACCAAGACCAACTAACTGCTGCAATCTTTGTCAATCTTACAAAGGCCTTCGATTCTGCTTCCCATCTCCTACTCCTTGACAAACTCAGGGTATCTGGACTCACCCCTCCTGCAATTCAGTGGTTCAGATTGCACCTTGAAAATAGGCTCCAGTCAGTCAGGATTACAGATTCCACTTTCCCTCTTCACATACTAGTCTGTGACCCCTCCAAGGCTGACTTCTAGGACCTATTTTGTTCTCTCTATAATACCTGACAAGCAAAAATACCTGACAAGGTGGGTGGTATTGCCCATACTGCCCACCCTGGAGGGTATTATTGTGCTTAGAAAATTGGCTATTTCTAAAGTGTTTTTTTTTTTGTAATATTCAAGAATTAAAAAAATATTTAAAAAAAGTCTAAAAATTATCTTATAGTTGCTTGGTTAGTAAAGTAGTTTCTCTACTGGTATTCTTGACAATACTTACCAACAGAGGGCAGTGATGCATTTGATTGTTTTTTGTTACTTCTATGTATAGTGCCTCTCACCCCCCCCCCCAGCTCACTCATGTTTTTTTTTATTTCTTTAGTGAGGAGAAACACACTAAGGTTGTCTGCTGTTTTGTTAATGTTTGTAACAGGATCGGGAAGGATAAACGAGCACAGGGGAACTACCATGATTGGACAGGGCAATGGAGCTCACAGGAGAGGTACCAGAAAGGTACCATTTCTTTCCATTATGAGCAAGCTCCTTTGTTTTTTCTCCCTTTCTTTTTTTGTTGGCAATGAATGTAAACAGCAATGAAAAGCCAGCAACAGCAGTATTAGGAATGTCTGGGGGTAGTGCAAAAACAAACCGCCATGTGAAACATGACACAAACAATTAACCTCTGGCTTGGCGGCTCTGTTTAAAAGAAAGCAAATCTATGTTTTGCTTGTCATTAAATGTGCATTTTGTGTTTGTATGACAAATGTCCATGGCTTGTGGATTTTGAGTTAGTGACTGTCTGAGGTCAACAATCAGTGGCAGCAGCACTGGGTTTACTCATAGAAAAAATAAAAAAAGTAAGAAAAAAAGAAATGAAAGAATGCTTTGTGACAGGGAAAATAGGGAGATTGCTTTGTTTTAGGCAGTTACTGGATGGTAGTGTCTGGGCTAAGTAGTAACTATGAATTTGACGAATGTGGGAGGGGTCTCACTTGCTCTTCTGCTATGGGTTTAAAAAATGGTGGTTTTAAGTTTCAAGTTTATTGTTCGACTTAAAAATAAGCCTTTACAAAGCTTAGATAAAGCACAATCATTTAGGTTTCCATATATCGCACATACAAGAATAAAAACAGACATTATAAAAGATATCTTCACATTATATAATCAGGTTTAAATTATACTTTTAAAAATATCAACTACCATATGGTTTAAATAGTTTTTTTTAAATAACTTTTCAGCAAGAATTTCAAATCATTATGTTTCACCATAGTATACACCACTTTAATTACTCAATAATATCTATTAAGGTAATCCTTTTATGCAATAGCAGCTATGCACTGAATATGCTTTTTCCTTCTATTATATTACAAAATTGTGCTATTACCTCTAGGTGTCTTATATTTGATGTTTTCAATATGTAATTATATTGATATTGTGGCTTCATATCTAGGGACTTTAAAATATCCCCTAAGAGCTGTTGTCTTTCATAGTTATATCTGGGACAAAAAAGAAGTAAGTGGGCTGAGTTATCTTCCTCAAGGAAATAAGCACACATTCCACTGCTAGAAATACCATACTTTAGCTTTAAATGTTGACTGTCTGTGTATCCAAATCTAAACTTAGTATAGGATTTTCTATGAGCGGGACTTTTTATTTTACTTAAATATTTTTCCATTCCAAAATATCTTTTGGTATTTTTAACAAGCCGATTACTCAATTTATAAATATTCATCTCACTAATTTCCTTTTGGATGTCGACATCTTTATTTCCAGTTTTGATCTTATTGTATATCTCCAGTAAAGGAGTAGTGCATATTTCTAATAAGCATTCCAGCAACCCATGTGGTTTAATAATTTTTTTCTACAATGTGCAAACTTGGGAAGAAAAAAACAGCTGCACTGTATGACAAAGTTTCTTCAAGACATAATCTCAGCAATCTTTTATCTGACATATTGTAAATTTTAACCCAATATGTGTCTAGTCTAGAATCAACATTACACGTTATTGTAATTTGTTGTAGTTCCAGTCTAACCAAGCCTGACACAACACTCTTAGTTAGCCCCAACAACTTTTTATATATTTTATTCATTACTGACTCTAAAAGATCTAATCTTCCATGCCCCCATATTTCAGCCCCATAAAGAATTTGACTTCTAATGTTCGAATTAAGTACCCTCATGGTACCCATGACAGATTGTCCCCCATATTTAAATGAGAACTTCTGTATTACTAAGGCAAGTCTATTTATCCTGTTGGATATTTAATAAATATACTCTTTCCAATTTAAATTATATGCAAATTCAATCCACAAGTAGTGAAATTTTCCACATACTCTATAACAAAATGATCACATTTTAAAAATGTTGTCCTTCCCTTCTTAACCATTTGACGATTGAATATAATACATTTAGTTTTGCTAAAACTGATCTCCAAATGTGCCTTAGAACAGTCCTTGTAAAATTCATTTATACTTCTGCTAATTCCCAAATAGCTTGTTGCAGTCAAGACAACATCATCCACATAAGCCAGGAAATGGCACCGTCCAGAACCTAACCTCAGTATGTGCAGCTCTGATTCATTCAATATTTCTAAAACTGTATTTAGAAACATATTAAACAATATTGGAGAGACCACACAACCCTGTCTTAAACCGATATTTGTTAAAGATTTAGCTGTAGAATCACCCTCTTTATTGTATCTAACTGAGGTATAATTCCTTTCATACAAGATTTTTAACAAACTAAGTGTTCGTTTGTCCAGTTTGTAATTATCCAGTACAGCCCACAATTTATCCCTATTGATTCTATCAAACAATGCTCTCAAGTCTGCAAATACACAGTACAATTTCTGTCTTTTTACATTAATGTACTTGTGGACTAAATGTAAGAGTACAAAACATTGGTCAACTGTGCAGTGCTCAGGTAGAAATCCAGCTTGGGCTTCATTTAAAATATCATTATCTACTATCCAGGTCATTATTCTGGTATGTAGTATCTTTGTGAATAGTTTTAAGGATGTGTCAGGTAGGCTTATTGGCCTGTAATTGTGTGGATCACCGTTTCCTCCCTTTTCATAAATGGGTACTATAATGTTATCTCTCCAAGTTTTAGGAACTTTCCCAGTCTGCATTGCATTATTAAATATAACTTTTAAGTCTACTATCTACAAATCTGGATAATCTAATATTATATCTACAGGGACACCATCCGGCCCAGGGGCCTTATGTATTTTTGTTGTGCCCATAACCATTCTTATATCCTCTTTTGCAATCAAATCCTTAATAGGTTCGCAGTCTTTAATTATCTGATTATCTTCATTTATTATTTGATCATAAAACAAACTTCTGTAATGAGATTTCCATGTTTGGGGATCTATATGGTTCTCTGTCTTTTCTGGTATATAATCCCATCCATATGCTGCCAGTTCCCTAAATTTCTTAACATCATTTTCTTTCATTGTCTTTTTGTATTGCTCCCAAATATTTTTTCCTGTATACTTCCCTTTTGTTTCTTAGTAACTTTTTATACTCTTTTCTCAATTTGTTCAGTTTAGTTTTATTCTTATTCGTGATTTTACAGTGCATATTTCTTGCACATTTGTTGATCTCCACTTTGTATCTTCTACATTCTTAATCGAACCACTTGCTTCCTTTTTCCCTCATTTTATGCAAAGAAACCTTGAGGAGCGATGATGCGATTTCTTTCATTATTCCCTCAAACTTTTCTAGATAATCATCTGCATTTTTCAGGAAAGCTAGGTCCTCTATTGAGCCTCTGATTCCATGACCAAAAAGAAGTTTAGCTGAATTATAATTTTCTAATAATTCTCATTTTACCCCTTTTCTGATCCTAATGATTTCTGGTTTATTGATTATTTTAATTGCTCTACTGGGCCAAATCCCTATTTCTATTTCTAAAGGGTTGTGTTCACTTTCTTCGTTCATACCCACTTTGAAGTCCCTGAAATCTGGTAATAAATCAAAAGAGATACAACAATGGTCTATAATTGAAGCACCCCTTGATCCTATATAAGCGAATGCTCCTAATGAATCTCCCCATGACCTCCCATTAGTTAATAACAGGTAATTTTTCCCAAATACCCTAACTATTACCTCTCATACATTCTTTTTGGTCTTTGTAACTCCTTTGTTCAGTTAAAACATGCTGACTCAGTGCTGCACACACTCCGATTACCTCTGCAGATGGGTCTAGACTGTGCCCCAACCTAGCATTAAAATCTCCAACTTGAACCAGTCCATATGCTAGATCTTTATATCTTATTTCCTCCTGCAAACTAATACATTTTTCTATAGCATTCAAACCCAAATTACTAGACCCCTACAGGGGCAAATATATATTAACAATTATAAGAGTTTTATGCTTGAATATCAGGCATGTTGGTAAAATGCAATCTGAGTCTGTTTCTACCTTTTCATAAATTACTTGATCTTATATTTTGCACCAAGTAATCAGTCCCTTCCAATATTCTACCAAAGTGTTTACTTTTCTTTGCTTGTATCTGAAACATTTTATACTCCTCTAAATCTATATCTTCATTGGTCCAGGTTTCCTATAGGCAAATATAGTTAAATGCTGTGAGATAAGTCATAGTGGAAGGATCTGCCAGCCTTTCTCTAATACCAGCCACATTCTAGGATAGTATATTCCCACAGCTCTTTTTATCATTATGCTCTTTTATTTGGTTACTTTCTTTGATTGGCTATCAATAACTTAAATCTTGTAATGCCCGGAATCTGTTGTCTGTTTTTAAAAGATTCCTCCACTGATTATTTCCTAAAAGTGTCTGTTGAATAGCTTCTATTTCCACCTCACCATATATATTTATGTCATATCTGTCCAAAATCCCAGATTTTGTCAAAATGTATTGATAATCTGATTCATTACATGCCCATATTGACACTTGGCCATCTTTCTCCCATCTCTTGACTTTTCTAATCCTATTCTGTAAGGTATTGTCTTTAGAAAGGCTTTGTAGCAAGTCCACTATTTTCATTTTTAAGTTGTTTTTTTGTCTGTGTTAGGAAATTATCGATGTCAAAACTGGAAACTTGAAATTCCCTACTTTTAGTTGCCGGATTTCTGATCTCTCAATATTCAGGAAACAATGTTCCTATAGTAACTATACAATCCATTTCAAATCCCAATTTCCTCATTTGTTCTTTTTCATTTTGAATTCCTTTCAGGATATAATATTGATCTGATAGTAATAATACCAATTCTGCATTCAGCAGAGGTGTTATTGCACTTATTTTACTTAACAGATCATTATATCTTAGATTTCCTTGAAGGACTGAACCCAAACATTGTTTTAAATGAGTATTCAGTTTCAGTTGTGTTTCCTCTGGGATTATAGGAACATTATAGAGGGATAGCACAGAGTCAGCTTCCAAAGTTCTTTATAACATCTCTTTTAAATTATTTTCATTATTACTATCAGCCTTCCTTTCTTCTATTTCCTGGTCTACATCTGCATCCCGTTGTTTATCCTCTGGGGTTAATTCTTTATTCCATTCTTTTTTTTTCCTGCAACATACCATTTTGTTCTGGCGTTTCATCTATTTTTGGTTTCTGTCTTTCTGTTGCCTTTGTTTTTTTCTTACCAGTGTTCTCTTTTATATTGTCTTTCTTTTCTATCTTTCTTGCCTTCTTTATTGTTTCTAGATTTTGGAAGTATATTTTATAATTTGGTCTTAATATTTTTTATTACCTCTCCTATTGAGAGTTCTTTGTCCCTTACTGTTTTATTTTTCTAAAAGGTGTTCCATCTGACTAGAATATCTTTTCCTTGACTCTTTTTTTCTTCTTTTTTTATTGTGTTGTGTATTGTTTGTATTCATTAGCTGCAAGACTGAATAATGATGTTCTATGTTTTGTAACTCTTCCTCAATACATACTTGTTTTTTTTCCCCCAGTTTCTTCCTTGCTTTGTCTTTTTTGCCTAGCCCCTTTATCCCATAATCCTGGTTTTTAGCTCTTAGCTGTTTCACTATACTATCTTGATCATCATATCCCTCAGGTAGCATAATCAATTTGCTACCCAAAGAGCTACTAAAATCCTGCTCAATGACTGTAGAAATGAATATATCCCCTGTATTTTCTCTGAATGATTTATCTGAACTTCCTTCCTCTTTTTTTGAACCTGCTTGAATAATTTGATTTCTAGGTGAACTAAATTCACTATTCTTATTATGCTCATGTGGTTTCCACTGCAATATATCCCTGGAAATGGATTCAATCCTGATTTTGTTTTCAATCACTACTCCCTTAATAAAGGATAAGTCCTGTCTTAACAGCACCACCTGTTCACATAACATTATATTAACTTGAAAAGGATCTCTTAAGGCTTTGGTGCATTCTCTCATGAGGGTTTCCACAGTGAAATGAGTGCATGAGTCATGTGGACTCGTCCACTGTGTCACATCCTCATTTGAGTCTATGTGCACATTTTCTTTCAAAACCGGAATATCCCCATTTTCAGTACATCTATACTGTCACAGTAGGAGCTATATCCATACTTCAGTTTTTTTTTATTTCTTTGAACTTCTTTTCAATCCTGTTATTGGTACTAATAATCTCTCTTATACTCTCTAAAGTTTTACTAACCTCATTGTTTACCAACTCCAAGAGACTTTCATTCTGTAATACAGACCAGTTATCAGTTCCAACCTTGCTTCTGGGAGTATTTTGGCCATAATTTTGACCCGAGTCATTATGAATGCTTTTACTTAATTTACTTATACTATTGCTAGAAAATGCTATATCCAGAGTACCCTTTAGGTGTTTCTTTTGTGAATAATCCTTTTTCTTATTTCACAGCTCCCAGACTGAAGGTTGAGTCATCTTGGATTTGGCTTTAACAGGTACTTTTGGATTGTTATAATCATTTGGGGATTTACATTCTTGAGATACAATTAGCTCTGGGGTGTTAAACTCCCTGTAGCCCTTTCAACTATCCTTCTTATCATTCCTTTCTCATCAATTCCATCATTATTATTATTAAATAGTGGCTACACTGTTTTGTTAATATGTGCAGGTGAAACACTGAATTGTTTTGGGGTTGGACTTCCCTTTTACCAATTTCCCTCTAACCATTTTAATCATTTTCCTGTTTAACTCACTATTACCTTTCAATATCAATTTATCACTGTGTGCATTCACTGACATTTATATAGTTCCTATTTCCTCCTGTAAAAAAGGTAAACATATCACAGTTTCGCCATTTAACAGATTAGCAATTTAGCAATAAATTAGTTCTTAACTTAGTGTATACTTATTATTCCAAACTGTCAGCCCAGTTATAATGAGAGACTCAATAACACTAAATTCAACATCACTGGGTTCTGATCATTAGACAATTGATTAGACAGATAATGGTAATTACAAATCTCTCCACAAGGATTAATTAAATAAATCCCTTCATAATCAGATGTTAACCATTCCTTCCAAACTCGCTTTTAATCTTGTACTGAGTTCACCCTGGGCCTGTAGAATTTTACCGTTCAAACCAAAAGGAGTAAAAGTTCCATGCACTAATTCCTTTGCAGGCTTGAATTTCAGAGACAAAATCCTGACCCTTGTTTAAAGCTTTTTTCCTTTTTTCCTACACAAAAGAGGATAAGATGTCTGTACCTTGTTTAGGCATATGGCATATGGCATATGGATATATATATAGCTAAATGCCTGTATATTAACTGTCCCAAAATTTTCATATGAAATCCTTCAAATCAGTCTGACTAGTCCTTGGGCAAACTGAGATAAAAAAACTGGGCAGAACGCTCTCCTTCAGATTCAAGCGTGCAAATTCTGGATCCACTATTAATGGGAACAATAGATAAAAGCCAATAATGGGGAAATATCTCAGATCTGTATTTACTAGCCAACCACAATAATCTCCTCCAGTAACTCCCAATTAGCCTCTACTAACTCCAGTGATGACAAATGCAGGTGTTTTCAAGTATATTTAGATATGAACATGTATATTCAGATATTCAGATATGTTCACTACTATTCAGTTGTCTCAATTAAGTAAGTAAAATCAGTACTTTTTAATTAATGCAAATACGACAATACAGCAAAAACTGCAAAAATGGTGACAAGATGGTTCTGGCAAATCTTTATCTATAATCTTTATCTATAAAAAAATTCCTTCAAAAATAAACAGCTTACTTTTGTTTGTAGTTAAATGGGGTACCAAGAAACCATTGAGTCAGATCATAATCAGAGGCAAAATGTGAAGTATAGCTGTAAGCAAAAATAAAAGGAGGTGTTCACTCCCACTCACACACACAGAAAGTACTAATGCAACCACTAAAAATAGTAATGGTGAGATAAACTGTGCAAATATACTAATAGAAGCTAAGAACCCGGTGCTCATGCTAATTCATGGACTTATTTAAAATGCTCTGAAACACACCTTCGACGAACACCTCTTCTTTGCAGCTGTATTTGAGTGTAAATGGATAAACTCAGAAAGATGCTGTCTTGCATTTTATAGAAGAGGGTCATTTGTGTCCAGAACCAATCAATGCCTGGAATAACTAACCTTATTTTCTGAGTTCTGGGTCCCAAATTTAAGTTTAATTATATAATTTATAAGTTAAAATAAATTTAAATGCATAGGAATGCAGAAGAATGTATAAAAATATTAACAAACCTGTTAACTATCACTTTTAAAATATTTAAAAATGAACATAGTGACTGGCGATATTGCTAAATATTAAAGTGACTGAATCAGTAGAAAATGCACTCTTAGTTCATATAAATCTTAAAATAATCCGACTAGGCTCTTGTCAACTTCACCAGGTCAATTACAATCCAAATGTGCTTCTAATCCTGGGGCTATAACAGCGTTATAGCAGGGAGATATAATGGAGAAGATTACAGCAGCAAAACCACCAGCAAAGCCAATAAACCCCTACGGGTCTTACTGACAAGGCTTCTCAGCAGCAAGGGGCTCTCTCACCACCAGAGTCTTACACCCTCCTCAAGAGGCCTTTCAGGGGCCTTCCCTGTCTCTCAGCATTGACAATTCCTTGTCTAAAACATCAAAGGTGGTCCAGAAGGGTTAGCAATTCATCTTATCCAATTCAAGCAATGGTGGCATACCTGTAGTAGAAAAGAATAAAGCCTTTGCTAAATCCTGCTGCAGTCAAAATCACCATATGGCTCAGTGTGTATGATAAACATCCTGTCCTTTCTCTCAAGTGGCAGGACTCCACCTTCACTCCAAAAAACAAAAATGGTGGTAGTTTCAGATTGTGTGGCCAGTATTTCAGCCAATGACAAAATAGGCTGGGCACAAGATTATGTTACTAGGCATGAGGCAGGTTTGGGCTGGGGCTTTATATTTGATTGGAAGCTATTGAAAGTTAATGTACCCCTGTCCAAAGGGTACTAGTCAATCAGATGCCTCCAAATAAAAAGCCCATTTTCTAATTATTAACAACCACCCATCTGTCTGTTGAAGATCCCTCATCCACATGTACATGAACAACACCATCCTTTTGACATCTGGCCCAGTTCTAAGCAATGTTCAATCACATGACTGCAACATGATTATTACAACGTGCAGTCTTGGTTTCATGCGAACCATCTCAAAATCAACTCTTTCAAAACTGTTTACATGACTTTCTGGTCTGCTCAGAAACTCACAAGAATATTCTGTCCACTTGCTGTCGCCTCCCTAGATGGGACTTCACTAAACGCTGTTTCTACATAACAAATATGTAAGAGTATGGCTCAGTCGCCTGTTAAACTTCTCGAATCACATCGATGCCATAACATTGAAACTCTGCCCCAAGCTAGGCTTACTATACAGAAATTGTGATGCCCTCCCACCACCCGTTAGAGGCATATTACTAGCAAAAATGATCACTCCCATCTTGGAATATGCTGACAAAGTGTATGGCACCGACCCTCCTCCATGTTATCCAGGCTGAACTCCCTCCTCTATGCTTTCTGCTGCTTTGCCACAAGTTCCCCTCTCAGAACCCACCACTGCACTCTTCTTTCTTCCCTCGGCATATGACCCCTATCCCATCATTGCTTCAGCCACTCCATCTCATTCATATCCAAATTCTGGTTTGACCTGTTCCCCCCTTACCTGGCGAGAAGCTAACACCAGCTGCCATTTCCTGATACTCACTGCAGTCAATTGACTACCATTCTTTCTCCCTCCCCAAACTTTTGTTGTCCACTGGCAAATCCACATTCACATACAGACTCCCCTCTTTATGGAACCAACTTTCACCTCTCCTAAGAAACTCACCCTCTCACAATTGCTTCAAATAACAAATCTGACAACTTCCACTCCCCACGTGCAACTGCTCCTAGCCACTCACAGGCCCAGGCTCATGCCAAATGTTTTTGTGGATAGTAATCTAATCCTCAGAATTGTATGATACTATTTGTATATAGTCCATCTGAATGTACAATACTTTGCTATGTAACTTGTGCAACTGTATATTTATCTCATGTATCTATTATGTATTTACTGCTTTATATCCCTTTACCCCTCTCCCCAGGTTGCACCTCTAAATGAGCCACAGCTCAGAGTGCATTTTCTGGTTATAAAAGGTTTAAATAAAAAATAAAATAATAGGTAGAGTGCTGTTCAGACAGTAGACTGTAGAGAATTCACTGTGCCAGTAGAAATATTAAAATTGCCTTCTCAGTAATGAAGCACTGTCACTGATTCTTTTTTTCTTCCTTTCAAATGTTGTTATAATTTTTCCAATACAGATAACAAATCCACAACACAACATAGCCACTGATTCTAAGAAGATAGAGTCTTTACTAGTAAATATTACTTGTATTAACAAATATACAGGATATATACAGTAAGACAAAAGGTTTATATATTTACTTGGAAAGGAAAATAATGCCAAATATACAGACAGATAATGGCTAGAAGAAATTTAAAACCTAGGCTCTCCTAGCATCTATCTTACCTGCCCTAACCTGAAAAGACTTCCACTAAAGCTGTCATTGCCTCATTCAGATAGACTAGCTCCAGCAGGGCTTAAACCTTCTTCTAGAAATACAGAGAGAGGGAGAGAGAGAGTCTAGTTCCCCAGTTTTATGTACTCAGAACTACGAGGGAGTAACTTCTCTTTTCAGTGACAGTTTCCACCCAGGGGTGTGCGTGTGTGCATGCGTGCATGCATGTGTTTGTGTGTGTGTGACATTGTTCAGGCCAAATGACATCCTTCACACCTACGACATTCTTCTTCCAGCTTTTATGACCTTATTTTGCAGGATGTCTTCGGTTTCAGGATTAGCACCTACACTTCTGCCAGGGTCTGAAACAAGATGAGCACATGGGAAACTTAGTACTTAGCAACTGGCCAGTATTTTCTCCTAAAAGCTGCCTGAACATGTAACCTGGAAGTCTTTTTGGGTGTCCATCCCAAATAGAACTTATAATAGACGAATATTTAAACTAACAGAAACAAGCATTTCTCAATGTAGAATGTTGTCTTGTTGGCATTGACATTTGTAGTGCAGGAGTTAGAGAGATGCATAATGGGAATGGCAGTGAATTATGGATCTGATACCAACCCCATCCCATGCTGCAGAGACCGACATTGAGGTGTGCCTTTGGTTCATCTGCCATAACACTTATGCCATTTTATGTCACCCTACCCCTGACTCCGACAAGTGTCACATTGTGCCTTGGCATCTTTGGGCCTTACACTCACCCATTCCATAAGGAAATATGTTGAAATGGGTGCAATATAAGAGAAGACGGTGAGCTGTGGGGCTGAAGAGTCCAAGGCACACCTTGATGCCTGTCACTGGCTGCAGGGTGGGGTTGGGGGTGGAATGGCGTGAGTATTTCAGCTAACAATTCAAAGTCACACTATTGATGCCTGTCAGTCTCTACAGGGTAGGACATTATGGTTAGAAACCCTAACACCCCAGGCATTTGTTGGCATTTGCACTTCAAATTTTCAACATGGGCTTTTTGTAACCCCACCTCATGAAAGCATTTGAGACCTCTGCTCATGCACAGTGCCACTGTGATTTTGTTAATCTGTTCTGAACATTGATTTCCCACAGTTACCATGCCATTCTGTGCCACATCTGTGAAAACACATTTTGGGCAGGATGTGAAAAATGACAGCTGTACTATTCATAAGGAGGTGTGAAGAAATGGCAATGTTGAAAATCTAGGTAGGAAATATTAACACTTCTTGAAGTTATGAGCGTGCATGGAAACTGTACAATACACTCTCATAACACAGTCATTTTGTGGAATTTGTTCAAAAAATTTTCAACATAGGCATTTTGGTACCTCTGCTCATGAACAGTGACACTATGATTTTCTTAGTCTGTTCTGAACATTAATTTCCCACATTGACTGAGCTACTGTTTGCCAGATGTGCGAAAACACATTTCTGGCAGGATGTGAAAAATGAGAGCTGTATTGTTCACAAAGAAGTGTGAAAAAATGGCAATGTTGAAAATCTGGAATGAAAATATTAAAAATTCTTGAACATATGCGCATGCATGGAAACTACAAAATGCACACACATAACACAGTCATTTTTTGGAATTTTTTTACCAAATTTGCAACATAGGCTTTTTGGGAGCCCACCTCATGAACAGTGGCACTGCCATTTTATTACTCAGTCCTGAAAGGTGATTCCACTCACTTATCTTGAAATCACCTTTGAGGCTGAAAAACAAAATGACAATGACTGATTTCATGAGGTGCGGTCCCAAGAACTCTATGTTGAAAATTTGGAGTCAACAGTCAGAAAAATGGCTGAGATATCCACCTAAGTTGAAACATTTCCCACTGATGCCATTATAAAGCTTACTGGCATTTCTTCAGTTCACAGTTGGCTTTGAAGAGTGCAAACGTGTTCCCACTCCATCGAAGACCACAGCGCTGGATCGCCAGAGTTAAGTATGGATTGAGGGGGGTATGGAGAGGTGGGGTACGTAGAAGGTGGGTGCAGGTTGGAGGAAGGGGGCCTGCTGACAGTGAGGGACTGTTTTCTTTGTTTCAGGTTAAAAAACAATGAACAGCACAGACCATTTTCTTTACAGCTGTATGAAACAGTGTTGGGAACACTTGGATAAGCTCCCAGTGTGCCCTGTGACTTTGGAGACATGATGTTTGCCACACTGGAGTGGCCCCAAGTGTGGCTCACTAAGTGGTGGTGTGAGAGGGCAGGAAAATGCAGACATAGTCAGCTTCCGAACACAGGGTGGCACACAGGGGTGAGCCCCCAGTGTGCCATACAATCTTGGGGGGTTACATATGTTGACAGGGGTATTGGGCACCCCTGAAGTCAGCTTTCTAAGGATTTCAAGACATGGACAGCAGAGCTGCCACCATGTTTATCAAAATGTAGCACCAGGCAAGGCATATAGTGGAGGTGTGTCATCAATGCCATTACATGACGAACTTGGCTCTGATTGCAGTGGCAAAATTCTTTCAAGTTTGTGACAAGCTTCTGAACTTCTGTCATAGATAGTGTGCTCATTCATTAGTGCCATAGAGACCAGTCCACAAAAGCAGTGGTGCTATTGGCAACAACATGACTGTACCTCCACAACCTGCTACTCCAGCAAGCTGTCACAAAATGTTGCTTGTGCTGCATGTGCAAGACAACATAAAAAAACGAATAAATGAATCTGGTTGCATTTCCCATCACATCCATGCACACTTGAAGCCCATTATTGCTTTCACCTCCACCATTTCTGCTGGCAGTCTGTTCCAGGTGTTTACCACTCTTTCAGTGAAGAAGTACTTCCTCACATCCCTCCTGACCCTCCACCAGCTTCATCACTTGACCTTTTATCCTACTGCTCTTTTTCATTTGACAGAGACTCCTTTTCTGCATACTTGCAGGTCTGCATCATGTTCCCTTTTGCTCACTTCTCTTCCATGGTATACATGTTGAGATCTCTCAGTGACTCCTCAGAGGGCTTTTAATATAACCCCTGCACCATTTTAATTGCCCTCCACTGTAATGCCTTAGTCCTGTGTATATTGTTTCTGAGGTGCAGCCTCCAGAATTGGACACAAAACTCCAGGTGGTGTCTCACCAGTTACTGGTATAGTGGTAGCACCACCTTCCTCCTCCTGCAGGTGATACCTCTAACTATGCATCCTAATTAATGTCAATATAAGCAGCATTGCAGAGGGACTGGAAGGAAAAGTATGTCTCTTTGAAGACGACACAAAGATCTGCAACAGAGCTGATACACAAGATGGGTTGGAAAGGATGAGAAGGGACTTAGCAAGGCTGGAGGAATTGTCAAATGTATGGCAGATTAGATTCAATGCTAAGAAGTGCAAAGTAATGCAACTGGGAAACAAAAACCCAGGGGAAGAGTACACACAACAAAAATGGAAAGGGACCTGGGGATAGTCATATCAGATGGCTTAAAGGTGGGCAAGCAATGTGAGAGGGCAGGAAGAAGGGCTGGGGGGATACTTGGATGCATAGGGAGAAGCATCACAAGAAGAAAACAGGAAGTTGTCATCCATCTGTACAGACAGCTGGTGAGACCCCATCTGGAGTACTGCATGCAGTTCTGGAGACCCAGTCTCTGCAAAGACATAGACAGGATGGAGGCAGTCCAGAGAAGGGCAACTAAAATGGTGCAGAGTCTGCACCAGAGGACATATGAAGAGAGATTTAAGGAGCTTAATATGTATAGCCTTGAGGAAAGGAGGGAGAGGGGAGACATGATAGAAACGTTCAAATACATCAAGGGTATCAACAAAGTCCAAAAGTGTAACATCTTTTCGAAAAAAAGGTGTGCAAGAATAAGGGGACACAATTTGAAGATTGAGGGGGGACAGCTCAGAGGTAATGTGAGGAAGTATTTTTTTTCACAGACAGGGTTGTGGATTCATGGAACAGCATTCCTGAGGAGGTTGTGGAGTCAAAAACAGTGGTGGATTTCAAGAATGCATGGGACAGTCATAAAGCAATTCTAATGGGTGGGGACTGGAAGAATTAGACTGTTGGTTAACTAGGATTTGCAGCTTATTCATTAGGTAGGAAAATGGACAGACTGGGTAGGCTGAGTGGTCCTTATCTGCCATCAAATTCTATGTTCTATGTTCCAGTGTCCCACTGACCCTACCCACTGCCTCATCACACTGCCCTGCCATTGTGAGGTCAATGATTGGCCAAGGTCCCTTTCCTGCTTATTGACAGTCAGTAGCTCCCCCCATCCTATACTCAGCTCCTGGGTTTCTATACCCTGGGTTCATGATTTGGCTTTATTTTGCATTAAAACCCAGCAGCCATGCCATTGTCAAATGTTTCAGCTTCCCAAGGTGCCTGTGTGTACTCTCCACCCCCTTCCGAGTAGCCAACTTCTTACAAATTTTGGTGTCATCTGCAAAAATGCATACCTTCCCTTCCAGTCCTTCTGCAATGTTACTTATAAAGTCATTAACATGACAGACCCAGTACTGAGCTCTGTGGCAGCCCTGCAGATCATGTTCCCCTTCTTAGAGTGAGTGCTGTTTACCACCACCATCTGTCTCCAATCCATTAACCAGTTACTTACCCAAATTGACACACCTAATGATGTTTTCTAAGGACAAACTGATTAGCTATGTTACACTGGGGGGATTGACTATACTATACTGCAATATGTGCAGCACGTATTGAAAATTATGAATGCAGCTGTACTTCCATCTTTATGTTTTTTCTAGAGACTGCAGTTTAATTCTCACTATTGCTTATTGAAGAGTATTATGTCATTATTTTCTTTTTGATTTAGCTTCTGTTTATAGTATTGGAAAAGCCTTTCAGCTGATCAAATCAACTAAACCTGACTTGTCACAACAAGATACAGTGTACAGTTGGAGAGATGCAAATGAGTCTAAAAAAGACCTAATGGAAAGGTGCCAAGGGGTGGATATTTAGAAGCTACAACAAAGGGATTCATTGATTGTTCTCTTTTAAAAAAATACAATTATAGGTATGATTCGCATGGCTGGCAGTGTCATTTCACTTGCTTCACCAACAAGCTTAAATTTCATGCAGCTCATGATGGATGTCATCGTACTGAAGTGCCCTGGTTATTGCTTGCACCAGACTAGAAAATAAATCTCTCTGTACTTCAAATATTTCCATCCTGTGTAAAGGAACCCAGCAGAAGATTTTCTGGTAAATGCTTCATTTCAGTTCCTAAAATGTCCTGCCTCAACCAATGTCAATGTGTGTGTGTGTGTGGTGTGTTTATCTGTTCTATCATATCTTCTAAACAGACCTGACATTAAAAAAATCAAATCAATCATGGAACAGCCTCCTTGAGGAGGTCGTGGAGTCAAAAACAGTGGAGGAATTCAAGAATGCATAGGGCAGACATAAGACAATTCAAGTGGGGGTAGGAGGAAGTAAGCTGTTGGTTAACTAGGATCTGCCGCTTATCTGTTAGGTGGGAAAATGGGCAGACTAGATGGGCCAAGCGGTCCTTATCTGACATCAAATTCTATGTTTCTAGCAAAGAGTAACTTATCATGTATACTTAGAATGGCAGAAAAAGGGGAGATATTGCTGATGGGTGATCTGAATATGCCAGATGTTAACTGGAGTGCAGTTGCAGCTGCCACTTCCAAGAGTGCAGTTATTCTAGATGTCCTACAGGGGGCATGCCTTAGACAACTAGTACTGGAGCCCAATCGAGAGGGAGCAATATTAGACTTGATACACTCAAATGGAGATGGAGAGAGGATCACAGATGAAGTGGCTAGCCATCTGGAACTAGCTACCATCGAACAGTATGGTTCACAATAAACACAGCAACAGAGTCAAGCTTACAAAAGACAAAAGTACTGGACTTTAGGAGGGCTGACTTTGCAAATGGGTGAGTGCCTAAGGAATGCACTAGCAAATGGGCGGAAGGAGGGGTGGAAGAACAATGGGGAATAATAAAACTGCCATCACAGAGGTAACGAGCCTTTGTGTGAAGCAAATAAACAAAACAAGACGATGTAAGAAACCACTATGGTTCTCAAAGGAAGTGGCAGTGAAGGTTCAAGAGAAAAGAAAGCAATCAGGAAGTACAAGGAATCGCAGCAGGAGCAGGACAGAGAACTGTATCAGTTAAAGCAAAAAGGAGGCTGGGAAGGCAGTCAGAACAGCAAAGGCCCAAACCGAGGAAAAGATAGCCAACTCAGTTAAGAAGGGGGATAAAACCTTTTATAGGTACATCAGGGAGCAAAGGAAGACCAAGGGAGGGATAGTGAGGCTTAATAAAGGGGAGAGAGGGTGGGCAGAGGGAGACTGTGAAAAGGCAGAGATACTAAACAAATATTTTTGCTCAGTATTTACAAAGGAAGAGGGGGAGGTACATAAAACAAACAGTAGTAACACTCTGGATACAGAAGTTGATACCAGCCCATTTACAGAAGAAAAGGTTCTGAAAGAACTCTTAAAAATGAAGGTGGACAAAGCAATGGGGCCTGATGGGATTCATCCCAGAATTCTAAAAGAATTAAGGGTAGAACTAGTAACACCACTGACTACCCTCTTTATCAAATCATGGGAGGATGGGGTGGTACCTGAGGACTGGAGGAGGGCAGATGTGATTCCACATCACAAAAGTGGGAGCAAGGCAGAAGCAGGAAACTATAGACCTGTTAGTTTAACCTCAGTGATAGGGAAAATGATGGAATCACTTCTAAAGGAAAGAATTGTCATATCTAGCTGCCAGAGGGCACAGGACCCAGGCAGCATGGATTCACAGCGGGAAGGTCATGCCAGATGAATCTGATAGATTTCTTTGACTGGGTGACCAAAGTAGTAGATCAGGGAGGGGCTGTGGACATGGCCTACCTAGACTTTAGCAAGGCATTTGACACAGTCCCACACAAAAGATTAATATATAAGTTAGCCAGCCTGGGAGTGGGTCCCAAGATGACAGCCTGGGTAAAGAATTGGCTGGAGAATAGGACACAGAGAGTAATAGTAAATGGAGTCCACTCAGAAGAAAGGAGGTTTACTAGCGGGGTACCGCAGGGTTCAGTATTAGGACCAGTCCTCTTGAATGTCTTCATAAGTGACATTGCAGAAGGACTGGAAGGAAAAGTATGTCTCTTTGCAGATGACACTAAGATCTGCAACAGAGTTGATGCACAGGGTGGGGTGGAAAGGATGAGAAGGGACTTGCAAGGTTAGAGGAATGGTCAAATGTATGGCAGCTTAGATTCAATGCTAAGAAGTGCAAGGTAATGCACCTGGGAAACAAAAATCCAGGGAAGAGTACACAATGGGTGTGAGATACTAACAACAATAAAAATGGAAAGGACCTGGGGTAGTCATATCAGATGACCTAAAGGTGGGCAAGCAATGTGAGAAGGCAGCAAGGAGGGCTGGGGGGATACTGGGATGCATAGGGAGAGGCATCACCAGTAGAAAACAGGAAGTTATTATCCCTCTGTACAGACAGCTGGTGAGGTCCCATCTGGAGTACTGTGTGCAGTTCTGGAGACCCAATCTCCGCAAAGACATAGACAGGATGGAAGCTGTCCAGAGGAGGGCAACTAAAATGGTGCAGGGTCTGCATCGGAGGACATATGAAGAGAGACTTAAGGAGCTTAATATGTATAGCCTCGAGGAAAGGAGGGGAGAGGGGGGACATGATAGAAACTTTCAAGTACCTCAAGGGAATCAACAAAGTCCAAGAGGGTAGCATCTTTCAAAAAAACAGGTGTGCAAGAACAAGAGGGCACAATTTGAAGAAAGAGGGGGGGCGGCTCAGAGTTAATTTAAGGAAGTATTTTTTCACAGAGAGGGTTGTGTATGCATGGAATGGCCTTCCGGAGGAGGTTGTGGAGTAAAAATCAGTGGTGGAATTCAAGCATGCATAGGATAGTCATAAGGCAATTCTGGGGGGTGGAGGTAGGAAGAAGTAAGGCTGCTGGTAAACTAGGATCTGCAGCTTATCCAGTAGGTAGGGAAATGGGCAGACTGGGTGGGCCAAGCGCGGTCCTTATCTGCCATCAAATTCTATGTTTCTATGTCAACTAAATTGCCTCCAAACTGATACCCAAACTGTTCTTCTGAACTTCTGCAGTTCTAAATTCAGCTGGCATTGCTTTTTTCCCATACATGGGGTTCTCTCACTTTTTTGCTGAAACAATATTGATTTTAAATGTAAAAAGATATCATTAACATGTTCTATAATATGTTTAGATATATGGTTTATCGGTCTCTTAATTTATAGGAGTTTCTTCTCAAGTCTTTTGTGTGCCAGCACCACGCTCAACTTCACAGTGCAGTTCTCTCACCCGAAGAACTCAAGAATCCAGTCTGAAAAAAAGACATGGGAAATGTATATATAAACATATACAATATAACCTTTGCTGTGCTATCCCAATTCATAAAGTCTTTGTATGTTGTAAGTGCGTGTCTCATGGTGGGAAGGAGAATGGTGTGGAGCAGTCAGCATCATTTACAATACTCAGCACACTGATTAGTCTGCCTGTCATAGTCAGTGACACTGAGTGCTCTACCCACCTTATTTTCCACCTGAGGGGAATGGTAAAGTCAAAAATGGTATGATTTGGAATTGCACACCACATATTGGAGGGGCTTGGGGGCTGGCTAGCCAGCCTTGTCCTAGTTGATCACCATTTGAACTCTGAAACAAAGATGAGGGGTCCAGAGATGGCCCAACTACTGTATTAAATGATTGCACCTTGCAGTCTAGGTAACTTGGAAGGGGGCACTGAAAATTGCCTCCCTTCCCAATTATTAGTCAGTGTCCCATTTGTCCTTTCACTAATCTAGAACTATTTATACAGTACCACACAAAAATGTTCCCCACTTGAGGAGCCTGACCTTTTAAGGGTACTTATTGCAGAGAAGGCCTATGGAATCTTTTTTTTTTCTTAAAAAACTGTGCAATCTGCAGGCTTGAACAATGAAGACTTTTATTGCACTCTCCTAATTTTAAATAAACCCCATTCTGTTCTACTGTGAAAACCTGTTTGCCTCCATTGCTGAGAATATCACTCTACTTTTGTACTGCACCATGGGACTTGATGATGTGTTAGTGCTAGAGTTTCTGCATTTCTGCTTCTTCTCTGATGATCACTTGACAAACTGCAATTTCTTTGCTTTGTACTTATTCAAGTTGTTGAACAAACTTCATGGAAAGTGCAAAACTTTTTTGAGTGGGTTGAAGAATGTCATAGTTTCAAGAAAAGATTTTAATAAGGGACCTGTTGTTGTCTGTGAGGTGCTAAGGGTAATTTTCTCAGGATAATTGTACAATGTGCTGCAAAGCAAGTCACGTTATTTGAGAATGTTTCTGATGGGTTATAGTGTACCTTGCCTGGTGATTTTGACTTCTGAAAGATAATTTGTCAAATAAGATCCCTTGGAACACTTGTACAAATGGAACTATGTTTCAGCACACTGGCCTTGCAATATTCCTCCTTTTCAAAATGAACATACTGTACCAGAAAATAGACATCAAGTTGTCTTGTGCGATCACCTGTAGAGAAATAGGAAAAATATTGGCTTGATTTCTGCACTGTCTGATACTGTAACTGCTAATGTATTGCACCGGATTCTAATTGTATGCATTTATCATGCTTCAGCTCATATAGGGACTACCCAGTTATATATAATTGTGGGTAACCAAACCCAAACCATATATGGCAGATAAGGACCACTTAGCTCACTAAGTCTGCCCAGATAGTCCCTGCCCAATCTGTCTCTGCAAACCCTACCTGGTCTCTGGTGACCATCCCACCTCTTTACTTATTTACTAATACTCCCCTATGTCTATCCCATGAATGCTGGAAGCCCATCACTGTTTTCACCTCCACTACTTCTGCTACCAGTCTATTCCAAGTGTCTACCAATCTTTCAATGAAGACGTACTTCCTCACACTCCTACTGAACCCCATCTCCGGCTTCATCGTATGACCTCTGGTCCTGGCACTTTGTTATTTGAAAGTTCACCCCCATGTGGTACCTGTAGGTATCTATCATGTCTCCTCTTATTGTTATTTATTTATTATTTTGAATTTTGATGACTAGGTAAACACACTGGGACTTACTGTACATATCCCTTTTTCATGGGCGACCATTAGAAATACTTTCCAAAAAGAGCAGTACAGCATAATGATTACATTGTGTTCAATTATAACAGATGTGGCAAGGAAAAGATTTTTAGTAAATAATTTGATTGCACACTAGAGACAGAATAAACAGGTTATTTTCACAAATTGCTAGAGAAATAATATACAGTTTAATTTTGCACTAGACAAGAGATATAATATACAGGTTATTTTCACATGGTCACTATATTTACAGGTGTAAATAAATATGTACAGTAAGTTGCAAATATGCAACAGACTGTAGGTGCGGAAGGGGAGAGAGAGCGAGAAGATGAGTGAGTGAGTGAGTGGGTGAGGAGAGTGGTGGGATTCAGTAGAAGATGGTGTTCTATGAAATTTGTGGAGGTGAGCTTAGTTACAATTGCAGATTAGAAGGGGAAAGAAGATTTTTTGAAGTACTTTTTGAATAGTGGAAGAGATTTATAGTAGAGTAATTGCTAAGAAAGGTTATTCCATCTGTGAGGGGCTAAGAAGGTGAAGGATCTCCTGCCTATGGCTAAATGCATTTTAGGAAGGGCAAGCAAAGGGAGGTGAGAGGAGAGTAGGGTCCTTGAAAAGGATTTTAACAGGAGCAGATTGGATAGGATAGGTGGGGAGGGGAGGTCGATACATTTGAACATGGTGCAGTGTAGTGGGAAGTCAAGCTTTGCTTCCAAGGATAGCCAGTCTAGGGCCTGGAGCACATTGCAATGATGTGACCAGGCAGGAGCATTTGCTTAGAATCAGGCAATCCTGTGGTAAGCTTGCCTTAATTTGGACAGAATCATTTGTTTAGCTGAGAGAAGTAAGGGGTGCTCCAAAGAAAAATCCCAGGAGGAGAGTGGCCAAAGAAATTGTTCTTCAGGATTGGAGGGTCAGGAAAGGGGCAGTTCAGTAGAGTAGGCCTAACCTTTGATGGGTGGCCTTTATTACTCTATCTGTATGTAATTCAAATGAAAGATGTTCATCCAGTGTAACTTCTAAACATTTAAAGAAGTTCACTGCTTCGAGTGCCACCCCTGCAGAGGTGTTGACTACTAGGGGTTGAAGGTTTCTCAAGTCAAAAGAAGTGTGGTAGAAGAGCATAGTTTTTTTTTTTTTGTTTTTTTTAGTGCTGAGCACCAGTAAGTGTTCTCAAAACTAGGATTCTAGTGACTGGAAAACTGACTCTAGGCTGGACTTGATGGAGGAGATATTGCTGTCTGATCTATAAAGGATGTCAATGCTGGCATAGAGTTGTACCAATGCTCTACTACAGTTGCGGGGAAGTTCATTGATAAATATGAAGGTTGACAGGGGACCCAGGAGGACCCCTGTGGAACCCCATCCTTGATGGAAGATAGGGCAGAGGTTACCCCAGCCCACTTGACACATTGATTTTGGTGAGAAAAATAGTTAGAGAACCATAAAAGGGAGCTAGCATCAAGACCATGATAATTTAGTTTAGCTAATAGGAGTTGGTGATTAACCAGATCAAATGCTTTTGTAAGATCTTCAAAGACTGCCCTAGTAGCATGTCTCTGATCCATTGCATGAAATATGTCAGTTGTGACCCTCAGAAGAGCTGTACTAGTCCCATGTGATTTCCAGAATCCATGCTGGGAGATGGTGAGGACATTAGACTGTTCTAGGAAGGAGTGCTGCTGATGTACTGTTTCCTGAATTTTTGCCAGGGGACATAGTATATATATATATGGGCCTGTAATTATTGATGTGGTTAGTAGGGCCACTTTTGTGTACTGAGACTGCTATCGCTGTTTTCCATTTGTCTGGTAAGGTTTGAGAAAGGAAGGATCTATCGATCAGTAGGGTAACAGGGTAGGCAACTGAGGTGGTGCCTCTGCTGAGAAACTTGGGGGGAAGCATGTCAAATCCCAGAGAACTGCTTGGGTCTAGTTTATGAAGGAACTTGAGGACCTCAGTGCCTTGTTCACCTCTTCTCTAGAGTTATATGTTTGTTGTAGTTGTACTGCACATAGCTAAGTTCTGCACTTGTTACACCTGAAATATGTGTTTGTTTTAATGCCTAAATAAAACTTGGGGAATGGAGGGCAGTGTGCTAGTGTTTGTGGAGCGAGTTACTACCCAGAGAGATTGCATTTTCCTGAGCTGGACAGCTGTTTTACAGTTTCACTGCCACTAGACAGTTCTCCTGAAATTGTAGTGATAAATTATACTTTTAATTGTAAAACCTGCAGTCTCAGGGTCTGGTCATGTGATCACAGCAAGACTTCCGGGTGTTTGGTTTCCCATTTAAGCACTCGCCCGAGCAAGCAAATCTTTCAATTGCAGTTATATTGTGCACACCAAAGTCTGCACTTGTTACACTTGAAATATATGTTTTAATTCCTAAATAAAACTTGGGGAATGGTGGGCTGTATGCTAGTGTTCATGGAATGAGTTTCTACCCAGTGAAATTGCATTTTCCTGAACTGGACAGCTGTTTTACAAATTCACTGCCACTTGATAGTTCTTCTGAAATTGCAGTGATAAATTATACTTTTTAATTGTAAAATCTGCAGTCTCAGGGCCTGGTCACATGACCTCAATGAGACGTCTGGGTGTTTGGTTTCTTATTTAAGCAGTCGCCTGAGTGAGCTGGGCACACACAGGTGCACAGAGATGCATGCAGAGAAGCACACAGAGACACATGCATCATAGCATGTGTCTAGCATGTCAAACATGGCAATGGAGCAAATGCTAACAGAAAAAGAATGCCATAACTGTAAGTAAGCCTATGTGAGTGGGTTTAACATCAGTTTGTTTGTACAAATCTAGTTAAAGAGCTGGAATGTAATCTGGTACTGTCTTGCCTCAAATCAATTAACTGCTACTCTTAATTGTTACTGAGCAAGGAGGTGTGACAAGATAATGTCAGGACCCACCCAGGGCCCACAGACCTGTATTCCAGTTTCTAGTAAACATATGTCTGATACTGTTATAACACTTAATGGGGAAACTGGGCTAAAGTGCTCTAATTGCTTGATGTAATCTCTATTTAAAATCCTACCTGTAAGCCCTATTTATATATATAAAAAGGATGTAGATAACAGCATTTAAAGGTAGAACATTTCAGTATTTTATGCAAAACTAGAATAGATTGAAAATAGGCAGATCATCATGGCACAGAAAATAAAATCATTTAACAGTGATACAAGCAGCAATAATATAAATGGTGAGGCCAGTCATACTTATTGCCCAATAAATTAGCTAATGAGGAAAGCATAGAGATGATATACACTAAAGTGAAAAGGAAACAAACTTCTGGGGATGAGGAGACTATTGAGAATGGTTTTGGGGATTAGACTTTGGTACAGTATGGACACAAATCCAAAGCAAGGTGCAGAGCATTAGATAACCCTACTGATGTAGGAAATAGATATCAGCCCCTTATAAATCTGTCAAATAACGACATGGAGACTCCAATTTGTAACTGTAGTTCTAGTAGTTCTAGTAATGGTAATACCACAAGCCACTGTACAGAGAGTGTAAGCTATCCCAGAACATCTTCAGAGGATGTACTAGATAATGATACCAGTCTGGATAGTGAAGTTTTAATTAGTTTGCCCTCTAGTAGAGCCCCTTCAGTTTTGGGATCCCTTTCACCTTCAACAATTAATGATTTGAATTCAGCAGGAAACCGTAGTCCCATAAAAACACTTCAAGTAAATACAAACAAGATAAAACAGAAGAGAAAAGTAGGGAGAAGTTCTAAAACATAGATTACTGTTCCAAATCAGGATACTACTGCTGAAACTGATTCGTCTGCCAAGGCTTTAATTGGAGGGCTAGTACAAATGATTCATGTAATGATGTTATCCCAGTACCAATGCTTACAGACAGTGATACATCTACTGCTCAACAATTTTTTATGATGGAGGGACTCAATAATCAAGTACATTGATAAAACATTATGTAAACAGGATAAGCATAACATTACATTCTCCACATTTGTGGGGGGGGCAGTATAAGAGTCATACATAATATGGCTGGTAATATCCTTAGTAATTCTGGCTCCAACCCACTTGTGATAATTCATAAAGGAACTAATGACCTGAACAAATTAACAAATTGAAGAAATAAAGCAAGAATGTATTAGTCTGGGGAACACATTACAAACTATGAACTGTGAAATACATTTTTCAGAGATTATACCAGTGCCAAGAGCTGTGTTACAGAAATGAATGGCTTACAAAATGGACCTTGAATATGGGGTATTCATGTGTAACACACTGGAAATTGTATCATTGCAATAATATGTTTTATTGCTGGAGCGGTTTATATTTAAGTAAACATGGGGCTTGTAAATTAAGAAGAATTTTTGAGGACATTATCAGCCATTCTTCATATTTATTAAGAAGGGGGACAAGGGCCGTTTAACAGTAAATATCAAAACTAATACCAAAACCAAGTATAAGTTGTTAAATGTAAATGTTAGAAGTTTAAATGCAACCAAACCAGCGGAATTAAGATTTTTGTTAGAGACTAACAATATAGCTATTGCTTTTTGACTGAGACTTGGTGGGATTACTCTAATTCCTGGTCAAATAGCATATCTGGGTATCAACTTTTCTCCAAAAATAGGAATGTCAAAAAAGGTGGAGGAGTTTGTTGCTATATAACATATCACATTCTTTGTACAGAATTAAATTTAAATACACACCTTAATACTCCTGTTAAAACTGTATCCTAATCTTGAGCTATCTCCTTCTCCCAAATTGAATCAGCTGATAGGTACATTAATAATGCAATATTACAAGAAATTGAGGTAGTTTCAGATATAGGAGATATATTGATAGTAGGTGACTTTAATACTCCTAGAGTTAAATGGGATTTACTGTCTGGGCAAAGTGATTTTGAAAAAGATCTGTTGCATACCATTGTATCATGTGGCTGCAATCAGCCAGTTTTAGAACAGAGCAGAGATGCCAACATTCTGGACCTTATTATTACTAACAATGTAGAATGTATCACCAATCCAAGGGTTATTAGTAACTTGACAACAAGTGACCATAATATGGTCAAATGTCCTTTAAATTGCTTTAGGACTAAAGCTAAAGTTTCTACAGAAACTCCAGATTATAAAAACACGGAGTGGTCTAAAATAACCAATGAATTAAATAAAATCAATTGGGATTTTATTCTTGAAGGGCTTATTATAGAAAGTATGTGGAATAAAATAAATACCATTCTTCATGATGTGATTAAAAAGATGGGTTCCAATAAGGAAAAATACAACAAAAAAGGAATTACTCCACTCTGGTTCAATAAATGAATTAAGAAACAGATAAGTAGAATTTTTCCAGGAGTGGCACACTAAGCTGAAAGCTTGTTTACAGGTGTGACCTGGGAGCACAGGGAAGTTAAGTGACTTGCTCAGGGTCACACAGTATCCAGTTGGGGGCTGTGGGATTCAAACCCAGGTCTCCAGATTTGCAACTCAGAGCCTTAAACCACTGCACTATACTGCCTCCAAATGTAAGTTGTTTTAAAGATACAAAAATAACCCTGGTATTAAGAATCAGATATTACACAGAACAGAACAGGCTAATTTAAATAAAATGATAAGGAAGGAGGAAATAAAACTAGAACAAAGACTGGCCCATAAAAAGGATATGAACATTTATGATTATAGTAATAATAATAAACAGGCAAAAAATACTATTACATCGATTGTTCAAAGTGGGGATTTTATTACGGATGCAGAAGAAATAGCCCAAAGTTTCAATCAGTATTTTGCATTGTCATTTAATCCTTCAACCAGTCCACACCCTATATTTACTCTGAAGGCACCCCCCTCCCCCCAAATAGTAT
The DNA here is from genome assembly GCA_016271365.2 of Neoceratodus forsteri. Lineage (NCBI taxonomy): Eukaryota > Metazoa > Chordata > Ceratodontiformes > Ceratodontidae > Neoceratodus > Neoceratodus forsteri. Next base: position 1,134,497,340 of record CM028130.1, read on the forward strand.
TCAGGCAGAAAAAGTGTTTGATGAATTATTTAAACTTAAGACATCATCTCCAGGCCCTGACAATTTAAGTCCCGTGGTATTAAAGAATGTATATCTTACCCTTTCACCATATTATTCAACAAATTCTTACAATCAGGGCAGATCCCAAATGATTGGAAAAGGGTAGTGGAAGTCCCTATTCACAAAAAGGGCAATTGATCCAATGTATCCAATTATAGGCTGATAAGGCTAACTTCCATTTGTTCCAAACATGTGGAAAGGGTAATTAAAGCTAAAACAGAGATAATGAAATGGATGTATTAAATCTTATAGATGATTCACAACATGGCTTCTGTAAGGGATTGTCATGTGTCACTAATCTTCTGTCATTTTATGAATTTGTAAGTGACTGTCTGGATATGAATATTCCCACTGATATCATCCTCATGGGTATAAGAAAGGCTTTTGATACCATACCCAATGATTTATTGATAACTAATATAGCAGCTATTGGAATTAATAAATATGTTGTAAATTGGGATTAATAATTGGCTTACAAATTGTAAGCAGTCTGTGAGGATTAATGTAGTATGGTCTAAACAGGAGGATGTCACCAGTGGTGCACCCAAGGATCAGTGCTTGGTCCTGTTCTGTTTGCTCTGTATATCAGTGATATGGGGAGAGAAATAAATAATGCAATTTCAAAATTTGCAGATGACACAAAGATTGGAGGAGGGATGGACTGTTTGAAGAATTATCTAGTTCTGTGCCAGGACCTGTAGAAAGTTAAGAATTGGGGGAGAAATGTAATAAAATGCAATTCAATGAAGCAAAGTGCACAGTTATGCCTTTTGGAAAGAAAAATCTGGGATACACCTATAAACTTAATGGTAAAATATTTAACTCTTTCAAGAAAGAAATTGATCTGAGTATCTGGGTGAATACTGATTTAGAATCTTCAGATCACTGTTGTCATATCTGTTACTACTTATAGATTATTAAGAACAATTACTAAAACCTTCTTAACAAAAGACAGTGAATGTTTAGTGAAACTATACAAATCAAATATCATCCCACATCTCGATTATGGATCTCAAGTTTGGAACCCATACTTAAAAAGGGACATAAAGGTATTAGACAAAAACTCAAAGGAAGCTAACAGAATCATTAAAAGGATTCAAGAACAAAGAATATAGGTCTAGGATCAATAATTTAAAATTGTTTACCTTGTAGACAAGAAAAAAAAAGGGTTTCTTCTTTCCTATAAAATTATGCAGAATCTTACATTGATAGGGTTATGTGGGTTAAAGAATAAAAACAGATTAAAAAACTAATTGAGATCCCATACAAGACAATTATTTGTTCCTAAGGTGAAAAGAGTAAAGAAATCTATTTTTTTTACTGTGAGATCAGCTAAATTATGAAATTCCTTACCAAGTAATATTGTGCTGGCACCTAGCTTTGAACAATTCAAGTATAAATTAGATCAAGGATGGAAATGAGAAAGGAAAATGTGGGCTCACCGGGATTTGAACTCCGGACCTCTGGTATGCCGTTCCAGCGCTCTAACCATTAAGCTACAGGGCCACTGGTTACAGTGTCCGAAGAATTTCCTATTTCACAGTCACACATTCCTTTCTCTCTAGTGTTGCTTAATCTGCAACCAGAAACCAATTTAGAAATACCTCTACTTCTCAGTGCAGTTTAACCCCTGCAAGGTATATAGTTTTTCTAAATTGGTTTCTGGTTGCAGATTAAGCAAACACTAGAGAGAAAGGAATGTGTGACTGTGAAATAGGAAATTCTTCGGACCCTGTAACCAGTGGGCCTGTAGCTTAATGGTTAGAGCGCTGGAAGGGCATACCAGAGGTCCGGAGTTCGAATCCCGGTGAGCCCACATTTTCCTTTCTCATTTCCATCCTTGGTTTAAAAAAACTATATACCTTGCAGGGGTTAAACTGCACTGAGAAGTAGTGGTATTTCTAGTATAAATTAGATGAAATTCTTATTCAAAATTAGATGTGTCAATAACGCCACTAAGAGAGGGAGACAAATGGGCTGATAGCCTAGTTTGTCTTAACTTACCAAGTATTACCAAGTATCCCACAATGTCTCCTCATACAGTTTTAATGCAACTCCTGCATAATTTTAGTTGCCCTCCTCTTTACTGCCTCTGCCCTGCCCATGTCCTTTCTGGGGTGCAGCCTCCAAAGCTGGACACAATACTCAAGGTAGGGTGTCACCAATGACTGACACAGTGGTAGCACCACTTTCCTCTTCCTGCTGGTGATACTGCTGCCTATCCATTACATCATCCTACTGACCCTGTCCACTGTCTTGCCGCACTACCTGCTACTTTGAGATAAACAAATATGATTAAAGTAACCAGAGGTGGAAGGGATCAGATCAATTTCAGCACAGTAGCTTCTTCTTGCTGTTTTTACATTGTTCTTGTGGATTTTACTTAGCAGAATGTTATTTTTTTCTTTCTTACTACTTTTAGGGGGCTAGCAGGGTATTGTGTTGTGGCTGTTGGAATTTTGAAACCTATTTTGGTGCTATAAGTGGGCTCATTTGTTTTGATGTTTCACTCTGTAGCAGGCTAAGTTTGGCTTATTTCTTAAAAGATGCTTGCAAGGAACTATTTTGAAGCTGTTGAAACTTTGAAATCTATTTTGATGCGCTTTGAGTGAGGGCTGTCATTCCTTTAAATTGGAGTCCTATTTCTTCTGCTTTCTTCTGATTTCAAACCTATTTGGTGTGATTGTAGTCAATGTCCTGCACAGCCAGTATAGTATTATGCTTGTGCAACTGTCTTAGTTTGGTTTTGGTTGTTTGCACTCTTTATTCCAGAGGAATTACCACCCTGTAAGGGTACGAAAGGCAAGGAACCCTCAGAGAGGGTTCCACCCTTAGAGGTGCCACTGGACGATTCCCATGGCTAAAGAGACCTTAAGAATCCCCCCAAGGAGAGAGTGCTGCCACTGGAGGAGGAGGAGGGGGGATGGTGGGGCAAAGAAAAAGTGTTTCACAATGAGGCTGAGAGGAACTGCTTATACAGCTCAGGAAGTGGGAGTAGCTGGCTGCTTGGCCATTGAACTCCAGGCTTAGCCTTTCCAATTCAATGTCCTGTGCAGCCAGTACAGAACTATGCTTCTGCAACTGTGTTGTTTGGTTTTGGCCATTCACATTCTCTATTCCAGAGGAATTACCACTCTGTAGGTGTACAAAAGGCAAGGAACTCTCGGAGAGGGTTCCACCCCAGAGGTGCCACGGGACAATTCCCATGGCTAAAGGTACCTTAGGAATTACCAAACGAAATGTAGTACAATCATATCAGAAAGAAGAAGGTGACACAAAGCTTATGAACAAGCAGTAACTGTGATGTAGGAGCAATAACTATAATGTAGTAGAGAAGCATAGACAATTTGATAACATAATGAGATGCTCAGTTTGATAATGTAATGAAATGCTTAGGTTTGCGTAGCATGATACTAATGCTTTACATTGAGAATAAGGGGATTCTCTAAGGAGAGAGGGAATGGCAGGACATCCTCCACCTCCATCCAACAGCAGAACCTAAATAAAGAAACCAGGGGACACTACTAAGCTAATTAACAGTTATGGCCTGAGGCAATGGAGGAGAGAAAAAAACCTCTATGAGGAGGAACTCTTTGGGGATCGAAGGCCTAGGTCACATACCCTCCAGGCTTGGGATAGTTTATTTAGTGATGGCTCTGCAGCTGCAATTTGGAAAACCCAATTAATGGGAGGTGGAAAATATTCAAATTTGGAGGAAGGCTCTCACTCAAACCCTCTAACAGGAACACCATAGATGGTTGTGAGAAAACTCGGCAGCAATACATGCAACCAAGGTGGAAGAGAAGAGCAATGACTGCTGAGGCCCTCACCTGGCCTACACACCCTAAACTTAAACCAAGTGAATCAGAGGCAGTCATCAGGAGAATGTAATGAAGGTGCCTTGCTAGGGAAACCACTAAAGTCAATGGCTAACTGCTACAGTGGAATACTAGAGCCAATGAAGATAGTCATAATCACCCTTCACCACTAGTCTTAAATGCTACACCTGGAGCTGCTGTCATGTAGCAGGCAGCTAAAGCCAATTCTGGGGCAAGGACATTCTCAGCAATGAGCCAGGTGAGAAGGATCCCACCCCAAGTTAGACACACTCCAGATGTGGACTAAATGCAGAGCGAGACCATCGGTTGCAGGGACCCTGCATCAGAATAGAATGGCTGACATGCCTCAGAATTAGACTGAGAGCTGAGAAGCTGGCGAGCTGATTGAGCATGGTGGGCTTATCATAATGAGCAGTGAGTGCTGAGACCTTGAAAGGTACAAAGCAGATTGACTGCAGCAGACATCCTAGAGACTGAAGTCGAGAGGATGCAGTAGGCATGAGCAATTGATTGCATAAGCAAGCATGAACCTGTACATAGGTCAGTAAATAGAGTAGTAAGGGGACCTGCACATAAGTCTGCATAATGTAGTAGCAATGAAACAGCACTGAATAGTGGGGCAAGGCAGCCAGACATTTAAAAGCCAAATCAAGGTGACAAATACTCAGAATATTTTGGGCTGTGAAGGCAGGATTCAGAACAGAAAAATTAACAGCCTCAGCAGGAGCTTTTTAGCTGACCTCAGAGTATAACGGAGTGAATAAATATAAAAGCAACATCCGTATGGAGTACACTGAGTTGTAACTGCAGTAAACATAAATAAGGACACACTGCTCTGAGAGCAAGTGTAGCCAGGCAGTGCAATGAAGCTGTTGTAATGAGGTAAGCAGAAGGAGAGAGCATGATTGAACTGCATGGCTAGGTTCAGTGTAAGCCTTAGTCAGGTGAAATCATTTGAGTATGCAACATGGAGCAGCTGTTGTTGAGCTGAAAGACACAAATAATAATTGTAATTGCAAAGCAGTAGTTTGAGAGTTCAGTGACTGAAAGCAAGTTGTAGGAGCTCGGGAACAAATATGCTAGGAGTTTGCAAACAAAGCCCCAAAAACTAAACAAAACCAAAACACACAAACACAGAAAATGAAACAAAGAAAGAAGAGGCATGCAGGCAGCTGAAGGCAAAATACACACCAGAAGCAGGTAAATAAACACAGAAATCCAGCAAAGACAAGCAGTAGTAGCAGGGGGGCTCAGCTAGCCCTGTGGGCCCCAACCAGCTCAGAGGATAGACGGACAGAGCCCTCGGCTGCAAAGAAAAAGTGCTTCACAATGAGGCTGAGAGGAACTGCTTATATAGCTCAGGAAGCAGGAGTAGCTGGCAGCTTGGCTATCAAACTCCAGGCAAAGCCTTTCCAATTGGGGCTGTTTCTTTGAATTGGAAACCTATAATTTCAAGTCTATTTTGGTGTGTTGTTGGTGAGGCTGTTTGAATTGGAGAGGTGTTTCTTTTGGTATCAAACCTATTTTTTGTGCTTTGAGTGGAATTATGATTGTTTTTTGCTGGCTTCACTAGCTGCAAAGTTATGTGCACAGTGGAGGAAGGGTGCTAATGGCCTGACCAGGGGCCTCAGCTAGCTGGTTGTTTCTGGAAGGCATGGCCAGGGCCCACCCTCCCTGTCCCTCAACCATCCTGCCCAAGGTCCATGATTTCCTTTATACTAGGGGTTGTGACATCACTTTCTCAAAAGGGCAAAGGACATGCACCTGTCACAGCAAGAAGCAGACATCCAAGAAAGGAACAACAGCGAATAAAGAGGTGACTGCTGTCTCAGTGGAAGGGAAGTAACTGCAAAACAAGGAGCTTTCATTGTTACTTGTTTGCACCAGTATTTGAAATATACATAGAAACACAGAAACATAGAATCTGACAGCAGACAAGGACCGCTTAGCCCTCCTAGTCTGCCCATTTTCCTGCCTAATGGATAAGCTGCAGATCCTAGTTAAAGGGACACTGTCAGCCTTAGTACGCATTGATTTCACTCATGCTCAAAACGCTAACTTCTGTAAGGACTAGCATTCATACTGTGCATACAACAATTTGTTTACCTTTCTGGTGGTCAGCAAAAGCATTTATCTATTTAATTTCTGGATAAGTGACATCTCCTCGGGTCCGAGTTAATGTCTGGCTTTGGGGCGGACCTCCCACGATGCACAGCACGTTCATGGCCACACAGGTCACATGCACCCGTACGATCAGTGTGCTTGTGATCATGCATTCCATTCATTCTTTCCTGCCAGCTTGGAAACAGGTGCTCTGAACTGCTAGTTCCTGCTGCTCCTATCTTATTGCTGCTTGTGCTTGGTAAGTTCGTATAGTAGGTGCTGCATCAGGGTTATTTTTTTGCTGTTTATCTGACATCCACACTCATTTTTCTGACTTACTGAGCACCCTGTGCACTGCTATCATATTATTTAAAATGTTTTACCCTAGCAGCAAGCCTACTTGTACAAAGGCAGGAGCGGGGGTATGATAGGTCTGCCCAGAGAAAGTGAGAGAGACAGGCATACACTACATGTAGCCATACCCTCCAACTGTAGCATTCTAGCTGGTATAGTACCAGATTTCTCACAGTGGTACCGGATCCAGGCAATTTCTCTCACTAACCACACTAACACATTACCATGCCTGTGACCCCCCAAGTAGCTGAGCTGCTGCAGTACCGGATTTCACAGCTGTAATGGATCCAGGCACTTTTTCACTAACCACACTAACACGCATCATGCCTGAGACCCCCCACAAGTAGCTGAGTTGCTGCAGTACCGGATTTCTCACAGTGATACTGGATCCAGGCAATTTCTCTCACTAACCACACTAACGCGCACCATACCTGAGGCCCCTCACAAGTAGCTGAGCTGCTGCAGTACCAGATTTCTCACAATGGTACTGGATCCAGGCAATTTCTCTCACTAACCACACTAATGCACACCATGCCTGTGACCTGCAGAAGTAGCTGAGCTGCTGCAGTACCGGATTTCTCACAGTGGTACTGGAACCAGGCAATTTCTTTCACTAACCACACTAACACGCACCATGCCTGTGACCCCCAGAAGTAGCTGAGTTGCTGCAGTACCAGATTTTTCACAGTGGTACTGGAGCCAGGCAATTTCTCTCACTAACCACATTAACGTGCACCATGCCTGTGTCCCCCAGAAGTAGCTGAGCTGCTGCAGTACTGGATTTATCACAGTGGTACTGGATCCAGGCAATTTCTCTCACTAACCACACTAACGAGCACCATGCCTATGACCCCCAGAAGTAGCTGAGCAGCTGCAGTACCAGATTTCTCACAGTGGTACTGGATCCAGGCAATTTCTTTCACTAACCACACTAACGCGCACCATCCCTGAGACCCCCCCACAAGTAGCTGAGCTGCTGCAGTACTGGATTTCTCACAGTGGTACTGGATCCAGGCAATTTCTCTCACTAACCATACTAACGCGCACCATGCCTGAGACCCCTCACAAGTAGCTGAGCTGCTGCAGTACCAGATTTCTCACAGTGGTGCTGGATCCAGGCAATTTCTCTCACTAACCACACTAATGCACACCATGCCTGTGACCCCCAGAAGTAGCTGAGCTGCTGCAGTACCGGATTTCTCACAATGATACTGGATCCAGGCAGTTTCTCTCACTAATCACACTAACACGCACCATGCCTGTGACCCCCAGATGTAGCTGAGCTGCTGCAGTAACGGATTTCTCACAGTGGTACTGGATCCAGACAATTTCTCTCACTAACCACACCAACCACACTAACGCGCACCATGCCTGTGACCCCCAGAAGTAGCTGAGCTGCTGCAATACCGCATTTCTCACAATGGTACTGGATCCAGGCAATTTCTCTCACTAACCACACTAACCACACTAACGCGCACCATGCCTGTGACCCCCCCTAGAAGTAGCTGAGCTGCTGCAGTACCAGATTTCTCACAGTGGTACTGGATCCTGGCAATTTCTCTCACTAACCACACTAACGCACACCATGTCTGTGACCCCCAGAAGTAGCTGAGCTGCTGCAGTACTGGATTTTTCACAGTGGTACTGGGTCCAGGCAATTTCTCTCACTAACCACACTAATGCGCACCATGTCTGTGACCCCCCCCAGAAGTAGCTGAGCTGCTGTAGCCTTCCCTAACATGTTTGGCGTTAGTGTCTATCAGTGATAGAGGAGATGTCACTGAGCCGAGAAGCAAATCATAGAATTTAGTGATGTAGGTTGGGTGTTCACTGCTTGAATTTATCATTTTTCTTTTTCCTGGAATGAAACTCAACAAAAACATATTATCACTGTTGTTTTGTTTGTTTTTTTTACCTATAGGACAGTTGTGGGTAGTGTATGCTGGATGATAGTTCCCCAATGTTGTTCTGTGAGCTGTCACTGTGATGCGGGTACGGCTGTTACTGCATGGACAAACTCATGTGCGTTTTATTCTTTCCTTCTGCACCCACCTCTGCTAATCTTACATGATTTGTATCACCCAGAGCTGTTATTGATGCCCTCAACATAGAACAGTGTTTTATTTTTGATTTTTTTGGGGGGGGTGTATGCTGGCGATAGTTTACCTATGTTGTCAATGCCATGAGGGTTTCCAATCAAATCAATCTGTAACTCTACATAAGACGTTCAATTGTCCCCTCTTATTTGTATGCAACCTTGAAGTTTGCAGTACCTTTCACTGTCCAACCATGAGCTGTCCCCAGGTGGTCAGCAAATAATGCCCAGTCCTATATGGCAGTCTCCTAGCTCAGCCTTGCTTTCCTTGGATGGATAACTGATTCTTCCTTTTAAAAAAATCATGTTATTCATTGTTTTCCCTTATCTGCCCTAATTTAGCATTTTTTTCATTTACCAAGAACAAAACCAAACAATTTTTTTTTTTTTGGCTCAGCTAGACCTAGCATGCCATGTGTTGGGGCTAGTATAGAGACCCAGTCTATGTGTTTCACTGTTTTCCCTTCTCTGTCCCAATTTAGCATTTTTTTTCATTTGTCAGGAACAAAACAAAATTAAAAAATATTTTTTTGTTGACCTACACATACAGTGCTATGTGGGAGGAGGTCTAGTATAGAGACCCAGTCCTTGTGTTTCAGTGTCCCCTCGTATTTGTATGTGACCCTAAAGTTTGTTGTACCTTTCACTGTCTAACCGTGCACTTGTCCATTCAAAGCCTTCAGTCTGACAGTCTCTGACATTGATGATATTCAAATCTATTCTTCATGAATATGTTTCTTCTTCTGGGGTCTTTAAAATATTTAAATAATCTTCAAATCCAGAACTTCTTTTGTTAATTGTCAGCAATTTACTAGCAATTTACTGATTTTATATTGATTACTTAACTCTTTATCCCTTTGTATTTATGTGTCTCCTAATCTTTTCATATGGACTTCTTTTAATTGTCTGGTATGAATGTGTATGATGGAATTTAGCAAGCCATGAGGTTTAATTATTTTTTCCATTATCTGCATACTTGTGAACATTTCATATTGGATGGCATATTTAATAGCCTTCTCTATATATTTATGGGGTAGTTTGGAGATTGCCATTTTATAAGCTTACAAACTGTATGCTACCATTCTTTCTTCCACATTGCATTTTGGTGGTCTGCAAAGATCACCCAGTCCTGTATGTCAGGCTTGTAGCTCTGCCTTGCTTTCCTCTGATCGATAACTGATTAGTCTTTTAAAAATAATGTTATTCATTGTTTTCCCTTCTCTGTCCCATTTAGCATTTTTTACATTTTCTCCGAACGAAACTAAATGAAAAAATATTGTTTTGATGACCTAGATCTAGAGTGCTATTTCGTCATGGTGGGGGGAAACCCAGTCCATGTCAGGCTCGTCACTCAGCCTTGCCCATCTATGTTATGTTTCCTTTCCCACTCTCTAAGATCCTAGAAATGTACCCTCTGTACTGATGACACTGTTGTTACCTATGATAGTGCTATTTTTGTACTGTTTCCTTTTTTTTCTTTTATTTGTTTTCCACTTTTTAGCATTTCAACAATTTGTAATTTTCTCATGGATAACTGAAATTTCAGCTGACAGCCATCCAATTACTGTGCTGCTACCTATGCCCCTTTACCACCTTTCTCAACTGGTGGTGGAGGGGACACACCTGTTGCCACAAAACATGTGTGCACTGCTAATTTATCTTTGCATTTCTACTTGTTTATTTTTCAGTGTTATAACGCACATCACATGACTAAATGCTGGTACCTATTCAGTCTCCCCCCCCTCCAGCACTTCACAATATGCTCTACCCTCAATGGAATTTGTCTTGTGCACTTATCAGTTATCCCTCCGTAATTGAGGACTGATGAAGGACACTATTTGTGTCGCTACCTGTTTCATACAAGGACCTATAACATTTTCCCCTCAGTGCCTGATAACATCTGATGCCATGTAAATGTCAGTATATCATCAGTCCACTCCTCTAGGGTAGCACCACATCAAGTCACTCATTCAGGGTGTCCAAGGAAGGGTGACAATCAATCCTGACTGTTTCTGACCTAAATGTGCTCGCCATGTATACCAACCCCACTGATTCCACCTACAGGTGGATGCAATTCACTCGGTCACCAGCTTTGAAAATAATTTCCCTATCTCAATGTCATTTATTCATGCACCCTTGTGTCTAAAATGTATTTCCTGGGGCAATGCTCAATAATGTCATTGGAAGCAATGTAACATTTAGTTCTAGCTAATTGAACCTGAGAATTGCCTAGCTCATGCTGTACATTTTCATTGTAGGGCTTTTTGTTGAGTGGCATATTTTCTTATTTAATTTTTGACAGTAAACTGTGCATGCAGCATTGAAACTGATGATAAACTGTTGTCCCCCTGAGCTTTCTCTGCACACGTTGATACTGTTATTTTGAATGCCAACTAAAAAAAGACACACAGTGTCTTTACATACATGGACAAAATGTTACCACAGCTGGATGCAATTATCCATGCAGTAAATCATGGCCTGCTTTTTGCCCATTGTTTTATTTGCTGTGTGATTATAAGCCAGCATTCCGTATGGCACCATCTTTACACAATTGAGAAGAAAGCAGGATTTTTTTGTCATGTTTTTCTAAGACCACTTCTATAAGGTTGCGTCATTTCTTTCACTGCCCATGGTTTACAACTTTAGAGCATCACTTTTTTCCTTTTGGTGTGTGGTATTTTTTAACTGGTATCCGATTGCACTCTTATATACCCTTTTATTGGTTTTAGCAATGCTTGTGGTGTTCTAGTTCATTGGGGTTTGTTTTTGCCAAATTGTGCCAGTTTATTCCATGTGCCCAATCAGACTCTTGTATACCATTGCTTCAATTCACGGTTTATGTTGTCTGCTTTCACACCATGTTTCCTTCCATGAAATGCAAATCTTGCCTAGATATCTCCCCGGGACTACTCCCCTTGACAGTACTTGTGCTTTTCATGTTTGTTTTTTAACCACAGAAAGATGCAATACATAAGATTACTTGTCTTCAACTCTCAATGGCCTCTTGTCAGACCTTTGCAAACAATTGATGCCAGTAATTTTGTAAGTGTAATTCACTTATGTCTTTGTGTGACTAGACCATGTGTTTTTGTGTCCCGGTGTTATCACCTCTCCCTTATACTCCTTTTTGTTTAGCCCACTTCAAGGCTTTCAAACTGTCTTTGACTGTACCTTGGAATCTACATTACATTGCTCAAATATAAATATAAATAAGCAGCTTGAGCTAAGATCATTATCTCAAGCAGCAGTCCTACCCCTTCTGAGAGTTTTGTCTTCATTCTTGTAGTGCCAGACAAGGATGAAAAGCTCTCTTGACTTTCCACAAAAAGTATAATGCCTTGTCTCAGGCTAGCAATGCTCTTTTGTAAGTCCCTTAGTGAAAATATGTTGATACACTTAGGTACCATCTTGTATTTGTCTAAGAGTCTGGCAAGCAGACAGTGGTCTACAAGCTACCTCACATTGAGTGCCTTGCTTTTGTAGTACTTCTTGTCAAATGTTTTTTATTTTGGGGGACTAGAGTACATTCAATATCGTGTCAGTCATTATTATTTATTTATGACTGAGCAGGGGCACTAGACACACAAGTGACACTTTTCTGTCGCAAGCCCAGAGGTTACAAGGTACAGACAGTATTGAAAGAAACATTTTAATGCAGATTAGATACGATGCAACATACACGGTTACAGCAGTTTCTGCTGTTTAGTTATGATACAAAATATGGTACAGAAAAAAGGGCACGTCATTTGCCACAATAGCAGTAATGCTGGTAAAAAATTCCATTAAGGCTGACACACAGCGAAAGAATACATACTAATTCTAGATAAATGCGATGGCCGATAGTGCAGAGTGACAGCAAAATACAGAGAAATGCATCTGATACTAGTGTAAGACCTCAATCGTGCCACAGGCACAGCATGGAAAGGGTGGATAGGCCAGGAAATGTCAGATGTGTGGTGAAAAACCTTTTATGTGAGACCAGTGGGATGAGTCGTAGTATAACTGACAATTGTACCAGTGCACCTGGTGATCCTAGGACTTGGGGAAGCAGGGAAATGAGAGATGTGTATGCCAGTGGTTTAGAGTGGGACACATTAGAAGGGACCAATCCCACTTTCTGTATAATGCACTGTTAGGTGAAAGTTAGTATTCTATGGTGCAATTGCATTGTCATGTTACTGTGTCATAACACAGTGTGTTAATGTACTCCAGCAAGATAGTGGCAGAGATGTAGCTGGTCTTTTTCAGCTCCACTATCAACTTTCCTCCAGCCACAATAGATGTGCGTCCATATATATGTGTGTGTGTGAGTGCGTGCATGAGCATGTGTGTGTGTGTGTGTGCACATGAGCGTGTCTGTGCATAAGTGTGTGTGTGTGAGTGTGTGTGCATGACCGTGTGTGCACGCATTACTGTGTGTGTGTGTGTGTGTGTGTGTACGCATGACCGTGTGTGTGTGTGTGTGTGCACATGACTGTATGTGTGTGCATGACCATGTGTGTGTCTATCCATGTGTTTGTGTGCATGTGTTGACAAGTGTGCTGATCAGTGTATTCTATAAACTGCACACAGTACAGGGGGGCCCTGGGTCGGTGTCACACACAGAGATGGGGATTGGGGTAGGCTGGAGGGCCTGTCCTTATTCTCCCCTTCCTTTACACTCCTGGGGTAGCCGACCTGGGGGCTGACTTCTCTTGGAGTGGAAGTAGTGGGCCACTAGGGAACCACCCTAGGGGCCACCCTAGGGGACCAGGAGGCCAGGAGAGACAGCCAGGAAGGTACGGGAAAGCCGCAAAATTTTTGCCCACCCACTCTCCCCCCCTAGTGTGTTACTTTTATAGGCATCTTCCCGTCGAATTTCTTACCTCCCGCCCACAGCAATATTCTAACCAATCATCTGTCAGTGGCCCTGCGGTGCCACCTGCTCAGCAGTCCTTCCCCTGTCCTCATTGTAGATAACCACTAATTGCTGCATTCAAAATGGGGGGGCTCCTCTTACTGTCTCTCTTTCTCTCTCTCAACTGTGGTGTTCTTTGAGGATGAAGTCATCCCGATCCATGCCATACTGAATAATGCAGCCCGCCAGCCTAGCCTCTCTGTGACACCTCCAGTGGGTGCCGACTGGATCCTCACATATGCCCTACCATTGTTACACCATAATCAGTGGGGTAACCCCCAAAAAGGGACGCAACCTGTCATGTACTTTTTATGCTCGATGCTCCATTATTGGGTCTACAGTTCCCCCTTACACCTGCCCTCCAAATTAGCACTCTGTGACAGGATACCAAGCCGCAAGCCCGAGTGGATCACCTCAAAGCATTGGCCACCGAGCAAGAAGAGAAGGCCCAAAGACAGTCCCATCCTCCTGTCTTTCGAAGCCCTTACAAAACTCTTATTCTTTCTGCTGATCTGTATTGGTAATGTTGAAATCAATCCAGGCCCTCCAGAGGGCATCACCTCCCCAGCAGATCTAGCCTCCATCAAAGGACTAAGCTTCCTTCATATCAATGCATGCAGCCTCCTGAAAAAGCTTTCATTGATACAAGTCTGGGTCTCCCATACCTTACCAGACTTTCTGGTAATTTACGAGACATGGCTCAAACCTGCAGCAACAGATAGGGAAGTAAATCTACCCAACTACCAAATATTCAGAGCAGACCGCCTGACAAGGGGTGGTGGAGTAGCTATTTATGTAAAATCAAATATATCTGCATCTTGCCTTAGCGCAACATCATTGCCCGAAGAATTTGAATGTATATCCCTTAAAATAACTCTCCCCAACACGGCAGCTTTTCAACTAGTTGGCTGCTATAGGCCCCCCTCTGCTGACCATAAGCTCTTAACCCACCTGGGAAACCTAATCAAACCGGGCCCTGAAGAAATCATTATCCTAGGTGATCAGAATCTAAATTGGCTCTCCAAGATAGCTGCACCTATAGTATCATTTTGTGATATATATGGGCTTACACAACTGATAAATGAACCAACAAGAATCAATTTAAAGAATAGAAGTAGTAGCACCCTACTTGACATCATGCTGGTAAACAAACCCCACCTGTTCTCGCACGCTGGAGTGCTATTCAGTGACATAAGTGACCACTGTCTTATTGTAGGAATAAGATCATCTGGCAAACCAGCTAACCCAGCAAAATTCCACCTGAGAAGACCTAAAAAAAACCTTAATATTGAGGGATATCTCCATGACCTATGCCACTCTACACGCTGGCAGGAATTCTACCTTACGCATTCTGTGAAAAAAGCACATCAGGTGTTAAATAGCATAATCATAGGTGCCCTCAATACTCATGCACCAATCACTAGTGTTAGAACGAAAAGCAAATCTTGCTGCTGGTTTTCAGCCGACCTTAAATCTGCACTGTTGGAGAGAGATAAGCTATGGAAACTGGCAAGGAAGACTAAGGAACCAAATGACTGGTTGCTGTTCAGGAAAGCTAGAAATAGCTGCACCAAAAAAGTAAGGGATGCTAAGGCTGCTTTCTATATGGCTGAACTTGATGCCTCTTACCACAATCCTGCTAGATTCTGGGGCACCATCAAGGGGATCTTAGGGCAGGACTCTAGCACCTCTCTGCCATCTCAAGTGCACCTTAATAAGGTTGCTATCTCCGATAAACGGGTAGTACTGGATGCGTTCAATAATCACTTCACAACGGCTGGCCTTGCTTTTGACTCCTCTCCAGCTAATCTACTGCGGGCACAACTTAACTTCCAGTCTACTGAGGTTCAGAGGGCTGATTCTTCCTCCTCATTCAAACCAGTTTTACTGAAGCAAGTAGAGGACCTAATGCTGCAATTGGACACTAAAAAAAGTGCAGGTGCAGACTCTCTTGACCCCCATTTTCTAAAAATTGCAATTCATGTGCTTGCAGTTCCCTTAACACATATTTTTAATCTATCTTTAGCCTCTGGTTCTATTCCTTCACTGTGGAAAACAGCACAAGTGTTTTCCCCTCCTAAAATCAGGGGACCCCATGGACCTCAACAACTACAGGCCCATATCCATTCTGCCAGTGCTTTCCAAGATGCTAGAGAAATTAGTGAGCATCCAATTAAGAGACTACCTTGAAGTTAATAATCTCTTAAACCCTGCTCAATCTGGGTTTAGGACCAAGCATAGCACCATCTCTGCACTGGCCAAAGTCACAAATGACTGGCAAACTGAGCTAGACAAAAAGAGCAGTGTCTGTGCTGTATTCCTTGATCTAAGCAAAGCCTTCAACACAGTGGATCATGAGCTGCTGCTCTCTTCACTGCACTCCATAGGCCTAGACCCACCCTCTCTTAAGTGGTTCAGATGTTACCTCACTGATAGAAAGCAGCAGGTGAAAGCTGAAGGTGACTTATCCTCATCAAAACCACTCCTAAGAGGAGTTCCTCAAGGATCTATCCTGGGCCCTATCCTTTTTGCCATTTACATTAACAACATTGACTCTAATCTCACCAAAGCCAATGTTCACCTCTTTGCAGATGACACTGTTTTATATGTCAGTAACCCATCACCTTCAATGGCCTGTGAAATACTACAATCAGAGTTCTCCCTTTTGCAATACCAACTACTTGAAAAAAACTCTTAAATGCAAAGAAGACAAAAGCTATGTTCTTCTCCACTAATTACTATACTAACACCTCCTCATCAAGCAATCTTCCCCAACTATCCACCATCCTTGGAGAAAGCCTTGACTATGTAGACAAATTCAAATATTTAGGGGTGTGGATTGATAACAGGCTTGATTACACTCAGCATATTGAAGAACTTCTGAAAAAACTTTGACAGAGGCTCGGTCTGTTCTTCAGAATTAAACATTTTCTAACCAGAGACTCAAGGCTGAGACTAATCCAGGCTCATTTCTTTCACTTATCGACTATGCAGATTTCCTTTATGGTCACTGTCCTATTTCCTATTTAAGTAAATTGGATACCTTGTACCACAGAGCTCTAAGGTTTATCACAGATCTTCCATTCAACACTCATCATTGCTCTCTCTATGCCGCAGTTGGTTGGTCATCCCTACACCTCAGAAGGAATAGAAATGCTGCACTATGGATATACAAAGCTCTGTCTAACAAACTTCCATCCTATATTTTAGATTGCTTTACACTGGTCACAGCTAGGTCATATGCCCTAAGAAGCAACAACTTCATCACATTTAAGCTACCCAAAGCCTGCACCCGGCATGGGAGATCTTCAATCAGTTACTCTCTAGCAATGGCATGGAATTCTCTACAGAAGACCCTAAAGTTGTCCATCTTTATACCTCTAACATCCTTTAAAAAGCTCTACATAAGTCTCTTCCTAGAGAAATGCAATTGCTATCACAAGGCCTAGTCCAATCACATTTATAACCCCCCCTTTTCAGCCAGCAATTATTATTGATAGCTCTTCCATAAATCATCCCCTTAGTTTTTTCTCTCCCTCACAGCCCTCTTATTTTGTATCTCAGCCCCCTATCATACCTTTTTCTACAGCTTTGCTACCCCTGACCAAGACCTCCACATCAACTCCTGGCACTTACTTCTACCCCAATCACTCCTCCATACCTCCTACTACTAGTAGCCTTAGTCTCTATCTAAATCTCCCACCAGCCCCTCCATGTCATTCTTCAGAGGCTGTTTATCATTATTTTAGCAGTCATCAATCATATCTGTCTGTCTGCGTTAGTTTGCCTTGGAGCCTGTAATACCGGCTACCCTGTGTTGCATGGTACTTTTACTGTATCCTACCTTGCCCTGTCAAGTTTTATCAACCCTTATCCTCCATTTGTATATATGTTTATATTACTGTATCTGTTTAAATAGAAGTGTTCTGTATATGTCTGCTATTGTACCTTCAATTTGTTCCTTGACCTATCAGGTCCATCTTGTAAATGAGCTTTGCTCAATGATGTCCGCCTGAATAAATAAAGATTTTGATTGATTGATTGATTGATTTTTTGGGCTGGCTGGATACTGTGGCCTGCTAGTGGCCTTTTTGAAGCCCTGTGTTTTTGAAGACTGAACTATATTGTTTGCTGTTTCTATTGACGTTTGGGCAGGTTATATGCTATTTGTATCCTGTTGCATATAGACAGAATTTTCATTCTTTGTAATTATATTTTGTTGTTTGTAATTATATTTTGTTCGAGGGAATAATATGAGCAGTGAGAGTGCTATGTAACACCTTTCATTCCACTTGTATCTGGTTCGGTGAGAGAGTCCCGGAGGGTGGTTTTTAAATTGTTTCCTCTGTTTATTATTTTATTATTATAATGATTTAATTATTATTATTTTTGTTTATTTTTGTGAGAGTGTTTAATTGTTTTTAAGTACCAG
Source organism: Neoceratodus forsteri (assembly GCA_016271365.2). Taxonomy (NCBI): domain Eukaryota; kingdom Metazoa; phylum Chordata; order Ceratodontiformes; family Ceratodontidae; genus Neoceratodus; species Neoceratodus forsteri. The sequence continues at coordinate 1,134,515,120 of CM028130.1, forward strand.
GTAGTGAGAGGACCTGGGAATAATTTAGAACTGTTTTGGTTCATTTTTGGTTGACCCCCAGGTTGTGAGAGGGCTTGTGGGTTAAATCAATTAATTAGGTTTTGTGTTAGAGAGTTGGTTAAGTCTTTTTTTGCAGGAAGTTTGTGGGTAGTTTTATTATATTTATTGTTTTAAATTGAGTAGCCAGATGTGCCTGCATGCCCCTCCTGTCTTATGCTATTTGGCCTCCGCTCTCCATGCCCTCCGTCCCTTCTCTTTGCCCCCCTGTCCACTCATACCTATCATCATTGTCGGGTGGTAGAGATTGCTCGAAGGGGGAGTGGGAATTGGGGGGGGTTGGGGGTTGTGGACAGTAGAGTGAGCAAGGCATTCCCATAGGGCTGGTTAGGCCCAGAAGATGCCCTGGGGTGAAATGGCTACTTGAATGCGATAACCCTGTTCTGGTTCCCATACCCAAAGTCACCTCCAGTTTTGGAGGGCAAGTGGTTGGGACAACTCACCAACCTTGTCCAACTCGGGCATTGTTGTGCAATGCCAGATCTGTCTGCAACAAGACTGGTCTTATTGCAGATTTTGTTGCAAGGGCACATCTGGCTTGCATTACCGAGACCTGGTTGGATGAGAACGAGGACCCCTTTTTAGAGGCCGCTGTTCCCACCGGGTACTCGGTTATACATCGCCCAAGATTGGATAGCAGGGGGGGTGGCGGTCTGTTTCAAGACCGAATTGGGCCTAACTCATGTACCAGTTGAGGAGGCCAGGTCATTTGAGTGTACTGTGGTAGCTGGTGTAGGGTGCAGGATTGCCCGCATTTATTGTCCACCAGGTGATGAGAAGCTTTCTTTTTCTGCAGGAAATAGCAGATTTTGCCACCGACATGGCCTTGGAGTCACCCAGATTGATGGTTCTGGGCAACTTCAGTGCTTGGGTCGACGACAAACCTTCACTTTTTGGTCAACATTTCCTCCGGGAGATGACATCTCTGGGCTTTACACAGGTTGTTTCCACAGCTACACACAAGAGAGGTCACTGTCTTGACCTGGTCTTCCTCCTGGGGATCAAGGCTTTTGATTTGGTGGTGGAACCAGTCAGTTGGTCCGCTCACTACTCAATTGGGTTCAGTTTTGAGGCCCCACTGGGTAGGTCAGCCCCTGTGGAGTTGGTCAGGTACCGCCCATTTCGGGACGCCATCCCTGAAGACCTGATGGAGGTTACTGACCTCTCATTATTTGATGAGTTTTGCACTGATCCTGAACAGCTGGTAGTGGCCTATAATAGGGCCATATCAGTAGCACTTGATCAGATTGCACCAGTCCATGTTTGCCCCTTCCATGTCGTCCCACTGCCCCATGGTTTGATGGGGCTTTGAGAGAGCTGCGGAGGTTGGGGTGTAGGTTGGAGCGTCGTTGGAGGAAGACCACCAATGATGCCATTCATCTTATTTTGCTAGAGCATTATAAACTCTACCAAACAGCAATTTCCCATAAGAAGGCAGAATTTCTGTCCAGGGAAATTTCTGTTGCATGGAATCGATCGGCTCTGCTCCTCAGAACTGTTGACAGATTGTGCAACTCAGCCTGTTAGCAGATCCATCGAGCCTTTACGCAAACTGACTGTGAGGAGATAGCTCGATTCTTTGCAAATATGGTTGAAGACATCAGGAAGGAGTGCCTCCAACCTCATTCCAAGGTTGTTGCAGTTGGTCAGTGTCCTGTCGCAGAGCCTGGAATTTCCTGGATTACCTTTGATCTGCCGGATCTCGTAGACACTATGAGGATTGTCCAAGAGATGCGTCCAGCATGCTGTAGTTTGGACCCTGGCCCTACTTCCCTGATTATGGGTTGCAGTGAGATCATCAGCCTAGTCTTAGCTCGGATAATCTGGTGTTCTTTAGATATGGGAGTTTTTCCTAGCTCTCTGAAGGAAGAGGTGGTGACTCCCCTTCTGAAGAAAGCTTCTTTAGACCCGGATGACCTAGCAAACTACAGGCCAATCTCTAACCTCCCTTTTTTGGAGAAGGTTATTGAGAAAGTTGTGGCTGTCCAACTGGATAACCATTTGACCATCCATAGTTTATACAAACCTCTCCAGTCTGGTTTTCATAAGAGGCATAGTACTGAGACTGCTCCGGTTCGGGTGCTCAATGATCTCCTGATGGCGAGAGATCAGAGACACAGCACTATTTTGGTTCTCCTTGATCTATCATCAGCTTTTGATACTATGGATCATGGGGTCTTGCTCGAAGACCTGAGATTCATTTGTGGACTGTCGAGTACGGTCCTCACATGGTTTTCATCGTTCCTCGAAGGGAGAACACAGAGAGTGGTTTTGGGTTTGTATTCATCCGGGGTCTTCTCTCTGCCTTGTGGGGTACCTCAGTGCTCGGTGCTTTCCCCCATGTTATTCACATTATATATGCTACCCCTCAGAGACATTGTAAGATGGTATGAGCTGAGGTTTCACTGCTATGCAGATGATACCCATCTCTACCTGTCTTTTGCACCTAACAAGGTTAGTGCTATCTCGGTACTGAACAAGTGCCTCACTGATATCCAAGACTGGATGAACACCAGGGGTTTAAAGTTCAACCCAGGAAAAACTGAAGTTATGGTGGTGGACCTGGGTCACAGGGTAGAGGGTTTGAAGACTGGTCTCCCCTCTGGATTAGTCCTGGGGGTGGACCAGATCCTCACCTCTGATAGGGTGCATAACCTGGGAGTGGAGCTTGACACTGGTCTGACCCTCCATTATCAGGTGCCTGCAGTTGTCAAGCTGGCATTTTTTCATCTTAGGAACATTGCCAGGATTAGGCACCTTGTTCCACCCAGTGACCTGCCAGTTTTGGTCCATGCTTTTGTGACATCTCGCCTTGATTACTATAACTCCCTTTACCTAGGACTTCCTGGGGTTGATATCTGCCACTTGCAGCTAGTGCAGAATGCGGCAGCACGTTTATTGACTGGGGCATCCAGAAGTTCTCATATTGCCCCTATGCTGCACACTCTGCACTGGCTGCCAATACAGTGGTGGATCACCTGTAAGTGGGTCTTTTGACCCACAAAGCCCTACAAGGTCTGGGACCCGACTACTTGAAAGAGCTCCTGGTGTCCTACACCCCTCTGAGACAGCTCCGCTCGGCTGATGAGGGGTTGCTGGAGATTCTGATGGTAAATTTGAAGTCATCTGGTGCCCGTGCATTTGGATTTGCTGCACCTACCCTCTGGAATTCTCTGCCTCGTCAGCTCCGGGAGTACAGGACAGTGGAGACCTTTAAGCAGGCACTAAAGACTTTTTCATGGCAGAAAGTGTTTCCTTTTTTGTTTTAATTTTTTTTTCAGTATTGTAACACCTGTTTAGATTTGTCTTATTGAATGTATTGAATATGTTTCTGTTTGCTCTTGATGTACAGCGCTTTGAAAATTTTGAAAGGCGCTTAATCAAATACATTTTATTATTATTATTATCATATTATAATGTCACTATGCAAGTAAAGGGACAGGTTCACAAGTCTGAATGTGTACAAATGTTGTTATTATGTCTGTGCACACTAAGAGCATGTTCTACAACTCAGGTGCCATTTATGCGAACCATGTTAGTACGGTACTATTCTCTGCTGAACCGAGCAGAACATGTGAGTCAAGCTGAATTCTCCACAGCACTTCAAACAGTGGTACCATATTGGTATACTCACAAGATCACATATGAACATACAAAACTGCCAGCAGATGCAGGCCATTCATTCAGTCTTGGCTATAGTGTGCATCACTGCAGTTCATGACACAGCATCTGCCCCCACAATCCCACCCCTTGTGCCTCCTTCCATTTTGTGTGCACTGCTTTAATCTGTCCCACCCAGCCTTGAAGCCCCCAATACTCTTCTTCGATATGACTTCCTCTGGAAGAGCATTCCACCCTGCCACCACCACCATCGCCACCCTTTCCATGAAATGGTGCCAACTTATTTCCCTCTTGAACATGTCCCCTTCCAACTTCTTCAGGTTTCCCTTGGTTTCCCTACCACCCTTCAGATTAAACATACACCTGGTGCCTACTCTGTTCAAACCCTTCAGGCACTTGAAGGTCACAATCATATCTCCTCACTCCCTTCTTTTCGCCAAGGTATGCATGTCACTCTCTGTCTGTCATCATATGGTTTGTCCCACAGCCCCTGGATTATTATTGTTCACCTATGCTGTACCCCCCAAGTAGTTTTATGTCCCTTTTAGAGTAGTTGTACCAGAATTGCAAGCAGTATTTATTGAAACAATTCTCCATGCTGCTCTTCCTGCTGCGCTTACCCTTTCTGCTTCCTTCCTTACCCTTCATTCCAATCACAAACTTTGTAACCCTGTAGTGGGTGTATGTCCATGTGACTCCTCTCCTGGTGATTTCCCACTCCAATGCCTCATTAACAAGTTTAAATGATACCTCTTGATGAAATCCCTTGCTTCTACTGCCATCCCAGTGCAACTGCCATGCTGTGTTATAATCTTTCCCCTGCATAAATATGTATTATCCTATGGGGTACCCCAGTCCACCATGAATCCATACCCCTTTGTACCCCTTTTTTCCCTCTGCCACTTGATGAATTCACATCACACAGTCATATTGCATAGCTGTGTTTGTTTTCCAGCATTGGCCAGACCACAAACCCATGCTGTTTACCTTCATGGAGATTGTTTCCATCCTAAAAATTCATTGGCCACAATCTTACTAGAGTGCACTTTAAACTTGCTTGTGCTCATTGCTATTATTTGTCCTGTGACCCAGTTCCCTATTAATCCTGTTTCAGGCTGCCCTTGAAAAACTGAGTGTGCATCCATGGTGTCAGCTGCTATGGCTTGAGATTACCCTCAAATTTCTCCAGGATACTCTGCGCCGGAATCCCCCTGTCTATAAGCCCTGGCTCTTGAATTTTGGGTCATAACTCCATTAAAACTGGTTACCTCCCATACTCTCGTGTTTCTGTCTTGGAAAAGTCAGTTTTGTGCTTTCAATCACATTGTCACATTTGGTTTTTGAGCATCAAGCTACAATAGTTGACCCATTTATCTTACCTTTCATCTAGATAGGCTACCCTTTAGCACTCACCCTATGACTGTGTCTCAGGAGGTGTCTGAATTCACTTTGAATTGAGCCCATTGGCCTGCCTGTATTCTTTTCAAATCTGCAAAACCCACTTCAGGTGCACCTGTATTCCCTGCACATCCACAGACCAAACCAATTTTTTTTTTATTTTAATTCTTTTTTTATTCCCTCTTTCACTCCAGTCCCTGTGTTCCCCACATTATTGCCACCACCATCCAACCCTCACCATATCTTGGACTATGCATTTGGCCCCATGGAGCCTTGCTTTGTCCCCCCCAGGTAATGTATTATTTGTGGGATATACCCTTATTGAGCCATATATTGGACAGCAGGTCGCTAAGGTAGAGCAGGCCCAGGTGTGCGAGTCCTCATGGGGGGCCATTTTCTTATTTTTCTCCGAAGAGCCAAGACATGGTTAGTGCACATGGGGGACCAGTGCACATGCACAATATGGATCAATGGCGAACATCATACACTGCCATACTAGTTCCTCTGTTGCATTGTCACCTGTGGTTACCTAATGTGCAGTAAAGTAATGGGGAAAGTTTCCCTCCCCAGAGGAGGAGGTGAAGGAGAATGTCCCCTGGGATGCTTGATCCTTTTTACTCCATCATGCCCCGATGATCCTGGCTCATTACCGAACCAGGGTCACTGATGCCATGTGTGGATCTACCACCGCTGCACTGTGGAGCTGGCTTTGGTACTCCAATGTTATCTGAACTGTGCCAGGGATGTCTAGCCATCCCCTATGTTGTTTGTTCCCTTTGCATAGTGTATTCTGGGCATTACGTTGGTAACTAAGTGCCTCTTCCGGTGCATAGCTTCTTCCATTTCACTCTATTACCCGAAAGCTGTCCAAACCATTCCTTTAACGGTGGTCCAGTGGTGCAGAGGCTGAAGCACAGAGTGTTCCACGACCCACCACATGGTCCATCCTGGTTCGAGAACAGATCACTTGGGGTCAGCTGGGTGAAGGAGGATGGTGTGTCCACAGACAGCTCTCCTCCTTTGGTGAAGGTGAACACAGCAATCTGCTACTTGTCTGCCACCCATTGGATTTAGGAAATGCTTCCTAGAGGATCAAAAGGGCACATCCACACCATGATATGACATAAATGCCCAACCTCGGGGACTGGGTAAAAAAAATTATGGAGCAACACAACCTGATCTGCAGGATGATGGCCGGTGACCCTGCTCTTCACCCCCCCCCACATGGCACACAGTCACCCATTAAGGTAAGGAAGTAGTTGGGGTAAGGCCTGGAACAGCAAGAGATTGAGGCGGTGGGTTGCCATCAAAAGGTGGGGCTGCTTGGGAAGTGCAGGCACTAGAATACATCTCAATGGATGGGGAGTTCATCATTATGCCACTGCATGTGAACAACTACTGGAAGGGCCAAAAAATAGCTGGAGAAAAACTCCTCTGGCTTTATGAATGACATCCAGCCTCTTATGCTGCACCACACCAGCAACCAGGCAGCCTGCCATGGTAAAGCATTAATGGTAAGTTTTCCATCTGTCGAGTGATGGGGCTTGGAGGACAGGGTGTAAGTGGTCCGCCACAGTCATAGGAAGATAAAAGTAACTATGAAAAAAAAAGCTTGGTGCATGATCACTTTCCACGACCGACTTAACATAGAAACATAGAATTTGACAGCAGATAAGGACAGCTTGGCACACCTAGTCTGCCCATTTCCCTATCTAACAGATAAGCTGCATATCCTAGTTAACCAATAGTCTACTTCCTGCTACCCCCCTCTAGAATTGCCTTATGTCTGTCCCCTGCATTCTTGAATTCCCCCACTGTTTTGGACTCTATGACCTCCTCATGTAGGCTGTTCCATGCATCTACAACCCTCTCTGTGAATAAATACTTCCTCCCAATACCTCTGAGCCATCCCCCCTCTATCTTCAAATTATACCCCCTTGTCCTTGCACATCTCTTTTTTTGAAAGATTCTACCCTCTTGGACTTGTTGATTCCCTTGAGATATTTGAAAGTTTATATCATGTCCCCCCTCTCCCTCTTTCCTCTAGGCCAGTGGTTCTCAAATGATGAGGCCAGCCTCCCAAGGGAGGCCTCATACTGTTCCAAGGGAGGCCCAGTCAAGTCTGATAATGTACAGTATTTTAATTTTAAGTTTTGAATGTTTTGTTTGAAGGGACGAAGCAAACTAAATATGGATAAGGACAGGTGAATGCCTTGACTTATTCACAAATTGGTGACCAGGAAAGGCCCTGAGCCAAAGCTTGTTTATTCTGTAGATGTATATTTACATGTAAATTGGTGACTAGGAAGGCACACCGAGTCAAGACTTGTTTCTACAGTAGATGTTTATATGCAAATTAGTGACTGGGAAAGGCCCACTGAGTCGAGGCTTGTTTCTACAGTAGGCATTTATTTATATATGTAAATTGGTATCTGGGAAAGACATGCTGAGCCAGTGCGTGTTTCAGGTGGACCTCAGTAAGGGTACAAGAAGTTGCTTAACAACGTAAGAGGGGCAGAGATGATGTGGCCAAGTTACCTGTTCCAGATTGAGAGGAAGCAGAGTAATAAGGGTCCAAGACTCAGAATAGTGGCATGACAAGGACAACCTGGGGTGTGGGGTTGGGGATTGAGAACAGTAAGTTGAATAAAGAGAGAATATACTCCATCAACATTATTAGTCCTGCTTTATTCCTGATATACTGTGCAAAAGTATGTTTTTTTTTTTCTGTGGGGAGGCCCAAGATTTTTTCCAAATTTGAGGGAGGCTCGGAATCGGTTCCATGGACTTGGGGGAGGCTCACTATCGCAAAGTGAGAGAACTAATGCTCTAGGCTATACATCTAAAGCTTCTTTAGTCTTTCTTCATATGTCTCCTGGTGCAGACCCTGAACTATTTTGGTTGCCCTCATCTGGACAATCTCCACCCTGTCTATGTCTTTGCGGAGATGGGGTCTCCAGAACTGTGCACAGTACTCCAGATATGGTCTTACCAATGTCTGTACAGAGGGCCAACAACTTTCTGTTTATACTGGTGATGCCTCTCCATATGCATCCCAGTATCTCCCCATCCCTCTTTACTTCCTTCTTCCATAATTGGCCCACCTATAGGTCATCTGATATGACTACCCCCAGGTCTCTTTCCATTTTTTTTTGTTGTCAGTATCTCACTCTCCTTTGTGTACTCTTGTCCTGGGTTTTTGTTTCCCAGGTGCATTACTTTGCACTTATTTACGTTGTATCTAATCTGCCATACATTTGACCATTCCTCCAACCTTGCCAAGTCCCTTTTCATCCTTTCCACCCCACTGTGCATATCAACCCTGTTGCAGATCTTTGTGTCATCTGCAAAGATACTTACATTCCCCTTCAGTCCCTCCACAATGTCACTTATAAAGACATTAAAAAGGGCCGACCCCAATACCGAACCCTGCGGTACCCCACTAGTAACCGTCCTTTCTTGATTGTGGACTCCATTTACTAACTTACTCCATAACTGTGCTACACCATTTTATGACATCCATATAGGGAGACCATGAGCTGCTTGTCATTGGACTCAGTAAAGTGTCATTTTCAAGCACTGTTTTTATCAGTTTAAGTGTGAATTACCTAAAACCAGGCTGAACAGTTAACTAACAATAGCCCTGTTAGTTCACCAATGGCTCTTATTTTTGGAAATGTTCACTTGAACAACAAAAACAGTGCCTGAAACTAACACTCCCTAGGCTTTGGTGGACCATTCCCCCTATTCAGAGATCATAAAACATCAGAGCGTGGATGCAATGCCATCTAGTATGAAGTGGAAATATATCATGTGGCTAGTCTCTTGGGAGCAAATTATGATCACTTCCCTTCCTTGTGCGGAGAGAGGGGTGTGCTGTTTTACAAAAAATTAAACAAATGCCACATAGGTACTCTGATTTTAAGTAATTGAACTTCAATTTTTTTTTTAGCATTTATACAGTATATTATATACAGAGAAAGCATCTTTTTGTTTTTCTAGTAGTCTGTTATTTCTGATTAAGTGCATTTATTTGTTATCCCAACCACATGATGACTGATTCCCTTCCAACTTCCTCACCTTATTGTCTCCTCTACCAGTTCCTTGTCACACATACACACACACACACACACACACACACACACACACAAAATAGCTTATTGGAAGGGCAGTGTGACGAAGTTGGTCGGGGTTGTGGAATGTTGGAAAGATATCACCACTGAGGGGAGCGAGTTGTTGTTGGCACTGTATTGCTCACTGGTAAGACTTCACCTGGAGAACTGGCCTGCAATGGAGCATACCACAGCATGAGGTTGATCCAGAAGTATGCTACTAAGTCTGTGTGTGCCTCATGATCGACCACGCAGTCATTTGTATAGAAACAAACAGAATTTGATGGCTGCTAGGGACTAATTGGCCCACCTAGTCTGCCAATTTTTTCTACCTTTTTCATATACTGCATATCATCAGTGTTCTTCAGCCTTACCCTGTCTTTCCTATCGCTAGAGTTCCTTTATGTCTGTCCGATGCATTTTTTTAATTTCCTACTGATTTTGCCCCTAAACTTTGGCCGGGAGGCTGTTCCATTGCACCTTTTGAAAAAATACTTTCTCACCTTATCCCTAAATCTACCCCCTATATTTTACATCATGTGCTCTTATTCTTGGAACACCTTATTTTTTTCTGTAAAGATACTACCTTCTTGTACCTTATTTACACCCTTGAGGTATTTTACAGTCTCTATTAATTCCCCCCACTCCCTCCTCTCCTCCAGGGAATACATATAAAGATCCTTGACTCTCCCCTCATATAACTTTTGATGCAGCCAATGTACTATTTCTGTTGCCCTTCTATCAGCTGCTTCTACTCTGTCAATGTCCTTCTTGAGATGTGACCTCCCGATATTGGATTTGACCTTTGAGTCAGATACTCTGTTTCAGAGGTTCCACATCAAAACCAATAAAAGCATTCAAGTACAGTATTACAGTGTTACAGAGCATACATTAGATAACGCTGGATAAAAGGGAGTAAATTGGCTTGAGATCTCTAAACACAATCCAATTAGCTTGTGCATAGTTATGGACAGGACAAAAATAAAAACAGCTAGAACATGTAAAAATAATAACAGTTCTATTGTCAACGTTCAAGAAATCTAAGTGCTAGCTTAAATTAGATTAGCCTCATGAACAAACAGTGCTATGATGTGAACATAAAGTTACAGTATAGAATTTGAATGTTGAACTGAAAGCATGGTAAGGAGGTGGCTAAGAGCAGACAAGAGGCAGAGGCATAGATGGGGGAATGAGGGTAAAAGAATAAGGAACATAAGAGGTAAGAAGGGGCAGAATGTAAGCAGGGGCAGAAAATGCACAGGCAAGTGCAGTGGAGTACAGTAGAGGTGGGCTGGTAGGGGTTGAAAAGAGTGAAGAAGGGTGGCTAGGGCAGTAAGGGGTAGGATGAACAAGGGAAACATGGGTAACAACTTCCAGAGTCCTGCAGCTGCCAACTTACTGACATGCCTGAGAGGGGTGTGGGTGAAAGCATGAAGGAGAATGTGGAATAGTCCAAATACATACAACTGAGGTAAAGATAGGGGTAAGTAAGTGAGGAGAGGTAAAAAGAGAGGAAACAAAATATTGCTGAAGTGACGAGTGGAGTTAGGAGTCAGAAGTTGTGATGCCAAGGGTGCAACATAATGTGATCAGGGAAATACTGCCTGGGCTGGTGGATGGCACAGGATACTGCTTCTATGGCATTGTGGGTTGTCCCTGATGAGGTGATGTCAGGACAAAGAAAGGTGTTTCGTAGCCTGACGACATGGCAGGTGGAGCTAAGGAATCTGATGACATTAAAGTCCTGGTTTACATGTCCGTGTCGGGGCAGTGCAGCCCTTGACTCTGCTGGCAGGGTTGAAGGAGTACAAATCACTGTTCCCTCTACTCTTCTCACTTCACCTTTCCCTTGCCAACATGTTGCCAGGCTCACTGTGCTGCTTTCATCACCAAATACTGGTTTCAGTACTTTGTCTTATCTATCTTCCTTCCTATCCCCTTCTCCATCATGATCTTATTCATTTTGCTCTACAGATTCCCACACCTACATTCCCCAACCATGCTCCACTGCTGACCAAGTGGCCTTCTGATATCACCTTGTATCCATCTGAAATTGGTTCCCCTCCCCCTCCATCTTTCCCCTTCTTACGTCCCTAGCAACGCATGCTACTGTACTCTAACAGTAGTTCTAGGAGTAGTATATGTTGTCTATCCACACAGTCAGGATGCACTACTTAAAGTTTTGCCTCATCATTGATCTGTACAGGGGTAACACCACCTCTCTTTTTCTGATATTAGTGCCCCTCCCCTTGCACTTCATCATTCACCTAGCCTTTCACATTGCCTTATAACACACTGCTTTGCTACCATCTGGTTATCAGATATGATTACACACAGGTCCTGTGCCTGTTTTGGGGTTGCCAGCACCTCCACTCCCAACTGTTATGTTGCCCTCCAGGTTTTGTGCATTATGAGCATAACTTTGCACTTTTTGTAATTGAGGTCAAATTGCCATTCCCTGGACCACTCTTCAATCTTTTTATCAGGTCTTTCTCCATTATTCTTGGCTTACAAGTGTGTCCACTAGTTTTGTGTGTTATCCAGTCAGGCATATCTTCACTTCCATCTCCTCTCTTATGACACCAGTAAAGGCATGGAAAAGGACCATTCCTAGTACTGATCCCTGTGGCACCCCACTGGTGACCCTGCCTTCTTCTGATTCAATCCCATTTACCACAACACTCTCACTATTGTTACTCATTGAACTTTGTACCCAATTATACTACCTTTGGAACCACTCCCTGGCTGTCCAATTTCTTTACCAGTCTTCTATGTGGAGCTGTGTCCAAGGCTTTACTGAGATCAAGGTAGGCCACATCCATGGCTCCACCCTAATCTAACTCCCTGGTCACCTGGATGAAGAACCCAACATGGTTTGTTTAGCAAGATGTCACACCTGTTAACCCAAGCTGCCTCAGATCTTGCAAGCCATTGGTTACAAGGCATTCCACAATCATTTATTTTAGTAGTATTTCCAGAACATTGACCACAGATGAAGTCAGAGTAACTGGTCTGTAGTTACCTACCTCCTCCTTGTTCCCACTTTTATGATATGGGAGCACATCTGCACTCATACAGTCCCCTGAATCTTCCCATTTCTAGTGCAGGCTGAACAGTGCAATCTGATGTGCTGTCATATCCTAAGTTCTCCAGATATCGTGTGATGAACCCTATCTGGACCAATTGCCTCTTCCAGCTTTAGCTCTACAGATTCCTTGGGGACTGTCCCCTTTGTAATTAGCTATTGTCCAGCTACCTTCCTTTGCCACCTTTATCCCCTGTCTTTGATTCATCTTCAGCCCCATGCTTTGTACATATTAAATAAGAGATTGCCTGACTATGCACATTTTTTAAGATGGAATTTAAATTGCACCTTTTTAGCCTAGCTTTTAATGAGGATATTTAATATTATATTATTGTAGCGTTCATTTGTTATTGTTTAAATCATTAGATTATATTCGATTGATTTTATGAATGTTATGGTTCTTATGTGGTTTTAAGTACTGGTGCCTTGAATTGTTGAAAGGTGCCTTTTATAAAGAAAATTTAATAGAATTCAAAAGTACAAGTTCTTGTTCATTATGTCTGCTTCTTCTTGCTGTCTTCCACACACTCACCTTGTGCCTTATTATCCCTGCCTTATTCTTTCTCTCATCTGTCTCTATCCCCTTTTTACTGATTTGGAAATGTTCTCCTCCATTTGTTTCTTGGTACACACCAAGGCAAGCCAAACACCGGCGTTTAATGATGCCAGGAGGCAGAACTTGTTAATTTTACAACTGAATGTTGGTGGTTACTGAAAGGGCAACAAAAATAAGCTGGAGAAAGATTTCATTTGGCTGCAGGATGACATCTGGACTCATAACCCCTGTCCCAGTGACCATGCACCCTGTGGTTGTAAGGAACAACAATTAAGTTCTTGTGGTGGGGGGGGGGTGACAGTGCTGAGAGGACCACCGGGTATAATGATAGACTTTGACAGCAGATAAGGACCACTTGGCACACAAAGTCTGCCAATGTTCCAACGTTTTGGATAAGCTTCAGGTTCCATCAGCTTACTTCCTCCTCCGCCCCGCTAGAATTGCCTTAGGTGTATCCTATGCATTCCTACATTCGCCATTGTTTTTGAACCCACTACTTCCTCTGGAATGCAGTTCCATGCATCCACTACTCTCTACGTGACCAAAAAAATACCTCACATTACCTTTCAGCCATCCAACCTCTATCTTCAAATTGTGCCCCCTTGTTCTTGTATGTCTCTTTTTCTGAGAAATGCTACCATCTTGGACTTTGTTGATTCCCTGATTCCCTTAATGTACTTTAATGCTTCTATGTCGTCAACCCCCCCTTTCCTCTAGCTCTCTTCATATGGCTTCAGATGAAGACCCTGCACCTTATTAGTTGCCCTCCTCTGGACTGCCTCAACACTGTCTGTTCTTGTGGAGACTGGGGTCTCCAGAACTGCATGCAGTACTCCTGATGTGATGTAATGTTCCCTGGGTTTTTATTTCCTATGTGCATTGCTTTGCACTGCTTTGCATTGAATCAAAGCTGCCATACTTTTGATCATTCCGCCAACCTTGCCAAGTTCCTTCTCCTTTTATGTACTTTTCCTGAAAGTGTGCTAGTTCAACTTCAGATACGAATATAGGAAGAAACCAGCAGAAGAAAGCATTTCGGTCTATTGAACCTACTTGTATTGTAGGGTCCACAGTTTGAGGTGCAACCCCAGCCTCCTTTTACACATCCTCACTACCATTATCCTTACCTACCCCTATGCCTATCCTAGCCTCTCTTAAATCTGCCCACTGTCTTCAATGAGATTAGCACATTTCAAGTGTACACCACACTCTCTTTAAATAAGTGCTTCCTAACCTCCCTTCTTAACCTCCCACACCATAACTTAATGCTGTGCCCCATACTATTATGGTCCCTCCTTACCAGCCTTATTTATTCCAGTATTTGATGGTCCCAACCATGCCTCCCTCCCTCCATCCTTCTCTCTCTCTCTCGCTCTACTCTATCCTCTGGGGAGTACATGTTCAGTACCCTTAACTTCTCTTCATATGCCTTTACTCTTCTCACCCACTGTTATTTTTGTAGCCCTCCCTTGTACCGTCTCTAAAAGGTTAATGCCCTTTTTGAGATTTTGGCAACAATACAGAACTCCATACCCTAGATGTGGCCTTGTCAGTGACTTGTACAAGGGAACAATAATCTTCTCTCTCCTACTACTGTGTCCACGAGCTATGCATCCGAGCATCTTATTTTCCCTTTTTGTTGCTTTGTTGTGTAACCCCCCTACAAACTGTTTTTCCCAACAAATATTCAGTGAGCTTGTCTTAATGATCACTGCCAGGCTGGTGTCCATGGTTCTAGCCATATAACAGTTATGTGTTAGAGCCTGTAATGGTTCTGATTACAGTCTCTCTAAGAACAGCCAGGGTGCAGTTGTAATTGAACTTAGGGTGTGTTGAGTGTTTCCATGCTCAAGTCCCTCGCTTTCTAATCGCTCCGTTTATGCCATCATTAATTGGGCTAGGAGAGCTCTTTTTCAAGATGTGCTGGTTTACTGACTATTCCTTAGAGGAATAATAAATATTGTAGTTTGTTCTAATCTGCCTCTTGATCCTGAACTGTTGAATTGTAAAAGTCAGTACGTTGTGGCTCTAAAATGGAGCATTCTAGCAGGGGCTGTGTGGGGTCAAAGTCTGTGGTGACTGCAGTTTTGTACAGTTGGCGCCTTTTGCACTGGGAGGTGGAGCCTTGTTGTGACTGACATCCGAGTCAGTCAACTGGACCTCTTGATAGTGTGGCCATCCATCCCCAAGCTACTTTTTGTATGAGGGTATATTGAAGTGGGAAGCTGGAGACACAACAGCTCGAGCCAGTTGAGCGAGCATTATTAGTTTGCATGAGTAGCACACATCCAATTAGGAAAGACGGTCAGCACTCCATATGGAAATAAATGCTGTTTAATCCAAATATTTGTGAATTTCAGCAGCTAAGTACAAACAAAACCAGCGGCTGTACGGCATACAAAAGCTGATATATGGTAGTCATGATAGCAGTCTGCTATATGTTCTACAGAGCTTATAGCTACCACATACTTCAAAACAGCACACCAGCTTGACCATGCTGTTTGGAAGCCCACGGTAGCTATAAGCTCTGTAGAAGACATAATATACCGCTATTGTGACTACTATATCTCAGCTTTTGTATGCTATACAGCCACTGGTTTTGTTTGTACTTTGCTGCCGAAATTTGCAAATATTTGGATTAAACTTCATTTATTTCCATATGGAGTGCTGATTGTCTTTCCTAGTTGAATGTGTGCTACCCATATTTCTGCAGTATTTGTGTCTGTATGCCAGTATGAATGTGTGTGTGTGTGTGTGTGTTTGTGTGTGCGTGTATGCATTTGTGTGTCTGTGTGTGTGTCTTTATTTATAAATGTGGCTATACATGACATAACATGCACTGTGCATCATCAATTCACACCTGCAAACTTCAGTATGGTAGTCTGGAACCAGTTAAAATCCATGCTAGCCCTTGTGATGGTGTAGTGATAGACTAGCGAGACTCGACTGAGAGCCGTAGGTCGGCACAGATTTTGTAGGTGCTCTGACATTGCGCCTGTGATGGAAGATTAGGGCAACTGAACATGCACTCTCAGTAAATGAGTATGGAAATGGAGAACATGATATACACTTTTGGTAAGAAAGGGAGCTACGCTTTCTACAAAAAGTTTTAATTTTATATTTCCTTATTGGCATTAAGCAGAGAATTGCAGGATTCCATTAAAAGTGTAGTAATTTTATAACCAGAGGGAGTGAGATACAACTGAATTTGCTTGAGTGCTGGGGTTGAGACCCAGGATTTGGAAGGATATTTTTGTAACAGTTTAAGTGTTCTGCTGGCTGAGAACTTAAGTTTTTATCCCTGGTTTCACTGAAAGGTTCTGTGTATTGGAATCAGACATAGCAGTCTGCCTGCATTGAAAGGCCTGCTTACATCACAGGTGTCACTAGTCAATCAATTGGCTCTGGGTGGGGTTTCATCATAGCTTGCCCTAGGCATCCTTCACAGTTAGAAACCAGTCACACTGACTTTAAATTGTCTGTTGGAAGCTGAGAAAGTTACTGCAAAGAACAAGCTGCAATTCCATTTAGGACCTGGAAACCTGATTAAGGCTTAATACTGCAGAGCACTTGGTAAGAAAGGGAGCTACGCTGTCTACAAAAAGTTTTATTTTTATAGTTCCTTATTGGCATTAAGCAGAGAATTGCAGGATTCCATTAAAAGTGTAGTAATTTTATAACCAGAGGGAGTGAGATACAACTGAATTTGCTTGAGTGCTGAGGTTGGGACCTAGGATTTGGAAGGATATTTTTGTAACATTTTAAGTGTCCTGCTGGCTGAGGAGTGAGTTAGACTCAGTAGAGTGGTTTGTGTTGGAGCCGTGGTCTAGTAAATTGTGGTATTAGTTGTATTACTGTAAAGGACAGTACTTACCAGGGTGGTGGAGCAGTTGAGTATTTGATTGTTTCTAACAGTCACCAGTGGCTGTGCACTACCCATCCACCCTTCCCCACCCCCACCCCACCAGGCATGGCATTTCCTTTATAGACACAGTTCTGACATCACTTCCTCAGCAGGTCGAGGCAGAACTGTCATATTCCTAATAACCCTGCAACGTACATAAAGAGTAGGTACACAAAACAAGTAATAATACATATATAATTACATATTGTATATAATAAAGGAGTGGGACATGTGGGGAGTGGTGCAATGCACTGGCTGTGGGGCAGCAGTTTTCCAGGAGACATTCTGGAAAATGTGTTGCTGTCCTATATGTAGACAACTGTCAGCTCTGAGAGAGGAGGTTGCCCACCTCCAGGCTGAGTTAGCAAGGACTAAGGAGGCCTCCCTCTCCCAAAGAGCACCACTGCCACAACCACTGAGTCAGAGGTTTCGGAGTATGAAGAGCAGTTGGACCACAGGGGGTTCTGGGAGGGTTCTGGTGGTGGACCAGAGGCGAAGCCCTCCAGTTGTACCTCTACACAAATCGTATGCCATTCTGGCAGAGCAAGGTTCCTCTATGATGGCACCCTCAGTGGAGACCCAGAAGAATGTTGAGGACATCCACAAGGGAGACTCACAAAAGGGTGGCAAGGGACACCACAGGGGAAATAAACAGCTACTGATAGGGGACTCAATTTAGAACTGGGGAAGGGAGAGAAGGAAGTAAGCTGCCTGCCTGGTGCCATGGCCTGGAGGGACAAGAAGTGCATCCTCACAATTGCAGAAGCAGCATCACAGGAGAGAAAACTGGATATCATTGTCCACCTTGGGACAAATGACCTAGCTAGGCATGGGATCAGTGCAGTGCAGAATGAATTTGTGGAGTTGGGGAGGGACCTCAGACAGGTAGCAAGCACAGTAACCTTTTCAGAGGCGCTACCAGTCCATGGCAGGAGTGAGGCTAGGGTACTGCACACCATGCAGTTTAATGAATGGTTGCAAAACTGGTGCAGAGCACAGGGCTTTGGCTTCATTGAGGACTGAGGGTCCACCTGGAGAGATAAAGGTCTATACTGGTATAACGGTCTGCATTTTTCCACAAAGGGGACCAAGCACCTAGGTGATAGGTTTAAATGCTTCCTTGGCAAGCTTTTAAACTAGATAAAGGGGGAGGTACTGACAAAAGGCAGGAAAAGTCAAGTTTCCCCCCACAAAACATGGCAGGTAGTAGGGTAAACACTGAGGTACAGAGCTCAACACAGGGCAGGACGGGGGTAAATGGTAAAATAGATAAGAGCAATAAGAACAGGGATGGGGGGAAAAAGTATAAAGCCAACACTAAATGGAGGGCAATGACTACCAATGCCTGTAGTCTGGGAAACAAGCTTTCTGAGCTAGTAGCTTTGATGGAAGATGAACAATTGGATATTGTGGCAGTCACAGAAACATGGTACACTGAGAACCATGACTGGGATGTCAATATACCAGGGTACACAATCTACAGAAGGGACAGGGAAGGTAAAAGAGGAGGTGGAGTAGCTCTGTACATAAGGGAAGGGATCCAAGCTACAGAACTAAAAAATAAAGGAGACGGACAAGAGGCACTCTGGGTCACCTTGGAGATGGGGAATGGCATCACAGTCCACACAGGGGTTGTATACAGACCCCCATCTCAAGGGGAGGAAATGAAAAAGAAAATGATAGAGGACATTCTCAAAATGGCTGAAAAAGGGGAGATACTGTTGATGGGGGACCTGAATATGCCAGATGTTAACTGGAGAACATGTACTGCAGCCACATCCAGGAGCAGGGTCATTCTCGATGCCCTGCAGGGGGCAGACCTTAGCCAGCTAGTGCTGGAACCCACTCGGGAGGGAGCAATACTAGACCTGGTACTCTGAAATGGAGAGAGGATCACAAATTTAGAAATCGGTAGACATCTGGGAACAAGCGACCACTGCACAGTGTGCTTCACAATGAGCACAACCATGGAGATAAGCCATACAAAAACAAGGATACTGGACTTTAGAAGGGCTGACTTTGGCAAAATGGGTGAACACCTGAAGAATGCACTAGCAAATGGTCAAATAGGAGGGGTGGAAGAACAATGGAGAATAATCAAAACTGCCATCGTAGAGGCAACAAATCTTTGTGTAAAACAAATAAAGAAAACAAAGTGGAGTAAAAAACCACTGTGGTTCTCAAAAGAGGTGGCAGGGAAGGTTAAGGAGAAAAAGGCTGCATTCAAAAAGTGTAAGGAATCACAGAAGGAGCACGACAGGGAACTGTATTAATTAAAGCAGAAAGAAGTAGGAAAAACAGTCAGAATAGCAAAGGCACAAACCGAGGAAAAAATAGCCCACTCGGTCAAAAGGGGGGATAAAACCTTTATAGGTACATTAGGGAGCATAGAAAGGTTAAGGGAGGATAGTGAAGATTAATAAAGGAGAGGAGTTGGGCAGAGGAGACAGTGAAAAGGCAGAGATACTGAATGAATACTTTTGCTCAGTATTCACAAAAGAAGATGAGGAGCAGTTACCTAAACCAGACAATAGAAGTACTCTGGGTAGGGGGGTTGACACCAGTCCATTCACAGAAGAAAGAGTACTGAAAGAACTCCTAAAACTCAAGGTGGACAAAGCAATGGGGCCTGACGGGATTCACCCCAGAGTCCTAAAAGAACTAAGGGGGGACCTAGTGACACCACTGACCACACTTTTTAACAAATCATGGCAGGATGGGGTGGTACCTGAGGACTGGAGGAGGGCAGATGTGATTCCCCTTTACAAAAGTGGGAGCAAGGCAGAAGCAGGAAACTACAGACCTGTAAGTTTGACCTCAGTGGTAGGGAAAATGATGGAATCACTTCTGAAAGAAAGAATTGTTGAGCACCTAGAGGCCAGCGGGGCACAGGACCCAAAGCAGCATGGATTTACAGCAGGAAGGTCATGTCAGACTAATCTAATTGATTTCTTTGACTAGGTGACCAAAATAATAGACCAGGGAGGTGCTGTGGATATGGCCTACCTAGACTTTAGCAAGGCATTTGACACAGTCCCACACAAAAGATTAATAATCAACTTAGCCAGCCTGGGAGTGGGTCCCTGGGTGGTAGCCTGGGTAGCGAACTGGCTGCACAACAGGACACAGAAGGTAATAGTGAATGGAACACATTCCAAAGAAAGGGGGTTACTAGTAGAGTACCTCGGGCTCAGTACTGGGTCCAATCCTCTTTAACATCTTTATAAGTGACATTGCAGAGGGTCTGGAGGAAAGGTGTGCCTCTTTGCAGATGACACAAAGATCTATAACAGAGTTGATACACAAGAGGGGTAGAAAAGATGAGAAGTGACTTGGCAAGGTTGGAGGAATGGTCAGACATATAGCAGTAGATTCAATGCAAAGAAGTGCAAAGTAATGCACCTGGGAAACAAAACCCAGGAGAAGAGTACACAATAGCAGGAGGTACTAACAACAACAAAAATGGAAAGGGACCTGGGGGTAGTCATATCAGATGACCTAAAGGTGGGTAAGCAATGTGAAAAGTTGGTAAGGAGAGCCAGGGGGATTCTGGGATGCATAGGAAGGGGCATCACAAGTAGAAAAAGGGAAGTGGTTATCCCTCTATACAGACAGTTGGTGAGACCCCATCTGGAGTACTGTTACAGTTTTGGAGACCTCATCTATGCGAGGACATAGACAGGATGGAAGCAGTCCAGAGGAGGGCAACTAAAATGGTGCAGGGTCTACATCAGAAACCATATGAGGAGAGACTGAGAGAGCTTAATATGTATACCCTTGATGAAAGGAGGGATGGGGGGACATGATAGAAACATTCAAGTACCTCAAGGGAATCAACAAAGTCCAGGAGGTAGCATCTTTCAAAAAAGATGTGTGTAAGAACAAGGGCACAGTTTAAAGATAGAGGGGACAGCTCAGGGTAATGTGAGAAATTATTTTTCACGGAGAGAGTGGTGGATACATGGAACTGCCTTCCTGAGGAGGTCGTTGGGTCTAAAACAGTGGGGGAATTCAAACATGCATGGGACAGACACAAGGCAATTATAGTTGGGGGTTGCAGGAAGCAGGCTGTTGGTTAACTAGAATCTGCAGCTTATCCAGTAGGTAGGGAAATGGGCAGACTGGGTGGGCCAAGTGGTCCTTATCTGCCGTCAAAGTCTATGTTTCTATGTTTCTATGTTAAGTACCTATAAGGTTCACGCCAGATGCTAGTGTATCTAGTATCAAAGTTATGCTTTATTCATGCCAGATGGCATGCTGCCTAACCACCTCTAAATAATATCTATGTTGCACATTATCATAAAATGAGTTTATAGTTCCATTTGTTGTCACATTGCCTATCCTATCAATTAATGTTTTGCTACTGCTCTGCTACAGATGTGATTCACTGATATTATTTTTAGAAACATTCTGTCGGCATGTGTGATTACTTTTCCACTGTGCAATTCCATCTTACTGTTTCTGTTATAATTTTTTTATTTTTCTGTCTTACTGTTTCTGTTGAAATGTTTTATTTGTATTAACTTCCTTACAGACGTCAGTTAACTACATGTCTGAAGAGCATCTTGCTGCTTCAAAAGCGGAAAGTGATCTCGGTTGTGTTCATCCGAAACTTTTCCCACTGACTCAAGGAGGCCCCAGTCTGTGTCTTCCACAAACATGGGCACGTGGCCGAGGGTCTCAAGAAAACCTTACCCGTGTGTATCAACATGCAATGCAAGTGAGGGCACCGCCATCAACCACTGCACATGGCAACTATTCAATGATTCGTCATAAAGAATCACGTTTGAGGGTAGGTAATAACAATTAATTCCACAGCCAACATATTGGCACTGTGATGGAGTTTCATGACAAAATATGTGTAATATACCTACCAAAAACCACACACACCATGGCAAAGCTTATGGTATATATTACTTTCAGTTGGAAAAGTTGCGCTAAACACAATTCACTGTCGACACAAATTCACCCAATGCTTGTGTGTACTAGCAGGTATAGAAATACAGGAGTTCGTACTGAGCTGAGTGCTGGTCACTTTGAGATGTCCAGAGGTCAAATACAATATAACATGTATCAATTCAATACATGGAATCATTTTGAATGTAATCATTTTGACTGCACAGTGCCTATGCATGTGGTTCATAACTCACCTTTCACGTTCATATTACCTTAGCTTACACAGAATAATTGAACACCTGCCTTCATCATAAATACTTTTATATCTCTGCAATATGCAGACCTACTTCCTATTATTTTATATACTTCCAATTATGTTATGACTGTCTTAATAGTGCCTGTCTAGTGCCAGGCCATAATTTCCATTGTCAGTCATCAAATGAATCAACCATCAGAACTGCTTAGTTGGTGTTTTCTCACAACTGTTCCTTCCTTTTCTATGGTTAACTGTTATACACAGCTCACTCCACGGACATATTTTGTTTTTGTTTTTTTTTGTTGTTTTAACTTGCTCTTTATGCCCATTCTTCTTTGCAGTATCCCTTTTGTTTTTAGTGACCACAATGCGACCCTTATTCCCCAGCTCCCCCAAACAGACTGAACTCCGATGGGTAAACCACTCAGAGATAACTCTGAGCACTACAGATACCCCACTCCCACCCCGCTGTGGTTGCAGATGTGACTTGATCATACGATAGGGAATATACTGTCAATATAAGTCCAGTGTACAATGTTGTACTTGTACAGTTGGACAGTGATGTAATATTGGTACTGTGTGCTAATATCCTATTCACATTTATGAATATATATTCGACACTCAATCAATATTAATTTAACCTTGCTATTCACCACTGTGCATTGTCCTTTGCATGATGGTCCTGGAATACTCAGTTGCAGTTGACTGAATACAAGGCAAGAGTTTACAGATGGACAACTGCATATAGTGATTAAGTGTCATTGACGTATCTTACATGACTCTGCAATCACAAGCTAAAGACAGACATAAGGATAAGCATGTACTTATACTGCAAAGTCTGTTTGCCAGCAGAGGTAAAGCAAAGGGGGTGGAGGAGCTGGCATTGTGTAGGGGCATGAAGGAGAACAAGGAACTGTGGATGAAGAAGCTGGAAGTCTGAAGCTGACATGCTGGTCAGGACGCGTGCAGTACTGTTGCCTGCAGCTGTCTTGAACAATTCAATAAATTACAGGAATGCTATCATGAGACCATGTTTTTTACTACTTTTTGCATTGCATGTCTAAGACACTACTGTTGCCATACTAATGTACTTTGTTCAGCTACTTTTCAAGTTTCAATGTAGAGTTCTACATGAAGCTGCTTTCGTGCATCAATTGCATACACAGTGTGGTGAGCTCTTAGGGACAATGGTGCCATTGCTTAACTCCATGTGTCCATTAGCCACCATATGGCATAGGAACCATCCATTGCTGCACCATACCCACAATGGCCACCCAGACTCAACAATTTAAAATATTTTTTTAAAATGTTTTCATGTGACTCATTGTTATTAGTTTCTAATTAACTCTTCTTTTTCTCTGTTTCACTTCTGTGCATTGTAGGGCACATCACCTTCATCTAATTCCGATGCAGGTAGCCTTGATTTTTGGTTTGATGATACACATGTTTCCAGTCCACCATCGTCACCGACACTGGTGCAGGAACAAACTAGTATTACATCTGTGAATGGGCATAGAGGAGCACATGTTAGGGCTAGTGGTCACCCGGGACAACGTGCTTCTCAATGAGGATGCCATGTAGCATGTTCACTTTCACAGTCTATCAGTGCCACTATATTGCGGAATGTCAACACTGATTCACTTGTCCAGCGTCGAGCAGCCTCATTAATGCTAATCATGGATACTGAATTTTAAATGCCATGATATTTGTTTTTGAATGTCTTTAATGTCCTGGTTGTTAGTTTATTACATTCTACAGCAGCCAAAAGTGTAACGTATCAATATACAAGCCAACAGACTCCATAAGTGTATCTCGGCTGTAGCATGTCACGGCACTGTTTCTTGCTGTGGTCAAAGAGAATGTACTAGCACTCTATTTTTGTTGACGTAATGTTGTACTATTAATTTGTTTGCCTGCTGATACAGGCCTAGCCATCACTGTCAGTTGATCAGGAAGACCAACTGGTTCTTCTTCCTACCCTACCAATAAGACTTTACTTATTTTTATCCCATGCATTGTGTAATCGCCCCCTATTTTTAACACCATGAAATATATATGAATGCCATTGCATGCATCCACTACCCTCTCTGTACAAATGTGCTTCTGCTGACTGTGAAATAGACATTCTTCCTCCATCTTATGTCCTGGTGGAGATGTAATCCCCAGATCTCCACTCAGTACTCCAGACATCTTTTCACCAACTTTCTGAACAAAGTGATAACAAATTTCGGTCTTAGACAGGTTGCGTCTCTCCCTAGACATCCTAGTATCCCCCCCCCCCAATCCATCCCTACTACATTATCACATAGCTTGCTAACTTTTAGATCTGATGTTAGGTCTAATCATATCAGATGACCTTAAGGTTAGCAAGCAATGTGAGAAGGCAGTAGGGAGAGCTGGGGGTATACTGGGATGTATAGGGAGAGGCATCAGCAGCAGAAAACAGGAAGTTGTTATCCCTCTTTACAGACAGTTGGTGAGACTCCATCTGGAGTACTGTGTCCAGTTCTGGAGACCCCATCTCCACAAGGACATAGACAGGATAGAGGTAGTCCAGAGGAGGGCAACTAAATGGTGCAGGGTCTGCAAGAGAAGCAGATGAGAGAGACTAAAGGAGCTTAATATGTATATCCTTGAGGAAAGAAGGGAGAGGGAGGACATGATAGAAACTTTTAAGTACCTCAGTGGAATCAACAAAGCCCAAGAGGGTAGCATCTTTCAGAAAAAGAGACTTGCAAGAACTAGGGGACACAATTTAAAGATAGAAGGAGGGCGGTTCAGAGGCAAAGTGAGGAAGTATTATTTCACAGAGAGGGTAGTGGATGCATGGAACAGCCTTTCTGAGGAGGTTGTGGGGTCTAAAACTGTGGGAGAATTCAAGAATGCATGGGACAGACATAAGGCAATTTTGTACTTTTTCTGTGCAACACAATCTTCTAGCTCCAAATTCTAAATTTTGTATTGTCTGTTTTATATGGTGATGAGACCAGGTGAACAGGATTAGGTGTGTGTTGTGGTTGTAAGGAGGGAGTGCTATAACAATTGTCTTTCAGCAAATGCTTTCTCTTACTACATATTGTAACTTTGATAGTAGATGGTGACCATACCTTTCAGCTGTGATAAAGACTGGTTGAATGCCTATGCATTGTCAATATGTAACATGTCACATATTGATCATCTGCACTGTTCTAACCACTATGTCATTTCTTAGTATTGATTTCTTTTTCTTTGTTTACGGGAAATGAGTCAGTTGGTTTTGGACTCAGCTGTGCTTGGTATGTCTGCAACCTACCGGCAGGATATTTTTGCCTTCCCACCAGATCCAGATATGAATCGCTCACGTAGACATACTGCCTACTGACATTACATTTTATGGTGCATGGATCTTCTTGGGAGTAGAGTCAGAGTACCAGTTCCAAGTTGCTGTGTGTGGCACATACGTGATGTCTACCCGGATCCATTGTGTCAGTACACCGGATTCAGGCCTGACCGTATCATTTAAAGTGTGTTGGACACCAGCAAGAATGGCAGTCTAGTCCTTGTGTATAATGTTCCACAGTTGTGCATGTCATTTAGTCTTCACAAGGGCATATATACGATTGGAAGTACACTCCAACACTGCTTACAGTTGTCTTAAGTAGTGCATATTTCTGAATGTTGCTCAAGCAATGTTTTGCAATATTGATGTCTCACTTTGAGCACCATGGGCTCGATGTATAATTTTTGCTTTTATTTTTCAGATTGATTTAATAAATGTAGATAGGTCACGGTACTTATTGTGTTGTATTCCTCATTTCATTCATACTTACATTGTCATCCACGCCTGTAATGAAAATTGACGTATTTGCATTGTGTCAGTGTCTGGGTGATGTATCTACTTTTAATTTTGTGTGTGTGTGTGTAGCAGTGACATGCTGGCATCCACTGATGGGTCATCAGAGATAGTTCACCCTTCTTATAGGTAGTCTGTTCCTCATGACACACAACATAGGGTGCAGTGAAACATCCATTGACCAACACCCTGCTATACCATACTGCTTAAATATCACTGGTAAGTAATGCATGACAGTGTGTGGTACAGCATGAGATACTGTCATGCTTTGGGTGCATTGCAGTGTCAGTGGCTCAGTAGGTAGCACACTCGCCTCTGAGGCTGGGAGATCAGAGGGCTGTAGGTTCAGTTCCCACATCTGGCACTTGGGTTAATATCCCAGTACTGTCACTGTAGTGCAGCATGAGAGGGGTGCTGCACTTCTGAGGTGCCATCTTTCAGATGAGATGTTAAACCGAGGTCCCATCTGCCTGGATTGGTGGTAGTTCAGGTGGATGTTAAAGATCCCATGGCACTTATCGAAAAGAGCGGGGAGTTTTTATTGAAAATACATCAAAGAAACATAAGGTCAGTATATAATTATACAGACATAATATAAAATCAAACATTTAATCTACATCATTTTTGTAATATGAATTTTCTCCCAAGAATCCCTTTACTTATATTTAATGAAAACCTGTAACCCTCTCCACCATTTAAATACTTTCCCGGAAGTACCAAAACATTTATCTTTCATATAAACTGATTTCATAGCTTCCATAATGAGCACAAAAAACATCTTGTATGACATAGATGTTTGCTGCAGCACCCACTGACCTCTCGCCTGCCATAAATAATATTTTAAACAACAAAAAAAAACACAACTAACGTACCGCAATCAAAGGAGGAAAGAAGGCGGGGAAAAAAACCCTAAAATCAAAGTCTGATAATCTACCTTTTGCAGCCATTGAAACTGTAATTTGATACTTACAAAGTGCCATAACCCTGCAGCATAAGAACATTGGAAAAGAAAATGATCCATGGTTTCCTCCATAGCCTGACACTGGGAATAGGGACAGTATCTCTCACTTATCATCTTATGTTTTGCATTCCCTTTAACATTTAGCCTTCCATAAACTGACAGCCATAACACCTCCTGCATCTGGGTAGGGATCCTAGGGTAATTCAGTTGATTAATGACATAACTTTTACAAGGAGGGAAACAATTAACAAACTCAGGTTCACTTGAATATAATTATATAATCCAGCACCTGTCTTATCTTTGATACACTGGGAAGAAATAGACCACTTGAATAACTTCTGGGCACAAGGTTTAAAAAATAATGGGATATATATACACCCTTAGGAACCCGGGGGGAAGGGGTTGTGCCCATTCTTCAAGAAAAAAAATTGAAATTATTCAATTCCCATAATTGTTGTATCATCCCAGGGTAGAGGGGGTCAAAATTAAAATTCTGGGAAAGAAAGAGGGTATACAAAAAATGAGAGGGTCCACCATACCTAACCCACCCTGAGAAATAGGGAGATAGGTATAACATCGTTTTATAGGGTTAAGCCTACCACCCCAAAGAATGGAGAAGAAACAAGCATACAGGTGAGTTTCTAAGGCTAATGGAGGGGGATATAACATGGCAATATATAACAACCCGAGAATAAGGAATTTCTTAATAACAAAAATCCTTTTCTTTTTTGACAGTCTCCACCCCTTCCACCTCTGAACCTTTGTTTCTGTTGTTTTCAAGGCAAATTCCCAGTTTTCCATCAGGAGATTCTGAGATCCAAAAATGACTCCTAATATCTTACATGGAGTAGAGGAAATAACAATACCAGGTACTGTAAACTGAGCTTGGGCTATAGGCCCTAAAAGTATGCCTTTTGATTTCCCGAAATTAATTTTAGAATTTGGAACCATCTCATATCTACCAATACAATCTAAAACAATAGGAATTTGGAGCACATCAGTCAAAAAATACAAATATCATCTGCATAGGCTTGAACAACCACAGTATCTACCTGCAAATTCACAGAGATGCCTGGCAGGGCATCCATTTGGTCCAAAATCCAGAGTAAAGGGTCAAGAAAAAATGCATACAATAAAGGGCTTAAGTGGCAGCCCTGCTGCACCCCAAAATTAACTGAAATTGGGAAAGAAGACTGCCCCTTAATAATGGGATAAACTATAGCCTTATCATACATTAACTTAATCCATTGAATAAAATCATGAGGGACACCATATTTTTCTAATACCACAGATAGATATGGTCGAGACACCCTATCAAAGGCCTTATTTTGGTCTAAAGACAGAATGCAATGCCAGTCTGGAGACCTATTTGAAAAATCAATTATTTTCCTAATAATAACTAGGGCAGACAAAATTCTCCTGTTTGGAATGCCACAAAACTGGAGAGGATATAATAAATTACTAGAGGCAGATCTCAGTCTATTATTTAATATTTGAGAAAATATTTTGAAATCAGAATTTAAAATAGTGAAGGTCTCCAGTTACTTAATTGAGTTCTGTCCCCTCCCTTTAAAATATACACCGATAATCCAGACGTAAACTGTAAAGGTAAGCAGAGGACATTGTGGAGAAAAAAAATACTTTTTTGAGACAAGGAGCCAAGATGTCACTGAAATATTTGTAAAATTCATAAGACAGGCCATCTAAACCTGGAGAAACCCCTAACTTTAAGGAAGACAGAACTTTAAGAATCTCTTGTCCTGATATAGGATCAGCTAAGTTATATAGATCCCGGCTGGGGGGGATGTTAAAATATTGAAAGAAATCTCTGAATACCTCCATATGGAACATCCAAACCCTTCTGTTCCCTTATATGATTCCAAATAATAGTGAACAAGTCTCCCTGGGAGGTTTTAAGTTTCCCTGACCCATTTTGTAGAACCTCCAAACCTGAGGAGCTAATATTTTCTTTAAAGGCCTCAAAGGGATCACCTATTGGGCTTTTCTGGGTTCCAAAGGAAAATTCAGAGCACAATGTCTGTGCTCTATCATATTTGCAGTCTCTCATGGCTGTCTTAATATGATTTATTTGTGCAGAAAAATCACTTCTAGAGGTGTTGGTGTCAGGAAACAACCCCTAAAGTTTTTTCCATAAAGTTAAATATTGCAAAAATTTAGCAATAACCCTTTGTTTCCCATAGTTTTGAAAAACTTTCCTGATATCTTTTTTTATATCCTCCCACCACTCCCATAAGTCATCATATAGATCTAGAACAGATGTTCGGGCATACAGTAAAGAAGATATACCTTTCACAACCCAGGGGTCCTGTAAGACTGAAGTATTAAGTTTCCATCTAGGTTTATTCATAGTTTTATGGGGGAAAACACCAAAGGAAATAGTGATAAGCAAATGACGGGAACATTCAGTAATAAGAGTTTTATGAATAGGAGGAGGAAGATTTTTTTGAGAGAAAAAGGTAATCAATAGTAGATGTCAAAATCCCTCTTCTAAAGGTATAAGCCAACCCCTCAGTTTGATAACTCCTACCATTTCTTAATCCTGCAAGATTAATGACTCTCTCTAGTGCTATCGTATCCCAATATTTTTCTTATCTGCTTTACCTCTACTAAAACCTGAAATCTCACAGTTAAAGTCACCTCCCAGGATAATATACCAAGCAGTGGCCAGGAAGGGTAAAAGTGTATAACACATGTTATCCCTGCCTGCTTTTGTCTGAGGTCCATAAGCTACTAAAAATTGAAAATCAGCTTGTTTCCAAAGCCCCTCAATTATAAGAAGTCTCCCAGGCATAAAATCAATTAATTTCTTAAGTGTGAAATCAAAGGAGCCAAAAAGAATCCCTATACCATCAGCTCTGTCTAGGCTGAAAGACCAATAAGATAGTCCCCAAATCCATTCTGAGGCTAAAAAACGGCATTGATCCAAAGTGTAAACCCATCTTTCCTGTAAAAAACAAATATCAAGGCTAGACTGGTGAAACAAATTAAAAAGAGCAGTCCTTTTGAAATTATTCAAAAGACTACTACAGTTTAGGGACCCAATACAAAGAGTGGCCATAAACATTTAGGTTTTTTTCCTTTTTTTCCCTTTATAGTTAGTTGGAAAGTGTTTACTTTCTGAAGATTGGGAAAGAACCAGGGTACTAGTATCCATGTCAGAGTCACCTTCCACAGTGTCAAGAATGGCATATGAACTTTCCATTTCAAAAGTAGGACGTTCCAGAGAGATTGGAGGGGGGGTTACAAGGGGAGGCTTAGAGCTTCTGGTAACCCTTTTCTCAGTGAAGCCAGAACTGAGAGGTTTTATTTGTACAGGTTCCTGATAACAAATGGGAGGGAAATCATTAATATTATTTATTTATTTATTTAGTTAAACATCAGTTTAGAAACCTTTGAGCCAGAGGGTCATTTACAAAGGTACCAAGTCACAAAGAGGACATCAGAACAGTAGTACAAGGGACACAGTACTTACAAACAAAAAAGTTACAGTTCAATTACAATTTTGTTACAATAGAGTACAATCTCCAACGAAAAAGATAACAAAAGGTGCAAAACTTATGGTCAGGGAGAGCTGGTGGGGGTAGAAGGGAGAGAGGAGGAGATAGGGGAGGAGGAATAAGTAGGGAAAGGAAGGAGCCGCTCCAGTAAGCATTGTCAAACAGGTATATATATATATATATATATATATATATATATATTTTTTTTTACACTAGGCTAGCGCAGTTGCATTTACAGAGCTAAGTAGGAAGTTTCTGAGCCTGGGCTTAAAGCAAGCTAAGGTTAGAGAGTTTGAAACACTGGCAGGGAAGGAGTTATACCAGTGGGGTGCACGGTAGGGGAATGCCCTCTGACCTTGTGAGGTCCTGGCTCTCAGAATAACTAGGGTAGCTCTTGACGAGCTGCGCGTGATCAGGGTCGGTGCAGTATGGCGAATGGAGTTGGATAGGCCAATGGGGGATAGGCCATGCAGGGCTTTAAAGGTGAGCTGGCATGTCTGATACATGAGTCGCTCTTCCAGGTTGAGTAGGGTAGCCAGGGTGTACAGCTCACATGTGTGAGTGAGTCTGGAGCACCAGTGATAAGTCAGCAGGCCTTATTTACTGTGAGACGAACCTTGTTGAGGGCAGTCTGATCTGCTGAGCCATAGACGGAAGGCCATAGTCAATGAGAGACATGACAGAGGAGGTGACAGCCAGGCGGAGGGCATCAGGAGGAGGCATTTCTTGTGCCAGTAAAGAATGCCTAGCCGTGAGTTGGCGACAGAATTTAGGGATATATGTCCATGGAATGAAAGTGCAGGGTCAAAGGTTATACCAAGATATTTATAGGATTGCACCTGGTCAATGACGAGATTGTGTGGAGTGAACAGCTAAGGAAACTTGCTGTACTTATTTTTGGGGGTGGGAGAAGAGCATCGCTTTTGTTTTCTTAAGGTTGATAATAAGTCGGTGCTCAGTGAACCAGGTAGCTGCAGAGTCAAAGACTAGTTGGAGGGAGTTCTGTAGCAGCATGGGGTCATTGTGGAGGCAACGAGAACAGCATCATCAGCATAGAGAAGCATCTTACCCCGTCGACTGCTGGGTAGGAATTAAGAAAGAGTGAGAATAGTAGGGGTCCAAGAATTGAGCCCTGCGACCTAGAATAGAATGGGGCATGTTTCAGAGAGTACCGTTGACTTTCACACATTGGGAGGCGGGTGGAGAGATAGCTGGTGCACCAGGAAACAGGTTCTGAGGCAAAGCCTATTAGGTCAAGGGTGGACAGCAAAAGAGGATGCGAAACAGTATCGAATGCTTTAGACAGGTCAATGAATATAGCACCAGCCAGGGCACCAGAGTCCAAGGAGGCATGGAGGAAGTTAGAAAATTCCAGGAGTGCTGTATTGGTACTATGACCTGCTCTGAACCCGTGTTGTTCAGGGCAGAGAACATTGTACTTACAGAGGTAGTCAGAGACTTGGGACGCCACAATTTTCTCTAACGCCTTAGAGAGGGGGAGGGATTGAGATGGTCGTGAGTTACCCGGAAGAGTCCTGTCACCACCTTTATGGACAGAGGTAACTGTGGCAATCTTCCAGGCAGAGGAATTTTCGAGACAGAGTGATTTGTTGAAAATGCATGTAATAGGTGAGAGGACCTGATCCAAGACCTGACGTAAAAGGCAGGGATCAAGTGAGTCATTACCGATGGTGTTACCTTTTAGGCTTTGTAAGTAAGGCCTAGCTTCTTGCATGGTGACACGACGCCTTAGGTGGAAAGAGGGGGGCAATGGGTGGTGGTACAGATGGAGGAGGTGGACTGAAAAGTTACCAGGAAGTACTGAGCTAAGGTCGGTAAAGGAGTTATTGAGGTGGAGGCAATGAGGGCACGGTCAGAGGAGACGGTACCATTGATGTTGAGAAGAGAAGGAGGGGACTGGGAGTGACCATTCAGTTGCTTGATGTTGTCTCAGAAGCACCTGGGGTTCCCCAGGAGGAGGTAAGAGAGGCTTGGTAGTATTCCGCCTTTGCTTTGTGGATGGCCCAGGTGCCTGGTTACGGGCAGCAGCATGGACTGCCTGTCAGCTGAACGGCCAGTAGCAACAGCAAGGTGCCAAAGATCACGTTGCTTAAGTTGCCACAGAAGGGCAGGGTGATCCAAGGGGCATGTTTCACTTTGGACCTCCTAGCAGTTATGGAGCAAAGATATCACAGGCAAAGTTGAAAGTGCTTACAAAGAAGCCCAGGGCCAAGTCAATGTTGGTTGCCCTCGTTAGAGGGGACCAATCAGTGTGGGCAAGGAAGCGCTTAAGGCCTATGAGTCCCCCAGGCCTAAGCCACCTTCGAGAGGTGGTTTTGACCGGGGATCAGGGGGAACGGCTCCTGCTTCAGACCTAGGGGAAGAGTCAGGGCCTGGAACATCTTTGTCCCCAGCAGCTGCTGCCTTCCCTGGGGGAGTGGAGTAGGGCCTTTGCTTCTGAGTTTCAGAAAGAGCTTCATCCTGCGCTTTTTGTATCAATAACTCAGGACTAATCACCAATGCTTTATTAGAAGCAGCTCAGGGGCAATCCTTGTACCCATGCCCTGATTCTTCACATAAATCACATTTAACTAAATTAGAGCACTGAAAGCTACCATGCCCAAGCTCCCAACAAATTTCACACTTAGTAGAATCACAAGAACTGGAGAGATGTGTCCTAGCCCCACACTTATAGCAGGCAAGGGGCTGCCCTGCATAAAAACACACACTCTTGTCTCTTTCCAATGTGAAAGAGTTAAGAATATGATTAACCTCATTATTAATCTGCCGCAGTTTCACCTTGTACTTCCAGCTACCATTCCAAAATAATTCAGTATCTAACACAGCCTCAGGAGCACTCAAGACATCACACTTCTGGGAAAGCCAATAAGTGATGTCTTCAACTTGAACTCCATTTCTAAACATCACAATTACATATTTAGTCAATGATGTAGTTCGAGGGGTAACAAAAAAGGAAGATCACAATGAGGAAAATTTCAGCTGATTATATCTTTGCCAAAATAAGTCTAACAGAAATGCAGATCTAAAACTGACATCATAATTGTCTTCCCCTGAAATGTTAATAAAGGCAAAGACATCTTTAGGGGAAAACTGTAAGGATTCTTTTAAAAGAAGTTTCCCCACATACACCCAGTCAGGCCGTTCGGCCAGTCCCCCTTTATATCGTATCAGCACAGTATTCCTTCAGGGGGCTGTTTCTTTATGATTTTGTGAAAAAGGGTCAGACAGAAGAGGCCTAGGGTGTGGGGGAGCCTCAGAAGCATCTTTTAAGACCTTCTCCCCGGCTGGATTATCAGTCACTAATTCTGGCTTGGAGGGGGATGATTCTATCTTAAGGTCAGTTTTAGTTCCTGAAGACTGGGAGATGGGCATATCCTTAAGAGCAGGAGACCATTCCAAGGGGTTTGAAGAGAGAGGAGAAACCGAAGACCAGTCTGGATGTGGGATCCATATTCATGTGGGGTCCAATTTCCAACCGGACTCCAGTAAGGATTTCTCCAGGGCCCAGTCATTAGCTTTATCTGAAACTTTAGAGGGTAGAGAAAGGCTTTTGTTGAATAAGTTTTGAAGTAGACAAATTCTGAGCAGACTTAGATTTGTCATCGGGATGTTATGCCTGAGTTTTTACAAACAAGTTACGATTAGTTGCTGTTAATGCAGCTCTTGTATTTTTTATAGTATCCAGGGAGAGCTTGGTTTTTGTTGTAAACAAAAAAGTAGTAGCGTGAGCTTGACTAGAAGCGTCAGTCTGATAAAACAGCTCCTCCTGCAAGATACTGCAAACTGCACCTTGTGCCCTTGTTCCCTCAATCACAGTACAGCTCAAACCAATCATAAAGAGCTTTGTTTGCTTGTTGTCAGGCAGCCTACCGACAATAGGTATAGACTTTGGAGAAAGGAAATCTGACCGCAAAGACTGACCTTGTGTAACTTCAGAAATAGTTTCAACAGAGACAATTTTCTGACAGGGGATCAGCTTTTGGCACTTGCTGCTTATAGTGACTCCACTGCCAGCCAAATGTTCTCCACTGTCAAGCACGTTCTGTGAGGATTTCTGACAGGAGAGAGATCCAAAGACAAGGGTGGCACTGCCGTTTGATGCAACTGCGTCATGAGGTATGACAGAACTGTCAGCCGGGCCCAATGCAAGTGCGTCGGGTTGAGCAGAAAAAGGAGTAATATTGCCACTGTCATTTTGAAGAACAGCAGGAGATAACAAGGTTTTAGAATTTCCAACTTGCAAATTAGTAGTACTTATCCAACGTTCGGGTGTAGTAACTTGAAAAATGCCTTTAGATGAAAACATAGCAGCCTGAAAAGTAGTTATCTCCTCAGAAGCAACCAGATATCCATCTCATAAAGTAAAGGAAGACTCTAAGTTTTCGAGCCCACGGGAGGAGGCTCACTCCCCTGGCTCACACACATCCATACCATTCACCGACTTTTGCAAAGTGGCCAAAATGATGGCCAGCAGCTCCCCCTACTGACAAACAGTAGGGGAATTTCCCCAGTGTCCTGGCCAAATTTCCCTCATTCACTAAAAATACTGCCAACAGCTTATTCTGGTTCAAAGTCAGTTGGCATTCATCTGTATCCCCCTCCCCGGGTCATGCCTGAAAATAGGCAGGATTTGTCTAATGCACTTACCCGGTCAACAAAAATTAAAAAAATAAAAATAAATTAATTATGAGGCACAAGGCCATAGACTACAAGTCTCATGCATTCGAGTAGTGACTATATCCCATCATACAGCACACTCTTGAGTGTATTACTGCTAGGGATCTAAATTTGTCATTACAACCATGTACATCATGTATTCCAGGCCATTTCATCTTTATTCGTTATTTCTATCATTTTCACTACTGGAAGTATAACATGTCAATGACAGTGCCACAGAGTTTAAGACTTATTTCATAAACAGTAAATGAGTTATTAAAACCTCACCCATGATAGCCTTACATCATTGGCTAGCACCTTGTTGGTGCATTCACAGTCACCAAGAAGGAAATTACTTCTACTTCCTGCGACTGTCCATCTGTCTTTCTGTGCCATGGTGTAGTGATGATAATTTGCAGGTGCTACTTGGTAAGACATAGCATATTTGCTTCTTTCCTCCATTTGTACCAGGAGATCATGCAGGGCTTTATACAGTACATCACTAGTCTGACCTTGAAGACAATAGTCCAGCTTACTAGTAGCTAGTGCATTTCGCAGAGGACAGGCGTTACATGGTCACATCTTGAAATGCCAGTCAACAGCATACCAACTACTTTCTACCCTCGGTGCAGGGCATTGCTGTAGTCCTGCAAGTACATGACAAATGAGTGTACCAGGGTGGCAGAAAAGAGTGGCACATAGGGAAGACTGGGAGTCTCTGTATCGGTGGACTAGGATTTGAAAACTTATCTTCAATGCAGGACAACTCAGGTCTACAACTTGATACTCTAAGCCAGGTCCAAGAGTGTATACCCGGGGTGGAGACAATCTACATGTGATGAAGGTCACCATGGATCTGAGGTGTGTGGTGGATGCTGAAATGACCAACTCTGAGCCTTTTGTGAGGGCAGCTACTCAATTAAATTGGATGCTAGGATGCATCGATAGTTGGATCACTTCCAGAAGTAGTGAAGTGATCCACCCTCTATTTCACCAATTTATTTGGTCCCACCCCAAGTACTGTGTGCTGTTGTGGAGACCGGACATAAAATGTTACATTGCTGTCATGGAGTGAGTCTGGAGTAGGGCAAACAAACTGATCTTGGTCCAGGGGGAAGGACCTATGGGGAGATGCTCAATATCAACATGTACCCCATACCAGAGAGGGAAGGGTCATAGTGGTCCTGATGGAGGTGTTCAAATAACTTCATAAAATTGTTTTTGAATCCTTCCACTGGACTCGCTTACAACAGACTCCGGGCCAGTGCATTCCATGGTTCCACCACCCTCTCTTTGGCTCCTGTGCTCCACCCTATACTTAACACACTACATCTTCCGTTCATGCCCCCTGATAGTTCCCCACTTTGTAGGATAGAACAGCTCCTTGGCACCATCCTTATTTACCCCTTTTATATACTTGAAGACTTTGATCATGGCACCTCTTTCCCTCCTGTCCTGCAATGCATACAGCCTGAGTTCTTCCAGCCTTGCATTATAGCTCCAACCCTACAAGGGCTGTATCATACTTCTCTCCCTCCTCTGGCCCCTCTCCAGCAGTGCTATGTGGTCTTCAGAACTGCAAACAGGATTGATGTTGTGGCCTAGCCATGGCATTATAGACTGGCAAGTAATGCCCCTGGTTATGTAGCGGATTATCCAGTTTCCTTTTGCTGTGGCTCTTTCAGAGCTCTCCTAGGTCCCTCTCATCTGCTGTGGACTGTGGTGTTACCACCTACAGAGTGTGCTCATGGCACAGGTTTTCACCCCCAACCCCCAGATGCAGCACCTTACTTTGCCCTGCATTTAACCACATTTCCCACTACCTTGACTACATCGACATGCTATCCAATTCCCCTGCCTTTCTCTCCCTTCGTCATGCCTCCACCAGTTCTCCAAGTTTAGAGTAATCCACAAAAAGAATCTGCCTACTTCTAACACCTTTCCCTATGACCTAGACATTGGCATTGAACCGGATGTGCCCCTGACCTAACACTGGGGGATCACGCTCTTGATGATTCTGGGAGATGAGACTATACCACCAACAATTTTCTACCCACCAGTGCAACCGGTACCACACCCTCATCACCCATCTTTGCCAGACTGTAATTGGGTACTGAATGGAAAGCCTTACTGAAATCTAAGTCGAGGATGTCCAACAACCTATGTTGTTCTGGTGTACCCATCACCAATTATTAAAACTCTACCAGAGCCGGCCCTTAGGTGCACTGGTTGCATTTCCACTTGTGACGCCGGTGACACTGGTTCGGGAAATGACCTGGGTCGCTGGTGGTGAGCCTGAGAGGAGAAATCTTGAGCATCTGCTGACTGCTTGTGCTCTCCTGGGGGTAGGGTGGTATGCCACCTCACTGCATGCTGACTCCTGGCAGAGGCTGGGAGCAAAGCAGCATGGGAGATGGTAGTTTGAATGGGGGGCATGGTGGAACTTGGTGCTCACCTAGACGTCAGTGGCATACCATGCCCAGGTAAAAAGAAACATGGAAAATGGTCTCACCAATGACCTGTGTATTATGACTTCTAACATACTAAAAGCTAGCAGAATAGGCCTGACAATCTTTCGTGTCTGCTCGGTAGCCAGCCCCAATTGGGCACCTGCTTCTCCCACCCTTGTCCCCAAGAAGGTCAACAGTGGCTTCAGTACACCCATGCATCTGTTCCACCTCCTCTTGAAGCCCTCCACAGTGCCTTGTTCGACTAAACTTAGTAAAAGCCAGATATAACATGTCTACTTGTCTCTGTCTGTCCAGTGTCCCTGTCACCCAGTCATAAAATTCTATGAGGTTGGTCTGGCAAGATCATCCCAGAAAAAATCATGCTGTTTCACATCCAAGTTCTCCAGTCCAGCCAATTGCCTCCCAATCATCCCTTTGATGAAGCTCTCCATTAGTTTGCCTACCACTGATGTTAAAGTGACAGGCCTGTCATTTCCCATCTCCTCCCTAGAACCACCATTTGTGAATAGGCACCACGTGAGCCACCCTGTAATCCTGTGGCACCCTTCCTGTCAGGAGAGAGGCATTGAACAGCAAATCTAGTGGAGCCACTATTTCATCCTCCAGTTCCTTCAGTATCCTTGGATGCAGTACATCCGGTCCTGGTGCCTTTTCAATTTTTAACCCCCCTTTGGACTCTCTCACTCTACCCTCTGTGATTTTACCCTCCCTAGCCCTTTTGTCAATAAAGTCCCCATCCTCTTCTGGGCCTGGTCCACCTGGAACCCCAGCCTCTTTTATCCCCTTGTCTCCCTCTGCCTTATCCTCTCAGCTGCCCGTCCCACTGCTTTCAGGTTGAATGTAGCCCATGTCTCCCTCCCTAAAAACTGAGGCAAAGTATAATACTTGTTCAGTAACTCTGCCACCTCCTGAGCCCATTCTTCCCCAGTCATAATCCTTGAGATCTGTGCTCTCCCCTTCTTCTTTTCCCCTATGTATCTATAAAAACCCTACCTCACCCCCACGGATATCCTTAGCAATGTTGTGCTCCATCCTCGCCTTTGCTCCCCTCACAACACTTGTGACCCTTCTAGCTGACAACTTGTACTCCCCTCTCTCCTTTCCCCCATGGATCACTTAAAACGTGTGTAGGCAGCTTTTTTAACCCTTACTGCCTCTTGCACCTCCCTGGTCCTCCAGCACGGCTTGCTGGCCCTGCCATTTTTATGCCTTACTGTTGCACACAAGCTAGTATCCTCCTGTACCCCTTTTTCTAATGGCCTCCCACAAGCTATCCACATCCATGTCTGGCCTGATCTGGCCGAAGCTCCTCCCCAGTATCCTGCCCAAGCCCATGCAGTCTGCACCCTTAAATCCATTACCAATGTGTTTGAGCAGTTGTCTTCCATCCCTAGACACAGCATAAACCAGACCATGTCATGGTCTCCTCCTGCCAGCGTGCTACACACCTCCAGACCCCTTATCTGGTTTCTGTCTGCAAAGACAACATACAGTATCCCCCCCAGTAGGTTCCCCCACCTGTTGGACTAGAAAGGCATCTTTAAACACATCCATCAGCCTCTGCTCCCTATCCACCGCTGATGTCATGGTATCCCAGTCTGCCCCCAGCATATTTAGGTCCCCCCCTGACCACCACCCTACCCTTTCCCTGGTCACAGTTCCCCTTGATGTTCTCAACCAATATTCCCTCTTGTTCCTCATCCGCTGAGGTGGTCTGTATACCACTCCTACTTTTAATCTTTTTCCTCCCCCGATTGTAGGGTTACCAAAATCTGTTCCACTCCCCTCCGCCTCCTTCATTCCTCTCACCAATATGCAATCCTTGACTATCAGTACTACACACCCTCCTCTACCCACTTCTCTATACCACCTGAATAATCTCTAACCCTCCAAATTTAGGTCACAATCATACGTCTGGGTGGCCCATGTTTCTGTAATCGCTGCCGCATCCGCTGATCCCTCAGCCAGTATTGCCTGTAAGTTGGAGCATTTTGTTGCACATACTTCTGGCATTGACCATGACTGAACTCCAACCCCCCCCGCACAACTGACTTGGCCATGTGCACTCCCTATTTGACCTCTCCTGCACTGCTCTTGTATTCTACCCTTATTTGCCACTGAAGACCAGGAATCTCTGTCAGTCCACCTGTCTCCAGTCCTTCACTAGTCACTCCCACCTTTACAAGTTTAAACCCCACTTCTCGTTCACGAATTCGGCGAGTTTCAGCTTTAAGATCTCCTTCCCCTCTCAGTTAAGATGTAGCCTATTCCTAGCATATAACCCAGTAACATCCCATGTGATCCCCCAGTCCCCCAGCAGTCCAAAACCTTCTTCCCTGCACCACTGCCTGAGCCACTGCTTCACACCTCTTAGTTTGTGATTGGCTTCCCCAGATGCCCAAGGCACTGGTAGGATTGCCTCAAAAGAAAATGAACTCACCATAGAATGACAGGACCTGGCTAGATCCCGTAACCTCACCTGTATTTCCATATCATGGTTCCCTTCCAAATGGTTGGCACCCAGGTGTACTAGAAAATCTGGGTATCCCCCATATTCCAAAGCTAAGGAATAAAGCTGGGATTTGACATTGTTAACGGATAGTGCCGGAATGCATTTAGCCCAGACTTGGTTGCTTATACCCTTCCTACTCTCTCCCACTGGATGTCCCTGGTTAAGGGTGTTCCCCCAGCTTGATCACCTTTACCACCCCCCTTACTGGTCCTTTTGACCCCTTCTAGGCTCTTCCTTCTATCATCAGCCCCAAGCTTATTCCTCCCACTCCCATTAGTCTGGGGTTCACTTGTCAGTGCGTGACTTACCATGCTATTCCTTCTGCATGCGGTTCTCAGTTTACTCTCAACCCCCCCACCAACACCTGACCAACACAGCTGGCCACCCCATCCCCCTGGGCTACCTTTTTTGACTGGAGTCTCCTGTGACCACCGATGTGGTCCTTCTTGCTCCCGAAGCAGATGCGGCCCCGGATCTCCAGCCCCATGTGCAGCAGTTCTTGACCAGCTTCTGCTGTTGATGCCCTGTCTAAGTTCCCCATTATCCTACTGGCTTTCCCAAGTGCATTGTCACACTGCTTAGTCACTTTCAGGTCCTCAGAAAAAACTCCCCCCAGGTCCCATTCCTGTCTTGTGACTGTCAGTTCTTCTCCTCCCAGCTCATACTTAGCTGTGGGGTTCCTGTGCCACAGGTACATGAGGTTGCACTTATTTGCATTACAGTTCAGTTGCCAGACCCTTGACTACTCTTCCACTTTGCTAAGGTCTTCCATCATTTGCTACACCCCCTGGAGTGTTCATCCTGCTGCAAATTTTGGTACCATAGCATTTTGAGCTGGAAGAAGTAAAAGCTACGGTGTGTGTTCCTGGGTACTAAATGGAAAAATATTTATTCTTGTAGTTTGGTTATCTTGTAGTGTGGTCTGGTTAGATTGTACCGGGAGGATGATCTGTGTCCTGTTTTCTTTCTCCCACTCATCACCGACAACGCTATTAAATAGGCAAATGGACCACTCCCAGTAGTGGTTCCCCCTATTAGGAAGGGGCAGGAGGTGGAGTAATTGACAGTGGGTGAAATCTGTTTTACGGTCTTAAAGAAATACTGATGAAAATAAAACAGTGGTACATTTTCTTTTTTGAGGTAAGTTCTGTTCTGGTGACAAGGGTCAGAAGGGGCACTTGGCCAGGGGCACCAAGTACACAGTGTCCTGGAAACACCAAAAGATGGTGTTGGCAGGTGGTAGGGAACATGGGTAGACAGAGAGGAAGTATAATAGAGTTTCATGGTAAGCAGAGGCAGGGAGGCATTACAGGGTAGTGCTGTACCAGGAAGTTTGAGATAAACAGGTATGCAGTGCTGCTGATGAAACAGAGTAGGAGGTTCGGGATTGCACCATGTATCAAGAGTCAGGGTCCAGAAGGGAAAGGGGGAATACAGGGTACAAGGTGAGGGAAGGGTAGGAGGGGGACATAGCAGTGGAAGCAGGTCAAGTTGGCCGAACACACTAAATGAAGGGGGAGGAATGCCAAAAATGTTTGGGGGGGTCACAATGCAGGGTGCAGTGGGAGGAGGTACACACAGTGGAGGGTAAGGGTTTGTAGAAGTGAGCAAACACTGAAGGGATGAGGAGGAGGAGAGCAGTTGCAGGTACAATTGAAGGAGAAGGGAGTGGTGGAAAGGACAGTGTATGGAAGCAGAGGGCACTGTGGAAAAGGGGTTTGCCGGAGGGCAAACTGGGAGGGGAGTATAAGGGATAGTGGGGCTAGTACATGTATTAGGGAATTCTATGAGCAAGGGGGTGAAATGGGGACATAAGGGAGCAAGGCAGAGCCGGACATGGGTGGAGTGTATGCCATGTTTGACAGCGTGGAGAGTAGGGCAGTGTATTTAGAAATGTGTGAAGAAGATGGGAGGGAAGCCTCATATCATTGCGCACCTGAAAACAAATTACCTAGAGGGCAGCACAGTGGAAGAAGTATGAGAGAGGTTCAGAGAAATGTGGGGTATCTGTGGTCGGGGGGGAAACTCAGTGACGTTCTCCAAGGTACTCTTAGTACCTAAAATAAGCACAGTGAGGAAGCTTAGAATACAAGAGTTTAATGGGTGGCTAACTGGGTGGCATGAAGAAATGGGGTGGTAGTGGAGTGGGGCAAGACATGGAACAATAAGGGACTTTATGTCAAGGATAAGCTGCATCTCAGAATCAAGGTTACAAGGGCATTGGAATGGGCAGGAGAAGTACATTAGAAACTACATAGGTCTATATAGGGTGGGGTGGCAGAGCTGGATAGCAGGAAGGAGGCAACTTCCAGAGGAGACTGGAAGGCCTCTCCTCCCAGACTGGGAGGAGGAGAATGAGGTGAAGTTACCAACACAAGTGGAAGGAGGAAAGACGTGAAGATGCAGGGTTGGGGAACAAGTGGACTGTAGTTTCCTTGAATGCAAGGAGCTTAGCAAATAAGGTGGCAGAGTTCCAGTCAATGATGGTAGAGGGAGGGGTAGATATTGTCACTGTCTCAGAGATCTTGGCCACCCAATACCATGCCTGGTATATTTAGATTCTGGCTTACAAGGTGTTTCACAGAGAATGGGAAGGGGGAAGAGCTGGAGGGAGTGGCTATTTGTGTCAGGACAGGGGATACTGTGTACCAGGGAAGTTGAGGCAGAAGGGAGGACAGAAGCCATATGGGTACTGCACCCCTATCACAACTTTGCCAGTAGTTACAAAGGGAAAACAAGTGGCTCCCTTGCTAGATACATGCCGGCTGCCAGCCAAGGAGCCCTGGCCAGCAATCCCCATCTCAGCAGCTTTCAGGAGTGCAGAATTGAGT
Organism: Neoceratodus forsteri; assembly: GCA_016271365.2. Lineage (NCBI taxonomy): Eukaryota > Metazoa > Chordata > Ceratodontiformes > Ceratodontidae > Neoceratodus > Neoceratodus forsteri. Next base: position 1,134,557,807 of record CM028130.1, read on the forward strand.
GCGCTGGTTGCCACCCTGGTACCTTTCCCCCTCTCAGGATGGGGATCTATCTGGTGCAGGGTTATGCTGGGACAACCACTCCTGAGGCAGCTGCAATATGAGGAGGGGTGGGATGTAGAAAGGTTCCTGCAGGCCTTGGCTAGTCCAAAGGAGAATCGAGCCCGGAAGCCAAGGAGCAAAAAAAAAAAAATACTAGGTGTTTCAAGCATGACCTCTGTGGACCTAAATCATAATGCCTTTTGTCCAGGTGCCCCAATCAACACAGCAGATCACAAAGCCTCACATTGATAATGGCCGCCATTAACTGGCCCACCACAAATGTTAGGCTACATCAGCTCTCTGGAGGGGCACATGAGCCACATCCCAATCAGGAGGCCATTGTGGAGGTTCACAACATCCTCATTGGTCTCTACTGTGGGCCCCTCCATACAGGAACCATGCTCCTCCACCATGGCGAATGAATTGCGGAGAGGCACAACTTGATGTCTTTGGCTCTGTTCCACCACCAGCACCCTCAGTGAGCACACCCTGATGCAACTGCTAGTCTTTCAAAGTGACCTCTTATGTAGTGGTGGTGGCCATATTGGTCCACGGGTGGGGGATCAGATTTAAACCAAATCATTGCCAGGTTGTCTTGGCAACTCACAACCTCTGTTTAGCTCAGACTGGAGTGGTGCCTGCAAATAAAGAAGCAATGCTGTCTCCAGGAAGACTGATGTTACACAGCCAGTGCATTGCATCACTCACCACCTGTCTGTATTCTTTCATGTTTACAATTTTTTTTCTGATGTTCTAGTTTTAGTGTGCGAAAGCTTGTGAGCATCTTTACATGCTGTTCTGTGTGCTGTGTCTATAAGGGTATGAACGGTTGTATGTCGTTAGCAACTGTGGAAAAGTGGTGACCTAACCCCTGATATAAATGTAGTAATGCACTTGTGTCAGTGTTGTAGTTGTCTTATGTGACCATGTGTATGCCATTGTAAAGCAAATTAATAAGTAATTATACATTTTAAAAGCTTGTGTACACACCGTGTCAATTAATTCAATGGAACAGTCTTCTGATATTGTTAAAAATATTTAATAATGCTTACATCTAGGCAATAAAATATTATGTAACAGTACAATCATTCATTGTCATGGTTTCATGTCTTGACAATGACAATCTATTCTCTAGACCACAGATTCAGCATCTGTAACATAGTGCTAACTTCAGTCTTTGTTCAATTACAAACATTGCACATGATATAATGTTGCCACAGCTTTCCAGAGAACATTTACACAGAATGGCACGCTATGTCGAGTTGCTGTTTTAGTGTTATCTGCAGTACCACAATCTTGTGCTTGTAGATAGACCCCCTTATACAGTAAATGGAACTAGGTTAAGAATTTCTATTGCATAAAGACTGCAGATGTAGCATGCAGTTTGTGTGTGACCGTTTTCATTAAAACAGTGACACAGACACTGCCCATCACACTGGTGTAACCACACAAATGCTTGTTTGGGTAGATATCGAGATATGCTATACCTGCATCTTGCCTGTATGACCAATCTTGTGACTACAGTGGTCGACAACATCTCCTGTCTACACCAAAAATTGACTTTTGTACAGAGCATGCTGCAAAATTTCCTATCTATCGGACCATCATTCGCAACCACCCACCACATTTGCATCCACACTCCAGACACCATTCCTTTCACTCCCATTCCATGAAACCCAGCATACTTTGAAGCCCTCCCACTATCTGGTGATAGCTAACCCACTGTTTCCTGCTAAACCATCTCTGGGCCAGACTGTTGAATATCCATCGGTCTGCTGAGCCTTTGACCTTTCAACATATATCTGCACCCACCAGTAGTCTACTCCTCCAGTTGTGTGCCAGGGATGTGTATATATGTTCTCATGCACCTCTGTAGTTGTTACTACCACTGCTTGTTTTGCATCTGAATAAATATGCATGGAGGAGGATAGGGTGAGAAGGAAGGGGGCAGTAAAGAAAGTTGCACAATGCTTGTAAATTGTGGAACAAAAGGGGGAGAGGTAGTCAAGAAGGGGAGAAGTAAAACATGCACTGGATTGTGTGCCTTAGGGCATCATTTCAACCTGGGAGACCATGGTAGAGTAGGATCAACTTGTGACTCCCAGGCAGTAGGTGGGGTGCCAGTAGAGAGCTGGGGGCCATAGACAGAAGAAGAACCACTGAAGGGAGCACACAGACTTCTATTGACCTGGATGGGGGGGGGAGAAGAGGAGAAAGCTGTGGGCATTAGACCAAAGGAGACTGGGCACACAATGACTTGTCACGCCAAGGAAGCGGTACATACACGGATCACACTGGGGGTCGTTGACAGAAGACATAGCCTGTGAGGGCACAAATGTAATCATAATTTGGGTGCAGTGAAGGTACTGCTGCAGGGGGACTGCACGTGGGGATGGGTGGTGAGTTGAAAAAGCAGACCAGTCAATTCTAAAGGTATCCCAAATGTATCAGGACACATGGCCAAATTCCAGCGATACTTGATAACAGAGTATAATGCGTGAGATCCCCAGAATTTCAAGTACACCTGGGAACAAACACTGTCATGAAAAGGAGAACAAGATATCCAGCTTGTATATTAGGGGAGCCGGCCTGATTTGGTCACTCTGCAGTATAAATGTGTATACAGGCGATTACTTACTTCCTGGTGCTGTGAGCTGAGTAAAGACCAGCCACCATGCGCACATGCATGTCATAATGTGAGGTGCCAGGCAGAACACAGAGGTGTGCTTCTTTATTCTGTATGTGTACTAACTTTCAAATAATTTTTCGATACCCTAGTAGTATTTTTTTTCTTTAACCATGGGCACTGGCTGAATAACAATGGTCATTATGTGCCTGAGCACAGTGATTTTTGCTGTTTGAAGTCCACCCCACAGCTCCACCAACACTTATGATCACTTTCACACTGGTTAAGTTTAAGCTCAAAAGTTGAATTTTTTTCACGGTGTATTTTGTCAAACTGCAATCGTCAAATAGCTATTTGGAGCAGGTATCCAAAATGGTATCTTTTACATAATGGAGCTACACTGCCAGACTTGGACATCTTGTGACATCAGTACCAGAATGACACATTGTAAACGATACTAGTACAACAGGTGACAGTTTCAGAATTTGTTTTTATACTTTTCATTGACTAATGTGCTCACATTTTTCCCTAAACAGTATGAAAACAATCTTTAAAAATTTCCCTCATTATAGTCAATAGAGCACTCCCTGAACCATCATGGACATGATTTCACAAATTGTGCTATTGTGGCTTGCTCTACTACTAGGCGATTAAAGCCACTGATTTGGATACCAGCTCCACAGAGCTTTTTCATGACTGCTATGCCATTAAAAATATACCATAAAACATATTCTGCTTTTTGGAAGTGTACAGTGCTACATCTGGTGGTCAAGAACTCGGGTCATGTATACACCCAGGCGGGTGGTATCCCTGACAGCCACAACTAGTGAAAGGGACCAGCGAGTGGTGGTAAATACCAAAATAAGGGAGGCAGTATTAGGCAGTGGTTTAAGGCTCTGAGCTGCCAATCTGGTGACATCCAGCAGACTAGACCTGGGTTTGAATCTCATAGCTTACACTTGCGTAATGTGTGACCCTGAGCAAGTCACTTAACTTCCCTGTGCTCCCCAGGTCACACCTGTACAAAAGCTTTCAGCTTAGTGTGCTACTCCTGGCTAAATAACTAAAAAAAAACAAAATAACACTGAAAACTGCAGAAGATATTTGGCTAAAGCATACATGATTCTTGGCTGCATAGCCAGGGGAATTACGTCCAGGAGGAGGGAGGTGATCCTTCCTCTGTAGAATGTCTCAATTAGGACTCATCTTGAGTACTGCATGCAGTTCAGGAGACATCACCTCAAGAAGGACATAGCACTGATGGAGAGGGTCAAGAGGAGGGCAACCAGGATGATTCAGGGCATGAGAGAAAGGACCTATGAAGAAAGTTGGGAAGAACTTGTGCAGTACTCACTGGAGGTGAGGAGAAATGGGGGGAACATGATAAGGATCTTTAAATATGTGAAAGGGATAAATGGGAATAGCCAACGAAATGTTCAGCCAAAGAAAGGGTGCACAAGCAGTGTGCATGAGTGGAAGCTGGAGGTGGGAAATTACTGGGGACGACGTAGAAGACATTACTTGACTGAGACAGTGGTGGGGCCATGGAATGCACTGGTCTGGAGTCTGGTGGAGGAGGGCACAGTGGAAGGCTTCAAGCAGAGACAGGTGCATGGGGCAACAGAAAGAGCAGATACCCCTCTCTGTGGCTGGGGTGGGGTGGGATAGAGAGCACCTATAGGTTCTGGTTACCGAGCAGACAGGAGAGACCGTCATGCCTATTCTACTGGCTTTAAGTATCTTAGTATGGTACTATTGATAGTTGGATTCCATACCCAGTTAGGGATCTGAGGAAAGTGCAGACTCTATAGAGCATAAGATACTATATGCTGGTGACTAGTATGTTACTACGGAGAGTGCTTCCCAACCACTGCTGTCCACCTTAACTGTATCCTGACGTAATCGCCTGTAATATGGAAACACAAGTGCCAATTCAATGTTTATGTTGGCCCATGTCTCTCTCATAGCTGGCATGTACAACTACTTTACTGTCCCACACAGCACCACTGCCATTAACCTTATTTTTGTGTGTTCAGTCTGCATGCTTCCATCATGTAAAGCTGCCAACTTCCATCCATATTCAAGCTGTGCCCTTACCACTGATATGTTTAATGTGTTAACACCATGTTTTCAATGTGATCTATGATTTGTGTTCCTGGTTAGCATTACTTAGCAACAGTTAGCATTGATGTACAGCTTCCTGATACTGTACCAACTAGTCAGTGATTGCATATCGTCACATACTGTCTGTGTCCACTGTGTCTCGCCTACACTTGTGCATAAGTTTGTATTATGACTGCCTGTTCCAGAAACAGTTTTTCTTCTAAATATACGTTTCTCATAATCGCTGTACCTTAGTGGAAATAACAATAATCAAATGGTGACTGAAGTGCGGGTTACAAAATATCGGTCAGTCGATGCTCTCATTGTCAGATGCTGCCCTGTGCATGCCATCACAACACCAATGTTTCAGTAGTTTGCACTCAATGTTCTGTGCACATGCATAGAGTTTAACTGTTACATATCTGGGGCAGTATCAGTGCATTTTTTTTCTTTAAATGTCCCATTTTTGAAAACCAAGGTGATGTGTGCTAACATTCGGTGAAGACTGATGATGTAGCAGGCAGCTTTTATCAGACACTGATGTGTTGAAAAAAATGAAGTTGAACACAAACTGCATGCTGGGAAAGTGACAGTATAAATATTACTACTCAAGAGTTTGTTTAAAAATCAGTCTTACTACAGAATAGCATAGATACTAGCCACTCAAAATCTACTCAAACAAAACTGAAGCCAGGCTTATGGCACAACACGCAAAGCTCACTTCCACTGAGACGTAGACAACACCCGCATGCTAACTCAGCATGCTAAATGAATTTCATATCATTCATGACAGGGATGAGCAACATCTCTCATTGACCAAATCCTGCACCCTTGCATCTTGTAATGTTACTAAGTTTAGCATGCTTTCCATGGCCCTGGCATGCTTCCAAGCAGCCTAAACATAGAAACATAGAAGTTGACGGCAGATAAGGACCGCAAGACCCATCCATTCTGCCCATTTCTTTTTCTACCTTATAAATGTGCCATCGGCCTTTGCTCTGTCAGTGACCTATCTATTCATAGTCATTTGTATTGCTCCCTTATGCCTATCCCATGCCTGTTTGAAGCCCTGCACTGTATTCATAGCCACGACTTCTTGTGGTAAGCTATTCCATGCATCTACCACCCTTTCTGTGAAAAGAATTTCCTCACATTCCCCTTAATCGGCCTCCCTCTAATCTCATGCTGTGTCCTCTTGTCCTGCTATTTTTCTTATATTTAAACATGTTAGACTCTTTCACCTTGTTTATGCCCTTAAGGTGTTTAAATGTCTCTATCATATCACCTCTCTTCCTCCTTTGCTCAAGGGTATACATATTGAGCTCCGTTAATCTGTCCTCATATGTCTTCTGATGCAGTCCCTGCACCATTTTGTTGCCCTTCTCTGGACTGCCTCAATTTGAGTTAATGTCCTTGTGAAGGTGTGGCCTCCAATACTGCACGCAGTACTCCAGATGGGGCCTAACCAATGTCTTGTACAGAGGATTATTACCTCCCTCTTACCACTTCATGATACCCTACTAATACACCCTAACACCCCCTAGCCTTACCTACTGCTTTAGAGGTCTTCTTGGATGATTTTAGGTCATCAGTGATGATGATGCCCAAGTCTCTTTCTTCCTTTGTGACTGCTATCAACTCCCTCCAGCCTATAAGTGGCTTCAGGGTTTCTCTTCCCTATGTGCATGATTTGCACTTCTTTGCATTAAACCCAGTTGCCACTCTTCTGACCATTTTGCTAGTTTATCCAGATCTCTTCTCATTCTGCCCACCCCATCTGGATCATCTACTCTGTTGCAGATCTTGGTGTCATCTGCAAACAGACAAGCCTTACCCTCTAGTCCATCTGCAAGGTCACTAATGAAGATGTTGAATAGGACTGGCCCCAGGACTGATCTGAGGTACCCCACTTGTGACTTGCATCTCTTCTGACTGTATACCATTTATCACCCTCTCTGTTTTCTGCCAGTCAACCAGTTTGCCACCCAGTTGACCAACTTCTGACCCACCCGAGCCTACCTAGCTTATTTATCAATCTTCTATGTGGAACAGTGTCAAAAGCTTTGCTGAAGTCAAGGTAGGCGACATCAACTGCTCCTTGGTCCACCACTCTGGTTACCCAGTCAAAGAAATCTATGAGATTAGTTTGACAGGACCTTCCATTTGTAAACCCATGCTGTCTTGGATCCTGTGCCCCTATGGATTCCAGGTGTTGCACTATCCTTTCCTTAAGGAGTGCCTCCATAATCTTGCCCACTACTGAGGTAAGACTGACTGGTCTGTAGTTCCCCGCCTCCTCCCTGCTACCACTCTTGTGGAGCGGGATCACATGAGCCCTTCTCCAGTCTTCTGGGACCTCTCCTGTGCTCAGAGACTCACTAAACAATTCTGCTAATGGCTCTGCTAGTTCCTCCTTTAGCTCCTTAAGTACCCTGGGATGTATGCCATCAGGTCCCATTGCCTTATCCACCCTGAGCTTAATGTATACATGCACCACTGCTACCTGCAAGTTAAGGTGCTGCTTCTACTGCTCTCAAAGGCACTGTTATACACACTCGGTGCTGATAATAATATTATAGTATACAGCAGGAGTTCTCACACTTCATCATAGTGAGCCTCACACAAGCCTTGGAAAAGATCCTGAGCCTCCCCTTAATATAGAAATAATTTTGGGCCTCCCCATAGTTAGAACAACTATCATACTTTGCACATTACAGGAAGAATACAATGACGTGCATGTGAGTAGTTCAGTTTATTCTCATTTTATTGAACTTATTATTCTTCCTCTCTATAACCCTCTCCCCAGGTCAGCCTACTTGCTTCACATGTCTGACTTATGGACTCTGTTTACCCTTTGTTGCAATACCTCCATAAGTCAGATTGCCTTCTTTGTCAGTTTTAACCTGCTCTCACCTTCTCAGGGACCATTTTGCTTCCTCCCTCCCGCTCTTGCTGCTAGTAACTCTCTGTTTGACCTTTGTATTTATGCTTTTCTGTAGCCAGTATAATGGGTCAGTTGTTATCTTGTTCCTATTCATTTGCATTATTTTGAATTTTGTTTTGCACAGTTTCCTAGAGTTGAATTTCCCCACATCATGCCAAGAAACAAGTATTTGTTGAGCGTGTCTTTCCCTGTAACCATTTTGTACTGAAATTAGCATGCCATTATTCGCTTTCACTTTGTTGCATCCTTCACATGAAGCATCCAAAACTTGACATTTAAATATAGTACATTTTAAGGCTTGCTTGAGCCTCCCTTGGAACAGATTGGGGCCTCCCTTGGGAGGCTGGCCTCGCCATTTGAGAAACTCTGGTATACAGTAATCCTTCTATACATTCCCCTGTGCCAGTACTGACTGTCCATTAATGTCTCCTTGATGAGCACTCAGCAACCCTCAATATGTCAGTGCAACCACTCTCGAATTTCCTTGCCTAAACCCTTGTTGCTTGGAGTGAGAATCTAGTTAGCATTCTGCCATGGTGCCCTTGGCCACTTATGAGCACCCATGAACGTCTCCTTTAGGAACAGTTGGCCACTTCTGATGCATCGATCCAAACTGTCTAGAAGGCACTGTCCCACATACTTGTCACTCTGAATGATACCATGGTCTGCCTTCCCAACATTGCCATGGACCACTAATGACTGGATGGCAATGTCTCCTTTAGGCACTGGTAGCAGCTGTTTATGTCCAGCCCCAACTGCTCTTGGTCTGCTGGTCACACACCATTGTGGCCGTGAATGCTCAAACAATGAAACTATATATTCCACAAGTGCCTTAGGTAGCACTGATTACCAGTATGGTATTTCTACTTGTGATTATGAATTTGAATGTTATCTGAGTACATATTCCTGGATGTGCATTGACTGTACAAATTCATTTACATCAACCCTCCATATGTTATGAACCCTTTGTAGAAGTCATTGCATTATGTGTTATTCTTAATCTGCTGATACTGGAAGTCTGGAAGTTCATAATAATTCACTGACATACCTCAAAAATGTTGCTATTTTAAACTCTAGACTAATTAATTTGTTGTTGAGAGATGAGCATGCAAGTCACTGAAAACCTCAACTCCAGGTCGACTGAAACAAGATTGGTGCTTTTCAATCAGTAAGCATGTTGGTGGAGGTGAGATGACAGAGATGTTTTGCTGAGTTTGCCTTGGGTCTTCAAGAGACAATGTTGTACATGTATCAACTGCCAGTGTGCATGTCATTCTCCTCTGCAGCACATCTGACATCATTGATGGGATATAACCATAATCCTTTTCTTCCTTCCTTCTTTGGCACCACTGTCCATCTCATGCCTTTCTTGTTGTACAGCTGTCAGTAACTAATATAGATAGAAAGTGCTGTTGGAATGTTTAGTAAAAGGCATTATAAGCAATCATTTATTTCAGTGTCCAGTGGCAGCATCTCTGATCAGCCAGCACCATAACCTTCGATCAAACGTGGAATACCGCAAACCATATAATTTTCGATTGCATGTCTCAGTGGAGGTAGAAATATGTGCAATACATTCATTACTGGAAATGGCTGATTATGTTGTATCATGACCAATGATTACTATGGTAATAAGCCATTCACACTGAACATTATATTATACTGAATTTGCTCTGTGGAAACTTATGGAGCAATGTCGGCGATCATGCACGGTCTGAAATTATACTTTCCAGCCATTATGTTTTTTGTCTTGTGTTCATGTATTTATTCTCCTCACTTCTGCTTGGATCATGGGAGCACTGTGTATTTGAAATAATGCAAAAGGCAGAAACCCACCGTAATGAAAACCTGCTGTCATGGCACTGACTGAGACATGCCCTGGAGGCTGGACACTTGAGCACATAAAAAAGGGCAATTCCCATGCAGACAGTTGGATAATAGACACTTGAAAATGCAATTAACACTCAGCACAACTGTTAGCTGAAGGCAGTCCTACACACATGTCACTGCCAGCCGCACCGTGAAAGATAGAGCATAAATTGAAAGATAGAGAAGAGTTAGCGTAGGATACTAATATACTAACATACTAAAATGCCAGCAGAATAGGCCTAACGGTCTTTTGAGTCTGCTCGATTGGTCAGCCCCCACTCTGGGTGCTGACCTTGCTGCCCCCCTCACCTTCTCTGGCTTCTCCCTTCCCAGTTCTGGATATTCTTGCTACATTGGATTTTGCTTCCAGAACCCTTCCTCTGTACCTGTCCCAGCCCCTCTTGAACCTCTCCACCGTCTCTGCCTCCACCAGCCCCCTAGGTAGTGCATCCCATGGCTCCACCACCCTCTCAGTGAAGTAGCACCTCCTCCTTTCTCCCCTGAATCTTCCCCCCTCCAGCTTCCACCCATGCCCTCTAGTGGCCCCTTCCTCCTTCCTTCGAAGCACCCTGACTGTTCCTCCCCTATTTACCCTCTTCATGTACTTAAAGACCTCTATCATGTCCCCCCGGTCCCTTCTCTCTTCCAATGTGTACATATTTAGCTCTTTAAGCCTCTCCTCATAGGTCCTGTCCCCCAAGCCCAAAATCATTTTGGTTGCCCTCCTCTGGACCCTCTCCAAGAGTTTAATGTCCCTCTTTAAGTGTGGCCTCCAAACTGCACGCAGTACTCAAGGTGTGGCCTCACCCAAGCAGTTATACAGAGGAGCATCACTTCCCTCCTTCTGGAGGTTATCCCCTAACGATGCATCCCAGCATCCTGTTGGCCTTGGCTGCTGCCCTCCTACAAGTCTCGAGTTGTTCATTTGACATCCACCACCACCCCAGGTCCTCTCAGCCATCGAGACTTGTAGCATTTCCTCCCAGGTGTACACTGGCCCAGGTTTCTGGTCCCCAGGTGGAGTACCTGCATTTCCTACATTGAACCTCAGCTTCACTTTCTAGACCATCTTTCCAGAGCCTCCAGGTCCACCTGCGAGGGCCACCCTCCCTCCTCCCCATCCACCACTGCCCCAGTTTTGAGTCATCTGCAAAGAGACTCATCTCACTCCTGATTCCTGTCCTTATGTCAGAGACATAGGTGTTGAACAGGAGGGACTGAGACTGATCCTGTGGGACCCACTAATGACCCTCTTGGGGATGAGACTATCCCGCCAACTACGACCCTCTGGGTCCGGTCATGGAGCCAATTGCCTATTCATCTGATCATCTGGTTCCCCACCCCCATTTCTCCCAGCTTATCCAACAGGCCCATGTGAGGAACAGAGTCCAATGCCTTCCTGAAGTCTAGAAAGAGGACGTCCACTGGTCTACCAAGGTCCAAGGCACTCGTCACCCAGTCATAGAACTCCACAAGGTTTGTCTGACATGATTTCCCCGAGATGAATCCATGCTGTCTATCATCCAGGCACCCTGACTTTTCCAGGTCCCCTAGCCTCTCCTTGACAATGCCTCCATCACCTTGCCCACCACCAATGTCAGGCTGACAGGCCTGTAGTTCTTGCCACCTCCCTTGATCCCCTTGTGGATAGGCACTATATGCACCACCTTCAGTCCTGGGGCATCCACCCTGTCCTCAGAGATGGTGAAAAGCTCCGCTGAGGGTTTCGCCAGGAGATCCACAGTTCCTTCAGCACTCTGGGATGTAATTTATCTGGCCCAGTGCTTTCTCTGTCTTAAGGAGCTGAGGCTTCCTCACTCTCTCTGCTGTGATTTCACTTCCAGTACCTCTTCTCCTGCTTAGCCCTCCCCCTCCTGCCAGTGATGCCTCCCCTCTCCCAGACCCTGCCGATCGGTGAGGTCCCCCTCCTCAGTGTCTCTCTCTCCTCCCATGTATGATGCAGCACCCCCAATTTCCTTGGTGGAAACTGAGGTGAAGTAGTCATTTAGTACCTCAGCCTGCTCCCCCAGGTCTTGTTCCCATCTCTCCCCTGATTTAATCCTGCTAATCTGCCCCTTCACCCTTCGTTTTTCCCCAATGTATCTAAAGAACCCCTTGTTCCCTCTCCTGATTTCCCTGGCCAGGTTCTGCTCCTTCCTTGCCTTAGCTGCCCTCACCACCCTAGTGGCCCTTCTAGCAATCAGCTTGTACTCCCCTCGATCCCTTTCACTCCTTGAGCACTTGAATTGCCTATAGGCTTCCTTCTTTCCCTGCACCACCTCCTGGACCTCCCTGGTCCACCAGCAGGGTTTTCGGACCCTACCGTATTTTCGTCTTACTCTTGCACAGGTGCTGGTAGCATCTTGCACCCCTCTCCTGACGATTTCCCACCTACTATCAGTGTCCATGTCTGACCCAATCCCATCCAAATGCTCCTTAAGGATCCTTCCCATTTCCTTAAAATCCATTCCCCTGAAGTCAGTTACCTCCATCTTTGTGCAGCTTTCTAGCCCTCCTAGGTCCAAGAGAACCAGACTGTGGCATGGTCACTCCCTGCCAATGGGTCCCTTACCTCCAGGCCCCTAATCTGGTCACTGTCTGCCAGGACCACATCCAGTACCCGTGCCTCCCTGGTCAGTTCCCCCACTTGCTGAGTTAGGAATGCGTCTTGAAAGACATCCAACAACCTCTGTTACCTGGTCACAGAAGATGTCATAGTCTCCCAGTCTGTTCCTGGCATGTTTAAGTCCCCCAACACCACCACCATTCCTCTGCCCAGTCTGCAGTGTCTCCCAACATCCGCCACCAGACTCTCCTCCAGCTCCTCAGCCTGGGCAGGGGGTCTATACACCACTCCTATTTTTACTCTCTTGCCAAAAATTAAAAAACAGTGAAAGTATGCATGTCTCCTGTTATGCTATGAAGCATAAAGCCATGTGATACTTATATTTTTTACTCCTTTGGCATGATCTGGCCACATGATGGTTGTAGTCTAGGGCAGCAAGAAAGTTGTGTGCATGGCACACAGGAAAATACACATAACGCTTTGCACAGTACATTAGGATATGCTGTTGAAACTGTTCAAGGTCGGCGGTGCTACTGTGGATGAAATGATACAAAATAAAAAACATCAGCAATCACACAACTGAGCTGACATCATCACAGTATCTTGTTCTCTGTGAAGTGCTGGAGCTCTCAAATGCTATTTGTATGTAAGTACCGTTAAGAAATGAAGTATTTCAATTAATTTAGTAAGTGCTTGTCGATCACAATTTTTGCTAGCTCTCTAGGTGGCACTGAGCCTGCCTTAAGCCATGGCTTCTCAAGCATGGATTCCAGCTCTGAATGACTGCATTCTCCAGACCCCACACCATTGCCAAAATTCCAGTGATGTACGTCGGTGACATGACGTAGTATGCCTATCCAGCAGCCCTGTAAAGTAAGAATAGTGAATGAGTGCATGGCAGATGATGTGACAAAACTCTACACTGACAACTGTGGACCACGAAGTGTAGTTACCATGAAGTCATTGTAGTTGTGTGATTCTTGGCAGCAGTGCCAGAAGTGATTGATGATATCACAACACCAGATCCACAGTACTCTGCATTGTCATTGCTGGCCAGCCTTGAAAAAGGTAAACAAAGGAAACCATAATGTAAATGACACTGGCACAGACTATACGCATTAGTATCACTGAATGGCTATGGTGCACTTACTGCCATGATGCATTTTCCCAAGATTTTTTACACCATGCCATACATTGTAAGAATGTCTTATTTCAGGGTATTCATTTCTTAGAAGAAAAAAAATAGTTAACATACACATTAAACATGGTGAACTCAAGTTCAGCCATGTACAAACCTAATCTAACGGTAGAGCTATACAGGACAGAACTGTGGCGGACCCCATTGCTGACCCATCTGGGAGAGGACACTGAAGCAAACCAGTACTGTTTATATACAGCAGGCAAGAACATTTTCTACCCAGCTGATCCAGTGCCCCAATCCCCAGCAACTTTTTTCTCATGCCACCGCTGCCTACAGAATCAAACATCAGGCTGTTGTCCAGGTATAGCTCGTCGCCCATTCTACATGGATTACAGGCCACCTATCACTCACTGGGAAAACTCTAGAAGGTTGGTCTGCCATAATGTGATCAGAACAAATGATATAGCCAGAAATACAGGCACCCTTTAGAGCTGGCCTAGAAGCTTCTCCTTGAAAACGCCCTCCATCACCTTGCCTACCACACACGTAAGGCTGACAAGCCTGTAATTACCCATCTACTCTCTAGACAGCTCTTTGTGGATAGGCATCACTTGAGACACCCTCTAGTCATGAGAAAGCCACCCTGTCTGAATAGAGATGTTGAAGAGTGCAGCCAGTTCAACTGCAAGATCACCTGCCAGTTCTTTCATAATCACCAAATACTGCCCATCATTGCCCAGCGCCTTATCTGCCTTAAGCTACCAGATGGCCTGCCTCAACCTGTCAACTGTGATTGTCTTCACATCCCACATCCTCATGTACTCGCCCCTTCACTCCAATATTGAGAAGAAAATTCCCCTTCTATGTGATCCTCTGCTCCACCTTCCTTCCACATCTGTCATGGTACTGTGCTGTCTCATGCTACACTTCCTGCATAGTTCCCCATTATGGTGTTGCAATGCAGCCTGCAGCTTGTATTGATGGATTATATGGCAATGTCTGCAATCAATACCCAGCTGTGATGTAGAGAATCTGGTAGCAAATGAAGCCAGAGGGACGTGCAATCAGTGATTCACAAGATCTCATTTCCTAACTATCCAACCATTGTGGATTATGGTTAATACTGTCACCAGACTCTATTTGACTATTCTCTGTCATCACCATAGAAGACGGGAAATTTGACATAATGTGTAGATGCAGCATAAACATATGTTCTGATCTGGGGTGTAAGATGTACAGGTTGAAGGAAGAAAAGAGCTGTCTTCTGGCAAGTGGTTGCTTCCTGAATACTATGCTGATGACACTGTCCATGATTATAATGGAAAGCTTAAGATTCTGGATTGGAAAGACTAGAATTTGAGGGTGCATGCAGCTAAATGGAACAAAAACATTCTCAAAAAATTTTGAGATTGTCTTGCATGTTTTCACCATGAAAAGAATATGGAGTTAGATACCTGTGCATCAAACAGGAGATGGGCTCATGGGCATCTGTGACAACTTCTGAGACCTGAACATGGCTCTGCTGAAAAGCATCCATAGTGCATTGGAATGTCAACTTCTCCATATTTGGTGATTTCAGTGCTGTTTTGCATTTGTCCACAACTACCATGGAAAGAATTTGCTTGGTGTCCACATCCATGGTGGTGTATGTGCAGTACTGTGCACAACGTCCTAGACTATCCATACAGCCATCACCTGTGGGCAAAAAGCAATTTGTTACTAGGGTAACATGCTTGGAGTGTGTATTGAAACTGAAAGCCCTATGAGCATTAAGGAAAAACAAAGTTTGCCTACCCATGATAGCCACTGGTTTGTTTCTTCTTGCTGCCATAAAGCCCCTCTCCATTCGACATCAATAGGTCTCAATCAGTGGCACGGTGTAGAGTA
Source organism: Neoceratodus forsteri (assembly GCA_016271365.2). Classification (NCBI taxonomy): domain Eukaryota; kingdom Metazoa; phylum Chordata; order Ceratodontiformes; family Ceratodontidae; genus Neoceratodus; species Neoceratodus forsteri. Next base: position 1,134,572,982 of record CM028130.1, read on the forward strand.
ATTGGTAATGGTAAAATGAAAAGGCACTGATAAAGGCATGGTTCATAAACCGATACATGAGAGCAATTTTACCAAAGTTATTGCCCGACATCAGTATGGCACCTGCAGTGATCAAATCCCCTGCATTTACTCTATTCCTCAGCTAAGGTTGACTCCACCATTTGTATTCTATGTACCCTGCCGGACATAACTGGAAAGAAAAGAAAAGAAAAAAAAAAAAGAAAAGAAAAGAAAAAAAGTGTTAATTGTGCACTTACAAAGGTCAGTTGAGCAGACAGATCAATAAATGTACATACACCAACCCAAGTCAAGGTTAAACATGTTCCAGAAGTTTGTGTCTTCACAGTTAATCCATGGCAACATGAATTGCATGATGTGAATTGACATTTCTGTGCAAGTTCAAGGATGTTGTCCATCTGCACCATAAACATGGGTTGTTTGACAAGAGATTGTGTGAATGATAAGTCCGAGGTGCAAGTGTCTGCACATTCCATATTGCCATTGTTACAACTGGTCATCTCCTCATCACACAGTCTAAGGACATCTTCCTCAATCAATGACTCTTGACATGGATATAACAGAGGAGCAGAATTGCAATAAAAATTGCAAACATGCAAGTTTACCACCATGTTTGTGATAATGGTGGCAATACATGAATGCAATATATACATGTTGGAGCAAAATAAAAGGTGGACAATGTCACTTCTGGTCATTCACACAGACTTCAGGCAATATCATCTGTTGTTGTTTGTCAGTCCTGACCTTGCTGCATACAACAAATGTAGTGTCACTGCCCCGACTAATGCTCAGCCTGCAAAAATAAATACAGAAGACATAACATTTTTTATAAAACATAAAATATATGTGGCTGTTATAGGGGTGTGTGTATGTGTATGTAAATGTCTGTATATGTATATTGAAATGTCTGTATATATATGTATATGAAAATGTCTGTGTATGTATATGTAAATGTCTATGTGTATGTATATGTATAGATATATAAGTGCGTATATGAGTGTAGACAGTGGTAGTCAGAAAAGTTGAGCAGTACTAACATACATCAAGGTGTACTGAGGAGGAATTAGGTAGTACCACATTACAGTCAATGCAAATGACATAAGTGGTACCTCAAAGTTACCTTTAGGTAACTTGAGGTAGGAAACATTGTAGTAAATACCAGTGTTTATAGATACAAGTTATCATGCAATGATGACTTACTGGTTTGTAGGCATGTAGAGAAAATCATCGTTGTTGAAGCGTGTCTCTGTGTACCCATAAAAAGTGACAATAGTTTCTTTTGCATCTGTGGTGGCCATGTGACTTGGAAAATTGTCATCAGCATCACACATGTGTTTGAAAAACAGTGAGTTACAGACAGATGGAAACACAGATCAGTCTAACAAATGCTCTACAGTGACATGATGACACAGTCAATGAAGCCTGCATGTTGCTGAATGCAATATAACTAAGGTCACAGAAACAATCCATTGTGGTGCCTTTGATGGTATGTGCTGGAGAGTAGAACCTCACCATTGTTATTCTTCGCTGTGGGGTCGAATGGAACATGGGTTCATTGGCCGTGACTGGTGTCTTTTCATTGTTGATTTGATGATACCTGATTTGAAAGATACATAGTGAATATAGTAATCACTGTGGGTGATGGAGGACAAAAAAAAGGTGCACTGTTTTTATGAAGTGACACATACTCACATGTCAAGCAAAAAGCATGCAACTTGGGCATGCGTACCAAATTTTAGTTAATTCTTTAGTAGTACCCAACACACTATTTTGGCACCAATTACAATAGTGTCTTTGATTGTTTTGTCTCAAATTCTTTTTTCTGCCTTTTTTGGTCCGAATCTGTTAACTTCACTGGACAATCAATCTTGGAGCATTTAGGGGTATTCATAGTTTGGGTGCTTGTTGCTGCCATGTGTGCACAAAGTGTGTTCCTACAATGGATATAGGTCAAAATAAGAGTGTCAGTTTCAATCCTGCATTAATCACAGTACCGGCACACTAGATGAGGACAGCAAAGAACAATTTAGTTTCCTGCTTCATAAGACAAACTGCAGATAATGAATGCAAAATGACCATCTGTAAGATAAGAAGGTATTAAAAAATTTGTGTTACATAAACAAAGTGACATTTTCCAGTACTGTAACATCATGTGGTACCCTGCTGTACTCATGTAATGTTGTTTTTAGAAATGTTTCTGGACTGATACATCACCACTGCACAAGTATTTCCATACTGTATGTTCACCCAGGGGGAAATGTTCTAATTATGTGCCAATGACACATGTACAGCTTGCTCTCCATTAATGAGCACTACAAATGACACAACTGCAATTCATGCAAATAGCCACTACATACAGTTGTGGCAAATGCAGCAGTATCATAGATGGTTGAGGATCCCACCATAAGGATGGATACATGGTTGGCAGGGAGAATAGGGGAAGTAAGACTGTACCAGAATGTTTGTTTGGTGGTTAAGTTTGTTCACAGGATGGATGCAAAGTAGTTGGACTGTGCATTCAAAGTGAATATTTATCAAGGTCAAATGAGGAGAATGCATGTTCAGCTCTATTCCGTCTTGCAAGATAACACGTAGCTGACTAGTAAGGTGGCCATACCAATGACATGGAACTATCAATAGAGACTTCATGGGATGTGATGTCCACCAACATTGGAGTAGCATCAGCAAAGACACAATCCATGAGCCAGCATTCATGTAGGTCATCAGTCAATGTTCATCACGCACCAGCGAACATGCTTGGTGACAGTGCAACAGCACTTCTTACTTTGGACTTCTTTCAGCGAGTGACTTTGCTGGTATTCACACAGGTTATTTCCTCCCTGACACATATTGGTGGTCATTCATTGGACTTGATGTTTCCTTGGGGGGGATTGAGATATTCACTTAGGCAGTGTAACAAGTTGGGTGGTCTGACCATCATACTGTTGGGTTCATTTTCCAGGCTACCCCTAGTAGGCCAGCACTGATGGTGAAGGTTCTGGTGCCATCCTTTGAGGGGCATTTCCCCAGATGGCTTGATGGCAGCACTGGACCAATTGCACTTACCAAGTGAATGGATGGATCCAGGTGACCAGTTACTTGCCTATAATACGGTGGTGGTAGTGGCCCTGGATTACATTGATCCTGTTCATGTTTGTTCCCTCACTATTTTACCAGGTCTCCTTAGTTTGAAGAGACTCTGAGGGAGTTGAGGAGAGCAAGGTGAAGTCTAGAGAGGCACTGATGGAAGTCGGGCAAGGAATTTGACAGACTTAGTTTGATGGGCCATTGTGTGGTCTATCAATCAGCAATTAACAGTAAGAAGACAGTATTTGTGTCCGGGGAGATTGATGCAGCACAGAATCCACAACCTTGGCTGTTCCGAACTGTGAACCGATTGTACAGTCTAATCTGTCTTCAGCCATGAAGTGCTTTCTCTCAATAACTGTATGATGAGTTTGCTCAATTCTCTTCAGACCATGTTGCTGCAATCAGGTTTGATATTGGCTTGACCCTCTCTAATGGGAGCTGTGATGGTTGGCATGAGATGTCAGACACCCAGTTTGTGTGGTGTGACTTCAGCCTCCCCATGATCAGTGACATTGTGATGATCATCCAGTCACTGCATCCAACCAACTGTAGTTTGGACCCAGCCTCACACCTCTCCTGGTGGGCTGTGTGGATAGAATCAGTCCGGTCCTTGCTAAGATAGTATGGATTTCTATGGAGAGGGTGATCTTCCCTGATCCTCTGAAGGATGTTTTGGTTCTACCACTTCTTAATCACTTGTTCTCGGACTTGAAAAGTCTGGCAAAGTAAAGGCCTCTCTCTAACCTTCCCTGTGTGGGTAAGGTTATTGAGAAGGGGGATTTGCTGCAGCTGGATGATCTTTTGTCCTGTCACAATGTCTATGATTCTATCCAGTCCTGATTTAGGAAGAGACATAGTAATGAGATAGCACTGTTACATGTACTTAATGACATCATAATAGCGAGAGATCAAAGAACCCGTTCCATCTTGGTCCTTCTTGTTCTCTATGTGGCATTTGACATCATAGACAAAGGTGTGCTAGTGGAGCACTGGCTGTTTATTGGTGGACTGTCTGGTACGGTCCTCCAACGATGGTCATGGTTGCTGACTGATACCCTGCCTGCACCTCTGTCAGTCCTCTTGAACTCCTCCCTTTAGGCAGGGAGGGTGATGCAAGACTGGAGGATGGCCCATATAGTGCCAATCCACAAGTAAAGCCTGAGAGAGCAGCCTAGTAATTACAGGCCACTGAGCCTGACATTGGTAGTGGGCAAAGGGGTGGAGGTCAGCTTGAAAGAGAGTCTGTAATGGTTCTGAGGGCATAGGAACACTGAGATGATCACCAATATCTTTTTGTTTTGGGAATCACATGTAACACAGGTCTGGTAGAGTTCAATGTGGGGTGTTGCGAGAGCTGGATTGGGGCAGGCCAGTGAATGTACTCTTCCTAGACTTCAGCAAGGCATTTGACCCAGGGACTCATCACGGGTTGCTAGTGAAGATGGGGGATATTGAGTTGGGGGGGCACTTGGTAAGGCAGATAGGGAACTGGATAGCAGGGTGGGAACAAAAGGTGATGGTGGGAAGGGGCCTCATCTCCCAGGATAGTTATTAGCTGGGTAGCAAAGGGCATGGGATGACACTATTCAGGGCTGTAGCTAAGAATTTTGGGGCACAGGAAAAGTCACTTGAAATGGGCCACTATCTCATGAAACAGCTAATACTGGGGGTAATGCAAACATCACAGATGGGCACATCTTGAGCTCAGGGCACAGAACAATATACATACTTATCACCCCATTACTGCACCCTGACCATATCTTCCAACAACTGAAAACTGTGGCAGGTGGTGGTCCATGATGAGATTCGATAGACCATTGTGAATAATAGGTTGCCTTTTTATGATGTTAGTCATGTTGGGGGAAGCCAAGGGGCTGGGCGCAGCTGCTATCAGTTTCATATATCCACATGTTCCTCTCAAAACAACATTAAAATACATAGATACATAGACAGTGTCGGCAGATAAGGGCCTATGGCCCACCCAGTCTGCCCATTTGAGCTTGTAAGTTCAGTTTGTTTTCCTAGAAGTCTGTTGCCCCTTACCCCTGACCTCCAGAATTCCTTTATGTCTATCCCATGCATTCTTAAATCCCGTGATTGTTTCAGCCCCCACCACTTCCTCTGGCAGGGTGTTCCACTTGTCCACCACCCATTCTGTGAAGAAATTCTTTCTCATGTTTCCTCTGAATCGTCCTCCCTCCAACTTCATCCCATGCCCTTTTGTCCTGGAACATCTTTTTCACTTAAAAATAGTGTTTTCCTGCACCCTGTTCCTCCCTGTAAGATACTTGTATGTCTCTATCATATCCCCTCTCTCCCTCCTCTCCTCCAGGGAGTAATTGTTCAGTTCCTTCAACCTGTCTTCATAGGACTTGTGATGCAATCCATGCACCATCTTTGTTGCCCTCCTCTGAACCTTCTCTACCCTGTCTATGTCCTTACGTAGGTATGGTCTCCAGAACTGTACACTGTACTCCAGGTGGGGCCTCACTAGTGTCTTGTATAGCGGAATTATGACCTCCCTTTTCCTGCTGGTGATGCCCCTGCCTATACATCCCAGCATCCTATTTGCTTTACAAATGTTCTATATGTTGTAAATGTTGTAAATACCAATGTATCACTGTAGCATGCAGATTTGAGACAATAGAATATACTGTAGACCGTGTGAGGTGTACAGGTCACAGTGCAATCCGCTTATTCTGCCCATATAACACTGTACAGCATTGCACATAGGATCAAAATGTACTGAGAGAAGGGAACTGACTCCATGGTATGATTCTTCTGCCATAAGCAGACACAGCAAAACAGAGCACCACCCAATTCTGGCTGATGTCATTTAGAGGTAGAATAAGAATCCAGTAATTGAGAGGATTATAAATAATTGAATCATTGAAAGGACACTGGGAGCAGCAGGGTTAGGGAGTCCATTGTTCCTGCAAACTTCTGCAGTCAGTTGTCATCAAATGCCATTTATCACCTCATCCTGTATACACAGCATTATGGACAAAAGAACAGCATGAGAAATTGCAGATCAAGTGCTAAGCACTTCTACAGTAGGCAACTAAATGCTGTAGCCAGAGCAGGATCAAAACTAGCGTGACAATGGAGTTTGCAAGTCAAATGATTCCCCACCCCACAGCCTTCCAAAGCACAGGTGAGGAACAAAGACAGATGACAAGTGGGCTTTTGTTACATGTCATGAAACCTAGAACATGGTGGAAATATTGAAATCACCTACATGGCCACCATGGAAATTACAATTCCTAAATAGGGTATGACTGTTAGTTTAGTAGTAGGCAAAAGGGCACATGGTGAAAAATGGGTGAGGAAAAAAGACTAGGGGGAAAAAAAAGGAATATGCAAAAAAGACTAGTAAAAAATAGTGTTTGTTTTTTGCACAGATAATGAGCCAGATTGCTATTTGTATGGTGGTGGGGGAACGTCACATCAGACAGCACAAATACATCACTGTGGGGTCAGTAATATAAAATAATTATAAACAAAAGAACAAACAGGTAATTACAAGAATACCCTGAAAAGCTGAAAACCACAAGATATAAGTGTCAGCTGCCATTCTAACAGTGGAGTAGTGCCCTATTGGTGTTTCTTGACTGGCAGTACAGTGGATGAACAAAGTGCTCACAAAGAAGTGATGCACTGCAGTCTGGGAAAATGCAGACAGAAAATGTGCCAAGTGGAAAATCGTACATCACAGTAATTAATATGAAAAGCGAATGCCCAAAAAGAAAAGTACAGCTAACAAATCTGTTTGTATCACCAATAATCATGCAAACAGAGTGTGGTATCAACATATTTGTGTACTTCAAGGGATGAAAACTGGGTCACATAACTTGCACTACAAGTAAACAGACATGTACCCCTGACCGTAGGTGAAACAAAGATGATAACAGTAGTACGGTAGACTGTTGACGTTGCCTCTCATCTGGTTGCCAATGACAGAAACCCTCCCCCCAACAAGAACTGAAAGCCACTTCATCTGGCACAGTCATAGGGATGATCAAAGTCCATACAGTGCGCTTTGTACCATGCACCTCAGGAGGGTCACAGATGAGGAGAGACTGGGACATATGGAGACATGTGAAAGGTTTGTCAATCTCCAGCAGGAGATCGAGATCAATGATGAAGACACGCAGCAGCATAACCGTCCTAATGTGCCAATGCCTGAAGATATGCTATTACATTGCCTCAGTGTAGTACACCCTAAAATACCCTGTGCACAGAAACAAAGATGCAACTGTCAGGGGAGAACGAAACTGGCAGTTACTTGATGATGTCAGTTTCTGTAATAGCCTGCAGTCCACAACGAACAGAGAAGCCGAGAAAGGAACGCAGGCCAGGATACAGTGGAATACTTAATTGAGAAGGCTGATGACTCGCAATTAAAAAAAATTATCGCTTCAGCAGAGCGAGACAGTGACAGTACGACATAATGATTTTTTGTCTTCCAATCGAAACAATGTATATGATAAGATTGGGATCACACATTGATAAATACTGACGGACACAGACACACACACACACACACCAAAAAAAAAGCAGATGACAAGCTCCATCAGGTGAACTATATTTGCAGTGTTAGGGGGTCATAGGGCATCATGAAGCTGCACCTGAGGACCACAGACCATCTCTTGTAATCCATATATTCAATTGCACTGTACCTTATCTTCATTTACATTGGGTCCATGATCTGTTCCCGTGCTACCGAGGTAGGCACCAACCCACACTTTGAGATTTTTGAACAGGTGCAAGTGCCGATTCCCAGATAGCCGGGCAATAACTATGATAGTCAGTAGATAGAGGATGACAGACATCTACAGTATAACTCCCAAGAGGAGTGCCTAGAGGTGTAGCAGAGGAAACAATCATGGACACAAAGCTATCCGGGAGAAAAAATGGAACATACAGCACAGCCGACAAGGGCGTGAAGTGATCGTTTTGAAAATAACAGGGTCACCACAAAAACAGTCACAATGGGCCTAGATGGAGCAGTATCTAGAGATACACAAAGAACATTTAGCTACACCATAGTGGGAGTTGCGGATAGGGTCTGCAAAAGGAGCCTTGAACAACAGGGCAAGTTAACATAGTAAGTAGTAAGCAATTAAGAATAGCGCCATGAGGTGGTGGGCAAATACAATGAACCCTGCCCACAATGAGTACTGAAGCTGATGCCACTAATGGCAATTCTCAGCCTGGACTTGAGAGCTGTGTCGCTCTCACTGCACACCCATGGAAATCGGAACACTTGTGTCCCCCTTCTGTGTGGGACTGTGACTGGGGTTTCTCCGGTGTTATCCTGAGCTAGGTCCCATGGATTTGAGAAGGACTTTGATTTTTTGGGATGCTGAACAATGATCATTTGAGTACCACCATAGCGCACACCGCACTTGCAGACAATAATTTCAGATAACACTTTTCACAAGTAGGCTGTAGGTGTGCTGTCCTTCAAAGCTAAACAGCTGCTGAATGTGAGAGAGAGAGAGAGAGAGACAAAGCACAGCTGTCTGAATGCTGTGGCAATTGTAGGTATAATAGTCATGTCAGCTGTGTGTGTGTGTGCTCTCTCTCTCTCTCTCTCTCTCTCTCCAGACCTATTGACAGCAAAATAATCACCTTGAAGCATTGACTTGCTCAGTGTTTTTGGGGTCATAGGTAATATAATGTTGCACCACCAATACAGTTGATCTTACAAACAATGTAAACAGCCAGAAATCACTGCTGTGTAGCAGTGTAGCATAAGAAGCAACCTATCAATATCAATGAGAAATCAGACAGCAGGAGCGGGAACTAGCAGCACACAGCACCTATTTTAAAGACAGCAGAAAATAATGAATGGAATGCATGATCAAAGGCACTGTGAGTGCATGGGTGCAAGTGACGTGGGAATTCAAAAATGTGCTGTGCGTCATGGGCGGACAGCCCCAAACCACGGACATTCTAAGGACCCAAGTAAATGTAAGTGTAACCCCTTGTTACCCGGGTTACTAGAATTCCAGTAAGACCTAGTGGTAGGCAGGGAAGGCAGCTTGTGAAAGTCAAGTTAAATGGGTTTCACACTGTCTCACTCTGTTCTCAGTCTCAGCTGAGACTGAGAGATGACATCACCATAGAACTGTCGGAGCTGCATGAGACACATTGGAATCTGCAGCACAGGGAGTGAGATAGAACGTTGGGAGTTTTCAAAGTCAGTTTGCTGTTTACCTTCTTGGGAGAAGGAACTGTCTTTTGTTTACCTTCTGTGTGTGTAGGACAGTGTCCAGTTTCAAGTGGTGGAGACCGCTGTCCAGGTCTCAGTGCCCCCCTCCCCTGTGGGGGATAAAGTATCCTTCTGTGGATTCCAGGAGCAATCCCCTAATTTCTACTACAGGAAGAAAGCTGCCTTTTTTACAGTTTCTGTTTTGGTCTGACAAGAGGAAAGAAGTTGTACTTCGACTGTGGGGCACCTGCAACGAAAGGGTGAGTGTTTTGCTCTAATTTGAGAGGGCAAGCAATATGTTTCTTCAGTTTGGAAAATGTGAAAAAATCTAGGATGTAAACTACTATTTGGGAGGCCTATTGTACTAGGACAAACAAATGGAGTAGTGTAAAAATCTAAAGTCTTTATGGATTCAAGTAGTGTTGTAGAGGGGGTGCTACAGGTCATCCACCGTTTAATCTACATTTCGAAGTTTTAGTTTCTGTTTGTCCAGAGAAATGGCCGGGTATGGGCTGTGGGAGCTGGAGGTGGGAACACCCCCTATCTTTAGTAACCAGGTCCACCTCTATGGATTTCTACTGTGATTGCTACTTGCCTCATGCGTCTGGCCAGTGATGAGGTAGGTACTCAGACATGGGTCGCAAATTGGAAAATCTCTCTAGGAGTCACAGAGTCTAAGTGGAGTGGGGAGCCACAACTTGGGAAAAGAATTCTCCTTGTTTGATGGGAGTCAGAAGGAAGTAAGAAAACAAATCTCCCTAGGGATTGCAGACTCTAAGTGGTGTGGGGAGCCACAACAAGTAAATTGGGTTCATTCTTTAAGTGGACCATCAGTCAAGTGGCCAGCATGGGAGCCAGGCCAGTCAGGCTGTGTATCCAAAGCGTATGCAAGTCCGGGCTGTGTGCTGGTGGGTCCAGAGCCAGAAAACAGTAGAAATGGGTTAATTCTTTAAGTGGACCGCCTTGTAGTCTCTAATCTGCATTATCAGTAAACGTAGCCCCTTGGGGGTCCCTCTATGCTTTGTTATGTTCAGCTAGTTAAGAATAAAAGCCACACTGAAAAATCCCAGTCCTGGTTCTGGACGTTACAGTTATTGCTTCCTGTAGTCAGATTTACTTGGGTGTCCCTGTGCAGAGTAGCCAAACCTAGATCCTCTTGTGCCAGGTAACCTCATCCTTCCCGAACCCAGGTCCCCACCAGGTATTGCTACCAACGCCAACAGCATGCCACCTGTCATTTTAGTAAAAAGGCAGGGGTGAGGGGTTACAAAAATGGAAGCTCCGCTTTGGATTTGTTTGGGATGGAAGGTGCTTGGGAAAGTGGGCTAGCGTTTTGGCTATCTGGCAGTGGGTAGCCCAAAAAAGCTGAAGCAATTTCCCTAGTGTGTTGCTGTGTGCTGCGAATTTTGTGCTGCTGTTTAAAAAATGCCAACTGTTTACCAAGGAGCTGTAAGGCCAAAGAGTGTGCCTTTGTCCTGCATCAAAAAAGTTTACAGTGTTTTTGTCCGCTTTTAAAATGAATTCTGTGAGGAAAAGTGTAGAAAACTAGGGGTAGCAACAGAGAAATTATGCCCTGGATGTTTGAAATGCTTTTAATGTGAATTCTGTGAAGGAAAGTGTGAAGACTAGGGGTAACAACAGAGAAATTATGCCCTGGATGTTGAAAATGCTTTCTGTGTAAAGAGAGACTGCAGAGTTAATGGCAATGTTACATGGTTGAAATGGGCTCCCGCTGTGGAGTCAGTTGAAAAAAAAAAGGTGTGCATTTTACAGTTTAAATTTGCCTGCTCGACGATCGCCATGAGGAGAGGAGCCCTCGCGAGGAAGAAGCTCATTTGCATTGCATCGTGTGGTTGGTCAGATTGCCATTGGTCCCGCCCCTCAGCCAGCTCTTCTGAGTCTGCCTCAGCATTCGAGAGAGAGACAGAGTGTGATGCGTGTACTGGCAGTGGAGGAGCGTCACAAAAGATTCAAAGCGCTGTAAACAGTAAAAAAGTGACTTCTAAGTTTAAAATCGGGCTCAACCCACAAATCGATTATGTAAATAGTAAATTCGGTGGTGAAAACGATGATCGCTGAGACTGCCTGCCCATTTGTGTTCCAAGGCTTTCAAAATCTGACTGCAGGCCATTTTACCCCATCGCAGCAAGTTGCTACTAATCACAGTAAGTAAATAATTCAAAAACTGCTCAAACAGTGATTTTCAGTAATGCCATATAAAATGTGTGTGCAGCAGTGTAGTCGTTTTGCAAGTAATGACTGTGTGAAGTCCTGCCAGCAAGTGCAAGTCTGTAAAGCCATTAAATGTGTGCATGGAAGTGAAAGTAGCCTCAGTTTACAGTTTGCAGCCAGAGAGAGACTGTGGGTTGTAGAAAAATGCAACACTAGTAGAAGCAGGCAAGCCTGTGCTGAAACCTGAATCTTTAGAGGGACTGTGAATTAAATGAGTGTTACCAGCTTGTGAAAAGTCCAAGGAAAATCCTGTAAATGTGTGTAAAATCAGAACAGATCAAGTTGTGCAGTTTGAGTAAAAGTTATCAGTAGCTGGTGTAAATCGGGTGCACAGTGGCTTGACCCAGATTCTAAATGTTGATGCACAGAAGTGCTGCCGCCGCCATTACAGGGTGGGGTAGTAAAGTAAACACAGCAGCAGAGGAGCCATTTTAAAGCTACAGAGTGTGTTCATTAAAGTGGGACTTTCAGTTACAGTGAACCTTTGTTTATTTTTCTGCAGTTATGGCCTCAGAACCAGCTCGTTACCCGGATCATGCCCGGGTTGCAGTAACAGCAGCAGTAAATAGACTGAGAGATATTGAAAAGTGGTGCTACGGAGGGCAACTGCCTCCTGATGTGGCAATTCCTAATTATCCAGTGCGTGTATGCCAAATATGCTTGAGTGCTGGAAGGGATGTCTTCATGATTCCTCACTGTGCTGGATGCCTTCAAAAATATGGCTTGTATAAAGCACCTCCAATTCGCTTGGCTCTCACATGGACAAAAATTCAGGAATCTGCAGTTGGCAGCACACAGCATCAGGCGGAGTCTGTGGAGGAAGGTCCCTTGGGGGAGTGTGGCACAAAGCTAGAGGATGCAGAATTAGAGACTGAACCTGAAGTTGAAGTTTTGGATGCTGGATCTCAGAAAGAAAGTTCAGATAAAGCATCAATAGACCCCTGGGTGGGGGGGGGCCTAGCCCAAGTCTCTTAGGTGAAGATGAGATGCGGGAGGCCTTTGAATGGGAGGTGTCAACCTCCACACCTAGTGATGAATGGATAGTCTCGGGGGTGAGAACGATTGCTCATTCCTGGGCTCAGATCCTCAGTGAAGAGGAAGATGAGGGGGAACTTATGTGGCCTTGTGAGAAAGGAATGGGTACACAGCCTCAAGATCTTGCCTCGGAGAAATGTGTTGAAGAAGGTGGTGATACCACTGCACTGGCTTTACAAGAGGAAGAAGTCAGGGATCTGTTTTTAATTTCTTTGAGGATGTGAAGCTGGCAGAACCAGGACTGGCCACCCCCAAGCAAGGCTAGCGGTCTCAGATTGACCAAAGCAAGTAAAGAGGAGAGACTGGTTCGTAGAAAGGCAAATGAAATCTATGGTATGACCTTTCCTACCTTTCCTCGGAGAGTCTGGGAAGAGATTGAGGACTGCAGGAAATCCTGGATCTGGGATGAAGCAATGAAAAAAATGCATCCTGGGGCCAACTAGAATGTAAAGAATAGACTGTTCCACGAAAAGTATATGCAGTGGAAGAGAGGCAGGACACTGTTTATGGACAGAGTGAGAATAGTGGATGGAGAGGGATGTGAAATCTCCCACTGTGTGAATTATGTGCACCCAGATGGGGTAATAATTGAAGCCCCTGACCCCCGGTACTATTGGCCTCAGTGCAAGGACCTCCTAGCAATTAAGCCCATGCCTACAAAATGGAGAGCTGAGCAGTGGTAGTCAATACTGCCACACCAGACTGTGAAGTGCCCTTATTGATATGCCAATATGAATAACCAAGGACTCAGGTGCTCCACATTCATCAGTCTACAGTGTACTGTCCTGTTCAGCAACCATCTACTGGCCCACCAGATGACTTCAGATCCAGAGGGACACCAGCCCAGCTGTTTCCTGTTCATCGCCTGGTAATCGGATGATGTCGGACCAGCTGTTTTTCTTTTTGTTACTGTTCTAAGGTTCTGTCTCCATAGATGACATCAGCCCAGCTGTTTCCAGTTGTGCCCTCCTGTGGTTCCCGGAAGATGTCCGCCCAGCTGTATCAGAAGAAATGCTGCCAGGGAGAGTCTTCAGCCGTGGACCAGGTTTGTGCAGTTCTTGTACTACAAATGGCTGGTAAGTCCGAAACCTTTTCTATCTTTATGACATTGCAGTACACACCCTACACTACAGACTTCAAAAATGTGTGAACTGTCCACAAAGACTCTCCCCTTTGGGATTTTGGCCTTTTAGAACTGTGCTCCACAGGGCTCCAGCCCAGGAGAGACTCTTTATTGGATTAGCCTTTGGGCCTTGTGGTCACTAGTTGGGACTTTTAGGGCACTCCATCCCCCAAATGTGTATTGTAAATAATGTCATTATTGTATTTTAATGTAAATACTGTTTCTTCTACCTTTTCTAAAAAATCTTTTTGGGATTGTTCAGTGTTTTTGTATGGTACGGCATGTTAGGTAGATTTTGTATGCAGATTAGGAGTGTGTTTTGTTTTTGTCTTTTTCTTACAGGTGTTCCTGGGAAGACAGAAGAGAAGACAAGAAGAGGAGGAGGAGGGGCTCATCAGAGTTCCTCGTCAGTGCTTTATTGTGTAGAATTTAAAGTACTGTGTTGTTATTGTTATGGTTGTTACTGTATTAACTCTTTCCTTCCACAGGTGTGGTTGTTGGGGGCAGAGAGGAGGCAGTAATTTGGTAGTTTAATGGTGTGGTTGCAGGTTGCCCAAGGTCAGGGAGGTCCCTGGGTTTTGTTTTGTTTGGGAATATTATGTTAGAGGCAGATAGGTTTTCTCTAGAGGGTTAGGGGGGATAGACAGGCTGTGGTCCTGAACGGCCATAGGGACTGCAGTGCTGAGCTATCAGGGCTATGCTTTGGATGGTTCTACCAGAGCCACTAGGTGTCCATAGTAGGTTGATAGTGTAGAGGCTGACATGTCGCTGATAGCCCCAGGCCCCAGTGTTGCCTACCTGTGCTTGCACATGGTAGGAGGAGGGCCTGATCACCCCCCTCCGCAGGTAGCACATAGGGTGGGATGGCCTAAGGTTGGGTGCATAATGACTGGGGACAGTCATTTTCCTGGTCAAGGGCGAGTGTAACCCCTTGTTACCCAGGGTTACTAGAATTCCAGTAAGACCTAGTGGTAGGCAGAGAAGGCAGCTTGTGAAACTCCAGTTAAATGGGTTTCACACTGTCTCACTCTGTTCTCAGTCACAGCTGAGACTGAGAGATGACATCACCATAGAACTGTCGCAGCTGCATAAGCCACATTGGAATCTGCAGCACAGGGAGTGAGATAGAACGTTGGGAGTTTTCAAAGTCAGTTTGCTGTTTACTTCCTTGGGAGAAGGAGGTGTCTTTTGTTTACCTTCTGTGAGAGAAGGTCAGTGTCCAGTTTCAAGTGGTGGAGACCGCTGTCCAGGTCTCAGTGCCCCCCTTCTCCCGGGGGGGGAGAATAAAGTATCCCTCTGTGGATTCCAGGGGCAATCCCCTAATTTCTACTATAGGAAGTAAGCTGCCTTTTTTACAGTTTCTGTTTTGGTCTGACAAGAGGAAAGAAGTTGTACTTCGCCTGTGGGGCACCTGCAATGAAAGGGTGAATGTTTTGCTCTAATTTGAGAGGGTAAACAATATGTTTCTTCAGTTTGGAAAATGTGAAGAAAGCTAGGATGTGAACTACTATTTGGGAGGCCTATTGTACTAGAACAAACAAATGGAGTAGTGTAAAAATCTAAAGTCTTTATGGATTCAAGTAATGTTGTAGAGGGGGTGCTACAGGTCATCCACCATTTAATCTACATTTCGAAGTTTTAGTTTTTGTTTGTCCAGAGAAATGGCCGGGTATGGGCTGTGGAGCTGGAGGTGGGAACACCTCATCTTTAGTAACCAGGTCCACCCTATGGATTTCTACTGTGATTACATTTGCTCATGCGCCTGGCCAGTGATGAGGTAGGTACTCAGACATGGGTCTGGAATTGGAAATCTCTCTAGGAGTTGCAGAGTCTAAGTGGTGTGGGAGCCACAACTTGGGAAAGGAATTCTCCTTGTTTGATGGGAGTCAGAAGGAA
The DNA here is from genome assembly GCA_016271365.2 of Neoceratodus forsteri. Lineage (NCBI taxonomy): Eukaryota > Metazoa > Chordata > Ceratodontiformes > Ceratodontidae > Neoceratodus > Neoceratodus forsteri. Next base: position 1,134,588,593 of record CM028130.1, read on the forward strand.
TTAAGAAAAAATCTCCCTTGGGGTCGCAGACTCTAAGTGGTGTGGGGAGCCACAACAAGTAAATTGGGTTCATTCTTTAAGTGGACCATCAGTCAAGTGGCCGGCATGGGAGCCAGGCCAGTCAGGCTGTGTATCCAAAGCGTATGCAAGTCCGGGCTGTGTGCCTGGTGGGTCCAGAGCCAGAAAACAGTAGAAATGGGTTCATTCTTTGAGTGGACCGCCTTGTAGTCTCTAATCTGCATTATCAGTAAACGTAGCCCCTTGGGGGTCCATCTATGCTTTGTTATGTTCAGCTAGTTAAGAATAAAAGCCACACTGAAAAATCCCAATCCTGGTTCTAGACATTACAGTTATTGCTTCCTGTAGTCAGATTTACTTGGGTGCCCCTGTGCAGAGTAGCCAAACCTAGGTCCCCTTGTGCCAGGTAACCTCATCCTCCCCGAACCCAGGTCCCCACCAGGTATTGCTGCCAACGCCAACAGCATGCCACCTGTCATTTTAGTAAAAAGGCAGGGGTGAGGGGTTACATAAGATTTAACAAAATTATTTAGTTTAAGGTGAACAATGAGGAAGAACAAGGTAAATATGTATTCAATGCATAGAACATAAAGCACATATGTCAAAGAGATGGCAATTAGGAAACATTACAAACGAGCTGTATGACCTCGGTGTGTGATGACCTGATACAGCTATCAAGCTTCACTCACTAGGTTTATGCGTCATCATACAACTTAGTGTATAAAACAATTTGACTAACACACACTTGTAAATGCCATTATGCTACGAAGGTTGTAAGTGGGAATGAACACCCTAGCAGTGCTCTGTTTGACCACCTGGTAAATATATATGTACTATAATGTTCTAATACATTTAGTACAAGGCTCACAGTTGTATGAAAAAGTGTTAACGTTGTAGGGATCACCCAGTGTTGAGGCACACATTTTTTGGTCAACATTTACATTAGATTTAAACATTTTTACATCATGTATTGATAAGAAGCTTTGTATGGAGACAAAAAAGTCTTTGTCACCCAGATTTCATCATCTGCTCCTCCACATTTTCCATTGTTTGCGACATCACCCTCTGTTGCTGTGGAAATGTTTACAATGTCACAAAAGAAGGAGCAGCTAAAATCCTGAGGTTGAGAGATGCAGTTTTGATGCAAATATCAGCAGCTTTTTAGAATGAGAGGAGATGGAGGATATATTGCAAATAGGTTATGTATCGGACATACTGTGCTGGTAACAGATGATTGCAAGAAGCATGGGGGGATATAAAGAATCTGAGTAGAAACAATGGTGTAAACCAGTGCAAATAATATACAAACTGGTAAAAAAATGCATAAACAAATTAACAACTGTCCAAAGGCACTGTGCTGGGATGGCATTATGGCCTAGAGGTTAGAGTAATGAGCTGCGAATGAGCTTGGTATAGCCAGCCGACCAGAATTTGATTCACTTTGCTCACTTTGCTCTGTGGACACTGTATAGAGCCAGAGGCTGGATATGAAGTTGAGATGTGATGCAATGTCTACACTGTCAGTTCATTTACTGTAGGCACACAAATGCATCAAATGACTTCCGTACTATAGTGTAGTGATTTCTGACAGACTCTGATCTACAGAGAGCCACAACAGCCAACCCGACATTCCCCCAAGCAAGTAGAACTGCAGGCTCCATTTCAGCAAACTATCCCCGATGAGTAAGTGCTCTAGCAAAATAACTAGAAAAATACCTGCTCCACCACGCTGGAATGTACACACTTGATTCCCTGTACTCTGCAGTATTGGTTTCCTAATTAGATAATAAAGAATAGTAGCATGGCGCTATATAGAAAATATCTTACCGCTATGATTGAAGCGACAGCAGGGGGAGCTTGTACTGCAGGGCAAATGTTGACCAGCCTGCAGCGAAATAATGAATGGAAAGCACGCTCCCTCACACTACAATGGTGCTGCAGTCTTCAGTTAGAGGTGAATGGGGAAAGAAGCTTCTAGCTGGATACTATGAGGAAGTAGACTTAAAAGATTTTCTTAGCTGATAGTGCTTGGAGGTGCAGTGAGGGGCAGTCAAAGGGCTGATACATTCTCATGAGAGTCGAGTGTAGGTCTTAGTCTCAACCTTCCCCCTTCCCTCCCTCCCCAGAGCTAGGCTGATTTATAAGGAACACATGCTCTGCATTTGGACGCAAAGGCTTCAGTTGTAGCTCATGCAGTTCTAGTCACCTGGGGCTGGGTTTAAGGGTTGAGAGAGAGAGGAGCTTAGGAAGTTGTACACTTCCCCTTTAAGTTTACTGTGACGTACTGTACCTAGTAATGGGGGTACCTGTTTACTGTTGGACTGTATCTAGGATTAGTGGGTGACCTGATTATTGGGTAGGGTTGTATCTTGGATTAGTGGGGAACCTGATAGTTCTCCCAAGGAAACCTATTGGGAAGAGGATGGGACCAGATGTCATTAGAGCTGGTATCTTTGGGATGGTGGTGGGGTGCAAATGGTGAGGGACGGCCATGATACTGGACTGGGCTTGGCAGTTTGGTAGTTGCCCAGTGTTCCACCCGCTGGCACAGCTTAGGGAGGAGGTTGAGGGGATTAGAAGACAGTTGAAGGGAGGGGAAGGTATGGTTGGGGAAACAGGGCAGGGGCTCTTCCATGGGGTTGCACCAAACACTAGAGGTGGGGGCATAGGGAAATGAGTGCTGGACGGTACTCTGGGGTCATAAAGGGACCCTGACAGAGGGAGCCCTAAAAGAGGACACTACCAAGGAAGCATGCAGGTATATGGGGACCCTCACAGAGGGGGGCCAAAGGGAGGACATTCTCAAGGAAATAGGCAGATGGCTGGGGCACGACAAAAGGGAGCAAGGGGAGAGGTGGATCAGACCTTAAACTCAGTAACTGCTTCAGTTCTCTTCTGCTTGAGGATGAGGTGGTTGATGTAGCCATAACAGGGGCAGTTGGAGATGCAAAGGGATGGGAGGAAAGGAGGCAGGGGCTGGATAGCAGGAAGAACAGGGGGGGAACTTGGAATGTTGGAAAATGGGGGGAGTGGTGGTTCAGAGCAGGAGGAAGAGGGGGTAGAGAGAGGAAAGCACAAGGAGAAGGACCATTTGGGAGGAAAGGGCAAGGAGAGGGACCAGAAGTACAAGGAGGATACAGTAAAGGCAGCTGAGGGTTTATGGCAGGGGAGCATGACATGCAAGGAGGGGCTGAACAGAGACAGGAAGGAAGGGAGGATGAGCCAGGCAAGTTTAGCAGATGGGGCGGAAGGACCAGTCAAAAGCAGCGATGGGGGGGGGATAGCGAGGTACAAAAGGATACTCGGGAGGGGGGAAGGGGGAAATGGAGGAAAAGGGGTGGTCAGAGTGATCCTGTTGGGTGATTCTATGATCAGGTGTATCACATGGGATAGTCGGGGGGAGCCTGCCCTATTATAACAAAATGCTTCCATGGACTAATGGTGCACAGGGCCAAGAATGAGGTATATCAGCTGGCAAAGGATTGTGGAGGTTCTGCGGATATACTGGTCCACCTGGGTATCAATGATATTGAGGGAAATAGTGAGCTAGAGATACAAGCAAGGTTCAGGGAGCTTGCCAGGGTCTGTCATGACATAGGGTGCACTATTTTCTTCTGGGAAATACTGCTGGTGCCAATATGGAAGAAGGCATCCTTGAGGTCCTGTGATGCTAGCCAATCTCCTGGCCTTGAAGAGGGAAGGATTATTCCCAGAGTTACCATTTTGAATTTGGGTTTTGAAATGTGTTTGTTCAGATACCTTAGATCTAGGATGAGTTATCATTCCCTTGTTTTGTTTGGGATAAGGAAGTACCTGAAGTACAGGCATTTCCCCATGTGTTTAGTTGGAACCTTCTCTACAGATCTGAGAGCCAGGAGAGAAGAAACCTCTGCCTCTAGGGCAAGGGTTTCTGAAATTGATGCAGGTGGAAAAGACATGGCCCTCCTTTTTGGTACCTGTTGAAGCTGAGGGCCGATCCCTGGCTTACTGCTTCCAGGACCCACTTGTCTGAGGTAACAGACTTCCAAGCCTGAAAGTAGTAAGCTAGCCTGTCTTCTACTGGGATTGGACAGTTGACCCAGGCTGACAACTAAGGGTGTCTGCTTGGCAGGAGCCTTAGACTGGGAGGAGGAAGCAGCCCTGCTCATTCCCCTTCTACCTCTCCCTCAGAAAAAGCCACTGTGTGGGTAAGAAGAGGAGGCCTGGGCTTGGAAAAAGGCCTGTGACTCAGAAAGACTGGGAGGGAAGACATCAGAGGGTCTGTCTAGGGGGATGTCCAATTCAGTAGGCACATCCAGACGCCACTGGTCGTAGTCATCATGAGAATCATCTTCTTCTCCTCCCTCTTACTCCTCATAAAAAGCATCTGGATGGTAATCCGAAGGAGCCAGTTCCAACCAAAATGACAGCCTAACTGGCTGCGCCACTCCGGACGAAACTGGGCAAAGCGATTAGACAATACTAATCGTTTTGGCTATCTCATCCACAGTTGGAGTATGCAGTACTGTATATGCACCAGCGGACTTTCATTTCTTTTTTGATGGGACTGACCTCTCAGAGTTAGCTGTCCTTTTACCCGAGGAGGTATCGCAGAGGTCAGTAGGCACCTACTCAGGTTTGTCCTCCCTTTCCTTCAACCTACTCAATCTTTTTTCTAGAGTTGTTTTGGGAAAGTTTTTGCAAATTTGGCAGTCTGACTGAAGGTGGTCAAACACCAGACAATAAACACAGATGAGGTGGGGGTCGGCCTTGGCAAAGGCCTCCTCACACTCAGTACAGTGTTGAAACTCAGTGGAATCGGTTTTCTTTTTGGGTTTCTCAGACATGAATAACCTACCAGGACTACCCTATAGAAGCATTCAAGCCAAATAATAACAACTGATCGGTAACAACCATGTCACGGGTTTGGAAAAGAACTGAGAAAAGGCCCAGTTCTTTTGAAACCAGTGGGTACCGGAACACCACTTTAATCCCAGAAATAATACATTTAAAATTAGAAGGAAACACAAGGTCGGTTCCTAACAGGATCGACCAAGAAGAAACCGAAGAAACAAACAATTTCCACAAGTTGTTTAAAATACAATAGAGGCACTACCTATCCACCACACTACCTGTACTGTAGACAGAGGCAGAAAATCTGAAAAAACAATAAAGAAGAAGTTTTAGACCGAACGCTTTACTTTTACCGAACGGAACAGAGGAAATATCAGGAGCAACTTCACTGTTAGATGAAGTAAAGAATCTGACTGTTACACTGGGAAGTACCACAGACAAAGGTTTGAAAAACGAGCTTGAGCTCAGCGTTCCATGCTTCTGCATGGAGTTAACTGTTTCCTCTCTGGGGCAGTTCAAGTGCTGGGGATAACTGCATTATGTCTGAATACAGAAAGACTTCACGTTGTTTGAAGGGCAAAACATCCGCGGGAGGAGGCTGAGGCACTAAATGAGTACTTTGCCTCGGTTTTCACCAAGGAAAATGGGGGTGGGCCTGCATCATTCAAGGGAGGAAATGGTGAAACTGAGGGGGCCCTTGCTGATCTTTGGGTCGGGGAAGAGGATGGGTCATCACTGGCAGGAGGGGGGCAGGAAAGACAAGGGGATGAGGAAGGGGAGGTGGAAATCACAGCAGAGAGAGTGAGGGGAGCCCTCAGGTACATTAAGATGGAGAAAGCACCCGGGCCAGATAAATTACATCCAAGAGCGCTGAAGGAACTGGAGGATGTCCTCGCGAAACCACTGGAAGAGCTTTTCAGTATCTCTCTGAGGACAGGGTGGATGCCCCAAGACTGGAAGGTGGCACATAGAGTGCCTATCCACAAGAGGAGAGCAAGGGAGGCAGCAGGGAACTACAGGCCAGTCAGCCTGAGATAGGTGGTCGGCAAGGTGCTGGAGAGCATTGTCAAGGAGAGGCTGAAGGGGACCTGGCAAAGACAGGGAGCGTGGACAATAGACAGCATGGATTCATCCCAGGGAAATTGTGTCAGACAAACCTTGTGGAGTTCTATGACTGGGTGATGAGAGCCTTGGACATGGGTAGACAGGTGGATGTATTCTATCTTGACTTCAGCAAGGCCTTTGACTCTGTTCCTCATGAAGATCTGTTGGATAAGCTGGGAAAATAGGGGTGGGGAACCAGATGATCAGATAGATAGGCAATTGGCTCCAGGACAGGATGGTTGGAGGGACAGTCTCATCCCCAAGGAGGGTCATTAATGGGGTCCCTCAGGGATCAGTCCTTAGGCCCCTCCTGTTCAATGCCTATGTTTCTGACATAAGGAAGGGTATCAGGAGTGAGATGAGTCTCTTTGTGGACGACTCAAAAATGGGGCAGTGGTGAATAGGGGGTAGGAGGGGAGGGTGGCATACAGGGTGACCTGGAGGATCTGGAAAGGTGGTCTAGAAAGTGGAAGCTGAGGTTTAATGCAGGGAAATGAAAGGTACTGAATCTGGGAGCCAGAAACCAGGGCCAAGAGTACACCCTGGGGAAGGAAATGCTACAAGTCTCAGTGGCTGACAGGGATCTGGGGCTGGTGGTGTATGTCAAGATGAACAACTCTGAGAATTGTAGGAGGGCAGTAGTCAAGGCCAACAGGATGCTGAGATGCATTGCTAGGGGGATCACCTCCAGAAGGAGAGAAGTGATACTCCCCCTTACAACTGATTGATGAGGCTGCACCTCGAGTGCTGTGTGCAGTTCTGGAGGCCACACTTAAGGAGGGACATTGAACTCCTGGAGAGGGTCCAGAGGAAGTAAACCTAAATGATCTGGGGCTTGGGGGGCAGGACCTATGGGGAGAGACTTGAAGAGCTAAATATGTACACATTGGAGAAGAGAAAGGACCGGGGGGCATAGTAGAGGTTTTCAAGTACATGAATGGGTTAAATAGGGGAGAAGCAGTCAAGGTGCTCTGAAGAAAGGAGGAGGAGCAGCTAGAGGGCATGGGTGGAAGCTGGAGGGGGGAAGATTCAGGAGAGAAGGGAGGAGGTGCTACTTCACCGAGTGGGTGGTGGAGCCATGGAATGTGCCGTCCAGGGGGCTGGTGGAGGCAGAGACAGTGGAGGGGTTCAAGAGGGGGTGGGACAGGTACAGGGGAAGGGTTCTGGATGCGAAGTCCTGTGTAGTGGAAATATCCGTGACTAGGAAGGGAGAAGACAGAGAGGACAAAGTGGGCAGCAAGGTCAGCTCCCAGGGTGGGGGCTGACCAAACAAGCAGACACAAAAGACCATTAGGCCTATTCTGCTGGCATTTTAGTACATTAGTATGTGTGGAGCTTGGTGGGGGGTTCTGAAGTGTGCTGTGCATCATGGGAGGTCTGACTGCAAGTGCAGACATTGATCTAACCTGAGTAAATGTTTATTGCACACAAAATAACGTGGTTACAATGGGAACTGAAAAACTCGCCCATTTAAAATTAATTTTACGTACATTAACTGGGGCAAAAAATTAAAATAATATGAAATAGGAAATCATTTAAATCCACCAGTACTACAGCTGACAGTGTCCCTTTTTATCCAGCTATGTTTTGGGGTTGATTTATTTAAACTCCTCTCAATATAGGCCACTGTGGCTTTAGTAAGTGACAGATTAAAGAGTGATCATTTCTGGTCTGTGTCCATGTATGGGTGGATGTAGTCTATGTGTTTACCTAGTATGCATCCCATCCAGTGGCAGTATGACCTTCTGAAATCCCAGACAGATGTTTTTGTATGGGATGCTTGACTCACCAAGAGGACTGAGAACTAGATTGTGTGGTGATCATTACCCGCAGAGTGTCTTACACTAGTACATTCCTGATAAGTTCACCATTATCCAACAATAGGTCAAGAATATTCTCCTCTCTTTTTGGCCCTCTAACCCTTTGGGTCTGAAAGTTGCACTGTCTCAGATACTAGGAACATGTACCAGCTGGGTGGATGAAATAGCACCCCGGCCCAACCCACTCAGATAAAAGTGAAGCACCACCACAGAGTTCCCTTTGCCACTGATTCACTTTCAAACTCATGACTGGGCTATAAACAGAAAGCACAGCCACCTTTAACTGAGTGAGGAGGAAGTATGATTGTGTCCCATGGCTGCAGCGATGGCAGAAGAGGAGGCGGGATTGATGGACGAACCGGTGGTGAGAGCAGCAGAGGAGCGGGAGGAGGCACATTGGGAGTTGGGCAACAGGCTGCATCACCAGAGGGCAAACAGAGCTTTCCTACACCCGGCATCTGCAATGATAGGGGGAAAGGCATGGCTGCTGGGTGGAGAAAACTCCCACAGGAAGGTGGACCAATCCAGAGGAAGGGTGCATATTTCAAAAGCAGGGCAGGAATCTAGAGGGAAAGCCCAGACACCTGTAACTGAGCACCGATGAGCTGTGATTGTGCCCATCCACCCACCCACCCCCACATCCTCATAGGCCCAGACCTGTATTAAATAGTAAGAGGTGGAAGAGAATGAGCTGGGAGGATAAGCATGGCTGTGCTGGGCCAATAAAATGAGGAACTGAATCTGGTGGAGAACATTCAGATGGGGACAGACTCCCTTGCATGTTGGGTGAGGGTTTGCTTAGTGTTGAATCTACATAGCCACTGGTGGCTCTGATCAGTACAGGTATTAGTGAGATTGTTTTTGTATTTACTGGTAGTGGGTGGGGCTTTTATTTACCTTACATCCTATTAGGGTGATGCTTGGGTAGTGCGGTATACTGCAACTTGGGTACTGTCTGTCTTGATTGCATGGGAAGGCTGACTACTGTTGGGGAGAGGGTAGATTGATGATATACTGAGTGGAGGAGACTTTTATTGATAAGGGGAAGGGCGCATGTTGCTCACACCAAACAGGAAGGATGGGATCAAATGATGAAAGAGCTGGTCTCTTTTGGAGGATTATTTAGTGTACTGGGAGTGGGGAGTCCATAATATTGAATTGCTAATGGAGGTTTTGGGAGATGCACAGTGTGTTACCAGTTGGCAGGTCTCAGGCTGGAGGTCCAGAGGATCATGAGGCAGCTGGATGGAGGGACGAGGGTGGGTTGGATGGGAAAGAGGGGGGAGGAACCATAAGAAGATTGTTGAGAAAAAAATGTCATACTCCAGGGCATGGGGTGGTGATAAAACTATGATGACATGGTCACTCCGGGGTAGGAGAGACATGGAAATACCAGAGTGCAGAATTGACTCAGAAGGGAGGGGGCTGGCAAGAGAGGAGAAGGGAGAGTAGGGAGACAACAGTGGGAGAACCTAGGGCTGTCCTGGAAGAGCAAAGGAAGGGGAGGGAGACAGGAGTGGGAGAACGTGCTCAAGGCAGCATACTTACAAATCACTTCACCACACTGTATCCGGATGATGAGGTAGAAGAGATTTGTAGGCAGGGGGTGTAGGCTCATGGGGGAGGGGTTGGTCAGGTCTTATAGTGGGACAGGGGATTTGAGTGGTGGGCAGAGCCAAATGAGGAGAAGGCATTGGTAACATGAGAACAGAGCACCAGATGGTTGGTGATGGGGGAAGAAGCCTGTATCTGAGAAAAGTAAGGCAAGGACCCAAGATAGGGCAGTGTGGAGTAATGGAAAAATCAGACAGTAACGGGGGATGAAGCAGTCTGGGAAAGCCAGCTGAAAGACTAGAAATACAAGAAGAGGAGGATGTGGGGAGCACTAGGTCACAAGGGCTTATTACTACAGAACCTGAGTGGGGGAGGGAGGTGAGGGAGGTGAGAAGGGAAGCAGTAATAGGAGGCTTTGGTGGTGGAGCCAATGGAAACAGTAGAACTGGGGTAGACTTAAGGTGGGCAACTGGTGATTCAGGCTGTGAGTGGTGCGGGGAGCAAGCTGGGAGAGAGAGACAGAAGAGGGAGCCTGTAAGGGCACAATAACAATAGTGATGCCCAGGCTGTGGTAGGTGGAAGGAGCAAGCAGGGGGTCATTGTTAGGAGGAGATTGGAACCGGGACATACAGACTTGTGACACTCAAGTTGCAGGGGTGAGAGGAGCAAGCAGAGGGATATAAACAGATATAGACAGAATAGGGAGCCTGGAAGGGCACATGCAAAATAGAGACCCCCAGGCTATGGGTGGTGTGAGAAGCAAACTGCGGGATGTAGACAGAAGAAAGAGTATGGAAGGGCACAAAAGGGCTAGTAACTAGGGGAGAGAAGTGAAGAAGCTCATGATGGGTGATTCCATGATTAAGTGTATCCGGTGGGATGGGGTTGGGGATGGCATAAACAGGCAGAACAAGTTTAAATTTCTGCAAGGCCTATCAGTACACAATGTCTAATTCCAGCAATATACTCAATGGCAAGTGAATGTGGGGGATCCCAAAACTTTCTAGTTCACCTAGGAACAAAAAATTTAGAAGGGAACAGTGAACTATAGATACAGGCAAGATTCAGGGAATTGGCCATGCTTTGCTACACCTTAGGATGCTCAATCTCCTTCTCTGAGATTCTGCCAGCACCAAGGGTGAGCGTGGAAAATAAGGAAAAACTTAGAGGGGTAAACAAATGACTCAGGTAGTGGTGTAAGTCAGAAGGGTAGGGGTTTATGGGGGAATGTGGTGATACATGGCAAGACAAGGGGCTATATGCCTGGGAGAGGCTGCGCCACAACCGGGAAGGGAGGCAGATCCTTAAACTGAAACTTTTTGGATTAATTGATAATAGGTGGGGTTTTAACTGGTAAAGGGTGGAGGGATAGAAAGTCTGAAAGCAACAGCAAGGGACCTCAATGGTTCAGGACTAGATCATGCAAAACGGATGGTGGGCAGCATTAAAAGACAAGGGGGAACTATTTGTTGGAGAGACAGGAAGTCGCGCTGGGAGGAGAAGACTGGAGTGTGATGTCAGGGGTCTGGTGGAGGACAGTCCTGATTAATGACTGGAGCATGGGTAATAAAATGCCAGAACACCAGGCAATGTTAGTATAGAGTATGGAATGAATGAGACATGGGCCACCCAGAGACATGATTGGGAGTTAAATTTAGAGGCCTACACAATGTATCGGATGGAAAGAGGATTGAGTAGAAGGTGGGTGGCATTGATTGTCAAAAATTACATCATAGTTGGTGGAATCAAGGAGGCAGAGCGAGATGTGGAAGCAATATGGTAACCCTACAAATGAGGGGGTGGTAAAGTTTAAAAACAGGTGTGGTGTACAGACCATCCGCTATGAAGGAAGAACTGGAGGATGAGTTGGACGAGAACATCAGGGGGCACTGTGGCCTCAGAAAGGCAGGATGGTGATCATGGGCAACCTGAACATGCCAGGGCAGACTAGGAACAGCCCTTTGGCCAGCAGTGACCATACTATGGTCTAGTTTCTTATGTAGTTAGAGAGAGGAGAGTAGCACTGACACAGCAGTAATAGATTTCAGGGTAGCCAGTGATGTGGGTGCATGCTTAAGGGTGATGTTTGAAATGGCAATGCTTGATGGACAAAAGACAGAATGGCGATGGGGATGTTAGGAGGACTGGATGTGGGGGTGGGCAAATATGGTGATAGGATGTCGATGTATGTACTCGTGTATGCGTAGGTGGGGACAGCATTGGCTGGGAGTGAGCAGAGGAGCTGTAGTGTGTGGTGCTGGGGTGGTTTGCCAAGATGCACCCTGGTGTAGGGGGTTGGACTGCCTTTGGGGTGGCTGAGGTATCAGGTTCGGGACTGGGCACTGGTGCAAATTTATTGTGCCAGACACAACACTTTGTTTTTTAGGCTCTCACCACAACCACACCCACAACATGCACCACCATCATGGAGTTGAGAATACTTTGGGGAGTAACACACATGGGGTGAAGGGGCACAACCAACACACAGAAAGCATGTAGTGTATGTCCCCGGCACATAGTGGTTACATGTGCCAATGATGCCAGAGGGCCAAAAATGTTTTCGCAGCTCTGTCGTCATGACAATGGGGCTAACATTGAGGAAATCACCATTATGAAGTACTTTCAGGGCATGGGAAGGATTGTTAGGGGATGCTTGGATGAGATAATGCCAGACATAGAGGCTGGTAGTTTGTGGAAGACCATTAAAAGAGTTGGTCCAGGAGGCTATGAGAGACTGCACAAAGATAAGATGCAAGCAATGTAGGGCCACTAAACCATGTTGATAGACTGGGGATGTGAAGGATGGTGCGAGGGTTAAAAAGGATGCCATGCTTGCTTCAAGGGGCTAAGGAGAGGAGAGGAGAGAGTACGAGTCCCTGGCTAGGAGAGTCACCAGGGTGCTAAGGGAGGCAAAGGCAAAGAATGAGCTTAACATGGCCAGGGATATCATTGGGGTGGAAAGGAGTTCATTAGATACATAGGGGGAGAAAAGAAAAGTGAAGGCACAGATTAGCAGGATTAGGCCTAGGTAGGGACGGTCACAGGAAGCTGGGAAACAAGCAGAGGTGCTAAATGAGTACTTTGTCTCTGTTATCACCAGGAGAGGTAGGGGATCCTTCCAAACTGAGGGGAGGGAAGGTGAGCACAGTGAATCAGGAGATAAGTTAGAGAGTGAAGGACTGTGTAAGGCTAGGGCAATTAATGGGTAGTATGTAGAAGGGGAGGAAGGGAAGCATGAGGAGGTGGGATGGGAGGGCAGATGCACAGCGGATAGATGGAGTGAGGCATTCCGATAACCAAAGACAGAGAAGGCTCTGGGGACAGACAGGTTTCATCCAAGGATACTGAAGGAACTGGCAGATGTGCTGGCAGCTCCAGTGGCCTCAGTCTTCAAACATGTCTCTAACGAGAGGGTGGGTGCCTCAAGATTGGAAGGTGGCTACTGCATTGCCGATACACAAGGGAGGGAGCCTGAGAGGAGATAGGAAATTAGAGAACTGTTAGTATAATGTCAGAGGCAGGCAAGGTTATGGAGGTCATTATCAATGAGAGGCTTGGGGGGAAGGGCACCTGGATAACAGGCGGTATGGTTTTGTTATGTGGAGGTCATGCAAAATAAGCCAGGCAGAGTTTTATAATGGGTGCCCTGGAGTGACAAAGGCCAGTGGACATCATCTATCTGGATTTCAGTAAGGCATTCTATTCAATACCCCACAATGGCCTAATAGCAAAGCTGGGGGTGGTGGTGAGGCAGTTGCTCAGGTGGATGGAAAATTTGCTTACGGTAAGAATACAGAGAATGATGGTTGCAGGGATAGTTTCATTGGTTCATCAGTGGGGTCCCCCAGGGTTCCGTCATGGGGCAACTCATCTTTAATTCCAATGTCGCAGACAGAGGGAGTGGTGTTAGGAGTAGGCTGTCTCTCTTTAAGGATAACTCAAAACTGGGAGCACTGACAGATGGGTATGAGGAGAGAGAGAAGCACTACCGGGGGATCTGGATAGCCAGGGAGGGTGGACAAGAAAATGGGAATTGAAGTTCAATGCAGGGAAATGTTGGGTGCTGCATCTGGGGGTCAGGAAGCAGGCACATGCATACACCCTTGGGAGTGGGGCACACTGCAAATCTCATCGGAAAAAAGTCCTACGGATAATAGTGGGTGGACAACATGAGAACCATGTGGAAAAGATGAACAGGAAAAAAAAACCTACAAGATGGTCAGCATCAAACTGACATAACCATTGAGACAACAGACTGAGTACGTCATAAAGGCTGACAACACACAGCACTTGAAAATCTAAATAGAGAGGCAATCAGCGAGAAAGCTATGATTACTATGGCACTAGCACACACACAGTGAAAGAAAGCACCACACAATGTGCCACAAGTCACAAAAGTTAAAAAAATTAGATAAACTATAACTCTTATGACAGTGAAAAATAAAGATACCACACACACAAAAACAAATGTGGTCTGCCTAGCTACATGACAGCATTAGAGCGGAAGAGTCAAATGCTACTGCTAAATTGTCCAGTGAGTAAAAACATGCCATTTGCCATGGCAGTAGAGATGCAGCAAATAAAAAATTTGCCATGAAGTGAATGAAGTAGGCACGCTGCTACTCTCACATGGAGGGGCAAATGCAAAGTGCCTACTGGCTTTGTAATTATCACTTATGCTAAGGCAGAATGGCAAAGTGAAGTAAGGCAAAGTCATTGTTTTTAATGGACTTTGTGTTCCTCATTAGGATTCTAAGTGATCCACTTAGTGTTTCAGATTTGGCAGCCCCCCAACACATCACATGGCTTACAGTACTGTAAGTCACATGTTCTTTAGCTAGCCAGGAAGAAAGTGAGTCATACAAGCAGACACTTTTACTTTCTCCTGTGCAGACGGAGAGAGAGACGCATGTTTTGTGACTGCTGATACTTTTAGATCAGAGCAAAGAGGAGATTTAAACTTTGATTTAGACCATCAGCTTTTTTAAAAGCTACATTTTTTTGTCTTTTCTGTACTCTTTTTTTACTTAATTTGTTCTTTCTGTAAATTTTATTTTTCTTACCTTTATAAGCAGTTAGTTGTTTGTCTGTGTGTGTGTGTGACTGTGACTGTGTGTATGTGTTGTGTGACAGGGTGAGTAGTGATTGCTGGGACTGAGGGAGCTCAGTAGGAGAGATGGACCAGGGTGAGGGAATGTCTGGGACGGGGCTGCTTTGGGAGAGCATGGTAGTGGTAAGCATCGTACCGTGTGCATGTGTGGAGGGCATGGATGCCCATTCCTGTTGGATCGCTCAAAACTTGTGAGTGCCCCCCCCCCAACGAAACAGGACCTGCACCGCCTCCTGTCCTGACTCTGAGGCAGTCGAACCACCATCACCAAGTCCAGCACCACGTACTGTGGAGCAGGATGTGCCTGTTCCCCTGGGCCCAGGTATGGATCCCATCCCTGTTCAGCACCATGACCAGCAGGCTTACAATACATCCAAGTAACTATTAAAAAATTTATGTTGTGATCGTAAATTGTGATTTGTGATTGCATTTGTGACCACGATGATGAAGAAATGTGAATGCCTATGGCTGTATTTCCCAGTCCCCGATGAGCTGTAGCTTAAAACTCCCAGACTTAAAAACATGTATCAATGAGTACAGTGGTGGGGTAGTGAAACCTGGAGAGATACTACACAAAACAGGCTTACAATACACCCAAGTAACTAGAAAAAAAATTGAGATTCTTAATGTGAATGACCGTGAGTCATGATTTGTGATTTGTATCACGACTGACTCGTGATTATGGTCCTGACTTAAAAATGCATATTAATGAGTACAATGTTTATGCAGAATTAAGTACCACACCTGCCCAGTACTCTGAAGGGAAGCCAAAGAAACAACTGTGACTTAAGTTACAGATGGAGATTGAGCCCTAAAGAGATGCAAATGCACAGACAGATTAAGATTGTGCTGTGCACTGAGGAGATGCAGACACAAAGGCATAACACCTAACCAGTGCTCACCATCAGAAAGTAAAACCTGGAAAAGAATACCTTTACCGGTTGGGACGGGCCACATGGGGGGAAGGGGGCAGTGCACTGTCCTGCTGCAGTACCAGTACCAGTAAAGATACCAAAAGAAGTACAAAAATCACACAGCTGCAGTGGATAGCAGCTTCACATTGCTGAAATAATTATGTTGCACAATAAAAGCTGTCTGATTTGATGACACGCGTCACACACATACTGACACACACACTAAGTAATGCATCGCAAATTGAAAACTTCAGTAATATAACCACATATTTTAAACAAACTAAAATAATGCACTGCTGCACCACAATAGTCAGCAAAAAAATGGCAAGAAATATTGAAAATATCACTGTGTGTACATTAACACAGTTATACAAGAAAAATACCACCAAAACAGAAAGCACTGTCTTTTTCTCCAGGTGAATCTACCTTATAGCTCGAGATAACCTCTGGGCTAAAGCTAGACATTCCAAAGAATATTCGGATTGGCAGGCCTTTAGAACAGCCAGGAATAACTGTGAAAAAAACTTTGCTCTGCTAAAGCTAACTATTATATTTCTACACTCGAACAAGCTAAAGGTAACCCTCATAAAATATGAAAGACTATCAAAGCTATAGAAGGATGGCCCATGGCCCCCTCTGTCCCAACAAAGATAGCTGTAAGTGGCAAGATTGTGGAAAACAAGTCCCTAATCCTGGAGGAATTTAACTCCCACTTTGCCACAGCTGGATTAGCTTTTGACTCATCATCTTATGCTGGTGCTTCGGTGAGTCAGCATACCCCTTCCCCTACATCTGGTCCTGCACCCAGCCCCTTCCAACTGCACGAGATAACTTATAAAGAAGTAGAAGATTCTCTTCTTAACTTAGACACCAAAAAAAGCGCAGGGTTGATGGCTTGGAACCCTTTTTCCTAAGGTCAGGCTATGCCCATCTCACTGCCTCAATTCTCCACATCTTCAATCTTTCCATTACATCTGTTACTGTGCCGTCCTGTGGAAATCAGCACATATCTTTCCTCTATTTAAATCTGGTGACCCACGCGATGTAAACAACTATAGGCCTATCTTCATATTGCCTATCCTTTCTAAAGTTCTCGAAAAACTGATCCACATTCAGTTAAAATCTCACTTGGAAACCTTCTCTCTCATTAACCCAGCTCAATCCGGCTTCTGGGCTAATCATAGCACAATCACTGCACTAGCAAAAGTAACCAGTGATTGGGTCTCTGCTATAGATGCTAAGAAGGTAACTGGCGCAGTCTTTTTGGACCTCAGCAAAGCTTTTGATACTGTTGATCACAAACTATTAGTCAATTGCTTTGCAGAGTTGAATGCCACATACCATACCACCCAGTGGTTTTCTAGCTACCTAACTGGAAGATTACAAAAAGTAAAGGCGGAAGGCTTTTTTTCTGCTGCCTTGCCAGTTGCAAGAGGAGTCCCCCAAGGATCCACCTTAGTCCCTATCTTGTTTTCTTTGTACATTAATGACTTAGATGCTAACATATCTATGTCCAATCTGCACTTTTTTGCAGATGATACCGTGTTGTATACTTCTAGTTCATCATTATCTGAAGTCAAGGAAGTGCTTCAAGCGGACTTCGCACAACTTGAGCATAATCTAATAAAGGCAAAACTTCTGCTCAATGCTAAGAAGACTAAAGCGATGATATTCTCCCGCAGTGCTGTCACAGGCCCCCCCCCAATACCCTTACCCAAGACTTCATTGTTTGTTTGTTGTTTATTGAATTTTGTTGACCCGGTAAACCCACTGGGCCTAGAAGTCCCTTTTTTAGGGGCGACCGGGGGTGGGGTGGGGGAGGATACAGATGGTAAGCAACTGAAACTGAACCAGAGTAAGCTGTTGGTGGTATTTTTAGTGAATGAGGGAAATTTGGCCAGGACACTGGGGACATTCCCCTACTCTTTTCGATAAGTGCCATGGGATCTTTAACATCCACCTGAACTACCACCAATCCAGGCAGATGGGTCCTCGGTTTAACGTCTCATCCAAAAGACGGCACCTCAGAAGTGCAGCACCCCTCTCTTGCTGCACTACAGTGTCAGTATTGGGATATTAACCCAAGTGCCAGATGTGGGAACTGAACCCACAGCCCTCTGATCTCCCGGCCTAAGAGGCGAGTGTGCTACCTACTGAGCCACTGACACTGTTTAGGAGATGGTCACCACGCTAAACGAGCCTCTGGAAGTTGTAACCAAATTTAAATATCTGGGTATCTGGATTGACAATAAATTATCTTTCAATGACCACATCTAAGATGTCTCTAGAAGGTTAAAAGCAAGGTTAGGTTTCTTCTACAGAAATAGGCCCCTTTTCCCTCTCGAAACTCGAAACAAGCTTGTACAGGCCACTTTTCTCCCCCTACTCGACTATGGCGATGTAATCTATTCCTCCACCACTCTTGCAAATCTAAGTAAACTGGACATCCTTTATCACCGTGCGTTACGGTTCATTACCTACTCCCCTTACTTTCGCATCACTGTGACTTATATGCAGCTGTTGGTTGGACATCCCTTACTACTAGATGCCTGCTCCATGCTGGGCTATGGACTCTTAAACTGCTCCTGCAGAAATTGCCAAGCTATCTCTCTTCCCTTATTAGTATCTCACATAATGCATACTCGTTAAGAAAATCTGACTTTATTATGCT
The DNA here is from genome assembly GCA_016271365.2 of Neoceratodus forsteri. Lineage (NCBI taxonomy): Eukaryota > Metazoa > Chordata > Ceratodontiformes > Ceratodontidae > Neoceratodus > Neoceratodus forsteri. The sequence goes on from CM028130.1 coordinate 1,134,606,617, forward strand.
TGACATACCAAGGACGCGGACCTCCTTTGGTAAACGTGCTATTACATATGCCCTTCCCTCCATTTGGAACCAATTACAAACCGTACTGAAACTAACTGGCACAGTTTCAATAAACTTCTACAAATCGCTAAGTTCAGCCAAAATAAAAGACACCTGTAACTGTCATTAAGTCTCTTCCTTTCCCATGTGTGCCATATTTATCCACTGGTAAGGTATAATTGCTTTGTCATATTAACTGCTTTCCTTCCCTTCTACTCCTGGCTTTATCTATGCTTACGCCTCACTGCTACTCTATCAAATCACTCCTCCCCATATCAGTTGTAGTCTGTTGTTTGTTCTAGCTGCTAAAATATATGTATTGCACACACCAGTCATCATGTTTCATTTATCACTATGCAACCTGTAAGTCACTTCCCTGTCTCATATTAATGTTTACCACCTGCGATCACCCTATGTGGTACCCTTGTATGTATATCCAGCCTGTATCATGTAACGTGCATTTCATGTATATACTGTTATTACCTATCTATGTTTGTACTTTAAGGGCCAGATATTCAAACTGCGCCCAAAAAGTGCGCAACAGCAGGAGCAAGCACAAGTCAATTGCGCACATGCGCAATACATGCGATATTCAAACATGGAGCAAGACAAATTGCGCAACCAGCCAACATCTGAATATCACACAACCTGCACCATAGCACAACCAGGAAGGGGAAGCTGAGCAGAGATGATGCTCCATAGTGCAACAAAGGCAGCCCAGCTGAGCAGTCCAGAGGCGCCATAGCACAAGCAAAGAGACCCCCAGCAGCAGAGCAATGGAACTGCACAACCAGGGAGGTAGGCAGGGACCCACCCTCCATGCCACAGATGGGCACAGGGACACACTGCAGAACCAACAATGTACCCCCACACCCCAAGCACAGCATAACTGGGGGAAGGATGGAACAGCCACCGGACCATGGGGACAAGCAAAGAAAGCACATCCAGGCCGTGTTACTGCAGCACACCCACTGGCAAGCTGAGAGTGCCACACAAAGGGGGCGGACCACCCCAGTGTCCAGCAGCACCCCCCGTGTGCACAGCACACCCAGCACTGTGACCCCAAGACACCACCCATGTGCAGTGACCAGCACTGCAGGAATCCCAGGGCCTCCCCCCGGCACACTGCAACCTCGTGAACCACAGAACTATACAAGCCAAACCCACCATGAGCACCCAGCAGTGGGTGGCAGCACACGGCAATACTGACTGGAAGCCACACCCACACCAGAGACACCACCCCACATGCACACACATACCCATGACCATACCACCCCAGATGCATGCACACTACTGCAACTGAGCATCTATAGCCAGCTGCAAATCAGAGACCACCACAGTATTCATATCAAAATATAAATGTAATGAAGAAGAATAACAACAACAACAAAGCAACTATGTACATATATACAAAGCAGAGGTGGGGGTATGGGTATAAGGTAGGGGTGGGTAAGGGGCAGAGGTGAACAACCGGGAGAGGGAAGGTGGGGTGTGGTGATGGGCAGTTACCACCCGGCAGCCTGCCCTCCTTCCGCCTGGTGCTGGGCCCGGGGCCAGCGCCGCATCCCATGCCACTGCATGTCTAGAAAGATGGCGTGGGAATCCATGGCCACCTGTGTGTGCCTTCACAGTGCTCGCTCGATCTGACACAGGATCTGGATAACTAGGACGAGGGATCAGAGTCAATGGCTGTGACTGTCCACATCCCTGAATCCCACCCATCATGCATGGCATACAGCCAGGTGCCCCGCTCCTGTGATGGACTGCACCCACCCACAGTGACCGTGCACAAGACGTGCCCAACCAGGCAGCAACAGCCATGTGTACCACTGCACACACACACACACACCGCCCATGTCCATTACAGCACAACCAAGGCTGCCCAGTGGCGTGGCTACGTGGTGGGATGCTAGTGCCTCAGCCATGTGCCCAGTGCATGCATGGACCACCAGTGACTCACACACACACATGCAGTGCCACTGGACAGTGATGACTGTCACATGTTGCGTGCATGGTAGTGTTGTCCATTGACGGTGGCCGTGCCCCCCCAACATGCAATAGCATCCATGATGTAATGACACTCACCCTCATCATGCCGCTGCTGCTGGTGCTGCTGCGGCTGCTGCTGCTGTGGCTGTGGCTGCTGCTGCTGCTGCGGCTGTGGCACACCACCTCTGCCAGCCACCCCGGCACCGCCATCCCATGCCTCAGCCTGGGCCCACCTCCGCTCCTCCACGTCTGTGGGAGACAACTGAAGAGAAACACATCAGTGAGATCCCAAAGCAGACAGCCCCTTGTCCCATTGAGTGTGCCTGCCCACACAACCAGACCCAAACAGCACACACCTGCAAACACCTTCACAGCAAACCATAGCCCAACCCACCCCAATGTGCAGGTCACATTACACAGTGTCACCCATGCAGACAATACTGGTGCATACACAGCACACCCACCTGGCCTAGGTACAATGCCCCTCCTGGCATGAGACCTGAGGTGCTCCAGTAGAGCAAGCTCCCTCCTTTGCAGGTCACTATAGCGGTGTCTGCACTGCTCTGGAGTCCACCTCCACCCAGTGGTCTGCTCTAGGGCAGTTGCCACCTGCTGTCACACATGGGTGCGTGCCATCTGCAGGGGCACTCCCCCAAACAGTGTCCCATGGTGAGGCTCCACCACAGCCACCAGGTTTGCCAGCTCCAAGGCCTCCCACTGTGGGGTTGTCCTGCGTGCCATTCTACAGTTGTACAGTGACAATATGGCACTCCACAGCATGGCAACCCCACGTGGAAATGTTGCGCAATACAACTCCATGAGTCCCTATCGCGCTGTTCGTACAGCGCCGTCGGTCCACATCGCGCTGTCACCGAACAGCGCGATAGAGCCATACACATGCCAGACGTACAGCTCTAGGGGGCAAAGGTCGGGCACAAGGTCATGGGCCAGTGGCTCAAGGCCATGCACAGCGCCATCGGACGTCTACATGTCCTATGCGATCGGTCACCTGCGTGCCAGTGCCACAGTGGACTACTGCGCAGTTGTGTCACAGCGCTATTTGGTGACCAGCGCTGTAGCACCACTGGCATAATGGTGGCCGTGTCCTGAATTGCTGATCGCGCACAGCACATCATCAGCTCGGCAGACGCCTGCGTAAGCTACCTGGGCATGTGCAATGCGGTGTACTACATAGTCACAGAAATGCGCCATTGACTCAGCCGGCACAACTGTATTATGCAAAGTGCAACAGCGCGATATTCAGCTGACACATGTAAATCATCTGATCAGCCATTCAAAGGCACAGTGGTGCAATTTACATCTCATTACAGTTGCGCCACTCCTAATTTGCATGCATTGCGCTATCAATATGCGACAGTGGACTGCACTGGCCAGATTCGGTTACTGCAGGTGAGCGGTGAGTTGCATGCTGTGTGATGTTCTGGGCAATGGTCATGGGATAACGCTGTAGACTGCACAGTGACAGGTGTCCAATTCCACCCATACAGACCGACATGACCGAAAGCAAAGACCAGGTGAGGATGAAGATGGTAGAAGCGAAAAGAGGCCCAACTTCACCAAGTCAGAGACAGAGGCACTCTTCCAGGCCTACCTGGAAGAGGAGCCACTACTGAGTGACGGACGGGGCACCCTCAGGCCCGTGTTGCTGCATGGGAGGGGGTAGCCCGTGCGGTAAACCTGCATGGAAGCCACCAGCGCTCTGTGCAGGAATGCAAAAAAAAGATGGGGACAGACCGGAGACAGGTCAAAGAGAAGGCGGCAGCCCTCAGGGTGGCACGCGCTGCCACAGGCGGGGGCCAGCCAGAGGTGGTGGAGCTGACCCCGGTGGAGGACCCTCTGGCTGCATCAATGCAGCGTAGTGCTATAGAGGGTGTACCAGGAGGTGGATTCCAGACAGGTGGAAGCCAATCACTGCACGGTATGACATGGTGGTGGTTTTGGGGGGGGAAGGTTGATCACATGCACTGACATGTTCTCACTTTCTGTTACAGATCCTGTTTGCCCGCAGGGGATGGTGGTGGTGGGACCATGCAGTGTGGAAGACCTGCCAGAGTTGGTGGAGGGTTCATCCACCTCTGCTGCCAGCCGGCATGCACCGCACCAGCATGCACGCCTGGCTGCCACCTCTGTTGTCGGTGAGTCAGGTGTGGGGGGTGCACAGCCTGTGTCTCTGCAGTCTGGCACGCAAGCATGCCAGCATGCTGTGACTGTGGCTGTTGCATGAACCTGCACCGTTGATGATGCAAGGATTGCAATGGGCAGTGACACGTGTGTGTCTCATTATGGACACACAGCTGGCCAGCACGTGCCCCTGGACCTAGCTGGTTCCAACATGTGTGCCAGCACATCAGCACAGTCCCAGGCTGTGCCTGTCAGCACCGGTGGGACAGCACCAGTGGCTGTGTAGGTCTCTGGCACTGTTGCGGCCACAGCAGTGGAACTAGTGGTCCCTGGGGCACAGCAGTTGGAGGGGCAGCAGCAGCAGTCACTCACCAGGTCTGGGGGTACAGGGTACAGTGGTGACACATGCACACTGCCTGTTGACTTGCCCACACCAGGTCCTGGTGAACAGCGCACACCCTCAAGGGGTGTTGAGCATCAGGACCTTCCATACCCTGGGGGACAGAATGCCGATGTGGCACAGGACCCATTTGATGAGCACACCCGCCTGCTGCGGGCATCAGTACAGCAGCAGATGCAGGTTGCAATGTCCATGGAGGCACTGTGCGTGGCTGTTGAGTGGAACAGCAGGGACAATGCATTGATCCTTGCAGAGATGGTCAGATTGCGGAAGGAAGTGACCGCCACCATTGACAGGCTGACCCAGGCAGTGGTCTCTGTCGTGGCTGCATTGGGCACACAGTCAGGTGCCCCTGTACTGCACACCCCACACAGTACGCTCTCCACTTCCCATTCCCAGTGTCATGTGACACCCAGCCTGTCGATGCCAGGTTCTGCTATGGCATCCCGAGCACACCTGCTGCAGGTATGTTCGGCATGCTGCACACCCCTGTGCGGACAAGGTCATGATCATGCAGTGGAACCCCTGGTGGTCCATCGGTGCCACCCCATGTGGCCCATTATCAGCCTGCCAGTGCTGCTGGGTCACGCATCCGAGGTAGCCGTGGCACAGTGCCACCTGAGTGACCTGTCTCCCAGTGCAGGCCCTGTCTGATGCTGCCCTATGTGCAATGTGTGTCATGGTGGGCAGTACACTGGTGGGTGCCCTGCCCAACACGCTGACACATGGACCACCTGCACACCCACCCGACTGCTGTCCACAGGTGCGTGTACATGATGATGCCTGCATTGTACTGTACACCAAGGTGCAAGGGTGCCCAGCATCTGACACCACGATACTTTTGACAGTACAGGTGGTAGGGGTGGTCCGTTGATCCATTATTAACTGCCATGTCTGTTCCTGCTCTGCTGTACTACCCATGCGTACCGCATGGTGCGTCGGTGTGTGTGTGTGTGTGTGTGTGTCCATATGACTATTCACCTCCCCTGATGGTGTGTCTGTGCCCTGGACCCTTCCTCCACCTTGCCATCATGCACCTGGTGTGTTACCCTGTGTGCCTGTGGGTTGCGCCTAGACAATGTTGGTTGCACATGGCCCCTTGACTTACCTGTGTCATGCAAAATGCTCCTCCGTGATGGTGTCCCGGTGCAGCTGGGCCTGCCGGATCAGTCGGGGTTCCCACTATCCAAGGGGGGACTGCTCATCCCCATCATCACCGGCGTCACCAGCATCCCCATCACTGTCCCCCTCCTCAACCTGTATGGCTATCCCACAGTCTTTGGCCATGTTGTGCAGGATACAACAGGCCAGGAACATCCCACAGGCCTTTGAGGGGCTGTACTGTAGGGCACCGCCGGAGGTGTCTAGGCATTGGAAGCATGCCTTAAGCATCCCAAACACCCACTCGATGATGTTGCATGTGGCGGCATGTGCCTCATTATAGCATTGCTGTGAGGGATCATGGCGCGGTAGGGTGTGAGCAGCCAGGATGGATGGGTATCCACTGTCACCTGTGTGAGATAGTGGAGATAAGCATCATGTTCAGGTCCATATTGCCCATATCCCTGTGTGCCACTACCATGGCACCTGTGGCTTTCCCACCCTTGCCCCAACTTTGCAATTCCTACATGCATACTCACCCACTAGATGTCCTGTGGGGATGTCCTCACTCTTGAATCGATGGCACAGTGCATATTGGTACCATATGAAGGCATCATGTGCTCCGCCAGGGTGTGTGGCACAGACATTGATGATGCGCCCACTGGCATCACACACCACCTGGCAGTTGACACTCGAGAAACCCTTCTGGTTTCGGTATGCTGCCCCATTGGGGCCAGGTGGTGTGCGAATAGCCACATGGGTGCAGTCTATCGCACCTAGAATGCCAGGCATACGTGCTACCCTGTGGAACTCCTGCATGGTTGCTGTACGCTCTGCCGCGGTGCTGGGGAAATGGATGTATTCCACAGCATGTGGCAGCAGTGCGCTGAGGAATTGGGTGAGGATGCATGACGTGGTCGACTGTGTTATGCCTGTGGTGTCTCCTGTTGGACTCTGGAAGGTACCCATGGTGAGCAGGCACATGCAGGCTGTTACCTTTGTCTCCACTGACAGAGCGTGACTCCGTCGTGAGGGTGCCTGCATCACATCACTACACAGCTCACAGAGCTGCCTCAGTATTGCCCAGTTCAGGTGGTACCGGCCCACAATCTCTACATCTATGTACAGCTCAAAGCTGACGTGGGCACGGTACTGCCTGTTGGGGGCGTACCGCCGACGGGCCCTTCCACGGCCACGTCCTCCTGCAGCATGCCTTCTCACCCCCCTCATTACAGCTTCCATAAGGATGATGGCACTGTCCATGTCCCTGGCTTGTGTTCCCCCCCTGGCTGTTGTTGCTCTGTTACCCTCACTGTCCTGACTGCTACCTCCACTGCACTGGGTACACCTACTGGCCTCTGCAGTCTGTGGTCCCACACACCCTCCCTTGTCCCTCTTCTCTCCTGTGCACTCCTTGGCCTGCACTGTTTGCCACTGTCACCTTGTCTGTCTCCCTGCCTCATGTGGCTTCCCTGTAGCATTCTTGCACCTCTTCCTTGAGCCTTTTTATTTTGGCTCATTTCTGACGTGGTGCACCTTCCGACTGATCCACTGTTGTGCATTGCGCAAGCCTTTAAATATCGCATTGCACTCTTTATGCATGGATCCACCCCCTTTGGTTGAGCATGCCTTCACTTGCATTGCGCTGTTGCTCAGCATGTTTTCAGTAGCACAACTGCTTCCTGCTGAATATGGCAGAATGGGGCATTTTTGGACTTGTGCATGCGCAACCCTATTGCGCATGGTGCAACCCTTTTGAATATCCGGCCCTAAGTGTTTATGTTACAGGACCTCCTTGTGAATGAGCTTGCTCAATGGAGTTTTCCTGCAATAAACTTGAACTTGAACTACCTACACCACAGATACACCCCTCCCCCAAAGCACACTTCCACTGTCTCTCAGTGCACAGACTGAATGTTGTACATTAACATTCAAAATCTATACACAAACAATAAACGCTCAATGTTATGAGCACATGAGGGTTTCCTATAATAGATGAACTAAAGTTTCAGCCAAAAAAAATGACCTAAAAGGGCTTTTTTAACAGCTTTTTGAAGGTTTGAATTGCAGAGAGCTCTCAAAGCAAATTGTCTCCTACAGCTTCCTACACACATTACCCCAAACTGAGGCTGTGCAGAACAATCTAGAGCCCATGTGACCTGAAATCTCATGAAACACTGCAAAATTAGCCTTGAGAAACAAAAAAACAAGGCAAAGAAACACATTGTTTTCAATGTACTTCATATAGAGAGAATTGGTGGAGTAGGATTTGGGAAGGCAAAGTAATGCAAAGTCATTGTTCTAATGGACTACGTGGTTGCCCATTTGCAACTCTTATGACTCCACTCCGCAGATCACTTCGCGGAGTGAATTGGGGAAACTTTGCTTACCACTACATAGCAGATAAAAACAGAATGAGGTGCCTCCAACCTCAGTGACTGTTGTGGCTAAACATGTCTTTGATTTCATAGCTGAAGATGCCCTTTTGGATCCACATCTACTCCTGCACTTTGCCAGCTCCCGCCCCCATCTTCACCTCCCCTGCTGGCCCATGACAAATGTCACCTGGCTGCACTACGTCTATTCTTACCTGCCTTCCACCTCTCATCTCTCTCCCCCCAACTACCTCCACTTTCCCCCATCCACTTAGTCTCCCTGATTTCACCATACTCCCTTCCCTTTCCCCTCCCCAAAGTTTCACCTTATTGTTCTTTTTCCTCTACAAGACTATGTGTTTTTTTTTAATTATATAAACTGTTATCTTTGCTTATGTTTGTCTCATTTGTACCAATGACGTGGAACCTTTGTAAAAGAACCTTGGCTCAAAGGTATTTGTAATCCTAGAACAACTAAATAAAATCAACATAAATAAACAGAAGAATAGCAGGAGCAATTGCTGCCTGAGACTTAGATAAATAGCAAAGTAAAGAATGTGCAAAGGACAGAAATTGTAGTGAAATGACTACTGTTGACAGAAAGGAGGTGGACTGACAAAAGAAAGTCTGGAACTGCAGCTTGAGATAATTGCTTACCATCCCCCACAACCCTGCAGAGACAGCTTGAGAGAAGTTGGATGAAAGCCACAGCAGCAACACACGGGTGGAGCAGTGGCAAGTGCCTGGAAACTGCCATTAGTCTCCATGACCATGATAATATATTTGCATAAACAAAGTATTCTGGAAAATTTTGCAGTACAACAAAAGGAACAATGAACTATAAATGTGCTGAGAAGACAAACAACACTGTGCACTAGAGCAAGAAATTAGGAAACATAATTTTGTAAAGAAAGAGTGTTGCGTGTGTGAGTGGGGAGCAGAAGAAGAACAACATATCTGTTTACTCAACAGACATAGTGACATAACAAGTTGTAGCTGCAATTCACTAATGCCCTCATTGACGTCAACACAAGCATCACAACAAAGTCAGTGCAAAGCTTGAAGTATAATGTGCAGGACAAGAAAACAAAACAATCTTGGTACACCAAAAACTAATATAGTGCACTATAAACAAATTAGAGAATGACTGGATAGGCGCACACTACTGGACAAATACCAAAGTGACGAGCATCATTTGTAGATGGGGTGAACACCCAGAAACATTGAACAGGGCATGTGATCTAAATCAGGAGACAAGCACAACCGGAATGCTCACTTTCTGTGTGTTTGGGGTGTTGGTGGAAGACACACACATTAGAGCAGACATCACTGCACCACCGATGGCAAAACTTAGCCCTCATTGATATGTTTTGCCTTTTTTGGGGGGGGGGCTAGAAGCCTGCCATATAGGACTGGGTGTTCTTTGCAGACCACCAAAATGCAGTATGGAAGAAAGAATGGTAGCATACGGTTTGAAAGCTTATAAAATGGCAAAATCCAGACTACCCCACAAATGTATAGAGAAGGCTATTAAATATGCCATCCAATACGAAATGTTCACAAGTATGCAGATAATGGAAAAATAATTAAACCTCATGGCTTGCTAAATTCCATCACACACATTCATACCAGACCATTAAAGGTAGTACATATGAAGATAAAGAAAGATTAAGAGACACATACAGTATACAAAAGGATAAAGGGTTGAGTAAACAATATAAAATTAGTAAATTGCTGACAATTAACAAAAGAAGTTCTGGATTTGAAGACTATTTAAATAGTTTAAAAGACCCCAGAAGAAGAAACATATTCATGAAGAACAGATCTGAATATCATGAATGTCAGAGACTGAAGGCTTTGTACGGAAAAGTGCACGGTTAGACAGTGAAAGGTGCGACAAACTTTAGGGTCGTGTACAAATACGAAGAGACACTGAAACACATGGACTGGGTCTCTATACTAGACCCCCCGCAAGTGCTCTATGTGTGAGGTCAACAAAAATATTTTGTGTTTTGTTTTCTTCCTGACAAATGAAAAAAATGCTAAATTGGGACAGAGAGGGAAAACAGTGAAACACATAGACTGGGTCTCTATACTAGCCCCCCCCCAACACATGGCATGCTAGGTCTAGCTGAGCCAAAAAAAAAAAAATTGTTTGGTTTTGTTCCTGGTAAATGAAAAAAATGCTAAATTAGGGCAGATAAGGGAAAACAATGAATAACATGAATTTTTTTAAAAGGAAGAATCAGTTACCTGTCCAAGGAAAGCAAGGCTGTGCTAGGAGCTTGCCATATAGGACTGGATATTATTTGCTGACCACCTGGGGACAGCTCATGGTTGGACAGTAAAAGGTACTGCAAACTTCAAGGTTGCATACCAATAAGAGGGGACAATTAAATGCCTTATGTAGAGTTACAGATTGATTTGATAGGGAAACCCTCATGGCATTGACATCATAGGCAAACTATCGTCAACATACAACCCCCCCAAAAAAATGATCAAAAATAAAACACTGTTCTATGTCGAGGTCATCAATAAACACTCTGGGGGACACAAATCATGTAAGATTAGCAGAGGTGGATGCACAAGGAAAGAATAAAATGCACATGAGTTTGTCCATGCAGTAATACCTGCATCACAGTGACAGTTTACAGAACAACATAGGGGAACTAATGTCCAGTATACACTACCCACAACTGTCCTATAGGTAAAAAACAAAAAAAAAAAACAGTGATAATATGTTTTTGTTGAGTTTCATTCCAGGAAAACAAAAAATGATAAATTCAAGTAGTAAACACCCGACCCACATCACTAAATTCTCTGTTTTGCTTCTCAGCTCAGTGACATCTCCTGTATCGCTTATAGACACTAATGCCAAACATGTCAGAGAAAGCTGCATCAGCTCAGCTACTTCAGGAGGTCACAGGCATGGTGCACGTTAGTGTGGTTAGTGAGAGAAATTGCCTGGATCCAGTACCACTGTGAGAAATCCGGTACTGCAGCAGCTCAGCTACTTTCTGGGGGAGTCACAGGCATGGTGCGTGTTAATGTGATTAGTGAGAGAAATTGCTTGGATCCAGTACCACTGTGAGAAATTTAGTACTGCAGCAGCTCAGCTATTTCTGGGGTCACAGGCATGGTGCACGTTAATGTGGTTAGTGAGAGAAATTGTCTGGATCCAGTACTATTGTGAGAAATCCGGTACTGCATCAGCTCAGCTACTTCTGGGGGTCATATGCATGGTGTGCGTTAGTGTGGTTAGTGAGAGAAATTGCCTGAATCAAGTACCACTGTGAAAAATCTGGTACTGTACCAGCCAGAACGCTACAGTTGGAGGGTATGGCTACATGTAGTATATGTCTGTCTCTCTCGCTCTCTCTAGGCAGACCTATTGCACGTGCGCTCCTGCCTTTGTACAAATAGGCTTGCTGCTAGGGTAGAACATTTTAAATAATATGATAGCAGTGCACAAGGTGCTCAATAAGTCAGAAAAATGAGTGTGGATGTCAGATAAACAGCAAAAAAAATAACCCTGATGCAGCATGTACTATACAAACTTACCAAGCACAAGCAGCAATAGGATAGGAGCAGCAGGAACTAGCAGAACAGAGCACCAGTTTCCAAGCCAGCAGGAAAGAATAAATGGAATCTGTGATCACAAACACACTGATCATGCGGGTGCATGTGACCTGGGTGACCATGAACATGCTGTGCATCGTGGGAGGGCCGCCCCAAAGCTGGACATTAACTCGGACACGAGGAAATGTCACTTATGCAGAAATTAAATAAATAAATGCTTTTGCTCACCACTGGAAAGGTAAACAAATTATTGTATGCACATTATGAATGCTAGTCCTTACAGAAGTTAGCGTTTCTAGCAAGAGTGAAATCAACATGTACTAAGGCTGACAGTGTCCCTTTAACCAACAGCCTACTTCATCCTACCGCTCACTACAACTGCCTTATGTCTGTCCTATGCGTTCTTGAATTCCTCCACTGTTCTTGACTCCATGACCTCCTCAGGGAGGCTTTTCCATGCATCCACAACCCTCTCTGTAAAAAAAATACTTCCTCATATTACCTCTGCGCTGTCTCCCCTCTATCTTCATATTGTGCCCCCTTGTTCTTACACATCTCTTTTTCTGAAAGATGCTACCCTCTTGGACTTTGTTGATTCCCTTGAGGTACTTAAAAGTTTCTATCATGTCCCCTCTCTCCCTTCTTTCCTCAAGGGTATACATATTAAGCTCCTTTAGTCTTTCTTCGTATGTCTTCTGGTGCAGACCCTGCACCATTTTGGTTGCCCTCCTCTGGACAGCCTCCACTCTGTCTATGTCTTTGCGGAGATGGGGTCTCCAGAACTGCACACAGTACTCCATATGGAGTCTTATCAACTGTCTGTACAGAGGGATAACAACTTCCTGTTTTCTACTATTGATGCCTCTTCCTATGCATCCCAGTATCCCCCCAGCCTTCCTTACTGTCTTCTCATATTGCTTGCCCACCTTTAGGTTATCTGATATAATTACCCCCAGGTCCCTTTTCATTTTTACTGTTGTCAGAATCTCACCCCCTATTGAGTACGCTTCCCTTGGGTTTTTGTTTCCCATGTGCATTGCCTTGCACTTCTTTGCATTGAATCTGAGCTGCCATACATTTGACCATTCCTCCAACCTTGCCAACTCCCTTCTCATCCTTTCCACTCCATCTTGTGTATCAACCCTGTTGCAGATCTTTGTGTCGTCTGAATAGAGATACACTTTTCCTTCCAGTTCCTCTGTAATGTCACTTATAAAGACATTAAAAAGGACCAGTCCCAGTACTGAACACTGCAGTACCCCGCTAGTAACCCTCCTTTCTTCACTGTGTACTTCATTTACTACTACCCTTTGTGTCCTATTGTCTAACCAATTTTTTATCCAGGCTACCATCTTGGGACCCACTCCAAGGCTGGCTAACTTGTGTGTTAATCTTATGTGTGGGACTGTATCAAATGCCTTGCTAAAATCTAGGTAGGCCATGTCCACAGCCCCTCCCTGGTCTACTACTTTGGTCACCCAGTCAAAGAAATCTATTAGATTTGTCTGACACGACCTTCCCATCGTGAATCCATGCTGCCTTGGGTCCTGTGCCCCAATGGCCTCTAGGTACTCAACAATTCTTTTCCTTCAGAAGTGATTCCATCATTTTCCCTACCACTGAGGTCAAACTAACTGGTCTGTAGTTTCCTGCCTCTGTCCTGCTCCCACTTTTGTTAAGAGGAATCACATCTGCACTCCTCTAGCCCTCGGGTACCACCCCATCCTCTCATGATTTGTTAAAGACAGTAGTCAGCGGCGTCACTAGTTCTACCCTTAGCTCTTTTAGAATTCTTGGGTGAATCCCATCAGGCCCCATTGCTTTGTCCACCTTCAATTTTATTAGTTCTTTCAGAACTCTTTCTTCTGTAAATGGACTGGTATTGACTCCTCTCTTCAGAGTGTTTCTCTTGTTTGGTTTAGGTACCTTCACCTCCTCTTCCTTTGTGAATACTGAGCAGAAATATTTGTTCAGTATCCCTGCTTTTTCACTGTCACCCTCTACCCACATTCCCTACCCTTTATTAAGCCTTAGTATCCCTCCTTTGGTCTTTCTTCACTCCCTAATGTACCTTTAAAAGGTCTTATCCCCCTTCTTAACAGAATTGGTTATCCTTTCCTCGTTTTGGGCCTTTGCTATTCTGACTGCCTTCCCAGCCTCTTTCTGCTTTAACTGATAAAGTTCTCTGTCCTGCTCCTTCTCTGTTTCCTTATATTTCCTGAATGCTATCCTTTTTCCCTTAACCTTCCCTGTCACCTCTTTTGAGAACCATAGCATTTTTTTCCTTCTTTGTGTTTTATTGATTTGCTTTACACAAAGGCTTGTTGCCTCTGTGATGGCTGTTTTGATTATTCCCCATTGTTTCTTCACCTCTCCTTCTTACCTGTTTGCTAGTGCTTTTCTAAGGCACTCTTTCACTTTCCCAAAGTCAGCCCTCCTAAAGTCCAATACTCTTGCTTTTATGGCTGTGCGTATCGTGAACCACAATGTTTGGTGGTCGCTTGTTCCCAGATGGCTACCCACTTCTTAATCTGAGATTCTTTCTCCATCCCCATTTGAGAGTACCAGGTCTAAGATTGTTCCCTTCCAAGTGGGTTCCAATACTAGCTGTCTGAGGCATGCCCCCTGTAGGGCATCAAGAATGACCCTGCTCTTGGATGTGCCTGCAGCAAAGGTGCTCCAGTTAACATCTGGCATATTCAGGTCCCCATCAACAATATCTCCCTTTTTCTGCCATTCTAAGGAAGCCTTCTATCATTTCCTTGTCCATTCCTCCCTGAGATGGGGTCTGTATACAACCCCATGCGGATGTGTGCCATTTCCTGTCTCCAGGGTGACTCAGAGTGCCTCATCTGCTCCCTGTTTACTCTTTAGTTCTGTTGCTTTGATTATCCAGGCAACCCTCTTCCATCAAGGCCACTAGTTCAGGGAGCTTGTTACACAGACTATGGGCATTGGTACTCATCACCCTTCACTTTTTGATAGTCTTACCCCTTTTAGCCCCATTCCTGCCCTTACTGCCTTTGCCTTTTTTTACATTTGCCTCTGTTCTGTTCCCTAATAACTTCTCTACCTTGGTGTTTACCTCACTAATTACCATGTTTTGTGGGGGGATGCAGGGATTTCTCTGCTCCTTTTCAGTGCTTCCCACCTTGGCTAGTTTAAATGCTTGCCAATGAAGCATTTAAACCTCTCACCTGGGATCCCAGTTCCCCCCCCCGGACAGATGCAGACCATTGCACTAGTATAGGTCTGCATCCTCCAGGTGGCCCCCAGTCCCCAATGAAGCTAAAACCCAGAGCTCCACACCAGTTTTCAACCACTTCATTGAATTTCCTGGTGAGGAGGCCCCTAGCATCACCCCTTGCCATAGACAGGCAGCACCTCCGAGAAGGTTACCGTATGTGCTACTTGTCTAAGGCCCCTCCCCAACTCTACAAACTCCTCTTGCACTGCTCTGATCCCATTCCTAGCCAGGTAATTTGTTCCTAGGTGGACAATGACATCCAGCTCCCTCCCCCATGCAGCTTCTCCCACGATCCTGAAGATTTGCTTCCTGTCCCTCCAAGCTGTGGTGCCAGGAAGGTACCTTACCTCCCTCTCCCCTTCCTCCCCCATTTCTACCCCTTAATGATTGAGTCCCCCACCAGGAGTTGTTTCCTTCCCCTGTTGGATCCCATGCCACCTTCCTGTGGGTCTCCTTTGTGAAGGTTCCCAGCATCCTCCTTGGACTCCACTGCAGGTGCCTCCATAGAGGAACCACTATCCATCAGAACAGCAAATGAATTGTGGAGAGGTACAGCTGGAGGGATGCAACTCTGTTCCACCACCCTCTACCTCCCTGAGCCCACCCTGGTCCAGCCTCTCCTCTTTCTTGGCAACCTCTGAGGTAGTGACATTGGCCATGGTGGCCCCTGGGTGGGGGAGGAGGTTTCACAAATCCTAGCCAGGTCAGCCTTGAAATGGGCAACCTCCTCTCTCAGACCAGAGAGGTGCCTGCATATAGGGCAGCATCGCAGCCTCCAGAATATCTCTTGGAACACTGCTGCCCCACAGCCATTGCACTACACCACTCCTATCATGTCTTATTTTGTGACCCCTCTACTGTTTCTCTGTATTCTTAATCTCTCCTCTCCTTACAACTCTCACCCTTTCTGTTCTGGGACAGCAACTTCCTATCTTCTTCAGTAGCCTCCTTCTTCCTTGCTCAATGTCAAACCAGCAGCTGGGGGGGGGTGAGCTACTTTTTTCCTTTAGGGTTGAGAAAAGGGTTGAAAAGGAGGGAACAGGTTACTATGAGGAGGCAGGAAGTGGGCATTGGTGAAGGGTCTTCAGAAAATTGTTTTACAGTGCAAGAAGATAAGGAGGAGTAGGGAGGTGATAAAATTGGAGGAGTAACTGATAAATGCCAGAACCAAACTGGAGTGGGAGGAAGCTCTGCTAGGGGAGTTTTAATAGGGGCAGAATAGGTAAATACTGTGCAGGAGGAAGAAGAGGAGCTGGGAATGAAAGATGGAGAGGAATGGAAGCAAGCAGTGAGTAAGAGGTGTGGAATCTTGGTGCTTGGGGACTCAGTACTAAGAGGAGTCAGGTGGGATAGCAAGGCAGACTGGCATATTTGCAATTGGGTGAAGGCCATGCCAGGAATGACAGCAGAAAAAGTGGCATAATCTATTCTGAAATATGCTAGAAGGAGTAGGGACAAGCCACATTTAAATGTACATCTTGGGACCAATGACCTGGCTCACAGTATGGTAGGTATAGCCCAGAGGAGGTTTGAGGAACTATGACTATCATTTGAGGGGGCAGAAAGATCAGTAACTTTTTCAGAGATACTTCCAGTGCCCTAGGCAAGCACAACAAGATAGCTGAGAATAGAGGAATTTAATGGATGGATAAGAACCTGGTGCCATGCTAAAGGTTATGGGCTGGTTGGGGTTAGGGAGGAACCTGGGAGGACAGTAGTCTATAAGCCAGGGACAGACTACACTTGAGCAAGGAGGGAAAAAAAACAGAAGATGGAGGAGTACATAGAGGAAGTTGGTAATTTAAATTATTAGTGGGGGATGGCAAGTGGGCAAAAGACTTGCAGAGACCACAGGTTGGGAAGCCATATGTGTTTACCCCTCATAACAGTGACAAAGTACAAAAGACAAGTACTATTGGTGATACTAGTAAAGGAGGGCAGGATGGGGGGAAGGGGTGGAAGGTGGTCACTCCTAATCCTAGGAGCCTTGTGAGGAAAACTGCCATTACAGATGCTCATGGCAGAGGGAGAGGTGGACATTACAGCCATCACAGAAACATGGGCCGCCCCATACAATAACTAGGACTTGTCTGTACCAGGGTGGAGGTTATTTTGTAGGGATTCGGTGATTGGGAAAGAAGGGGGGGGTGGCACTATATGTGAAGGAAGGAAGGACTGAAGTTTGTAAAGGAGGAAGGGGAGGAGGGTAGTATGGAGTAACTTTGGATGCAAATCCAGGATTCCAAGACTAGGACTCTCAGAATAGGAGTGGCATAAAAACTGCCATCTCAGATGGAGGGTTAGACAGGGAACTAGTGGGACAGATCAGGAGAACCAGTGAGAAGGGTAGTGTGGTGATTGTAGGGGACTTCAACATACCAGAAGTGGACTGGACTACCACAACAACCAGGAATAAAAGGGAGAAAGTACTGCTGGATGCCTTCCAGGACCACTTACTGATGCAAATGGTCTGTGAACCAACTAGGTTAGGGAATAACCTTGACCTTGTGCTAGCAAATGGGGAGTTTGTGAGGGAATTTAGGGTGGAAGAACCATTGTCAGGGAGTGACCACCACTCAGTATGGCTCACACTGGAATTGGGCAAGGAAGGAGTGGAATCTGGCTTAAGAGTACTGGACTTCAGGAGGGCCAACTTTGGGAGGATGGGGGAAGTGGTAAAAGGGTACCTAGCTGGAATTCAACCTAGCATGGGCACTAACCAGAGATGGGAGCTCATAAAGGTGGGAACAGTGGAGGCAACCATAACCTGCAGCAGGGCCCAGAGCAAGAAGGCTAGGGTTAAGAAACCAAGCTGGGTGAGCAAGAAGGTCATGGAAAAGGTAAGGAGGAAAAGAACTGCCTTTAGGATATACAAGAAGACAAGATGAGGGGGGATAAAAGGGAGGAGTACCTGAAGGAATCAAAGGATGTGACAAGGGTAGTAAGGAGAGCCAAAGTATCTATGGAGTTCAGGCTGGCACAAGGTATTAAGAAGAGGGAGAAGGACTTATTTAGGTACATCAGGGAGAAAAAGAACTGTAAATACCACATAGTAAGGATTAGGAAGAAGGGGGGTTGGGTGGAAGCAGGGTGTGATAAGGCAGAAGCACTAAATTATTACTTCTGGTCGGTATTTACTAAGGAGAAGAGGGATACCCAAGAGGAGAGGAACATCAGAAACAGAGGGGGGATGACAGATGGGGAAATCTTGGAGGGCAGAGTTCTGGATGGTTTGAAGGCACTGAGGGTGGGCAAGGCATCATGTCCAGGTGGCATCTACCCAGGGTACTGAAGGAGTTGGCAGAGGTCCTTGTGGGACCTTTGGCAGACCTATTTAATGCCTCACTTCACTCAGGGTGTGTACCTCAGGATTGGATGATGACTCATGTGGTGCCCCTCCACAAAAGTGGCCACAAGGATGAACTGGGGAACTACAGACCAGTGAGTCTCATATCCATCATAGGTAAGCTGATGGAGACTATCCTGAAGGAAAGGCTTGTAGCCCTCCTGGAGGCCAAAGGACTACAGGACAGCATACAGCATGGCTTCATACATAGCAGATCCTGCCAAACCAACTTAGTGGACTTCCATGACTGGGTACCTCAGCAATTGGACCGGGGCCATGCAGTGGATGTCCTGTATCTAGACTTTAGTAAGGCATTTGACTCAGTGACACATGGGAGGCTAGGAAGTAAGTTAGAATGCACAGAGGCAGGTGCAAAGCTGGTGAGATGGGTAGGGAACTGGTTTCAGGGAAGCCAACGGGGGTGGTGGTGGTGGATAGGGAGATCTCATCCCCAAGCGTAGTGATGAGTGGTGTTCCACAGGGCTCAGTGTTGGGACCAGTGTTGTTTGGGATATTCATTGCAGACATATTTATTTATTTATTTATTTATTTAAACATTTTACCAGGAAAGACATACTGAGCAGACTACCGCTCGATTCCAGATGTGTCCTGGGAAAGGAGGGAAACGGGACATAACATACTAACAATAAATCATAGAAACAGCAAAAATTTCATAGGTAACATACAATATGTACAAGGTTTCGTTATTACAGTGAAATACAATAAATTAAAAATTAAAAATAAAAAAATAAAAAATTGTATGTACAGGAGGCAAGAAACAGAGTGAACAGCATAATAGTAGGCAGAAATAAGAATAGGAGATCATCAAAAATTTGGTAGTTAAGCATTTGGCTGGGTAACATAGATTATGTTGGGTGGTTGGTCCTTACATTGTGCCCACCAGCTTGACAAGGCCCATGCTAGTGTACGTCAAGGTGACATATGCAGCCTGTGGGGACCAGACCTTTTAGAAGGGAGATTTGTATCCGAGGGGAAGGAGAGAGCCGGATGTCAGCCGGCAGGGAGTTCCATAGTTTTGGTAGATGGACGCTAAAAGCCAACTGTCCAGCAGAGGTGGCCATGCATGGAATTTGTAAAAGGCGGGAGTCGAAATTTCTGAGTGAGTAGGCTGTTGGATTTTGGGCTGTTAGTGTAGAGGCTAAGTAGGAGGGCAGTGACTGGGTCCAGAATTTGGGTGTGAGTCTATTGCAGTGGTAACGGCATCTGTTTGCGAGGGAGGGTAGGGTTAGGCAACTGTATAGGTCGCAGTGGTGAGTGGAAGGGGGACAATCCAGTGCAAAGCGGCAGAAGGAGTTGAAGAGAGGGTCCAGTCTAGCCAGAGTGGATTTAGGGGAAGAACAATAGACTAAGTCCCTATAGTCAAAAACAGAGAGGATCATTTTCTGTAGAATCGCTTTATGGGCAGGCAGAGGGATGCAGCTGTGGTTCCGGTATAGTGCCCCCAGCCTAGGGAGCAGTTTTTTGTGTGTAGCATCGATGTGTGTGGAAAAGTCAAGGTGTTGGTCCGGCCAGACCCCTAGGTATCTGAAAGAGGTACAGACTTCTAGAGGGGTCCCATCGAGTGTTTAAAATGGGAAAGCGGGAGGCAGGAGAGTCTTTGTCGTGTGCCAAAGTACGCGCAATCGCTTTTTGGCATTTAGGATAAGTTGGTTTTGATGAAACCAGTGCTGTACTCAGTGAAGTCTTGCTGGATCTTTGAAGCAACATCCTGAGGAGAGACCTCGATGTGATAAGACTGTGTCGCTCATGCGTATATATGAATGTCAGCATGTCGGCAGATTGAAGGAGGTCGTTGAGAAAATGGAGAATAAGATAGGACCGAGGACAGAGCCTTGGGGGACACCGATGGAGACAGGGAGGGGGTTTGAAGTGGAGGCACCAATTTTTACCGATTGGGTCCGGCCACTCAGGTATGAGTTGAACCAGCTCATGGCTGTGCTGGAAAGGCCTGCCTTAGAGAGTTTAGACAGAAGGAGGGTATGTGAGACTGTGTCAAACGCCTTGGCTAGGTCGATGAAAATGGCAGATGTGATGTACCTTTTGTCCATGCCTATAAGGATGGAATCTGTGAGTCTGAGGAGGGACATGACAGTGGAGTGGGATTTTCTAAAACCAGACTGGTATGGGGTGAAGAAGGAGGAGGAGTCAAGGAAGGTAGAGAGTTGCGAGAGGACGAGGTGCTCCTGGATTTTGGCTAGGGTGGGTAGAAGGGAGATTGGGCGGTAGTTACTTGGGGAGGATGGGTCACCACTTTTCAGGAGGGGGATAACTGTGGCGTGCTTCCATTTTAAAGGTATAGAAGCAGTGGTGAAAGAGAGGTTGAAAAGGGATGCTAGGGGCATGGCAATGGCTGGTGCAGAAAGATAAAGCATTTTGGCATCCATGCCTGTTGTGCATCTACCTTTGGAGGGATTTAAGGCAGTCAGGGCTTTGAGTACTTCTGGTGGGGTAACCAGAGAGAAGGAGAAAACTGGGAGAGGGGTTGGCGTGGGAGAGGGTGAGGGTGTTACATTTTGTATGGTAGGAGGAGGATTGGAATTGTGAGGGGACCCACTGCTTGAAAACACCAAGTTGAAAGCCGTGGCAACTGCTAGAGGTTCGGTTAGATGGATCCCACATCTAGGGCTGGAGTGGGTGGCTGGGTGAGAGGAGAAAGTGATTTTATAGACCTCCAGAATTTAGCTGGATGATTTAGATTGTTTTGGAGGGATGAGGTGAAGTAATGAGCTTTAGCCTGGTGGATATGCCTGGTAGAGGCATTTCTAAGCGTTCGATAGCGTAGGTGATCGACGTGTTTCCCCATGTCTTATATGCTATCCATGCCTGGTCTCTGACATGGAGGTGTTCCATAAGGTCAGCAGTGATCCACTGCAGGTGAGCCCCTCTTAGTCTAATCTTTCTTGGTGGGGCATGTTTATCCCAGACGGCAAGAAATTTAGTCCTAAAGAAGTCAAAAGTGAGGTCCATGGAAGGGGCCTTGGATATGTAAGACCAATCCAAGTTAGTTAGGTCTTGTAAGAGACCAACGAGGTTGAGAGATTTAAAAGATCTAATAAGGAGGGTATTTGGAGGGGGTGGCTTGCTTTGAAAACTTTACATATTATATATCATATGGTGGTCGCTCAGTGAGTCTGGAAGGAGACCTGAGGTTAAAATCCTGTGAGGGTGAGAGGTGAGGGCCAGATCGAGCAGGGAGCAATTTTGCATTTGAGGTTAAGTTGCATGGGCTTGGTGATGAGTTGGGTCAGATTTAAGCTAGCTACGTGGTTCCGGAGTTTGGTGCTAGCACTAGTGAGCCAAGTTTAGTTGAAATCACCTAGGATGTGAGCTCTCCACCGAGGTGATTGTTTTAGGTGTCCAGGTAAGTAGCTACGAATTAAGAGGGAGTCTGGGGAGCAATAGGGACCCAGCTATAAGATTGGGACCGAATGGGCATTGAGATTTGATTAGTGAAGTCGATGTTGTCCGGGAGGTAGGTAGCAGGACAAGTGTGAATAGTACTTTGAAGATACGATAAATGTGCCACCACCTCTCTTAGTGCCAGGGCGGTCCTGCGCCAGATGGAGTAACCAGGAGAGCTACATCAGCATCCGAGTTGTGAGGTTTCAGCCAGGTCTCGTGAGAATTAGGATGTCAGGACAAGTGATTGGACTAGGGTTTGTAGTAGGGGCATTTTTGTAGGGAGACTGCGAACGCTTAGATGGGTAATTGTTAGGTCTTTGGGTAGAATGCCAGTGGGAGTGGGTGTTTGGTAGGTGCTGGTGGCTGGACCGGGATTCAACTCAATGTCCCCAGCCAGTAGGAGTAGTAGGGTTAGTATCAGTTTTAGGTTAGATGGTGTTTTTATAGGCTATTTATAGGTGGGTGCATCAGGGGATGCTGAGGGAAAAAGCCTGACGAGTGTAGTTTTAAAATGGCCAGCCCAGAGAAGAAGGATGAGGGGATGATGGATGGGCCAGGGATCCAGGAACAGAGTGTCCCCAGGAGGATTGGCCATTTATGGTGGTGGAGCTGTGACTAGGGTAAGGTATAGAGGTGGGAGGTTTGGGGGGCTAGCAGTGGAATTGGGTTAAGCATGGGTGGTAGGGATGCAAGAGTAGCAAAGAGTGCAATCCCTAGCAATTGCTTTAAGTCTATGAGCGGCATGATGCAACAAGAGGGGAAAATTTAAATGCAGCCAGAAAACAGAGGGAGATTGATGTAGCAACCACTAGTGGAGAGCTCTGATAAGCTGCGGGTGGAAAAGTAGACTGATAGGTTAAAATCAGTCACATGCACAATGCTATAAAATGAACTGCTCCCAAAGGGTGGTGGTGGGGGCGGTGGGGCAGCTGACGCGAAGCATCAGTGGGGTAGCAACAGTCTTCTGGTAGCTGAGCAGCGTGGCTTCTTAGCCAACAAAGGGATGTACCTGAGCACGGATTCGTTTTTCCTTTACGGTTCCTCGGGGGAGGGCTCCAAGCACCCTCAAGACCACCAGTGATGAAATTCTCTATGGGGCTGCTGAGAAGAAGACAAAGAACAGGTATTTAGAGGGAGCAAGCGTGGTCGTAAGGGGGGGCGGGCTGCAGACAGACTGTATTAACACAGGAATGAGTTGTTTAGCTAAAAATGGAAAGCTCAGTCTCGGGGAGGAATTTGGAAAATGGTAGTAGCGACTCCCCTGCTGCTTGTCACTAGCACTTTGGCTTGGAAAAATCACACAAATGCCCCTAGGACTTGATTAACCCTACTTGTTTTTATTTATTTTGTTACAGACTTTGATGAAGGGTGTTCCTCTGCAGCGTGTCCGTGTGGTGCTTTGGGCAGGTAGAAACGAGGAAAAAAAAAAATAAGAGCAGGGAAAAGCCTTGAAGTGATTTTAGTAATAATTCAGTTTTTTTTGTTGATATATTTTCTTTTTCTGTGCACCCCAGGCAGAGAGTAAGGAGCAGGGGAGCAGGTAACCAGGTAATGGGACTCAGGGGAAAGATTATTCAAGATGGGAGAAGAGGCGCCAAAATGGTAGCTAGTGCAGCAAGGCTTTTGCCCCTGCTAAACAAAGGCTTGTGACCCCTCCATTATAACAAGACAGTATTGCTAGCCGGGAGCTCGGAACTCATTTAAAGTTTTTTTTAACTAGGCTGGGCTACCAAACATCACTAACATCACTACAAACAAAACACCCCTGCTGTACGACAGTCTTAGTAGCTAAAAAGGCTCCTATAGTTTAAACAGAAAAAGTCTCATTTGGGGCGCAGATAAGCAAAACGCCAGGTATACAGTATTCATATAACACAGTTTTGCCCCATATAAACTGGAGATGCGAGGTAGGAAAAAGATAGATCAGCAGCTACAAGGCACAACTGGGAAAGTTTCATTGCATTTCAGATGTGTCCTACAAAAACTCTTAAGATAAATACATTTACAGCTAGGGGGCACATGAGTTTCAATAAAAGTTTGCCTCATAAAAACTATCAGCATACGTGTGGGGACAAAAAGACACTTAAAGCAACACAGTCTTCTGGTAGCCGAGCAGCGTGGCTTCTTAGCCAACAAAGGGATGTACCTGGGCACGGATTCGTTTTTCCTTGACGGTTCCTCGGGGGAGGGCTTCAAGCACCCTCAAGACCACCAGCAATGAAATTCTCCATGGGGCTGCTGGGCACGGATTTGTTTTTCCTTTACGGTTCCTCGGGGGAGGGCTCCAAGCACCCTCAAGACCACCAGTGATGAAATTCTCCATGGGGCATATCATTTGACATCAAGAGCAAAATCAGTCTGGTTGCTGATGATAGCAAGATAGGAGCAGTGGTGGATGACCATGGGATTGAAGGATGGTCTGGCAAAGCTGGAAACCTGGTCAGATACCTGGCAACTGGGATTAATGCCAAAAAGTGCAAAGTGCTAAATTTTGGGTAAAGAATCCAATGAGGAGTTACCAGCTGGGGGGAGTGCAGCTAGCCCAGAAAGAGGAGGAGAAGGATCTGGGGGTACTAATTACAGGGTCAATAAATTACTTGGCACAATGTAGGAAGGCAGCTGCAAGCACCAAAAAAATGATGGGTTGCATTGCAAGGGGTATATCGTCGAGGAGGGGAGTGATTCTGCCACTATAGAGATCATAAGTTAGACTGCACTTGGGTACTGCATGCAATACTGGCACCTGTATCTGAAGAGGGACATTAAGTTACTGGAGGGGGTTCAGAGCAGGGTAACAATGATCAAGGGGCTGGGGGACTTATATGAGAGGAGGCTGCGGAGTTGAACATGTACTCGTTGGAGGAGAGGAGGGACGGGGACACATGATTAAAACCTTTAAATACATAAAAGGAATATACAGGACAGGTACAGAGGGGCTTTTCAAAGTAAGGGAGGGGAGGGTCACCTGAAGCCATGATATGAGACTGAAGGGAGGAAGTTTCAGGAAGGAGATGAGGAGACACTTTTTTACAGCTAGGGTGGTAGCTGGATGGAATGCGATACCATAAGAAGTGGTATCCAGTAGAACAGTGGACTGCTTCAAAAGGGGCTGGGACAAAGCAAGGGGACGGGTCAAAAGAGGGGAAGGGTGGAAGGGAGGGGCAGCTGCAGAATAAGGGGTGCTAGCTGCACATTCAAGCAAATTTAATAGACCTCTAGGCGTTTATCTGCTGGCAAATTTTGTACGTTCATACTAACCCAAGGTCTCATTCCTGCTTAGTGACTGTCAGTACCCCCCCCCCACACACACACACTTCCTGTACTCAGCTACTGGCTGTCTGTACCCTAGGAGTGTGCCTTTGCATCTTTTGGCATTAAATCATGCTGTCCTGCCCTTGACCACTTTTCCGAGGTTCATATAAATACTCTCCACCCCTCCTGAGTATCTGCCATATTACAGATTTTGGTGTTGTCTGCAAAATGGTATACCTTCCCTTTCAATCCTTCTGCAGTGTCACTCATGAAGGTGTTAAAGAGGACCAGACCCAGTACTGAGCCCTGCTGCACCCCTGCTGGTCACTCTCCTCTTCTTAGAGTGAGTGCTGTTTACCATCACCATCTGTCACCAGTCCAGTAGCTGGTAACTTACCCAATTCACTACACCTTCTGGTGTTCTCTAAGGGTGAACTAATTAGCTATGTGAGATATTGGAACATGTACAGTATGCACTGAAAATTAGAAGTGTAACTGTACTTCTACTTTAAGTTTCTTTTCTGGAGACTGCAGTTTAATTCTTTTTTTTTTTTTGGCTTATTTAAATGTATTGTGTTATTATTTTATTTTGATTTATCTTTTGTTAATTTTATCAAAACAACCTCTCAGCTAATCAAATGAACTAAAGCTGACATGTCACAAGGTACAGTGCTCAGCTGACAATTTGAGATTGAGTCTGAAAAAAGAATGAATATAGAAGTTTTGCTTCCAGGTGGTGGATATTTAGTAGTTACAACAAAGTGACTCATTGATTGCTGCTCTGGCAGTTGCATGTAAGCGTTGCATAAAAAAAGGTGTGGCTAGCAGTGTCATTTCACTTCCTTAGTCACAAAGCTTAATAAAAGCTTTATGCAGCTCGTGATGGATGTCACTGTACTGAAGAGCACTGGTCATTGCAGTCACCAGACTAGAAAATTAATCTCTCTGCATACTTCAGACATTCCATCCTATGTAAAGGATCCCAGCAGAGGATGTTCTGGTAAATTCTGTATTTTTGTTCCTAAAATGTCTTGCCTCAACCAATGCTTCTCATTAATTTCCAGACTTTCTACATGCTGAAAGGTAAGAGTGTGTGTGCGCGCGTGTGTGCTTGCAGATTTATTTGATCACATTTTTTAAATGGGACTGGTGTTTAAAAACAGTTAAATAGTAACTTATCAACCAAATTGCTTCCCAGACTTTTGAAGTTGTGACATGTTGAACATGGGTCCAATATTATTTCTACTGTTGATCAAGAAATACTCTTTTAAAATATTTTTGGCTATTTCCAGTGGCTATGTATCCCATCAAGTCTGGATAACTCATGTAGGATATTATTAAATTTGCAGATCATATGTCTTTAGAATCTCTCTTGAATTATTTTTATAACTATGATGAAATTATAATTATTACTCCTGGTTAAACAACTAAATAAAAAAAAAAATAATTTCTCTTCAGTGCTGATTTCCTCACTGGTAATCTCTTGCAGTGATAGCCAGAGAAAACTTGTGGTATATCTAGATACAGTGGGCAGGATTTTTAAAATAATCTGTCCAAGCTGTGTCTACTACTGTTTTCTGAAGAAAAATGCATATAAACCTGCCTGTCCATCTGTTAGATGCCTAACAGCATCCAAGAACAGACACAAGTGCGTCCAAACAAGACATAATTTACAACTGTGTCTGTGTTCTGCTACAGATTGTGACTTTTTGTTGTAAATGATTGTAACTTCTGAAAACAGCAGTAATGCTGCTTGAATACAAGTAGATGGATGCAGGAAGAGCATTAGCATTTGCCCCCATGACCAACTCTTTGATCCCCTCCCCAGTATATTTATGTAGAGTATGGTGAAATCTCACTTCAGTTTAATGGAATTTGCTATGTTTATAAGATAGTTACTTTCGTCACTGCCCACAACAGAATATGGAAATCTTTCTTCAGATCTGTCAAATCTATATGATAGACTTTTATGAGGTTTAACCAATTTTATTTGTTCCCCTGCCTTTATTGGAAAGGGCACAAGTCTCTCTCTCTGGGAGGTTGTTTGTTACATAAGGATTAAACAATGAAAAGGATGGGTCTAGTGTGGAATTAAACCCTGGTGGGGGGAGACCTCTGACAACCCAACATGGATTAATTCCACAATAGACCCAGCCTTTCAAGCAGCTTAATCCTCTTGTAACATGATAGTAATTGCATGACTGAGAACTACTAAATAAATGAAAACAGCCAAACTGATTTTGTTTCAGAATGCTATCTGTTATGTTGTTAAGCATGGGGTACACATAGTACAAAATAATTGGAACACACCTATTTGAAATATTGTGGCTGCTATTTCACTTTTGCAAACATTACTTTCATTACAAGCTTTAAGCTTTCTAAAATCAAAACATATTTTACAACTTTTCACAAACTTGCAATGAACTTTCTATGCTAGGTGCTTTGATTTTCATCTGTGTGTATTACGAGATATGGGATGCACTTCATGATGAAAGTGTGCTAGGATACATCTTTATTTTCTCCCTGCAGTTTCTTTGCAGACCAGTAGGTGACTGTGAAACAATCCTAGCAGTGCAGCACTGTTTTTCCAAATGTACTGAACTGAGTTAATCTGAAAAAAAAAACTTTATTGAAAAAGTACTATTTTTCTGAATATTAACTTCACTTTTTTCCACTCTAAATTGTCTAACTCAGCAGAAGATAGAACAACATAATGTTTACTGCTTTCACCTTTCAAATACTTGTATTGACAAGTATTAGTCTGTTTCTTTGATTTCTTTCTGTTTCTCTCACTTTTTCTTTGCACCCATAGTAGCCTCTTTCTTTGATTTTTTCTCTGTTCATCTCACTGTCTGTTATTTTTCCTTCTGGTTATAGAAGGTACAAGCTCATCTTTACACTGTGCATTCACCAAGAAAAGGCTAGAATGCATAATGTTATTCAGTCGTCCACAATGCATTGTACCCAAGGGGCCAGATATTCAAACCTTTGCACCCAGCGCAAATATGTAGCACTGGAATAGTGCAGCATTTGCGTGAGGCTACAATATTGAAAAGTCTTATTAGTACTGGCACTGTGTGCTAGCGATGACCCTTATAGATTATTGTATGCAGGGACATGGACAGGAGAGCACCCAGGAATGCCAGCAGCGCAGCATATTCAAACATATACTTGTCATTAGAGACATTAGTGTTACTTGTAGCATGGCGCTAGATACCACTGAAGAAAAGCTGGTGGTAATGTGGTGGTATTCCCCCCCACACACATACACAGTATAGCAAGAATTGCCATGGTAGTCTAGTGGTCCACCCCAACCAGCATGAATCCCCACCCCTTTTCTTACATGTAAAACTCATATATTCCCTAGTAATCTAGTGGTTCTCCCACCCCCCAGCAAGAATCCACCCCCTGTGCATATTAAACACATATATTCCCTGGTAATCTAGTTATCCTCCCACCCCTCAGCATGAATCCCGACCCATGGTACATGAAAATATCGCTGTTTTCCCTGGTAGTCTTGTGGTCCTCCCAACCCCAGCACAAATCCTAACCCCCAGTACCTGTAAACATCGTAGTTTTCCCTGGTAGCCTAGTGGTCCCCCACTCTACAGTGACACCCTCGCCCATCCCACTGACATGCCACAAAGTGTGCCAAAGATTGGCTCTGCCCTCCTCTCATCACTATGGCTGGCTGCTGACTGGGGTATGCATGAGCACTATTGAAATTAATCAGCTGGTTCATTTTTGTAGCACTCATGCATGCTGCAGTCAGCAGCCGGCCATGGTGGTGAGAGGAAGGCAGAGCCAATCTTTGGCACACTTTGTGGCATGTCAGTGGGATGGGCGAGGGCGTCACTGTAGGGTGGGGGACCACTAGACTACCAGGGAAAATTACAAAGTTTACAGGTACCAGGTGTCAGGATTCATGCTGGGGGGCTGGGGGGATCACTAGACTGCCAGTAAAACTATGATATTTACATGTACCGGGGGTCAGGCTTCATGCTGGGGGTGGGGAACCACTAGACTACTAGGGAAAATTACATGTTCTACATGTACCGGGGGTCAGGCTTCATGCTGGGGGGTGGGGGGACCACTAGACTACCAGGGAAAACTACATGTTCTACATGTACTGGGGGTCAGAATTCATGCTGGGGAGGGCAAAGGGACCACAAGACTACCAGGGAAGACTACGATATTTAAAGTTACCAAGGGTCAGGATTCATGCTGGGGGGGTTGGGGGGACCACTGGACTACCAGGGTAAAATACATAATCTACATGTACCTTGGGTCGTGATTCATGTGGGGGGGTGGAGGGACCACTAGACTACCAAGGAAAACTACATGTTCTACATGTACTGGGGGTCAGAATTCATGCTGGGGAGGGCAGAGGGACCACAAGACTACCAGGGAAGACTACGATATTTAAAGGTACCAGGGGTCAGGATTCATGCTGGGGGGGTTTGGGGGACCACCGGACTACCAGGGTAAAATACATAATCTACATGTACCTTGGGTCGCGATTCATGTGGGGGGGTGGAGGGACCACTAGACTACCAGGGTAAAATACAAATTCTACATGTACCAGGGGCTGGGATTCATGCTGGGGCGGGACCACTGGACTACCAGGGAATGGAACCAAGACATGTGGGAACAGAGACCATGAAGGCTGAGTAGGGCTGCCTGGCCAATTCTGTCTGCCCAGGTCACTATATATTGAATGACTGTGCTACACAGCCCAGTGACCCTACAGCTGACATCCCCTGGCCCCAGTATGCCTTATGCCTGCCCCATGCATACTTGTGTCCATCACTGAGTTCAACCCACACCTGCTGTGGGCTGCCTCTGTTGGTGTGGGGTGGGGACATCATCCAGGGCACATGTGACCACAGGTAGTGTGTGTATAGTTAGCTATATATATATATATATATATTTTTTATATATATATATATATATATATATATATGTGCATGTGTCTCTGAGGCTATTTATATTTACATATTGGGCTGGATATTCAAAAGGGTTGCACTATGTGCAATAGGGTTGCACCTGCGCAAGTCCAAAATTGCGCCGTTTTGTGATATTCAGCAGGAGGCAGTTGCGCCCCCCCAAGTCATGCTGAGCAACAGCGCAATGCTAATGAAGGCATGCTCAACTGGAGGGGGAGGAACCATGCATAAACTGCACAGCCCGATATTCAGCTGGGCTGTGCAGAGTTGTGCAGGCACAACCCTCAAACTGCACCTGCACAACTTTGAGCCAAAAAAAGATTAAGTCGAGGGCCACCCACAGGTGAGCTGCCGCATTGTAGGGTGCAACACAGCAGCTGACACTTGTGGGTGGCTCTCCACTTCTTCCCTGTGCCCCCCTGCAGCCTGATCATGGGCATAATAGTAACCCCCGGAGCCGATCGTGGGCAGAACACACTCCCACTAGCCCGATCGCAGGCATAACATAAATGAACAAACCCCCCGACTGGCCCGATCGTGGGCACAATATAAATGAACAACCCCTCTGACTGGCCTCGATCACGGGCAGAACTGAGTTCAAACCCCCCCCAAAGACCAATATCCCTGGTGGTCCAGTGGACCATGAAGCCCAATTGCGGGAATAAAGTCAACTCCCCACTCCAATTTCCCTGGTGATCTAGTGGCCCCCCACACCACCCACCCACGTAGCCCCACCACCCTGCTCCCCTCCATCAGCCAGAGGGCAGCAGCACCCCACCCACCTGCCGCCCTGCCACCCACCGACTGACAGCTTGATAGGGCTGCATGCCAATTGGTTCAGAGCAAAAGCCAATGGGCATGCAGCCGATACCGTACAAGGCAGTCCAGATATGTGAATGAATTCATTTATGTTATGTCCGCGATCGGGCCAGTCAGGGGGGTGTTCATTTATGTTATGCCCATGATTGGGCCACTCGAGGGGGAGGGATTTACTTCATGCCCATGATCGGGCTGCAGAGGGCATCGGTCCCCAATTGCTGCTGTCTGGTAGGGGACCAGGCTCAGATCTTGGGGGATCGGTACACCTGCATGCTAATGGGGCCGTAATTAAATGCAAATGGCCCCCCATGCGCCTTGCATGAATTATGGCTCCATTTGCATGTCACCTTTTGAATATCAGAAATTTGCACATGGTGCAATGGAACTTGCGCCAGTGCATCTGAATGCTCCACTCTGACCACTTGCAGTGGTGCAAGTTCCACTGCACCATGCACAGTGGCTATGGCCGGGGGGCGATATTCAAAGGAGTTGCTCAATAGCACAACTCCATTGAATATCGCCCCGGCCACACCCCTGCGCAACTTTTTTGAGCAGCGCAAGGGCTTGCGCCACACAGTGGTGCAGTTTGAATATCCAACCCATTATGTATAATTTTGTACTGCTTGCAGTGCTGCATATGTATGCTGTATGCACTGCTTGTACCTGCCAACACACAGTTCCTGCTGCTTTCTGCCTGTGCTTCCATTCTGACCAACAGATGGAGCTTTGTGCACCATGCAGTAGCACTGGGCAAACTGCATGGTAATGTATGCTAAGCAGCATATAATGAGATGCAAATGTGCCTGTTTGCCCATAGATTACCTAAGTAGGCTCACTTGCATAAGAGCTTTGAACATAACTCCTGTTTGCCCCGGGCTAAACAATTTGCACTGGGATGATGTGTTAGCACTTTGCAATCAGATTAGCCCCAGACAAACCTCACTTCAGCACAGCACAGTTCTGCAGTGTGTGACAAACATTGTTGTTTGCAGTAGATGTGAGACATCTCTGTGCAATCACACACAATTTTCTCCACCTGCAACATTGGCTTGCTACAGAGTCTAATGAGTTGCAGTTGCCCAACTTCCTTAGCATGCTATATTCAGCAGGATTAGCAGCATGCTATTCCTTTTGGATATAGCTTGCTTTTTGCTCTGGGCTAAGTTTGCCTGCAGGGCAGTGCTAATTTTGCTCCATGGCAAATTTTTCAATATCTTGCCCAAAGCTGGTTAGAAAGCAGTAGATCACAAGTGATTGTTTTATTTTTTTTATTGATCGGGTAAGTACACAAGACAAGTCTTGCCTGTTTTCAGGCATGACCGGGGGTACAGATGAATGCCAACTGACTTTGAACCAGATTAAGCTGTTGGTGGTATTTTTTAGTGAATGTGGGAAATTTGGCAAGGACACCAGGGAAATTCCCCTACTCTGCTGTGCATTACCACCAGCAGAGGGTGCTGTTCACAGCCTGTTGGGCTGCTCAGTGTGCCTTCTGTTCATGATGGAGGAGGAGGTTGCAGGTTTAGGCTTCTCTGAGTCTACTATGGAGACACTGCCTAGGTCGGACACTGCTTTACAGGATGTTGAAACTTTCTTACCGGATACGCTTCAGACTGTGTCTCAGTCTGTTTTGGTGGAAACTAGCCTGGATTCATCTGTTGAGAAAGCGGGAGGCTTGGTGGCTTCCCCGAGATTGTCCATGGAACAATTGTTGCAGCAGTCGGCTGCAACTTGGGAGGACGACCGTTGCCCTATGCTGGAACTGTCCGAGGATTTTCAAGCTATGAGACTTCCGGATTCTAATCCTACGGCTCTCCAGGATGTAGGTTTTGAGTGTAATCCTGTGTCTTTGAGTACCTCACAGGCTGTTCGGCTCCAGTTTGGGCTACTTCAAAGAAAGCTATCTTACCCCACTATGGACTGGTCGGCTGATGAGGCTCTAAATGACTCAGGTTGGACCCGGACTGCTACAGGATAATGGATCCCTGACCCTGAGTGGAAGGACTCTCCGATGGCTTCTTCTGCTTCAACATCGCATGCCACCATTTCTACTACCCTGAGCTCAGGTATGGACTGCCGTGAGGGTTCTGGGCCCCTATTAATGCTGCGCAGCATTTAGAAAAACGTTCTGGCCTTTTCAAGGCCGACGGCGTTGGTTAATCTCACTGAAAATGTATCTGCTTTACAGAAGGGGGTTGCTTCTCATTCTTTAGCTGTTGTGTCTGGTCTCACTAATCCTAGAGTGCCAATGTCTGAATTGTTCAAAAATAAATTAGAGCAAGCCCCGAGAAGGAATGCGTTTAGACTGCGATATCGGGGTGGGTTGCAGGACCACCCTGATAGATATGTTATGTTGCCAACACTTTATTGAAGGGGTCGATTAATTTTTTTCCAGTTGATATTTTTGCCTTGATACATGTTTCTGGAGAGGACTCTTTTGACGTCAGTTTTAAAATTTCACGTAGTTTGGAGAAATTTTGGGATAAATACTCCACACTTAAGTCCACCCCTCTTTGGGTCCCCTTTTATGCCCCTCCTCTTACAAAACCCAAAATTAGACACATTACAATTATGTTTCGGAACGAAGGGGATAATGTTGGTAAAATATATCACTGGCTGCAAAAGAGGTGTGATATCTTAGGTCCTCCTGAAGCTATCTTGGATTTAGAGGGGATCTGGATGGGTAGCTGGAAATTCAAAGTTAAACTGTTTCAAGTTAATGGCGAAGTTTGTGCATTTACCAAACAGTTTTTTTTTGGGGAAAGATAGAGGGGTTTGTTTTTATGGTGAACAGCCTCGTGCATGTTATAAATGTGGGGCTAAAACCCATATTAGCAGTTCATGTGATCTGTTGAAATGCACCATCTGTGGGGGGTATGGGCATTCGGTAGATAGGTGTGTCAATATTTTTCAATGTAACTTATGCGATGAAAAGGGGCATGCCTTTCACCAATGCCCTTGGGCTACGCACAATAAGTCAGGAGGTTGGGATCAGGAAGATTTAGTCCACAAAGCTCAGGCCAAAAGGTGTGATGGTGCCCCCCCCAACCCTTCTGAGGTGGCTGAGGATATTCCACGGGGGAATAGGAATGGGCCTCAACCTGCTGTTGAGGAGATAGTTCACCTGGTTTCTAATTCTGTGACCACTGTTTCTGTGCCTTCTGTCTCATCTAGTGTTACAGATTAAATTTCTGCTCCCCAGCAGGCCTCTTCTTCTATGCCTCCACCCTTTGAAATTGTTAAACCTAGATGGTTCACCAGAGCCTCTCTTAAACTCTCTACTGTTTCTCCTGTGTCTATAGAGAATTGTTTTCCCCCTTACAGAGTGAGGGGAGAGAATCAGACTTGGAATCTGATACCTCTCACCGCTCTGAACTGCTTTCGGAGGATGAGGACAGCAGGTCTACTGAACTGGCTAAGGAAAAAAACCGTAAGAAAGGTAAAAAAAGGAAGGCAAGTTTTAGTCAGAAGACTGGGCCTTGAATCTAACCTTTTTCATCATGGCCACACTTAAAATAGTTTCCTTTAATGTCTGTAGTATTAAAAATTTTAAAAAGAGGGTCTCTCTCTTTTCGTCTTTTAGTACTTTGCAGGTTGATGTTATTCTTCTTCAGGAAACTAGATTGTCTTCTCTGGCTGAAATTGAACAAGCCAAGAAGAGATGGGTTTGGGGGCCTTCCTTTTGGACCTTTGAGCCTGATGTGGCTGATGGGATAGGGATACTTTTCACCTCCACCTTATTTCGGATTTCGAAATTAGTGGATATCTGTCCTGTTCGTGCTTTACTTCTGGATTTTTGTTGTCAAGATTTTGATTTCCATCTGATCAATATCTATGCACCTCAAATCAAGTCCGCCCGGATTGCATTATTTGATGACATTAAACCTTTTCTCTATACCAGATGACATGTTATTTGGGGGGGGGGGACTTGAACTGTGATATTGACCTTAAATTTAAGGGTGATTCTCAAAAAAAAATGTACTGTGACTCTTTTGCTTTGAAACAGACTGTTAAGGATGCGGGCCTTATTGACGTATTTAGAACTCTGCATGCTACTGGAGGTGCTTCTTATCATAGGAATGTTTTCTCCTCCCGTATTGATCTTATTTTTGTTTCTAAGTATTTGACTCCTTTTTTTTCTCAGGTTAAGCTGACTGAGTTTTCAGATCATCATATTTTAATGGGTTTTTTCAACTTAGCCGGGGTACCTCCTAAAGTATTTTCGGCTGGTCTTCGATGGCGCTTAAATGTGTCCCTCTTGGAGGCTGGGGATTGTGTGGATGGTTTAGAAATGTTATTTGTTGTGAGTTTTTCCACTTTATGTTTATATGACAACCTTTTTGTGTGGTGGATGGACACTAAATCAGAGATCAGATCCTTTTTACTTTCCAAGGGGAAATCTAAAGCTAATTCTCGTTATCTCACTTATTTACAATATTGGAATTGGCTGTATAAACTGATGTCCTTTCCCCCCTCGTGATAGGATTGCCTTTCAATCACAAATTACTGTAATAAAGAAGCAAATGTCTCTTTATCAGTATGATAGGGTTAAATCTTTAGATATGGAATTCGAATAAGGGTTGCAATCACAGCCTGCCTCTGATCCTTATAAGGCCTGTAAGCAGCGTCTTGACAAAACATTGATGACGGGGGTTGTTATCCCCCCTGGGTACTGTGGTGACCTCGGATTTAGAAATGCTGAATGTGGTCCAAGCCTTTGTCTCTGACTCTTTTGATGGGGACTCTGGTCCCACTGATACTCTACCTCCTGAATCTTTAGCCCCTCTCCCTGTTATGGATGCCAAGTTTCGGAATACTTTGTTAAGGCCTATCTCACCCCTAGAAGTGGAAAGTGTTATAAAATCCCTGAATTCTAAAACATCCCCTGGTTTGGGTGGTATCCCTAATGAATTTTATAAGAAATTCCTTCCTGTTATGTGTTTTTTCTTACCTATGGTATTTAATTTTATGTTATCCTCTGAATTAGGCTTTCCAGAGTTTAGTGTTTCTTTATTGAAATGTATTTATAAGAAAGGTGATTATTCCTTACTGACCAATTGGAGGCCCATTAGCCTCCTTAATAGTGATTACAAGATTTTTTGCCAAAATTCTCACCAATAGATTAGCACTAGTCTCGGATTCTCTTATCCATCCAGCTCAAACTTGTGCTATTTCTCAACACAAGATTCAACATAATTTATATTTATTACGAGAATTGTTTGAGAGTAGTAATGGGGGAAGGGGTCTGGCTTCATTGTGGTGTTGGATCAGGTTAAAGCTTTTGACAGGGTGAGTCACTTTTATTTGTTTAATTTGTTGCTTTCTTATAATATTCCACATCCCTTTGTACAGTAGATTTCTATGCTGTATTCTAATGCTACAGTACTTCCACTGGTGAATGGGCTGATGGGGTCTGACATTCTGGTAGTTAGAGGGGTGCGGCAAGGCTGTCCCTTAAGCCGTCTCCTACGTACCTATGCTTTGGATCCCATTATACGGTGTATACATGGACATGACTGTATTATGGGGATTGCCCCAGACATTTCTCTGCCTGTGGAGAAAATTACTGCGTATGCAGATGATGTGATTCTGTTGATGTGTGATGAGGCTTCCCTTCAGCTTGCCTTACAGTGTTTTCAGCTGTGGGGATGTTATTCTGGGGCTGAAATCAACACATCTAAGAGTTTTATTTTCTCTTTACACTCCGCTCCAGTGTGTCTTTCTGACACGTTAGGCATTCCTTTTGTTTCCACACCTCACAAAATTTTAGGGGTTTGGTTTGGTCCTGGTGATTTGGCTACCTTTAATTGGGAGCACCAATTAAGTGTAGGTGAAGCTAAAGGTAATTTATGGAAGCATTGGAAATTTGGGAAGATGAAATGTGTTTTTATAGTTAAAAAGTTTCTGATCCCTGTCTTTTTATATTTAAGCTATCTATACCCACCTCCGGTTAATTTGGAA
The DNA here is from genome assembly GCA_016271365.2 of Neoceratodus forsteri. Lineage (NCBI taxonomy): Eukaryota > Metazoa > Chordata > Ceratodontiformes > Ceratodontidae > Neoceratodus > Neoceratodus forsteri. The sequence continues at coordinate 1,134,643,236 of CM028130.1, forward strand.
ACCCGACTGTATAGTATTTTTTTTTCAAATGATTTGGGGCAATAGACTGAACCCTGTGCATAGAGAAATTACCTATTTACCAGTAAAAAAGGGTGGATTGGCCATAATTAACCCAACTGCTTTTTATCACTCTATCTTTTTGTTTAATTCCTTTTGTTTTTTATGGAGTCCAATAACTTTTTCCTGGCAGGTGTGGTCACACTTTGTTTGGGCTAAATTTTTTCAAAAATGGACTGCTTTATCCCCCCAAATCTTACCACAGGACCGGTTACCAGTTTATGGAATTTCTACCTTAAAGAAGTGTCATCATTGGAAACTATCATTCCCTACTTTATTGTCCCATTCTCAGAAAACCTTTTATGCTTATATTGTTTTTGATGTACAAGACGTTCTGCTTTTTCCTGAGTGTGCTCCAACCAGAATGACATTCGCTGTCCATAAATTAACTGATTTTAGGCTTCCTGCCTTTGTGTGGGATGTTGTTTGGATGTCTGTTCAAGGTAGATTAGGGGTACGTGGGAATCTTAAATATAAACCATTGATGGATAGGATTTGTCCGAGACCACTATGTATTAATATGGAAGAAAGACTTTCTCATTTTTTCATTTCTTGTTCCTATATTAAAAGTTTCTGGTCTGACGCTGCTGTTCATTGGGGCGTGGCTATGTTGTCAAATGTTACCTATAATGTTTTACTTTTAAGGGACTATACAGGGGCTTGGAAACATTATCATCCCAATACTCTGAATTTTTTTTTTGCATTCCTTCAATTTTATTTATGGCAAGCAAGATGTCAATTTATATTTCAGCAACAAATTGTCTTGTCTTCTACTATATTGTCTCAAGTTGAGGATGGTTTACTGACTGTTAAATCTAAAGATAGACAGAGATTTATGGATGTTAAGTTTTGTTCATTATGGAATAATTTCTTTTTTTGATTTTGTTATTTTCTATTTACTTTCATTTTACTCCTGTATTTAACTATTGTTGCTGTTTTTGTCTGTTTCCATTGTATACTTGATTTCTGGTGATATTGTGTTTTTTTTCTAAATAAACTTCCCCCACTCTTTTTGAAAAGTGTCATGGAATCTTTAACATCCACCTGAGTTACCACCAATCCAGGCAGATGGGACCTCAGTTTAACATCTTATCCGAAAGACAGCACCTCAGAAGTGCAGCACCCCTTTCATGCTGCACTACAGTGACAGTATTGGGATATTAACCCAAGTGCCAGATGTGGGAATTGAACCCACAGCCCTCTGATCTCCCGGCCTTAGAGATGAGTGTGCTTCATACTGAGCCACTGTAACAGTATGTAAATGTTCATTTCTAAAGAAATATTGTTACAGCATAATTAACAATATATGTTGAGTTTAAATGTAGAATCTTTAGCAAGTCTTAATGTTATGTGGCAGTTACAACATACAGCAATCTTGAAAATGTCAAAAACCCTGTGCCAGAAATTAACTGCCAGAAATAAGGACAAACAGAAAACTATTTGCGTATTACTTTCACTTGTATACCTCTTTTGTCTATAGTGGATTGCCAAGGTACTACATCACAAACCATGGTCTACTATGGTATTAGACCATGGTTGCTGATGTACCACATCAATCAATCAATCAATCACTTTATTTAACCTGGCATAAACACCATTGAGCAAGCTCATTTTCAAGGTGGTCCTGGGCACAAATACAATACAGTACACTTCATAAGATTTACCACATGGTGTGTTTTATCTTACTGCTTCTTCCAATTCATCCAATTGTTTAACAAGGAATGGCACACTAAGCTGAAAGGTGTGACCTGGGAGCACAGGGAAGTTAAGTGGCATGCATAGGGTCACACACTATGTAAGTGGGAGCAGTTGGATTCAAACCCAGATCTTCAGATTTGTAGCTCAGAGCCTTAAACCACTGTGCTATACTGCCTCCTTTAATTTTCTTTCAATTTATTTTGCCATGTTACAAAATGGTTTGAACATACAACTGTGAAACTTGAGATCCAGGTTTGATTCTCACAAGCTGCACTAAGAAATATATGGATGTGCTCCACACAATAAAATCCAGTTTTCTTCTATTTTATTCAAGACTTTATGGCACAGCCATTTCATTAGGTCCTTTATGTTGTTGACAAGCTTTGCGAGGGGAAAACCCGAACAAGACAAATTAAGAGATTTAACATACAGAACTCATGTGAATGATAACTCATTCTGCCTGAAGAAATGATGATTATGTCATAAAACATCAACTGCTATTTGATTGTGTGTCTAGAACAAAAAAAAAACTAGAAAAAATGGACTTTACTGTGTGGAACTCATCCATCTATATGTAACCAATAAGACACAATGGGTTGTGCATTACAGTGTGATAACTGCATTCTTGGGGCATAGTTAGGCATGAGACTGAAGGCCAAATGCCAGTCATCCCTAGGAGTGCGGTTATCACACCATAATGCACAACCTTGGAGTGTCTTATTATGCTTATAAAATGTCCCTTTATTTTTAGAAGCAGTTTTTTTTTAATTTTAAATACATTTTTAAATAAGTAAAAATGTAAGTGAATCTGTGCTTTTGACATAAAATAGTCCTTCTGCCTAATGGTGCTAGACTAAAGTAGTGTTATACAGTGGTTGCCTCCCTGCCCACTTAAGCGGCATATTCCCCTGCCAGCCACAACAATTCACAAAAACTGTTTTTTTCATTCTAAGTATGACACATAGCCTCCTTATTCTATTTCATTCTCCTCACTCTGTAGATAAAACTAAAAGGAAGCCATAAAAGGGGCTTTTCAGTTTCCCAGTGCTGCATGCATGAGCATGGTTCAAAACTGCCACACTCACTGACAGCATCATGAACTGCTCGATCTGTCCTAAAATATAAACATCAGGGTGAGTCATTTACCACCTTTTCTCTTTGTTTATATAGTATTATTGCTTACGTTCTTCATTCTGTTTGTTTTGTCCCTCTGTGTTTCCACACATTCAAGAAATGGAATGTTTATCATAGAATGTTTACCATGGAATACAGGGATTCAAAATTCTGTTCAGGTCTACTAGCAGAATGTCCCTCTACTAACATAGTGTACACACAGACAACACCGGCCTGTTTTAGAGCCAGAGACTCAGTTATCTCACTTGTTAGGGAAAGCAGAAGAGATTTAACTGATGAGCAGTTAAAGATAGAAGGGTTTTTTTCCATTAGCAAACAAGCAGTTGTAATAAAAACTATAAACAATACTTAATGTTTCTAATTTGTTTATGTGTGTAAGGAGAGTGTGATGATCTGGTAAACAACATTTAATTAATTTGTTTTATCTTATATTTGAGATCATTTTAATGTTAGGGCCCAGTTGAAGATTTCTACAGTGTAAATGTAGCGGCCATATTTGTGATGGAAGATCAGTTCTGGTTATAGGGAGACTAATAGAAGATAGTTGTGGTTGTAGGAAAACTGATCTGCTCATTGTGTAATGTGATTTAGGACAAGGATGACTGTGTGTATACAGAGAATTAATGTGCAGTCGGCTGATCTTTCTTAGCCAATGATATTTCTAGATTGTTTCTTGCCATTTTAGAATATTTAGTACAGTCTGATTTTTTGGATGACCCAAAGCTGAAATATTATTTCTTGTTTTATTTAAAAGAGAGGCAAACTGGACCCCAACCCCCCCCATGGACTGAATCCCACAAGCCCCACTTATCCACTGTGTAACCCCGAGCCAGTCTCTAAATCACCCTACAACTCAACTCTAATCACATTTTATATCTGTCTGCATACCTGAAATTGTCACTGCATTTTCTCCCCTCCATTTTCTGAAATGTAACGCTTCATCATACAGCTTGCAGAGTAGGCACTTTACTGCATAAAAGCAGAATCCTTCTACATATTTTGCAGAAAATATGTTACGTCTTTTGAGGGCTAAAATTTGGATCTGATCCCATAGGCTTAGGCTAAGCTGTTTTATCTCCCAGTTAAGAATGCATCTTTATTCTCCACAAATGTTCAGCATATTTTTAAATCCCAGGAAGTAAAGGTATCATCTAAAGTTTTAGGCTATGTTTTCTTCCCCTTCGCTTTTCCAAGACACATTGAGAGACAAAGCTGTTTAGGCGAAGCACATTTACATTTGTGGAGGGTGAATAATTGCTTAAGAGAAGTAAAATCATTTTGGTAGCAACAGTGTGTTCTACTGCTCCCCTTAGTGATTTGTTTGTAAAATATAGCTATAAAAACTGATCTGGACAATTCTCTTGTTTTATGGTTCTGAATGTAACCTCCATCTGCAAGAAATGTCTACAGAATGTTTAGGCTTGCAGTTGTATTAAAGTGTAATGGATTTTGTGACACTTAATCAGCTGGTCATGATTACTGTATGATATTTGTAAAATAAAAATATAGCATGTGATTGTCTCACCTAAGACAGCCTGTGTTTCCATGGGTGTACCCCCGCCCAGGTTTCAGTGAAGCTACTGAATGTGTAAACTGACCAGAGGATGTGTGAAACTGACCAGTAAAGGGGAAACCTAGAGTTTCCTGTCTGTTCTTAATTAAGGCTCTGTCCATCTGCCAGAGGAAAAGTCTAATACGCTTTTATGATTTCCTAGAGGAAGCTATTGATAACAGCAATGTGTTAAAACATCATAAAACCCTTTGATCTCCTTGGGGAAACAGGAACCAGCCACCAGTTCAAAGGAAAGGCTTGATTAAAGACTGTCATAATTTAAGAAATGTCTTTTTTTTTTCTTCTGAAGTCACATTATTTAAGATACCTACTGATAGGAAATCATGTTTGTATTTTTTTTTATTCTAAAAGGAGGAGCTAGATAACTCATAGAAGAGCTGTGGAGACACAGAGTTTAAACTGAATACCTGTGTCTGGAAAGTTGATATGTCATCTTGGGACTCTAGAGACACAGATCTCTGATCTAACTTTAAAATGCACTTCCAGAGAGGCTGGCAGTATAGCATGGAGGTTAGAGGAATGAGGTATGAACAAGCTTGATACATCCAACAGACCAGACCTGAGTTTGATTCTCACAATCTCCACTTGCATATTGTGTGACTCTGAGCAAGTCACTTAACCACCCAGTGCTCCCAGGTCATCACTAAAACCAGCACCTGTGCCTAGTGGACCTTACCCAGTTACCAAAGTCTAAAATAAAAAATAAATAAATAATACCTTAGACAGCAAGGTCCAGATATTCAAAGTTTTGCACGGTGAGGAACCTGTTTGCACGGGTTTAGTGCAGGTTTGCCATATTCGAAAGGCCAAACATCGCACACAAACTGCATTAGCGCTGGGAAAACCATAATTATATTCAAGGGGCAAAGTGAACATGAATATAGGTGCTATGAAATATTCAGTGACTAGTGCCGTGCTAAGGTATGTCATGACCCATAGCATTATACAAATTACCGCCCAGGAAAAGCTGGTCTTAACCCTGAGCAAACAGCTTTGTGTGACATTATTGCTTTGCAAGGTGTCTGTGTGGCTTGCACAACCCTAACATATGATTATGACACTTAGAAAATGCCAGACTTGGAGGACACATGCTGCTCACTGATGGCACCACCATGATGCCAACAGCTGCCACTAGTCCCTACCAGGCACAGGTAGTAAGGGGTGATCTGACCCACAGGGGACATCATGGTAGTGTGACCATACAGCACACACCTGCAGACCATACATCTGTAGTGACCAACAGATGCCAGCACATACATGTAGCTCTTTGGGCATGGTGGCCATTGAAGGGAGGGTGTACAGGTGGCCAGACCTCACCACAGCCCAGGTGTGGCCACAAGGCTGGGACACATCATACAGTGTGCATGGGCCAGTAGTGGAAATACCTCACCATCTGTGTGCCTGTTGGGTCTTACATGCCCCCCAGCCACATACCACACAACTGTACAGATGCTACAGCACACACAGCCAGCCATGTATATGTCACTGTGGGCATCCCATGCCACTGGCATAGCATCTGTGGATCACAGAACCATGTAACAGTACTGTCCACTGTCAGTAATCACCTGCAAGCTAGGCCTATCACTGTGTATGGTGCAGTGATCATCACTGCCCTACATACCATAGGCATTGCTGTGTCCCTAACAGTACCATCCCCCTTGCTACTGTAGTGTCTGTTGTGCACTGTAGTGTAACCTACAGTGTGACGGTTGCATGCAGCAGCACTACCACCTGTGCCTATGCTATATTGTCCCCCTGGGGTACGATATGCTATGCTATGCTGTACTGTTCACATGTAGCCTGCAGCTATCATTATGCACTGCCTAACTGACCTACAGGTGGAGCTGCAGTTGGACCTGGCCAGTTCCTGTACTTCCAGACTGACCTACAGGTGGAGCTGTGGGACCCTGCAGTAACTCTTGGCAAACTGCATGCAAATTAGGGCATAATGGAATGCTAATGTGGCTGTTTGCCCAGAGATTACCTAAGTAGGCTCATTTGCATGTCACTTTTGAATACGGCAAAGATTAGCACTGGGCAAACAGCTTAGCTCCTCACTAATCCTGTGCAAACTCGTTAGCTCAATGCTGATGGTTCAGGGAATATTATACTATTTTGCACCCTGTACTTTCCAACAGGCTGCTCCCTGCAGCTGTACTAAGTCCATATATTTGTTGGAACACACATTGGCCACATAGGTCGCCTCTACCTATCTTCATGTCGCTGTGCACTGTGTTGCTGTTGTGATCTACACTTCCTGGTTGCTATATTTAGTGTTGTCTTATTCCAGTGCTATGTTTGTCTTGCCCTCCCAACCCAGTTTGCCCAACCTCATTCCCATGCTACATTCAGAGGCTGTTTACTCTGGGCTATTCCTTTTGAATGTAGCTTGCTTTGTGCTCTGGGCTAACTTTACCTGCCGGGCAGTACTAATTTAGCCCCGGAGCAAAGTTTTGAATGTCAGACCCTAAAGGTCTAAATGTATTTTGGTAGCAGTTTTGTTTTGTACTTTTCCTTTGCTCTTTTATCTGATTGTGGGCTCTTTGATATATTGTTCTGTGTCTACATTTTTCATATTTGTATCATCTTTTAGTAAAGTACCTTTCCTTTGAAAGACTGCCTAGGTGTCTGTCAGTTCTTTTTGCATGTGACATATAGGTGGTTAAGTCCGACAAACTGTTCAACAGCTTTGTGGTGTTATTGCGCATGAATAAAAGGGTAAGAATATACCTAAGGTCTCTTTTAGAGTTAAAAGGGTTCATTTTGGAAGCCTGGCTGGGTGCCCCTGGTGAAAGATTGTACCCTAATCCCTGAAGAGGGTATGTATCTGAGTCTGTTTATTGAGTATGCTAGCACAAGGCTCACAGTTTGAATCCCCCCAGAACTTGAGACTAAAGGTGATTCAGATCCAAAAGCAGACAGGAGAGTTACCTTGTCTGTTACCTGTTCACGTTATTCTGCTCTGAGGTTGGCACTGCAGGAGCAGAGGGCTTTACCTGCTGAATGCGTTTGTGACAGATTTAGTTGGCAGCGGTGTGAAAGTATTGGTAACACAAGCTTTAACTGTTCCATGTGTCATCTTAATACTGTACAGCTCACTTGCAAAATAAGGAGTGATTTATATTTTAAAAGGAAACAGAACTATATCATTTTGCTAACAGACAAGTTCCTACCTGTTTTATTTTTTTTCTAACATGCAAGTTAGAGTAGCCATAGTTAGGGAAGAAGATGGCTTCCAACTACAGTGAGCACACTGCAGACTACCTGAAGCAGTTATGCAAGGAGAAAGGAGTCCTGCACGAGGGGATAGCCACCAAGCAGAACCTCATGGATGCCCTGATGGCAGTAGATGCCCAGATCATTGAGTCACAGACTGTGACTGTAAAGGACCAAACCTTGGGTGTGGAGGGGCCAGCGGCCAGTGCAGTGTCCAGATCCAGTGAGGAGGACAGTAGGGCCAGTGCAAGTGAAGGGCCACAGCAGCAGAGGAAGGTCACCAGCATTCTGGAGGCAGAAGCATCAGGCTGTATACTTGAGCTGTGCAGAATGGAGCCGGAGTTCCAGAGAGAAGAGAAGTGAGAGCAGCAAGCTGCAGAGGAGAAGAGTGAGCAAGAATGGTGAGAAGCAGACCAAGAGAAATAAGCAGCAGAGGAAAAGAGGAAGCAAGAACAGAGAGAGAGACTGAGCAAAAGAAGTGAGTTGCCGATGAGAAGAGGGAATGAGAACAGCCAGAGGCAGACCGTGAAAAACATGAGCACCAGAGGCGACATGAACTGGGTAAGTTACATCTCCAACCACCAGCACCAGAGCAGGTAAGTGGCTTGTCTTTAGCTGGAACTACAGGACTGGGTTACAAATTAAATTCCACATTGATAGATGAATTTGAACAGGGGGATGATATGGATGGCTTTTTAAATTCCTTTGAAAAAGTTTGTATTCAGGCAAAGATTCTTAGAGGGTTATGGAATTTCCAGCTATCCCCACTACTTACCGGGAAAGCTCTGGATGCATTGGGTCAAATGGACAATGAGGACAGTAATGATTACAGCAAACTTAAAGCTGCACTTTAAAAAAAAAAAGTTTAATTTAACTGCAGAAGCATACAGAGCTAAATTCTGTAAGCTCAGGAGGAGCTCTGACGTGACCTATGAGGAGCTAGCCATGAAACATCAGCTACGTAATAACTGGAGGTGGGGCTCAATCAGAGTTGAGGTAGCAAGTGATTTTTGTTTTCTCAGAAGAAGCCAGAAGGGGAAGAAAACAGATTCATTTCAGTGCTTTGCAGTAACTGTTCATTGCTATTTTTGTTTTAAACTTAGATTGTGGGCGTTTAGTGACAATATAATTTCTTTACTACCTTTACTTAGACTTGTTTTTGGGCCATTGAAAATTTAAAATCTAGTTTGGTGTGCTTGTAGTGGTGGTCTATTTCTTTGCTGTCTTTAACTGCTGCAAAATTTCTCCCCCTTCCCTTCCCCCAACTCTTAATTTTATGCCCTGTTAAATCTGATTGACAGGAGCTAAGCACAGGGGATAGTAGGGGTTGTGGAGTAGGAGGGGCATAAGGGTGAAGAAGCCCGCCCTCAACACGACAAGTGCTTTGACTCATTTTTTCCTTTTTTTTCCTTTTTAAAGAAAAGAATCTGAGGATCAGTGGTGGGATTTTTAGGACAGTAAATTAATAAAAAAGGAACTAAGAAAGCTTCAATAACAGGCAAGTACTGGAATAGCAGTATAAGTGCAGTATAATGTGGGGAGTGGTGCAATGCAGTGGCTGCCGGGCAGCCATATTCAGGCAGACCTTCTGGACACTGAGGTACTGCCCTATCTGCATGCATCTCTCTGGACTACAGGATGAGGTAGCCAGACTCAGAGCAGAAGTACACAGGGTCAGGAGTACCATCACCCCTATCCAGAGACCACCCTGTCCAATGCCACTGCCTCAAAGGATGCAGAGAAAGAAGAGAACTTGTATGACAATGGGCTCAGGGAGGGTTAGGGTGGTCAGACAGAGACACATCCCAGATCCTATTCCACTCAAGAACTCATATGCTACACTGGCAAATGGGGACAACCAAATAGAGGTACCCAAAGAAGTGGAAAGAAAAGGATGTGGAGGTTAGCCAAGGAGGTGACCTCAGTGGGGAGAGCAGTGGGCCCCAGAGGAGGAGGAAGTGAATCCTGTTGGGAGACTCCATCATAAGATGGATCCAGCTTGGAACACAGGAGGGGGAGGACAGTGTGGTGAGGTGCCTACCAAGTGCCATGGCATGGAGGGATGGAAGGAAGATCCTGGGGATCACTGGGAAGACAAGATGGGAGGGTGAGCTGGATGTCACTGTTCACCTAGGTACTAATGATCTGGCAAATGGAGTGCCAATGGAAGTTCAGGAAGAGTTTTTAAGAATGCATGGGTTAGACATAAAGGAATTCTGGAGGTCAGGGGTTAGGGGCAACAGACTTCTAGGAAAACATAAACTGAACTTACAAGCTCAAATGGGCAGACTGAGTGGGCCATAGGCCCTTATCTGCTGACACTGTCTATGTATCTATGTAACTTAGGAAATTGGGGAGTGGTCTCAAGCAAGTAGCTACTTCTGTCACCTTCTCAGAAGTACTACATGTGAGAGTCATGGGAGAGCATAGGGGTGCATGCACCAGGAACTTTAACTCATGGTTGAAGAACTGGTGCTGTGAGGAAGGGTTTGGATTCATTGGTGACTGGGGACCCACTGGGAGGGATGAAGGCTTGTTCAAGCCTGATGGCCTGCATCCATCTTGGAGGGGAATCTAAGCACTCAGTGATAAGTTTAAATGCTACATGACAAGCATTTAAACTAGCCAAGGGGGGGTGGCAGGCCAGCAAAGAAGGTACCTAATTGCCTACCCCCCACAGCTAGCAGTGGAACCAGTGAACCAGAGGAGTGGATATCTCTACAAAGCAGTGTGCAAAAGATGGAGATAAACACCCAAGAGTTGGATAGGCCAAAAAGTGACAAAATTCAACAGAAGGGCAGACTGCAAGGAGAACCAGGGATAAAGGACAACCAGGGAAGGGGCTGGAGTAGAACAGCTAAACAGTCTAGGGAGGTCAAATCATGGAATGCCATGTGTGCCAATGCCAATGCCAGGAGCCTTAGCAACAAGATGGAGGGTCTGGAGACTGTCATAGTGCAGTCAGACCTGGATATTGTAGCCATCACAAAAACCTGGTGTAATTATAACCACGACTGGAAGATGGCCGTACCTGGCTACAATATATTCAGAAGAGACAGGACAGGTAGAAAGGGAGGAGGAGTGGCACTGTATGTGAAAAATTACATAAGGACCACAAAGATCCTGGAGGAACAAAATGGGGGAGAGATACTGTGGGTTAAGCTGGAAAGGAAAATGGGGCCAGACATCCACATAGCTGTGGTCTATAGACCACCAACCCAGGAGGAAGAAACAGATAGGGATCTGATGCTAGGCATCCAAAGGATGGCAGACAAGGGTAAGGTAGTGCTGGTTGGAGATCGCAATATTCCAGATGTGGACTGGAGCATCCCAGCAGCAGCATCAACTAAGAGCAGATTTATCCTGAACTCCCTTCAGGGTGCCTTCCTCAAGCAACTGGTCATGGAACCAACTCAGCAGAAGGCAATACTGGACCTTGTGCTCACAAACAGGGACAGTGTGATGAGGGTAACTGTGACGTAGCACCTGGGTAACAGTGACCACCAGTCATTGTGGTTTGAAATCACAGAAGGAACAGAACCAAGCCACACAAAAACATGTATCCTGGATTTTAAGAGGGCAGACTTTGAGAAAATGGGGAGATGCTTGAAAGAGGCATTAAGTGGAATGTGGCAGGACTCAGGGTTTGAGGAACAGTGGGCAGCATTTAAAATGGGGATTACAAGAGCAACAGAATTATGCATTAAACAGGTTAGCAAGGGGGAAAGGAAGAGGAGTCCATTATGGTTTTCCAAGGAGGTAACGGAGAAAATGATAGCCAAAAAGATTGCATTCAGGCAATACAAAAAGACACAGGCAGAAAAGGATAGGGAGAAGTACCAGGAGAAGCAAAGGGAGGCAGGGAGGTCAGTAAGGGAAACCACAGCTCAGACAGAAGAGCACATTGCAAAATCAGTGGGTAATGGGGACGAAACCTTTTACAGTTACATAAGTATAAAAAGAAAGGCAAAGGGAGGGATAGTGAGACTGAAGTGGGAGGATGGGGGCCACATGAAGGATGACAACAGTAAAGCTGACATGTTGAACAGGTATTTCTGCTCAGTCTTTACTGAAGAAGAGGAGGGTAATGGGTCTGAAGGAAGTACAAGGGGTGGGAATGGTGCAGAAATGAACACAAGTCCCTTTACACGAGAAAGAGTCCTGAAGGAACTGTAAGTAATAAGAGTTGATAAAGCAATGGGGACTGATGGGTGCCAAGAGAATAAAACAAAAGTGATGGCTAACCTCTGGCTATCCTATACGTCACTGAAACAGAGAGACCAAAGACAGAGGACACGAATCTGGTTATATACAAAGTGGAACAAAGAAGCAGAGAAGCACAACTGGTCAGCCTCCTTGGTAGTGGGGAGGATCATGGAAGCACTACTGAGAAGAGAAGGGTGGAGCATCTGGTTGTCAATGGACTACAGGACCCAAGGCAGCATGGTTTCACCAGGGGAGGTCATGTCAGACCAACCTCATTGAATTTTTCAACTGGATGACTAGGGAGGTGGATCAGGGGAGGGCAGTGGACATGGCCTATCTGGACTTCAGCAAGACCTTTGACACAGTGCCACATAGAAGACTATTACACAAACTAGGGAATATGGGTGTGGGCAGGACAGTATTGTGGTGGGTAGGTAACTGACTGGGCAGCAGGACACAGAGGGTAGTGGTAAATGGCTGTCACTCCACAAAGGAAAGGGTAACTAGTGGGGTACCACAGGTATCAGTGCTGGGACCGGTCTTATTCAACGTTTTCATCAGTGACATTTCTTAGGACCTAGAAGGCAGAATTTCCCCTGTTCACTGATGACACAAAGCTCTGTAACAGAGTGGACACACCAGATGGTGTAGACAGAATGAGAAGGGACCTGCAGAAACTTGAAGAATGATCAGTGGTTTGGCAGTTGAAATTCAATTCAAAGAAGTGCATAATAATGCATATTGGGCACAAAAGCCCTGGCACAATTTATCAGTTGTGGGGTGAGAATATAGCATGCACCAAGCAGGAAAGGGATCTTGGGGTTATCATCTCTGTCAACCTTCTAGGTAAGGAAACAGTGTGACAAGGCAGTAGGCAAAGCAAATAGGATGCTGGGATGCATAGACTGGGGCATCACCAGCAGGAAAAGGGAGGTCATAATTCCACTTGACTATACAAGACACTGATGAGGCCCCACCTGGAGTACAGTGTACAGTTCTGGAGACCTTACTTACCTAAGGACGTAGACAGGGTAGAGAAGGTTCAGATGAGGGCAACAAAGATGGTACATGGATTGCATCACAAGTCCTATGAGGACAGCTTGAAGGAACTGAATGTGTACTCCCTGGAGGAGAGGAGGGAGAGAGGGGATATGATAGAGACATACAAGTATCATACAGGGAGGAACAGGGTGCAGGAATACACTATTTTCAAGCAAAAAAGATGTTCCAGGACTAGAGGGCATGGGATGAAGTTGGAGGTAGGATGATTCAGAGGAAACATGAGGAAGAATTTCTTCACGGAATGGGTGGTAGACAAGTGGAACACCCTGCCAGAGGATGTGGTGGGGGCTGAAACAATCATGGGATTTAAGAACGCATGGGATAGACAAAAAGAAATTCTGGAGGTCAGGGTTAAGGGACACCAGACTTCTAGGAAAACATAAAGTGATCTTGCAAGCTCAAATGGGCAGGCTGGGTGGGCTGTAGGCCCTTATCTACCAACACTGTCTATGTATGTATGTATCTATGTTGTTTTCAAAATGTTGGTGGGAAGGAATTGAAGCAAACTCTGTAGATAAAATTGAAATGTTATATTGATAGAACATTTTTTTGGGCATGCCCAGCAGAGTTGAAAAAGCTGGCTGGTAGACTGAGATCCCAGAACAGTGCAAGAGGCTGCTGAACTCTTGGACCACTATGCCAAGAGCAGACCTGCTCTGAGAGTGAGTGGGGTTGGTGTGGTAGCACAGAAAGGAAAAAACATGCCTTCAAGGCAGCTAAGATCCTCACTGCCTCCACCTAAACCTGTTAGCTCCAGGTTTCAAAGAAAAGATGTCTCTAAGAAAAGAAATGAATGATGGGGTTGCAAAGAAACTGGGCATATTGCCAGACAGTGTCCCAAAAGGATAAGCAATATACAAAATGGGGCTAAGAAAGAAGTGGGTTATTTGTGTGTCCCTGGAAGCACGCCTGTGAACATGAGGGAACACATGCACCCAGTCATGGTGAATGGTGTACAGACACAAGGGTTAAGGGACACAGGGGTATCCCTGACACTGGTAAAAGGGGATCTGGTATAGCCTGGTCAGCTTATACCCAATAAATTTGAAACTGTACAAGGGTTCACCAGTGAGGAGAAACATTGCCATTCACTGGTGTTCTCCTAGACTGAGGTGAAACAGGGGAACTATGCAACAGGTTGCTGTAGCCAAAATTTTAGCAATTGATGTCATCCTTGGCAACAATCTCAAACAGGGGATGGTGTGTGCAGTTACCCATAGCCAGGTGGGAAGAGGAAATTGTAGTTCCCTGAACCCCATAGAAGCCACTGCAGAAATCACTGGGATGCCGGTTCCCCAGTCTGTGTCTCCTGGTATGGAGACTAATGAAAAGGGGGTAGAAATTTCCCCCAATAGCAGTTAACCACACAGCTATGGAGGGCTACTCCAAAGAAGGAGGGGTGACCCATTGTCAGAGGGTTAGGGATGACAGTGATTCTGAGTGCCCTGATGCTAGTGCTAGGGACCCTAGTTGAGAGACTGACAAGGACCTGTCCCATGCCTTGGGAATGTGTAAGAAATTTGCAAAAGCTCAGAAAAGTGACTCTAGTCTAGAGAAGCTGAGGGCTTGGGCAGACTCTGATGGAGCACAAGGAGGTGATGGTAAACAAGGTTTATTGGGAAAATAGACTGATGTATACGCAGACTGTAAAGACAGAGGGAGGGGTGATAGGCAGGCAGCTTGCCATTCCCCTGAGGTACCATGAGCAGTTGCTCAAGATTGCACATGATATTCCCTTGTGTGGTCATCTGGGAATGATGTGTACTATGCAGTGTTAGGTCCAGGATTTCTATTGGCCCAACTTCACCCAGCAGGTGAAGGAGTATTACAGGTCTTGTCACAGGTGCCAAGAAATAGGGAAGGCAGGTAAGAAAACCCAAGCTGCCCTAATTCCATTGCCCATAGTGAAGGAGCCATTCCAGAGCGTGAGAATGGATATTGTGGGGCCTTTAAATACTCCCAGCTCCTAGGGGAAGAGGTTCATCCTTTTCTTTATTTAGTAAACTTTATTGATTTAACATGTTTAACAACAACAACCACCATCAACACAGACAACGAATAGATACATTCGACAAAAAGGCATTCCATGAAAAGAATGGATACATGTGTATCATGTTGGGCACGTGCATAGAGATTACATCATGATAACTTCTAAACCTAATATCATTGTCTGCTCCCTACCCACATCCCTCCCCCCTTATCCTCCCCAGTCTGCCACCTTATTAACACCCAAGGGTGGTTATAAAGCAAATACAATGCCATTTTACATGTATATATCCTAAGAGAAAAGAAAAAAATGAAAAATGACTAAAAACTACTGAATCACTAAAAGGGTGTACAATAATTCCCATCTCAATTTATACTTTTCCACTCTATTATT
The DNA here is from genome assembly GCA_016271365.2 of Neoceratodus forsteri. NCBI lineage: Eukaryota > Metazoa > Chordata > Ceratodontiformes > Ceratodontidae > Neoceratodus > Neoceratodus forsteri. The sequence continues at coordinate 1,134,658,562 of CM028130.1, forward strand.
AACCCCAGCAATGATGAGCTCTGCTTGCAAGGCAAACATAATCTCGCTATACCATTCCATATACGCGGGAGTACTTGATTCCTGCCAATGTCTCAAAATGACTTTCTTAGCACAGTTTGATATTAGAGCCATATGTGCTCTCTGTTGGCACCCTTGTAAACCTGCGTAGTCTTCCAGGATACAAATAAGATGAAATAGTCCAGTGAAGAAAGTGAACAGGAATGCACAGGAACTCTGTTCCTGTACCTTTTTTGCAGCAGGAACGGAGTTCCTGTACTACTTCCCACTGACAATGAAACTGAAATTCTTAAATCAGTAACATAGTGGCAGTTTCTGGACCTGTGATCTGCAATCAGGGTTTCCATAACAACATTTGACATGTACAACAATGCTATTTTCCTAGAAATACTTCAATATATCTAACTGAATCTACTAGTGTTGAATTAGATAGTTGTGTCTTGACACCGCTATCCTTTAAATTGAGCATCTTCATTCTGCATTTCACAATTGTTAGTGCATGAGTTCCTGTACTTCTTGTCTACCACTTGCACCACTGAAATGGTCTGATAATGCCAAAAGCGGGTCAAGGCATGTTTGAATACTCTGCCAAACTGAGGTGATTTTGTTGCATGACTAAAGCATTTGAAGCAGGTCAGCCAAACCCTGATGGCACCAGGAACACTGATTGGATGATACCCTACCCATGTGATGAAGTTTAAGCGGGGGTATAAAATAAATTATGGCTAATGTAAAATTGCATCAATCTATATCTATCCCACTTAGTATATTTGTATAAGTGCATCAAGATGTTTGACCAATTCCAGAGAGAAGAAGTCAGGGTTAGAATATTGTCCCACCAATAGACCCTTTTACCTTCCAAAGGGGCAACTTTTGTTAAAAGAAATTTATATGTGTAGGATATAATATGAGATGAGGGGATAGAGCTAATGAAAGGAGATATAGCAGAGGTAAAGGGACCAAAATGTTGTGTCAGCATGTGAGATATCTGAAAATATTTAAAAACGTATCTAGTAGGCCAACTAAAATGATGACTGGTGGGGCAGGGGCATGGCTTGGCTCCGGACACAATGGCTGCCTAAAAAAGAACAATTGCTATAACCCTGGGCTACTTCTGAATTCTACATCACCATAAAACCAGCCGAACGGTTAGTGATAACCAGGTAAATAAGGCTAACCACACTGGGAACTGAAAGAGATTTCCTGATCATTGACATCTTCACTACAGACTGTAAAATCGGCATAACGCTATGGTACAGCATAAAAATAAAGAGGCCTTGACTGAACCAGAAGCTCTGCAGACTACCGAAATGTTTGCAGCACTACTTAAGCAGATGGCAGATGTTACTATCTCTTCTAACAAGACCACACTAGCAATCCAACAGCTTGAGGCACATATTAATCGCACGGAACAAAAATCAGTCCAAAACTCTCTGGAAATAGAGAAACTCACCTCCATAATCAGGGATCAAAGCAGAGTGATTCAGCAATTACAAAGTAAAATGGATGATGTGGAGAATAGAAGCCACCAGAACAATCTCTGTTTCCTCGACTTTTCTGAGGGCGAGGAATGTGGCAACCCTCTAGATTTTTTATATGAGGTTCTGCTGGATCTGTTAAAGTGTGAGATTCCACCAGGGCTTACAATAGAAAGAGCCCATAGAACACTCAGCCCAACTCTGAAGGCTGGGGAAAGACCGAGGGTCATTATGGCTCGCATCCTGAATTTTGCTGACAAGGAATGGATCACTGCAAGGGCGCGAGAGCTCGGAGGTCTATCTTGGCAAGGACATAAAATACTAATTTTTCAGGACTGTTCTAGGGAACTGGCTGCCATACAGAAAGAATACTCAGAGGCTAGAAAACTGATGCATTCATTAAAAATCAAATTTTCACTGCGCTATCCAGCAACTATGACGCTAGAGGTGAATGACTCCCACATAACCTTTGACACACCAGATAGCCTAATGCAGTACCTTCAGTCCAATCAGCCCCCCCAATCTTTACCAGAGCGAAACAATAATTATCAATTGGTAACAGAACAAAGCTGCCAGTGCAGGATGGCTAATACAGGCAAAATCACCATGACCCCCACCCCAACTTCCAATTTCAAGGCTACCAACCAGCCCTTCCAGTTCAAACTCGCAAGCGGCAGCAATCTGAAAGTCATCCAAGACATGAAGACCCTCATGATAGAAACTAAGGTGCACCCCACTCCCCAGCAAATAACCCAGAAGATCTGGTAACAAGCTTTGCCATGACAAATCGCTTTGCAGTCTTAGCCCCTGAGGAGTTGGAAGAAGATGCAGCTGATTCTTGTATCCAGTTAGAGGAGGAAAAGATTCAGGAAAAAGCCAAATCTGAACTCTCAACTCAATCCCAGGCTATGGTTTCAGTGCCTGAACAATCTCCAGCTGCATCAGAGATGGCACCGCATCTTCCAGCTTCAGCTGCTGCAACCCCTACCGAAAACTGGCCTCCACATGCCCTCTCAGATGCGGAACTCCTGCAGATGGATGAATATCGAACATGGTCCTAGATAAGTGCTCCTGTTTTTTGTTCTTTCCTGAATGTTCATTATCTTTTAAATGGGCAGCGACTTTTGGAATGGTGGTCTGAGACTGAAAGTAACACTTGGATTCGATACTGGACTTTTTTTTTTGTTTTTTGTTTTCTCCTGTCTCTCTCTCAGTATCGCAAACCACAGATCCCAATCCCTGCCTTGGCAGGATATAAATGTGTAGTAAAAGTGGTTCAAAGAGCAAGGGACAAGCTTGAGGGTACAGGAATTGCATTCAGACTCAAACTAGGGAGTTTTGTCATACTGTTTTAGAGCCCGGTTGCATGATTTGCAATTTCACAGGTGCCCTAGGTCTTGTGTATCTCCGTTACTATCTCCTTAGAGGTTGTAGGGCTATTCGGTACTTATTAAGATAAGCTAATTACCCAGCTCAGGCTCAGCATCCTTCAGGGCAATAGCTTTCCTATACCTTATTAGATTTATTTAGAAACCTCATGGTTAATTCTGGCTCTAGCATAAAGATTAGGTTTTATGGCATAAGGTCAGGATGCTTATCAAGTAAATGACTCCATCCTCACACCATTCCCAGGGAAAGACATTCTGTTGGGTTCATTCCCCCCCTGCCCTGGGCTAGCCTTGTGAATGGGTCTATAGTCTACCCCCCCCATAGTCTAGTAGATGGGTGGGTGGGCCTATAAGGTTTTCACCTTGGGCCCTAAATGCTCACTCATATTATCATGCAAAGTTGTGTATTTTTTGTATTGTCTCTTCTAATTTTGCAGTTATTACCCATGGACTGCATGCTGTATAATGTATACATTTGCATATCTGTCAGGTCAACCGTCACCTCTCGAAGTATGAGCCTAGGAACGATGGTTGATTTATTACACCATCACTCCCCTGACAACTCCCTCTTACGTAAGGTCATCCTAGTTATCATACCTCAATGGTGGTTTGACCATGGATGAAAAATCACCTATGTGACATGGAATGTCAGGGGGTTGAATTCTCCATCCAAACAGAAACATGTTTTAACCCATCTAAAGCAGACTAAAGCTCAGGTGGATCTTTTGCAAGAGACTAAATTAACCAAGCAGGATCACAGATTTCTGATGAAAGACTGGGTAGGATCAGGAATCCATGCCAGTTCTGCTACAAAAAAGAGAGGGATAGTCATTTAATTGCACAAATCACTCCCTTGGTCCATTAAGCAGAGCAAAGCTGACCCTCAGGGAAGATGGGTGATTGCCTTAGTGGATACCCTACATGGACAGCTATTAATTGCTAATATTTATGCACTAAACGAAGATAACCCTACCTTTTTCCTAGAACTCAGCTCTAAACTAGGGACGATGCTGAAACCAGATACACCAATTTTAGTGGGGGGTGATTTCAATCTAACGCTCTGCCCTGCATTAGATAGAAGCAGTGATGGGAGAGAGTATCATACTCGAGGAGCACAGGCCGTACTTAATCTTAGTTCCGAATTTCATCTGGTGGATATTTGGCATTTAGTTAATTCCTCAGATAGGGATTGCACTTTTTATTCTGAGGTGCATGGCTCCTCCAGTAGACTTGACTTTTGGTTAATCTCCCAGTCTCTGACAAAATTAGTTTTAGCTACCAGCATTCTACCCACAGTTATTTCAGATCATATACTGGTACAGCTGACATTAAAATGGGGTACACTTGCACCACAGACAACAGCATGGAGACTGGATCCACTCCTTATGCATGACCCAAAATTTAGGGACTGGGCCAAAACACAAACTCAACTTTTCCTGCAAGAAAACCCTGTGTCGGAGACTTCTGCCTCCACATGTGGGATGCATATAAAGCTACCATGAGGGGCAAAATTATAGGATATGCTTCACATAGAAGGAGATGCAAAGAAAAAGAACTCACTCTCCTTGAAAACGAACTTGTCAAAGCCGAACAGGTGCACAAGGTCCTATCCTACCCATCACCCCACTCAGCATCCGGTCGGAAAGTTTTGCAGCTCCAAATTAAACTGAACGAACTATTATCCAGGAAGACGGACCTAGCACTCCTTAGGATACATCATACATACTGGGAAGGGGGGGCGACAAAAGTGGGAAAGTGTTAGCATATCAACTTAGAAAGCAACAAGCCCATTGCTATATAGCAGGTTTGAGAAACCCGAATACTGGCAAGGTTCAAACTAGTCCCCAAAGCGTAAATGAAATTATGGCATCATTTTATTCACAACTTTATACATCTTCCAGATCTGAAAACATCTCAGCAACTCAAGAGTTTCTTCAATCTATTAAACTACTGAAATTATCCTCCTCCCATACAGATTCTCTTGAAGCCCCCCTCACAACACCAGAAGTTAATGCGGCATTGATGGATCTCAAACCAGGGAAAGCACCAGGTGGCGATGGGTATCCTGTAGAGTTCCTTCAGCTAATGTCTCTAATGATCTCCCCTTTGTTGTGTCAGGTCTTTAAGGAGGCAGATGATAAGGGCATCCTACCTCAAACACTGAGAGAGGCCACCATAACTGATCTCCCTAAAAAGTGGAAAACTCCTGAAGATCCAACCAGCTACCGCCCTATTTCCTTGATCAATGCTAACAGCAAGGTATATGCCAGGGTGTGGGCAAACAGGCTTAATCCCATACTTCCTTCTCTGATACACCCATCTCAAGTAGGATTTGTGAAAGGTAGACACAGTTCAGACCACTTGCAGACTCTTCTCAATCTCATCCACAAAGCCAAGTCTGCTTCAACCCCTGCGGCTGCATTGGCCATTGATTTTGAGAAGGCGTTTGACTCTGTGGAATGGGACTACCTTCACACTGTCCTTCAACACATAGGATTTGGCCCTAATTTTTGAGCTGCTATAACAGCTCTTTACACTGCCCCCCTCACTAAGGTACTCACCAACTCTGTATTATCTAACCCATTTCAACTTCATAGAGGCATGAGACAGAGCTTCCCCCTGTCCCCGCTGTTGTCCCTTCTAGCGGTGGAACCTATGGCGGCTGCTATCCGACAACACCCTCTCCTTGCCGGAATCACAACGGGCCAGGTGCAACCCACTATTCTTATGTATGCTGATGACCTGCTGATTATATTGGGAGATGCTCATAAGGTCATTCGACTGCTTCTTAGCCTTCTAGAAACTTTTTCACATATCTCTGGACTTAAGATTAATTTGGCAAAAATGGAGATTTTGCCACTTAACTCTAAATGTCTCCCCCATTCCATGTCCCACTTTGGTCTTAAATGGGCACAACACTCCATTACTTACTTGGGTATTAAGGTGGGTGCTGACATTGGGAAGTGGTGGGATTACAACCTAGGCCCCTTATTATCTAGTTGCAGATTGGATCTGGATCGCTGGTCTTGTCTTAATCTTACGCTAGCTGGGAAAATATTGGCTTTTAAAATGTCAATTGAGCCCAAGATCCTTTACCTATTATCCCACATTCCCTTATTTCTTCCCAAGGTTTGGATTAAAAAACTAGAAAAAAACATTGGTTATTTCCTATGGGGTCATTCTAAACCTCGTTTTGGCAAAAATTTATTATGAGCTCATTGGAAATATGGCGGATGCTGCCTCCCATGGATAGAGGGCTATAAAGTAGCATATCAAACTACACAGACATTGAAATGGTTTAATCCACAGTCTGTAGAGTCACCCCAATGGCTAACAATTGAACAAGACCTTAGTGGCTCCCCGGTTGCAGCTACACTACTGTGGCCTGGATCCCCTAAGGAACTGTTGTCGCATCCCACCGCAGGTCCTTCTAGTCAGTGTTTGCAAACCCTTCATAAACATTTAAAGGTGTCAGCCCTTCCCATACTATATACTCCCCTGTGGTCTAACCCTAATGTTTCCATAAAGAATAATTATGTGGTATGACCTACTTGGCAGGGGAAAGGGATTTTATTTGTAAAGGATCTATTAGTTAAAGGATCTTTGGTGGTAGGCTCATTTCAACAACTTCAAAACAAATGGAAATTACAAAGTTCTGAATTTTGGAGGTATTTGCAGATCAGAGATGCCCTGAAACAAAGATTACAATAGTCAGATACTTCTAAAGACCTCTTACCACCAGTGCTCTACTGGCTTGCCCTACAAAAGGGAATAGCAGGTGCAATATATGCCCTATTTAGAGATACCTTGCCTAACTCAAATCAGTATTCAAGGTATAAGTGGGAGAAGGCCTTAAAAAAGCCACTCAATGAATCCCAGTGGAATCAATGTTGGAGGGTGGGGCATAAAGTGTTTTTGGATGCTAGAAGCAGACTGATTCATAATAAAATAATGCACTCTTGGTATAGAACTCCTGTAATGCTAAAAAAAAAATGAATGTGCTCCCTTATGATAAATGTTGAAGATGTCAAGCACACGAAGGTGACCTCTATCACATTCTCTGGCTCTGGCCCCTGATCACAGGTGTTTAGAAAGCTGCTTTTAATGCTGCAAACCTAGTCCTGCAGTGTAACATCCCTTTTAGTCCCTCCCTTACGCTGTTGGGTCTTAAATTTGAAGCCCCCACTCTTAACTCCTATGCATTTAGATGGTTGATGCTTCTCAGCATGTAGGTGAAGCGTTCTATTCTTAAAAACTGGAGATCCTCTATTATGCCTAACATAACGGATATTCTATCCACCCTTACATATATTTCCAAATTAGATAGACACTCTTCACCTGATGAAAGGGCGAATGCTTCTTTACCATCATTGCTGGGCTCCGTACATGGCATATCTGGCCTCCAGAGCAGGTGTTGGTTGACTTGGTGCAGTATGGTATACACATCTCTATTTTCTAATAAGACGTATAGTGAATTGAGACTATATACTGCAACCTTTTTTTTTGCTCCCCACTACTGTCAGCATGCGATTTGTATTACTTGCTTAATGTAGAAGGACTCTGTAAATAGTTGTTATTGTTACTACATACTGCTATAGTTAGGCTATTTGTACATTCTCCTTATATTGTATGTTTAATATATAGGAGGCACGGCTGGGAGGAGTATGTTGTATCCTGCTGTGTCAGGAATTGTTTTAGCTATTCTTGGTTACTTTGTGGCACCATACCTTTCTATTTTTCAGGTGACCCCCTTGATTCAGCCATAAGAAGGTACGGCTACCGTAATACATGAAGCCTTGGCTTATTCTGCAGTAGTACCTCCTCATGGCTCCGGATCCATTGACAAGAACTAAGGTAGGTGGCCTTAGACATATACTATTCCCATAGAACTACGCTGTAATTTAAATTATTCCACTGATGCAACAATATGCTGTTATGATGCCTAAAACAGTGATTAATGTTGTCTGTATATTTTGTTTGTTTTTTTCTGTTAATGAAACAATAAAAAACTTTTAACAAAAAAAAAAAGATGACTTGCAGCATTGTAGGAGAGAATTTTTTTGTCATGAACCAACTGGGTCACTCTAACAACACTCATGTCTGGCCAAAAAAGATGAGATTTGATTACTTTATCTGAAATTAAAAGATTAGAATTGGAAAACAAGGGTTGGGCAGTATCCTTATGCACCTCCACCTTGAGAAAATTAGTTAATTGATGCTGTGTTTTAAGTGAGGAACTTAATGGTGTTTCTTTTAGGGATATGGGAAGGTTCTTCCTACTAATATAAGGAAGGGCCTTGGGGTCTATATTAGTTTCTAAACAGAGAGCCTGTTCAATTCTAGCCCCGGAACGACAATATATAGACTCTGTACTGTTCACAGGAGGTTGCATCCAATATCTGATCCTGGCCAAGTGTATAGCTAAATAATATATGTAAAAATTGGGAGCTTGAAGTCCTCCATCAATTTTAAGACACATAAGTTTACAATAACTTCTTCTGACTTTTTTCCCCTGCCATATGAAACTATTAAGGATTCTCTGTAACTGGGAAAACCATGATAATGGAAGAGCCCCATTAAACATTTGTAAAGGGTATAAAACCTGAGGTAACACATTCATTTTTATTATACTCATACAACTCCATATAGAAAGAGGTAATTTTGACTAACGTCCAAGGTCTTCTGTTAATGTTTTAATTAGATAATCTAAATTAAGTTTTTTCATAATGTGGGGGAAGAGTTCAAGTAATCCCCTAGGTATTTACATTTTTCGGAGTTCCATTGTAGTCCCAAATGTACTATATCAGATTTCATTGTGTGTCTATTGAGTGAAAAAACTTCAGTTTTTCCAATATTTAACTTATAATTCAAAATTGCTTTGAATTGGGAAATAATGTGGAAAGCAGCAGGTATAGATTGAGCAGGGTTAGAAATATGGAGAAGTATGTCGTCAGCATAAACAGAAACTTTATATTCCATATCACTTATTAATATACCAGGTACGAGTTTTTAATTTTTAATTTTCCTAATAAGGGGTTCAAGATATAAGTTGAAAAGGAACAGGAAAAGGGGACAACCCTGATGGATTCCCTGAAATAACCTAAAGGATGAGGAGAGGACCCTGTTACAATGGATTTGAGCTGATGGGGAAGTGTACAGTATTTTGACCCATTGTATAAACTCCTTCAGAAAATGGTATTTAGATAATACTATGTAAAGGTATTCCCAGGAAATCCTGTCAAAAGCTTTTTCTGCATCCAGGAAGATGAATGCCACCATTACAGATGAATCCCTGGAGACAGAGAAAAGATACGCTATTTTCCTAAGATGGTCTGATGAAAGCCTTCCCTTTACGAACCCTACCTGTTCTGCACTTATCAGGGATTCCCAGACCTGGCTGACTCTGGAAGCAAGAGTTTTGGCTAGAATATTAAGATCTACATTAATTAGGGAGATTGGTCTATAATTTGTAACGTAGAGAGGATCTTTGCCAGGTTTGGGAATAAGAATTATAATAACCCTAGTCAAAGAGATATCAGATATTCCTTGTTTAAAGATATAGTGAAAAGTGTCTAAGAGGATAGGGACAATGATCTCTATAAATGTTTTGTAGAAATTAGTAGTAAAGCCATCCAGGCTGGGGGATTTCTCTGGGTCAAGAGACTCTATGGCTTCATAAATTTCTGTTAATATAATCAGAACCTTCAGAATATTAACCTGATTATCTGCTAATATAGGGAGATTGATATCTTGGAAAAAAGTATTGAATTGTTGAGACAGAGAGGGGAGTTCAGGTGCGGAGTATAATTGTTGGTAATGTTCTTGGAATGCATTTGCAATATCCGGAGGAGGGGAGATAAAAGTTCCCCTGTCATCGAATAAATAGAGGTGATTATTTTATTGGTTAATTGGGTCTGCAGACGAAGAGCCATTCGCTTTCCCACTCTTTCACCATGATCAAAATAAGATACTTTAGAATGAATCATTAAGAATTCAGCCTTTTCTGTTAGTAAATGGTTGCACTGGGAATGTAGTGATTCAAATTTTTCCACTCCTCTATAAGGGTTCAGGGAAGGAGAAGCCTCTCCTGATTTTCTATCTGGGCTAAAATCAAAGAAAGAGCCTCAGCTCTTTGTTTCTTACACTTGGTTGTTAACCTAATTAATTCCCCTTTCAATGTACATTTCAGAGATCCCCACAAAAAATCTTTTTTGGGCTGTGACGGGGTAATAACGTCCATAAAATTAGAAATGAATGTTTGAAGGAGCAATATTTGGTCTTCAGATTTCAGAAGTTCAACCTCCAAATTCTGTCTCTATGTATATTGGGAGATAGGTCCAGGTGAAGATGGATGATACAGTGATCAGAGATGACCTTTGACATGTAATAGGCCTGAGAGACCCCCGAAAGGTGGTCCATTGTTATGAGAAAATAATCTATCTGGGAAAATGAATGATGGGAAAGGGAATGAAATGAAAATTCCTTTTTTTCTGGGAACATTAACCTTCAAGGATCTATCAGTCTAACAGAGTTCTTGAGGTCTTGTAATGTCTTTTGTCCCAGTGTAACTTTTAGCTGGGTCTGACCAGATCTGTCTAAGAAATTAGATAATATCTGGTTCCAATCATCACCTAGTACTATGGGAAACCTAGTCCGGGGGGCAAGAAGATTCATAAGATTCATGAAAAATTTAGGATCATCACAGTTAGGACCATAAATGGAGCCTAATACCAATTCAGAGTGGCCCAAAAGGGCCCTCAGAAAGACAAATCTTCTGTCCAGGTCAAAAATTTGTTGTAGGGCAATCAGAATGGCAACCTCTCTTCTACAGGAATCAATACCAGAACCAAATACTTGACCTACCCAATTTCTAGCTAAATAATGAACTTGACTAACCCTGAGATGATTTTTTTTCAAGAAAGCCACATCAATTTGGAAACTTTTTAAGTGGAGCAAAACCTTGGATCTCTTGACAGGAGTCTGAGCTCCCTTTACATTCCAGGAACAATATTTAAGGCTAGCCATATGGAATTATATAATATTGTCAAATATAAGAAAAAATAAGATTATAACCACTCCTGGATACCTATCCAAAAAACATTTAACCCCCTTACAGTGGCAGACAATACCTTACATATTATTTTATCTCCCTCCCCCCCTTTCCAACTTATTTATACCCTCAAAGCTAGGACTCAAAGGACCTAGCTCTGGACCCCCCTCTTTATAATGAGAAACAAATCCACAAACAAACCCTAACCAGGACAAAGATTTAGGAGGTCCCAACCCCAAAAAATGATTCATGACTGCTTCTCCTGTAGCTGAGCAGACATGCATACCCTGTCGCACCCCAATGAATCAATAAATATGAACGTTAACAGAAACAATTTACTAGATTAGTAAAACACAGATATCAGAGTCTTATTTTCTGCTAACATATCTTTGGTAACTCTTAAAAAAAACTGTATTCTGTAGAGACTATGTTGACAGATTTTTCTTTTTTAATATTTCCTTAATACTCTGAAAGAAACAGTCTTTACCCCCAATGAATATCTGAAAAACATAATCAAATATTAAAGTCTGACTATTCCGTTGTAAGAACAGAGTACACCTTAGATTTGTGTCCAGACATAGCACACCCGATTTATAAAATTCTACATAATTGGTGCAGAAGCATTGCACAATCATGACAAATAGAGAACGCTAACAGTGAAGATCAGTTTACTAAAGCATTGACAGCAGAAAGTGCTTCTTAACCTTGGCACTGGTCACGAACTGAAGATTCTCATCTGGCTGGCCACCACTGCATGATCGTGCGCACAACCGTGATGCCACATTCGCTCACAATATCTTTATAATACGACACTCTACTCATGGAGTTGAATACAAAAAAAGAAAAAATTGGAGAAAGTCTTCACAGGCTTTTCTTTAGCCTGACTGGTCAATGTATTTCACAAACAAGCAGAAATTTAAAATCCAGGACTCTCTAACAGAGCCCAACCACCCAGGGAAAACAAAGAGGGAAAAGGCCACATTACAAAAAGAGAAACCAAAAAGCGAAAGGGGAAGGCCCCCATAACCATTAAGTCCGAGTCCACCTTGCCGGTTCTAACATCGTGGATGTTGAACATATCTTGGAGGCAGGCACCCAAACACACAATTCTGATTTCACATTACAGCCCAAATGCTATCCTGATAATGCAGGATCTTATTATAAAGCAACTAAGCGTTGTTGCTTCAACATGAGGTAAAAAGGTCTGGTAAAAGAACCATAAGCTCTTTAGCTGCTTGCTCTGCATTCTCAAAGGTTTTCCAGCTGCCCCCATGAAGCACAGATAACCTAGTGGTATACAGCATCCGAAACTTTATTCCTGCAGCAATTAACTTAGTGACCGAAGTATGATATTCAGCCCTTTTTTGATGAGTTGCCACTGGTAGGTCCTGAGAGAGAACTGAATTGGATTATCATCCCATTTGACTTCTTTAATCTCTTTGACTGCAGCCAGAAAATGTTGACGTCCACATAACTCAGCAATTTCAGGATAAGCGGTCTAGGTTTGGCCCCTACAGGGGGTCTCGGCCATAAGGATCTGTGAACTCTTTCTACAGCATAAACTATGGAGTGTGGAGGAGGACCTGCTATTTTCATGAGCAGCTTTTGTATGAATGTGACAGGCGAATGCCCTTCAGCTTCTTCTGGAAGCCCGAAAATTACGAGGTTGTTATGCCTGTTACGGCCTTCCAGGTCTTCAAGTTTTTAACTCCAGCTTGTGTAATCTGTGCCAAAATTGAAGACATATCAGGCTCCATTCGAGAGTGCCATCATTCAAGTGAGGCCGTATGGGCAGAGATGTCAGAAAGAGCCTTTTTAGTTTCCCTGAGATCAGCTTGCATCTCTTTTAGATCTGTTGCAAATTCCACAAAAGCCATTTTTAGTGATGCCATTTCAATTAAAAATCTTTTCTCTGAAAGAGAGGCTGCCACTGTGGGAGGCTGAGAACCTTTACTTGTACTAGCTGTGTGCATTTTGGCTTTTTTGGCCTGCTTATCTGGCATAGTAGGCGACGTTCTGGTAGGGAGGGCCATTTTCATTTCAGCCTCCATTTCTCCTAATAACGCCTTCAGAAAACAGATAATTCATTGTCCAATGTTGTCTTGACATGGGGAGATGCTGTCCAGATCAAATTAGGGTGACAGTCAATCGATTTACTGAAATTACAGGTAAAATTTAGTCATTGAATCGGGAGAGAAAGCACAGTGCGACTGCTTAGGGAGAAAGCATCACATGATCTGGGAAGAGGTTCATCTTGACTGTGGTGGTTTAAGCCACCTGATATCCAAAGGAAGTCACCCTATCCTCACTGAGGATAGTTAAAGTGGCAAATGCCTTGCTTGAAATTTTTTCCTGTGTTGGGTTTCCACAGGAGGTTATCACTGATCGAGGGGGTTCCTTCATGTTGGACCTGATGAAATGTTTGTGAGAGAAGTATGGGGTGGTGCATAGGCATACAACACATTATCACCCACAAGCCAGTGGGTTTATGGAAAGATTTAATAGTACCCTGAAGTCAACACTCTGAGTGTTTGCTGAACAGCATGGGAGAAACTGGGAGAAATACCTTCTCCACCTGTTGCTGGCATACAGGGAGGTGCCCCAAGAGTCAACAGGGTTTTTCCACTTCGAGCTCTTATATGGATGCCGGGTACATGGGCCCCTAGACTTGATCTGGGAGGACTGGGAAGGGAAGCATGCCACCCAGGGAACTTCCATAGTGGATTACATCCTTAGGTTTAGCAAAAGGCTGAAGGAGCTGATGGGGACAGCCCAGAGCAACCTGAAAGCTGACCAACAAATACGCCCGCAGAACCAGAGCTTGCTTGTACAAGGTCAGTCAGGAAGTCATGGCCCTTATTCCAGTTCAGAAAGACAAGCTGCAGGCTGAGTGGGCAGGATCATACAAAGTAGTTAGAAAGGTAAATGACATGAATGATATCATAGAATTACCTGACAGAAGACATACAGAAAGAATGTACCATGTCAACATGATGACACCGCATGCTTATAGGGCTGACATGGTGTTTGCAGTATGTAGTCCTGGAGAGAGGATGGACGAAGGAGACTCCTTTTCTGGAATTGCTGGAAGAAAGCAACCAGGAGTCCTCTGTGGAGGTGGTTAAATTGTCACCCCAGCTGGGCTCGAACAAGATCCAGGAAGTAAGGGAGGTTTTAGCAGACTTTGCCCCACTGTTTAGTGCCAAGCCTGGACTAACCCCCTTAGCAACAGATGATGTGGAGACAGGGACGCAGATGCCCATATGGTGGACAGGATATCGGGTGTCAGAGGCTGTCCAAACTGACATTAGGAGGGAGGTGGAGGTAATGCTGGATTTAAGGGTAATCCAGAGATCCCACAGCCCCTAGACCTCACCCATAGTCCTTGTACCCCAGCCAGATGGCTTTTCTCATTTCTGTGTGGACTGTCATAGACTGAATGCAGTCACAAAGTCAGATGCCCACATGACACCCTGGACGGATGAACTCCTGGACAATTTAGGAGGGGTGACATACCTTATGACTATTGACCTGACAAAGGGGTATTGGCAGGTAGAGTTAACTGACAGAGCTATGGTGAGGTCAGCCTTTATCACTCCGACAGGCTTATCTGAATTTAAAGTAATGCCTTCCAGAATGAAGAATGCCCCAGCTACTTTCCAAAGGTTGGTGAACCAGGTGTTAAATGGTGCTGAGGGGTATGCTGTGGAGTACCTGGATGACATTACCATCTTTAGTGCGAGCTGGGAGGAACACCTGTCTCACCTTAGGGAACTGCTGGGCATGCTACAGACAGCCAGACTTACTGCCAAAGCTGAGAAGTGTTGGGTGGTCATGACTGAAGTGGTATACCGCAGGCATGTTGTAGGCTGGGTACAGCTCTGTCCTAGCCAAGTAAAAATGGAGGTGATGAAGGCATGGCCCAGACCAGAAATGCAGAAGCAGGTCAGGAGTTTTCTAGGGACAGCAGGGTACTATAGGAAATTTGTACCCAATTACAGTGCCCTGGCTGCTCCCCTGTCTGACCTGGTAAAGAAAAAGATGCCTAAGAAAATTACCTGGGAACCAGCCTGTGAAAAAGCCTTTACCAGACTGGAGGAGGCACTGTGCAGTGCTCCTGTATTGACAATTCCTGACTATAGCAGACCCTTTATAGTCCAGATTGACTCATCACACATGGGTATTGGGGCAGTACTGAGTCAGACATCCAAACAACGGAAAGATCATCATGTAGCATACCTGAGTAAAAAGTTACTTTCCAGGGAGCAGGTATACTCTACTATGGGAAACGAATGTCTTGACAAAGTGTGGGCCCTAAAGAAGTTAGAGCCATACTTATACAGGCAGCATTTTGAGGTGCAAACTGACCACAACCTCCTGGTTTGGCTGACACAAATGGGAAAAACTAATGTTAGACTACTAAGATGGAGTCTTGTCTTGCAAGGGTATGACATGACGATATTACATAGGGCTGGAATGACCAATCAGAACACAGATGGCCTGTTGCAACTATATGAGGAGTGAAATGACTTAGGGAGCTGATCCCATGCAGGAGACAGAGCCCCCAAATTCAATCTGGGGGGAGGATTATGATGCTTGGCCAGCTGGTTATGATTATTGAATGATATTTGTAATATAAAAATATAGTATGTGATTGTCTGTCTCACATAAGACCACCTGGGCTTCCATGGGTGCCCCCCCTCCAGGTTTCAGTGAAGCAAAAGATATGAAGACTGACCAGGAGATCTCTGTAATGTAATTAACTTCTTCAATAAATTGCATTTTATGGCCATCTGCCAGAAGATAAGCCTAATAAACTTTTATGATGTTTTAAGTGGAACAGGTCATGATACTAACATGGTGTTAAAAATTGTAAAACCCTTTGAATCTGCCTTGGGAACAGGAAACTACACAAGATCAAAGAGAAAATGTTTCATTAAGGAATCATATTTAGTAAGTGCTTTCCCTTCTGATGTGACATTATTTGACATACCTTCTGCTACAGAATCATGTTTGGAATTTTTAAATCTAAAAAGGAGGAGCTAGATGACTCACCAAGAGAGTGGGGAGATGGGATTGAAATCTATCCTTGTAACTGGGGAATATGTCATACCATTTTGGGACTGTGAGAGAAACTAACTTAAGCACTTACAGAGGTAATACATTAGAAAGAAACGGTCTAGATGAATGATGGTAGGAGTTTTTATTTTGTACTTTGCCCTTGTTATTTTATGTGACTGTGGTGCTCTTTGAAATTTGTTCAGTATTTTGTCTTACTGTTTTTGCCCATTTTTAGTAAATCTAATTTTAAGAGACTGCCTGGGTGTCTACGAGTTCTTTTTTTTTTTGCATGTGACGTATAGATGGTTAAATCTGACAATTGTTCAAGGTCTTGATGGTGTTACCAAACTGGAAACAGGTAAGAATATACCGAAGGTCTCTTATCAAGTTTTAAGGGTTCATTTTGGAAGCCTGGCTTGGTGCCCCTGGTGAAAGATTGTATCACAATCCACGAAGGGGGTACATATCTGAGCCTGTACATTGGATATACTAGCATAAGGTTCATAGTTTGAATCCCTCAAAACTTGAGACTAAAGGTGAATTGGACCCAGAAGCAGACAGGAGGGTTACCCTATCTGCTACCTGTTCACACTATTATGCTTGGAGGTTGGCACTGTGGGAGCAGAGGGCCGGATCTGTTGAGTGCATTTGTGACAGTTATAACATATTACTGAGTAAGCTTAATCAAAAATATGTTAATATTTAAAAAAAAAATCTTACCTAAACATGCCTGTTTACAGGGCAGTTGTGCATGAGACACTCTTCACATCTTTAGAATGTCTTATGTGCAGAGGGAAGAAGCACTCCGATTGGTCAAGAGTGCTCCCTTGATCTCTAATGGTTAAAATAGCACCTGGAATGTCTAGAAATAAATAATCTTGATTGGATAAGAAAAATGTCATTATTTATAATAGAAAAACAAATACAATCAATAACAACATGGATCTCTATAAAACCTATCAGGACAGAGCTGATAGGATATCTTGGCACAACAGCAAGTCAATTGTATGGTAGAAGTATACAGGAGCTAAACTGAACACGTAGTCTGGTCATAGCTAAAAATAACTTGGTCTCTTATTTTTTCATTTATTTGGAAAATGTTTCACCAGGAAAGTTAACATGAGTGATAGACAGCTTGTTTCCAGAAATGTCCTGGGTGGGTGTCGGGGGGTAGAAGAATTGGGAGAACAGGCAAACATATAGCAATAACAGAGCACTACATGTACAATTACTAAAACAAAACAGTGTAGTACAATTACAGAGCAGAAATAACCCAGACCAACTGGCCAGGGTAAACAAAACCATGTTTGGATATAAAGTACATTGCAACAATGCAAGAGCAGGTGATCCAGCAGGGTAAAGATTAGAGGATGGATAACACATTTGAAGTGCTAGAAGTAGTAGGCTGAGCACACGATTCAAAGTGCTATTGTATACCCATGGGAGGACAGTTATAAGACAAGTGGTGAAGTGGACAGATAAGAGGTAGAAGGTGGGGGATGGAAGAGAGGGAGAGAGAGGGACAGCCAAGATCTAACCCCTTCTGGATGCTAAGAACCCTGCAAGGGGGGCAGGACCAGGCAGAAAGGGAGGGGAGAGAAAGGAAGTGGGAGGTAGAGAAGAGAGGTGAGGAGGAACAGGAAGTGAGGAGAGAGATAGGGAAGTAGGGAGGTGGGTGGCTGATGCATTTGAAAGTGGGGGGAAAGGAAAGGGAGATAGAGGGAGGGAAGAGAAAGAGACAAACTATACCTCTTAAGGATGCAGAGAATCTTGCAAGGGGTCAGGATTAGAAAGTGGGGAGTTGGTAGGGAGGAAGAAAGTATAAACTACCAGGCACACCTCAGGGTGGATGCAGTAAGTCCTTGCCATCCTTCACTAGGAACCTGGAATCCACCTGGCACAAAGGGGAGGGAGTACCCTGCCCAGGTTCATAAAAGAAGGACAGGGTACCTCTAATGATATTTATTTTTTATGTTTGCTTGTGTGCATGCGCAAGAAACATTATGTGGCAGCTTAGGAGAGAAGTGGGTTATGGAGATGTGGCACTGTGGCAGCCAACACCGGCACTGCATTTGTGGACATTGCACTGTTTACACAATGCAGGCCCAGTGTCCTGATGACACTGGTTCTGCAGAAGTGCCGCCAACTTGAAATGATTTGGCCACTTCAGTGAGGAGCTGCCTCATCATTGCAGCGTCAGCCATTCTGCTGCAATGAGGGAACGACCTGTCATTGCAGAGCTGTACCATGCCTGGTGTAACATATCCCTAAACATGTGGCTGCTCAGAGCCTCACAAACGCACACTGACTGGGGTGCCCAATACCCCTGTCAGCATGCCCCCGGCCCAGTTCATTTGCCAATGGGGAGTCCAATCCCCATCAGCATAATGCCCCCCCATTTGTTGTGTGCCGAGTGGGGGTGCCCAATCCCCCTTGGCATCATGACCCCCCAAACATTCATTTTTTGTTGAGAGGGGGCCCATCCCCATCATCCTAAGTCCCCCACCCCAAAAAGGCAGGCGGCACACTGGGAGACCACTCCAGTGTTCTGAAAGCAAGCCTGCAAAAAAAAAAAAAACTTCCCATGACATCTTTTTTTCTTGTTTCTCCCTGAAAGAAAGGAAACAGCCCCATGGCAGTCAGGTCCCCTTCCCCACGTTGTACTTTAAACATATAAAATGAAGTCTGAAAAAACAGTAGGGATATGCAACATCAAAGCTTGGACTGCTAGGTGGTTTACCACCTAACTCCATTCCAAGATATAGGGCATCTCCTGTGACATTAAGCAGTGAAGAATGAGGTGCTTAGCTTCCATCCCAAACACTACCACTGAATGAAAAGGGGGGCAGAGCAGAGCTGCACCAATTGAGGGGAGACTTACCAAGTACGGAGAGGAAGAGAAGGGAAGAGATGAGTCCAAAACCCTTACACAGTCTGGTTCCAATATGGCTGAAGCACAAAACAGGCCCAGAGGATAAACTATAGATAATCACCTGGGCTGCTAGAAAACCAGCAATGATGATGGAGTAAAACATCTATCAAATGCAATTGAGCTGGAGTGTGATGCCAGCAGTGGCGAGTCTTACTGAGAATCAGACTTTGGCTATCAGGCAGGCAGTGTGTGACACTGCCCAGCAGTGTTCCCAATCCCAGGTCTAGACTGGGTGACCTAAAGCTCTTTTTTATTTCTGGCAGGCCTTGACAGGCTGGTCCAGTACGGCATTTCTGATGCATTTACAGATTGTTGCTGCTCATCCCTAAAATTTATTTACACCAGGAGACACGACATGGAGTAGGACCTACAATTATCTGTCTGTAAACCTGATTTACTGGACTGTGTGTTCGGAGAAATTTCCAAACTTCAGTCTGGAGAATACTTAAGCATGACTGGATTCCCTCAAAGGAATCCAGGTGGGAGATACCCTGGCAAAAGAGATCACACAGCAACAAAATCCCACTGTCTTTCCAGCCCTCCAATAAACTGGTTGATCCTCAGACTTCAGGGTAGGATTTCTCTAGAGCAGGCACATGTCCATGGGAGTGACTGGAGCCTCATCAGTCTAGCCAGCCTATGCCACATAGTGCAAGAGTCAGTCAGTTCAGGTGAAAATCTCAGGCATGGTAGAAGGGGTGAATAAACATAGGCCACCAGAGAAAGAGAGAGCTCAGAGAGTGAAGTTCATTTGGAACCATAAAGAAGTCGGGGAGATAGCTTCAAACCATCTGGCTGTCTGCACTCACAGAAAGGACAGATAGTACCCATAGAACCAGGGAAGTTTCCATTCCCCTTTCCACCAGTGTGGCCATAGTTTGGTACCACTATATGAGGAGGGGGGTTCCCTTACTACAGGAAGTTTCTCAGTAGCATGCATATTTTGGCAAATCAAGTCTTATGGATAACCATAGGCAGATGTGAGAGACAGTACATCAGTTTCAATGATCTGATCACCTTTATTGCTGTGATATTCCCAGCCAGGGAGAGGTTACGCCTCTTCCATTGCTTGATCTCCTCTTGCAAGTTTTTAAGGAGAGGAGTAAAGTTGGCTGCACGTAGCTTATTAGGGGTGGGGGTAGTCTGTATGACTAGGTATTTCAGAGAATGAGGGGGTTCCGTCTGAGACTCAGTGTGGCAAAGGTAACCAGGGAGCAACTGACATTTAGTGAGAGTATCTCAATTTTGGACACCGATAGTTCAGCAAAGTTGTTTAACCAGGAAAGGCACACTAAGCCAGAGCTTGTTTCCAGGTGCGACCTGGGAGCACAAGGAAGTTAAGTGACTTGCTCAGGGTCGCACAATAAGCAAATGGAAGCTGTAGGATTCAAACCCAGGTCTGATCTGCTGGATGTCACCAGATTTGCAGCTCAGAGCCTTAGATCACTGTGCTATACTGCCTCCAGACTGCAAAAGACTCAGGAATTAGTGTATTGCACTCAGGGCATGTGCAAGGAGGATAAGGAAACCATCTGTGTATAACATTGTGTTATATTCAGAGGAAGCCATGTTCATGCCAAGCATAATCCATTGTTTGCAAATTGCAATCACCAGGGGATCTATTGGCAGGATGAACTACATGGGGGATATGGGGTATCCTTGTCTCATTCCCTTATGAAGCTGGAAGGGCAAGGAGAGTAAATTATTAGTAAGGGCCTTCACCACAGGGAATGAATATGGGGTATGGATCCATCCCAAAAATGCCCATGCTCTGCTACACATGTAGAAGGTACCTGCACTCAACTGACACAAAGTCCTTTTCAAAATCAAGTGTTACTGCTTCAGCTGAAGTGGGAGTAGTTTGAAAGCATGGAGGACATTCAGCTGGAAGTGGAGGTAGTCCACACTGAGCCTGCTCTGAACAAAACCCACCTATAAGGGGGAATAAGTAAAGGGAGAAAAGAATCCAGATGCTGAGCCACTGCTTTTGCTAGAATACTGACAGTGGGGTAAATCAGAGTGATAGAGTGATAACTTACCAGGAACGATGGGTCTTTGCCCTCTTTTGTAAAGATGTGATCACTGCTTCTCTAAGGGTAGGGGTGAGGAGAAAGGAGGTTTAGGCCTCTAAATACACCCTCCAGAGTACTAGGGCAATAAATGGGAAAAGGTGCTGGTAGAGGTCAGTAGTGATTTCATCACCTACCAGTGCCTTCCCCATGTTAAGAGATGCAGTGGCTTGGTCTTTTTCTGAAACAGTCATTGTGGAGCTTCCAAAACCATCTTATACTCAGGGGAGTGACATGGAAGGGAAAGCGTAGAGAGAAGGTCTCCAAATGGGGATGTGGCACTGGACCCTGAGAGGTATGCAGGGACTTACAGAAGTCAGTCATCACTGAGTACAGTGCATCTGATCACTGCAATCCCAGAGTGCTTCAATGTGCCTCTTTGCCTGTTGTTATTTGTAGAGTCTATAGAATGGCAGCTTTCCAGATTTCTCACCCCCCAAGTATCTATGCCTAGCCTTCAAGAAAGCTAGTTCAGCCTGTCTCAAGAGGAAGGATTTAAGCTGGAAACAAAGCCCAGTCATCTCAGCCTGGAGAATGGACTTCTCAGGGATGGAGGAAATTTGATGCAAAAAAGCCATCTTTGCTTTTAGTTGGGTCTCCAGAACTACAGCTTCTTCTTCTTCTTAGGTCTTATGACAACCAGTGGCATAAGTTATGATGGCCCCCTGATGGTGGCATAAAAGGCTTCCCAGAGAGTTACGCTCAAGATCTCACTGCATTACTATTACTGAAAAAGGCCTCTGCTCTGCATGCACTACTTCTAGGAATGTTTTGTCACAAAGCAGTAGAGGGTCCAGTCTCCAGTAGGAGAAATTGGGCAGATTTGGAGCCCCTAGCAGAATGAAGGGAACCTGGGCATGATTCTAGACAATAATCAATTTCATGGTGCATCACCGAGGCAAATGAGACTCCTTCAGGAAAGCCAGACAGAAATCTAGCCTGCTGATGGAGCCATGTGTAGACTAGAAGCAGGAGAAATCCCAGCTGGTGGGGTAGACAATGTGCCTCACATGAGTGAGTGAGAGTTCTGACATCATGTCGTGAACTGATCTGACTATTGTCTGCAAGATTTGTCCCATGCAAGGTTAAAATCCCCCTTACATAATAGAGTCCCACACTGAAAGATATCCCCAGCACTAGAAAGAGAGCCTGATAAAATCCTAGAGAATTTCCATTGGTCTGGTAAATAGTGTCATGTGCAACAGTGCCTTCAGAGGTGAACATATGGAGAGAAGCAGCTAGTGACCATCAACATCCTTATGTTAACACTCCAGGGTCCATCTGAGTGATTTATGTAGGAGAATGGATAGTTCTCATTTCACCAAAGGGGCACAGGTATGACTCAATGATTTCAGTTTAGTCTCCTGCAAAACATCACCTGAGCTCTGAGCTTCCTAATGTGTGTGAGAACTTTCTTTTTTATGCGAGAATTGAAGTCCTTTGCATTAAATATGATACAGGAAATATCAGCCATCAGGGAATGGAGAAAAATGCTAAGCCATGAGAATGTGAGGGCTGTCAAATTGTATCCAGGTGAAATGTGACCCCACTAATTTCCAACCTATATCCAGAAACAGACATAGTAGTATCATACTGAGAATTGTGTGTTGTGCACAATATACTAGATTCTGAAAACAAAAAAAACACACAATTAACATAGTAACAAGCAGAACAGTATCTCCAATAAGAGACAAACATCCATGGCTAAGCTAGTAGGCTAGGGTTGAGTATTTAGCTGAGCCAGAAAAACCACCAAAGGCCTGTTGGACCCCATGCCTGGTGAGCAACAGAAGTACATAGGAAATCTGACAAAAAGGCCAGTTCACTTCTCCAAATCCTTACCCACAAAGAAAACTAAAAGGGCAACTGTGAGCACTACTTCCATGTGTAAACAAGCTGAGGTGGTGCAGTATAGGAAAATAGGGTGAGAGTTAGGCATGATGACCCCAACACACACCCCAATGCCTGTTGGTATGTGGAGGATGTGGGGGTGAGGGTAGGGTGGTAGGGTTGGTAATCCTAACACCACATTTCCATGCATTTACCACTGAGCTATTAACTCTAATTGATGCATTAACAGAGTTATTTTGCCATGAATTCCCCTTCTTTTTGAGAAAATGTAACATAACTGGTAAGTGATATGTGTTAGTGAGAGTGCGCTCCCTTTACTTTGTCCATTTTTTTTGCATAATGGTATGTGCATGTGGGAGCACAGGTGCTCTGGGCCCTGCGCTCCCACTCATACATAACTACAAAGCTATGAAGCAGCCCTATAGGGCAAGGAACCCTTGTAACAGTAATGTGCCAATATCTCAGCAACTGTAGCAGGTACGAAAAAAAATGCAAGTGTCATTGTAATCATGACAGTGAAGACCCCATGCAAGATAAGTTGGCCAAATCTATATCTCACATCGTTTACAAGATACGGGCACCGAAATGTGCTAAAGATGCATCCTTAGAACAATTATGACACTAATTTGACAATATCCCTGTAACTGTAGCAAGTAGGAAACAAATTCCATTGCTGGTGTAATCTAGGATTTCCAAAATTGTTTCTACAGGTTAGTTCACCTAAAGATGAACTAAGCTGTGGCTAATGAAAACTCTGTATCTAGCTTAGTTTTTGAGATATTGGTGACAAAAAGCATAACGGAAGCTGCAATGTTATCCTACAGGAAATTTCTCAGTTTCAGAATGCTGTAACAATGGGCCCCTTGAATGTTTTGGGACCAAACTGCAAAGAGCACATTTGTTGGACAGAGCTGCCACCCACCAAATTTCAGCCCAAAAGCACAATCCACCTTGGCGCAATTAATTGACAAAAGAAAACAGCATATGGGAAAATGTTGTGGAGTAATGTTGTTAAGTCAACAAAAATGGTTTCGTGACAACAAAAATGTTTTGGTGATTCTTTATACCTTATAATGAGATACTGTCTAGCATGAAACAATGTTGTGCTCAAAAAAAAATTTTTCATATAAGTTTTCGCAATGCACATATACATTTTCCCATAGGCTATAATGGGACATGAAAAATCTGAATAACTTTTGAATGGAAGAATATTTTTTCACCAGATCTTCAAAAGGCACCAGTTCAACCCAGGCACCATGTAGACAAACAAATCTGAATCCACTCAAATGCATTCCTCAGTCCATTATGGCTTACCGAAAAATGTGCAGAAGTCGGTAAATGTTCACATTTTGAATGCCCTACAGTCCGCAACCGTACATCCGAGTGAGTCATGAAAGTCCTGACAAATCACAAGTGATGACAACTTGCCTATTTTAAGTCAGGATATTGTATATTTGATATACACAACAGTAGTGTACAAGTTATAGCATTCAAATCTGCAGTTTGGCTGAAGCTTTGGATGTTTTTCTTTGATTTTTAACAGCTGGACTCAGTGCTGGACTAGGCATTGTGATGTAATTAGCATTATGAAAGCTACTCTTTGATTGGTTCAGTATTCCACTGAGGTGACAGTAATCTGAAAAATTTACATTGTGACAACAGTAACAAGATAGATAATACTGGATAGGCAACTATGCAGAACCAGTGTGTTCTGCCACAGAGGGGTTCTGATTCCATTTTACCTCGAGAGCAAAGCTCAAGAGGTCCATGGGAATCAGAACCCCAAGGTGGCAAAACACAGTAGTTGTGTATAGAGTTCCTCATCCTGTATTTGTTATGGTGTATAGTAAAGGAATAATGCATGACAGGGTATGTGTCATGCTGGGATAATGCCACGCTCCAAACTTACCAATCACAGTCCAAGATTCTTTCTTGCCACTGTATAATACTGTGAGAAATATGTGTTTTGTAAGTTCTTTTGCTTTCAAAATGAAAGTGGTCCATGCAGTCTCTAGAGGTTCTAGAATGCTGTTCTACCTCAATAGGGTAGAATCACATTCCATGACCTTGGAACTGTGGTAGAACAGCATTTTGAAAGGCATGGAATTCTGTACAGAACAACACTCCTCTATACAGTATAATATTTTTTGATATTTTGCCATTACTGATGTCATTAGCTAAGATATCTTTTTTACCTTGTAATTTTTATCCCCACTCCTGTTGTATATATTATTTTATTTTCCCCTTTACAGCGTGTACCTGGAAGTGACCTCTATAGTTAATGTACCTTCCTAACTAACAAGAAAGAAAGAGAGAAAATTGTAATAGCCCATAATAGTGTTTCCCTGGTGGTCCAATGGCTCTAGAACCTGCCATTCACTGCATTATGCAGCCTGTTACAGTACACTACAATCCTGTTAACAGGGACATCTAGACTGACATAAATTCATCACCATTCAGTGACTGTCCCTATTAACAGAAGCCCAATAATTTAGTGATAGATTGGTCTGAGTTTAATCATGGTTGCTGTTCTTTATTGTTTCTTTATAGCTTTCTTATTAGTATATTGCAACAATTAAAAACCTGTTTTTCAAATACCTCCCTTAACTAGGAACCCAATAAAAGTGGAAGGTGTGCATGGGGATACTGCAGGGGAGGCAAGCCAGGGATAAGGGGTCCAAGGGTCAGGTTGGAGGGTGCTCTCCTCAAACATGAGAAGCATCAACAAGTTTGCAGAGTTTCAGTCTCTTATGGGGGAAGGGAGGGTGGATGTTGTGGCAATCATAGAGACATGGGCCACCCAGCACCATGACTGGGACTTGAATATCCCAGGATATAAACTATACCAAAGGGACAGAAAGAAAGGGAGGGTAAGGGGTGGCACTATGTGTACAGGAGGAAATAGAGTGCAGCTGGAAGGAGGAGAATGACAGAAATGCGGAAATATGGATCGCCATGCGGGATACTTTGGGCAGAATGGTTAATCTGGGAGTGGTCTATAGACTGCATCCAGCATGTAAGAACTAGACAGAGAGATGGTGGAGGTGATAAAAGTTCAATGTGGAAAGAGTAGGACAGTGGTGGTGGGAGATTTTAACCTACCAAGTGTTAACTGAGGTAATATGACATCAGCAACAGCAAGGGAGCAAGGGATACTGAATGCCCTACAGAATGTGTACTTGACACAATATGTGGAGGAGCCAACCAGGGAGGGGAACATTTTGGGTCTGGTGCTAGCAGATAGTGACCACATAAGGGATGTGACCATACTTGAACCACTGGCAGGGAGTGACCACTGTACAGTATGGTTCTTCCCAGATGTGGGAAGGAAGTGAAATGAAACTAACATGAAGACAGTGTATTTTTTTTTGTGGGGGGCAGCTTGAATATGATGGCACGAGTGCTGGCAAAACACTTAGAAAAGATCACTTCAGATATGGATACAGTTAGTTACTGGGAAATAATAAAGCAGGTCCTGCTAGAGGCAATGAGCTTGCACTAAGATTAAAATCAAGAAAGCAAGGTTGAGAAAACCTAGCTGGTGGTCCAAGGAGGTACAGGAGGGAGTGAGGGAAAAAAGGCTAATGGGGGTTGAAGGGGTGGAGGTCTGGCTGGATGGGACACCTACTGTCACTCAGGGAGCTGAGGAAGAGGCCCAGAGTGGGAGGGGGCACACTGGGTCTGCCAGGGCAGAGGGTAAGGATGAGAAAATCTCTGTAGGCAGGGTGCGGGAAGCCATCAAGTCCCTAAAAATGTACAAAACCCCAGGTCCTGATGATATCCACCCCAGAGTACTATGGGAGTCAGCAGATGTCCTGGCTGCACCACTAATGGCCATTTTTAAAACTTCTCAGCAGATGTGAAAGATGCCCAGGAATTGGAGCCAGGCACATATAGTGCCCATCCACAAAGGGGGCTCCAGGGAGGAGAGAGGGAATTACAGACCAGTCAGCCTGACATCAGTGATGGGGAAGTTGATGAAGGCCATCCTAAAGGAGAGGCTGAGAGCATTCTTGGGGGAACAGGGACTCCACGATGATAGGCAGCATGTCATCATCCTGGGCAGATTGTGTCAGACTAATTCTGTGGAGTTCTATGAATGGGTGATGGCAGCACTCAATCAGGGTAGACCAGTGGCCATCCTCTTCTTCGACTTCAGCAAGGCATTTTATTCAGTCCCTCAAGCAGGCCTGCTGGAGAAACTGGTTAGAATGGGGGTTGGGAACACTGATGGTCACATGGATTTGGAGTTGGTTGACTGGACATACCCAGCAAGTGGTAGTGGAGGTGGTGGTCTCGTCTTCCAGGGAGTTCATGAGTGGTGTCCGGAAGGGATCAGTTCTGGGTTTGCTCCTTTTTAATGCCTTAATCTCTGATATGGGGGTATCAGGTGTGAAATGAGCCTCTTTGAGGATAACTGTAAGCTTGGGGTGGTAGTGGAGAGGGAAGAGGGAAGGATGGTCCTTCAGTGGGACCTGAATACCCTGGAGGGGTGGTCACGCACCTGGAATTTGAAATTCAACTCCAGTAAATGCAAGGTGCTTCACTTAGGATGTAGGAACCCCAAACATGTATACACCCTAGGGGGGACATTCTACATGCCTCACCTGGGGAAAAAGACTTGGGAGTTCTGGTGGATGACAAAATGAATAATTCTGAACAGTGCAGGAAGGCTGTGGCCAGGGCAAATAGAATGCTGGGCTGCATTGCCAGGGGGATCACCTCTAGAAGCAGGGAGGTGACTCTGCCACTGTACAACAGCCTAGTTAGACCACACTTCGAGTGCTGCATGCAGTTTGGAGACTGCACCTAAGGAAGGACATCTTGCTCCTGGAGCAGGTTCAGAGGAGGGCAACTAGGATGATCAGGGGGCTGGGGGATAGGACATATGAAGAATTACTTGAGGAGCTCAACCTTTTTTCACTGGAGGAGAGGAGGGACAGGGCGCTATGACTGAAGTCTTCAGGTACCTGAAGAGAATAAATAAGATAAGCCTAAGTGGTTTCTTTCAGAGAAAGGAGGGAGTAGTCACCAGGGGCACAGCTGGAGGCTTGAGGTGGGAAGACTCCAGGAGAAAGGAGGAGGAGGAGGCAGTACTTCACTGAAAGAGTGGTAGAACCATGGAGTGCACTACCTGTGGAGTTGGTTGGTGTATCTATGGTGGAAGGGTTCAAGAGAGGCTGCAACAGGTTCAAGTGGGGGAAAAAGTGCCGGAATGCTTGTCTGGAGGGGGGAATTTGAGAAAGACAGAGATGGTATCCGTTCAGGGTCCTGACTCCCAAGCAGACTCGATAGACCATGTGACCTACTCTGGTGGCATGTTACTGTGTTGGTATTCCACAGATAGAGGAGAACCCAGAGGGAGGAGGACAGGAGGCTTATATCCTGAAATATAGGGAGACTAGTAAAAGGGATAGGTTGGCCAAAGCAGCCAAGGAGCTTTGATTAGCACAGAGTATTAGAGACGGTGAAAAGGAATTCTATAAATACATCAGGGAGAAAAGGAGGTATATGGACAAAATCACTAGGTTAAAGAAGCAGGGTAGAGGGGCAGAAAATGGAAAGGAACAGGCAGAGGTGTTGACCCTTGATGTGCCATGGACTGATATATCAGTAAAAAATTCCAGTATGTTATCATTCTGTCAGCAGCCTAAGGGTTAAATGAGTACTTCACATCTCTATTCACAAGAGAACAAGTAGGGCCTAGTCTGTCTGGGGGAGGTAGAGTAAGAGGGGTGGTGTTGGGGGAGGTGCTCACACATCAGGAAATCATGGTACAAAGAGTTAGGGAGGGTCTGATGGCCTTAAGAACAGATACAGCACCAGGACCAGGTGGAATCCACCCCAGTGTCTTAAAGAAGCTGGCAGGAAACCTGGCAGAACCTTTGGCAGAATTATTCAACATCTCCCTTAACTCAGGATGTGTGCCCTTGGATTGAAGGTTGGCACATGTGGTACCCCTTAATATGGGTGGACCGAGTGTCAAGCCAGGGAATTATAGACCAGTGACTCTCACATCTATAGTGGGGAAATTGCTTGAGACCATCTTGAAAGAAAGGCTGGTGGAGTTCTTGAAAGTAAGTGGCCTTCAGGGTAGCCAGTAGCATGGATTCTTCAAGGGGAGATCTTGTCAAACAAATCTAGTCAAGTTCTATGACTGGGTAACAAGATTCCTAGCTGGGGAAAGGCAGTTGATATCCTGTATCTGGACTTCAGCAAGGCTTTTAATTCTGTGGCACACAGGAGACTACTAAGCAAGCACTGGAACTTGGGATTAGGAGGGAAGATGGTAAATTGGATTGTTAGCTGGTTGAGCAACAGGCGGCAAATGGTTGTGGTCGGGGGAGCTCTTGACTCCTAGGGGGAGTCACTAGTGGAATCCCACAATGGTCTGTCCTGGGCTCAATACTGTTTAATGCTTTCACAGAGAACATTGCAGATGGATTGGCAAGTAAAGTGATCCTGTTTTCTAATGATTCAAAACTGGGAGCCACAGTGGATAGTGAAGAAGGAAAAAAGACACTCCAGGAGTATCTGGAGCACTTGCAGCAGTGGTTCACAACATGGCAGTTAAGGTTCAATGCCTGAAAGTGTGGTGTACTGCACTGGGGAGCTAGGAATCTGGGTTAAAGCTATCAGCTGGTGGAGGAGCAGCTAGTCACCTTGGAGGAGGAGAGAGATCTGGGGGTCATTGTTACTGGTAGAATGAACCGTTAAGAACAATGTAGGAAGGCAGTAGCAAAAGCAAACAGATGCTGGGGTGCATCATGCGAGTAATTACTTCAAGGAAGAAGAGGGTTATCCTGTCTCTATACAGGTCCCTGGTGAGGCCTCACATAGAGTACTGTATGCAATTCTGGCACCTGTACTTAAAGAGGGATGTCATGTTACTGGAGAGGGTCCAAAGGAGAACGACTAAGGTGGTCCATGGATTGGGGGACAGTACATACAAGGACAGACTTAGGGTGCTCAACATGTACTCCCTGGAGGACAGAAGGGACTGGGGGGATATAATTGAGACCTTCATGTACTTGAAGGGTATCAACAGGGTAGAAACTGAGGGTTTGTTTGGATTGAAGGGGGAAGGAACAACGAGGGGGCACAGCATGAAACTGGTGGGGGGATTTAAGAGGGAACTGAGGAGGCACTACTTTACACAAAGGGTGGTGGTGCTACAGAACATGCTACCAGAGGAATTAATCTCACTGGGGTCAGTGGGGCTCTTACAGAGGGGACTGGACTGGTACAAGGGCAAGGTGTGGGTGAATGGGGTGTGGATCATGGGGAACATAGGGAGGTAACCTCAGGAGGGAGGGAGGGAGGGAAGCACAGAGCGAGGGGGCAGCAGTCATATCTCAGCTGTGAGCTGAGCTGGAGCAGATACGATAGACCTTCTGGGCCAATTTCATTGGCATAGTTGTATGTTCATATGTAAAAAATTTTGGTACAATACATTTCTCTGAAAATAGATCTCTAGATTTTCTTTAACCTTCACATGACCAGCATGACAGACTTTATTTAATTTGGTAGGAGCAGAATTACTGTAGAAGCCATGTTTTTTATCAGGTTATCTATGGAAAGTTATTTCACCTCTAAATACGGTAGCCTCTACAATCATTCCAAATTTTGCATGAACTGTTCCTTTTAAATGGAATCATAGTCCCCATTAACCATTTAAATTAACACTTTGAAAATATGGAGTGAAACTCTTCAAAGCGAAATATCCATTTTAAGTGGTCATCCGTATTATCACCACCCTTATTAAGTGGAATCTACTATTTAAATGAATATAATTCATTGTGCCAGAATGAAGAAAGAGAAACATAGGGATGGATATTGACCGACCTGCTGCATGATTTTTACAGCAGCATGGGCACAGCCCAACAGACGTATGGCTAGGAGAGGAGAAAAGGGACTGTGGAATCATGTGACTATAAATCTTGAAATTAGAAATTAAAGAAAGATTAGATGTGATATAGAATGTGATAAACTTATTATGGATTTACTGCAAGAAATATATACAACAAATCAGATAGAGCAAGTGCTGGATTGCCAGGATATCCTGACAAATTGCTTTACTACGCTTCACCAATTATTTTATAGACCATTATGGATAAAGATGGTGTTAAGGAAAAAAAGCTAGTTTGATAATGAATGTAGCAGGGTTAAACAAGTAATTGTCAATGCCGAATGTTGTGAAGCTGGTATTGGCATTGGCAGTGCTGGAGCTAGAGGTGCATAATAGGAATGGCAGTGAGTATTGAAGTGACACCAACTCCACCCCTATTCTGTAGAAAGTGACAGGCATTGGGGTGTGCCTTTGGGTCATCAGCTATAACGCTCATGCCATTGTACCTCACCTTACCCTGTAGACACTGACAAGTGTTGGGGTGTGCTTTGGGGTCTTTTGGCATTATACTTACCCCATTCCATAAGGAAATATGCTGACATGGGTGCAGTATAGGAGCATGGGGTGAACTTTGTGACCCAACAGTGCAAGGCACCCACAATGCCTGTGTTGGTGGCTGCAGGGTGGGTGGAGGGGTGAATGGCATGAGCTACATCTGATGATCCCAAGTCAAACTCCTGATGCCTGTCAGTATATACTGGGTGGGGTGCTACAGTCAGAAACCCTAACACCGTAGGCATGTAAGGGTAGTTTCACTCCACATTTTCAACATGGGCTGCTTGTCAGGCCACCTCATGAAAACCGGTACAATCCCTTTGTTAGCTAAAAGGTGGTTTTGCACAGTGGCTGTGCTATTTAGTGACAGAGGGATAAAAACACATTTTTGTGCAGGACGTGGAGAATGACAACTGTATTGTTCATGACGAGGCATAAAAAATGGCAACATTGAAAATCTGGAGTGACGATATGAAATATTGGTGAAGCAATGAGCATGCATACAAACTGTGCAACACACGTCTGTAACCCAATTATTTTTGGGAGTTTGGCAGCCACATTTGTAACATAGGCATTTTCGGACCTCCCCTCATGAACAGTGGTGGTGCAATTTTATTAATCTGTCCCAAAAGTTGATTTCCCACAGCGACCATGCCATTGTGCACCACAGGTGTGGAAACACATTTTGGGCAGGATGTGAAAAAATGACAGCTGTACTGTTCATAAGGAGGTGTGAGAAAAAGCAAGTGTTGAAAATCTGGCATGGAAATATTGCAAATTTACGAGGTTACAAGGGTGCTTGGAAACTGTGAAATGCACGTTTGCAACACAGTCATTTTATGGACTTTCAGCACCAGATTTTCAACATAGGCATTTTAGGACCTCTGCTCATGAACAGTGTCACTGTCATTTCCTCAAACTGTCCAGAAAAGTGATTTCACACAGCAACCACGCTATTTTGCACCGGACGTGTGAAAACGCATTTCAGTCAGGATATGTAAAATGACAGCTGTACTGTTCATCAGGAGGTGTGGAAAAATGTAGAGTGTGAAAATCTGGAGTGAAAATATTACAGATTCATGATGTTACAAGCGTGTGTAGAAACAGCTCAATGCATGCTCGTAAAACAGTAATTTTTGGAAGTTTTGTCACTAAATTTGCAACATAGGCTTTTTGAGAACTCTCCTCATGAACAGTGGCAGTCGTTTTATTACTCGGTCCCAAAAGTTAATGCCATGCAGTGACCGCAAAATCACCTTTTGGGATTGAATAACACCATGACAGTGCCAGAATTCATGAGGAGGGGTTCCAAAATCCCCATGTTGAAAATTTAGCGCCAAAATTCCAAAAATGCCTGAGATATGCACCAAAGTTAAAAAACAACAACTATTTATTCCATTATACAGCTTACCTGCATTTCCTCAGTTCGCAATCAGCTTTGAAGAGTGCAGATGTGTTCACGGTCCACCGAAGATCATCACACCAGACTCTGCAGTTAAGTATGGGGTGAGAGGGGTGTGGGGAGGCAGGGTGCGCAGTGGGTGGGTGCAGGTTGAGGGAGGGGAGCAGGAAGACTGCTGAGGAACAGTTTCCTTTTTCCCCAAGTACAAAAAAACAAAAAAACATCACTGGACCTGTTTTCTGTTTACAGGGGCATGTGGCACACTGGGGTTGGCTCCCAGTATGCCAATGGAGCCTTATTTTTTGGGGGGGCAGCTGTAACCGATGGAGGATTGGGCACCCCCAATCAGCACACAACAAAAGGGGTTTCTTTATGTCATTGTGGATTAGGCACCCCATTGGCACACAGGGAAAGCGGGGGCAAAACCGGAGTTGGACACCCTTTTGGATATAAAAATGGGGGGTTCTTTATGCCAATGGGAGTGGAGCTCCCTGTTGGCGCATATGAGGGGCAGGGTAAGCTGACAGGGAGTTGGGCACACCCGAAGTCGGCAGTTTGGCGAGCATTGTACTGCCATGTTTGTGCTTCTTTGTAAGCATGTAGGGAGGTCTGCTGCATGTGATGAGCTTTGCTCACATTGCAGCAGACCTTTCCTTAGAAGTGCTTACCCTGGTGGTGTGGTGCTGGCATGCAGGATGATTGAGGAATGAGGGACGCACCTACTTATGTATGCCCTGCATTCGCCCATCAGTGACCTCGCCTCCAAATCTGCACCACCACAAGAAGTTAGCGGTGCAAGCTCACCAACATAGAAAATACCTCACCAAAATAATTAGAGCTGTTAAAAATTAAAATGATAAAAATAAATTCAGATACCTAAACAGAGTTGGAAAAGAGTGTAAAAAGCTTCTAAAAGATAAGCAGACATTTTATAATTTAAAGCAGGGGCAACACGTGTTAGACATCATTGACAATAGAGACCAGCAATCTTATTCGCTACTGGTGGTCAATGAAACAAATAATAGTGAATACATGATAGATACTTATATCACTACTGACACATGGATTAGGCACTACACTAACATCTTTCTGGATCCAGAAACAGTTCATATAACACTTAATTGGGAAGAGGACGTTGACTGGGTCTAAGTCAAAAAACTTACACCAAATGAAGTTCATTTAGCAATTGCATCACTAAAAAAGAGAAAGGACCCAGGGCCAGATCAAATCCCCTCTGAAGAGTTTTTGTGTGTGCCAGCTTTATGGACTAAACCATTATAGTTACATTTTAACAGTTGTGTAGCCAGCTGAACAATTCCCTCAGATTGGAAAGGGACCATAACCATATCAATATATAAAAAGGAAGATGAAAAAGATCCTTAAATGTATTGGTCCATATTCCTTCTTGATATAGTGGGGAAAACATTTTAAACATTATATTATCTAGACAAAGCATATAGTTAAGTAGCCTAGGGGGACTGTCAGAATTAAAGCTGCATTTTCATTCAGGGTATTCTGCCACAGAGAACATATTTACACTAATGCATCTTTATGAAAAATATGTTGTTCTTAGAAAGCAAATGATTTATGTTGCTTTTATTGGTTTCAATCAGGCATTTGATACTATCTCTAGACTTATATTTTGAAAAATCATGTACAAGTGGGGGATTAACCCTTCCCTGATAAGTATTATCAGAGAATTGTACACACATGCATGGGCACAAGTAAGACAGAAGAAAAAAGGGCAATTGTCATTTAAATTTTATACAAATAAAGGCATCAGGCAGGGTTATATTATTGCCCCCCCCTTTTATTTAATATCTACATAAATAACCTGTTAGTCTAGTATACTCAAGTAGACACTGATTCTGATAAAATTGGGAAACATTACTGTCTGACACTTGCCTGTGCTGATGATTTGGTTTTGTTTGTGCTTTCTAAATTAGGTCTGCAAACAAAACTGAACATGTTCATGGCATTCGTTAAAGAACATGGGCCCAATTCTAGATGGGATACACATGACATAACTTGACTTGAGCCATAAAAAATGGTGCAAATAGCAAGTTACACCAGGGGTTGCGACATTCAGTATTCTGCAAAGCAGCCTGTGACATGCCACAGCTTGCTTGTGCCAAAGTGGACTTTCACCACCTGATACACCCTAAACCCCCTTCAACATGGTACTAGGGGGTTTATGGCAGCTGTTGCTCCCTATTTTGGAAGGGCAGCAACAAAATCTCTAATGGAGTGATTCTAGAAGACACCCAATGGACTTCCGTCAATGAACAGTTACACCAGCAATTAGCTGGTGTAACTTGTGTCCATGGGTGGGGTACCAACTGTCCCGAACCACCAGTATGTGCCACCCCCCAGCTACAATCCTGTTCCACATGACAGTCCCGCAGGGTCTGGGAGCACCCTGACTGTAATAGACCCCCAACCCCTAGTTCCCCATCAATGCGAACAAACGGCTATGGGACCCCCAGCCTCTGATCCCCCATATACTGAATACAGATTCCCCACAGGGCTAGCCATGCCCTCCATGTCTGGTCCCTGCATGGATATACCAGCAGGGCCAGGCACCCCCACACCCCCAATCCCAGACTTGCAATATGCACAGTAATGTAATTTCATAGCTCCCGAACTCCCTGGTAGTCTAGTGGCCCTCCCATCCCCAACCGCAGTGCCAGCCCACCCCACTCCACCCCTCCTCCCAGACCCATAGCAAGCTAGCAACTGGCACAGCCCACCTCTTTCCACCAAGGCCAGTCACTGACTGAGCTCCATACAAGCTCATACTACTGTAAATAGTATGTGCTCAATTAATAACCTGTCATTCACTGAACACATACTAGTTACAGTAGTATGAGCTCATACAGAACTCAGTTGGTGGTCCCCTTGCCCTGGCAAATTTTACATAAGGATTTCTTCCTCCTCCTGCATGCCAAAACACACTCCCCAGCTCCTCTCACTGTCTCTTCAACTGCCTTTTCACTTGCTTACCTGACCAAATCACAGAGTTACAAACTCTTCTCCCCTCACCCAACTCACCTCTGGCACTCACCACTCTCTTCCCCCAGCACTCTGAAACATGTTTTTTGTGACCTATAAAAGAAAGAAGCCATTCCACAGTGCAGAGTGTTGGCTCTGTTCAGTGTCTGTATTGGTAATGGCATGAATAAATGCCATTTTTTTCTGGTAAAACACAAATTACTCCTGTCTTATTTGTACATCTCACTAAAACTCTTAACATGGTAGATCACAATATTTTAATTAATACAATTGTTAGTTTGGGCTTGCACTATCAAGCTTGGGTAGTATCAGGCATATTGGGGCTATGGAGATCATGCTGGAAGGGCTCTTGCACCCTACACATCCATGCTGCAGCTTACGACATATGCTGCAAGTATACCCTTTGTTGGGCGTACCTGTGGGAATGTCACAAGTCACAGGACTTAGCCATGGGGACCCTGCTCCTTCTAGAATAAGATGCAGGCTCCCTACCACAGCTGGGGTTGGTGCAAGTTGCCTTGGTGGTGACTTGCACCATTCCCTTAAAATCACTTCCCATGAGTTGAAAATCAATGAAACAAAAAGTCAAATAACGGTCTTTGGTTTAATAAAAAACCCACATCAAAATGAAAAATAGGAAACAGAGTATTATATTCAGTTGATAAATATGTATCCTGTATCTGGGCCTGACGCTGACAAATAATGGTAAATGGGCCAGACATATAAATAAACTCAAAATAAAACTTAAGCAAACTAGGCTCTTTACAAACTTTAACTTTAAGTATGGTGGTAACACAATTTTACCATTGCTAACAGCTTTTAAAGCCAAATATCTTCCTCAGTTGACATATCAGAATGAAGTCTGGGATATGGCAAAAAACTGATATTCTTGAAGCTCCTATAAATAATCTATATAACGTATCAATGGGACTAAGGTTATCAGTTCCGGTGGCTTAAGTCAAAGCAGAGCTTGGTACATACGGCCCCAAAGCATCAATAGATGCAAAAAAAAAATTGTGTACTGGATAAAAGTTTTAAGAATGCAAAATATCAAATTACCATCAACCTGTTTAGAGGAAAAACTTAAATGGAAGGGGATTAGGCTGTAGTCAGTCAAGTTGGCAAAACAGTATTGATAACCTGCTGAATAAATATAATAACATTTATAAAATACTATTCAAATAAAAGTATTCAAATAAGTCTAAAATATAATAGATATATCACTAACAAGATTATTATTTTTTTATAAAGCAGATGAATTGAATAAAATACATATAAATAAGATTCACCAAGGTTAATAACACACACCTTAAGGCACGATAACAGATATTACTTGGATGTATTAATAGATCAGACTAAGAGAAAACTATGCACAAAATATAGCGTTGAACTTCAACAAAGTAATATCTTAAAAGCTCATTATGTTAAATGTACAAATCTTTCAGATAACATTTGTAACTGTAACAGACTTGAGTTAGAAAATGTATCTCATGTTATGCTCTATAGCACATGGTATGAGACTTCAAGAAAATATTGGCTTCAAACTATCTTGGATCTGATCCAAACTGCAGATCACACTGTATAATTGGATGTCATGTTCTCTACTAAAGATGAGCAAATAAATAAGTATTAGGTCCTGAGAAAGGAGGCGTCTACTTGGGAATTAATGAATGGTCAGGATGCATGAGGCCAAATGCCAACTGCTACAACCACCCAACCATGCATTAATTCCCTAGTAGAAGCCTTCTTTCAAGGGGCTTAGTGCACTTGGAACATGACCAAATGGCAAGTGTATGTTAATTTATTAGAACACTCCTACAAATAGAAGTACATATACAAGGAACACTGAGAAATTATGTTAATATATAGCAGTTTTATGTTGCAAAACCACAACACATAGGATTTCAGACGAACCACATTTATTAACATAGTGTTTTTCATTTCAGCAATTTACAATATTTGTCTTGTCTTTAACCACTGATGGAGTACTATTGGTACATTAATTTAAATATGTTGAAATTTTCTTACAACATGGTAATTGAGCTAGAAAAATTCCTATATCCACTGATTGCTATGCATTGTGGGATATATGGCCACTGATTGCATACATTTTCTTTTGATTGCAATGATGTTTATAACTTTGCCATGCGCTAACTGGAATAAACATGTTGATGTACCATGATTTTAACAATGGGAAATCAGTAAGCCTAAGGTTCAATTGGGTGGAGCAACTACATCATTCCCCCATCAGGCTTTATAAGGTAACTTACCCTGGTCCTTCCCAGGATTCATTTATTTTTGCAGCTGGAGACATTGCTCTCTGACCCTCCATCTCTGTGGATTTTGTGTCATTTCTTTTCCCAGCACTTCTTTGAGCTACCCGCTTCCCTCCTGTACCATGCTTACATGTTCTGCTGAAGGGCATTGCCTTTCACTCACCTGTTGATTCTGCTGCCCCAGTTGTTTCTATGCCTCATCCCCCCCCACACCTCCCACTGTCTTTTCCCCTCCTGCTACTGCTTGTTGGCTTTGTACCTGTTGTGTTTCCCCTTGCTGGTGCTCCCGATGGTTCCAAGTCCTCCTTCATTCTGCATTCTCTGCTGGGTTCACCCATGTATTCCCTGGCTCACTTTCTTTTTCTGTCACTTCGTGGCTCCTCCTCATTCTGACCCACCTCTGTTTCGTTCACTCTCCATACATCAGTGCAGCTCAGCCACCCCATCCTCACTAGTTTTCTTTCTTTTCTTCTTTCCCGACTGCGCCACGCTCTTCTCATGGGCCCTGCTGCTGGCGGTGTGAGCGCCATACCTCCTGCTCATTTGGGCTCCCACCCTGCTTCTCTTCCCACCTCACCATTTGCTTTTCCTGGCTCTTTTTCTGTGGCCTTGTTTTTTGCCATGCTTCTCTATAGTATCCGCTCTACCTGCTCAAGCCGGCTCATCAACAGGTCTAGTGACAATGTTTTTGTTCATTCCTGACTGCATTTAATTTGGAACTTATACCTTATAATTGCAGTTGGTATTGATCTGCTAATTTCTCGTTATTCTGCTTTTAGAGCTTCTCCTGTATTCCATGAGATTCCATTTACAGCTTTGGTCCACCTGGCTGCTAGTAATGCTTTCTCTGATGTCCCAGCTAGATCAGTTTCTGAGGTACTGGGTTGCTGTGATCCTGCAATTTTGTGTTATTCTGGTGTGATCAAAGTTTTTTGTCACTAATTCCAATGCTGTCACTGGCTACTTCGGCTTTTCTGACTGTTGTGCTTCAGTGAGAGCCTGCATTGCGGCGTCTTCATCTGCCGGTTGCCATAGGAGTCGCAGTGATCATTTTGTATGCCTGTCACCAGCTCCTCTCACCATTATAGCTGAGAACCCTGTTGGAATTCTACCTTTGACATTTCTACAGGTAATCATTATTGAGCCAGGGCTATGGCTGTTCATCTTTTAAATTCAGTGCTTTCTAGCTTATCTTGCTGAGCAGCGTCTCTGTCCTAATCACTCACATTAGGAGCTTCACATTCATCAGGACCTTCTGCAGAGCTAGTCAATACAATAGGCAGTTTTGATTACCCAAACAATAAATAAATAAATAAAATGCTTCCAGATTATTCGTCTGCTTTCCTTGGCTTGCTACTCTGTGCCTTTTTTGGTTTTTCTTGGCCTCATATTTTGCCCAACATGTTGCATTACTTATTGTCAGGGCCCCTTGTGTTCAGCGGCAGGGCTCCTTGACTTCTGCAGCAGAATTTTCTGATTTCTGCGGCATGATTTATTCATTTCCCTGGCAGAATGCAGTCCTGTCATTGGCTAAATATGAGGTGATGTCATCAATGACATCATATGCTGAGCATAGAGGAGGGGCTTCAGGATAAACGAGGTGGGAAAGAAAGCTTGACACTATGGAAAAACAGTATATTTATATGAAACGTCACCAAAAACAATGAATTCTGTGGTGCTATATATATTCTGTGGCTTGATGCAAATTCTGCTGCAAATTCCTCAACCGCAGAACTGCAGAATTCCAGGAGCCTTGCTTATTGTATACCAAATCTACTAACCCACCTCATCGAACCGTGGCCCTTTGGCTGCATGTATTAACCAGTATGGTGCAACACCTGCTTTGCTACGCCCCTTGTTGGGGACCGGCTGGATTCTATCTATCATTGTTCCTTGTTTGTTTCATGTCTATGCTGATGCCCCCCTGGTTCTTCTATTTCCCTTGCTTGTTTAGTGTGCTTCTCCTCACTTCCTCTGCTGCACCCTGTGCATTTATTTTGGGGGTTTTCCCTATCCAGCCATCACCTTCCCCATTCCTACCCTTCCCCTAGTCCGTATGTGTCTAGGTTCATCATCCTCGACTGACAGTTCTACCTTGACACTTCGTCTCTTTTCAGAGTACCCATTTAGACATGTGTCAATGTGCACTAGTTCTGCTCCCTTTCCTCAGCTGTCTCGACAGGCAATGATTTTACCTTATAATACCCAGACCTGTTACCCATGGGCCAGTCTTCTCCTGACCAGCCTTCATGGCATTCACTCCACTATTGTACCTCATTCCATTCCATATCTCACCTCCAACCATACCAGCCTTCAAGTCTTTCCTTCCATTTTTATACCTCTTCCATTTCTTACCATCATCCATTTCGCACCTCACCTTACCAAATAGCCACAATGTAATCAAGTCACAAAAAACCTGCAATCAATATTTCCTGCACCGATATTTCTTTTGGGCATCTCTATCATGAATCCTATGCTGCCTCATCAACTCACAGCCCACTTGCCACATGTATCATGTTCACCGCAAGTATCAGGTTCATGACTCTGGTCATCATTCACCATGCCATATCTCATACCATCCATCAAGGATTCACTCCATTCTTGACTTCACTCCATCATCAGCCATTTTGCTCCCCTGGATCATTTGATCTGAGCACACCTTCTGGTTTCAGGCATGCTTTCTTGGCCTCAGAGTCTACTTGATCACATCACTCAATCGAGCATACCTCTCATTGGGTCTTATACTGCCTCATTGTCCTGCTGCACTACTGCAGCTATCATCATCATCAGTCTTCATTATCCTCAGTCTTCTCATGAGTGCATGTGAATATCCCTCACTCATCTGACCTCCACATGGATCTACTCCTTCCCATTGACTGCTCAAGCATACCCCTCTCAGGTCCAAGCTGCATCCCATTCCTTCTTCGATCTCTGCCTCCACCATCGTTCAAGTTCAATTTCAAGTTCAGTTCATGTTTCCTCTTCAACCTTTCAAACCTTCACGGCTTCTCTCTGTCATCATCCATGCTTTCTTTTGGGGGTTTTCACTATCCTGTCATCATCTTCCCTAGTCATATCCTTCACTTTAATGACATACATCTTTAAATCAAATGCTGTCAGCCTGGAGGGAAGGTGACCCAAGCCTTGGATCCTCAGAGATTTCCTCCTCAAAGGGTTTTTTTTCCTCTCCTCTCTTCCATACCAATGGTTATAATATTAGTTAGCATTAGTGCTTTCTTAGGTTAATTAGTTAGGTTCAGTTAATTAGTTAGGTACCACTGTTGGATGGAGGCAGATGGTGGCCCCAGTTTTTCCCTCTCTCCTTAGGAAGTCCGCCCTTAATGATCTGCTCACAATTCATTCATTCATCCTTGGCTCTTCGATGCTCAATACCCAGTTAAAAGATAATTACTAAGTAAATCAAATGGTGCATGATACTGGGAGGGGGGAGGAGCGTTCATCAATCCAGTTTAAATATTTTGTTTGTCACATGAACAGCAAAGTCTATTTTACATAACAAACATTCAAGCAAGATAGTAGACTATTAACCTATAGCTTCTTCCTAAGCTACCTTTTGCTGATGTAATCATCCATGCAGCACCTACGGGGGGAACCCTCCTCTAGCATTCCTTGTGTTGTACCCCTAATAGGGTGGTATATTCCATGGATAGTGAGGCAGAAAGCCACAACGTAAATCAAATCCACAATGTACATCAAGTCACTCAAGCATCATTTCATCTAGTTGCTTAAGCACAATCGAATGGGAAAGCTGTAAGCCTGAGGTGGAACAACCACGTCACTCCACCATCAGGCTTTATAAGGTACCTTACCTTGGGTTTCCCAGGATTCATTTCTTTTTGCCTCACCATCCACCCCTCCTCCTCCAGCAGCTTGTATCTCTTACCCATGGGCTTCTTCCTAAGCTACCTTTAGGCCAACGTAATAATTCCCGTGGCACCTATGGGGGACCTCCTCTAGGATTCCTTGTGTTGTGCCCATAATAGGGTGATAAATCCCACAGACAGAGAGAGAGACTGAAAGCCACAACATAAATCAAATCCACAACATAAATCAAGTCACTCAAGCATCATCTCATCCAGTTGTCTAAGCACAATCGAACATTCCTATATAAGCAACACACTGGAACAATTCTACCCTGATCAGTAACTGCTGGTTTGTGGTGGCAGTTGAAAGATGGAAGAAGATTACAGTGTCCCCACTGAAATGCCTTCAACAGCATTGGAGAGGGAAGTAGGTTAGTTCTGTCACATCTGTTTTCTCATCTTTGCTCCATGGTCATTAATGATCTAACTGCTGTAGCATTTCTAGGGTTCTTTTGCCAAGTTTCTGAGGAGCTCTTTTTGAAAGTGATTCTCGTTGTTCATGCTGTCAGGGTTAGTGTTACATTCTGCAACACAACGTGATGTTTGGGTTTTTCCTTGCTCCATTGGTAGAACAGGCACACTTACTTTTCTATTTGTGAACTGTATGTGCACACCAAGATATGCATGGAGAAAGTAGTGGTCTCGTCAGGTGGGTGGGTGGGTAGTACTAAGATAGTAACATACTAAAATGCCAGCAGAATAGGCCTAACGGTCTTTTGAGTCTACTCGATTGGTCAGCCCCCACCCTGGGTGCTGACCTTGCTGGCCCCCTTGCCTTCTCTGGCTTCTCCCTTCCCAGTTCCGGATATTCTTGCTGCATTGGATTTTGCTTCCAGAACCCTTCCCCTGTACCTTTCCCAGCCCCTCTTGAACCCCTCCACCATCTCTGCCTTCACCAGCCCCCTAGGCAGTGCATTCCATGGCTCCACCACCCTTTCAGTGAAGTAGCACCTCCTCCTTTCTCCCCTGAATCTTCCCCCTAGTAGTGACTGACATGTAGTTAGATAGTGTTTGCTGGCAATTTCTATGTCCCTTAAAATATTTCCTTATATACTACTCGCTGGCCAAAATATTGTAGACTTCCTTGGTATTACATGAGTGGATGGTATTATGCACTCCGGAGCCTTTCAGGTATTTCTGCAGTACTACCTCAGTGGGCATTACTAGGGAATTAATCCCTGCTAGTTTGGTGTCAGTTGTGCAGTTCAGCCCAAAAGTAGTGCTTGATTTTCTGAAGTATTAATTACCATGTTACAGTTTATAATGCATCTGCATACTTGAAAGCCACAGCTTTAATTCATTTGAAACACTCCTAAAAATGGTGTCAGAGTATAGAAGTGCAATGATCTTATTAAAAATGTTAAGACTTGTAATTTGAAATGAACGATTGTTTGCCTGCAGGAAAGTTGTGCTAAAGCAGTATTATATAATAACATTTTATATTGTAGTTTCATACAGTTCTATCTTGAGTGACTTTTTTTTAACTGTTAATCTTTTTATTGAGTTTTTTCAAACTGTTATATACAGCTATAAATTGTACTTGCATGTATTTAAAATGTCAACATTTTGTAACGGTCTACAAATGAACAAATAAACTTACTTACTACCACGTGACCAGATACGTGTCCTGCATGCTACCACAGTGCTGCAGTCATGTCCACAGTATTTGCTGACCTCTGCCCCTTCCCTCTATGTGCCGCAAGCCCTCCCCCCCCACAGGGGCACTACTTTGTTTCCACCCATCACTTCTGCAGTTGCAGGCAAAACAAACTGTGCATGATACTGGGGAGGGGGGGTGTTCTACAATCTAGTTTAAATATTTTGTTTATCACATGAACAGCAAAGTCTATTTTACATAATAAACATTCAAGCAAGATAGTAGACTACTAACCTATAGGTTCACTTTCAGTATGTCACTTGGCAGGAAGATTTTGTGATTGTTAGTCAATTTAGACTTTTTTTTTTCATTTATTTTCCAAAATGGACGTAGACTGCCTCTGTGATCAGATCGAGAGGTGCAGCGCCACACATTAATCACTGCAGGAACTGAACCTGTGCATAACGTTCCCACAAATGTGAGAATCTTTAGTTTTTAATGTGTCACATTTGTGAATGCCTAGTGCACAGTTCAGTCCAACTGAGTTTTGAATATATCCAGACAAACACAGCATTATTGGAAAAAGAAATGTTTGACAACTAATGTTGTCAGTGATTGTGTTGTGATCTGTTGATGGTGGTGGTGGGGGTTCTGCGATTGTCACTCTCATCACAAAGTCACACAGTCATATGATATATTTTCATGTACATGGATGAGCTCCCTGTGCTTGTTGTATTATGCAGGATGTACCCAGGATTGACATTCTCTGTCATAATTAATAATCTTACAAGGAGGAACAGGGTGCAGGAATACACTATTTTTCAGTGAAAAAGATGTTCTAGAACTAGAGTGCTGGAATGAAGTTGCAGGGTGGATGATTCAGAGGAAAATGTGAGGAAGAACTTCCTCACAGAACAGGTGGTGGACAAGTGGAACACTCTGCCAGA
This sequence comes from Neoceratodus forsteri, assembly GCA_016271365.2. Lineage (NCBI taxonomy): Eukaryota > Metazoa > Chordata > Ceratodontiformes > Ceratodontidae > Neoceratodus > Neoceratodus forsteri. The sequence continues at coordinate 1,134,702,931 of CM028130.1, forward strand.
GGAAGTAGTGGGGGCTGAAATAATCATGGGATTTAAGAATGCATAAGATAGGCATAAGGTAATTCTGGAGACCAGGAATAACTGGCACCAGACTTTTAGGAAAACACAAAGTGAACTTACAAGCTCAAATGGGCAGACTGGGAGGCCATAGGCTTTATCTGCAAAAAGTGTCTATGTATCTAATTGTTTTCATATATCTTTGATACTTATTGATTTGGAGGCAGCTTTAAGGCTTTGCCACAAGCAAGATGAGCAGTTGCAATATATTAGCTACATGGCATAAGTGGAAAATGAGTAGGAAGTCCAGAAACCTGACTGGACAATCACATGACCAACTGCTACTCTCTCTACAAAATTAAGAAATTCATGTTTTAATTAATCATATTTTCAAAACATTATGGTTGCACAAAAGAGAGATTGGAATTAATAGTGCTATTAATAAACCTTGCACAGATCATCAACTATATACTAACCAAAGCAGTTGCATCCTCATGTCCTTCCTATACAGAAAAACAAGTTGTTCTGCAAGGTTTTAGAGTTATTAGGCATAAAGATGTTCATCACAGTCAGCAAGGCCTCACATTTGTTAAGAACCCAATTCACCTGATGAACAGGTTTAAAATAAATTCACTTCTAGAAAAAAACAGCTGGTTCAATATGCCACTACAAACACAATAAAATGCAGAGAAATTAGGCAATGTAACAGACTGCGCTGTTGGTCATTTGATCTGTGTATCCAGGCTGCAAGTACCATGAAATCTCTTAGAACTATAAGCAAGCAATAACACACAATGAGGCGTGGGTTAGGTAGTAATAAGAGCCTGACCAGCTGTATTATAAGGCACAAAGCACTTGCGCTGAGTGTTTTATGCACTTGGGTGTGCTTTTATTAGGACATAACTCACACCTTGAAGTGTGTTATTGTGCTTATAAAATAGGCCTCCTGGTATGAAACCCCCTAGTAAAAAATAAAATAAAAAAATAAAAGAAGTGTGCTAAAAACTGTTAAAAATGCAGAACATAGAAAAATAGTCCATCAACAGTGCTTACCATATAATATAATGCTGTCACTGCAGGATGTTGCTCTGTCTCTCTGTTTCCCACTCTCTCTGTTCCCCGACACTGTAACACTTTTTTTCCCCTTCATTTTAATATATGTTTGTTTATGGTTTGTTTTTGGTTTTTCAGTTCTAGCTTAAGACAGGCTAACTGTCAGGCACCGTGACAGCAGGCACTCTGAAGAGCACTTTTCTATGTGGTGTACATCTTTCATCTTCTACTCTGTGTCACTCTGAACACTTTTTTTATTATTTCTTTTTTTTTTTTTTGCTTTTCTTTACACTTGTTAACTGCAGCTATTGACCCACTTGACTAAGAGTAAGGATATCTCTTACCAGCCACTGTACAGGTTGGTTTTCACGTTCCAATTTCTAAACTGAAGCTTTGCTGCAATTACACATAGGGATTTTGAGTTTCTGATGTGCTCACATGAATGGGGATGGCTGCGTAGGAGGGCAGGATTTTGTATAGGAGGGCTGGAGGATGAAGGCTCATGATGCTGGAAATGGAAATGGAGACTCCAGATTGTGGTAAGAGTCAGTCCTTCAAATTTGTTCGTAAAGGCCATCTTGCTTTTGCTAATTATTATTTCCAAGGATAAGGTGGTCCAACCTCCTATCACTCTTTGTGAATAATAATATTTCCAGGTATTAGTGTTATACTTGAATCTGTGTAATTGAAGAGGATGCCCCCTGGTTTCTATTTGGTTCTGTTTATATGAAAATCCCTCTTCTGTAAACAAGTAGGGGTCATTTATGACATCCCACAGCAACACCAGATCTCCTCTGTATCTCCTTTGTTCTAATAACATTAACTGTAGCACCTCATCATGACATTGTAACAACTGATTCACTGGTTAGGAAAAGTTTGACTGCTCTCATCACCCCATTATATACTAGATCCTGTGGTTTTTGTTAAGTGACATATAAACGCTCTCAGTTTTCTTAAGTTTTGGATACTCAGATTTTCCTCTGCACTATATCAGGCTGGGTGTTATCAAGCACACAATGAGATGCAATGACATGCCTGGTATCCAGGCAAAGATATGGTGACATAATCATTTCTCACATTCTAAGTAAAGACTCATGAAATAACTTTTAGATTCACTATATATAATGGGTACATGACAACACACTCCCAACAATTCGCTCCCACGATATTAACTCCTGGCAATTCACTCTGACGAACATTCACTCCATTGTTTTCTTGCTCCTAACTACTTTGTTCCTGCTACTGACAGCACAGCTACTGAACTAAAAGCTACTGACAGCTTACACTCACCTGACAGCCCCGGAATGAAAAGCTACTGACAGCTATTCACAGCTGCTGCATACTACCACATACTGACAGCGCATGTCAGTTTCAGTCTCAGTTACCTGACAGTGTTACACTGAGCCTCATTATTAGGCAATGTCTACCTGCAGTGATACGGTCCAACCAGAATGGGTGGCTAGTAGTATAAAGCATACTAGCCAGTGTCTGCGGTTCTGTTTGCGACCGCCATCACTGATAATGACTTGCCACTTCATCACCTCCGAGTGCCTAAAGAGAAAGCTCATGGACAAGAATAATTTTATATATACGTTACACAAATGAAGAGCAGAGGATAAAGGAATATGGCATTGTGAGCGTGCCATTCAAAGAGAAAAGGTATGCAATGCTGGCATTCACACAATCTTAATTGATGACCCAGCTATAATAAATCAGTTTTCTACACACACGCATGCACCTGACCCCTGTGCCGTGGACAAATCAGTTGCTGTTAGTATAGCAAAACAAAGAGCAGCAACAACCCAGTATATTGCTACTCAGATTTTAATCATGCCAAACAAAATATGTCTTTAGCAGCCACAGGAATGCTGATAGACCATAACCTAAAAAGAACTGTGCAGACAGTCCGGGTTCATGGGGTACCACCAAACCCAAAAGATCTGGTTGAGTTGATTATTCATGCACATTCTAAAACCTACACTCTGAACTCTGACACAGATAGCGTAATGTTTCCGTTACATAATAGTGAGCCTGGGAACAAAAGGATATTGATCTTTGGTACAGAAAGAAATCTATGTTTCCTTGAAAGATAGAAGGTATGGCACACTGATGGTACTTTCAGTGTAGCTCCTCCACTTTTCAACCAGCTATATTGCCTTGTGGAACCATGTGGAAAGTGTAAGTGATGGGCGAGCAAAAACTAATAATGTTGTTGAAGCTTTCCACCAAAGGATGCAAACTGTTCTATGTATGTTGCATCCCACTACAGTGCTCATAAGTTATCACAAATGGGTATTGTCCATGATCTGACTGGATGATGCACGATCGTAAATCCTTCTGGTCTGCTAGAGGCCAAGCCCACAGCTCCAACCAGATATACCAGTATGAAACTTCCCTAGTAGGAAAAAGAAAAAGAAAAAACAGACAAGAACACCCTCAATATACAATAGGCAGAGACTGTGAGGTAATAATAAACAAAATAGGCCCACAAGACAAGGATTTGAAAACAGTAGACTTTACTTGGGATGAAAAAGAAGAACAAAAAAAATATAAAATCAAGCATGTGCAGAATACATGTAACACCTATAGCCATGAACCTCTACTGTGTCCTGGCATGCATAACACATTATACAATACCTTGCATAAGAGTACATAATAAATGATTAACTATGGACTGGAACCACAGATAATCAGGTGTAACTGCCCACACATTACAATACAGAGATGGTCTGTTCAGAGCTCTGAGCAATGGTGGAGGGTAATGATTTAGGCTGGCAAGGCAGAAAAGCAGTTTTCCTGTTATGGGAGGGAATATGAGCACTGTAGTTGCAGGTATAATCATCTTTACCAGGTGAATAAATACCATTATCCCCTGCAACCTTTTCAGTGCTCATAAGCCATAACAAATGGGTCTTTGTAGCAGTACCCATAGATACCCAGGAGGGTAACACACAAACCCTACAATTAGTCCATTTCTGCCACCTGAAGCACAGCCCTGACAAATGTGGCCCTATCTGCAGAAGCCACATCAATTCTGTAATAATAAGCAAATGTGTGAACAGAAGACCAAATAGCCGCCATACAGATTTCCTGCACAAATGCCCCTTCCCTTCCACCTGTGAGGTGAACAATATTAGGAAAACTCTTCTAAGAGTTGTCCAATAGGGACACTGTTCAATAAATGGGTGCTTATGAAGCCCCTCTATAATTAAATTAAGCAGCCAGTGCACACATATGGGGCGGGCCTTGGGGGAGGCAAGCTGTACTGCCCTTAGTCATCGAACCCCATCAGGATGTGAACCAGTATTCCCCACCTTTAGAAGTGGCCCTTGCAGAACAGTGATGGCACACCTGGACTCTTAAAGAGGAGTAAGCCAGACCTTTGGCTGCAATATCATTGAGAAAATGAAGAGTTTGAAGGCAACAAGCCCTTTGTAGTACACCTCTTGCAGAAGAACTGCCAATATCTCTGCTAAGTCTTATTTGCTGAAGACCTTCATGACAGCAAGAGTCACTCAACCACCCTGGGTGGATACCTCTTCCTCAAGAGTCTTGTCCTTACAACATCCAAGCCATCAACTGAAGAATCCTGGGGTTGTGAAGCAGAACTGGCCACTAAATCAGTAAGTCCAGCTGCTGAGGCAGAGGCCAAAAAGAATCCACCAACATTGCTTAAAGCAAAAAGTACCATGATCTCCTTAGCCAGTCTGGGACCACCAATAGTGCCAAAACCCTCATGGCTCTAACCTTGAAAAGTACATTTGCTGTCATTTGGAGTTGGAAGATAATGTAGGCCTTTTTGAACTTCCATGGTGCTGCCATTGTGTCAGCATCTTTGGCTTGAGCATCAGGAAGATGTAATTGGAAACATGGCAGCTGGGCGTTGTGCCTGGTGGCTATCAGATCCACCTAAAATGGCCTCCATCGGTGAGCTAGGCACTGAATACCTGAGGGTTCAACTGCCACTCTGCCTGGCTAAAAGTCACCAGACTGAGCCAATCAGCCTGCAAGTTCAGCCTCCCCACAAAATATGTGGCTGAGGTCATCAGCAGATGCTGTTCCACCCAATGTAAGGTCTGCAGTGGTTCCCAGAGCATCATCCTGCTGTGGGTTCCACCTTGCTAGTTGATGTACTCCATGGTGACTTAATTGTTGGTTTGAATCAGCACTGGTTGTCCGACTACCTTGGAAAAGAATAACAGTGCCCTGTATAATGCCCTCATCTCCAAGACATTGAAAAGAAATTGAGCTTTCCACAGAGACCATGTTCTCTGAGTGACATGCTGATACAGAATGGTTTCCCATCCTGAAAGGCTGGCATCTGTTGTGATCATTGCTGGTGGAGACAATGGCAATGGGATCCCCTTGTAAAGACTGTTGCAGATCATTCACCAGTCGAGACTCTTGAGTATGTCCTGGCTGGACTCGAGTCTGTACCCGAAGTCCTGGGAAAACTGATTCTAAGTTTCCAGTACATACTGCTGAGGTGGACACATGTGCAGTCATGGCCAAAGCACCATAAGTATCACTGAAGAAATGAGACCCAACAACTGAATATATGTACAGACAGGCCGATGGGGCTGGGACTGTATTGACCGTTGAAGACTAAGTAAATTTACCACCTTATCTTTCATTGGGAAGACCCTGCCAACAAGGGTGTTGATGCAGGCTCCCAGGTGGGTGATATTTTTTTTAGGGATAATCTGGCTCTTGTCCTAGTTCACAATCCAGCCATGTTGTTGGAGGCATAGCATAACAGTTTCCATGTCCTTCTGGGCTTGCATCTGTGACCTGGCTCACATGAGCCAGTTGTCTAGATATGGTATGATGTGCACCCCCTGTTTTGTGGAGTAACACAGCCAGCACCACTAGTGTTTTTGTGAAGATTCTTGGGGCTGAGGCCAGGCCAAATGAAAGGCAGGTGTATCGAAAATGACCCCCATTGATGTGGAATCAGAGGAAGCGATGGTGACTGGGGTATATGGGAATGTGCAGATAGATGTCCTTTAGGTCGCTCAATGTCAGAAAGTGTCCTGGTTGAATTGCCATCAGAGTGGAATAGAGTGTTTCCATGTTGAATTTTTTGTAAACCACAAACTTGTTAAGCATCGAGGACTGTATGGATGGCCTCTGTTTTCTTGGGGACCATGAATAACATAGCATACACCCTGGTGCCCAGTTCTTGCTGGGGTACTGGAACAATGGCCCTGCTCTTGAGGAAGCTGCAGAGGGCCTGCTGCATGGATGTCATTTTGTGTGGGTCCCATGGTATTGGGGATATCATCAGTCTGTGTGGAATTGTCTTTTAAGGGAGTTCAATGGCATAGCCTTGAGAAATCAGTTCCCACAACCACTTGTCATTTGCAGTTGAGGCCCATGGATCGGCGAACAACAGTAGATGACCCCCCCCACTGGAGGACTGTCCACTGGGACCCTCTTCATTTCATTGGGATTTTCCTGTGGTGCCTCCTCCAGACTTTTGTTGCCTTGGAAGCCCCCACATTTTCTGGGATGTCCTCTAAACTTGGATGGGGTGGACCTGTCCTGAAAGTGGGACTGTTCTGCTCTGCCCTTCTAGGAATAATTCTTTGCCAACCTATTGTGACCCCTGGCTTCTTTAAATTTTAGATGAAAAGGGTGATCTGAAGGAAGGTACAAGTCCTTCTTTTCCACCATCTGTTAAGCCCCTGCCCTGTCTCTGAGGTACAGGGTCTGGACCTTGCCAAAGAGATGTCCAACCTTATAGGGGAGCTTCAGCAGCATCGCCTTGGCTTCTGTATTGGTTTGCCACAGTCTGAACCAGAGGGCTCATCTGGCATGGTTGGTTAGGACATTGGCCTAATGCAGCACCTCATAATGTTCAAGGAGGTGTCCAACAAGTACCTGGCTACCTGCACTGCACAGTTATCCTACCCTGCCAGTGGTGACTGCTTAGGAAATTCATCAGTAATGGCCTCCTCCATTAGAGCGGGGCTCTGCTGACATACCAAGCAGCTGTATTTGCTGATAGGGCCATCCCTTTCTCTTCATAAATTTTGTTCAGTGATTCTTCTGTTGTTTTGTCCATGAGATCTTTTAGGGTAGTATTGCTCTTGACCAGAATGACCTTGTGCTTGGCCAGTGCAGACACAGATGTTTCATCCTTTGGGGCTGTATGCCATACTACTTTATGTGACTGGTATTTTGAGTACAGTCTTTCCATGGCTCACATCTCCAGCAGCATGGATGGCCCCCAACACCCTTAATTCTTTGTCCAGAATGGAGTTGAATGTGGGAAGATGAGAAAGACCTGTCCCATGGACTTTGACTGTGGAAGTAGGCATGGGTTTGTTGAGGTATGCAGTGCTTCCAGCTCTTTTGGGACTTGCAGGACCTCCCAGATCAACTTAACTATGTCTGCCACATTTTCCGGTGGACACAGCCTGCCTGTAGTGTGGACAGTGTCTGTTCCAACTCATCTTCCTCTGAAGACTCCTCTGCATCTTCCACCTGCCTGCTTCACATCTTAGGTGGTTGTGGAATCTAATCTGTCCCTCTGCAGCTACTCCTGTGGTGGCTTGTCTTGCAGCTTTTCTAGCCACTGCAACAGGAGGTTAGCCTGTTCTGCATTCAAGCTCAGTGATGCTGTGGGTGGTGACAGCTGTCTCTGGGCCCACATGACCTCCATTCTGGGGCTCTGTGGTGCCTCTGCTACCGACACTGTACAGACTGTGCACAGGACATCTCCTATATGGGTCTCTGGGAGAGTGGAGCCATATTCTGTGCAGGCAGGCATGGCTGGTAGGCAATGCAATCTGGGTGATCTGGAAAAAGAGACAGAAAAAAACTGCATCAGGGACATGTTAGGTGTAACTGGCTACTATGCAAAAGTATTATCAGCAACTGTCACAGCACATAGGTAATTTACAGAATTGTGTATGTCTCCTTGAAAGGCAAGTTAGTCACATGCAAAATTGCTGCCTGCATACTCCAGGGCACCATTTTGCTATTTCTTTCTGACATGGAAGACATTTGGACTTTAAGATAGTGGCCGTAGCATACCCTACCAATATGGCTGCTGCTCTTGTGGAAATCTGTTGAGTATTGCCATCTGTCAACTGTAAACTCACAGGATTTTCTTTCTAGCATGCGTTCACTCAATTCCCAAGCCACCATACAGAATTATGAAAGGATATGCCCATGAAGCCATTGTGGCTTTAAGTGTGCCCATTTATATATTAGTGAGGGAAATTAGGAGATCTTCATGTTGCTGGACTGGGGCTTCTCCACGTCTGGTCTTGCAAGTGCCTCCATCTTCCTGCATCTTTGAGATTGAGAGTCAGTATGGCACCAGAATGTCTGGAGGAGTCAATGGAAAAGCAAGAAATGGCACAAGTGCACCTGCTCCCATTCCTCCCGTGCCAGGTGCAAATGGCAGTCTTTCTCCCTGGTGCTGGGCAAGAATTGTGTGGAACTGATGCTGTCCAGGAAATGCAAGGGAGCAACACACAGGGCATTTGGACAGCCCTGAGAGGTCAGTACCACCAGTGGTGTGCAGAGATCAAAGTGGGGCTTACAGTTTTAAGTGTGCTGGAAATAAAATGTTGTCACTGTTAAATGTAGCGAGCTCCCATCGCTGAAGTTTCTGCACAGTAGCTCCTCATGTTGCTGAGGGACCAAATATCATAACCTGCAAGCTATGCACCAGGCATGGATGCTATGTGAGGGTGCACTCCTCCTTATAGCCAAAGCTGGGAATGCTACTGGAAGGTCCTGAACTGGAGCAGGGGTTGCCAGCCATACACTATGTGAGGATCAGGCTCCACCTAGTCCTTGCTCTTGTAATGAGGTGCAGGCAGCTGATATTTGTAGAAAAACAGGAAAAAAGCTTTTTGTTTTGGAAAGGGGCATAAAGGAAGGCCCTATGCAACACCACACTTTGCCTATGATGTGCCCAAACTAGCCAGAGATTGCAGGGTGAAAGGATCAAAATAATTACCTTCTGGTAGGGAACCATTTGGATCATGACTGACTCTCTCAGATGCACAAAGTAAACTGGTATGCCTGTTCATTAGAGATGCAGCGAATTTAAATTCTGTCCATGAAGGGTGCACTTAGCATTGTCACTCTGCTACATGAAGTGGGCAATGCAAAAGGCTCACTTCACCTTGTAATTATTACTTCATATCATTCCACCTTAACACGAGGTTAGGCGAAGTGACAACAGTACTGGCAGCCCTTCACACACACAGGCACCAAAATTAATGTGCATCCCCAAAATGCTCATGTATTGTCTCCAGAAAACTCCCCAGTGCTAACGAAGTGTAATAAGAGCACAAGAAATTCAAAGTCTTCCAAAATTAATAGCACACTCAGACATCATATGTGCCATATTCACACACAGTCTCCAGAATTAATGTGTACCCCAAAATGATACTGTCTTGTGTCTAGAAAATTCCCCAGTGCTGACAAAGTGAAATGAGAGCGTAACAAGAAATGCAAAGTCTCCCAGAATTAATGGTGCATTCTGTTATGTGTTCAGTGGTCACACACAGTCACCAGAATTAATGTGCTTCCCAAAAATGCTACTATCTTATGCCCAGAAAATTCCTGAATGCTGACAAAGTGAAATGAGAGCGTAACAAAAAATGCAAAGTCTCCCAGAATTAATGGTGTACCACAAATGCACAGACAGATTAAGATTGAGCTGCACACTCAAGATATGCAGAAGCAGAGGCACAACAACACCTAACCAGTGCTCACAAGTCACAAATCCAAATCTGGAAAATAATACATTTTGCCGGTTTGGGTGGGGGTTAGTGCATGGCAGTAACAGTTCACTACCAGTAAAGATACCACAAAGCAGTATAAAAAATTCATTCAGGTGTGGTGGATAGCAGGTTCACACTGCTTCAATTACTCTGTGGCATAATAAAAGGTGTCTGATTTAATGGCTTGCATCCCACACACACTCACACACACTACAAGTAATGCGTAGCAAATTGAAAACCTTTAGTAATATAGCCAAATGTTTTAAACAAACTGAAATTATACACTGCTGCACAACAACAATCAGCAAAATAATTTCAAGAATTACTGAAAATATTACTGTGTGTACATTAACACAGTTATACAAGAGAAATATAACCAAAACAGAAAGACGTCCTTTTTCTCCCAGTTAATCTATTTACATTACACTACATATATGCCCCTCCCCCAAAGCACACTTCAGTGTACACAGACTGACTGTTCTAAATTAACATTTAAAATCTACACACAAACAAAAAACACTCAGTGATATGGGCACAGGAGGGTTTTGTATAATCAATGTACTACATTGTGAGCAAAAAAAAGTAATTAAAAATAATACTTTTAACACCTTTTAGTGGATCTGAATCACAGAGCTCTGAGAGGAAATTGTCTCTGTCTTCCATTACACACACACAACACAGAACTGAGGCTGTGCAGAACAATCTAGAGCCATGTGACCTGCAATCCCATAAAGCACTGCAAAATTTGCTTTTGGAGCTCAAAAATAAGTCAAAATTAAGCGAAGTACATTGATTTCAATGTACTTCGCCTTAAAACTATTGGAGAAGTGGTTTGGGGAAGGCAGAATAACACAAAGTCATTGTTTCCAATGGACTTCGTGTTTCCCATTATGATGCGAAGTACTCCACTTTGTGTTGTGGAATACTTTGCAGAGTCTGCGTTACTCTGAGAACCACTTTGTGGAAAATTCTGCCACTTCACCCACCGCTACTGGTCGTAGCTGGTGGCTAAACACTGGCAGACCAAAAAGATTTATGATCATGCATCATCTTACCAGATCATGGAGAATACCCATTTGTGATGACTTATGGGCACTTGAAAGGTTGCAGGGGATAATGGTGGTTGGTTCAGAGTAGCTGACATGTGAGAAATAATCTGTTAGCCCTAATTTAGAAACTGCATACCTATCTGTAATATTCTCAGTGAACCCTGTAGCTCTGTAATTCTATAGTGAGGATTAATTGTGATGCTTTCTGGAATTTTGTCAAGACTTTGCAGTTCTTTCATAAATTGTGAAGCAGTATACTGTGCTAACTGAGAGTGAATAATTGGCTGGGGTTCCTCAGAGAACTTTTGGCTGAAACACACATTTTTTTTTTCCAGCATTATTAGAAAGTCTTCTTTTTCAGTTTGCAGTTTTACATCTGGTAAAATATATTACATTGTTGTATACAATTAATTTATTTGAGGGCCATTAATGAATGAGGAGGACATAACAAAACCTTCTAAAAAGGAGTGTAAAAAGCTTCTGGGATGGGATGGTAAGGAGGTTGCAGCATTTGCTTGCTTCTACAATGTCTGACTCAGCAAAACCTGGTTAATGAGGCAATTTAGTTTGTGAGCCCTCATTTAGAAACAGCATACCTGTTTGTAATATTGTAATTGAACCCTGTAACTCTGTAATGAGAATTAATTGTGATGCTTTTTTGGGGAATTTTGACAAGACTGCTGTTACATTTATACATTTTGAAGCAGCATACTGTGCTGAGAGTGAATAACTTACTAGGGTTCCTCAGAGAACTTGTGGCTAACACACAATGGTTGTTTTTTTCAGCATTATTGGAGAGTCTTCTATTTCATTTTAAAGTTTTACATTTGGTAAACTATATTACATTGTTATACACAAATAAGTTATTTGGGGGCCATTACTGAATGAGGAAGATATAATAAAACTTCACTGACCTATGCAGCCAGTATAGTATTTTGCTTGTGCAACAGTGTTCATTTGGTTTTGACTGTTCGCACTCTCTATTCCAGAGGAATTACCACCCTGTAGGGTTATGAAGGCAAGGAACTCTCTGAGAGGGTTCCACCCCTAGAGGTGTCACAGGACGGTTCCTGTGGCTAAAGGTACCTTAGGAATCTCACCTTCACGTGATGCAGAGCACCTTGCAGCAGCACTAGTATGGAGCTCCCACCTTCCACCTTCTACCTCCGCTTTTAAATACTTTATTGGGAGAGCTACATTTTAAAATCTGATTCAACAAGACCTCCTGCCTTCAGGGATCATTCTTCCATTCATATTTGCATCACATTTGGCTTCCTTGCTGTGACAGATGCTGATATGAGGCAGGCCCCGATCAAATACACGCCGCCTACTACCCCAGAGAAAATGCCTAAAAAAACAAGGGCTGAAGGAACGCGACTACTAAACTGAGTCCCTCAACTTCTTCTGCAATCCCTCTGACAGAGGATCACTTCCTTCAAGAACTCATGCCATTTAGGGAAACTTTGGCTGACATCACCACTGAGCTAAAAACTATCAGGGGAGACCTTATGACCCTCACGAGGAGAGCAGGAGACACGGAGGCCCTCTCAGCATCCCTGGAAACTTGAAGAGTTAAAATGGAACCTAAAATTGTGCAGCTTCGCCAACAAATTCACAAGCTGCAACTTAAAACTGAAGACCTTGAGGGAAGAAGCCGGAGAAATAACATTTTGATAATAGGGCTACAGAGGGCGGAGGGCTTCTGTTATCCTTTTTCCAATACATACATTCTATTATCTCTAAATTTATTTGGCTAGGCAAACACCCCAGACGATCTTTTCTTAAACTTAGTCTTTCCAAAGAATTAGGATGTCTCTGTCTCCCTAACTTCCTATTATATTATTGAGCCAGCCATTTATCTACTTCTGGAAGATGTTTTTTTGTCATTGATAATGTACAAGCCTCATTTGGCTTCAAATAGAAGACCAACTTTTGAGTGCACTCAATTTGGATTCTTCTATCATTTTCTATTAATCAAGATCAACACTTCCAGTTCCACTACAAAACTAGGACACTAGAACTTCCATTAAAGTTCTCTCTCAATGCTGGGCCTACTTTAAGATCTCCCTTAAGCATGATTTGGTTCAATCTCTTCTCTTCAATCCTAACATAAAGATAGATGAAGCGTGTCTTTCTCCCAACTGGCTTCCTCATGTGCAGGGTGTCCTGGTGGAAAATCTTTTCTCTCATGATTCCCTTCTTTCTTCTCTTGAAATCCTCACCAAATTCAAAATCCCCCAGAAATATGTTTTCAAAATGTTCCAGTTGAGGCATCTGCTTGGATCTTCTTTTGGAACCATCCCTCGACCATCTCAAGCTAGACCCATATTGGTCCAATTGCAAGACTACTCAGTCAAGCCCCACTGTGTCTCTGCGATATACACCTTTCTTCTAATGTATAATTTCCCAGACCCTCTGCCAGGCTCTAAGGTCTGGATCTCCCTGCTACCTGACATAGCCCCTAATTGGGTCCAAATCTGGAAGGATCTTTATAAATACTGCACCCAGGACAAACTCAGACTTACCCAATGTCATATTTTAAATAACATGTTTTATACTCCTGTCACACTTGCCAAATTGGGTAAACTCCCCAACTCCACTTGCACCAGATGTAGTAAAGCAGAGGGGAACCTTGTGCATGTATTCTGGCAATGTAAAAAGGTTGCCCCCCTCTGGCTAATAGTACAATCTTAACTAGACCCTATGTTAGGATTAGAAGATCTTTTCACTGTTGAAATATGTATATACTGGGTATGTTTTCCAACATTAGGGTTGAGGAATGTAAATTCCACATGGCAATAATATCAATAGTGGTCAAAAAACTTCTGCTCAAGCATTGGATGGATCAGCTGGTTATATCATATATTGAATGATTGAATGATCTATCAGTATGTTTTAGAACTGAACATTTGATTGCTAGCTTTCATAATAACCTGAAGTCTTTTGACAGAAAGTGGGGCAAATTATATGCTTTATATCTACACTAGAGCTAGTTAATGTGTATGTCTTTAACTCCCTAGGGTTGTAACCAAGGTTTTTATATTCCTACTTCTGCAATATTTTCATAGGCACACTCCAGGGGATGATGTGGGGAGGGTGGGGGGAAGGGGTAGTGAATTATGTATAGGTTTTCTGGATGTTGTTCATCCTCATATAATACACCTGGTACTGAATGTATGTTTTTTTATAAAATCAATGAATATTTTTGAATAAAAAGAAAAGGAATCCTCCTAAGGAGAGAGTGCTGCCGCTGGAGGAGGAGGGGAGGATGCTGGGGCCAAGAAAAAATGCTTCACAGTGAGGCTAAGAGGAACTGCTTATATAGCTCAGGAAGTGGGAATGGCTGGCTACTTGGCCACTGAACTCCTGGCAAAGCCTTGCCAATTCAATGATCTATTCAGCCAGTATAGTGTTATGCTTGTGCAACTGTGTTAGTTTGGTTTTGGCTGTTCACATCCTCTATTCTGGAGGAATTACCACTCTGTAGGGGTACAAAGGCGAGGAACTCTCAGAGAGGGTTCCACACCTAGAGGTGCCACAGGACAATTCCCATGGCTAAAGATACATTAGGAATCCCCAAAAGAAATGTAGTACCATCCCCAAAAAGGAGGCAACTTGAAGCATATGAACAAGCAGTAACTATGACACAGGAGCAGTAACTGAAATGTAGAAGTGGAGAAGCACAGGCAGTTGAAAATACATGAGATGTTCAGTTGGATAATGTAATGTAATAAATACTCAGGCTTGCACAGCATGATACTGATGGATTACGTTGAGATTAGGGGAGCCCCTAAGGAGAGAGGGAATGGCAGGACATCCTTCACCTCCATCCAACAGTGGAACCTACCTGAAGAGACTAGGTGAAACAACTAAGCTAACTAAGTGTTATGACCTGAGGCAATGGAGGAGAGGAAGAAAACCCTATAAGGAGGAAATCTCTGGGGATCCAAGGCCTAGGTTGCCTTCCCTCCAGGCTTGGGATAGTTTAGTTAGTGATGGCTCTGCAGGTGCAATTTGGAAAACCCAATTAAAGGGAGGTGGAAAATATTCCAATTTGGAGGAATGCTCTCACTCAAACCCTCTAGCGGGAATGCCATGGAAGGTTGTGAGAAAACTCTGCAACAATACGTGCATTCAAGGCACAGGAGAAGAGCAGTAACTGCTGAGGTACTCACCTGGCCTACCCAACCTAAATCAAACCAGGTGAATCTGAGGCAGTTGAAGGGAGAATGCGGTGAGGTGCCTCACTAGAGAAACCATTAAAGTCAATGGCTTACCGTTATAGTGGAACACTAGAGCCAAAGGAGATTGTCATAACCACCCTTCACCGCTAGTCTTAATTTCTACACCAGGAGATGCTGTCATGTAACAGGCAGCTAAAGCCAAGCCTAGGGTGAGAACATTCTCAGATAGGGGCCAGGTGAGAAGGATCCCGCCACAAGTTGGACACACGCAACATGAGGACTAAATGCAGAGTGAGACCGTCGGCTGCAGGAACCCTGCACCAGAATAGAATGGCTGGCATGCCCCAGAAATTGACTGAGAGCTGAAGAGCTGGTGAGCTGATGAGCATGGTGTGCTGAGATCATAATGAGCATTGAGTGCTGAGATATTGCAAGTTTGAATGTAGATTGAGTGCAGCAGAATCCCAGAGGCTGAAGCTGAGGGGATGGCAGTATATATGACGCAATGGTTTGCATGAGCAAGGAGCAACAGTTATGTAAGCAAGTGTGGACCTGCACATAGGTCAATAAGTGGTAGTAGTGATAGGTGGACCTGCATAACATACTATTTAGCAATTAAACAGCACTGAACTGGGGGCAAGCCAGCCAGACATGAATGGCCAAATCAAGGTAACAAACACTGAGGATTTTCAATGGTGAGGCAAGATTTAATAACAAGCTATATTAACAGCCTCAGCAGAAGCTTAGTTGGCTGACCTCAGAGTTGTAACTGCAATGAATCATGTAGACAAATGCTTTGAAAGTAGGCATAGCCAGGCAGTGCAATGAAGCTGCAAGTAGAATGAGACCAGAAATGAGCAGCACAGCTAGAGTCAAAGTAAACTGTGTCAGGTGAAAAGAACTGAGTATGCAACATGGAGCAGCTATGGTTGAGCTGAAACACACAGACAGTGATTACAGTTGCATTGCAATAATATGTGTGTGGTGAGTACAGTGTAAAAACACAAACACTGGATACAATAGTAATTAAAGCAAACAGCAACAGTGGCTGCAGCTGTAGGTAACTGAAATCAGTAGCAGGAGCTCTGTAGCAGAATGCTAGGAGCTTAGAAACAAAGCCCCTCAAAAAGACAAAACCAAAACACAGCAAAACAGAAAACAAAGAAAGGCACAAAAACAAGAAACACAAAACACAGGGAAACACATGACCGGAAGAAAGATATAAACCATGAGCAGGAGAACAAGCACCGAAGTCCAGGAGACACACACAGAAACAGCAGGCGTGGTGGTGGTGGGGGAGAGTTAGGCCGTAGCCAGCTCAGAGGACAAACCAACATAGCCTCCAGCTGCAAAGAAAAAATGCTTCAAACAGTGAGGCTGAGAAGAACTGCTTATATAGTTCAGGAAGAGGGACTGGCTGGCTGCTTGGCCACTGAACTCCAGGCAAAGCCTTACCAATTACTAATAGAGTCAGATGAACTAATAAAACAAACCCGTTACACTAGCACAGAGATGGAGATGGAGAGAGAGAGAAAGAGAGAGAGCGAGAGAGAGAGAGAGAGAGAGAGATGAAGACAGAGATAGAGACACAGAGAAACCGAGACAGAGACAGCGAGAGAGAAAAGATGAAGTCTGGTGACCTTATAAATTTTAAATGCCAAATCTGGAAAAAGAGTCCAAATGAGAGTATTTCTTCTGCAGACATTTTACTTGTGCAAGACACTGTTTTGGTTTAGTAATTGTCCTTCTGCAATATTGTTTCTGAAATGTTTATGTAAAAATATGTACATTAAGAAATTTGCACTTGCATTTATAAATACGAAAGACACTGGATCATGTTGGCCCTTTCTTTAATCTAAAATGCTGTTTTAGACTTTTTGCACCCAGCAGACTTGTAATGCTGATCTGGCCTTAGCTCAGGAGTCTTGTTATAGCAGTCTGAGAGCATTTATTTGTTTGAGATTTAAAGTTTGCATCTGACTCATACCACTGGGGTTCCTTTCTGTGTTGCTAGAGCATCAGGTCTAAATCCTCTTACTGTTGGAAGTGTCAGTGTGATGTAGCATAGGAAAATAAACTAACCAGGACCAGCAACAACAGATTAACCTGGCTCAGTATCAGTCAATATGCATCTGTATCCAAGTCCCCCTGGACAAGGCTGAAAAGTGGTGATATTCCTAGCCTCCATTCCCAGTCAACAAAAGCAAACTAAATTAACTTTCTTATCTACACTGCAATCCCTTTTTATGTTGTCTTGCATGCACAGTGTAGACACATATTGTGGTAGTGTGATGTGGAGTAGCAGATTTTGGAGGTGCAGTTCTGCTTCAGCCAATGGTGCCACTACTTTTTCCAGCCAGGCTTTGTGGCACCAGTGGCATAGCATGCTGTCTATCATGGCAGTTGAGAAGCCTGCCACCAACTTAAAAGAAATTCACCGCTGCAATCAGGGAGTGACCCTTAATTGGAGAATCAGCTGTTTTTGCTGCTGGGGTGGTTCCTAATTGCAGCAGCAAATAAACAGCTTGTTTTTGACAATGGGGATGGGGGGTGTGGAGACATCCAGCAATGAAAGTAGGCACACAAGATTAACAGATGCTTCTGTTTTTTTCTCCTTCTTTCTTCCTCTCCAGTCTTTAGTGATCTGATTGGACAAGACGGCGGTGACGGGGTTGAACAAGCCTACCTCTTCTCGATCCACTGTGACATTTCCAAATAGTTGCAGCAGCTGGAAGGAGTTTCTTTATTGCTGGGGATAGACTGAAATCCTATGTCTGTCCAAGGATTCAATTATCAAACTGCTGCAGACTGAGCTTGATCATTCCTACGACATGACTACAGCTGATCTTTTCTGTTAAACGTGAATTATTTTGATACAGGTGAACTTCTCCAATGTCAGCTTGTGAAACGTAAATGAGAATTAGCATGCTCCACTGTCACCATTCCCCATGGGCCAATCAGCTCATACTATGCAAATGAACCCACCCATGATGTCACTAGCTCCAACCCCAGCATTTGTAATTGCCTTTGCTGACTAACCAAAATTGCCTGTGTCTAACATGCCATGACTGTGCTATGTATTTACTTGATCTGGCTGCTGTTTGCAGTTTGTTTGTATCTGTATGGCTAATTCTATTTTTCCTTGATTTAGCGTTTTTTATTAATGTTACTTTCATGGTGCTACACCCCCCTTATGGCTACAAATACTGAGTGCTGTGTTAAAACAATGCAGGGGTGCCCCCCAAACCCACAACAGTCACCTTACTCATTCTAACTTGCCTGGGATTATACACATTGAATGTTTCATTGCCAAGGTGTGCATATTTGTGGTCAATTTGGTATTTGACCTCTCTGCTTGTGAAGTTTGCTGCCATCTTCTAAACTGTTTTTTGGGCCCTGTAATATAATGTGTTTTCGTGTTTTTCATCTGCTGTCCCCAGTGAATGAGCTGTGCTCTCCAATTTGCCATCTTCGCCTGGCGACTTGACCAGTATGATTCCGGTACGCAGTACAAGTCGGGAGTCAGTGATGCTACCCTTGTCAGGCTGGACTGAACCAAGATAGGAACCATGTACTAACAGTGGGGAAAAACAGTGAAGCAGATGGTGGTTTAGTAATGCATCCGCCCTCACCCCACCCATTTTTCTTATCTCTCTTGTGCTGCCTGTGTCCTCCTTTACTTTACTCCTGATGATGGCTGCTTGTCCAGCCTGTCCTAACTCTGCCTCTGTGCCAGTATGCAGCTGTAAAGTGCTGCTGGTTCACTCTCAATGGGTCTCAGCTGGCATTTCCATTGCTTTTCTGTGCCAGGCTTCAAAGCGAGGGACATTGTGTGCGGTTAATTAAATCAACTATTTCACTTCTGGATATGCCATATATGTTATATTTTCTATTGGTTTTTGCACAGTTACTCAGCATCCATTGTTTTCACATTTTTCAGAGTGGAGAGAAAGCTTGCAGAATTTAGATTGACCACACTTCGTGACCCTCCAGCAAGTGGTGAGTCTTTGGTTGAGGGTCACATGCCATGGACAACTCAATTTTTTTTCCTAATGTTGTCTCTGATCTGAAAAAAAATCACAAACACTGTATACTAATTTAGTATTCAAAGTACAGCAGGAAACTAAAACATAAGTGGCATATGCAAAACTCAAATGCTTGATTTTATTCGGCAATGCCATGTTTCAGTGCCAAAGGTGGATTGCCATCTTTCCACAGAGCACTACTGATGTGTTTTCATTGCTGCAGTAACTGTGCAGTATAGTACAATAAGTATGCTGATGCTGGGAAATAGTGACCAGAATGTATGCCACCTAAATTATACATTCAATAGTATGTGAGAGTACTTCATGATGAACCATGTGACAGGGCTCTGTTTCAAGTATACAATAATGACACAAGACAATGTAATACAGCATCTGTGTATTAGGGAAGCATGCCTGTCCATGTGTACTTCTAACTCTGCACTGCCCTGGCATGAGTGGAAAAGAAGTTCAAATTCATTATGTGTATAGTTATTATTTAATATTTGGGTCTTTAATGCTTGGGACTGGAAAATGGAGTTCCCACTAGGAATGGTATTAGTTTGAGGTTGAAGTGCCACCTATGAACATTCTGTATATGAACAACTATAATAACAAAAACAATGTTTTTTTCTTAAGTTTCATCCAAATATCATTGGGTCTATTTATTCTGATACAGTTCATATAAATATTTTTTTTGAATAAGACATGCATCATTCATGTGACAGTTAACCCTCAAACTATACAAGCTTCACTACTGATGCAGCTTCCCAGTCAGTACAGTAGGTGTGAGTGGGTGTGCATGGTTGTTGTGGGTATGTGTGTGGGTATGTATGAGCGTGTGTGTGTGTGTGTGTTGTCGTGTGTTAGGTGTGTGAGTAGGTGTGTGTGGGGTTGTGATCGATGTGGGTTGGATGGTGGGAGTCCATAATATTATCATAATTTACAGTACTTTCCTGTCTTGGATAATGTTGAAAGTACTACTCTTACTTTCTAATCTGTGTTTGGTATCAGTGATGCCCTCTTACCCTGACATAAACAAAGCCTAGACATGGCAGGTGCTGACTCCCAATATGCAAGCAGATGCCATATGAAATCAATGGGAGTTCAATAAAAGTAATGCCCTCTCTAATCATAAATAGCATTGGGATTGCCTGTGACTTTTTTTGAAAAGATACTTCAGCTTTTTCTAGTACCATTCCAAAACATGCAGCTATACAGCTGGCACCATACAGCTTCTGAAGTTAGGTGGTGAGGCATAAATGCATACCATTCATGCCTTCATTTTTTTTCTTTGGGTTCTGATATCTGTAACTGCCAAGCCAGCTCCCTACACCCATTGCTAACTAGAATGTAGCACAAAATAATTACAACTGTATAGACACTGACTGCAAAGTGATGACTTGTTGAATCTCCCTGCCATTACTTTCTCTCTCTAGGCTGACA
Source organism: Neoceratodus forsteri (assembly GCA_016271365.2). NCBI lineage: Eukaryota > Metazoa > Chordata > Ceratodontiformes > Ceratodontidae > Neoceratodus > Neoceratodus forsteri. The sequence continues at coordinate 1,134,723,432 of CM028130.1, forward strand.
ATGGACATGTGTCTACCACCCTGCCAGTACTGTTTCTTACATGTGGTCCCTCCCTTTCACCTTTTTTGTTTAACTGAGCAGAAATATATCTATTTATGATAGTTCCTTTTTCCATGCTCCTTGTTTTTTTGTTCTTATTAAAAAATGTTTTTATTGGAGTAAAAACTCACACATTAAATATATGCATAACATGTACACATCAAATGTATACCGCTGTGAACCACTGGGCATGCAGCCCTACTGAGCTGTCAGTCAGCGGGCGGCAGGCTGGTGGGGTGCTGCCACCCAGCGGCTGACAGGGGGGGAGCAGGGTGGTGGGGCTCAGTGGGTGGGTGGGTAGGAAGGGCAGTACACTAGACCACCAGGGTAGTAGGGGTATTTTACGAGTTACAGATGCCTGTGATCAGGCAGTGATTGGTTGACTGGACAACCAGGGATATTGGATGTGGGGGGGGTTATATTACTGATGCCTGCGATTGGGCTGAGTGCGGTCCACTGGACCACCAGAGATATAGGACAGGGGGCTTAATCTTCAAGACAAATGCCCGCGATCGGGTACATAGAGGTCCACTGGACCACCAGGGATATTGGACAGGGGGGATTTCACTACACGGATGCCCGCAATGAGGCCTGTGGGGGTGCCGCCAGGAGCGGCAGGAACTCAGGTTGCCACATACAGGTGGCAGCTGCCGTGTTGTGCCCTTCAATGCGGCAGCTTACCTGTGGGTGGCCATCACTTGTTCCTTTTTTTGGGGGGCTTAATTTTGTGCAGGCGCAGGTAGGGGTTGAGCATGCATAACTCTGCACATGCCGGGCTGAATATTGGACTGTGCAGGTTATGCATGGGCACCCCCCCCCCCCACCTGTGCCTGCATACATTACTGAAGCGCTCTGGCGCATTGGGATTTGTGCTGTGTACTTTTCCCTTTTGAATATCGCACCGTGGCACATCAGTGAGTTGTGCATGGTGCAACACTGTTGCACCATCCGCAACCCTTTTGAATATCTGGGCCTATGACTTCAAGCAGGGAGAAAGCAACAGGAATAGATGAACTGTTCAGGGGCAAAGAGGATCCTGTTTTCATGCAGATGACCTCTGTATTAAATAATAGGGAGGAGGAATACATAAGTAATGTAAAAAAAAGCAGGACTGTGTCTAAATGTTATGTTTCTTTAAAGTTCTTCTGAAGGTGTCAGCTTCTCTTTAATGTCATGTTAATGTCTTTTTTAGTCATTCTGTATGGGTACAATGTTCCATAATGTATACCACTAGTGGGTTCCACTAAGTCACTTCAACAACAGAGTTGTCAAAATCCATTATGTCAACAGGCACAATGCCGACTGTCAGCATTGTGCTGTCAGAAAATCACTTGGTTTTATTTTTGTAGCAGGCTCTGCCCTCCACACTCCACGATTTCTAAAATAACCAACTCCAAGTTAAACTTGATTTGTAGAGTGGTAGAAACAATAGACAATGCAGCGTTAGTGTATAGTAGGACCATAACAGCGACCATATCAATTTCGTCACTGTGATGGTCTTCGAAGTACTGTTTTTGCTGTTTCGATGGTACACCCCCCACCCCCCGGTGGGTGATTAACATAACTCCGGGAGTGCCTTATTATAATTATTTATTTATTTGTTTGTTTGTTTATTTATTACAGTCTTGGATTACAACCTTTGAGCTAGGAGCTCATTTATAAAGGTTCCACCTCTATTTGAAACACAACAATACACATAAGAACAGACCTAATTCCAGAAAGAGCATTAAGATAAGACAGACATAGAATTATGCAGCACATCAAATAGAAGCAATTATCTTATCTATGGTTTGTAACTGTTTTGAGTTAAACATAGCTCTAAGAGCAGTTAAGAAATCAGGTAGCAGTTCAGAAAATACAGTATGTACACAGTTAAATCATCAGGGTTGCAAAACAACTTAGTAAGTAGTGGCATTAGTAGTATGCTTATTAGTAGTATGATTATAAAAATGAGAGTTTTTAAACAGAGTCATTCTAACATACTAACATACTATTTGCCAGCAGATTAGGCCTTATGGTCTATCGAGTCTGCTCGAACCTTAGTTCCTTAGTTGGGTGCCGAGGACCTCCCATCCCTTGTGCTCCAGAAACCCCTATCATCCATCCCCACCCCCCTGGGACAGGCCATCATCTGATACATTCCACTTTCTGGGTCTGTCCCACCCTCTCTTGAAGCTCTCCACTGTGAATCTCTGAACCAGCTCACCGGGCAGTGCATTCCAAGGGTCCACCACCCTCTCAGTGAAAAACCTCCTCCTCTCCCCCCCCCACCCTTCCACCTTCCAACTTCAAACCATGCCCTCTGGTGATACCTCACTGCATTAGTCTAAAGATCCCTCCATATTTACCCTATTTATTCCCTTGAGGTACTTGAAGACCCCAATCATGTCCCCTCTCCTCCTCTCCTCCAATGAAAACAGGCAGAGCTCCTCAAGTCTGTCCTCATCGTCAAATCCCAGCCCTCGTATCATCTTAGTTGCCCTCCTTGTACCCTCCAGGAGCTGTATGTCCCTCTCAGTTTTGGTCTCCAGTACTGTACACAGTACTCAAGGTGTGGTCTAACCAGTCCATTGTACAGTGGCAGAATCACTTCCTTGCTCCTAGAGGTGATCCCCTTGTAATGCATCCCAACATCCTGTTGCCTTGCTAGCCACTCTCCTGCACTGCTCAGGTTATTCATAAATGCATCCGCATGACCCTAGGTCTTTTTCCCCTACTGGGGCCTCCAGTGCCTCCCTCCCAGGGTGTACCTGTGTTTAGGGTTTCCCCAACCAAGATGCAACACCTTGCACTTGGTGATATTGAAATTTAATTTCCATGTGTGAGCCCAACTTTCCAGGGTGTCCAGGTCCCCTTGCAGGGCCAACCTCCCCTCTTCTCCCTCAACTACTGCTCCCATCTTAGAGTCATCAGCGAAGAGATTCATTTCACACCCTATCCCCTCCCTGATGTCCGATATGTATGCATTAAACAGGATCGGACCCAGGACCGAGCTCTGTGGTACCCTACTACCAACATCTCTAGGGTTCGAGAGCTCCCCACAGACCACTACTCTCTGGGTGTGTCCAGCTAGCCAGTTTTCAATCCATCTGACCATCAAAGGGCCTACTCCTAACCCCATCAGTTTCTCCACCAGACCATTGTGGGGGACAGAGTCAAATGCCTTGCTGAAGTCCAAGAATAATACATCCACAGGCTTTCCCCTGTCCAGTTCTGATGTTACCCATTCTCTGTGTAGTATTTGATTAGACTACATATATTTATTTATTTATTTATTTAAATTTTAATGATCAGGTGGTCCCTCTGGGAAAGTCAAGTCCATTTTTCAGGGACGATCCAGGGAATCAAATGTTCCAAGCATAAGAAAACAGTACAGATACAGATAACTATGTACAACTATTGCACAGTTACATATATGTTTACATAAGATTAACATAAGCCTAATGGAATGTTTAAAGCCAGTCAGAAAACTCTTATTTCACTAACCAATTTTACAACAGGAAAACTACAAGCTCCTTCCCCTTGTCGGCTGATACAGTACCTGCAGGAGTTCAAAACAGCTAAAACTTATTACCTGCTTTTTACATATCAGTTTTTCTTGCAGGGCTAAAAGTACAGATAACACTTTTGTCATCCCAAAGAATTGGCAAGCATATTGGTGCTGTGTGGAGACATTCTCCCCTTGGACAAAATGTTTGCATTTTCCTTGCAAAACTGTGCATTTGGGAACTTTTGGAGTAATGGCTACAATTTATTTCAGTCTATGAAAATTTTTGCTGCTGAGGCCCATAGTTAGTAGCAGACTTGAAAAACCAGCTAAGCTTGTCTGAAACTGGCAATGTGATAGCCTCAGGCAAAAAGTCAAAATGCTGCCTGTCCTGAGGTTGCATCAAAGGAATGAAGTGAGTCTGAGAGAAGGTTTGGTGGTGGTGGTGGGGGGCGGGGCTGGAGATTACAAACACAAAACATTTTAGATCCGAACAGCTTTTTTGCAGTTTATCTTTTTACTAAAGTTTTCAGCTAACACATAAAATTGTGTTTATATGTACAGTTACAGTGTCTCTTGTGGTTATAAGTGTGCATTTCATGAGTTCTCTGAATGAGAGAACTGCAAAGCAAAGCTGAGTAGTTCTAGCACACAATGGACTTGAGAAGAAACTCTTGTAGCCACAAGAGACAGGAACTGTATATATAAACATATTATTTCATTTTATTTCATTTTTATTTATTTTGTATACTGGAAGACGTGAGCATTTGTCCATTTTCACAAGTGTCCAGTGACAAACAAGACTTATGAATAGATAGCAAAATCTAGGGTAACAAAACATAGAGGTGCTAGCATAGCATCAAGAACATTTCCAAGCATAATTATCAGAGAAGTTAAGATTTAGAACATTTTTAAATAAAACCATGGGTTCTAAATAAAATCATGGGTAAAAAAACACAAAGGTAGTATCATAAGGTCAAGAGCATTTGCATACATATCTATCAGAAAGATAGCACTTTAGCGAGTTTGACACCTATGTATGATAGGGCACATTTTCTTGGTTAGTGTGACAGAAGAGAATTGAGAAGGAGTGACCTGAAGTAAGTCTGGTAGTCCTAGTATTTTATATTGTATCTGTATATTACAGTGCAACCCACTTAAATGCATACCTGATAAATGCATAGCCTGCATATAGGCATAGAAATTTCCAAGTCCTGATTTTTTCGCAATACTTCCTATGTAAAATAGACTTGTTAAACACATGTAAGGCTCCCTTTTAAATGCACATTTTCCCTTCAGTTTTGCTGTTCGAGTTTGGATTGGCTGTCCCAGTTTTAATGACACTGCCTGCAGATGCCTTACTAATTAGCAATTACTCAGCATAACAGAGGGGTCAGACCCCAACAGACCTCTCTTCTTCATCTTTCTTCCCCTCCTCGTCCATTACCTGCCTTAACCCCTGATGGGGACTCTAAGCTCCACCAGAATGTTAGCTCTATGAAAGCCTCACCTCTTCACCACCTGTCTTTATTATCTCCTTTCCTACTTCCCTTCACTACTACACTCTAAGCTAGCCTTGCTCCACCCCCTGGCAGGATTCCCCAATCCTCCTACCCTTTCACCCCACTCTACTTTGCTCCTTTTACCTCCCCTACCCTGCCCATAATCTTCCCCTGGTTGGATTCTTATTATCCTAAATGATTGCATCTGGATATTCCACTTACCTCTCTTTCTTTCCCTGCCTCACTTCCCTCTCCCTCCTCTCTTCCCCCTTCCCTTCCACCATTCTCAGCTGATTGAATCTGGCTATATCTCTCATTTCCCTCTCCCCTCCTCACTCCAGCCTTACCCTTCTTCTATTACTTAGCCCCAGTTCTGGTTAACCCTAATCTACTGCACTTGTAGTCAAACTTTACACTTCTGTTATACCTTAGCTAAATTGAGCTGTCTGTGTTACCCCCCCCCCCACTGGCCTACTCTGGATTATAGTTATATGCCACTTACCTTTAAAAGTTAGTTGTGCAATTACATTTGTCTAGTTCTAAACTATCATTGTACCCATCAAGTGCAAAACTATTAGCATTGTACCCATCTAGTTCTAAACTGTTAGCAATTCCACTATTTCATGGCTTCTTTTCAGTTTACTCACTTTTATTTGAATATAATCAAATGTAAATCTTTGTTAGTGTTTCAGATCTCTGTATACTATCTTCATGTTCCCCTTCTCCCAGGTCACACTGGGAGATGAGCAACCTGTTGCTCAGTGTGAGTTCCTGGTGAAACATTTAACTAAATAAACAAATAAATACAATTAATTGTCTGTTACATAGAAACATAGAAGTTGACGGCAGATAAGGACCGAAAGGCCCATCCAGTCTGCCCATTTATTTTTCTACCTTATAAATGTGCCATCGGCCTTTGCTCTGCCAGTGGCCAATCTATTCATAGTCATTTGTATTGCTCCCTTATGCCTCTCCCATGCCTGTTTGAAGCTCTGCACTGTATTCATAGCCACCACTTCTTGTGGTAAGCCATTCCATGCATCCACCACCCTTTCTGTGAAAAAGAATTTCCTCACATTCCCCCTTAACTGGCCCCCCTCTAATCTCATGCTGTGTCCTCTTGTCCTGCTATTTTTCTTATATTTAAACATGTTAGACTCTTTCACCTTGTTAATGCCCTTAAGGTGTTTGAATGCCTCGATCATATCACCTCTCTCTCTCTCTCTCCTTTGCTCAAGGGTATACATATTGAGCTCTGTTAATCTGTCCTCATATGTCTTCTGATGCAGTCCCTGCACCATTTTGGTTGCTCTTCTCTGGACTGCCTCAATCTGGTTAATGTCCTTGAGAGGTGTGGCCTCCAATACTGCACACAGTACTCCAGATGGGGCCTAACCAGTGTCTTGGTAAGAGGATTATTACCTCCCTCTTATAACTTGTGATACCCCTACTAATATACCCTAACACTCCCCTAGCCTTATCTACTGCTTTAGAGGTCTGCTTGGATGATTTCAGGTCATCAGTGATGATGATGCCCAAGTCTCTTTCTTCCTTTGTGACTGCTAGCAACTCCCCTCCCAGACTATAGGTGGCTTCAGGGTTTCTCTTCGCTATAGAAACATAGAAACATAGAATTTGACGGCAGATAAGGACCACTTGGCCCACCCAGTCTGCTCATTTCCCTGCCTATTGGATAAGCTGCAGATTCTAGTTAACCAGCAGCCTACTTCTTTCCTACCCCATCCCCTAGAATTGCCTTATGACTGTCCCATGCATGTTTGAATTCCACCACTGTTTTTGACTCCACAACCTCCTCGGAGGCGTTCAGCCATCCACAACCCTCTCATGAAAAATACTTTATACTACATTACCTCTGAGCCACTCCCCTCATCTTCAAATTGTGCCCCTTGTTCTTGCACACCTCTCTTTTTGAAAGATGCTACCCTCTTGGACTTTGTTGATTCCCTTGAGGTGCTTGAAGTTTCTCATGTCCCCCTCTCCTCCTTTCCTGAGGCTATACATATTAAGCTCCTTTAGTCTATCTTCATATGTCTTCCGGTGCAGACCCTGCACCATTTTAGTTGCTCTCCTCTGGACAGCTTCCATCCTGTCTATGTCTTTCTGAAGACTGGGTCTCCAGAACTGCATGCGCAGTACTCCAGATGAGGTCTGACCAGCTGTCTGTACAGAGGGATAATAACTTCCTGTTTTCTACTGGTGATCCTCCCTATGCATCCCAGTATCCCCAACCCTCATTGCTGCCTCTCTCATTGCTTGCCCACCTTTAGGTCATCTGAACAGACTACCCCCAGGTCCCTTTCCATTTTTGTTGTTGTTAGTATCTCACCCCCCATTGTGTACTCTTCCCCTGGGTTTTTGTTTCCCAGGTGCATTACCTTGCACTTCTTAGCATTGAATCTAAGCTGCCATACATTTGACCATTCCTCTAACCTTGCCAGTCCCTTCTCATCCTTTCCACCCACCTTGTGCATCAACTCTGTTGCAGATCTTTGTGTCATCTGCAAAGAGACATGCCTCCTTCAGTCCCTCTGCAATGTAAACATAAGACATTGAAGACTAGTCTAATATGAACCTCTGCGGTGCCCCACTAGTACCCCTTTCATCAGGTGGACTCCATTTACTATTACTCTCTGTGTCCTATTTTCCAGCCCATTTTTACCCAGGCTGTCATCTTGGGAACCACTCCCAGGCTAGCTAACTTGTACATTTGCATGATTTTGCACTTCTTTGCATTAATGCAAAGATATGTTCATGATTTTGCACTTCTTTGTATTAAATCCCAGTTGCCACTCTTCTGACCATTATGCTTATTTATCCAGATCTCTTCTCATTCTGCCCACCCCATCTGGATCATCTACTCTGTTGCAGATCTTGGTGTCATCTGCAAACAGACAAGCCTTACCCTCTAGTCCATCTGCAAGGTCACTAATGAAGATGTTGAAAAGGACTGGCCCCAGGACTGATCCCTGAGGTACCCTAGCATTGTGACTTGCATCTCTTCTGACTATACCATTTACCACCACTCTCTGTTTTCTGCCCACCAACCAGTTTGCCACCCAGTTGACCAACTTCTGACCCACCTGAGCCTACCCAGCTTATTTATCAATCTTCTATGTGGAACAGTGTCAAAGCTTTGCTGAAGTCAAGGTAGGCGACATCAACTGCCCCTTGGTCCACCACTCAAGTTACCCAGTCAGTAAGAAATCTAAGTATTAGTTTGACAGGACCTTCCTTTATAAACCCATGCTGTCCTGGATCCTGTGCTCCTATGGATTCCAGGTGTTGCACTATCCTTTCCTTAAGGAGTGCAGCCATAATCTTGCCCACTACTGAGGTAAGACTGACTGGTCTGTAGTTCCCCGCCTCCTCCCTGCTACCACTCTTGTGGAGCGGGATCACATGAGCCCTTCTCCAGTCTTCTGGGACCTCTCATGTGCTCAGAGACTCACTAAACAGTTCTGCTAATGGCTCTGCTAGTTCCACCTTTAGCTCCTTAAGTACCATGGGATGTATGCCATCAGGTCCCATTGCCTTATCCACCCTGAGCTTAGCAAGCTCTTGTAGGACCCTTTCTTTTGTGAAGGGACTAGTGCTCACCTCCCTCCCCCCTGTGTCCATGATGCTGAGCTGTGGGCCCTGCCCTACCTTCTCTTCTGTAAATACTGAGCAAAAGTATCTATTTAGAATAGATGCCTTTACAGGGTCCTCCTCCTCACATGCTTCCTTTTCTCCATTAAGCTTAGTAATACCCCCTCTGGACTTTCTCCATCACTAATGTATCTATAGAAAGTCTTGTCACCTTCTTTTACTGTTCATGCTAGTGTTTCCTCAGTTTGGGACTTTGCCTGCCTTACTGCCTTCCCTGCTTCCCTTAGGGCAGTTTGGTATGCCTCCCTATCTTCATCCCGCTGTGTTCCCTTATGTTTCCTGAAGGCCAGCCTTTTGGCTCTGACCTCTTCTGCTACTGTATTTGAGAACCAAAGTGGTTTTCTTCTTCTTTTGCACTTCCTTTTCTGTCTAACACAATGGGATGTTGCTTCAAGTATTGCATCCTTAATACTTGCCCACTTCTATACCCCTTACCTGTGTTTCTTTTTGCCAGAGCTGGTTTAACTCTGTTGGCCATCTTATCCAAAGTCAACTCCTCTGAAGTCCCATATTTTTGCCTTGGAATAGGATGGTTTAGATGTAGTAGCCAATTGAACCATACCATGTGATGGTCACTGGCTTCCAGGTGACCTTCTACCTGGAGATCTGTGATCCCTTCCTTGTTAGTCAGTACTAGATCTAGGATAGCCCTGTCTCTTGTGGGTTGCTGTACCAGTTGTTTGAGGCCCTCCCCTGCAGGAATCCACTATGTGTCTAGTTCTGGCAGATGTTCCTGCTGGTATTGACCAATCTGTATCTGGCATGTGAGGCTCCCATTATCAGAACCTCCCTTTAGCTGTCATGTTTTGTATATCTTCTAACAGTAATGTGTCTATGTCCTCCCCTGGTCTGGGGCCTGTGAGACAACCCCAATTGTTATGGCTGTCCCATTCCTGTTTCCAGGGTGACTCACAGTTCTTCTGGCTCCTTATGTATTCTGAATTTCTTGCTTTGATATTTTCATTGACATACAGACCCTCCCTCCCCCTTTTGCACCTCGGTCTCTTCTGAACAATACATAGCTAGGTATGGAAGTTTCCCAAGTGTAGTTACTAGTAAACCACATCTCACTAATTACTACTATGTCCAGTTTAGCCTCTGACATTATTGCCTGCAGGTCTGGGATCTTATTTCCCAGGCTGTGAGCATTGTGTACATGATTTTCCATTGGCCAGATTTTGATGTGTTAGTTGTTGGGTGAGGTTTGGCATTACCCTGTTTGGTCTTATGGGGAGACAAACCTTTTCTTACCTGGTGATGCAAATGGGCACCAGAACTTGCTGAATCCCTGTTTGACCACTAGCTGAGGGGAGGGGTGTTCTTCCAATCGACGATGGAAGTTGCTGCACCCCTCTCCCATTGCTAGTTTAAATATTCTGCAAAGATGTCAAACTTCTGCCTCAATGCACTGACTCCCTCCTTAGTCAGATGCAGTCCATCAAATTTAAAGAACTTTCACTCCCAGAACTGTTGCCAGTTTCCTACAAATCTGTGTCCTTTTTCCATGCAGCAGCCCTTGAGCCATGTGTTTAGCTCCCCTATCTCCCCTTCTCTGACCTTCCGTCCATCTGCTCCCCTCTCTCAGACTGGCAGGATCTTAGAGAAGGAGATGCCGGATGAAATAGATGATAGTTTGTCACCCAGCCTGATCAGGTGTTCCTTGGTCTCCACAACTGACCGGCTGGTGAGATCATTAGTCCCTATGTGTACTAGGACATCAATGTTTTCTCCTGCTTTGTGAACAATTTTAGCAATGCAGTCAGTGTCTTTCCATGCTGATGTACCTGGGAGTCATCTGACCATTACCTCTGGCTGGAGATGGGTATCAACTCCCCGAATCATGGAGTCTCCTATGATCAGAAGTTTTTTGGATTTCCTTTTTGCTTTTTTTGTTTTGGTTCCTTATTTGGGTGAGTTTTGTTGTGCTAGCTCCTGTGCTGCAGTGTCCTGCTCTGCAGTGTCTTCTGCCTCTTTGTTTGATTTCAGAGACAGAGGCAGATACCTGTTTAATAGGTTGCTTTTTAAATGAGGTGTTAATCTCCTACTTCAACCTTTTAACCTCTCCTACATCCTTTCACCCTCTTCACCCAATGATTCCCCACCCTCAGTTCACTCCTTCTCCCTCCTGCAGGTCACCCCTAATGAGGTATATAAGGCACTGATTGCCCTTAATCCAAACAGGGGTAAATGTCCCTCTGGGCTGGGCTTCAAAATGCTCCACCTCTTGGCCCTGCCATAGCCATACCCATGGCTTCCCTTTTCAACCTATCCTTCTCTCTTGCCGAAGTCCCCTCTGAATGGAAACATGCCACTATAATCCCCCTTCCTAAGGGCGGGGATGCTTCAAACCCAGGTAACTACTAGCCCATTTCTCTACTCCCAATCTTAGCAAAATTACAAGAACATCTAGTTCTCTCTCTTGACTATCACCCTTTCTGGATTCCTCCTCCTTTTTCACCCCCCTTCCAATCTGGCTTTAGGAAATCTGACTCCACCACTACCTCCCTCCTCAGGCTCACTGAGTCCATTCTTACTGGGATGGATACTGGCCACATCACAGCTGCCATTTCAATTGACCCGGACAAGACATTTGACACTGTCTCCCACTCACTCCTCCTGACCAAACTCACCAAAGCTGGTCTATGCAGTGGACCACCAGTTGGTTCCACTTGTACCTTGCAGACAGGTCCCAATCTGTCAGAATTGGTTCTTCCACCTTGGCACCCCTTCCTGTTAACACAGGGGTTCCACTAGGCTCAGTCCTAGGTCCACTTCTGTTCTCCATCTTTCTGAATGACCTGCCTTCTGCCAGCCTGCCTGCACACCTCAATCCACATGTATGCAAATGACACTGTACTGTATACTTCTGGCCCTTCAGCATCAGAAGTTAGGACCAGATAACAGCTGGACATTAATGTGGTCCAGCACTGGCTTCGCTTCAATCAACTCTTCCTCAATGCCAAGAAAACAGTCTCAGTAACCTTAGGCACAAGGCAGAGACTATCGAGGCTCCCCACCCCGCTCACTTTCCACACCCTGGAAGGAACACCCCTTGAGGCTTGTACCTCCTTCAGATACCTTGGGGGTCTGGCTTGATCAGCACCTCAGCTTTTCTGCTCACATTGACTCCATACTCAAGGAGCTACACCCCAGCCTTGGAGCACTCTACTGTAACTGAGACAACATCCCAGAATCTGCCTGTAGGGCCATTGTGCAGAAAATTATTCTCCCTGTCTTTGACTATGGGGACATAGTCTACATTGTCAGTCCCAAAGTCCATCTTAGCCAGGCTGGACCCCCTTTTCCACTCTTTCTGTCATTTTGTACTAAACTGTCCTTACTCTACACACCACTGTGCCCTCTACCACTCAATGAATTTCACAGCTCTTGTCAATCGCAGGCAGCTCCACTGTGCCAAAATCCCAGCCAAGTATTGGTCCCAGTCGCTCCCCTCCTACCTCACCGCTGCTCCAGCCAACCCCAGCACTCTAGTATGTTCTCTCCAAAAACTTGACTCCCAGACTTTAACTGTTTCAAATAGGGCCACTGCTGCTGGACAGGGTGCATTCAGCTACTGAATTCCAAATTTATAAAATTCCCTCCCCATACACATTTGGCACTTCTCTTCCCCCCTGCATCTTAGCTCCTTGTTCCAAACTCATTTCTCCACTACCTGCACATGTGCCTAGGCAGTTTGCTAAACCATTCTGTGTAAGTTTCACTCAACTGTTATACCTATCAAGCTATATTTATACCAATGTATGTAAACTGTGCCTGTATTCTGCTTGTTCCCCAGATCCATTATGTCCTTTTACCTGGACCCATTATGTAGCGATTACCAGGGTCAGACCAAGCCTTAGGGGGGCCTGGGACACTCACAACTTGGGTGGTCATGTAAAACGCCCAACTTTTCATACCAAAATGTTTTATTTTGCGCAACATTCACTGAGCACATTGTTTATAAACGATAACAACCAATTATGGGGAGACTACACCCCATTATTCACAGGAGAAAAAGTAAATTGGAAGTACAACACCCTGTCATGTTGTCATAGTCTGTATTGTTATATTTCTTGTACTGTACAAGACATGAAGGTCACCAGGCTCCAGATGCTGTGGGGTCTAGATGCTCTGTGGTGAGGTTTGGGGCTTTTATTAAAGTCATACTCTAGACCCTGTTCAGAAAAGCAAAGTAATCTTTAGGAACCTCTTTAATCACAAGTTTATTTTAAGGAAATAAATCAAACAAAAATAAACAGTGCTTTACTAAGAGGTATGCATCCTACTCCAAACAACAGTAAGTTACTGTATGTACCCATTGTACAGAAGTGTGCAGTTCCAATGTACAAATGCTATGACTCCAAATAAAGACTGATGTCATACCTTCATCTGCTCATGGGATATCAAAGGAATGATTAATTCCATTTATTTCAGAATTAGAAGATCCATGCATGTATACACACACACCCACATCCCTTTATCTCTTCTTTGAACAAGCTCAGATCAATTATCTCAGCATAAAAATAAAATACAGATATCAACTTTCTAAGCCACTTGCTGAACTCAGGCTGTCTGCTGTTGCTTGGTGCTCCCTTTGAAACTCCTTAGTTTAGCAGCAGCAGGCAGTTTAGAACAGTGCATCGATTAATCATGCTGCTAGCGATAGAGTGGCCGTGGCATACAGATAGTGAGCGCAGGTGCTGCCGCTGGCAAAGTGCATGCTGAGCCTCAAAAACCACCAAGAAAGAGTGGTTTAAAAAATGCTGCCCAGATGGTTTGTATGCAAAGCTCCTGGTCCTGGCACCGCTCCTCAAATTATGCAGCGGCAGCCCAGGTCTGGTCGCAACTTGCACCGGTCCAGGTCCAGTCCCAGACTCAACAAAATGGAAAACCTGTCAGTATCCTAAAGAGGTCGATCACGGTGCTTGCATAGTTAGCCTTCTTCACTTCTTTTTTTTTTTTCCATTTAAAGTTTATTAGTTTTAAATCGTACAAGACAGTCAGTCAAGAGCAGTATCTTTATACAATGACAGAGTACAGTAGACTAAGACTGTCCCCTCCCACCCTACCTTCCCACCCCATGTCCCTCCCCCCCTCGGTACAGCAATATTATACATCTTAATCACCACGGTTCCTACAATTCCAACATTTCTGTTGTGTCAGTACACCTGACTTACAGAGTTCTTACCAGTGAATTCTATTAAATTGTGAACAGAGTGTAAAAGGGGTCCCATATCTATTTAGACCTTCCTAATCTATTGGATAGGCTTGCGATGGCCTATTCCATTCTTAGACTCGCCAGCATCTCTGTTAACCATTCTTCATACTTGATTTCTGATTGATCTTTCCAGTGCCTTAATACTACTTTCTTGAGAGTCATAGAAATCAAGGCCATACAGTATTTCCTATTATGAAATCCGATGTCAGAGAAGTCACCCAGAATACATATTTCCGGTTTAAATAGGTCTGCAAGCCCCAGGATTGGGTCGATTTTGCTCTGAATAGTTGCCTAAAGAGGGACTATTTTGGGGCAAGACCAGAAGATGTGATACAGGGTGCCTTCACTATTAGAACATCTCACACACATAGAGGAGGGACTTAGGCCAAACCGTGCCAATTTCTCGGGGGAACAATAGAGGTTATGCAGAATGTCCATCTGCATCAGCCTTAATCTGTCTTGTGATATGAACCTATGGCAGTTTGGCCAGAGTTCGTCCCAATTAAATCTATAACCTGGAAAATGGGGGGACCAATAGTAGGTCAGTCCAAAACAATCTGGGTGCAACCAGTTATACAAAGTATCATAAATTTTGGACACTGCTTTCTGTGATCCCATCAAGCATTTCATCTTCTCTATGAGGGAGGGACTGTTATGTGAATCTAATTTATGCCCGAGAATTTTGACCAATAAATGTCTCAATTGGAAAATTCTGAAAAAATATTTGGCTGGGACCTTAAACTTTTGCTTTATATCTTGGGCTGATAGCCAGGTATCCCCCTCTCCCTTTAAAGCATACAGTGAGATGCCTTTCAACTGGGGTAACCAGGTTACAGAGATGCATTTGCCATCAATCTTGAAATTATGGTTATTGAACAGGTGTTGACTCAAATCCCCTGTATTGTTATATTTGAGGGAACGGCAGAATTGAGTGTGAATCCTGATAGACAATGCTAGGGGGTATTCTTTAATGTATTAGGAAGAAGGCTCTCCTTGATGTGCAATAGTGATTCTGGGTCTGTACCATTATTTCTGATCTTTACTTGCTCTATAATAAGCCATCCCGGGGTGTACTCAGTTGTTACAGGCTCTAACTATAGCAGGTATTTATTAATATGACTTGCCCAGAAGAAAACCCCTACATTAGGCAAGCGTAGGCCACCCCTTCGCTTTGGAGCCCCAAGTTTGTAAAATGCTATCCTAGGGGCTTTATTAGCCCAGATAAACTTTATAAAAAAGACTGTTAACCCTTTTGAACCATGATATCGGGAGCCAAACGTTAAGCAAAGCCAGGGGGTAATAGAGCCTTGGAAATACATTCATCTTTAACAAATTGATTCTCCCCAAAATGGAAATTGGTAGTGAGGCCCATCTATTCAGATCTTGGGTTATCACTTGACATAACGAGTCCAGATTTAATTTAATGGTATTACCCAGTTGCCTTGTTAGTTCAATACCTAGTTATCTCAGAGTGTCCTGCTTCCAGGCAAGTCCTAAATGGACTATATCTGCTTTATACAATTTGTGATTGAGTGGGAAGACAACTGTTTTACTTACATTTAATTTGTAATTTGAAACCGTACTGAAAAACTTCATGATATTTAACATTGGGGGAAGAGAAGAGACTGGATTAGCCAAATGAAGGAGTAGATCATCTGCGTAAGCCAAGACCTTAACCTCACATGGATGTATCGGAATCCCTTGCACTTCTGGGCAGGCCTCCAATTTATGGATCAATGGCTCTAAATAAACGTTAAACAGTAAAGGGGACAGGGGGCAACCTTGTCTAGTATCGGAATAGAGTGTAAACGGGTCAGAGATTACTCCGTTTCCTGTTATTCTTGCCCTAGGGAAGCTATAAAGGGATCCAATCCATGTCAGGAAGGTCTCGAGGAATTTAAACGCCTTTAAAGTTTGAAGTAAGTACTGCCAGTTAACCCTGTCAAATGCCTTTTCGGCATCCAGGGAGACCAGTGCGGCAAGGTAGGGAGCATCCCTGGCTGCTGAGAAGACATGAGACAGGGTACGAAGGTGGTCCGACGATGAACTACCCCTCATAAAATCCACTTGTTCTGATCCAATAATAGTAGGGAGAATTGTATTGAGATGGCACGTTATTAATTTAGACAAAATTTTAACATCCTGATTTGGGAGGGAGATTGGCCGATAATTAGTAACCAGCTCGGGCTCTTTTCCGGGCTTAGGAATAAGTACTACTAACGCTTCAAATAATGAGGCATCAACAGGGGCTCCTGACAGTATGTATTGAAACAAAGAAAGCATCATAGGGATGATGGAGGCCCTAAATCTTTGGTAAAAATAAGCTGAGAATCCATCTATTCCTGGGGTTTTGTTTAAAGGTAAACTGCTTATGACATTGGATATCTCCTGACATGTAATAGGTAATATTAACTCCCTTTGTTGTTCTTCGGTGAGGTTAGGCAGGTTGGCCTCTTGTAAATAAATATCTAGTTGGGGCTGGGTTGGAGGGTCTGTCATCGGGCCATAGAGTTCTTTGTAGTAATTAAGAAATTCAGATATGATTTCTTCTGGGGAGGTTTTCACTAGCCCATCCGACTGGGATTGAATTGATGCTATGTATCTCGAGGACTCGATTTGTTTAATCCTTTGAGCTAATAGTCTTCCCACCTTCTCCCCTTGGTCAGTAAAAGATGCCTGAGTTTTAATAATAGCGTGTTCTGCTTTTTCCCGAAGCAGCTCAAGGTAGGCTGCCCTTAATTTAATGAGCTCTTGTACTATGGTTTCGGAAGTGCTAGGAGATAAATGTTTTTCTATGGAGCTTATCTGAGATAATAGAAGGTACATTTGTCTTTCCTTTTCTTTCTTTCTATTAGAGGCTAAACATATGAATACTCCTCTTAAATAAGCTTTAAGAGCACACCACTCTATATCCGGTCTCTGGGTGCTACCTTGATTGTGTGCTATAAACAGATCTATATGGTCCTGAATCATACAGGTTAGCTTAGGGTCTTTTAATATTTGGTCGTTAAGTTTCCATCTACCTCCACCTCTAGTCGGGGATTCAATAGATAGGTGACAGCAGACAAGGGAATGATCTGACGGGGGGCCGGGTTGTATCAAAACGTCAATGACTTGGGGAATGTACGCTTGGGAGATAAGCATGTAATCTATTCTGGATGATGTTTTGTGGACCGGGGAAGTAAAGGTATATTCCCTGTCTGTTGGGTGAAATACCCTCCAACTGTCGAAGAGCCCAAGCTGATCCATAAGGTCCCTGAGGGCACATTGGGCCGGGGTTAACCCCTTCCTATTGCGACCATTCTTATCCATTATTGGGTCATACACCAAATTGAGGTCGCCCCCCAGAATCATCAGGATCAAAAGAAAAGGGAGTAATGTTGTTATGATCTGCACAAAAAAGTTAGGAGAGTCTTGGTTTGGCCCATAGATGCTCCCTAAAAGTAATTCCTTCCCATTCAAGAGACCTACCACGAACACAAATCTACCTTTCGGGTCTTTGACTATTTTTGACGGGGTAAAAGGGAGCTTTCTGTGCACCAAAACCATTGTACCTCCTGTATTCGTGGAGCATTCGGCCGAAAAGACCTGCCCTACCTGTTGCCTTTGCATTTTGGTGGCCTCAATGTCTAGTAAATGTGCCTCCTGCAGAAAAATTATCTCCGCCCTGATCAGATTGAGGTGCTTCAGGATCGAGTATTGCTTAACTTTGTGTCTAACCCCTTTTACATTCCATGACACTACATTCAATATTTTAGCCATTAATCTTTTTCTGACGGCTGTATGTCTGTAGCAATACTGTGTTAATACTGTAACTGGAGCTATATGTACTTTGCTGTACTTTCTTCCCATTTTCTACCTCATCCCTACTACCCCACTTCCTCCATATTTCCCTCATGCCTGACCATCCTGGAGTAAAACCTCCTGCTAATCCTAACTGCTTACTAGCTATCCCCCCCCCCCACTCTGCTTTCCCCACTGTCTGCAAAATCACTTATTGCTACTCCCCTGTCTGTTCCCTCCCATCGCTGGTTGTGTATTTCCCTGGATAAAATCAGTGTAATAGGTCTCACGATAGATCGGGTTATCCGCCTTAACTATCCGACTCGTTATCTATAACTCTGGACTGGAAAAGTACCTACATAAGGAAAACTGAACGAAAGAGAAAGCAATTGCTTGTCTAACCCATGTGATAGTACCTTTAACCAAACAAACATCATTTACTACTTCTTTGTTCCCTACTTAGCCCCACATTGATTCATGCCCCCCCCCAGTATGAAGGTCTTACGGGGATCTTTGAGTATTTACACGAGCATTTTTGCACCCCTAAATTCTTGTCTGATTGTCCCACGACTGTAAGTAATCAGGTCTCAGAGATACTTTCAACCATATCAGGGGGAGCCTCTTTGCTTTCTGTTTTGCAGAGTGCATCCAGTCATACAACATAAACTAACCTAACTCGTCATAGCTCACTGTGATTTACCGTATACATTACTGCTAAACCAGAACCGTGACAGGATTCCTAACCCCTAAATTATAAAACTGACCCAAGCACTGCTTTGACTGAGTAGTGCTACAGGTCAAGCTGTAGTACAACACAAATCAACTCTATGATTGGCTTATACCTCTATACTTGAGGCTTCCACCTGGAATAACAATCTTGTTAAAACCCCAAAACCCAATAGGACTGCAATACTAAAACTGCCACAGTCTTAGTCAGAGTGCATATTGTCCCGCTTTCACCCTGGTGAAAAGCCTCATTCTCAGGCATCGGGAGTATTTTGCAGCCATAACTCTCACTCTTACTTCTTTCGTGTTGAGCAAACAAACATCAGGGAGCCCCCTGGTAACGAGATTCAGTCTCACAAGAGTCCAATGCTTCGTGTTCTTGGTTATCATTCACTCTTCTTCTGTTTGCATTCCTTTAACATAGAAGACGACTAATTCCCTTGCTTGAACTGTTAAAACCAGGACAGTTACTTTCACATCGGGATATAAACAAAACCACCCCAACTCATCTTTTTCTACTATCATTCACACTAGTTTAAAGACACAACAATTTTCAGCATTCCACCTCCTATCCTCAGCGATTTTTAAACAGTTCCGGTATGGACTTCTGTAGTGTATTTTTGGCTACTTCCACTTCTTCAAAGGTAGCCCATGATCCCTCCAACAGTACCTGGAGTTTGGCCAGATACCCCATTCTGAACTTTATTCCGGCTGCAATTAGCTTCGACAGTATGGGGTGGAATTGAGTGTAATGGAGCCGGACAGATGCAGGGAGATCTTGCGGTATTCTCAATTTCACTCCTTCCCAGCTAATTTCCTGCAGTTCTTTTATTTTCCCTAATAGGCATTGCCTCTCTTGAAAGTTCAGGAATCTGCAGATGATCTGGCGAGGAAGGGTCCCTTGTGGAGGCATAGGCCATAGAGCTCTGTGAGCTCTTTCGATCATATAGACTTTTCCGAAAGGCGATGGACCGGCTAGTTTTTCTACAAGCTTCTCAACAAAAGTGATAGTATTATTTCCTTCCTCTTTTCCTGGTATTCCCAGAATGACCACATTATTTCTGCGGCTTCTTCCTTCTGGGTCTTCTAGCTTAGCTTCCAACTTCTTGATTCTGTGCCGCATATCTGTTGCTTCCTCACTCGCGCGGTCTGTTTTCTTCTCCAGGGAGGTTGTACAGGCCTCATTATCTGCAATTTTTGTGGATAGGTCATCCAGTGTCGTGGTTATATTTTTAATATCTGTTGCCAGAGATTTGACCTCATCTCTAAACAGAGTGAATTCAGCAAGGAACCTCTCCAACGTTAGGGGAGCCTCTTCGTGCTCTTTCATCCCCATAGCGCTGATAGCCGCTAATTTTCCTCCGTGACTTTGTTTGGCCTTAGGCCTCTTGCTTTGCTTCTCCGGAGAGACCGGAGGGGTATGTTTAGGAAGCACTAAACACATCTCTGATTCCATTCCTTTAGATTGGATTCTGCCCCAAGCCTCTATCAATGCCATAGCTGCCAGGTAAATCATTTGTAACTGTTTTAATGTGCAAATTTGAACTATTGAAGTGTCGAGCAGTGGGAGCTAGACTGGAGAGCTGCTGCTCAGCATCTTGCATCACATGGTCCCCCAGCCTTCTTCACTTCTTGTGCCACACAGTGCCAGTTTGTTTTTCTAGCAAGTCACCCGACCCTAGCTGCAGGCTGCAAATAATGGAGGAGGAAGGTGGGGGGGAACAAGAGAAATCTTCTGCAGTGTTGGCTTGCTTGGGGGTCTATCTGTAGCAGGAGGGTCCAGGGGGCTTGTGTTTTTGTTTTCTTTTAATTAAAGAAGCCTCTCCCAAAGTCATTTTGTTTGTCTTGTTTTATGGAGCAAGCTCGGAGATTGATTCACGCTTGACTCATGCGGGGGAGGGAAGGCATGCTTTATTACAAATCCTTACCAGTACTGTACCACCTGAGGGAAGGGGGAACTAGAGAAATCTGCAATGTAGGCTTGCCGGGGGGCCTATCTGTGGCAGGGGGCTTATGTGTTTTTTTTTAATTTTATTTAACAAATGCTGCTTTCACAGTGTTTTTAAGGGAGCAAGCTGCCAGGGGCCTATTGGGGGAGGTTGACTTGTGCTGCGGCGAGGGGGAGGTGGCATGATTTACAAACCACCAGTCCACCTGCTAAAAGTGTCTCTCGCTTCTGACTGCTGGGAGGGCTAGTCTATAGCGGAGGGCCTGGGGCATTTGCCCCATTTGCCCCCCCCCCCTTAATCTGGCCCTGGCGATTACCCTTCATGAATCTCAATTGTACTGTTTGTCATTCGCCTGTGTATTTGTTCCCCCTTCCTCCAGGATGCATCTGGAATCAAGCAGTAGCCTGCTCAGCATGCCTTCCTGGTTAAATGCTTAAATAAAGAAATAAACTATTCAACTCAAGTCACAGAAGCACCCTGCCTCACACTGAGAGCAAAACAAAGAACTCAAAAGAATGTCACAGAAACAGTTTACATGAGTAGTTGAAGCAGACTCCCTCACATGGGAATCAGACCAAAAGAATGCCACAGCATGTCACGTTTGTCCCAGCCAAAGAAGCACTTAAATGCTACTGCCATTTCTATTCCCTACCCTGCCCCTGGCACATACTGCAAGTTGTGCTCACCATTAATAGAATACACGATCTGTTGAATTCATATCTCTCTTAAAACCATACTTTTTACTGGTCTCAAGGGTATGCATTTAAGACAGCTGTATAAATAATGTTAAAGGATACCTAAACCATCTTTTTTACAAATTTGCTTTCTTGTTAAATGACTCCATAGGCTTGTAAAGGAGAGGCTGCTGTTCACATATATCCTGAAGTTGCATTTATTAAAATAGGATAAATACAGTTTTGTAGCATCTGAAAATTGTAAACACAGTATCTTCTGATTCAAAAACCTTGTTCTCAGTATTCTAAAATGGCTTCCATGATGATATCACTCTCACTCATGATAGAGATGACAGCTGTGTTCAAGCTTTTCTAACTGTATTCAAATGTGAATAATTTTAAAATGAATAACAGCTGGCAGAATAGCCTAAAGGTAAGACTAATGAGTTGTGAATGAGCTTGATAAAGTCAGCAGACCTGGGTTTGATCCCCACAACCTCCACATGCATACTGCGTGACTCTGAGCAAGTCACTTAACCACTTGCTGCTGAGAGACAGAGAGAAAAAGCAGCTAAAGCTTCCTTAAATCAAGGAGGTTATTTAATAGACTACACCAAAATGAATTATTACTTTTTGGGCCTGTGTAAGTAATTAGTATTGATTCTCTGTTTTTGGGGTGGACTTTTTTTAGTTTAACTTTTATTTGCCAGGGAGGAACTGTACCTGGGAAATATTTGCAGTCATTTGTGACTACATCTGTTACTTAACACCTCTGTGAAATAGGTGTCTGAAAGGAAGAAAGGCAATCCCCGAGGTGGATGGTCAGAGTTGTAGTTGATTGTTTCTGGAGGACACAGGTTTACTCCCACCCGCCCTGCTGCTCATCCCACCTAATCCAAGCACATAAATTCATTTATAGCAGGGGTTCTGACATCACTTCCCCAAAACTGCTAACAACATACACCTGTTCATATCCTTAAAAGCACAGCACACTGAAGAGGGGGTTGAGACACTTGCAAGTTTGCACACACTAAAACAAGGACAAAAAAGAAAAAAAAGAAAAGCATCTGTAATAAGAAGGGATACAGATGTAGAAACATAGAAATATAGACTTTGACAGCAGATAAGGACTGCTTGGCCCACCTAGTGTGCCCATTTCCCTACGTAGAGGATAAGCTGCAGATCCTATTTAACCAACAGCCTGTTTCTTCTTACCCCCCAACAAAAATTGCCTTATGTCTGCCCCATGCATTCTTGAATTCTCCCACAGTTTTAGACCTCACAACCTCCTCAGAAAGGCTGTTCCATGTGTCCACCACCTCTCTGTGAAAAAGACTTCCTCACATTGCCCCTGAGCCGTCCCCCATTATCTTCAAATTGTTCCCCTTTTCTTGCATCACTTTTTCTGAAAGATGATACCCTTGGACTTTATTGATTCCACTGAGGTGCTTAAACATTTCTATCACGTCCCCCCCCCTTTTCCTCAAGGGTATACATATTAAGCTCCTTTAGTCTTTCCTCATATGGCTTCTCTTGCAGACCCTGCACCATTTTAGTTGTCATCCTCTGAACTGCCTCCATCCTGTCTATGTCCTTGTGGAGATGGGGTCTCCAGAACTAGATGCAGTACTCCAGATTGGGTCTCACCAACTGTCTGTACAGGGGGAAAACAACTTCCTGTTTTCTGCTGGTGATACCTCTTCCTATACAACCCATTATCCCCCCAGTCCTCCCTACCACCTTCTCACATTGCTTACCAACGCTAAGGTCATCTGATATGATTACCCCCAGGTCTCTTTCCATTTTTGTTGTTCTTACTACCTCCCCCATTGTGTAATCTTCCCCTGGGTTTTTGTTTCCCAGTTACTTTACTTTGCACTTCTTTGCATTGAATCCAAGCTGCCATACTTCTGACCATTCCTCCAACTTTGCCAAGTCCCTTCTCATCCTTTCCATGCCTCCTTCACTCTGGTTTTTACTGCGTTGGTCAGTCCATTCTTGCTGGTCCAGATTTCATCTAGGGTGGATATGGGTGAAATCCAGACAGCTGGACCCAGACCAGACCAGAAGTGTCAGAGGTCTATCCAGTATGACAGTCTGGATACAATCCATACCCTCACCCTAGATAGAAACTGGGCAAATCTGAACTGATGGCCCAAAACATCAAAAAAAATAAACCAACTGTTATGTCTTGAACAGCTGGATGGTGCAACTGAACCAACCAGTCTAGTTTGTACCATTTTGGGATCTGGCTTGGCAGTCCATATTTCACTGATACAGAATGGAAGAGCCAGGTTTGGGGGCCAGAGGGCACACCTGTCAACTAGAGGGGCACCAATACGCCAGCAAGTGCCATACTGAAAATATAATGTGGCCTGCTACACAATTATTTACAATGGGTAATAAAGTAAACAACCTTCCAGAAAGTAAAAAAAAAAAACTGTATTTCACATACACAGCTTACATAACGATCCCACCAGTGGCTGTAAATAAGGGGCCCAGAATTCAAAGCTTTCCCCAGTGGGAATAGTGCTTGTGCCCCATTTCCCAGGGTTTTGTGCCCGAGCCTAATATTCAAAAGGGTCAGTTACACATGCAAAAAATGATGTCTTCACGTGGGCAAAGAGAGGGGCAGAGACAGGAATACATGCACAACTCAATATTCAGTGCATTTGCACTGTGCAGAAGAGATTAGCGTGGTCACTTTGTGCACCACAAATACCACTGACAAAAAAGCCCAACTTACTGCAGGCAATCATAGCAAGTGTCAGAGCAACTGCAGCCAAGAGTCACATTGGCAGTGGGGG
Organism: Neoceratodus forsteri; assembly: GCA_016271365.2. NCBI lineage: Eukaryota > Metazoa > Chordata > Ceratodontiformes > Ceratodontidae > Neoceratodus > Neoceratodus forsteri. The sequence goes on from CM028130.1 coordinate 1,134,747,286, forward strand.
GAGCACAGTGCACCCCTACCCTCTAAATCCTAGCCCTGTTAAAAAAATAAAGTTTGTTATGTCCAGAGATGCCCCCCCATCCCGGCTTCTGGTATAGAAAATACTTCCCTGGTACCTAGTCACCCCCCCATCCTCGCATCACCAGCCCCAGTTGTAAAACAGAAGGCCCTGGTACCTAGTGGTCCCACTGGTTGTCCATGGTTTCCCCCACCCTCCAAATTGCAGTCCTGTAGTGGTAAAACACATATCCCTGTTGGTTAATAGTCCCCCTGTACCTCCAAGCAATGATGGTAAGCCCTGGTAGTCCTTGCCCCCCCCCAACTGACATCCCTGTATCTATTTAAGGACTCCCTGCCATCTAGTGCCCCCCCACCATCTGATCCCCAACCCTGAATTCAGCATCATATTCCCTGGCATCTATTGGCCCCTTGGTCCCGGAGTCCCCCCCCCACAGGAACCAACCATTCTGCCAACTTCCCCTTACCTAAACCAATATCACATAAGCCCATACAGTGACTGAAAATGTAATTATCTGTGCAGTATCAGGTTGTGCATTAGAAAGAGAGTAAGGTGACTAGGACATCCCAGTTTCCAGTTGCCTTGCTGGCAAAGCTGGTAGCACAACTGGAATGGCATTCTGGGCATCCTAGATTCAAGTCCCAAGTGTCACACATTTCTTTCTCTCTTCCATTTGTTTGGGCACCAGTTTTACAGCTTGGGGCCCAGGGAGAGGGAGTGACTGCATTCCTGCCCCCCCTAGCTCCACTACTTCCCATACGTTTAGGCACAATCCCCCACTCCTCACAATCTTTTTTTTTTTTATTTTATTTTTTCTCCTCCTAGCTGCTGGTCATCCAGGGTATCAGCCCGGTCATGGGCCGATGGCTTCCACCCCCCAGAATGGCCTCGAGCCCTCCAAAGCCCCGTGGCTTACCCCCCACGGTGGGGCTATGGGATGCAAGGGGCCAACACCCCGCAGGACCTGTATTAGGTTGGAGGGCCAGCCTGGGGGGCTAATTGAAGCCACGGCGGGCTTCATAGAGGGCGACTGGCAGCCATCCATTTTTCTGTTTTTCCGGGAGGCGGGACGTGCAATGACGCATGACGTCCTGTCCCGCCTCCAAAGTGTCTGCGTGTGTCGGTAGCTGTGCGACTCCCAGCCTCCACCAGGGATCGCTCATGCTCCGAGCATCAATCCCCCCTTCCCCCCTGGAGAAGGAGAGCAGCCCATAGGACGCTCAATCCTTCTTCCCCCAGCTGACCCTTCCAGCGACCCGAGTCTGTTTCCGAACCCGGGTCGCCAGCGTCGCTAGAGGAAATCCCACCACTGCGCCGATGGGCCAGCCCTCACAATCTTAACATGGTGCAAGTCTCCCCCAAATCTTTACACTTCACCTCCCCAGTCATCTGGCACTAGTCTACACCCTTAATCTTCACAGACACATGTAAGGAGTGGTGCAATGCACTGGTTGTGGAGTAGCAGAATTCCAGAAGACATTCTGGAGACTGTGTTGCTGCCCTATTTGCAGGCTTCTCTCTGTTCTGAGGGAGGAGGTTATTCATCTCAATGCTGACCTGGCAATGATTCAGGAAACCTTCTCCCCCACCAATGGCCCACCCAGGCCACCACCACTGCATCAGAGGTTGCCAAGAAAGAGGAGTGGTTGGACCATGATGGGCTCAGGGAGGGTGATGGTGGTGGAACAGAGGTGCATCCCTCCAGTTGTGCCTCTCCACAATTCATTCACCACTCTGGTGGAGCATGATTCCTCTCTGGAGGCACCCACAGTGGAGACCAAGGAGGATGCTGGTAACATCCACAATGGAGACCCACTTGAGGGTGGCACTGAATCCCATGGGGGAAGGAAACAACTCCTGGTAGGGGACTCAATTATTAGGGAGCAGAACTGGAGGGAGAGGAGAAAGGGAGATAAGATGCCTTCCCTGTGCCATGGCTTGGAGGGTCAGGAAATGAATCCTCGAGATCGTAGGAACAGCTACAAGGGGGAGTGACCTGGATGTCATTATCCACCTAGGGACAAATGACCTGCCTGAGAATGGGATCAGAGCAGTGCAACAGGGATTTGTGAAATTGGGGAGGGGCCTTAGACAAGTAGGATACACAGTAACTTTCTAGGAAGTGTTACCTGTCTATGGCATGGATGAGTCTAGGGTACTCCGCACCATGTGATTCAATGACTGGTTGAAAAACTTGTGCAGAGCTCTGGGATTTGGCTTCATTGGGGACTGGGGCTCCACCTGGAAGGATGCAGGACTATACTGGTGTGATGGTCTTCATTTATCTAAGATGGGAACCAGGATCCTAGGAGATAGGTTTAAATGCTTCATTGACACGCATTTAAACTAGCCATGGGGGGGAGGCACTGAAAGGGAGAAGGGAAATCCTAGCTCCCCTGAAAAAATCAGTGTAGTTAGTGAGATAAACACCAAGATACAGCAGTTGATAGGGAGAAGGGCAGGGGTACATGGAAAAAAAGACAAAGCCAGTAAGGACAGGGATGGGGCCAAAAGAAATAAAGCCATAAAGAATGGAGGGTAATGAGTACTAATGCCCATAGTCTAGATAAAAAGCTCCTTGAAATGGTGACCTTGATGGAAGAGGGATGCCTGGATATCGTGGCAGTCACAGAAACATGGTACACAGAGAACCATGACTGGGATGTCAGCATACCAGGGTATGCAATCTACAGGAAGGACAGGGAGGGAAGAATAGGAGGAGGAGGAGTAGCTCTCTATATATGGGAAGGGATCAAAACAACAGAACTAAAAAGTAAACAGGGAGGAGGAGGAGGAGGAGAAGAGGCACTGTGGGTCACCCTAGAGACTGGAAATGGCATCACAATGCACACAGGGGTTTTATACAGATTCCATTTCAGGAGGAGGAAATGGACAAGGAAATAATAGAAGGCATAGTTAGGATGGCAGAGAAAGGGGAGATATTGCTGATGGGGGACTTGAATATGCCAAATGTTAACTGGAGCACCTTTGCCGTAGCCACATCCAAGAGCAGGGCCATTCTCGACACCCTACAGGGGACATGCCTCAGATAGCTAGTTTTGGAACCCACTCAGGAGAGAGCATTCTTAGACTTGATACTCTCAGATGGGGACAGAGAGAGGATCTCTGATCTTGAAGTGGGTAGCCATTTGGGAACAAGCGACCACCAAACAGTGTGGTTCACTATAAACGTAGCTGCAGAGTCAAGCCACAGAAAAGTGAAGGTATTGGACTTCAGGAGGGCTGATTTTGTCAAAATGGGAGAGTGCCTCAGAAAAGCACTAGCAAACAGGCAAGAAGGTGGGGTGGAGCAATAATGGGGAAACATCAAAACCACCATCACAGAGGCAATAAGCCTTTGTGTGAAGCAAATAAACAAATCAAAATGAAAGAAAAAAACACCACGGTTCTCAAAAGAAGTGATAGGGAAGTGTAGGGAGAAAAAGATAGCATTCAGGAAGTATAAGGACACAGAGAGGGAGCAGGGCAGAGACCTGCACCAGTTAAAGAAGAAGAAAGTGGGGAAGACAGTCAGAGTAGCAAAGGCCCAAACCGAGGACAAGATAGCCAATTCAGTTAAGAAGGAGTAAAAAAACTTTTATAGGTACATTAGTTAGCAAAGAAAGACTAAGGCAGGGATACTGAGGCTGAACAAAAGATGGCTAGGCAGAGAGCAACAGTGAAAAAGCAAGGGATACTGAACAAATGCTTATGCTCAGTATTCACAATGGAAGAGCAGGGGGAGATACCTAATCCAGCCAATAGAAGCACTCTGGATTGGGGGTTGATATTAGTTCTTTTAGAGAAGAAAGGGTTATGAAAGAACTCTTAAAACTGAAAGTGGATAAAGCAATGGGGTCTGATGGGATTTACCACATCATTCTAAAATAACTTAGGGAAGAAGTAGTAACACCACTCACTACCATTTTAATAAATCATGGGAAGATGGTGCGCTAACAGAGGACTGGAGGAGGGTGGATGTGGTTCCCTTTCACTAAAGTGGAAGCAAGACAAATGCAGGAAACTGCAGGCCTGTCCGTTTGACCTCAGTGGTAGGGAAAATGATGGACTCACTTCTGAAGGAAAGAATTGTTGAGTACCTAGAGGCCAGTGGGGCATGGGACACAAGGCAGCATGGATTCAAAGCAGGAAGGTCTTGTCAGACAAATCTAATTGATTTTTTTTGACTGGGTGACCAAAGTAGTAGATCAGGGAGGGGCTGAGAACATGGCCTATCTAGACATTAGCAAGGTATTTGACACAGACCTGCACAAAAGATTAATAAACAAATTGGCAGCATGGGAGTGGGTCCCAGGATTATAACCTGGATAAAACACTGGCTGGATAACAGGACACTGAGGGTAATAGTAAATGGAGTCCACAGAGAAGAAAGGGAGAGTACTAGTGGAGTATCACAGGGTTCAGTACTGAGGCTGGTCCTTTTTAATGTCTTTATAAGTGACATTGCAGAGGGACTGGAAGGAAAAGTATATCTCTTTGTAGATGATACACAGATCTGCAACAAGGTTGATATGCAAGGTGGGTTGGAAAGGATGAAAGAGGAACTTGGAAAGGTTGAAGGAATGGTCAAATATATGGCAGCTTAGATTCAATGCAAAGAAGTGCAAAGTAATGCACCTAGGAAACAAAAACCCAGGGAAGAGTACGAGGGTAGTCATATTAGATGACCAAAAGGTGGTCCAGCAATGAGAGAAGGCAGTAAGGAGGGCTGGGGGGATACTGGAATGCACAGGGAGAGGCATCAGCAGTAAAAAACAAGAAGTTGTTGGTCCTCTGTACATACAGCAAAGACATAGACAGGGTGGAGGCTGTCCAGAGGAGGGCAACCAAAATGGTGCAGGGTCTGCACCAGAGACATATGAAGAAAGATTAAAGAAGCTTAAGATGTATAGCCTTGAGGAAAGGAGGGAGTGGGGGACATGATAGAAACTGTCAAATACTTCAAGGAAATCAACAAAGTCCAAGAGGGTAGCATCTTTCAGAAAAAGAGATGTGCAAGAACAACAGAGCACATTTTGAAGATGGAGGGGGACAGCTCAGAGGTAATGCGAGGAAGTATGTCTTCACAGACAGGGTTGTTGATGCATAAAACAGCCTTCCTGAGGAGGTCATAGAGTCAAAATCAGTGGGGGAATTCAAGAATGCATGGGACAGACATAAGGCAATTCTAGTGGGGGTAGGAGGAAGTAGGCTATTGGTTAACTAGGATGTGCAACTTATCTGTTAGGTAGGGAAATGAGCAGACTAGGTGGGCCAAGTGGTCCTTATCTGCCATCAGATTCTATGTTTCTGTGTTTCTCCTGTTTTCTTGGGTTACCCCTGAAAACAGGCACTTATGCCTAAAGGGGCCTCCAGGGGTGCAGCCAGAGAATTCAGATCTACACACTAAGTGGACTCACTGCTACCACCCCTTGTTAGGTTGAGCTACCCCCCCCAAGTGTAGCCAGACAGTATATAAATGTACACCAGGACTGTGTTTGTTGCATCATTTGGCACAATAAATACAACTTTTGTCTCATGACAGTGATTGTTGCCATGCATGGGTAAGTACAAATGGCATGCATGCAATACTAAGATACCCACATACCAGACCAGAGCCTGTAAAGTTGTATTGCTCTTGGGATGCAAAGAAAGTATTAGTGACCTGTTCTTCTAGTTTCAACTTCTATGAATAACATCACAGAAAGGTTCAGTATTTTCTTTGTTAGCTTTCATGGAAAAAGAAAGCAGTTCAGAACTTATTTTCTACCCCCCTTAAATAAAAGTGCACACCATAGAGTGCTTTGAGTACGCCTGCCTCCACCCTAGTGGGCCTTACCTAGTTAACAGAGGTATAAAAATAATGATAGAATGGTACTGAGAGCATGAAAGTTGTTCAGCACAAAAATATCTACAAAATGGGTGGTGTTTCATTTATAGATACCTTTTAGTTTTGCCTTTACTAAGCAAAAAGGGCAGCAGAAAATGCAATTGCTTGTCACTTTTTCAACAAATAATGCAAATAACTTTAAAACAAATAATAATAGCACAATACTGAGAGCACAACCTTTGTTTAGCACAAAATATCTACAAAATGAGTGGTGTTTCATTTATAGATACTTTTTAGTTTATTTATAATTAGCAAATAAAATCAGAAATGTAACTTTTTTCACATTTCGCAATAAATGCAAATAGCTTTAAAACAAACATGGCTGCTGGTACTTTGAGGGCAAATGTTGTTTAGAACAAAAATATCTATCAAATGAGTGGTGTTTTATTTAAGGATACCTTTTAGAGTTTTCATAATCAACAAAAAATGGAGCAAATTCAATGTTGTTTTTTTTCCCCACTTTTTTGGAGGTATGGCATAATTGGATTAAGCGGCCTCTCTACTGGAAATATTGTTGATACTTTTTGTTCTTATATTGATTGACCTGATGACATCACTTATGATTTTGATACTCATGATGTTCTCTGGTCACTTGACACTCAGACAAAATATATCAACAAAATTTCCAGTAGCAGAGGATCATATCCGTGTTACATTCTTTGTAAAAAAAACTCCATTAGTGCATCAGTTTGATGTGCTCTTAAGTTGGCAATAGGTAGAAATGTGATGTTAGGGTTTTAAACACTTACTCCACGCCCCCACACACACAAAGCAGCCAAAGGGGAAAGGAAATATAAGCAGCCATAGACATCCATCTTAAGATAAGACAAATAAGTGCTTCTGTAGCCATGGATGTACTTGAGCAGTTGCACACCTCCTGGGAAGTGCAGTAAAAAAATCCCTTAGTGTCACAGTTTAGAAAATGGGCTACATAATAAAAGTTTTCTGACTGGCTGAGAGGCACAGCAGGGGGTACATTAACTTTCAATAGACGCCCACTGCAAAAAAAGTGACAGCCAACACCAGCCTCATGCCCAGGCAAGTATTCTTGTGCCCAGTCTGCTTCCTCATTGGTTGAAGCAGAGAGCACACAGTTTCAAACTCCCACCATTTTTTTTAAATCAGTTAGCGAGTGACTACATTCCCCCACCACCATGAAATGCTAGTCACTGAGCCCAGCATTCACCAAGATGAGAAACAGCATTTTTAAAAAATAAAATCAGTTGTGGGACTCTACAGCACCACACACCAATCACCAATGCTATTTCTGGTGCCGGTTGTGGTCGGTCAGCTCCCCTCTCACATGCTCATCCACTGACAGAAATCCACTATGTGTGGACAGGGCACATTTAATAAACAAAACACTCCAGTATTCTGTGGGTGGGAACTGAGACAAATCAGCATTTCCCCAACCGCGCCTGCTTTAAACAATAGCAGGCTATTCACCCTGATCTCGCACCCCAATTTCCAAACTTCTCTTGTCCGCTGTGCTGCTTAACGAACAGTTCCTGCTCCCATTCTGCCATCTGATGACCATAAATCATTTTGTGCCAGTGCCACTCAGATCCTGATCTCATAAAGATGTTGGGGGGGGGCGGGGACAGAATGAACGGACGGGTTAAAGTTCACGTATCAAGGGAGGGACATACAAGACTACTAAAGCAACTTGTATAATGCTGCACTGCCAGCTACTGGTATCCTTTAATGCTGGTAAGAAAGGTTACCATTAGAGGAACTACTTAACTGGCACAGTAAATATAATTACAGTTTAGTCCTTTTTTATCATTTTTTTTTAATTTTTAAATATTAAAAAAAGACCTTTGCAGATAGCCCATTTTCTAAGCCCAATAATACCCTCCAGGGTGGGTGGGTGGTATTGGGCAATGCCAGACCTTCCAGGGGCTTTAACCCCCTCCGCTTGTGGCATTAGGCCTCATTACACCCCTGGGTGGTCCGGTATTGCCCAATATCGCCCACCATGTTGGGTATTTTTGCTTGCGTAAACTCTAAGCAAGGAATAACATGACAGGGTGTGATGCAATGCTAAATTGCCACATGCCTAAGGTGGGTTAAGAGGCATGAGGTACAGCTGAGTGCCTTCAACCACCTGTGAAGTGTAGTAGATGATTCCCATTGGATAATGCTATAAATTGTAAGTGAGCACTAATATATGGCAGGGTATGCAACAGTACTAAACTGTTGTATGTTGAAAACCCTAACATAAAATTTCCATACTACTGCTGCTTTAATAGTAACTCTAACTGGTGCATTAACAGAGTTTTTTTTTTTGCAAAGAATATATAAGGGCTATGCTATTAGAGTTCCCTTCCCCCCAACAACATCATGAGTGGCAAAGCCACAAGTGATGTCATCAGGTCAGTCAGCATGAGAACAAAAAGTATCAACACAATTTCCAGTATGAAGGTAGCATAATCCATTTATGTCATACCTCCCAAAAAGTGAAAACAATTTGAATTTGTTGCAATTTTTTGCTGAGTATAAAAAAAAATCTAAAAGGTATCTATAAATGAAACACTACTCATTAGGTAAATATTTTTGAGTGGAACAACAATTGTGCTCAAAGTGCCATGCTGTCATTTTTGATTGAAAACTATTTGCATTTTCTTGTTGCAAAATGAAGAAAAATTATCTTTTGTTTTTTTCCTAATTATAGAAAAACTAAAATATATCTATAAATGAAACACCACTCATTTTGTAGATATTGTTATGCTGAACAAATGCTGTGCTTGCAGTATCATGCTATCAGTTTTTACTGTAAGGTTATTTGCATTTGTTTCTTGAAAAAGTGACAAACAATTTAATTTTCTGCTGCTAACTTTTGCTAATTTAAAAAAAAACACCTGAAAATATGCATAAATGAACACCACTCACTTTGTAGATATTTTTGTGCTGAACAACATTCACATTCAGAGTACTAGGCTATAATTTTTCATTTTAAAGTTGTTCACATTTGAACATAGAAGAGCTAGAACATAGCAGTCAGCTCTGTCATGAAAGACATCATCATGGAAGCCATTTTAGAATTCTGAGAGCAGGAATTTTGAATCAGGAGAGGTATTTTGTTTACAATATTCAAGTTATATGAAACTGCATTTATCCTACTTTAATAAATGCATTTTCAGTACAAATGTAAACAGCAGCCTCTCCTTTACATGCTTGTGGAGTAATTTTCAAAAATAAATAATTGTAAAAAGTATGGTTTAGGTATCCTTTGAAGTCTTCAGTTTAAAAAAATATGGAACTTAAATTCAAAATCAAAATGTTATAGAAAGTTATAGAAACCCCTGTTACTGGAAATTGACAATACTAACTGAACTTAGAACTCCAGAATTTTAGAACTATGTGCATGAGACACCCTCTTATGTATGTTAATATTGCCACAGAGACTACTATTATTGTTGTAAGAGTGGCCTCATGCTCACTCTTAGAGTATGAATTATTGTGTATCTCATCTTCCCTTACAAAGCCAGATACAGGGTGAAATGTTGGACATAGAGAGAGGATTCCTGTTTGATATTTGAATGTATGCAATAGGCATGGACATAAATCCTATGTGATAAATCTGAGCTACTATGAGATAAATTCAAAAGTTTACATTTATACACATAGTAGACACATCATCAGAGATTTATAAACATAGTAGATATGTCACAAATCACTCCAGAACTCATTTAGAATGTTCAGCCTCAGTACCAGTACTAACTATATTCAAATCCAAATAACTTTAAATTGAAAAAATATATCATAGTGCTGTGAGCATAAAGGTAATGCAGCACAAAATTATCTACAAAATGAGTGGTATTTCATTTATAGATACCTTATAGATGTTTTATAATTAGTAAAAAAGAGCAGAAAATGCAATTTTTTTGTTCACTTTTTTAACAAACATATGCAAAAAAGGATAAACAACCAAAAGCAAATGTCCCTGCTCTGACATAAAGCATCCCTGTAGCATAAATGAAATATACAATGGTGAGCTGTCAGATAAATGATTTATCTACACTCGTGCTGTTTGAGCTCAGGCATCTCACTCATGGCTTATGCCACTAATGAGGTTACCCGAGGTCAAACAACAGTTGTGTATATTAATCATTTATCTGACAACTCACTATTGTATATCCCTTATAAATAAAGTTTGATAAAAAGAGATTGCCTTGTTCAGCTGATTTTTTTTGTTTGTTTGTTTCTTGATTGGAAACAGCATTTATTGCCCTGTTATTAAGAATACAGACACATTTGGAGTTCCAGGATTCAATCAGATTTTTGGTATAACAATGTTATCAACTGCTTTGCTGTGGGATATTACATGGTTGTATGTAGATGTGGAACACATTTATACTGAGAAAATGTCCAAAAAGTTAAACGTTTAAGTTGCAGGGCATAGGGGGTGGGGGTACAGAAAAAGAAAACACATATAGTGTTTTCTCCATGCACATTAAACAAAATTGACATGATCACCATTTTAAATTTCATGGTACAGATAGGGTGCAATTGGGTTTAAGAGGGAGTGACCATAACAACATGTTGCTTTGTAGGGAATCCATTTGGAATTTATTTATTTATTTTATTTATTTATCAAGTCTAGGATTACAAATACCTTTGAGCCATGGCTCTTTTACAAAGGTTCCATGTCAGAGAAATACAAATTATGGGGAACATCAAGACAGGCATTACAACAACTTGGACATTGCAAACAGAGTACAGATTAATACAGTTCAAGGGTAGCATTGTAACAAGGCAGCTAGCGGCATTTGTCAGAGAAAACAGACAGCAGATAAGAAGTGCCAGAGTCATAAGGAGAGGGAAGGGGGGGGAAGGAATGTAGGAAGGGCGTCAAGAGGGTGAAAAGTGCAGCATTGGTTATACCAAGAAGTGAGGGTAGAATCCAGTTGGGGGAACAACTAGAACAGAAAGGGAAGTGGAGAAACAAGGTTAAGTTGGGCAGAGCTGTTGGTAGTGAGATAGTCCCGGAGCCTAGTTTTAAACATACCAATAGTTGGGCTGAGATCATTGAACCAGAGTGATGCTCGATCAGCAAAAGAGTGTTGTCCCTGTGAAGTGTGACAGTGGGGAATTTTCAGTAGCTGTAGCATGGATCTCCTAAGGCACCATTTGTTAATTTGGTGTTGTAACAGAGTTGAGACCCCAGAAGGTGCAAGGCCAAGGTAGATTTTTTTGACCATGGAACAGGTGAGAAACTTTATGCGGTTTGATAGTTGGAGCCAGCCGGTCTGAGTGTACAGGTCACATGTGTGTGAAAGATGGTGAGCACCAGTGATGAGCCGACATGCTTTATTTAAGGCAGTTAAGAGTCATCTAAGGGTTGTGGTTGTGGCTGAGCCATAAATGATGAGACTATAGTCTATTACAGAGATCACAGAGCTCAGGACTGCAACCTTCAAAGCTTCTGGCGTGAGATGTGGTCTGTGTTTGTAGAGGAGACCAAGCAGTGTATTAGCAGCTCTAGCTACATTATCTACATGAAGTCCATAGGAGAGATTAGGGTCACGCTGTATCCCTAAGTATTTGAAGGACACCACCTGATCTAGAGTGTTCCCCTTGGTAGTGGAGATAGCCAAGTGGTGTAGCTTGTGTGGGTTATGAGAGCTGAAGAAGAGCATAGATTTGGTTTTCTTGTCATTGAGGACCAGTTTATGATTAAGAAACCATGTCTCTACAGAACTGAAACCAAGTTGAAGGTTGTGTTGAAGAGCTGCAGGATTTTTGTGAGTGAAGAATACAACAGCATCATCAGCATATAGTATGATCTGCTCAGAGCAGTGGTAAAGGAGGGAGTTTAAGAAAAGGCTAAAAAGGAGAGGTCCCAGTATGGATCCCTGTGGGACACCCGAGCAAACAGGCAGGATGTTAGAAAGAGTGTCTGCAATTTTTACTCTCTGCGATCGGTTTTCTAAGTAGCTTTTAATCCAGAGAGAAGAGTCAGGTGATAGCTCAGCATTCAGTAGTTGGTGTATTAGTAGTCCATGGTGTACTGTATCGAAGGCATTGGAGAGGTCGACGAAAATGGCCCCTGTGAGAAGGCCGTTGTCAAGGGATTTGTGCAAAACTCCAGTGAACTCAAGAAGGGCTATGGTGGTGCTGTGACCTTTCCAGAAGCCATGTTGTTGTGGACAAGGTATATTGTATTTATCCTAGTGGTCGGTAAGTTGATCAGCCACGATGCATTCAAGTGCCTTAGAGAGTGGGGGCAGTATGGAGATAGGGTGATAATTTGAGTGAATCGTCTTGTCCCCACTTTTATGGATGGGTGTCACAGTGGCTGTTTTCCATAGGTCTGGGAATTTTCCACAGATGAGAGAAAGAGGTTTAGGATTTTTGTTAATTGATCAATTACCTCATCGAGGGTGAGCAACAGAAGCGTATGGGCCAGGGTGTCGCTACTAGATCTAGATTTAGATACAGCTGCAGTAATATAGCGGCGTGGTTCATTCAGCCTTACCTTCTTGAAGAAGAAGAAGGGATGGTTAGACTGAAGGGCTGAGGTATTTGGGGAGTAGGCCCTGCTTTTGAAAAAGTCATGGGGTAAAACAGCACTAAGGTCTGAAAAAGCTATGTTAAAGATGTTTGTGATCACCTTGGGGTCTAGGGTTGAGGATCCATCAACCATTAACATGGCCAGACAAGTTTTTGGCTGCTTCCCTGAGATATCCTTGATATTGTCCCAGAAAGCACTACCATTTCCCCATGTATTGGTGAGAGCGTCTTTGTAATAGGTTGATTTTATTAGCCGTATGGCTTTTGTGCAGGCATTTTGTGCTTGTTTGTAATTTTGGATGTCCAGTTGTTTGCCAGTGGCCTTGGCAACTGCCCAGAGGTGATCCCTTAGTTTCAGCTGTGAGAGAAGAGCTGCAGTGACCCATGGGTTAGAGAGAGATTTTGTTTTGCACCTTTTAGCAGGGGCAAAGAGGTCACAGGCTTTGTTGAAAATTGAGATGAAGTGATCAGGAGCCGCCATGTTAACATCTGTTGCTTCATAGATGGGTAGCCAGTCTTGTAGAAGCAGGTGTTGTTTGAGATGTGGAAGTTTTCCTTGAGAAAGGACTTTGCTTGCGATAATTTTTGGAGGGGGCTTAAGAAATTTGTTAGACCACGCACACATGACTGGGGAGTGGTCACTGAGTGAGTCTGGGAGAATGGTCGTACAAGAAATCCTTGTGGGGTGAGTGGTGAGGACCCAATCCAAGAAGGTACTGGTACCAGTCTTGTAGTTAGTCCTAGTAGGGGAGTTTACCATTTGCGTGAGGTTAGCAGCTGAGATGGAGTCTTTATAGGCACTGGCACTCAATGCTAACCAGTTTATGTTGAAATCCCCTAGTAGAATAAGTTCAGCTTCGGTAGGATGAGAGTTGATAAAGTTTAGGACGTCGTTGAATCCATGTTTAGGGTCCCTGGGTGGGATGTATATGGAGACAATAGTCAGGGCTTTATGGTTGGGACCTAGGACAATTTTTATTGGCAGAATCTGGGCTGAGGCAGAAAGTGATGGAGTTGCTACAGGGTGCCAAGACAGGGAGTCTTTGATATAGATTGCGCAACCACCACATTTTTTGGATATCTGGTCCAGCCTGTGGACATTGTAGCCCTGTATTGTCGCTGCTGAGTCAGGAACTTTAGGTGTCAGCCAAGTTTCCATCACTGCAAGGATGTCAGGGTTGTCTTGGCATATGAAGGCTTGGAGTGCATCCAGCTTTGGTAGTAGGCTGCAGATATTAATGGTTGCAAGGATAAGGGCACCTGGAGTTTGTGTGTGGCCTGAGCTTCTAGGGCCAGGACTGGGATGGACGCTGCCTGAGATGAGAAGGAGGAGGAGGAGTTTTAAGGAGCAGAGTTGCAGGTCTTTGAGAGATAGTTTTGATTGTTGTTTCCTGGAGTAGAAGTTGCAAAGTTTCAGGCGGTGTCCCATATGGACTGCAAAGTGGTACAGTGCAGAGAGGTGGCCACACTTGTTGAGAGTAGTGGTTGGGTTAAATAACCAGGAATATCCAAACGGTGCGCCAAGCACAAGTCTTGACTGGAAGTGGAGAGTTACCTTGGAGTAGCAGTGGAAACCAGAGTAGAGGGTAGTGGGGGTTGGGTTGGCTAGGACCTGGGAGAGAGAAGAGGGGGGCCAGAAAAGTAGGAGGAGGAGGAGAGGCAAGAGAAAGGCAGAGAGACTATAGAGAGCTCAGATCATAGATTAAAAACAATGCAACCCCTAGATCTGAATCAGAAATTTGAACTAGCCCCTTTCCTCATCAGATAAAAGCTCATAAATATTCTAAGGCACTGTGCTTACAGTATTTGCTGTTCCTAATTGTTTTTTGAGCTCTATATAGTAACATAGTAGTTGACGGCAGATGAGGACCACTAGTCCCACCTAGTCTGTCTGTATTCCTTGGCAGCATCACCAGCCACTGACCCTACTTGGTCATTGGCTTTTGCCTCTCTTCCCCACATCTAGGGTTTACTTATGTCTAGCCCATAAATGTTTGAATCCCCCCACTGTGTTAGCACCCATCACTTTCTGGGGTAGGCTATTCCAAGCATCCATAACATTCTCTGTTAAAAAAACTTCCTCACATTTCCCCTTATGCTGTCCACCTCCAATCTCATATTGTGCCCCCTCATCCTTGGACAGCTCTTGAACTAAAAGATGTCACCCCCATGCACTTTATTCAAGCCTTTAATACACTTAAAGGCCTCTATCATATCCCCCCCCTTCCTGTTCCTGCATCTCTTCAAGTGTATACATATTGAGGTCTTTTAATCTGTCCTCATATGTTTTCTGATGCAAGCCCTGCACCATCTTGGATGCCCTGCTCTGGACTGCCTCCATCCTGTCTATATTTTTGTGAAGATGCGGCCTCCAGAACTGAATGCAGTTTTCTAGATGAGGCCTCACCTGTGTTTTGTACAATGGTATCACTGCCTCCTTTCTTTTGCTAGTGATACCCCTTCCAATGCACCCCAACATCCCACTGGTCCATGCCACAGCTTTGTTACACTGTTTGATCACTCTTAGGTCATTTGAGATGATTATCCCTAAATCCCTCTTCTCTGGTGACTGTCAACAGTTCCTCCCCCATTCGGTAGCTCTCCACATGGTTTCTTTAACCCAAGTGCACTATTTTGCACTTTTTTGCATTCAGTCTCTACTGCCACAGCTTTGACAATTATTTCAACTTTCCCAGATCCCTCCTCATTCTTTCAACCCCCTCTGGGTTGTCCACTCTGTTGCAAATCTTGATATCATCTTCAAATAAGCAAACCTTCCCCTCCAGGCCTTCAGCAATGTCACTGATGAAGACATTGAAAAGGGCACAAGGTCACTATGCTGCAGTAAAAAACAGCATAGCAACATACCGTTCTGTCAATACAGTGGACACATTTACTGTACATCACTCAGTTAAAACACCGAGATGTAACAGTAGATCACACGAAGCATAAAACATTGCTTTTTGCAGGGAAACTTTGCCCCATGCACCCCAAGTTATGGGGTCTGTGCCCCGCAAATCCGTTACCCTAATTGTATTAAAATAACCTCCTCTAGCAGGGAGACAACTCAAGGATGGGGAGAAACATGGGTGGGGGGAATCATGAACTGCTCAGCACTTAAAAAAACCCCAAAAAACTCACAGTGGTAATCTGGGACCAAGACTCAAACCCCGGTCCACAGATGCTCCACTGTCAGCGTTTCTGCCCTCTGAGCCACAGCAGCTGCTCAGAGGACTGCATCCAGAAAAGGGTTATCCCCTGCATCACTGCCTTCCAGCCAGCATCTACAGGGGTACATTACCACTCTTTCACCATTTTGTCCATGCAGTATTTTGTACACTGTAGCTGTTTTGCTACATGCAGGTTTCGCCACACACATTTTTTTCCTGTGGCATTTTTTTAAAAGACTTTGTTACCTGGTATCATTGAAAAGGACTGGCTCCAGGACTGATCCCTGAGGCACACCACTAGTCACCCTCATTTCCTTGTATTTGATCACATTTACTACCACCTTCTGCTTCCTGTCCCTCAACCAGTTTTCTAACCAAGTTTTCCTGTTTATGGCCCATCCCCTGTCTCCCTAGCTTGCTCACCAGTTTTCTGTGGGGTACGGTGTCAAAGAGCTTACTGAATTTGAGGTAAGCGATGTTCACTGCTCCTCCCTGATCCACCTTCTTCATAACCCAGCCCAAAAAGTCAATCAGATTTGATTGACATGACCTTCCTGCTGTGAAACCATGCTGTCTTGGATCCTTTTCTCTCATGGTTTCCAAGGGTTCCACAATCTGTTCCTTAAGTAGGGCCTCCATAATCTTACCCACTACTAAGGCGAGGCTGACCAGACTATAATTTCCTGCCTCCTCCCTACTACCACTCTTGTTGTGAGGGACAACATCTGGCCCTTTCCAGTCCTCTGGGACCACCCCTATATTGAGCAACTCACTAAACAGGGCCACCAATGGTGCTGCTATCACTGTCCGTAATTCCTTTAATATTCTTTTAGGTGCACCATGGCTCCCGAAGCCCATGTTCTGAGTTTGCAGAATTTACCTTTTGAAGTAATTTTTATAATGACACTATTTGCTCGAAATTTGAATCAGCAGACAAACTGTCATTATGATGCTGAAATTTTAAGAATTAACTAGTGTATTGCATTTATTTTGCTATCACTACACTACAAAATATCGGACTACACAGACGAATGTGTCTGTAAATCAAATATTTTTCTAAAAAAAAGTACTATTGCCATTTTAAAATTTTAATGTTTTGCACTGTCTCTGTAAATCACATGCAGAAATAGTTTTCAGCTACAGATAAGAGTATCCTTAAAAAACACACATGCATATGTACAAAACCTTTAGTTACTAGGCCCCCAATTCCATGTCTGCTTGCTGTGACTGCACTTTTTCGGCACTGTAATAAAAACTTTGCACTTTACTAATTTTTGTGTCAGCACAAGATTTATTTGTCTGGTAGGGCTGTTCTGCCCAGTTTCTTGTTTGCTTGCAGCTGCGTATTTGCAGACAACCCCAGTCACTTCTGAGCATTCATTCTTTCATTTAAAAGACAATGTTTACTTACCGTTCAGTTCAAGAACACTTTGCCTCTTGTAAGTAACCCATTGAATGCATCTGCTAAGCTTGCTGCCAATGCCTGTTGCATCTTCTTTGGCATTTTTTGGGGCAGCCCATCTGGCCCTGGGGATGTGTTCATGTTGAGATCCTGTTGAACCTTTAGAATACTTTCCATAGGTATACAGGTACAGTATATCCCATTTCTAATCAGTGGCTTTTAGCACCCTTAAATCTGATTTTGCTGGAAATCCCTCCCACTCTACAGTCAGCTAAACCGCTGGCCCACCAGTGCAGTGGCAAAGCGTCCATCTGTGGTTCCAACATCCAGGGTTCGGGGATGGACTCAGGAGTCAGAGGGTCAGCTAGGGGGAGAAGGATGGAGCATCCTAGGGACTGCTTTCCTTCTCAGGGGAGGGGGGAGGAGTTCCAGTGCAAGATGGACTTCTGGCAGAGGCTGGGGATACCATTGCAGCTGGCACCACACATCAAAAGGGTGGGGCAGAAATAGGTGTCATTGCATGTCCCAGCCCCAGGGAAAATAGCAGTAAAAAATGCCAGCTGCTAGTAATGTCCCCCACTTCTGCTGCCACTCTTGCTCAGACCATGGTCTGCTGGAGGGTCCCACTTCCAAGACCCCACCCTTGAGGGGCAAGCCAGGGCTAAAGACCCATGTTTCCTGGAAGGAGGCACCCACCCAGTGGCTCCACCTAAGGAGGTAATCCTGGGGATTTGGGGGCAGTGTGTGGAGCAGAGATCCAGAACCCCCCCCCCATATGGGGGGAGCTGAACAAAAAAAAAAGCAATCAGCTAAACCACCAGCCTGGATCTCCGTAGACATGCCCTGAAATGTTAAGAATCATAAACCCCACACCTTTCTGTGTAAGATGGTTTAGGGAAATCTGTTGGAGTAGGGCTGTGGACTCTGCAGAGTCACCATGGGATCTAACAAGTTGTCATCACTCACTGACAGTCAGATGGCAGCCAGCTGTGGAAGTGAGTGGAGGGCTGTGCCAGTCATCTTTGCTTGTGGTAGAACTGGTGACTATGGTGAGGGGCAGTGTGGGTGGGGGTCTTAAGCAGGTGGGGATTTGTCAATTGTTTAGGGGTGTTCGGGTCCACTAGATTCCAGGGATACAATATGGGTACTGACAATTGAGGGAGGGGGGTGGAACTACTAGATGCCAGGAATATTACAAATAACTACAACACAGGTGATCATGAGGTGTGAGATCCACTAGATGCCAGTGCTACTGCAAAAGATTACAACATGGGAGATTGGTGGGTGGGGAATGACTAGACAACAGGGACATTGAATACAACTGCAGCATGGGTCATATAGGGACCACTAGACACCAGGAGTATTGAATATAACTACAGTAAAGGTGATAGGGGCTGTGGGGGGCACTATGCACCAGAGGTTAAATAATACAGCATCCCAGTACTGATGATTACAGGGGACCACTAGAGAAAAGAGATATAACAAATGAGTATAGTACAGATGATGGGGGGTGCAGCCATTGAACACAGTTAAGGGCAGGGTTTGGCAGCTGTAAACATCACTTTGTTTTCCATTTATATTTTATGGACCCAGCCTACTGTAAGGCATCTGCCCAGTCAGGGACACTCACAGCTGTGGCTCCCCACATTAGCCATTCTTCCAGGACCCCATGGATTGCCTCCCAGGGCAGGGTCATGGCATCCAATCCTAAGGTGCCACGAATGACAGGATAGGGTGGGAGTCGGCCTGGGGGAGCCAGGGAAGGGCTTCATAGAGGCAGCAGGTGGGCAGGTTTTTCCCCTGTTTGTGGGGGGTGGGAATGTTCAATGATGTCAGCATCCATCCCTTTCCCTGCGTTCTTTGTTGGTGCTATCTGCTGTAGGACCCCTGGCCTCCAGCAGGGGTACCCTGTGCACCGGCGACATCATACGTCCTCCCCTTCAGAGGAGAGCAGTCCATGGGACACTCAATCCAACTCCCCGGCAGGCCCTCCAATGACCCATGTCAATTCCCAAATCTGGGTCACTGGCGTCGCAAGTGGAAATTCAACTGCTGTGCCAATGGGCCAGCCCTTGTAAATATCACTTTAATGATGGCTGCTTAATGCTGTCAAAACCTATGACTATACCACTGTGCCCTTTATGCATGATGGATCCCTCATTTACATATGTGCAGCAGTATATTCTGTGCAGTCATGCTGCCGAGTTAGCACAGTGCTCCAGGGGCTCTAAAAATGGCCCCTACCCATCCACTAGCACTACTCATGGTTAGCATGTTGATAGTCCTGTTAGCGCTGCATTCACCATTCCAGTATTGGGGCCCAATATCCTAAAGTTCTATTATTTAACTAATTTGAAAAGGAAAACATTTTGCAAAAATTAACTTATAACAAAATTCCATATTTTGTATAAAGCTTCAGACATTCAAAACATAAACTCTAAACTCTCTTTCATTGATATGGAATACCTTGGCAGATCGTAAATGAATTAGAGCTTTGTGTCTTCATATAGTTCATTTTATCAACAGTAGTGTGAAATGTATTTTTTCTTGAAACATATTCAGATATCCTATAAGCAATAATGCTTTTCATGGAAATCTACTTTGGGGTATTTTAGGAGCACCTGCTCATAAAACGTGAACCTGATATATGTAACTGTTATAGCTTTGGAGATAATAGTTCTTGTCTATAATTTTGAATATTGAGCAAACGTATACCCCATTTCACCACAAGTATTAAACATTCTACTTTAACATAATAGTTTGCATGTAAATTCAGCATTTGCTGTTTTTAAGCAGTTTTTAAAAAATTAGTTACTCAAAGGTCTTTCATTGTCCTGTAGGCAACGGACTCCATATGCAAAAGGGGGGGGGGGGTTCACGGTGCATACAGATGCACATCCCAAATAATTGTACCGCCACAACTGAATGCTATATTCAAACATGATGCGTGATCCCACTTAATCACACATCCTGTTTGAATATAGCAACCTGGACGTGCAGTGCAAATGGGGTTGCAGCTGGCACATGCCCAATACAGCCCAGGAATGGGCTGCATATAGGCTTTGGGGGCTGCACCAGTGCATCCTAGATATGCTGTGTCCCCAAGGGACATATTCAGCCAGACAATGCAAATGACTCCATTAGGCATGCATGGATCAAACGGGCCCAATGCATGCTCATTATGGGCCCATTTGTATGTCTGTATGGGCCAGGATGTACTGGGACTGCGCTGCCCCCTGCCCGATCCCTGTCACTGTGCTGTGCACCACCTGCTCTGCAAGAACATAGCAGGGCACTCCGCACCCAGCCACTATCCAGAAGTGATGCAGATGCCTGCACTGTACCTCCCTGGTAGTCTAGTGGGCCCATCTACCCCAGACCCAGTTGCAGTTCCCAGTGGAAACCTACCACATCCCCTGGTAGTCTAGTGGACCTCCTGCTCCAGCTATGTTGCCCAACAGTAGATAAATGGAGGCTTAACCCCATTCCTTAGTGAAGAAGTCACACACCCCACAATACCTCTGCCAGTGAGTGGTACAGCCCACCGCTCCCATCCACAGCCAGCCACCAACTGGCAGGCATCGTGGAGCTGTCCTAATATAGGGCAATGCTCATTGGTTGCTAGAAACAACCAATGGGCATTTTTCTATATTATGAAAGCTCCCAAGTACCTGTCAGTTGGAGGCTCACCATGGATGTGAGTGTTGAGCTGTGCCACTCACCGGCAAAGGTAGGGTAGTGGAGTGTCATCTTCACTATGGAATGGGGATAAGCCTCCATTTATCAACTGTCAGGGATTGCAGCTGGAGCGGGGGGTCCACTAGACTACCAGGAGATGTGGTGGGTTTTCACCACAAACTATAATTGAGTCTGGGATCAGAGTCCACTAGACTACTAGGAATTGTGGTGGGTTTCCACTGGGAACTGCATTCGATGCTGGGGTGGTGGGAGGGCCACCAGACTACCAGGGACTGTGGTGGGTTTCCACCAGGAACTGCAATCGAGTCTGGGATGGGGGTCTACTAGACTTCCAGGAAGGTATGGTGCAAGCATTAGCACTGATTCAAGATAGGGCCTGGGAGGGGGGTTGGCACTTGCTTGCATGGATTGGCAGGCTGCAGTGCACTTGTGTATACTTCTGATGCCTGCCTGTGGGTGGCTGGCAGGGTTGGACCAGCTTTTCATGGCCTGTATGTGGGCCACGCAGTTCTGGCCTTTAAGGGGTGCATTCCCACTAAATATGCTGCAACGCAGCATATACAAAGGAACGCTTCCTCCACTTGTACAGCATACATTATTTTGTGCACCAGCACATTCCCTTGTGGGCAGCACATCTTAACCCTTTGAATATCACGCTTCAGCACATTGTTGGAGACGTGCTGAACATCTTCCTTTTCTGCCAGGATGCGCCGTGCATCTCCTTTGAATATGGAAGCCCAGCTGTTAAAAGGCTGTACATGTCCTGAGTTAAATGAATGTTACCTCAGTTTTTGTAATGTTTAGTGCCCTGGCATTTACGGAGCCACTGACACCTCAAGAAGAACTTTGAGAAACATGATATTTGGGCACAAGACAGCTTATATTTCTTGCTAGATGTGTAAGTTTTATCCTCATTAATTATTATTGTGGTCATGTGCATGACAATTGAATAGCTGTTCCTTAAGTGTTCATCAGCTCCCATCGCTTCTTCCCAACCTGATGTCATAATACTCTGGTTTTGACATCACAGTTATTTCCATGGCAACAGACAGTGATGTCATAACATGGCATTATAATTAGGAAATAAGCTATAGAGGTGGATGAGCTTTAAGGAATAAAGAGCTTGTACTTGTCGGAATTTCTTAACTAATAAATAATGGAAAGCAGGAATCAATAGAAAATATATGAAATATAAGTTGAATTGTGTTCAGATACTATGTTAAGTTTTTCCAAAGGTGCCAGCTGCCTTTAATGAATCTGACAGAAATCAGAAAACAGTAGAGGTGTTTTTCACATCAGTTATCCATATTCTATAGTACGAATAAGTGTTTCAAGATGTTGCTCTTTTCTTCAGGATTATTGGTAAATAAAGCCACTTAATTCCTTAAAAGCATTCCTCTTTTTTGTTGCCACAGAATAGATCATATTTTGCCAGATAACAAAATAAAAATAACAAAACACCTAAAATAAAAAAGTTGTCTATTAAATATATGATTCAGTATGTCAAACTGTACTAATTTGCTTCAACAAAAGCTAGACAGTAATTTTAAATGCATTGATGACAATGGCAAGACTTCTCATACAGTACTTTTTTTCTACTTTGTCTTCTTTTTTCCATAGGTCCTTGGTTGCTCCACCTCTCACCATGTTCCGGATATACTTAAGTAGAAATAAAGTCGCAATATCCCTTATAATTCAGATGACAGCATTAGCAATCTTCTTTCTGAAGCAGGACAGCAACATACCCCTGCCTGAGGAGAAGCCACAGAAAGTCCATGTCCTTATTCTTTCCACTTGGAGATCAGGGTCCTCTATTGTCGGCCAAGTCTTCAGCCAGCACCCAGATGTCTTCTACTTGATGGAGCCAGGCTGGCATGTGTGGGGGAACATAAAAGAAAGCAATTACAAAGTCTTACAAGCACCCACCAGAGACTTGCTACGGTCCATTTTCCAATGTGATATGTCTGCTTATGACTTTTACTTGCCTGAGAACAAAAATAAATCAAATCTATTTATGTGGAAATTTAGCCGAGCCCTTTGTACGCCCCCTGCTTGTGATATGTTTCAGCGAACAGACATCACTATTGCTAGTGACTGCAAAATACTTTGTGGGCATGGAGAGTTCAGCACAGTGGAGAAGACCTGCAGGACCTACAGTCATGTTGCCTTGAAAGAAGTCCGTTTGTTCAACTTAAAGTCACTTTATCCACTTCTTACTGACCCAAATCTGAACCTCAGGATAATTCACCTTATCCGGGATCCAAGAGCTGTCTTTAACTCACGGGAGATAGGCTGGGCAAGTCTACATTCAGACACTCGGATCATTTGGAATGCATATGACAATCGCACAAAATTTGATCAATACAAAGTGATGGGAGACATTTGTGGAAGCCAAGCACAAATTTATAGGAAAGCAGCCAAAGAAGCTCCTCCTTTCCTAAAGGATCGTTACCTAATGGTCCGATATGAAGACTTGGTCAGGGACCCATTGACAAAAGTAAAAGAGATGTACAAATTTACCAATCTGAGTTTGACTCCAAAACTTGTGGACTGGATTAATAAAATGACACATGGAAGTGGGGTTGGGAGTCTAAACCAAGCTTTTGACATAACTTCCCGTAATGCACTGAATGTATCCCAAGCATGGAGGAATAAACTTACTTTCCAAGCAGTAGCAAAAGTACAGGAAGTCTGTAAGGAAATGATGGATTTGGTTGGCTATCGTCTTGCTAAATCTGAGAAAGAACAAAAATCTCTGACACATAATTTACTAGTCCATAATATTGCTAATTTGGACCAAATGATGCAACATTTTTGGTAATTCAACCATTTCACAGGGTGCAGAACTGGAACAATGTGCTTTTGATCCACCTGAATTATTGCAATTTGTAACATAACTTAGTACTGTGTCTTACCTATCTCTGCTTCTGTGTAATTTTTGTCCATGAAAATGAGAGAAGGGAAAGCTTGTGTTTGCGCTAGTCAAAGGGTTACTTCTATAAACAGAAAAGTGATAGTTTTTATTTAAGATAAAAAATGTCGCACTGGGGCATAATAAAAATGCTGCAGGTTCAGTTCAACACAAGTAGTGGTGGGTGGGGTTGTCTGATTTCAGTGCATGGCAATTATCTTGTTCATTACGTACGATGAGCAACAGTGGGGTTCTCATTCTACAGTAGACCAGGAAGCCTGGTTACAACCAAATGATTTATTGCTAGGAAAACCTCCAATATAAAAAAAGAAAGCTGCATGCTCACCATTACAGTGGCATTGAAAACATTTCAGAGCAATAATGTGGTAAATAATGCTTGTATGATAAATTAACAGTGAAATAAATATAATTATGACCTGAAGATCGTAAATAGAGGAATCTGATTGGCCGAGAGCTCTTGGAAGCCATGATGATATTGGGCTACATCATCACAGCTTCAGAGAAGTTCCTGTGCCACCAGCCTCCTTGCTTTCTACTGTCTGAGAACTATTTTTTTTTCAAAATGTACTCCTACATCACCCACGAACTCATTCATAAAACTTTTTAAAACCAGTTTCTTTTATTTTTTGTATTTAAAAATCTTCAAACTCAGTTCATAATAACAATAATTCACTTCAGGGTGTGGTATATCATCACTTTTTGGGCAGTTGACACACTCAGCCTGCAGCCTCATACTCAACCACTCAAAGTATGATAATATGCCATGATATACCACACTCTGTCATGAAAAAGAAATCTCTGAACTCCAATTGGTCAGTGTGTATCTGGAACATAATGTTATCTCAGTATAACAGTACTATGGGCTTTACTATCACATAGATAACCACAGCTTACCAACAAAGTTTTATGTTTTATAACTAAACTAGAAAATTAATAGTTTCAAATAAAAACCTTATTTACTAATATTGTGAGGACTAACATATTTGTCATAACAAAACATTTCATAGGCAGAGAACAAGTGTCAGAACATCTCCTTAATACTGTGGGAACATCTGTTTTATAGTATTGGTTTTACATTTGTATTTCCTTATGAGGAAACACACCACATGTGAATGCAATGCATCATAGGTACTCAAATACCTAATGCATAACACACTACAGTGATACCAGACAATTGATTATTTGCATACCCATGATGCAGTGCTTTCACATGTGGAGTGATTTCTTAAAAAAATAAAAAATAAACTGTTAAACTAATACTATAAAAGAGATGTCCCCACAGCATAAAGGTGATGTGACACTTGTTCTCTGCCTAATTATGAAATGTTTTAGCCATGTATCTGAGCTCATTTTATTCCACCACAATGTTAATAAATAAAATTGTATAACAGCAATACTGCCCCCCAGGGTGTGGATGTATTATGGTGGGTTAATATTATTGTTATCCCCCCCTCCCCCGTGGTTGGATGCCTGTGATTTTGTGTCTAATCACATAAGGTGTGATGTTATTCTTGCATTTTGTGTACACTCTGTTAGGCATTATTGCTTAAGGGAATGTGTGTATCTTTCTTTCTAAAATGTTTTGAAGATTTCTCACTTCACAGTATAATGAAGAATGTTAGTAGCAATGTAGAATTTTACAGTTTTTAGCAAAATTAAACCACAGAGAGACAGCAGAAAGGTTAAACTTAAACATGAAAGTGTCCTTGCAGCTCTATCCAACTACTTGTACATAAGCAGGCTCGTAGCTAAAGGTGCATCCATTTGTGATATATAGTCACAACTTCAAATTAAATTTATGTCATTTTTTTCCCAAATTGTTTCTTTTTTAGACTCAAAATTCAGACATTGCTACAGTACACCCTCTAACAGCTTGAATGGATGCTCATTTTGCAAACAGTGGCAGGCAGATCCTAAGTGGATCCTTTTGCACCCCCTCTCCCCCAAGAGTTTAAGTGACTTCTTCCAGGTCAGTCAGTGAGTAAGTGACTGTTGTGGGATTCAAATCAGTGACCCCAGTTTCATAGATATATGTTCCTAGCAAAGGTCAAAATGAGGCTGATGTAATGGACCCTGACAAGATGAGGACTGGCCTTGCACTCCAGGCTGTGTCCTATCTATGTCATTGTGTTCAGAAACTTTTCAGCATCTATGTTCTATTAATGTAGCAAAGTGTTTTGGTTAGGAAAGTGTTAACCCTGATGTATCAGACAGGAAGGGATAGCTGCCACTTGAAGGACCCTGGAAGGCTATGCTAGGTTACATACACTTATTGCATGCTTTTTACATTGTGTTTTTTTTCTTTTTATGGAATTTATTACTTGTACCTTGCTTTTAGTGTTCACACACGTGCATCATTGTCACTTTATTTGTTATTACTGTTTAACTCCCTGCTGTATCCTGGGTCTAACCTGAAAGGAGCACTGACTCAGTGTGCCTGCCTTGGGCATAACATTTTTGCTACTTAACTAACTAACTAGCTGATCAAATAAATAAATACAAATAGAAGTTTAAGCATTAGAATGACAATTGCATATCGCAGTAAATGCCATTTCATTGATGATTTTAGGGTGGCATGTCTGTTTCTGCCTTTTAAACAACATCTGTAGACCTAGTTGATCATGTCAAGGAACTGTAATCTGAATTGTAATGAGGTTGCCGTGATTGGAAAGGAGAAGGCTTTTAGGAAAATGCCCTGTAGGTCAGCCTCTGGAGTTGCATACGTTTACATGTGCAGTTTCTGCTTCTCTTTTGGTTCGAAGAGAATTTTCTTGGGTTCTTTGGCTGAGAAAACTATTGTTATGGCACACAAAGGATCGGGGAAGGCAGTCTTACTTTTATTTGCTTTAATTTTTTGTAACTTTTTTTGTTACAAAATAAGGGTAATAACAGTTACTACAGTTGACAGTGATACATTAATTATATATGTATAGACAGTATTTATATAATGATCATGGCCTTAAAGACTCATTTGTTTTATCTTGCCTTCAGGGATTTTATATGATATAACTGTTTATTGTAAATTGATGTGGCAGCTGGATTCATTGTGTTTTTACTGTTTTATCTTTGAATATTTTATTGTTTTATCTGTACAGTGCTTTAATGATTCGAAATTGCACTTTAGAAACAACAAATATTATTATTATTATTATAGAATGATTAGGCTGAAGGTTGAGGCAGGCATACGGTGTATTCAAGTTGCCAATGTAATGCACAAAGTAATGAATTATTGTAATGGCACTATGCTTGTGTGCTTCCCAATACCTGCCCATTAGTAGGGTCAATAGACCTACATCTGAAATATTCCAGCTTCAGTGGTCCTAGCAAGGGGAGCCCACACAGAGGCATTTTTTTTTTACTTCCCTGCTGGTCTTAAACTGTGTATGCTCTATTTTAAGAGAATAGCACACATTATTGCTACACATTGCAGTACTAAGTGATTCCTTCCCCAGCCATGCCTGTGAAATTGCTTTGCACACATTGCTTAGCGCAATGTGCCACAGCTTCCCGAGGCCTCGTGGTAATCAGAATTCAGGATTTGTTCACAGGAGTAACTCCACTGATGTGTCAAGTAAAGGGCAAGTAATTGCTCTTTGCATTACTCCATGCACTTCAGCCCCAAAATAACTTACTTTGGGACAGGTAAATGTCATGTGAAGAAAGTCACCTTTCTCAATTTCACACTTAGAACACAGACAATTTGGAGGGACCAAACATGTATTTTTGGAAGGGTCAGGTAAGTTCAGTACAAAATAAATATTTTGGACTTGTCTGTGCTGGGGCTGTCCATATTTTATGAGTAATTTCCATATCTAAATGACCACTCCCTTTGTTTATTATTATTGACATGGGTGTGGGGCATGCCCCAATTACCAGGCCATAAGGGCAATGAAAGGCTAACAGTTGGGGGGTATAAATGTATAAATAATTTCCTCCTCTGGTGAGAGCTCTCCCACACCATGAGATTGTTCCTCTTCATTTGGGATCCAGTGTCTAAGCCTAAGATATGTGAAGAAGTTCCTTGTTTGAATGCCATATACACATTTAAGGTCTGTAAAGTAGTTTAAAGTCCCTTCACCATAAATGGACTCCCGCTAGGTCAATGCCCTGTTGTGCCTATCTTAGTGGGGACTGGTGCACAAACACAACATAGTAATGTTCGGTTTTAACAACAGCAGGCAGTTTTGCCTTAGGGAGCAGGCTGACAGGACGATCAATGTGCTTATGAACCATTAGTCACACTTTCAACATATTAGTTACAAAGGGGGTTAGAGACCGGTCTGTGTATAGTCCTGAGCAACATGAAGTAGTATTCCATGACAGTGTTTTTCTACAAGGTCCTCCTCCTCTAGCTCCCACCCTACTTGTTTAGGCCTGTGAGGACCTCTGGGAAGAAATGCAAGCTGTGCAGCTTAGTAGTAACATTTTAAATTTGGAAGGGCACAACCTCCAGCTCCCATTGCTTGCTGTAAGCTGTCACGTTATATATGGCTGGGCTTATTGTTTCATATAACGTGGTGTATGAGGGAGTTGATGGCTTTAAAGAACCCTGCTGGCACTTTACCGGGTAGATTTTGAAATAAATACAGACATTTTGGTAACGTACACATTTTATTACATTAATGCTGCCCAACAAAGAGTGTTGTAATGGCTACCACTTACATACTAACATACTAAGAAGCCAGCAGAGTAGGCTTTATGGAGTTTCATGTCATAATAGCGATCGCAGAATACTGATCACTATTATGCTGAGTGTATATTACCGAAAAGCAAATAGGTGATATACACTTATAGGTGACCCAACATCCAGAAACAGAAAACAGTGCCTGGCCCCCCCCCCCCACAACTTCCTGAATAATGATTCTCAGCTCCAAGGGAGTGTATGTCAGGGAGGGGGCAAAATCACTGTGTCGGGGAAAAATTAAGTGTCGCAGCCACAAGGAGCAGCAAAAATATTCCTTACCCAGTCCTGAACCATGTACCTGCTGTACCTGAGCTAGTCACCCACACCACCATATCACGTGGCTTGCTCGGTAGCAGCAGGCACACCAGTCCCAAAAACCTCTGTCCTGTCCCTCCCCTTCCCGTCATTATCCTCTGCTTCCTGTCGCTCTGTAGTACCCTCGCATTTGTGTAGGGTCGTTATCTTTCCAGGGTAGCCCAGGAAGAAAGTGTTGAACATGAGTCACTGTTTTGGTGGTTGCTCATAGTCAGTGCCATCCTCACTGGATACCGCCTTGTGGTCTCTCTCTTGAGTCTGCTTGGGTATCAGCCCCCATGCTGGGTACCATTATGACCTCCCCCACCCTCCCCACGTGGTCCTCCACCCTCATCTTCTGGTCAGTGTTGGGTAAATTACTTTTTCTATTACTTTGGGAAATTTGTTCCAGGAAGCTCTGTGCAGTCTCTAGCAAGGATGGAGAAGTACTAGAAAAAGTAATACACCTTACAGTTATAGTTACTACTTTCTTTTTATACAAAAACAATGCAAAAGTGATAAGTATAACATTTATTTGAAAGTAATATGTTAGCTACTAGTTACTTTCAAATAAATGTAATCAGTTACAGTTACGTATTACTTTTGTATAAAAAGAAAGAAGTAACTGTAACTGTACGGTGTATTACATTTTCTAGTACTTCTCCATCCTTGCTAGTAACTGCACAGACCTTCCTGAAACAAATAAAGTAATAGAAAGTAATAGAAAAATTACTTACCAAACATTGCCTCTGATGGTGTTCTGAGATGCACCTTCCTCCTGTACTTGTCCCATCCTCACTTGAAACCCTCCACAATTGTTACAGTCACTAGTTCCGCAGGCAGAGCATTCCAAGGCTCTAGCACCCTCTCAGTGAAGTAGCATCTTCTAATCTCCCCCCCCCGAGTCTCCTACCAACCAACCTCAATGGGTGCCCCTGGTTGTCCCCTCCTCTTGCAGCTGGAACACCCTATCCTGGCCCACCCTATGGAATCCCTTGAGGTATCTGAAGACCTCAATCATATCCCTTCTGTCCTTCCTCTCCTCCAGTGAGTCAGGTTGAGCTCAAGTCTCACCCCATAGGATTTCTCCCCAAAACCCTGTATTACTTTGGTCACCCTCCTCAGGATCCTCTCCAGGAGGGAAATATCCCTTTTTAAGCACAGACACCAAAACTGCACACAGTATTCGAGGTGCAGTAAAATCAGGCAGTTATATAGTGGAAGGAGCACCTCCCAGCTCCTTGAGGTTATCCACCTGGCTATGCACCCCAGCATTTTATTTACTTTGGCCACAGCCCTCCTATACTACTCAGAGTTGTTCATTTTACCATCCACAACCACCGCCAAGTCCTTCTCCCTCCCATAGCCTACAGTGTCTTCCCTCCCAAGGCGTACACATGTGTTTGATTCCTGGCTCCAGCAATTCTCTGTATTACGTTAAAAGTTTCCAGGTGCAAGACCATCTATCCAGAGTCTCTAGGTGCCCCGAAGGGCTAACCTACCCTTGTCCCCATCCACTACTGCCCTCAGCTTTGAGTCATCAGCAAAGAGGCTTATCTTGCTCCTGATACCATTCCTGATATCTGATATGTAAGTGTTAAACAGGAGTGCCCCTAGCAACAACCCCTGAGGGATCCTGCTGACGATCCTCCTAGGAGATGAAACCTCCCCCTAACTATCACCTTCAGAAAATGCCCTGTTAGCCAGTTTCCTATCCACCAGACCATCCACACACCCACCTCCAACCCCATTCCCTCAGCTTCTCCAACAGCTCAGGGTGTGGCACTAAGTCAAATGCCTTGCTGAAGTCCAGAAAGAGGATTTTCACTGTCCTTCCCTCATCACCCTATTGTAGAACTCCAGCAGGTTAGTCTGACATGATCTGCCCTGGACAAAGCCATGTTGGCAGTCATCCAGAAGGCCCCTAGACTCATAGACATAGAAACATAGAAACATAGAATTTGACGGCAGATAAGGACCGCTTGGCCCACCCAGTCTGCCCATTTCCCTACCTGATGGATAAGCTGCAGATCCTAGTTAACCAGCAGCCTACTTCTTCCTACCCCCAACCCCTAGAATTGCCTTATGACTGTCCCATGCATGCTTAAATTCCACTACTGTTTTTGACTCCACAACCTCCTCTGGAAGGCTGTTCCATGCATCCACAACCCTCTCTGTGAAAAAATACTTCCTTAAATTACCTCTGAGCCGCCCCCCTTCTATCTTCAAATTATGCCCCCTTGTTCTTGCACACCTCTTTTTTTGAAAGATGCTACCCTCTTGGACTTTGCTGATTCCCTTGAGGTACTTGAAAGTTTCCATCATGTCCCCCCTCTCCCTCCTTTCCTCGAGGCTATACATATTAAGCTCCTTAAGTCTCACTTCATATGTCTTCCGGTGCAGACCCTGCACCATTTTAGTTCGCGCTCTGGACAGTTTCCATCCTGTCTATGCCTTTCTGGAGATTGGGTCTCCAGAACTGCACGCAGTACTCCAGATGTGGTCTCACCAGCTGTCTGTACAGAGGGATAATAACTCTTGTTTTCTGCTGGTGATGCCTCTCCTATGCATCCCAGTATCCCCCAGCCCTCCTTGCTGCCCTCACACATTGCTTGCCCACCTTTAGGTCATGTGATATGACTACCCCAGATCCTTTCCATTTGTGTTGTTGTTAGTATCTCACCCCCCATTGTGTACTCTTCCCTGGGTTTTTGTTTCCAGGTGCATTACCTTGCACCTTAACATTGAATCTAAGCTGCCATACATTTGACCATTCCTCTAACCTTGACAAGTCCCTTCTCATCCTTTCCACCCCACCTTGTGCATTAACTCTGTTGCAGATCTTTGTGTCATCTGCAAAGAGACATACTTTTCCTTCCAGTCCCTCTGCAATGTCGCTTATAAAGACATTGAAGAGGACCGGTCCTAATACTGAACCCTGTGGTACCCCACTGCTAACCCCCCTTTTTTCAGAGTGGACTCCATTTACTATTACTCTCTGTGTCCTATTCTCCAGCCAATTCTTTACCCAGGCTGTCATCTTGGGACCCACTCCCAGGCTGGCTAACTTGTATATTAATCTTTTGTGTGGGACTGTGTCAAATGCCTTGCTAAAGTCTAGGTAGGCCATGTCCACAGCCCCTCCCTGATCTACTACTTTGGTCACCCAGTCAAAGAAATCTATCAGATTTGTCTGGCATGACCTTCCCGCTGTGAATCCGTGCTGCCTTGGGTCCTGTGCCCC
Organism: Neoceratodus forsteri; assembly: GCA_016271365.2. Lineage (NCBI taxonomy): Eukaryota > Metazoa > Chordata > Ceratodontiformes > Ceratodontidae > Neoceratodus > Neoceratodus forsteri. Next base: position 1,134,779,135 of record CM028130.1, read on the forward strand.
TCTGGCCTCTAGATACACAACAGTTCTTTCCTTCAGAAGTGATTCCATCATTATCCCTACCACTGAGGTTAAACTAACAGGTCTGTAGTTTCCTGCTTCTGCTTTGCTCCCACTTGTGTATGGGCACAATATGGGTCAATGGGCCATCCTTCTGTCCTGAGACTCTCATTCCCACTTAACGGAGGGGTTAAAGAGATCTGCCAGAGGTGCAGCCAGGACACCAGCCTATTTCTAAAGCAACCTCAGGTGGAGACCATCTGGGCCCAGAGCCTTCTCTGCTCTTGGGGCCTTCAGGGCTCCCCACACCCTGTCAGTGGGGATTTCAACATCCATGGCCCCCTTCCGCAGGTCTGCCCTGCTCCTCCCCATGAAGCTGTGCCTCACCCTCCTCTCTGGTGAAGACCAAGGAAAAGTATTCATTTAAAACCTCTGCCTGCTCCTCTGTCCTCAGTCTACTGATCTGCCCTATCCTTTCCTCCTTTTCCTGATCTACCTAAAAAAACCTTTTCTCCTCTTTTAATCCCCTGAGCCAGTCTCCTCTCTATCTTTACCTTAGCTAACCTCACCAACCTGGTGACTTTCCTGGTGACCGTATCATATTCCTCTGGTTCCAAGTGATATGGGCAGCTGTGGAACTGTGACCAACAAAAGGGCCTAGCGATAACGACACATACCGGTTGGGCATGGGGAAGGACACTGACCAAGGGTGAGAGGCACCCCACAGAGCTGGTTGACAGAACACGGGGGCCCCAGAGACAGCACATGGGGACATGTGTAACTATCACAACAGTGAATGCGAGGGGAAAAAAAAATGCTACCACCACCAGGGTATACCACTAGATGGGGGTTGGTTAGGTGTGGACAGGGGTGATGCTCCAGTGTAGGGGTTGCTGATAGCAGGAACCATGTCAAAGTTGGGAGGAGGGATCATCATAAGGAAGGGTAGAGGCCACAGCCGACACTGAGGGCTGTGAAACTGCAACTGTGCAGGGATGGAAAGCACACAGCGGCAGTATGGCATGTTGGTGGGGGGCGAACTGCTAAGTGCCACTGTAGCCCAAGTCCATGGTGCCAAACATGCAGAGGACACACCAGTGGGTGGAGGTGGCATGCTGCCACAGGCATACCTGGCTATACCTGCATCTGGAAATTGTAGGTGAGGCCCCGCAGGTAGTCGGGTGTGCTCTGGTTGCCATAGTCCTCCACAATCATCTTGATCCGGCCGGTGAGGTCCTGGTACCACCACCTCTGAGCCGCTGTACTCGCGCCAGATAGCAACTGCTCAGTTTGGATGGCAGTGAGCTGTTCTTCCTCCTGGAGGCACGTGAAGAAGGACCACAAGCTCAGGCTGCTGGCACTCAGCCTGGTGCAAAATGCATGATGCCAGCACTCGACTGCATTGTTAGTACAGGTGAGACCATCAAGGGTGGGCTGATACATGTTCCACTGCTTAACCAGGAACATGGGATGCCTGCGGACAGACCTGACCACCACCATGCCAATCCACGTATGCTCCATGTAGTCCAGAAGGGGTCCCAGCAGCTCTGCATTGTTCTGGTAGAAGGGCTGTTACAGGAGGATGCTGTGGGCACTCTCCACAGCATCCACAGGCACAAATGCCAGTGTGAGGAGCATGTGGATATTCAGGATGAACTCTGCATCACTGGCATACCAGGCACACAGATCGGCTATCTGCTGTACCCAGCGCCACACTGACAGACAGTAGTGGAAGTAACATCCACACACGGCAACGCCCCCCGATGGCAGCCATGAATGCCCACCAGGCTGCCCGCTCAAAGTCCAGAAAAGCCATTGCAGGGCACAAGTCACCAACTAGCTACTGCAGCTTGCCAAACATGGCTGCATATGTATGCTCCGTCCAGGATGGCATCAGGACACAGACCGCCAGCAGCACGATGCCTGTCTGCAGTTTGTGAATGGTGTAGACCTGCGCAAATAGGGGTGGTGTGCAGTGGAAGGTGCCATTCAAGAACTAGTCACTGCAACTGGCAAGGTACTGCAGGGCCATCTGCATGGCAAACAGCAGCACATGGTCATCCCCAGAACTGCTGTCATGTTGCAAAAATATGTCACCCCCCCAGAGTGATGGCATACTCCGGTGGCACTACTGGATCATGGAGTGAGGTGGGTGCCACAGTACCCCCCCCCGCGCTCACTGGACATGCTGCATGGTGTGCTTGAAGTGCAGCAGTGCAGGTAGCCACCTGTAATAGTCTCTGATATCCCTGTGGTGCACTGCGCCACCACCTGTGCAGTGCTTTCCATACTACGGCTTGCACATTCCTGCACACTGCTGATCACCTCCCATACACCTGCCTCCCCTGCATTGGCTGCATGATTATGGAGCAGCCAGATGTAAACAACTGCACCTGCTTAAGTGTGTGCCATGGTGGGGCTGCTGTGGTGATGATCCCGGATACATCGCCAATACGTTTTCTGTTTGACCTCCTTGTCCCGCTGGTAGAGGTATCCCTGGTGGGACAGGAGAGTCTGTCCTTTCTGGCTTGTCAGGTAACTGCATTCCAACATCATGCAGCCATTCCCCAGTTGGGTGGTCTCCACATTTGCACTGCCCCCTTATATAGGCGTGTGCTGTCCAAGTGGTCGTACACCTGGGTGTGCCAGTGTGTGTGCTCCGGCACAGCCCATGGTCCTGCAGCATTAAAGAGGGAGAAAATGGCCATTGAGTGCACTATATACATCCAGAGTGGTGGTGTCCAGTGTCAGCACTGTGCCCTGGCAGCTGTAGTTTGGTGGTCAGTGATGTGGCAGCAGCCAGTACAGGCTAGGATTGAGAAGATATGTTGATTTGCAGCACATTTGAGTCCTGGTTTGTTGTCCTGCCTATTGTGTACAGTGAGTGCTTTGCTGTGTGGTACAGTGGACTTCAAACCTACAGCTCAGAGACTCACATTCTGCTCCTGCATTGAAGTCGGGTACACACAACCTGCAGCACCATAGCACCTTGGCAGCAGCACCCATCACACTGCATGTTATCCCCATCCTGCAGCAGCCTGCTCCTGTTTCTGTGCACCTGGTCAGAGGTGGAGGGGGCAGGTTTCCTCCCTAGTGGTGAGGAGCACATCGGGTGGCGTGTTGTGGCTGGGGTGGGGTTGTTGACTGCCACTGGGAGCAATGCATGAGGTGTGGGTAGGTCCTCTGCTGGCCCACAGGGTGCTTGGCGTGCATTAATCCTTGTCCTCACCCACTGTGGCACTTGCCTTTTCCCCCTTTGCCCTTGTCCAGGTCACCCTTGTCCAAGTCACCCTAAAGTGCAAGTTGCCCTAAAGCAGAAGTCACCCTAATGCACCCGGCACATGCACATTCCTGATGCCCATGTATCTCTTGCCATGTCAGAGAGTCACACTTCTGACAGCCACCCATCTGGCAACCTATCCAGCTGCCATGGGCCATGCATGACTGCGCACAGATGACGGTCTCGCCCGGGGGGAGGTTGCCCATATCTCATGCCCCATCATGTTGACAACCCTTATCGCAGGATACCATTCCTCCTTGTGTATAACCCCTTCCGAACACCTGTAAAAGATATAAGCAGCCTTTTTTCCCCTTATTGTGACCTGAACTTCTCTTGACTACCAGCATGGCTTCCTGGCTCTACCAAACTTGCACCGATCCTTTGTGTAGGCCATGTTAGCTTCCAGGAGCCCCTGTTCGATGATTTCCCACTGGCTCTTGGTGTCTATACCTGATCTGTTCCTTTTAGGAAGCCCCTAAGGGTCCATTCCATACCCTTGAAGTCCACCCCCTTAAAATAGACAACCACCGTATGTGAGCGATAAACACCTCCCCCAGGTCAAGAAAGAACCAGACCATGGCATGATCACTTCCTGCCAGAGAGTTCCCTACTACTAGGTCCCCTGTGAGACTGACATCTAACAGGACAACATCCAGGATGCTTCTCCCCCCAGTTGGACCAGTTACCAGCTGGGCAAGAAATGCATCCTGGAATATGTCCAGCAGATGTTGCTCCCTGGCTGATGAGGATGCCATAGTTTCCCAGTCAGTTCCTGACATGTTTGGGTCCCCCAGCACCACAATTTTACTCCCCCCCTTTAACTACAGTGGTCCTTAAGGTTTGCTACAAGGCCTTAGGATAACAGGGATATGATCGAGGAAACACTCAGGTTTATATCTTGAGGGGACCCCTCTTATAGCCTCTGGCCAGGTGCGTAACCTGGCCATGGTATTTGATGAGGGCCTGACACTAAGGGCGCAGGTGTCGACTGTAGCCAAGTCTGCCTTTTTCCATCTAAGGTATATAGCCCAAGTGAAACACTTGGTTCCACCTGAAGATCTTCCCACCCTGGTCCACGCCTTTGTTACCAGTCATTTTGATTACTGCAACACCCTCTATCTAGGGTTGCCAGGGGTGGATATCTGCAGCTTGCAACTTGTGCAGAACGCGACGGCCAGATTGTTGACTGGAATCTCTGGATCTAGTCATATAACCACTGTGCTGCATGAACTGCACTGGCTGCCTATACAGTGGCGGATCACATTGCTGACCTATAAGGCCCTACATGATTTGGGACCTCACTACCTGAAAGAACTCCTGGTGTCTTACTGCCCCTCCAACTCACTCCGATCCTCTGATGAGGCTTTGCTAGAAATTCCCAGGATATATTTAAAAACATCTGGAGGAAGATCATTTGCTTTCATGGCACCTACCCTGAGGAATTCTCTACCTCACCAGATACAAAATAGCCTGACCATGGAAGGTTTTAAAAAATCTCTGCAAACATTCCTATTTAACCTGGCATTTTCAGGGACTTGATAAATGGTTGATACAGTAGAAGCTACTTAATCGGTATGCAGTTAATAGGGATGTCCACTTTGCCAAATGTTTAGTGATGAAAACAAAAATTTAAAAGCTCACTCAGCCCTACGAGGCATGCCGTGATTCTTCAATCCTTCCCAGTTGCTGCGCGGTGCCCATCACACGTCCCTCCGAGTGATTAACTCCGCTCTCTGCTAGTTCCCACTGGTGATCTTCTCCTTCTGTGGCATTTGCTACAGGGATGTAGGGTTTTTAAACCCTCAGTCTTTTTTTCAGTTGAAGCCTTTTCTGTTTCCACTCTGATTGGCTCACGTTGCACCAAACATCAGGATGCCATCATTCTTCAGTTCTTCCCGGTTGCTGTGCAGAGCCCATCACATATCAGGATACCGTCGTTCTTCAGACATTTCCAGGTGCTATGCGGTGCTCACCCCACATCAGGATGCTGTTGTTCTTGAGTCTTTCCCAGTAAGACAAAGCAAACAGCAAAGGGGAATTTGGTGCCATGTCCTTGCAGAGGTAGGCATTTGAAAGTGATAATGTTCTGATGCTGCATAATGGGCATGACTAGTACAGAAATGTGTGTACACATACAGAGATAGATAGCGAAAGCAAACTTTAAGCTTTCTTAATGGAAAATGCTCACTTCTCTTAATTGGGATGGTCACTTAATCGGGATTAAAGGCCTGCCACCAGGCCGTCCCAATTACGTGGCTTCTACTGTATTGGTTTGTTAGTAGTTTTACTGAGTTTAAACTGTATTGTATTTGAGCTGTATGGAATATTGTAAAAGCACCCTGATCTTAGGAAGGGCACTTTAAACAAATACATTTTTACTTACTTACTTCCTCCAGGTCCTCAGCCTGCCCAAGTGGCCTGCATATCACCCCAGCTTTATCCTCTTGTCCCCAGGAGCCTGCAGGGCAGTCCATAAAGACTCCATGCACCCCTCTGTCTCCTCAACCCTGCTTATCCCTATGTAACCCCCTTGCAAATGGGGGTTCTTAATGTGCCCTATGCCTGGTTGATAGCTGGCATAAAGCCGCCGGAATGGGGGTCTGTTGAGTGCTTTTTAAGGCCTCTGTGAGCTGTCCCTCTAAGGGCTGCCTTCTGCAGTCGAAATCTGTTAAAATGGGAAGGGGTTCAAGTGTCGTTATGCTCGACTCCCGCCCATGCTGCCAAGTGAGCGCTCCATTCTGCCATCTCTAATAGTGCAGAGGGAGTCCTGATAAAGGATGTAGGTGGTTGCTTAAAATAAGCTGTAAAAATAATGATAAGGTAGTTGTTCTTACCTGCTTTCCTTTGCAGCACAGAGAGTTTGAGTGCCTCCTCCATTTTGGTCCCGAACTGTGAAATTGGACCAATCAGTACTTTGGAATCCCACAGAGTTGACTGACCAATAGAGGAGCTGTTTAGAGGGAGCAAGGCATTATGGACTATGGCGCTTGTTCTGCACCAATGGAAGCCGTGAGAAGTGACTGGCAGGTTCGACCAGCCAATGACAACGGGTCGTGCCCGAATTAAGAGGAGTGCTGGGTGCTGCCAGCTTCAGATTAGCAAGTGGCCAGTGAAGAGAGAGGAGCTGTGTGCTTCTGCACTTTGAGTGTTCGCACAGGAAGCGCATGAGGGCCTAGCGGTTGTTTGGCTGAGGAAAGGAGTTTGGAAAACCCGCCGGCTGGCAGTCAGAGGAGGCTGTGCTTTGTGCAGCTACCCACCAGGCTCGACCTGTTCGGAGGACTGGAGAAGATTGCTGAATTGCACTCAGTCCGCGGGGAAAGTGAAGAGAAAGCTGCCATTACAGTGCTTGATGACCGAGAAGCCTGGAGAGCCCAGCTGCTGCTGCTTGGTGTGGTACCCCTCTGCTATTGCTGTTTACTATATAAATGTGTGAGTGGCTCAAGTTAATCCTGCTGCCAGTGAGGGATTCTGCCTGGATTGTGATAACCATATAAATGTGTACAGAGACTTGTGAAGTTCAGGCTCAGCCCTGCTAGTGTTGGAAGAACCGGGATGGGCTGGAGGTTGTGAGTACTAAATCAGGGTAGCTCCCTGTTAAGTGTGCAATCAGTGGTTTTCCAGTCGTATTGCTGTGCTTTTGACTGCTTAAATGAACTTTCTTTCCCTTCTGACTTGCTCAGGATTGCAGCGTCTATCTTTGTTAAGGGCCCCGACCAGCTGCCATGTTTGGACTAGCCATTAGGGCTTGGGTACCCAGGGACAGTGACTCGTAGGGATAGGCCTGTGCACAGAGCTCTAGGTAATTAAATATAATGATAAACCAATTAGCCTGATTCCCCTCATCCTTGTTATCTCCCCCCCTTAATAAATCAGATTTGTGTGTTGCAACTACACCCTGGCTGGTTTGTGCATCCCTGTTGAACTGCTGTATAGTGATTGTGATATAACTGTATCTTATTTTACAGGGGGTCCCTGGAGTGAGCTGAGAGATACTATCTGAGGGGTAAGTGTATTGGTTAAAAGCCTCATTGGTACCTAGTGTGAGCCACTAGCGGGGAAAAAGGGGGGTTGCAGTAACCCAGAGGGCTGTGACCGAGGCAATCTCGACAGTATTAACCCCGACCTCTGGGTGGAGGCACCCGCCAACGGATCTGGGCCCCTCACCCGGTCTCTGTGGAGGCAGGCAGGGGTAGTAGCCCTAAGGGTAGCACCCCGGGGGTTACACCTATATCATCCCTAATGATGAAAGCTACTCCCCCTCACCCTCCCTTGCCCACAGCCCTGTCCTTTCAGAATGTGGTGTACCCTATTAGGTTCAGGTCCCAGTCATGCTCAGAAGTGGCCTAGGTTTCAATGACAGCCACCACATCCACTCCCCCCTCTAACAGCAGTGCCTGGAGCTTGGGCATCTTGTTCGCTGTACACCTGGAGCTAATTAGGACCACTCTCCAACACATCCCCCTCCCCCACTCCCCATGGGCTCCCAGGTAGTTGCCTGACAGAGCCCCTACTTGTACAATCTGGTGCTCTTGATCTGTCCTCCCTCCTCCTTTCATGTGGGAGGAGGCCATGGTCTCCCTCGGTGGACATGCTAAGGACCACCACAAGTCCTGTCCTGCCTGCTTCACAAGTTTAAACCTCACCTAGATTGTACAAACCCTACCAATCCATGTTTCAGATCCTCTTTCCAACCCAAGGTGAGGTGCAGCCTGTCCCTTGCATACAGTCCCGTCTTCCCAGGTTGCACCCCAGTCCCTGAGCAACCCATATCCCCTGGCCTTACACCACTCACCAAGCCAGTCATTTACATCCTTCATTTTTTGCTTATTTCCCATACTGGCTGTAGGTACTGGTAGGATCTCCAAGAAGGAAATTGAACACCCAGTGGCATGACAGACCCTGCCTAGTTCCTGGAACCAAGTCTGGATCTCCAGCATACTGTTACCCTCAATATCGTTCATGCCCATCTGCACCAATATATCAGGGCTTCCTCTGCAGTCTTTTGCCAGTGCATAGATCAAATCTTTGGCTTCATGTAGTCAAGCCAGATATGCTCTTAACCCTGATGCCACAGGCTGACCCCTTCCCTGACCCTCCCACTTAATACCTCTAATCATGGAGTCACCCAATAGGAGCACTCTTACTACCTTCTTTTCCTTTGTCCTCCCCCCTAACTCTGATGCCAACTGCCCGCTCACTGTCCCAACCTCATTCTTGGCCACACACCCCATTGGAGTGTCAGTTGCTATGCTGTCTCTTCTGTTCCAACTCCTTGTCCTCACTGACATGTCTTCCTCAAACCCCTCCCTTCCTGCTATGGCTCTACGGTCCATCCTGTATGACCCTCAGGAACTAATGACCCCTCCACTGCCTCACAGGGGAAAGAGTTTGTCCCTTCTTACCATCATTCTTTGTACTGCTTACCCCATTACAGCATCCATGCTTGTTACTACCCCATTGAGCACCACCCACCTCCACCTCACAGTTCTCGTCCCTCCTATCCATGGACTCCCTAGTCCAAGCCCCATCCTTCGTACTGCTCTCCCCCTTGCAGCATCCATGATTGTTACTGCTCCCTTGAGAATCCCCCATTTTTTCCTTACAGTTCCCCTTCCTCCTTTTCAGGGACACCCTTGTCCAAGCCCCCCAAACTGATACCGGTCTTGATTTCTGTGTCATCTCTGTTGCTCTGGCTCCTAGCTGCACTCATACATTCCTTATGGTGCGCTCCCCCTGCCTCCACTGAGTTCTTGTGCAAGTAAATATCCCTGCTGAGCCAGACTGCAGGGGCAGTTTGCTTTGTCCCTCAGTACTGTCCCCTCTGGAACCTCCTCTGTCCCAGAACTATATTCCTCTCCCTCATTCTATTGTACTAATGGTGCAAATCTGTTTTTGTACTGTAGGCATACTACCTTGATTCCACCCCGGCTTACTACCCTCATCCACTTTCTTCAGCCTATACCTAGCCACTTTTTCCCCAACCACCTACCAGATCTCCTGGCCCATGACCTGCTCTTGACCAGTCCTACCCAGGCCCTCAGAAGTACACTTCATACCCATAATGCCCCTCCAATTGCTTCCCCCCCAATTGTGTGGTCCCATATGCCTGTACCATCTTTCACCAGACATCTCCTGTACACTACTGGTGGCTCTCATGGAACCCCTGCATCTCCTTCCATTATTTCCCCATCTAGCATCCAACTTCCCCACACAGCAGAGCTTCCATGTCCTCTACCTTCTCTCTTCCTTGCCACTTCTACCATCCAACCTAACCTCCTGACCTGCTCCATAAGTTGTGGAAACAGCCAGCACACCATGCACCCTCCATCCTCCAAGCCAGGGCACTCACCATGGCAGACCCATGCCCTAATCAACCCCACCTCCCTTCCAAAGATGCCTCCTCTAGTAATCTAGGGTCACAGCACCATTCTGACCCCATCCATTTTTGATTATCTCTCCACGTCGGATGCCCCATCTCACTTGTCCTAGTCATGCTGGAGCTTGTGAAACTCCCCCCAAGGCCTGCTGGTTGAGCTACACACCAGAGAGTACCCCCACAGAGTTGAAAATATGGCACTAGGTAAACATCAGCTGGATATAAACATCCTACCAAAATAACAGTCCCAAACACCCTGTCCAAGCAGAAAGAGCACTGGCCACAACAGAGCTCATAGCCCTTCCCAAGCCTTTCCCCTCTCTCAAGACCTGCCCCTAGCCTCTGCCTCATTAGCTGGCATCCCATCTGAGATTATTTAACAGAGGTCAGAGCTGGAGTGGATGGGCAGGACATAATACAGCTCCTCTGTGTTTAAGTCACTACAGCGCCTCCATCGATTGGTTCTTTGTGGCCGGGCTCAGCTAATAATAGCCCAGCTACCAGTCCACAGTGCTCTCACTGCGGCCTCAGTGTTCCTTCTCTCAAAGCACTGCTGGTGCAGCCACCTCCTGCCCCAAGAGACCGGCCACCAGTTCGAAAAGCACTCATACTCCTTCTTCCATGAGCACCACCGGTGTAGCCTCCTCCTCTTTCCTCCGACGATTGCCGTGATCCTGGCTTGTCCTCTGCCATATGTTGAGTTGGCTTTTTAACTAGCATGCCCTTGTGCCTTATTAGTGTACCTGCTCCACCCATTGATTAGATCATGCAGCCCTTCCCAGATTGGAAACCTCTGGAGCTGAGCTCGCCACTGGATGCCGCCAACCCCCGCACCTCGGATATGGAGCTGCAGCCCTCTCATCTTCCCCTGCTGCTTATTCTGGCCCTGGACCTCTCCTCTCAGCTGGGAAAAGATTGGCGTCCAATGCCCTGGCCCACTCCTAGCTGCCAATAGTGATTGCCATCTGTAGCCCTGGTCCACTCCCTGCAGCTGTGAAAGATCATCATCCTCTGCCCAATACAGTTGCTCTGTGCTCCTGCAATGATCATCGTCTGATGTCCTGGCCCACTCCTTGCTGATGGAAGTGATCTCGGTCTTTTGCCTTGGCCCACCCCTTGCAGTGGAACACAATACAGCTCCTCTGTGCTCAAGTTAAAGAGTACATACCACAAGCAATGGGAAAAACAGTAATTAAAAATTATCAGAAGGTAAATTATAATAAAATTAGAGAACATTTGTCTAGTTGGGACTGGAAAATGGACTTAAGGAATAGAGACATAACAGTGGTCTGGGACATCATTAAAAATCAACTGGAATGTTGTATAGATACATGAGTGCCGGTGATAATAAAGTACCCAAAAAGTAAAAGACATACTCCTTGGTGGAATAGGTCAATAGGAAAGCTAATAAAAACAAAAATAAGATTGTACTGCAAACTTAAGAAGAAGCCATCTTGTCTCATAAAAACAAGGCTAAAACAATGTATTAAACAACTAAAAATAACAATTAGAAAAGCAAAACGTACTACAGAAAGTGATTTGGTAAGCAAGACAAATGATAATAAAAAGCAATTCTTGAATTATATAGGAACATTAAGGGTTAAACAAATAGGCATAAGGCCTATAATAACAGTAGGAAAAACAGTGACTGATGAAAAAGAAATGGCAACAGAGTTTAATAAATACTTTCTGAGTGTGTTTGAACCTAAAGAATTGTTGGCGAGCATAAATATAACTACACAAGGAGAGTATATCCCTATTAAGAGAGATAAATTATAGATATAGTACAGGGACTGAAATCAAACACTTCCCCTGGACTGGATGGTATACATGCTAAATTCCTACAGGAGTTGATATGTGAATTAGTGGGACCATTTACACATCTTTATAACATTTCCTTAAAAAATGGTAATATCATACCTGAAAGGGGACAAGCTAACATAACACCATTACATAAATCTGGAGCAAAGTCTGAGGCCAAAAATTACAGACTAGTAAGTCTAACATCAGTCTTAGGGAAAATACTGGAAAGAGTTATCCAACATAGAATACTGGATCATTTGGAAAAGGAGCAGATATATGACATTTCACAATATGGATTCACTAGGGGCAAGTCAGGTCTTACAAATCTGATACATTTTTTTGAGCCAGTGAGTGAGGTTCTGGAAAAAGGAGTACCAGTAAATGTAATATACCTGAATTTTGCTAAAGCTTTTTTTGATAAGGTATCACATAAAAATCTTATTAACAAATACATCAAGTTAAGCTATGGGACAGCATAATTGAATGGATTATATGATGATTGATGGATAGAAAGCAGAAGATGATTGTGAGGGGATATCAGTCTGAATGGGGGGGAGGTGACAAGTGGGGTTCCCCAGGGCTCAGTCCTGGGGCCAACACTATTTAATATGCTTGTTAATACATTACAAACAGTCAATAATGCATGTAAGTACGCAGATGACTAGGAGGGCTGGTACAAAATCACTTTGATGGTCAAAAATGACAACATAATTTAGATAAACTCCTAGACTGGACTAAAACAAATACAATGGTGTTTAATACAACTAAATGTAAAGGGATGTACTTCGTTGCAAAGAATCCTAATTTTGTATACAAATTGAATGATCAAATACTGGAGACAATTACTGAGGAGAGAGACTTGGAAATATTTATTTCTGACACACTAACTTCAGATGGGCATATTAAAAAAACAGTTAAAAGATGTCATAAAATATTGGAATGTATCATAACAAATATTAAAAGTAGAGATAGAGAGGTGGTTCTTCCGCTTTGTACTAGTATATCCACATATCAAATATTGTTCCCAATTTTCTGCGGCAACTGAGGTACGGAGTAAGAAATTAAAAGAAGGAGTACAGAGAGGAACAACAAAAAAGTTAAGAGGTCAACAAAACTTGACTTATGGTAAGAGGCTACTTTATTTGGGGCTATATTCTGTTGAATATAGACAATTAAGAGGGGACTTATGTTTAGTATACAGAGCTATTAGAGACAAAGAGCTAATGGAAAACTTAAAAATTAAAAGATGTGAGGAATAACAAAAAAACTAGATCCCCTAATTATTAATTAAAAGGTAATATAAACATGACTAAAAAACATTTGGACTTCTTTACCCAAAGAGTAGTAAAGAGCTGGAATGAATTATCTAGACATGTAGTTGATAGGGAGACTATGGGAAGTTTTAAACATTATTTAGATGAACATATGGGTAATAAAAAATTCATGTACCACCAGTAGAGCATTGGGTGGCGAGTTCATTAAGGACGAATTGTCTTCAGAACTTGGAAACTATCTATGAACCTATGAACCTAAGTCATTACAGCTCCTCTGTTGATTTGTTCTTTTCGGCTGAGCTCGACTAATGATAGCCCTGCCACCAGCCCACAGAGCCTTTGCTTGGGCCCAAGTGTTCCTTCTCCCTAAGCACCATCAGTGTGGCTGCTTCCTGCCTCAGTGGGCTGGCCACCAGTCTGCAAAGCCCTTGCGCTCCTTCTCTCGTGAGTGCTTCCCATGTGGTCGCCTCCTTCCTCCACCGATTGTAGTGATCCCATCTGGCACACATTCATCTTTTAAGTTTTGGATAAGCAGCTTATAATTACTTTTGTAAAAGGCAGCTGTGGAGGAAGCCAGACGAATACTCAAGTATTAGATAGTATCAGTAACAAAGAGTCCCAGAGGACTTTGGGCAAGAGAATCTCTGTTTTGTGTATTCAGAGGGAGCAGTTCCCTTTTGCCCCAGTTCACCTTGTGCCTAGATAAGGAATTGTATCCTTTTAGAAGTTTGTGGACCATAGTGAAACTGTCCAGGGCATTTTTAAGTACAAAAGAATGCTGCCCACAAGGAGAGAGATTTTTTTTGTTTTCCCTCTGTGCATCCACCTTTAGTCCTTCAGTACTGCTATGAGCCCTAGTAGCTGCTGCCAGCAGAACCAGTTTTAATACATAAAGCAATGGGGAAAGTGTGCAACCCTGATGAGTGGCACGTGTGAGATAGAATGGGTTGGAAAGGCCTCCATTAATAAGTATTTGGAATTGTGGGGTCTAGTAAAGTGCATTTACCCATCCTATAAAATGTGGACACAGCTGCTACCTTTTAAGAGTTTCAGACATGTACCCCCACTCCATATAATCAAATGCCTTTTCCACACTCATTGTAAGAATCATTGCCTCATAACTGACAGCCTTTCAAGACCATCCATGTATTATTACAAGGATTCTAATATTTGATTTACCCTGTCTACCTTTCACAAGGTCATATTGGTCAGAATGGATTGCTGCTTGAAGTGCTGGCTCCAGCCCAGAGGCAAGACATTTTACAACTATCTTAAAATCAGCTGTTCGCAGGAAAACTGACCTTTAGGAGGTGCAGAGGAAATGATCCTTACCTGGTTTAAATAACACTGTGACCATAGCTGACTGCATGGAAGAGGCAGTTTTCCAGACTCTAGATATTCCACTGTCATGTTAAATAAGGGGGTATAGAGATAATCTATGAAAGTTTAATAAAAATCAGTAAGTATCAATAGGTATTCAATAGGTAATCCATCTGGCCCAGGTGCCTTCTCTCCCTTCTACATTTTCTCTTCTTTCTCTACCTCATCTGTCAATACAGGTACATTTAAAATATGGCCAAGTGTGCAGGAGCAAGTACAAAGGAGACTTTATTAAAGAAACTATCAAACTGTACTGGCATTGGGCTGACCTCCCAAGTGTACAGCTTTCTGTTGAAAGAACAAAATACTTTTCCTATAGCTCCCCTCTCAGATGTTTTATCTGTTTTCAAGTTGGATCTGTTCAACAAATCTGTTACTTTCCAGCCTCTAATTACCAGGCTAATAGTTTCATCACTCTGTCCCTGTTAAAGTATTGCCCACCTCTCACACTCCGCACCCACACCCTCCTGATAATGTTCCCCCTTTCAGATTCAGAACCATCTCCCCCCATGAGGTTAGGCCCAATTTAACTAGAGTGCTATGTACATCAAGGCACAGTGGAGACTCCCTTGACCTAAACTCCTCCATATGGCACTAGATATTGTCCTTGCCACACTCATCAATATTCTCAATGTCTCCCTTTGTCTCAGCCAATTCTTCTCCATCTGGAAATTGGCCGTTATCACCCCCATCCATAAAAGCGGTGACTGCACCTCTCCAAACAACTACTGTTCTAGCTCTATCCTCCCCAAAGGCTCTTGAAAGAATTGTATCAGACCAACTTACTGAGTAATTGTCTAAACATGACCTTCTAAGCATGAACCAACATCGCTTCAGAAACAGCCACAGCGCAACCACTGCCCTTCTAGAGTTCACCACATTTATCCTTAAAGCCCTGGAATGTGGACACCTAGTCATATCTATATTCATAGTCCTGACTAAAGCATTCGGTACTGTAAACCATGCCCTCCTGCTTCAGTCTCTACCCTCTCTGGGTCTAACTCCTGATACCATCACCTGGTTTGAAAACTACCTCTGTAATCGATAACAATGAGTCAAACTAAACACCACCCTATCCTCCTGCTTGCCTGTCTGCTCTGATGTTCCCCAAGGATCTATCCTAGGTCCACTTCTTTTTGCATCTTTCTAAACTCCCTTCCTAATGCCTGCTCTGACCATCTACTCCTGTTTGCAGGTGATGCAGTACTTTACTGCAGTCACTCTGACGTTCCCCCTCATAAAAGTGCCCTCAGACCATGTTCATTGAGTCTGAAGCCTGGTTCACAGAGCATAAATTGGTCTTACACTACAAAAAAACCCAAGGCCATGGTCTTCCGACACTGCCAAAATAAACAAGTAGCACTCCTCTCTGCATCCTGAACTGCCAGAACTCACCGCTAGAACAAATGCCCTCCTTTGAATACATAGGGGTCACTCTTGATACCTCGCTTACTTATCACAAGTACATCCACCACCTTAGCTCAGCCATAAATAAAAGACAAGGACTACTCTATAGCCACAAATGGTGTTTTCCTCCTGAGGCACTCTGCATGATCTTACCCTCCTCTGTCCACTCCCTGGTTGACCTTGGGATTGTCTGTTATGGGTCTGCTGACCACACATCTCTCCACAGGTTCAAAGTTGCATTGAACAAAGCCTGCCAGCTTGTAACAGGGTGTGACAGATGGACTCACATGTGACCTCTATCAGATAGCCAATTGGATGAACTTTGAGTGGAGGTTAAAATACCATACCTGCTTCACAGCCAAGAAGGTCACCAGTGGCCTCCTACCCCCTGTCCTCAATAGGCTTATACAACCTGCCCCAGTGCCCTGTGTGATGCGAAGATCAATCAAAGCTCCAGTGTTCATACCTCACTGCAGAACATCATTAGGTCAGTGTGCCTTCTACTACAGGGCCCCTCGCTGACTAAATTAACTGCCCCTGACATCTCTGCTGAACCTAAACTTGGCCTCTTCAAAAACAAGCTCAAAGGCCTACTCCTTTCATCCTCTGTCTGTGACTGCACATGATGCCTCCACCCAACAACATACTTCACTCTCCTCTATTGAACAATGTCTCCACTGTCAGCATCTCCCTACCTGTAGCTCACTTCTCTACAATCACCCTGTATTATTTTATCTTGTATGTGGTGTGACCTGCATTGTCATAATTCATATGGCTTTTTGTTTCACACCGTAGTCTGACCCAGGGCAGCATATTCTTACACTAAATATGCCTGTATGCTTTACTGCTGTTTTGACAGTTGTACCCTGTGTGGATATACTATGATTACCCCCTGCTCAGGCTGTTCCTGGCCTACCCACTTACATCGTACATTCTTGTATATATTTGACATTCTTGTATATATTTTAATTCTGTTTTGACAATTGTATCCTACTGTATGTGGACATATCAACCCAGATATTCAAAAGGGATGCGCCATGCGTAACCCACTGATGCGCCCCAGTGTGATATTCCAAAGGAAAAAGTGGACGGCACAAATTCCAATGCACCGGAGCACATCAGTAATGCATGCAGGCATAGTTAGGGGGGCATGGCCATGCATACCCTGCACAGCCCGATATTCAGCCTGGGATGTGCAGAGCCATGCATGCACAACCCCTACCTGCGCCAGCACAAAGTTGATCCAAAAAAAAAAGGAACAACAGATGGCCACCCACAGGTGAGCTGCCGCATTGCAGGGTGCAACACAGCAGCTGCCACCCGAGCTCTTGCTGCACCTGGCAGCATCTCCCCCATGCCCAATCATGGGCATTAGTTAAAAAAGGACTATTCTGACCTATATCCCTGGTGGTCCAGTGGACCAATATCTTCCTGATCATGGGCATTTGTAATTAAAAATAGAAATATGTCCTATATCCCTGGTGGTCTATGGTACCCCCCTCCCCACCTGTCCACTGAGCCCCACTGCCCCACTCCCCCCTGGTCAGATGGTGACAAGCAGCACCCCACACTTCTGCCACCCCACTGCTCAGCCGCCTCGTTACCCGACACTGACACTGTCGGTAGGCAGCAGTTATTGTCCAGCGTGAGCCACGCGCGCGTAGCTCAGAGCGATATTGACACACATTCCAGATATGTGAATCACATCTGAATGTGTAGTATAATATGGGCTGCATGCCCTTTGGCTCACGCTCTGAACCAATGAGTGTACAGACCTACCGACGGTGTCAGTTGGCTGGTGGCAGGGTGGCAGGTGGGTGGGGTGCTGCCACCCACCGGCTGACTGGGAGGGAGCGGGGCGGTGGGGCTCAGTGGGCAGGTGGGGAGGGGGGTACCCTAGACCACCAAGGATATAGGACATATTTCTATTTTTAATTACAAATGCCTGTGATCGGGCAGATAACGGTCCACTGGACCACCAGGGACATAGGACTTATTTCTTTATTTATATAGATGCCTGCAATTGGACAGATAGTGGTCCCTTGGACCACCAGGGATATTGGATATAATTCTATTTATTTATACAAATGCCCATGATTGGGCTGTGGAGCACATTGATGGCTGCAGGGAGCATCGGTCCCCGATAGCTGCTGCCTGGCAGGGCGCCAGGCACAAGTGGTCGGGGATCAGCACACCTGCATGAAAATGGGGCCATAATGACATGCAAATGGCCCCGTTTGCTCCTTGCATACATTATGAACAAGTTGCATGTCAAGTTTTGAATATTGTGGTTGCTGAGCGTAGTGCAATGGAACTTGCGCTAGTGCATCCCCATGCTCCACTCTGGCCCCTTGCGCTGGTGCAGTGCCACTGTGCCATGCACTTTGTGGGTGTCCAGGGTGCAATATTCAATGCCGCTGAGCCATGGCACAGCTCCGTTGAATATCATCCAGTCCACACCCCTGCGCAGCCAAGTTGAGCTGCGCCCAAGCTTGCACCATAGCCTGGTGCAGTTTGAATATCTGGGCCACCATGTTTATCCTGTACTATGACTCAGTTATGTTTTGTAGTATTCATTGTATTTTCTTAATCTTATGTTGTTCTATCATTTATACTGTTCCATGATACCATCGATGTGGAGCCTTTGCAAAGGAGTCTCTGACTCAAAGGGTTTTAATTCCTTTATTTATTTATTGAAATGTTTCACCAGGAAGGTACACTGAGCAACAAGTCGCTCATGTCATGATGTGATCTGGGGGAAGGGGTACAACAGGAATGAGACATTACACATTCAAGTTACAAGATCAACACTAACATACAGTTGTAAGGCAGATGTTATGAACAGTATTACAACAGTATTGTGCATAATGTAGAAAGGGTGGACAATAATAATTGCCAGGTTAATAAGTAAACAGGTGATTATATGAAAGAAAAGGGGGAAAGGGGAGTGAGGGTTGAGGTGGGGGAAGGGAAGAATTATACTCCTGGAGACCCCTTCAGGATGTGAGGAACACTACAAGGAGACTGAGGGGACCAGAGAGAAGGGAATAAGGCAGTGTCCCAGAGAGCTCCCCTTAAAATGGTGGGGGAAAAGGGAGTAGATGAGAGATACAAGCCCCTGGGGTGAGCAGGAGTGGGACCCATGGAAAGCATTCAGGGTACTTTACATTCTGTGAGAGATCAAAAGAGGCCACTAAGGTGGAGCAATTAGGGTGAAAGGGAGAAGGGCTAGAGGGTGTGTGTGTGCACAAGGTAAAATTAAGGTGAGGGTAGGGGATTAGGGCTTGTCTAGGGCTTAGAGAAGGAAATTAGGGAAGGACATGGCTGGAGCGGCAAGGTACAAGGTAATTATTGAGGGCAGAGCTGATGGAGTAGGCAAATGATAAGTGCCGAATTTTAGTGGGGGGATTCCACAGTTGGAGGCAGTGACAGTAACTGGATTGGCCAATTTGGGGGATCTGTGGGGGATAACCAGGATATGGGAGTAGGTTGATCTAAGGGAATGGGAGTGTGGTGGGGAATTATAAAGGAGAAGGCAAGGTAGGAAGGGGGTTCACCCAACCAGTGCTTGGAAATGAATTTAGCACAGTGGGAGAGTCTCCTATTTCTATGAGAGGAAAAGGATAGGGCACAATAAGGATTGCAGTGATAAGTGCAAGGGGAGCATCCAATGCAAAGCAGTAGAAGGAATTTAAGAGGGTTTCCAGTCTGACTAGGGGTCTTAGTGGCAGCACCATAGACCACATTACAGTAGTCAAAAGGTGAAATTATCATCTTCTGAACAAGTTCACACCTAGCCATAGGAGACATACATCTACAGTTCCTGAACAGGGCAAAAAGCTTGGGGATAGCTTTTTTCTGGATGGCATCAATATGTCCAGAGATGTTTAGGTGTTTGTCCAACCAAACACCTAAGTACCTGAAGGAACATGAGTCCTCAAGTAAAGTCTCCTCAAGGGTGTGAAAAGTGGGTTGGGAGGGAAGTCTATAGAGTCTCTGCCTTGTGCCAAAGGTCATGGAGATAGTCTTCTTTGCTTTGAGGAGAAGTTTATGGCTAGCAAACCAGAGCTGAACCTTGTCGAAGTCTTGCTGTAAGCTGGTTGTAACGTCAACAGAATGGGAGCCAGATGCATACAGGACTATATCATCTGCATACATATGTACAATGGAGGATGGGGAGCAAACAGAGGGAAGGTCATTTAAGAAGATAGAGAATAGGAGGGGCCCTAATATCAAGCCCTGAGGGACTCCAGTGCTAATCAGGAGGGGCAGAGAAGTGGCGTTTAAGATCTTAACTGATTGGGTTCTACCAATAAGGTAGGCCTTGAACCAGTTTGTGGCAGAAGGAGATAGGCCATCTGCTGGAGTGAGTTACAGAGAAGAGAGTGGAAGATGGTGTGTCAAAGGCCTTGGCGAGGTCAACAAAAATGGCAGAGGTAATTTGCCCATTGTCCATCCCAGCTAGGGTGGAGTCTATGAGCTGTAGGAGAAGGGTGGTGGTTGAGTATTTTTTCCTGAAACTAGACTGCAAAGGGGTGAAAAAGGATGTGTCAGGTAGGAAAGAGGTGATTTGGGAGACAACAATGTGTTCTTGCAGCTTGGCAAGGGTGGGGAGGAGAGAAATGGGGAGATAGTTGCCAGGGGATGAGTGGTTACCCCCTTTGGGTAGAGGGAGGACCACAGCATGTTTCCAAAAAGAGGGGGCAGAGGCAGTAGAGAATGAGAGATTTAGGATTATTAAGAGGGGGTAGGCAATAGCAGTAGCGGAGAGACAGAGGAGTTTGGGGTCAAGGCCATCAGGAGAGGCACCTTTAGAGGGGTTGATGGTAAGGAGGGCACTTAGGGCATTGTTTGGAGTTACAGTAGTGAAAGAGAACAAAATGTGGGAAAGGTGGTGGAGGGGGCACACTAGTACAGAGTGGGGAAGGGATTGATAGAAGGGGAGGAATTTCAGTAGCTCAGTGGCACAGGAGGCATAGTAGGAGTTAAATTACAATTACTGCTGGTGGTCTGGATACTGTGCAAGGATCAATGGGATGCTACAGAGACCCCACCCCCTTTTTTCTAAACTCCTTTAAAGTCTGTTGCAACAGCATACATTCTTCTTTCTTTCTTTTTTTCTAAGTCCCCGGTTTCCCCATCAGACAGGAAGGCCACATATCTGATGTCCTATCTATCCCTGAATTGCTTGTGGTCTTAAATCTAAATTTCAGATCCTTGAACATATTGCTCCTCCTCCATTTTCTATTGTGCTTGGTAAAACATTTCTTTTTCCTTTAAAAAGTGCTGTGAGGTTTAAATACAGTACATGTCTTTAGGCTGTGTGAGCCTTGTTTTGTTGAAAGAAATTAACCTTGCACAGCCTTGTAAACAGCTGTAACTGTGCTCAAGTGAAGAAGTAGTTTGAGATTGCAGCCATAGAGTTTATGTAAAACAAAAAACCAAAAGAAACCCTACAAAAGTCCTAATAAAGCCTGCACAATGCTGAGACAAACTAATTTAGGAATAAGGCTTTAAAATGTACCTGGAAAGAATCTAAGTTAAAAGGAAACAACATAAGAAATGGCATTTTATCTTTGTAGCACAAGTTTTGCAACAGATAGATGCTTTAGCACAACAGTTCCTTTGAGAAGCCTCATTTTGTTAATGTTTGTTTTTGTAAGATGTTTTAAACCATGTATATTAAGCTTAGGTTATTAGAATTCAGTGAGAGAACCTTTATTAAGTGAATAGAAATATATTTACCCTTATGTTTGAACACTGAACCTAGACTGGTGTTTGTCCTGAGTGCCCTCTGATTCTCTTTAGCTTCTGCTTCATTCTCTATAGAGCCAGCCGCCATTTTACATCATCTTTATAGGCAGAGAGCTGAAGGAGGAGTCAGTAGGACACTGGGACAACCCATTCTTTGCCATTTTTGTTTATATGATGTTGAAACACAAGTGAACTAACCAGAAACATTATATTATTGTATTGAATATGCCTGATATTATATAACTGGTTATATGTGCCTGAATTAAAAAGTTTTGCTAATAAAAATACAAAAGGGGAGGAGACTTCCCATCATGTGACTAGCTAGCACTATATAAGAAGGACATCTTCTGTTAAAAGATCAGAACATCGTAGGGATCAGCAAGGAGCTGACTCATACCTGACATTAGTACCTTCTAGTGGTGAAAACTTGGTATTGCAGAATTGTATTTTTATTTTGGATTTTTCTCCTCTTTTATTTTCTTTGTCGACAAGTTTGCTTAATTTACTTATTTGAATGCTGAATAAAAGCTACTTTTTGGTTCTTTATCCTGGTGTCCTTGTGTGTGAATCCCACTAACCTCCTACAGATACTAGTGAGCTATTTACTTTAAGTACCGCGGGTGACAGGCGAGATGAGAAGGTAATTAGGGTGTGTACCACCTTGCAGAACTTTGAATGGAAATTAATGTTGGTGATGAAGGCAGATTTGAAATATTAGGACTTGGCTAACCTTGTAGCCATGGTGCAAGTGTTTCTGAGCATGCAGAAGTTCTCAAGGTCACTAGGATGCTGGGTAGCTTTATGATGCTTCCAGGCTCGATCTCTAGCCCCGATTCAGATTTTTTCTAAATTAGTAAAATAAATAGGTTAGCAATATACTTGTAGCCCTTTCTATCGTGGCACAGATAAAGGTGTTAAATTGCCATTTTAGCGTTTGCATTCTATGATATGAGGTTCTAGAGGAGTTGTGGTCCCTTTCCATAAGTAAAATGTGTGTTTCTAATTATTTTAATTCTGTTGTTTGTGAATTGACGACTGGCATACAAAATTATCAGACCCCTTACAACTGCTCTAAGGTCTCCCATCTAACAGAATACATGGTGTCCTCCTCTTTTTTATAGACAAATACACCAACATCTAATTGTTTGTAATCCTAACATACTTAGGCTGATTTAGTGATACAGGATCAAACCTCCACACCATAGATATTGAGAGACTACAACCCCCCATGGGCAATGATAAATGCACTAGGGCATGATCCGATATAAGAAAGGGATTCATAATTGGTCTGTTGTACTGCCCTCATGGACCCCAAGAAGACCAGAAGTCTATCAATACAGGCATGAGAGGTGCGTGCATGCGAGTAAAAACTGTAAACCCTCCCGGAGGGGTTTTCATGGCACCAGCTGTCAGTGAGGCTATAGGTGCCCTTTAGGTCAAGTAACATTTGTCACTATGAGAGACCAGGGCTGGTGAGGGGGTTAGACCTGTTCAAGACTGTCACTGGCAGAATTAAAATCCCCCTCAATTACTCAAGAACCTTCAATCCTACCATATTCAGGCCAAGTTTCTTTCCACTTCCCTACCCAACATTTTCTTGCCACCAATCAGCTCTGCAGCTTCCCCCAACCCCTTCACCCTCAATCTCTGGGAGTTATCTGTCAGACTCATCTTTCTCCACAGCTTACCCCCTGTGGCAGGGCTATTGGGGGTACTCCATGTCCCCTCCAGATGCCCTTGCTCAGCCCATTGAGTCCTGAGCCCAGTAGGTGATTTGGGGTCTGCAGGGAAGTTTGAGCATCATCCCACTTCAGCTAATGCTATATCCTCCATTTTTCTACACTGGCCCTCCGACACTGTTGTGTTGAAGGCCAGATATGTGCATGCCGAATGTGCTTACATCTTCTGTCGAGAGCATCCCTCTCGCATTCTGTAGCTACAACTGTATCTCCTCCTGTGGTCACCTATAGTAGGTAGTGATATTACAGCAAAGTGCATTGTCTTTCCTCCACAGAGGAGGACAGCATCCTCTGGGATGATCAGTTCTCCTTCCCCCATTGACCCCCATGACCTCGGCTTACTACCAAACACTGGTCACCGGAGTTATGAGCGGTAGTGCTACCACTATGCTGATGGGCTGACTCTCCAGGACAAGTTTCTGATACTGAGTGGAGTCATCCACGTTTGGTCCATATACAGATACAACTGAAAATTCATTTCTGTCACACATCTTAATGTGAACCAGTGTATATATGCCTCCCTGGTCACTTTTAACTTGTTTTACCTCAGCAGGAAGTTGGACTTCAGCCAAACCACTGTGCCCCTCACTTTAGATTACAGCATGACCCATACTGTGTGCGACCTTATGGTGCAGCTGTTTAGGGCATTTGCTGTGCCATCACATGAGTCTCTTGCAGTAGCAAAATGTCACGCTTTACCTTTTTTAAGGACTATTTTTCTGCTTTATAATATTCCTAAGGCCACTGATATTACAAGACTGTATTTGCAACTTGTTAGCCATAGTCTCTGAAGGGGTACATAGATACATACATAGACAGTGTTGGCAGATAAGGGCCTATGGCCCACCCAGTCTGCCCATTTGAGCTTGTAAGTTCAGTTTGTTTTCCTAGAAGTCTGTTGCCCCTTACCCCTGACCTCCAGAATTCCTTTATGTCTATCCCATGCATTCTTAAATCCCGTGATTGTTTCAGTCCCCACCACTTCCTCTGGCAGGGTGTTCCACTTGTCCACCACCCATTCTGTGGAGAAATTCTGAATCGTCCTCCCTCCAACTTCATCCCATGCCCTCTAGTCCTGGAACATCTTTTTCGCTTAAAAATAGTGTTTTCCTGCATCCTGTTCCTCCCTGTAAGATACTTGTATGTCTCTATCATATCCCCTCTCTCCCTCTTCTCCTCCAGGGAGTACATGTTCAGTTCCTTCAACCTGTCTTCATCGGACTTGTGATGCAATGCATGCACCATCTTTGTCGCCCTCCTCTGAACCTTCTCCACCCTGTCTATGTCCTTACGTAGGTATGGTCTCCAGAACTGTACACTGTACTCCAGGTGGGGCCTCACTAGTGTCTTGTATAGCGGAATTATGACCTCCCTTTTCCTGCTGGTAATGCCCCTGCCTATACATCCCAGCATCCTATTTGCTTTACCTGATGCCTTGTCACACTGTTTCCCCTACCTTGGAGGTCATCAGGATGATAACCCCAAGATCCTTTCCTGCTTGGTGCATGCTATATCCTCCCCCCCAACTGATATATATTGTGCCGGTTTTTGTGCTCCATATGCATTATCTTGCACTTTGCATTGAATTTCAACTGCCAAACCCCTGACCATTCTTCAGGTTTCTGCAGGTCGCTTCTCATTCTGTCTACACCCTCTGGTGTGTCTACTCTGTTACAGAGCTTTGTGTCATCAGCGAACAGTGAAATTCTGCCTTCTATATCCTGTGCAATGTCACTGATGAAGATGTTGAATAGGACCGGTTGTGAACACTGGTATAACACTGTGAATAGGGTTGTGTGTATTGCAATCATTGAACCTCCAGAACATGTCACAGTTTTGAGGTGCCAGTGCAGACATAGTTAGAATAATAAATCAACTGGCGTATCAGTATTAGAAAACATTTCCCTGTGTCTCCCCACTCCCCCCACAACAATAACCTCACCTACCAATAAATACAACAGTGAGTCCCTCTGCCTGTAAGAACAACAGCCCACCCCTTCCCTTCCCACCAGTTGAACTAACAGCATCTAGAAACATTTTATCTTGGAAACGGTTGATTTATGAAAAAACATAGATGCCTTGAAGTAGCACCATATGAGAACCTTTAAACATTAGTCAGTAGAATGCTAAATCAACGGCAGAACATAGTAAATGAGGCATCCACCCTGAAATGCGATGGTGGAGATTCAAATATTTATTTGAAATGTTGTGCTTCGGAGTTTGGAACTTAATTGGCTTTGAAATAATGTCAAAAGTCACAATATTGGTGGCCCAGTATGGGCTCTACAGACAGATTTAACAAAACGCAATAAAATGCCCCATGCAGTTTCAACCCACCTCTAGGTTCCGATTCTAGCAACCAGATCCTTACTCCCAGGACTAGTAGCAGTGCTGTGTGCAGCACCCATAGGTGCCATCCCAGTCCACTGTGGTCAGAGATCAGTCTGTATAGTGTCCCACAAATCCTGAGATAACTGCAGTTCTGTTACTCAGAGGTTCTGGTCCTGCACCTCTGACCTTGCTGATTGAAAATACCTCAGATTGCAACCAGCATGTCAATAAGTAGGGGAAATTCCAAACTGCTTCATGTGTGGTCAGTGAGTTATACTGTATGTCCAAAAGGACTGACCATAGTTCTAGTGATGATATTTGCTATCTTACCATAGTACTTTCACCTCATGAAAAAAAGTTTAGCAGCAAGAGCTGCAATGCCCCACCTGAAATCAACTGAAATGATTTAACTGCTACACCCAAGAACAGTCACCTGGAAACATTGGAACCAAACACATTCCTTCCAGCCAGACACCACCAGTATATGGCACCCAATATTCCCTTCACCATCCTTGTACTCATTATGTGAGTGACTGTCATGGCCCTCATTGTGATATATATGTATTGTACATATTGTAGATGTTAGTTTAACTTTCTCTTGCCAAGCTTTAACATGTGAATTCTCTGTATATTATTGTGTTATAAATAACATTTTCTTGTTTCTGTATGTATAACTGTCTCATAAGTATGTGATGTAATTGCTGTGCACCAACTCGAACCTTGACTTTATCAGGTCCATCTTGTAAATGAGCCTTGCTCAATGATGATCGCCTGAATAAATAAATAAATAAAAATAAATAAAATAAAGATTTTGATTGTAATCCTGAAGTGAGCTGAACCCTGCTCATAACCAATGGCCCTCTGTATAGCAGGAGAGGTCTTTTAAACACACATATTTACAAACAGCTGACCAAGTCCTCAGCTATGGAGTAACACACCCAGCGACTGCACAGATAGGCTACCCCTATCTAATCATGCAGCTACTTAAACTCCAGTCATTGAGTCTGACTGCTAGCCAAGAGAACTCCTCCCACCAACAACTCCAGCATCCAGCCCTGACCCTTGATTGGTACCAGATGAAAGCCTCAATGTCTCAGAGCATGTGGCTCACACTTTGCCATGTAGGATGGCATTTTCCAGGTTAAAAAAATGAAATGGAACCCCCTGGAGTGTACCATGAGGCTTTGTGCACTATCTTGCTTGCAAAGGCCCATTAGAGACAGTTATGAGGGTAGAGAGGGCAGGCAGGAATGCTAGTCAACATAAATGGGGTACGTAAAACCCACAGCCCAGCCCAATAGCTTACTTGCAGATAGTGAATAGCTAGTATTTTGTTCAGGATGCAGGTCTAGTGTTTTTTGAAAAGCTTCTCCCCTCAATGGCTACATCATCAGTGTTCACAAAAGTTTCAGCCTTTCGAGGCGGGGGTATCAAAAATTTGAGAAGATCACCCATGATGAGCAATTCTCAGCCACAATGAGTATAAGTGAGTGAGTTCCCACCCTCTCAAGTGCAGCTTTGTTTTCAAACCTGAGAACTGCTTACACTTACACTACAGTTCTTAGTTATAGTCCTGGAAGACATGCACTTTCCCACCTTTCACCATGATTGGGCTATTGCTCTTTGCTGCCTTGAGTACTATTTCTTTGTCAGGGTACTGTAGATACTGGGTAAGAAAATGCTGCAGTTACTCTCTGGATTTATAACGCAAGCCAGTGTGCTGCACTCTCTCAGTTTTGAAATTGACTGTGTTCAGACCCAATTTCAGTATTTTAGCCAACCATTTTTGCATTATTGGTTCTGTAGTTCTGTGGTTTTCCCCTCTAGTCCCTTTGTTAAACTCACAGACTATAAATTAGAGTGATGTCTTCTGTTTTCTTGATTAGTTGCTCTCTCTTGTAATGTATACATGGACTTTCACAGGTGACCCTGGTCTCTTGTGAGGTCAACCATTGAGTTGTCCAGCTTGCCTATTCTCTTTTTGGGTTCAACTAGCTTTGTGGTGTGAGAAGCCATTGTCTCAGTTAAGTGTCAATGTACTGTTTGAATATATAGGATCTGAGCTGTTATATTTTCAAATCTTGCCTTGATCTCTTGTTGTAGGTTCTGGATCATTGCAGCTAGCGGGCAATTAGGTTCCTTGCTTGTTGCATTTCTAACAATTGCAACAGCTCTTGCTTTTGTACAGCCTGCAGGATGCAGATGGCTGAAAATTTAGAAGAGATTGCTTTTTTTAGGGCTGTGAAGGGGCCAAGTATTATTTCCTGGCTACCTTGAATAGTAGTGATCTCGAATATTTGGCAGCCCTTCCCAAATAGGGGACTGTTCATATTTGGGAAATTATTTGGACACCTGCAAAACAAAAATAAAAAGAAGGAAGAAACACACCCACCTAGCTCCAAACCAGGTAAATTTTAACCATAGAGAGAGAAACATCGAAACATAGAAGTTGACAGCAGATAAGCACCAGCAAGGCACATCTAGTCTGCCCATTTCTTTTTCTGCCTTATGAACTTATCAACTCTTATTTGATCAACAGGTGTCTAAGACTATCAAAAAATTCATCAGAGAAGTGGAATGTTATTTAAGATTAAATAATTTCTTATCCCTGAATCTTGTAGACTTCTTGGTCACAGTCTTTTGTTAAGTGCATTTGATTACGGTCTTTTGATTTATTCTGGTACAAATGATAAGATGTTACAGAAATTACAGGTAACTTATAATAGTATATCACATTTTATGACAGGTCTTCCAGCAAGAACACAACATTGTGTATTGCTAGGAGAAGCAAATTGTCTCTCCTTATCTAATAGGATAAAGTTGAAGCTTGGAGTCCTTTTGTATAAAAGAACCCAAGGTTTACTCCCCCAGGTAATTCAGAAACTTATCCTCTTCAGTAAAGTTATTTTGAAACAAGGTTCCAGTCCAAGGGCTCATTTAGAATTCCTCTTTACAAAAAGACTGTTAGTCAGAGGTCAGTAATATATAGGTTAATAACATTTTTTAATGGTACCCCAACCTAAATTACAAGTGTTGGGACAGTTCCAATGTTTAAGAATAGGCTTACTAAATGGCTGAACAGTCTTAATGATTGCAATTGTTGTCTTTAACACAATATTGTATTTTATATTGTTAAGTCTTATGTTTTGATGTTTTTTTATGTATTTTGTATTAATTGTTCTTTGTTGTTTATTTATTGACTTGTCGCATGTGAAAATGGGCAGCTTGCTCATCTTGCTAACAAGTATAAAAATAAAAATGAAATGAAATGAAAAGTGCCATAGACCTCCACTCGGACAATGGCCAGCCATTCATACTCATCTGTATTGCTCCCTTATGCCTATCCCATGCCAGTCTGAAGCCCTGCATTGTATTCATGTCCACCACTTCCTGGCATAGGCTGTTCCATGCATCCACCACCCTTTCTGTGAAAAAGGCCCAGGCTCGATGGATTT
Source organism: Neoceratodus forsteri (assembly GCA_016271365.2). Lineage (NCBI taxonomy): Eukaryota > Metazoa > Chordata > Ceratodontiformes > Ceratodontidae > Neoceratodus > Neoceratodus forsteri. Next base: position 1,134,807,931 of record CM028130.1, read on the forward strand.
CTGCACAAGCTGTACTCCATCTCCTGGGACTCATGGCAGCAGCCATTTCCACTGTCCCCCCTGGCCAGACTTCATATGAGGGTCATCCAGTGGTCTCTTCTAGTCCAGTGGGACCAGAGGTCGGATGTCATGAATCAGCCAGTCATGATCTCCAACAGCCTTCAGAAAGATTTTCTCTGGTGGCAGAACCTCTCCAACTTGTTAGTGGGACCCCCACTCAGACTCTCATGTTGAACACTTCTGACAGGGGTTGGGGAGCCCATTTAGGGGACCACAAAACCAAAGGTTTATGTTCTACCCAGAAGCAACAGCTCCACATCAACATTTTGGAGACATGAGCAGTTCTCTGTGCTCTCCAGGCTTTCCAGTCATTCCTCCTCCAGGGAACACTTCTCTTTCCAGACAGACAATATGACTACTGTTTTGTATCTCAGCAAACAGGGAGGAACTCAATGGTACCCTCTTTGCAGGGAAGCAATGAGAGTATGCTACTGGGTGATCCAGCACAGCCTCTTTCTGATGGCAGTCCATGTCCCAGGCGTGCACAACATACTGGCGAACAGTCTCAGTCAATCAATAGCCAGGGCATATGAGTGGGAGTTAAAGCAGGAGATAGTCAAAGACTTGTTTCTTTGATTGGGTTGTCCAGACATTGATCTGTTCACCACCTCATCCAATGTAAAACTGCCCAGATTTTGCTCATTCATTCCCACACATGGTGCTTTGTTACTAGACGCACTATCTTTCTCTCTGGACAGGGATGTTTCTATATGCATTCCCTCCTTTTCCTCTCATTAAGAAGGTTCTGCTGAAACTTCGGGTGGAAGGGGCCCACTTAATTCTGATTGCCTCTCTGTGGCCTCATCAGATCTGGTTCCCACTGTTACAACAGCTGGCTCTGGAACCTCCAGTCCTTCTACCATTGTCTTGTGACCTTCTGTCTCAGGAACAAGGCTCCCTGGTGCACCTGAGTCTTCAATCTCTCCACCTTCATGCGTGGCACCTGTGGACATAGCATCCTCACGCTATGGTGTCTCTTCCCAGATTGCATAGGTATTGGAGAAAGCCAGAAAACCTTCTACTAGATCCACATATGCCATGAAGTGGAAAAACATTTTCTTCTGGACCACAGCCAGGAGCTTGGACCCTTTTATGTGCTCAGCTGCCCAGGTGTTTGAGTATCTCGTACATTTATCTGAATTGAGCTTTAGTTACTCCTCCATCAAGGTCCATCTCTCTGCAGTATCAGCCTGCCACCTTCTGGTGGAGGGCAAAACCCTAATTCAGCTAGAGGTTTCTAAAACCTTTTTGAAAGGTATCCTCCACCTAAAACCTTCAGTCTAGAATTCTTGTCCTCCCTGGGATCTTAATTTTATGTTGGATAAGCTTACTTTGCCCCCCTTTTGAACCAGCTGCAAATTGCGACCTTCACTTTCTTTCTTGGAAGACTGTTTTTAGTGGTTGTCACTTCAGCTCAAAGGGTTTCTGAGCTTCAGGCATTTGTTTGCAGGGAACATTATTTGACTTTCCACAAGGACAGGGTGGTCCTGAGGACTAATCCCTCCTTTCTTCCAAAAGTCATTTCAGAAACTACTCTCAGTCAGAGTGTCAAACTGCTGGTTTATTTTAAGAAGCATTCCAACAGAAGGGAATATCTCTTGCACACCTTAGATGTACATCGGATGTTGAGGTACTGCATCTCCTGGACCAAAGAGGTTTGGAAATCAAATCAACTTTTTGTGGCCTTCACCCCCCAGTGCCAGTGAAAGGTTATATCTAGGTGGTTGGTTAATTGTATCCACTGCCCTTGCCAAAAGTATGGGAAATCCTTTCCAGAACTCTCTTGAAGTAAGATATAACAGTCACCTAAGAACTTACCGTAACAATAGATCTTCAAGAGAGGTTCCTGCAGTAGGTCTAGTTTCCCACCCACCTTTCCCCAGCTTCTGGAATAATTTTTTTTCCTTTTTCTTCCTGCCTGGTCCTTGGGCCTAGATAGGGCACATGGTCCCAGGAGTTGTCACTCCTTTATTTCTGCTTACCTTTCTTTAGGTCCCCAGTGAAAAAGAACTGAAGGGCGGGCACGGGACTGCTTCCTTTTATTGTTGGACTGACGTCTTATCACCTGACATTGGGGGGCAGTACCAGCTGATGATTGCTAGCTGCAAAGTTTGCCGTTGGAACCTGTTGCTGGAGGTGCATTCCTATATGTGAAGATTTACTGCAGGAACCTCGCTCGAAGATCTACTGTTGTGGAAAGTTCTTATGTAACTGCTATTTACCCATGGTAAAATTATCATTTTAGTGTGGAGTACAAAATAGATGAGCTTGAATTTAGGTCAAGTAACAGCCTGCCAGGGAGAAAAGACTGGGCTTGCTACTACATAGAAACTCATAGAAAGGTTTCAAAATAGCATTACCTCTCCCACCCCCATTTATAGGGAGATGAAATAATTGTTTTAAACTGCCGTCCTGAGAAATCACCTCAATTGAATGACATGTATGAATGAACACAGCCTTTCACCACAGAGTTGTCGGGGTCACTCCTATAAAAAGGATTATATTGGTCCCAGTGGGCCCACCCGATTACCAAAATTTAATAAGTAAATAAATCCTGTCAGCAAACTTCACAGCAATGTGCAATAACTCAACATTCAGCAACCCTGGAGAAAAGGACCACTACAAAAATGCATCAAACAAAGAAACAAAAAAGGATTTGTCACTTTTGTTACAAAACTTAAAACACACAGTTTTTAAAACAATGTTTATTGAATTGTGCTGCCTGTTTTACTTGTGAAAACCATTGCACATGATATTTAAAACTTTGGAGAAACAGATCCTATAGGCTGGCTGACAGGGAGGACTAGGCTGTGAATTTAGGAGATAACATCAGCAGCCCTTCACTGAAACTGGCTTTTCTGAAGAGGAAGTGAAATCAAGATTGTAAAATGATTCTTAACTTTTAAACAAAGTGACTCAGAGTTCTCATTTTCGGAATGAGGCTGATTGGGGCTATGCTGATCCATATTCTGTGTTTATTGATGCTAAAACATTTTGACTATAGTCCCTCTTTCAATCAATCAATCAATCAATCACTTTATTTAACCAGGCATAAACACCATTGAGCAAGCTCATTTTCAAGGTAGTCCTGGGAATAAATACAATACAGTACACTTCATAAGATTACAATTATGGTGGACAAGAGGGCCAAAAAAAAAAAAGAAAAAACATTGTGAAGGTGCCAGTCAATATGGGCCTATACATACCAGTCAACATAATTAACATGCAAAAGTACATAATAATAAGCTTTACTGAATTGAGAAGAGACAACTATCCCATATAGTCTCCGATGAGTAAGAGCTCATACCTAAATGATAAAAAATAAGGAGGTATTAAGGAACAGGGTAGAAACTGGGGTTAAAGAGCAGGCAGTCAAAAGGGAGGCCAGAATAGGTAAAAGGTAGAGAATAGGCAGGGTCATCTTGGATTAAGGGAACTAGACTTGTAGGTCCTAGGTTTCTGTTGTTAGGAATGTGAGGTGGATGAGATACTTAGGCGTAGGATTTGAGAGTGGCACCCGAGGCTTAGGGGTCATCAGCATCTGAAAAGTTGCATGATTCCTTCAGATAATCCATTAATAGAGCTTTGAATGTGAAAATGCTTGGAAGTGAGGATAATTTTAATGAGTCTTGCATACTGTTCCAAAGTGATGGAAGTGAAAAGTTGATTGCTGCTGAGCCAAGGGTAGTTTTCACTCTAGGAATCTGGAAGCAGATTAAGGAGAAGCATCTCAGGCAATAGGAATGTTTAGCCCATTTGAAGATGTTTGAGATGTATGCAGGAAGGTTATCAGATAATGCTTTAAAAAACCAGAGGAGAGCATTACTTTTTCTTCTAGTTGAGAGTGAGGTCCATCCCGAAACCTGGTATAGACGACAGTGATGTGTACTATGGGGTAGATTTAAGATAAATCTTAAAGCCCGGTGGTAAAGGGTGTCCAGTTTGTTTAGCATCGTTGATGGGCAATGACTGTAAAGGAAGTCAGCGTAGTACAGTATAGGTAGAAATGTAGTTTGTACTAGTCTCATCCTGGCTTCTAACGTGAGTAGGTGTTTAATTCGATAGAATAAACCTAATCACTGTCTTAGTTTCTTCAAGGTTTCATTTAAGTGGCACAGAAAGTTGAGCTTGTTATCCAGCCAGAACCCTAGGTATTTAAAGGTAGCAACTACTTCAAGGGGTTCATGTAAGATTGTTCAGATCTGTGTGATATGTGGACATCTGGAAGTAGACTTTGATGAGAGAATCATTGCTTTAGTATTTTTGGCATTGAGGAGGAGCTTATGAGTGAGAATGTTGTATTGGAAAGTGACAAAGTCTTTCTGTAAGTACTCATGGGCCAGATCCAAAGATGAATTTGTGAAAATGAGTACAGTATCATCTGTGAATAAGTGCACATTTGCTGTGCCCAGCTGTGTGTCCAGATTATTGATGTATATTGCAAAGAGGATAAGGCCCAGGATGGACCCTCGTGGGACTCCTCATAACAAGGATTTTTGCAGAAACAGATCTCCTATGGCTTTGACTTGTTGTAACCTATTGGTTAGGTAGCTGGTGAACCATTTAATGGCAGAACTATCAAGTCCAATGTTACTCAGTGCAGTAAGCATGATAGTGTGATCCACAGTATTGAAGGCCTTACTTAGATCAAGGAAGAGGGCAAATACATGCTTCTTAGAGTCCAAGGCCATTTTCCAGTCTGAAGTTACTTTGGCAAGAGCCAATATTGTACTGTGTTTGGCTCTGAAGCCAGACTAGGCAGGGCTTGGCAACATTTTTGAATCCAAATGTTCTCTAAGTTAGATGTTGACAATTTTTTCAAGTAATTTAGAGAGGATAGATAGTATAGAAATAGGCTGGTAATTGTTCAGATCACTCTGATCCCCAGTCTTGAATAATGGTAGGATGTGGGCAGTTTTCCACAAGACAGGTAGCTCACGTTGAATCAGAGAGGTGTCGTTTAAGTGTGTAATGGGGGCATCAGATAGATATGGCCAGGTTTTAGGAAGTAAGGTTCAATACTATCTGCACCCACACTCCTTTTTTTGTATCCAGAGAAAGGAGGAGGTCCTCCACTTGCTTGAACGTACTTGTGAGGAAGCTGAAGGGGGTGGGATACGGTTGGTTATGGTTGTGATTATCAGTGAAGCCAACAGTGTAATCTCTTGCCGGGCTAAGTTTCCTGAAAGGTGAGGTGTCAAAGGCAAGCCCTGCAGTGGCAAAGTGATCATTAAGCTTTTCTAGTATATCAGCTTTGTCCATATAGGTGGTACCATCAGACACAATTTTGTTTGGAAGGGGTGTTGCAGTGAACTGACCTTCGACTTATTTGAGGATGTTCCAAAATTTGGCAGAGTTGCTTTTATTGTCTTCTAGTTCTTTTTGGAAGTACCTAGCTTTTTCTGACCTAATTAGCTTAGTACAAGCATTCCTCGTGGTACAGACTGCTAACCAATCAGCCTCCAGTTGAGATTTCCTCACTTTTTCCCACCAGTAGTCCCTATCCCTAAGTGCTTTCTTCAGGATGGGGGAGAACCAACCAGGAGTTTTATTGTTTGATTTGATCAGCCTTAGTGGGGGGTGTTTGTCTATTAGCTCCAGTAAGAGGCTGTAAAAGATGTTAAATGCCTCGTTAAAGGTGGGGGCTAGGTAGAAATCCTGCCAACGAATGTTGCTTAGATCTTTCAAGAAAGTGTATTGGCAGAACTTTTTCAGGCATCTTTTCAGTTTGAATTTGGAGGCCATTTTTATTTGGGAGGGATGTCTGATGCAGGCAGTAGTGCAATGGTCGCTTATATCATTGAAGAATACTCCAGTATGTGAGATAATGTGAGGTTTGTTTACTAGTATAAGGTCCAGGAGGGTGCTGCGCTCAGGGATTTTTCTGTTAGGTCTGGTTATAGCAGTCACCATTTGTAACAGACCATTAACATTGCATATATCTTTCAATTTCTTAGAGTTGTCATCATTCCAATTTAGATTGAAATCCTCCATTAGAATGCACTCAATATCAGCAGAGTCAAGAAGGTTTTGAAGGTGTGGCAGAAGTGCCCAGCCACCAGACGGTGATCAGTAGCATGCTGCCATAAGGAATGATTTCTCGCTGGAAAGTATTAATTTTTGAGCAAGGCATTCAAATTCCTTAGCTTTTGAGGTACAGTCAAAGACTGTGACTGTGAATTTGCTTTTGACATATATTGCAACCCCTCCCCCTCTAGTCAGTCTATCACAGCGGTAGATGATATATTAAGGTACATTGATAGATTTGTCCAGGGTTGAGGGTGTGAGCCAGGATTCAGTTATCATGAAGAAATCAGGAGATGCATGAAGAGCCTAGGTCTGTATAGAGTCAATCTTCTTTAGCAAACTACAAACATTGATATAGAGAAAGCTAATCCTTTTATATTTAGGGAGGTCTGCAGGGGTGTCCAGAGGAATAGGTGGACCTGGGTTTAATTCAACATTTTCCAAACAGAGTAGGAGAAGAAGTAGTAGTAGTTTTTTAATGTGGTGTCTTAGCCTGTTAAACATTCATTTGTTACTTCATCTAGTGTAATTAGTTTAGCGGTGGCTGTGTTAAGGGCAGGATTGCTATTTGCTAGGGATAAAACATAGAGAACTGATAGAGCCGACACCATCCTTGGGAATTGCACATGCTCTATAGTTATGGCCTGGTGGGAGGAGGGGCATGACCATAGAGGAGATGTCCCTGATGTAGAATGCCATGGTCTAATGTGGGAGGCTATATCTTGGTAGATGATAGAGGAGGGAAACTGGCCTTTGTCCGAGTTGCAAACCAGAATTTTGGGTAGAGTATAACAAAGTAATATAAGGCAATTATAGAAAAGGATAGGCGCAGATGGCATTCTTAACGTGGAGATATTTTCTTTCACCAGTAAAACCACAGGATTTGCAACAGTTCCTTGAGAGGGTCAAAAAAATGAGTGGATCTTGTGGGAGGATGGGGTACCAACGAAAAGTTCAGGCCTAGATAATTAATAAGGCGTGGCTGGCAATACCAAGTAGGAGTGAACTAGAAGGCTGGAGCGGGGTTTATGTGTATTTAATCAGGACCAGGGAAGCGTGCAGGTGGGTGGCGAAAAAAAATTAATCTTTCAATCAAGCCAACCAATGCACAGCTGCACCATCCACCAGGCCTGCAACCTACCAAGGAACTTTGGTAACTGGGTACCCAGGAAAAGTGTATGAGATTGCAGGGTTTCATACTGTGTCTGGTGAACTGGTTCCAGTGGTGGGAAATATGAAATCTGTTCCATCTGATTAAAATGCAATTTAGATAGCTAGTGCTCTAGATATCTATGTTGGTACAATGGGATTGCTTCTTCTGAACTGTTTAACTGGTATCTTCACAGTTGGATTGTTTTCACCAACACCAAATCTGAACAACAACAACCAATCAAATCAAAGGCACATTTTGTAAATACCCATCATTGCATAACCTCTACTCCTCCTGTTTCCCCATTCCTAACTCCTATGCCCCTAAATAAATATTATTGTTAATGTTTTGCAAGTTGGTTGTCGTGAGCATATTATTAGAGAGAGTCTTTAATTACAGAAATGTCTGAAATGTGGGGAAATGTTATTGGGTCATGTGTTGGGGTGGCAAATGGTTATGTTAGGTGATATGACATCCCAGTGGGTTGTACTAGGTAACAGCTAACTCAGTGAAAGGTTAAACTCTTGGTGGAGGCACTGCACATTATGGAACAACATGGAAAAGAACCAGTCTAAAGTAAGTTTGGGAAACCAGGCTCCTCAACCTACATCGCGGGTAGTAGGCAGTAGAGTTGTGCAAAGGTCAAATGTTATTTTCAGAATACCTCAAATAATGGGCTACCTGAATATTCAGAAGCCCTTTCCGAATACAGGACTATTTGGGTGGTATTCGTATTCAGCACAGCCCCCGCAACCCTAAACTAGAAAAAATTAAAATAAATTCCTCTGCAACCTACACATTCATAAAGAGTAAAAGAGAAACTTCCCCTGCTCCAGCCCGGTCCACAGAATCCTATGCAACCTTCTTGATTTGTGCTAAACAAATATTTGCTTAAAATTGCATCTCCGGTGTGACCCAACATGCCAGCACACATAATAATGAGGACTCAGAGACAGTCCCCGAATTACTGTAAGAAAATGAAATATAACCCCTGTTCCCCCACCATCTATCAGCAGCAGCCCATCCCACCCTCCAGCTCCTACCCCTTCCCCAACACCCGCAAATTGTTATAATTAATAATGAGTCTGACAACTTCATTCGACAAATCACCATAAGGAAAAATGATAAAACCCCGTGACTCGTGCAGCCTAGTGAACCCACCCACATCTCTTCTAAGATGACCCTCACCCTCCTCACCCTGCAGGCAGCACACTACTCCCACTTCCTCCCCCCAGCACCCAGTTCTCCTTATCAGTATGTGCCCAGCACAACCTTTCCTCCTCCACAGCTGAGCACCTTCTAATGAATGAAATCACTCTCGCACTTGCTAGCTCCTATAGTAAATCCAGCTGATCATGTAATCTGCTGCTTTTTGCTATGCAAGCACACAAGCAGTTTCATTCATGAGAAGGTGCTTAGCTGTGGAGGAGGGAGTTTTGTGCCGGACACCTTCTGATAAGGTGAATTTGATGCTTGGGGGAGGAGGGTGAGAGTAGGGTGCTGCCAGCGGAGGGGGGGTGAGGGTCATTTTGCAAGTGGGTGGCAGGCCATTTAACTGGGTGGGTTGAGCCAGTTGCAGAGTTTTATCTTTTTTCCTTACAGTAATTTATCTAATGTCTGAGTTGTCAGACTCATTAATTATAACAATTTGCAGGTGCTGGAGGGTTAGACCAGGCGGTGGGATGGGCTGCTGCTGCTAGGGGGTTGGGAGACAGGGGATACATTATTCCACTTGGTTTTGTACTGCACAATAGGGTGAGGGCTGTATTTTTCCATTTTGACTTAGGGCTGTGCTGAATATGAATATTTTGGCCAAACAATGAATACCCAGGACCCAAATAGTGAATATTCAGAAAAAGGTATTCTCATAGCCCTAGTAGACAGGGGTAGTAGCCCTTGGTGCAGTGTCGCCCAGGGGTTACAATTATAAATATAAAGAATGGAGTCTTTTATTTCAACTGGTATGGTAATTTATAGTTGTGTAAGGATACATTGAAAACTCCAAAAATGTGTTCCACAGTCTTCCATTTTTCCAACTACAGACAGAAAGATGGCCGAAGGCTCTGCCCCCAGGCATAATAATGAATGGGCAATGAGGTAGGCATGTGACTAGTGGGGCAGATGGAGGATGAATTGTTGACAAAAGGTATGAGTAAATGGAAGATACAGGATATAGTTAACATCATGTTGAGATGGAAGGTGGGAAGAGAAAATACTAAAGAAATAGACTAGTGAAGGAAAAACATAGAGATTACAGGCAGATGTGCAATAAGTGTAGATAAGTAGGCAGAGGGGAGAGGATTGCTAAGGAAATTAAGTAGGTAGGCAAGTACTGATAAATGTAATTAAATAAACAGAAAGAAGAGTGTGAGAATGTAAAACACTACTGGCAAGGTTAGGCAAGGACTGGGCAACAGAATGTGTTTTTTGCAAACACATTGATTCACCACCCCTAGTGGGTAAGTGAGATAAGGAGCATATTGAAAATTGTGCACTTAAAACGTACATTAAAATCCACCCTTGCTTATAATGTGTAAGCCCTCTAGTGTAAAGCTAAGTGCTCAGATTGGGTGGGCAGGTGGGGAGAGGGTGGGGAGCCAGTGCAAAGTGCTGGCAAGGCTTTAGTAGCTGTTTTGTGGCTGGTGAGTGGGCAGGCTGCAGCAGCGGGAGACACTGCAGTCACAAGGAGGAGCACTACTATGGGCAATGAGAAGAGCCTGGTCAGGGCTATAATCCTAGAGGGGAGGTGGGGATTAGTTGTTTTTTGCTGTTGTTTCTCCCTGGCCTCTGGTTGGCTGTATCTACCAGGCAACTTGTCTTCTGGCCACTGTCTGTCCTCACACCTCCACACTTTTGGCTATCACAGCTTTTATTTCCATGGCTTATCCCCCATGGTGGATTGGTGGGGAGCTCATCTTTCCCAGTGGGACCAGATCCAGTATTTGCAGAGATGCCCTCTGGAGGTGGTGTGCGTTCTGATGTATGGCCATCAAGCCATGCAACCAGGGCCATTTTTTCAATGTTCTTCCTTTGTAGTGAGGAGGCATGCAATGATGCCAGTGGAAGGAGCACACACACTCACCTGCATGTGCTCCTTCTGTCACCTGCCCCATCTCAGCACCCTGTCTGCTACATCAATGTAGTGCCCCCCAGCCACTGCTAGGGGCTAGTCACACACTGAGTACTGATACCCCCTCCCCAGAGAATGACAGCAGTCCTTTGGATGCTCAATCCTTTTCCCCCCTGCTGACCCATTGCAGCCTGTGTTCATTCCTGAACACAGGTTGCTAGCATGGTGTGAGGTGTGGTATCCAGCACCTAAACCCTCAGAGTCACCAGGCTCGCTAAGGGAGGTTAGAGTTAAACAGGCAATGGATGATGGAGGGAGGGATTTAGCTAGAGACAGAGGAGGAGGGATAACCACAGAAGAGCAGAAGAAATTTGATGCCTGCAGTTTAACAATAAAGTCAAAATGAGCTGAGCCCAGTCAGAAATAAAGGCAGGTAATATAGTCAATCACACGGGAGGTGGGGTATAGATTAGAAGTGAGCCAAGCTGGTAGCAACAAAAAAATAAGTTAAACTCTAAAGTAACTCAGTCATTGTACAATGTTGGTAGCAACAAAATCAACTTAAACTCTAAACTACTTGGTAGCTATACAAAAACTACAGACTTCAAGCAAAAAGAAAAATTATAGGCAGAGCATAGCCAGGAGCCAGAGGGGTTATGGCCTGAAAAAAGGCACCAAAATTCAAAGCCAAGCTGGAGTCGGCAATTCTTCTCTCATACCTTGTGGCTGTTTTGTGGCTGGTGGGCAGGCAGGCTGCGGCAGGAGGAGATGTTGCAGTCACAGTGAGTGGTGCCTCTGTGGGCAGTGAGGAGAGCCTGGTCAGGGTTGTAATCCTTGCAGATGTTTTGTGGAGGTGGGTGGGCAGGCTGCTGCAGTAGGAGATACCTCAGTCACAACGAGGAACACTGCTGTGGAAAATAGTGTGAAACAGTGTATATTTCAGTCATAACCTGGGTATTTTACAATATTTGTATGCCAAATTTTCAGCATAGCCTTCTTTTTGCCCCACCTAATGAATGTGGTAGGCAAAAATGTTCAAATTCCTACCAAAGCATTATTTTGCACCATCATATGTCATTCTGCACAACAGGTACAAAAAGACATTTTGGCCAGGATTTTTAAAAAGACAGCTGTCATATTCATGAGGTGCTGTCAAGAAATGAATATGCTGAAAATTTAGGGTCAAGATATTGAAAGTCATCAATGTTATGAACCTCCATTCATAAATTTCAACATTGGCTCATAACTTTGTTGTTTTTTATATTTGTACATAAAATTTTCAACATAGTCTTCTTATGACCCAACCTCATGAACAAATGCACAAAAATGTTGCAGCTTCATGTAGTAACCACAAAATCACCTTTCTGGATCAATTTGCCTAATTTCACTGCAATTGTTCATGAGGTAGGGTCCTGGAAAAGGTGTGTTGAAAATTTGGAACAAAAATATTCAAAAATGGCAAAGTTATGCCATTGAGTTCAAAACCTCCTTGAAATACACTAAATCACAATTCTGATTTCTTCAGTTTGCAGTCAGGCTTTGAAGAGGGAAGATGTGCCAGTGACCCAGAGAGGATTACAAAGTTGTATCACTGGTGGGTAGATAAAGGCTTGGGGAATGGGTGGTGGGTGCTGAGTGGAGGGTTGGGTGGGGGGAACTAACGGTACAACAGACATTAAGGGACATTTTTCTGTTTTACAGGGTTTGAAAGAAAAACAAAAGCAAACAAACAAAACATTGAGGGACGGTTTTCTTTTGTAAGATGTTTAGTAAAGTTAATGCCCATTATTTAGTCAGACAACAGCCAAAATAAGTAAAGAAAGACTCAGTCCCAAAAGAGAACATAGCTCAAAGCAGTACTTATGTATCACAAAGTATTTCACTGCTCCTCCACTGAATCTGTGCTTTTCTTCAAGCCCTGAAATCTTGTCTCACTATTTGAACCAAATTACCTGCATCTTTTGAATTTGTGGACAGATAATGTTTGCCAGGTTTGGCAGCAAATGCAAAACGGAGTTTGGTGGATGACAGTATTTTTTGAATAACCCCCCAGCTCTTGTAAGCTGGCGCATACTCTAGCAACAGCTTTTCCCCTCTCTGTAATGGCAAAGCTCAAGAAAAGGCAAATGGGCATTTCCTCCACCCAATGTAATTTCCCTCTACTGCATAGCTTATTTCTGAATATTTTCTTTTTAGTTTGACCCAGTAGGAGTTATTATCAATGATCTGCATGTGTTATTCTGCACCATTTTATATTCTGGGGTGTCACTCATGCATTTTTTTAATCCTGTGGCCAACATCCATTTTCAGCAAAAGTCTTTCAAGAGAGATGTGATGTTGCCTTCTAGATCATCCCCTTCAGCCTGTTGTGGTAAGCTCAACAGCCTAGTATTGTCATCATCACTTAACTTCCAAAATGTTCAAATTTGAATCACAATCAGTCATGCTAAGGATGTGTCTATCTGATCCTGGGCTTCTTTTCTTTCAATGGCAGAGGCTTCATGTGCATTGTTTATGGATGTAAGATGTTGATTCAGTGCCTCAGTCTTATCATCCAAATCCTGCCTAGCCTTTAGGACTTGAGCCTGAGATAGTTCCTAGTCCAAGGCTGTAGACATTGAGGGACCTGGCTATTGGTTAGTCTGCACAGTGGTTCACACCTGGTTTTGGCTTCTTGCCATATCCTGCACCTCTTCTTGCATTTTGGCAAATCTTTTGAAGAATGCATGTATGTGTAAGCCCCAAAGTCAATCCAGGCCATTCTCAGCTTCTGTGCTTTCAGAAGTTATGGAGGAGTGTATGGAATCGTTGATTATATGGTCCATCATGGGGGGCGGGGTGGCATTCAGAAGGCCACAAGCTGTTGTATCAAAATGAGGGGAAAGATATCGAAAGCCAGACAACTAAGCTTGTTTAATGGGGAGGTGGCCATAGTGATAAGGGAAAAGTGGGCAGACTATAGAAAATTCAAAATAACAGCAAATGAAGAGGATAAGGAAGAATACCAGATGGTAGCTAAGGTGGGAAGAAGAGAGGTACAGCAGGCAGAGGCACAGAAAGAGCTTCAAATAGCCAAATGAATAAAGAATGGGGAGAAGACCTTCTTTCACTACATAAGTGAAAGGAGGGACAAGATGGATGGTATTGTTAGGCTGGGGAAGGGGGATAGTTGAGTTGATAAAGACAGGAGCAACGCTAAGGTATTAAATTAATATTTCTGCTCCATCTTTACAAAGAAAAAGGATGGTCCGGTACCACGAGAAGGGAGAAGAAGGGAAGGAATAGGAGATGCCATGTAGGTGATCAGGTAGAGTGATGGAGGTGCTGATGGCCATGGGGGGGTGGAAATAATCCCCTGGGCCACATGAAATGCACCCCAGGGTGCTAAAAGAGTTATTAGGAACTCTGGCAGTGCCACTGGCTGTCTTCTTCAATAGATCTCTGGAGTTGGGAGTGGTGTTGCTGGAGTAGAGAATGGCACATGTGCCACTCACAAGAGTAGACTCAAGGATGACCCAGGTAGCTACAGGCCTGTCAGCCTGACCTCAGTAGTTTAAACCCATGGAGAGCATACTAAAATATGGGCTGGTGATGTACAAAGAGGAGAATGGTCTACAGGATGAAAGGCAGCATGAGTCTGTGGCAGGCATATCACATCAAACAAGTCTGAGTGAGTTCTTCATTTGAGTCATGAGAACAGTGGACAAAAGTCAGGTGGCAGACATCATATACCTGTACTTTTCAAAGGCCTTTGATTCTGTACCACACAACAGATTGATATTGAAACTAAAGGATCTATGGGTGGAGGAGAATATGGTAGGATGGGTTGAAAACTGATTGAGTGATAGAACCCAGAGAGTAGTGGTTGGGAGTGAGTTCTTTAGCACAAAGGAGGTAACCTGTGGGGACTGGCAAGGATCGGTGCTGAGACCACTGTTGTATGTTTACATAAGTGACATCAGGGAATGCATTAAAGCCAAAATGTGCCTGTTTGCAGATGACACTAAACTCTGAGGGAGAGTGGACACCAAGGAGGGGATACAGGACCTGAGGAAATATCTCACCAGACTAGAGAGATGGTCAAAAATCTTGTAACTTGGTTTCAATGCCAAAAAAGTGCAAAGTGATATAGATAGGGGCCAAGAACCCTAGGACAGAGAATTATATAGGAGGGGTTCACGAATCTGCTTCTGAAGAGGAAAAGAATATCTACGGGTAATGACTATGAGTGACCTGAAACACACCTCTCAATATAAAAAGGCAGTGGCACAGGCTAACAGGATGCAGGGGTGTATTGCAAGGGGATTCATTAGTAGGTGGAGTGAGATTATTTTACCACAGTACAGGTTGGTGAGGCCAAAGTTAGAATATGGGGTGAGGTACTGGCATCCGTACATTAAAAATGACATCTGCATTCTGGAAGGGGCCCAGAGGAGAGCAACCAAGGTGCTCAAGGGGCTACAGGATAGGTCCTATGAGGAAAGACTGAGAGCTCTGGGGATGTGCTCACAGAAAGAGAGGAGGCAGAGGGGTGATATGATTCAGACCTTCAAGTACATGATGGGAATTAACAGTGAAAAATGAGGGTCTCTTCAAAATGAGTGACAACAGCACCACTAAGGGGCAAATCCTTAAATTGATGGGGGGGAATTCAGAACAGATGTAAGGAAACAATCCTATATGGAGAGAGTGGTGTCCACCTAGAATGAGCTGCCAGAGGAGGTTGTATCAGCAAGGGTGGTGGGAGCATTCAAGAGAGCCTGAAACACGGCAAAGGTAAGCCTTGGGACTAAGGAAAGTGAGAAATGGGGGGGAAGAAGGGACAGTTGGGGTGGGCAGAGTCATTGGTGTAACTTCTAAGGCAAGCAGATGTGATAGACTGGGAGGTCTTCTTCTGCTGACTCTTTCTGTATGTTCATAAGTTAGCAAGTTTGTAGAAAAGTCTATTAAGTTTGCAAGTTTCAGTTGTTAAGCTTCAGAACGCAAACTGAAAGTGTGTACTGTAGCTGGCTGCTAGCTCCATCCCCAAACCCAACCCCAGTAGACCTATAAGTTGGTAAGGCAATGGAAAGGCAAATTAAAATTAATAAAAATGCATTCTCTAGTAAGATGTCATGCTGAGTAAACTGTTTACCTCAGTACAATATGTAGCAGAGCCCTGAAGCCATAATCAACATATTTATGTAGGCAATGTGGGTGCTCCAGAAAACTGTAAACTGGTTTAGTGACTAGAATACCAGCTTGGGTAACTAGGAGGTCCAGGTTCAGATCCCACCAGCTTTTTACTTACTTTGGAACTCTGAACAAGTCACTGAACATTAAAACTAATAGTACCAGTGGACGGAGCCTGAAGGTTGAGCAGCAGTGCTCTGCTACAAGTGGGTTAGACAAAGACACAGGGCCTGAATATAGAAAGGCCAGATATAACATGCAGAAAGTATGCCAATGCACAAAGTAAGGCAAAGCAGTTATGACATGTGTGATACATGGAATTCTAGAACACTCGAAACATACGCCATGCATGCCGTAAGTATGACATGCGTAACATAAGTCAGTGCAAAGCACAACAGTGGTGTAGACAACGCCAGACAAGCATGTTACAAAATAGGCAAGCAGAATGCAACCAGAGCAGGCCAGTCACTGGGAGAGTGAGGAGAAAATGCAATTTCAGCCATGATGAGGTGGACATACTGGTCCAAGAAATAGAAAAGAAACCAGGATTGCTGCTGAGCCGTGGAGGTAAAACAGCCAAAAGGGCCCTTAGAAAGGCAGCCTGGGACAGAGTGGCCAAGAAAGTTAATGCAGTGGCCCCTCAGAGAATGACAGTATGTGACCTCCAGAAGAAATACAGTGACCTGAAGAGGCTAGTAAAGCAGCAGCTTGCCCACATCTGCCGCAGTGTCCCCAGGCCACCGGGGGAGGACCAAGCCAGCAGAGCTCACTGACATCCATAGAGCGGAGGCCAGCTGCAATGCTGAGCCAGAACAGCATCAGTGGAGATGCCAACCTGGACACATCAGGCTGCAGAAGGGCCCAGGTATGTGGACATCTGGGCAACAGAAAATACATGCCCAAAGAGTATGCATACCTGACAAGCCAGGCAGCATGTAAAATTAGCTAGCGGTACCACACAGCAGCAACCCATGTGTGGAAGGGCAAATGCACAGTGGCACACACAGGCTGGGTGGTGGGAGATGGTAGACAGTACTGTAGCACACTGTGGAATATCACATGCATGCCACTGGGGGGGGTGAAGGTAAATAGGACTGTTGCACTACATGATCTACACAAGCTGGCTATTGGGGTGGAGGGTGCAGTGTTAAGTAGTGAGGTGTAAAAGCACACACCAGCCGTGGGGGTGATGCATGATGTCCATTACCACCTGTTGGAACAGCACGTGATGCACATAGGGTTGGTGAGTGGCACACCGGTGTGTGTGTGTATGTGTGTGTGTGTGTGTGTGCGGATGGTGATATGGGACATGTACAAAAAGAGCCACATGCCTGCTATGGAAGACTGCATGTCATGTCACACACAATGATACACTGTGGCATGTGAGGGGCAGGGGCATGCATGTGCCCCCTCCACACACAAACACACACACACACACACACACACTCTGGCCATTGTATATGGAATGGGGTGAGAACACCTGCACAGGCAGCGGTAGCAGACATGGCGTGCTGTGCAGGATTCCAGGGACAGATGTGCTGCAGGAACCATTGTGTAAGGCAGGGTATGGGTACAAGGCAAGTCTGTGGGGCAAACACTGATTGCATGTCCATCCCGCAGGGACTGTAGCAGTGCATGGAGCCATCAGGGCCAGCAGTGTTTGACAGAGCAGACAACAGCAGTCCAGCAGTGGTGCTGTGTGGACAGGGGAAGCCAGCAGCCCAACAATAGGTACCTCCACACCAGTAACACCAAAACACAGAACAAGCAGCTCAACAACAGCAACATCCCAGGGCGAACAAGTGACACCTCATCAGCAACATCGAGTATGCAACAGGCAGCTCCATACCTATGACACCAGTGCAGGCCACAACAGACAACTTCACAAAAGGATCACCAACAGAAGATCCTGCCAAAGAACAGACCGAAGGCAGTTCTAGGATGGAGGCTGAGGATGGCACTGCAGAAGAGGGAGGGGCCTCTACAAAGCACAGGGCAGTGCTTGACCTGCTGTGGGTGCCTGCAACACCAGCCATGCATCTATTGCTGATGACAATACCCTTGGGGTGCACAGTGTAGGTTGGAATGAGACAGCAGGCAGTCAGGAAATGGTGGTGGGGGGACAGAGCCACAGCGGATACATAGACTTACAGGTTCAGCTAGATGATGCAGTCAGGGAGCTGCAGGATCAGTTGTCACCACCAGCTTATATTGGTGACTACTGCCAATCAGTGTTTGCGGGCCAGGGGGTTATGAGATAGGAACTGGTTGCAATGAGAGAGGCCCTGCTGGAGCACCATCAAAGACAAGATGGCCATCTGACGGCAATCAGCACAGCCATACAGGAAAGCAGCAGGGAGACCTCAGCAATGCTTGAGACCATGGCGCAGGCTATCCATGGCCTACACCACTGTACACAGGGGCACATGAAGTCCATGGTGCATTGCAGCCAGGTCAGGGAGCGCATGATGGTACAACCGTAAGCCCACAATGAGGCCATGATCAATGCACTGCTGGCAATAGCATATGCAATGTGTGTGCAGCACCCACCCATGCAACATCTACAAATAGCACTACAGCCACCTCTGCAGTTGCAATCCCTGTACTGGCACAGCAGAACATCCCAGTAGTGGCTACAGTATCAGATGCTGTGCAGACTGACAGTCCGGGCCAACAGGGTGTGAACCATGGTAGGGGTGATGTCACAACATCAATGCACACAGTGACACAGTAACACAAATGGGGTAGAAAAAGGAGGAAAGAAGCCAAGGTGTGGATGGGCACTGGGCAACAGGAGTGTGTTCCAAGTGCAACACAGCAAGGGAATGAAAGCCAGCGTAGCACAGATGACAGTGTGCAGGGGGATCAGACTGCACAGGGTGCTGGAGTTCACACACACAGCAGGGTCACACAGCATACACAACAGCAGTAGAGGACAGTAGAGTGTGAAGCCATGTGGGTGGGTGAGCACAGCAAAAGCTGACTATTGGCAATGTGTCACGTGTAGCTGGCAATACAACAGTATTGACACAAATGCAAATTATACTACTACAGTGGGTTGGGTGGTGGTATGCACTGCACAACTGTGTGTGTGTGTCTTTGGGGAAGTACAGTTCTCAACAATATGTCACCGTGTACAAAGTGGTAACACTGTTGTATGTGCAAATAAATAACTACAGACAAAACAGTGGTGATGTCATTGTCAGTGTCTACCATATTACAATTAACAGCAACTGCAGTGCTCTCCAACTAGGGCATCCTTGTATATGAGTCTGTAGTATGTCACGGGGTGGAAGACTGTGTGGCATAGTCCACTGATGGCATGGGACATCAAGGGACAATGTTCTATGTGTGCCATGCCACAAAGGCACATATGCACACACATGTCTGTGTCAGGCATACACACAGGTGATGGTAGACACAAGTGTTGTTTATCCCAGGGTTACATCACTGACCATTGGCAATGGGTGGGAACGGCACTGTGTTCATGCAATTCTGGGACATGGCAAGCATGTGTGGGTTCCTTGTGGGGACACTTGAGTGTCTAGAATGCAACTGTTGGACACAACTTGCACCACGGGTGCACCATACATAGGCAGGACAGTGTTCATCATTATGCTGTGAAACATGGCATGCAT
Source organism: Neoceratodus forsteri (assembly GCA_016271365.2). Classification (NCBI taxonomy): domain Eukaryota; kingdom Metazoa; phylum Chordata; order Ceratodontiformes; family Ceratodontidae; genus Neoceratodus; species Neoceratodus forsteri. The sequence continues at coordinate 1,134,827,048 of CM028130.1, forward strand.
GTATGTGTCAACACCCTTGTGGGAGGTGATGCACTGCTGTGTACTAGTATGTTTCTGTAGCCAGGTTGAACCCTGCAGCCTGCCACTGGGGTTGGCATCTGTGTATGTGCACATGTGGTCTGGTATGTGAATTCACATTGTGTAGGCATGACCAAACAGTGCACATGGTACAGCATGTCTATGGCACATGGATGAATGTGGATAGGACATAGATAAACCCATACAGGACACTTTAGGTGCTGTGAGGGTGTGTGGTCCATGCAGTGGTACCCAGCACACACACAAGCATGGCATGATGGCAGGGGAGGTTGGATTATGGTTGTTTGACTGGAGCTACCACTGCAATTATGGATGATAAGGTGGGAGGCATATTGCCTCACATCCTCTAGGTCAGACACATTGTGTGGGGTAAAACACTGCTATGCCTGCAGTATCTACATGGCCCAACAGTGGCATACTGTGCATAGAACTTGTCTCAGAACAGTCATCGTGGGGCACCTGAACATGGCACGTGGACAGTGTGCAGGTCACTCTTGATAGGGTGGTGCACCATGTTGCTGTAGCTGCCAGGCACTATGCACTGGCCTTGGTCACTGGTTGTAGTACACAGTGTCACCACGACAGGTGTGCAACACCAAACAGCACATCTCTGCTGCAGGCCGATGTCCTGCAACAGTATGGCCATGTGTCAGCAGTACTACCTGCAGGACCATCAATGCTCACAGGTGTTGTGGTGCCATACAGGACCACAGCCTACACAATGTCCCATCTCCTTAGTGCAGGGGTAGGTGGACATGCTCAGCACAATGCACTGCTGACAATGCATTGTGCTGTGCTACATTGTACTATGTGTTTTGCCAATAGGTGTAATGTACAACTGGCAAATATGGGCCATATGGCCATAGCAGACACACAAACAACACCACTGTGGTGCTGCATGCATGGGAGCACTCATGTACCATACCACCCAATCATGCAGCACAGACACCATTCCACAAGGAGACAGCAGACAGGACCACATTGACTATGTAATGCACAAAACATTTTCTGTGAGAACAATTCAAACATACATAACATGAGCACCCAAACTGGACTATACATAGCACAATAACATTTGAAGCCATAACCTCTTACCCCAACAGACACATTCACAGTGTTATAACATATGTACAGCCCTGCCCACCACCACCCCAGATGAGCAACAACCTAAATGAAGATATGTACAGGTACCACTCCTTGGACTACATATCAGTGTTTTACATATGTACTGATCTGCTCACCCATACACAAGATGAATGACATACATGTCCACCACAGGTCAACAGGCATGCACCCTTAGCACAACACTGCCCAGACTAGTGTGACGTGAACAGTTAATGGTCCCTCAAGGCAGCCAGTATGGCCCTGAGGGATCTATGCAGTCTGGCTTCATTGCCGATGATGACCTCAATGAGGTATGCAAGTCACCTGTCACAGTCCATGGGCGGTGCCTGTGATCATCTGGCTGGTTGCCCCTCATCCAACACTATGGCATTGTGCACCTGGCCTGGTTACACATCTGGTTGTTGTGGCTGTAGGTCCCCACCTGTGGTAACTGCATGTCCATTGCCACCATGGCTTCAGGATTGCCATTGTCCTCTGGTGCAACCTCTGCTTACTGTGCATCCTGTCTCTGCTGTGCCTCTGCTCCCTCCTGAGGTGACTGCTGAGCACCTTCCATCTCTGCCTTGTATTGGGCCACTTCACTCAGTTGCTGTTCCCCCTGCTCACCCTCAGCACCCTCCATGGCCTCCTCCTCAATCTCCACGTCCATCTCTGGTGGGAGAGGTCATGTTCTACACCACATATACCTGGTCCTTCGGTGGTATGATCTGGTATTCCTGTGCTTCAGCACTGCCATGGCCTTCAGGAGGGCCCTATGTCTCGGGATCACTGGTGTATGCACATCTGTTGCAGGGGAATGTGACGTATGTCAGTGATGTGTCAGTGCTCACCATATGCATTCACTGTGTATGGATGTTATGTTGTGTGCACAGTCATCATGGTCCACTGGCACACACTTTCCCTGTCGGTGATGTCCCTGCCTGTCCTGCCACTGCCCATCCTGCTGTACCCGGTCTGCCCATCCTCTCATGGCCAAATGTCTGGGACCTCTCCATCCTGTAGCACAAGAGGTGTGACATATGTTAGTTTAGCCTGCACATAATTGTGCATGCAGTTGCAGTGCTGCCTAGCGGTGCTCCTACAGGACTGATTATTTACCTTCTATGTGCCTGCTTCCACCCATCATGTCTATCAGATGGACAAGTATGTCTCTGTCCCTCCTGTACCTGTCCTGCCAGTTATGTTTCAGCTGCCTTGTTGTCCTCCTGATGCCTGTCATCTCCTGCAGCTAAACATCTATGATCCTCTACACACTGTCCCTCTCCTGCATTGTATGTCTCCTGCACCCTAGTAGCATCAGTTTGTTGTGCCCCCACTGCACAAGTTTTATCAATTGCACAGTTTCCTCAGGGCTGAAATTGGATGCTCTGCCACTTAGAGTGGACGTTCTGCATGGATTGCAGAGGTACATTCAGTAGACACTTGGCAGTGGCCTATGTGTGGTGTGTACAGCTCCCAGGCACTTTTGGAGCACTGCGGCATCGTTGGATGTTGGGTGCACGTGTTTACTACATGTGCAATGGTTGTAACACGTGCAGGCTGCAGTCACTTTGTCCGTACCACATGCCACTACTGCATGTCCTTTTCTATGCAGGTAACTTGAATTGCACACACATATGCATACAATTAGATTCTGCATGCCACACTCATACAGACAGTGATTATTTCATGTTGCTTGAAACACATTTGCATGTCTGAAGTCTTGCACGCTATTGTCTGTTAATTATCCATCCCACTGTACCAGCCCACAGTGCTCAGGACTATGGCAGGCTGCTGTCAGCTGTTTACATCCTCTGTTGCCTGCTATTGCCCTTACTGCAGCATCTGATACCCATCACATACATACACAGCAAAATTACCCCCCCCCCACTATGTGGATTTTGCACTGCAGGGTCCTTGCAGCACATAATGTCACCCCTAGGCTACAATACATACCTGGCTGCAGTGTGTATATCACAGTGGCCATGGCTGATGTGCTGCACTTGGCTGTACATGTATATGTCCACACACACACCACCTTTGCAGCACCTGGTGCTGTGGCTGCACAGGCTGTGTGCTGTTTTTCCTACCTTCGTACCATACATGGTTGCTTCACACACTGCAGTGGATGTCTATTGCCAGCAGCTGCTGCCACTACACATGGCCACTATTCACAATGTACAATGTCACCGTGTTGGGTGTACAGCACCAGGCAGCATGACTGTGTGCTGCTAGGCAACACATGCCAGGTGGAATACTGCCAATGGTGCCTCCTGATGGTGTGCCACAGTGCACTAGATGAAATGCTTCACTATCAGCTCACATCTTGCGTGCCGCCATGCCTGGCCACACGTTGCTTAGTCTTGTTGCAGTCCATCATGGTTACCAGGCTCCTCCTCATCATCATCATCATCCCCCACCTCTTCCTCCACCTCCATGTCCGGTGTTGGCAATCAGTTGTGGACTGCAATGTTGTGCAGGATACAAAAAACCATGAAGATCTTGCATACTGTCACTGGATTGTACTGCAGTGCCCCTCCTGAAGCATCCAGGCACCTGAACTGTGCTTTCAGGACATCGAATGTCTGCTTGATGACACCTCTGGTGGTGGCATGGGCATCATTGTGTTGGACCTCACCAGGGGTATGTAGGTGCCGCAGTGGTGCCATGAACCATAGCAGTTGTGGGTATCCACTGTCACCTGTGGGATGTAAGGTACATGGTCAGTTAATATGGCACATGTTGGTCATGTGGCCATTGTGCACAGTGGTCATGGGCAGTGTCTCTGTATGTCATGAGCACTCACCAAGGAACCAGCCACAACTTATTTGTCCCCTCAGGAATGCCTCATGCAGTCCACAGTTGTGGAAGATGTATGTATGCATCATGGCTGGAACCAGGGTACTGTGCTACCATGTCCAACATATAGCACTGGCTGTCTCACACCACTTGCGTGTTCATGGAGTGGAATCCTTTTCTAGCTTTTTTTTTTTTTAGTTGTTTAACCAGGAGTAGCACACTAAGCTGAAAGCTTTTTTACAGGTGTGACCTGGGAGCACAGAGAAGTTAAGTGACTTGCTCAGGGTCACACGGTATGAAAGTGGAAGCTGTGGGATTTAAACCGAGGTCTGGTCTTCTGGATGTCACCAGATTTGCTACTTAGAGCCTTAAATCACTGTGCTATACTCCCTCCCAGTTTCCTTTTCTATTGATGTAAACATATGGCTCCCCTGGTGGTGCTCTGATAGCCACATGTGTACAATCAATGGCACTGAGGACACGGGGGAACTGTGCAACATCAGAAGGCCTGCCTCACTTCCTGCTGTGGATGTGCTTCTCTGGGGAAGGTGATGTACTCTCCCATTCAGTGCATCATTGTGTCCAGGAACTGGTGGAGGCACCTTAGTACTGCAGGCTGAGAGATTCCTACTGTGTCACCAGGAGTCTCTGGAAGGTTCCAGTTACAAGGAAGCACAGAGAGGCCCTCACCTTGACATCCACTGGAACTGGATGACTTCTGTCGGTGGCACTCTGTAGTTCATCCCATAGGCCATCACACAGTCCTGCAATGATGGCCTTTTGCAAGCATTAGCATTTGATGCATTGCTCCTCTATGAGGTGTTGGTATGATGTCCTGGGCCTGTACATTCGTGGTGCATGTCATCTGGCTGCTACATGCTGCACTGGCTGCTGTCTGTTCCTCAGATTCCATACATTTTGATACCTGCTATGCCTCTCCCACCTGTCTAGTAGCACTGCTCCCAGTATAGCACTTGGTGCTGCCATCTCTCTTTTCTCTGTTCATCCCTCTCACTCTCTCTCTCTCTCTCTCTCTCTCTCTCTCTCTCTGTTGGGTGTGTTCACACTGCTTGCTCAACAGTGATACTGTTGACTGTCTCCCACAGATGCATTTTATACTGTGAACTTTACTCCTGCCCTCCCCTGGTGTATGTTATGCCATTTGCGAGTGGTGTAACTTGAGTCTTGGTTGTCTCCAGTATCCTGCCAGTGCATATCTTTTCACTGTTTTTGGCATATGTCTGCTTATGCAAATGTGTATCTGGGGCATACCTCTCAACCTCTTGCCTCATGAATCAGGGACAAGGCTTAAAAAAATCAGTGACAAAGACCCCAAATCAGGGACACATCTTAAAAATTCGTACTAATTACTCAGAAAACTGATATAATAAAGGGATATGTGTTAAGATGCACTTTCTGAAGAAGAACAAGTCTATAACTTTAATGTTTGACACTATTTTGTGATTTTAGTCCCACGGTTCTGTCACAAAAATGCAAATTTTATGAGGGACAGAGGAAAATTGTGAGGCAAAATTAGGGACATCCTGAAAAGCAGGGGCAGTTGAGAGGTATGATCTGGGGATTTTTTGCATCTGTGGAGTAAATGGTCTTTGGCGTACTGGTTTCTGACATGGTGCATGTCATTGTTGTAGAGTACCGCATGTCGCAACACATTGGCGCATCTCGCATTTACGTCCTGCATATTGATGCATCTGTGTTATGATAGGTGTATCCCTTTCTAGAATCAGGCCCTATAAACTACAAAATTATTTCTAGTCTTGTCCTGTTAATCCTCATCACATGTAAAGAAAATAACAAGCAGACTCCAAAGGCTCTGCAAATGTTAGTCTTCTAGTTAATTTTCCATGGTTTAGCTCAGAGAAAAAAAATAACCTGACCAGTTTTTCTACTTCAGCAACTACTGTAGAACTAATATATTTCATTCATTTTATTTTCACTATATTTGCTGACTGCACTGAATCAGTGGAAAAAATATGAAAGTGAACTGTATGTATGCCCCCTGAATCCAACATCAAATGATGTCTCCTGTGCTGTTGCGACAAAACAACCAGTTTGCAAGCTGGATGGTATAATGGGGCCCATATTTACTATGGCTATGTGGTTTCCCCGGGCTGAAAGTGGCACCTGCCCACCCCCCACTCGGCTCCAAACCATCAGTGCTCTAGTTGAAAAGGTTCTATTTCAATGTCTTCAGCTTCAGTCTGGTTGAAGATCATGTGCATACAGTACATCTTAGTATACATTTATTCCCTCTTAGTACTGCAGCCCTACCAGAGCTTATTGAAGCCTGCATTTTCAGTTTTGACAGTTAAAATGAATAGTTTATGTAGAAATCTTGCCTCTGTTTTATTTCATTTTGCCAGTTCTGTTACTGTTATTTAACACTCCCGTGAGCACCTCAGTAAAGTAAGTAGTTGTCCTAGGAAGCACCACCATTACCAATTTTTATGTTGGCTCACAAGTGCGCAGCCAAAATCTTGCAGTAGTTGCAAATTTGGAGATGCGGTCACTGTGGGCGAATGCAGGGCATGCATCAGCAGGTGTGTCTCTCATTCCCAAATAAGCCAGCAGCAGACACTGACATCATGCATAGCTAATGTGGCCACCAGATCTAAGAAAAGGTCTGCTGCAATGAGAGTGAAGCTCTCATGCAGCAGGACCACAACACACCTCCCAACGTGCAAGCAGCATAGTAGCAGTGACTGCCACCGCCTGTCACAATGCCCGATGGGGGCCCACTCTACTGGGTATAACATCCTCCCATTTCTGTTGTAGCCGGCGTGCCTCAACCCTTGGCATCATGCGCCCTCAAAATATTTCTTTGCTGATGGGGGTCTAATCCTCATTGGCTTCAGTCCCCCCCTTCCCAGTTCAATCTGCTGACCGGGGAGAACACTCCCCATCGGCATAATGTTCCTCCCCCGTTTGTTGTGTGCCAAAGGGGGTGACCAATTCCTCTCAGTTCTCCCGCCCCCAGTAGTATTTGCTGACAGGGGTGCCCAATCCCCAGTTGGCTACAGCCCCACCAAAAAAAAACAATGCAGGTGGCACACTGGGAGCCCACCCCAGCATGCCAAATTACACTGTTAAAAAATGAGTCCCATGATGTTTTTTTTTTTTTGCTTTTACCTGTAAAACAGAAAATGGTCCCTCCCGGTCTCCCTGTCCCCTTCCCAAAACCATGCCCACCCTCTGCATACCCTGCTTCCCCCCACCCCCTTCACCCCATACTTACCTATGGAGCCTGGCACAATGTTCTTTGGTTTACCGGGAACATGTCTACACTCTTCAAAGCCATCCGTAAACTGAAGAAATGCCAGTAAGCTGTATAATGGCATAAATAGTTTTTTTTTCAACTTTGGTGCATATCTCAGGCATGTTTGGGAATTTGTACACCAAATTTTCAACATGGGGTTATTGGAACCCCTTCCTCATGAATTCATGCACTGTCATGGCATTATTCCATCCCGAAAGGTGATTTCACGGTCACTGTGTGGAATCACCTTTTGGGACCAATTAATGAAATGATAGGGTCGCTGTTCATTGTGGGGCTCTCAAAAAGCCTATGTTGCAAATTTGGTGGAAAAAATCCAAAAAATGGATGTTTGAAGAGTGTGTGTTGCTCAATTTCCACACACGCTTGCAACTTCGTGAATTTCTAATATTTCCACTCCAGATTTTCAAAATTTGCATTTCTCTACATCTACTTATGAACAGTACAGCTGTCATTTTACTAATCCTTGCCAAAATGTGGTTTCACACCTGTGGCACACCATGGCATGGTCACTGTTCATGAGCAGAGGTCCTATAATGCCTATGTTGAAAATTTGGTGATGAAATTCCATAAAATGACTGTGTCACAAGTGTGCATTACGCAGTTTCTATGCACCCTTGTAACTTCACAAATCTGCAATATTTTCATGTCATTTTTTCACACCTCCTTATGAACAGTTCAGCTGTCATTTTTCACTTTCTGCCCTAAATGTGTTTTCGCACCTGTGGCGCACAATGGCGTGATCACTGTGAGAAATCAACATTTGGGACAAATTAACAAAATCACAGTGCCACTGTTCATGAGGTCTCAAAGTGCCTATGTTAAAATTGTGGTTAAAACAATCCCCAAATGAATTGGGTTACGGAGTGTGTTGCACAGTTTCTATGCATGCTCATGACTTCACCAAACTTTCATATTTTCACTCCAGATTTTCTATATTGCCATTTTTTCACATCTCCTCATGAACAATATAGTTGTCATTTTCCACATACTGTCCAAAATGTGTTTTCATCTCTGTGTCGCCAAATGGCATAGCCGCTGAGCAAAACCACCTTTCATCTAACAAACAGATAGTGCTGCTCTTCATGAGGTGGGCTCACAAAAAGCCCATGTTGAAAATTTTGAGTGAAAATACCAACACACTTCTAAGGTGTTAGGGTTTCCAGCTGTGGCACCCCACCCTGTAGAGACCGACAGGTGTCAGTGGTGTGACTTGGGCTCATCGGCTGTAATGCTCATGCCATTCCACCCCCACCTTGCAGCCAGTAACAGGTATCGTGGTGTGCCTTGGAGTGTTTGGCCACAAAGTTCACCTCATTCTCCTATGCTGCACCCACCTCAGCATATTTCTTTATGTAATGGAGTAATTATAATGCCCAAAGACCCCAAAGCACACCATGACACTAGCCAGTGTCTACAGGGTGGGGTAAAATGGCATGAGCATTATAGCTGATGACCCAAAGGCACACCCCAATGCCTGTAAGTCTCTGCAGGGTGGGGATCAGGTTGGCATCACTTCAGTACTTCATTGCCATTCCTATTATGCATCTCTAACTCCTGCACTACCAATGCCAATGCCAGCAAGACAACATTCGGCATTGACAAATGCTTGTTATATTTAAACTAAACACAGTGATGTTTATAAACTGACATGGCTGTGAGGCAATAAAAGAAACCCTGTCTTGATGTCTAGCCACTTGTTCTGAAACCTACCTCTTAGTATATCTAGGAATTCCCAGACAGGGAGGACAATGTGTTCTGTTTGTATGTGAGTCACTTAACTTCTCAATGTATCAGTCTGCCAAGATGTGTAAATAGATAAACGTAGGACCTCACTGAAAACAAGATATTATATTTAGCTGGGCTATCCTGGGGGAAATAAAACTGTAAATGACATGACTACAATGTACAACAATACTACATTTCTGTGATGTCCTTAAAAATTTTTACACAGACACTTTTTACCCTCCAAAAAGTATTCTCGAAATTTGGAGGAACAACCAAATTGAATGTATTAGTGTTTTGCATGTCTGGCTCCCTGCTCTTTCTAAAGTGGCAAGTAAAATTTGAAAGGAGTTTCATTATTTAAATAAGCAGTAGATTGTATCTAATGATAGATGCAGTGGGATTATCAGCATTTTTCAGGAATATGTAGTTAGCATGGGGAAAAAAAACAAGGCAAAGCCAGAGATGGCATTCTCAGACATCCCTTTCTCTCTCTCTGTCTCTCTGTCTGTCTCTCTCACTCTGCTGTTTTCACAGCATGATGCAACTTGCATATGTGAGACAGCGAGAGTGAGAGAGATGTAGATCCAGAGGAGAGACATCTGCACCCGCAGGAAGATGGGTCCCACTCCCCCCCCATTCTGGTGGCTCCACAAAAGAAGGAGGAACATACCTCGGCCAGGAGTGACACAAAAATGGGGGTGGGACAGCAGACTGAGGGGAGTTTATTCTAGTTTATTCATTTGGCTACAAGTCATTATGATATAAACAAGTTCTGGTGGTCAAAGCTGCTACGGCTGCTAATACATTAACTTGATAAGGGTGTTTCATGGCCTTAAACATAAAGATGAATTGCCATAGTCATCTCTGTGTGTAAATATAATTTTTGGTAAAGGTAGATCATTTGTCTGGTGGATACTGTGTTTCCCATGTGTTAAAAGTGTGAATGATGAGTGCGTGTTGTACTATACTGTATGTGGAAGGAGAAGAAGCTCTGCACTAAGGCCTTCAAGTAATGGTAGAAGGAATGGTGCAGGAAGGAGAGGTATGTCTTTCATTTCATTTTACTTTTTACCCTTGTAAGTCTGATGAGCAAAATGCCCGTTTTCACAGACGACAAACAATACAATAAACAAAAACAGTAACATACACAATACATTAGGACACTTCACATTTAGACAATTAAATACATTTTTGAGTACACTGTAAGCACTTTTTTTAGCTTAGATTTAAACGAGAATAAGGAGTTACAAATTGATATATAACAAAGGAGTGAATTAAAATAACTTGGTCTCCTAGATAACAATGAAAGTTGTCACGAAGATTCTCTTAAAAAATGGAACATTAAATGTAAACTTTGACTGAATTCTAGTGCACTTAGAATTAACATATTTAGCAAAGAGTGAACTCACTGAATTAGGAGACAAACCAGCTTTAATTTTAAATAGAAACAAACACATCTTAAACTGAATTCTATTTATAAAAGAAAGACAGTTGGAAGATTTTACCAATAAACAGTGATGGGTTTGAGCTGAAACAGAAAGCGTGACTCTTAATATAGTATTATATGTACCTATCAGTTTTCCTAGGAGTTTAGAACTCATAGGAGCAAAAACCACCAGCTCAGAGTCTAAGGCCCTGTACACATTACAACTGAACATTTGTACCGTTTTAAATAACGGTTTCAAAACGTTTTCAGACTCACCACAGCAGCCCGTCCACATTATTGTTCACCGAGTTCGAACTTGGTTGTAACACGGTAAACTCCCATCTGCATCAGCAGCAAGTAACATTTTTAAACCCAGTAATCCTCCGCGATTGTAGCACGGTTATATTGGCACTGTAATAGAGGTACAAATCGCATGCCCGTCCACACTACAAGGTAACACACTTTCCTCCTTCAAACCGTTTTTAAAAACGGACTTGAGACTAACTCACAGCAGGGTTTAACACGGTTTCTTAACACGCTTTGAAACCGTAACTTAAATGCGGAAGGAACTTAAATGTTTGCGCTAGTTAAAACGTTTTAAGCACCTTAAAATGTTTTAACTAGCCTGATGTGTACAGGGCCTAAGACAGTAAAAAGAAAGCTGTGTGCCAAAAGCCTCCTAGATTCAGATGTTAAATAGTGCTTAACTCTATAAAGACATCCACATCTTTGATGTACTTTTTTATAGTAGAAAAGATAGGTTGTTCAAAAGTAAGATTGACATCAAAAATGAGCCCCAAATATTTAAATGTATCAACAAATTCGATAATATTTCCCTTAACATCACAGACAGGTGGAAGGTCAGACAAATTAATCTTTCTACTCGAGAACAGCATCATTTTTGTTTTTACTGAATTAAGCACAAGGGAATTAGCAAGCAACCAAATGTTAAATAAATCAAAATTAACCTGAAGCTTATCCAAGGTGTTTGGAGTTTGAAACTATCTGATTTTGAAAGCAGCACAAGGGAAGTCACAGAGTTTGGAACTGTTTGATTCTGAAAGCAGCACAAGGGAAGTCATAGAGTTTGGAACTGTTTGATTTTGAAAGCAGCACAAGGGAAGTCACAGAGTTTGGAACTGTTTGATTCTGAAAGCAGCACAAGGGAAGTCACAGAGTTTGGAATTCTGATTTTGAAAGCAGCACAAGGGAAATCACAGGGTTTGGAACTGTCTGATTTTAAAAGCAGCACAAGGGAAATCACAGAGTTTGGAACTCAGTGCTTTGGCTTCTCAGAAGGAACTAGAAGGGGGACAGGATCAGATCTACAGTACAGTAGCTTATTGTTGTTTTACATTGTTTCTTGTGGATTCTACTTGGTAGAAGGTTATTTCTTTTCTTTCTTACTACTAAGGGGCTAGCAGGGTATTGTTTGGGGCTGTTGGAATTTTGAAACCTGTTTTGGTAGCTATAAGTGGGCTCATTTGCTTGATTCACTGTGTGGCATGCTGATTTGTAGAGGCCTATTTCTTCTGTTTTAAAACATAATTTGGTGTGATTTAACTGGGTCTGTTTCTTTGAGCTGGAGACATATACTGTATCTTCTAATTCCAAGCCTATTTTGATGTGTTGTTGGTGAAGCTGTTTGAAATGGAGTCCTGTTTCTTTAGGTAGAAAACCTATTTTGGGAGCTTTGAGTAGAATTGTGATTCATTGTTGCTGGCTTCACTAGCTGCAAAGTTTAAGTGCAGAGTGGGGGAAGGGTGCTAATGGTCTGACCAGAGGCCTCAGCTACCTGATTGTTTCTGGAAGACTTGGGCTGGTCCCACCCTTGGTCCATTATTTCCTTTATACCAGGGTTCTGACATCACTTCCTCAAACAGGTAAAATAATATGCACCTGTCATAGAAAAAGCAGACATCCAGGAAAGGAACAGCAGCACGTGAAGAGGTGACTGCTCTCTCAGTGGAAGGGAAGTAACTGCAAATCTAGGGGCTTTCATTATTACTTCTTTGCATTGATATTGCATTGGGGAAAGGAGAAGTAGGAGTTTGAAGAAGGTTGTGCAATGGCTACTTAAAGTCTGTTTTTGAGTGTGGATAGGAAGGATAGGAATATACAAAGCAGTTGCTCAATATATCTAAACGTGTGCAACAAAAGAGGTAAAGGAAATAAAGAAAATGTTTTGCACTGATAAAGGAGGGAGAGGGGAGACTTGGGGGAGTGTTTGGTACCCTGCATCTGGAAGGGTGGGGTTGCTGGTGGGCAATGACAGCAATGGGTAGGGTGGTAGGCTGCAACAACTGCAGTGCACCAATCTTTCTAAAAATTGCCTGGAGTGTGGGAGGATGTTTAGTGTGCAACCACATAGAAAAACTTATAAAGGAGATTGAGGGTCTGCAGGAGGAACTAAGACAGGCAAGGCAGATTGGGGGTGGGTTTAGCCCAATACTGGAGGGTAGAAGAAGGGGAGATGAGGGAGGGTGATTTAAGCCAACAGTGGTGAGGAGAGGACCAGAAGAAGGGAAGCAGAGATAAAGGGGCCAGGCCAGGAAGAACAATTGCTAAGGAAACCAGGTCAGGAGACAAAAGACAAATGGAAGTAGGAGATAGAGACTTGTGAGGGGAGGCGAGGAAGTGGCAAAAGTCATGGAGTGGAAAGGAGAGAACAGGTTATTATGAAGAGAGAGGGAGCAGGCATTTGTGAAGGGCCTTCAGAAAATAGTTGTGCACTGCTAGAGAGGCAGAAGGTGGAGGAGGAAATGATGAAATTAGAGAAGTAATTGATAAATGCCTGGACCAAACTGGAGCGGGGAAGTTCTGCTGGGAGAATTGCAACAGGGTAAGAGGAAATAATGTGCAGGAGGAAGAAGAGGCTGTAAATGAGAGAGGAGATGAATGGAAGCAAGCAGGAAGTAAGAGGGTGGAATCTTACTGCTGGGGACTCAATACTAAGAGGAGTTAGGTGGGGTAGCAGGGAAGAGGCATAGTAGCATTTGGGTGGAAGCCATTCCAGGAATGACAGCGGAAAGGGTGGGACAGTCTGTTCTGAAATATGCTAGAAGGGATAGGGACAAGCCTCATTTAATTATACATCTTGGGACAAACGACCTGGCTGACAAGACAGTAGATACAGTCAGAGGAGGTTTGAGGAACTAGCACAATTATGTGAGGGGCAGGAAGATCAGTAACTTTTTCAGAGATACTTCCCATGCCAAAGGCAAAACAACAAGAAAGCTGAGAATAGAAATTTAACAGATGGCTAAGAACCTGGTGTTGTGCTAAAGGGTATAGAGCTGTTGGGGATGGGGAGGGACCTGGGAGGACAGTAGTCTCTATGCCAGGACAGACTACACTTGAGTGAGGAGGAAAGAAAGTGTTGAAACAGAGGACGGAGGAGTACATAGGAAGTTGGGAATTTAAACTATGAGTGGGGGGGTGGCAGTTGGGGAAGAGATATGCAGAGACCACAGGTTGGGAAACCATATGAGCTTACCCCCATAACAGTGACAAAGGACAAATGGCAAGAACTGTTGGTGATGCTAGGAAAGGAGGGCATGATGGGAGGGGCGGAGGGTGGAAGGTGGTTACCCTTAATGCTAGGAGCCTTGGGAGGAAAACTGCAGAGCTACAGGTTCTCATGGCAGAGGGAGAGGTGGACATTGCAGCCATCATGGAAACATGGACCACCCAATACAATGATTGGGACCTGTCTGTACCAGGGTACAGGTTATTTCATAGGGACAGGGTGATTGGGAAAGGTGGGGGGGTGGCACTATATGTGAAGGAAGGACTGAAGTGTGTAAGGGTTCCAAGAATAGAATTCTTAGAATGGGAGTGGTGTACAGGCCACCATCTCAGACGGAGGAGTTAGACAGAGAACTAGTGGGACAGATCAGGAGGACCTGTGAGAAGGGTAGTGTGGTGATTGTGGGGGACTTCAACAAGCCAGGAGTGGGCTGGAGCACCCCAACAACCAGGAACAGAAGGGAGCAGGTACTGCTGGATGCCTTCCAGGACAGCTTCCTGCTGCAAATGGTCAGTGAACCAACCAGGTTAGGAAATACCCTTGACCTTGTGCTGGCAAATGGGGACTTTGTGAGAGAACTTACAGTGGAGGAACCACTGTCAGGGACTGACCACCACTCAGTATGGCTCACATTGGATATGGGCAAGGAAGGAGTGGAATCTGGCACAATAGTGCTGGACTTCAGGAGGGCCAAATTTAGGAGGATGGGGGAAGTGGTAAAAGGGTACCTGGCCAGAATTCAATCTATTATGGACACTAACCAGAGGTGGGAGCTCATAATGTTGGAGATAGTGGAGGCAACCAAAACCTGCTGCAAAGCCCAGAACAAGAAGCCTAGGGCTAAGAAACCAATCTGGTTGAGCAAGGAGGTCATGGAAAAGGTATGGAGGAAAAGAGCTGCCTTTAGGAAGTACAAAGAAACAGGAGGGGACGAGGAAGGAGTACTGACAGAATCGAAGGAGGTGACAAGGACAGTAAGGAGCTAAGCATCTACAGAACTCAGGCTGGCACAAGGCATTAGAAGGGGAGAAGGACTTCTTTAAGTACATCAGGAGAAAAGGAGCTATAAGGACCACATAGTAAGGATTAGGAAGGAGGGTTGGGTGGAAGCAGGGTGCGATAAGGCAGAAGCACTAAATGAGTACTTCTGCTCAGTATTTACTAAAGAGAAGAGGGGCGACACCCTAGGTGGGAGGAAATAGGCTGAAGTGGGGAGTGGTGACAGATGGGGAAATCATGGAGACAGAGTTTGAGAGAGGTTTGAAGGCACTGAGGGTGGACAAGGCACCAGGCCCAGATGGCATCCACCCCAGGGTACTGAAGGAGCTGGCAGAGGTCCTTGCAGGACCTTTGGCAAACCTATTTAATGCCTCACTACATTGGGTGTGTGCCTCAGGACTGGAGGATGGCTCATGTGGTGCCCCTCCACAAGAGTGGCCCAAGGATGAACTGGAAACTACAGACCAGTGAGCCTCACATCCATCATGTGTAAGCTAATGAAGGCTATCCTGAAGGAGAGGCTGGTGGCCCTCCTAGAGGCCAAAGGACTACAGGACAGCAGACAGCATGGCTTCATACATGGCAGATCCTGCCAAACCAACCTGGTTGAGTTCTATGACTAGGTAACTAGGCAACTAGACAGGGGCCATGCAGTGGATGTCCTGTATCTGGACTTCAGTAAGGCATTCAACTCAGTGCCACATGGAAGGCTGGGAAGGAAGTTAGTAGGCACAGGGGCAGGTGCAAAACTGGTGAGATGGGTAGGAAACTGGCTGCAGGGAAGGCAACAAAGGCTGGTAGTGGGTGGGGAGCTCTCACACCCAAGGGCAGTGACGAGCAGTGTTCCACAGGGCTCAGTGTTGGGACCAGTGTTGTTTGGGATATTCATTGCAGACATATCATGGGACATCAAGAGCAAGATCAGTCTGTTTGCTAATGATACCAAGGTAGGCGCAGTGGTGGATGACCTAGGGGGATGGCAGGGGTTGCAGGATGATCTGGCAAAGCTTGAAACCTGGTCAGACACCTGGCAACTGGGCTTTAATGCCAAAAAGTGCAAGGTGCTGCATTTTGGGATGAAGAACACCAGGAGGAGTTACCAGCTAGGGGAGTGCAGCTAGCCCAGACAGAGGAGGAGAAGGATCTGGGTGTGCTCATTACAGGGTCAGTGAACAACTCGGCACAATGTAGGAAGGCAGCTGCAAGGCCAACAAAATGCTGGGTTGTATTGCAGGAGTATATCCTTGAGGAGGGAGGAGGTGATTCTGCCACTGTATAGATCATTAGTTAGACCACACCTGGAGTACTGCGTGCAGTACTGGCATCCGTATCTGAAGAGGGACATTAAGTTACTGGAGGGGGTGCAGCACAGAGCAACAAAGATGATCAAGGGGCTGGGGGACTTATCATATGAGAGGAGGTTGAAGGAGTTGAACATGTACTCACTGGAGGAGAGGAGAGAAAGGGGTGTCATGATTGAAACCTTTAAATACATGAAAGGAATAGACAAGACGGGTACAGAGGGGCTGTTCAAAGTAAAGGAGGGGAGGGCCACCAGGGGCCATGATATGAGACTTTAGCGAGGAAGGTTCAGGAGGGAGATGAGGAGACACTTTTTTACAGAAAGGGTGGTGGCTGGGTGGAATGCGTTACCTGCTGAAGTGGTATGCAGTAGAACAGTGGACTGCTTCAAACAAGCAT
Organism: Neoceratodus forsteri; assembly: GCA_016271365.2. Classification (NCBI taxonomy): domain Eukaryota; kingdom Metazoa; phylum Chordata; order Ceratodontiformes; family Ceratodontidae; genus Neoceratodus; species Neoceratodus forsteri. The sequence continues at coordinate 1,134,843,668 of CM028130.1, forward strand.
GGGACAGGACAAGGGGGAGGGTTAATGAAGGGGAAGGGTGGAAGGGAGGGGCAGCTGCAGAATAAGGGGTGATAGCTGCACATTCGAGCAGACTTGATAGACCTCTAGGCCTTTATCTGCTGGCAAATTTTGTATGTTCGTATGTTCGTAAGGCCTCCTTTGGATTGAGAATATTCTCATAAATAATTGCATCACAAGTGTACATTGTAATAGATCTAGATGAACACGAAGATGGAGTACCATTCATTACAAGAGAAAAAATAAGTGGGCCCAAAATGGAACCTAGGGGGACACCACATCTAATTAACTTAGGGGAGGATGAATGACCTTCAATTGTTGTCGCATTTGACCTGTCTGCAAGGTAATGGGAAAACCACTTAGTCACTTCACAGGAGAAAAATATTTTTTCCATAATACAAGGAAGCACATTGTGCTCCACAAGGTCAAAGGCCTTGATGAGGTCCACAAAAAGAGCAGCAACCGAGCGCCCTTTATCTAGGACTCTCTGGATGCAGCTGGTGAACCTCACCAAGACTGTTTCAGTGTTATGCCCCGACTTAAAACCATGCTGACAGGAAGTGAATAAATCACATTTATTAAGATACTCCAAGATTTGGTCTAAAATAATTTTCTAGATAATCTTAGACAATGGTGGCAGAAAAGCTATCGGCTGATAATTGAAGACAAATGAAGGGTTACCAGCTTTATGTATTGGTCTAATCACTGTGTGCTTCCACAGTTTTGGGAACACACTGTGAACAATTGAAAAATTTAAAATGGTAGTTAAAGGACGAGAAAATGTATCAATACCCAATCTAAGTATATGAATATCTAAAGAATCAGTTGACAAAAATTGTTTAGGAGCATTACTAAGTATGTATTCTTTAACTATCTCAGGTGGTACTTCACTAAATACAAACTTAGGAAAGAGTTTGGGTTCAACCTTAAGTTTGTTAGCAATTTCTAAATATGCATTGGAACTGGGAACCCTTACATTCTCAAGGGCTTTAAAGTAGTTATTAAAGCTTTGCACAGCCAGTCTAGGACTAGAAATAAGCAAATCTTCATTTTGAAGAGAAATCAGGTGATCTTTCTTTTCCCCCTACTCATTAAATTGTTTAATATCTTCCAAGTATGTCTGGAATTACCAAATGCTTTTTTCTGTTGCCCGATGAAAAATGTTACTTTTGATTTTCTAATTTCTGATTTACACCTAATTCTTAGGATTTTATAAGCCAAGAGAGAAGCAACATCTTTACTGAGTTAATATTGTTTCTAACTCCGATCTCTTAGTTTCATGAGGTCTAACAACTGTTTTGTAATCCATTCATGCTTAGTAGAGCGGATACACATTTTTTTGAAAGGTGCCAATTTATCTAACAAGGATGTGTACAAAGTAATAAAAGTATTTAACATGGCATCAGAGAGGTTATGTCATTTAGAACTCTAGCAGCCTCATAAGTCACACAGCTTGCTGTGAGTGTGGGGAGCTTTAGAATTTTCAGTTAGTTCTATGAGTGGAGGTCAGTTGTTAGCAGCAGCTCAGAAAGTGAGCAGTGAGCAGCTGGGGGAAGAGTCTGTTTTTCTCATCCTAGTCTGACAATCATTTGCCTGACTTGTGAAATGGTGGAAACCATCTTCAGGATTTTCTGATGCCCTCATCCCCAATGGGATGAGGGGGACTGCAGAGGTTTTGAGGGGGCAATCCCCTGATCTAACCTAGAACATTTTGAAACTGCCTTTGGAGTACCAATTGTGAACAGATTCTGTCTGAGAGTTACTTTGGATATGTACCAGCCTTTTTTCTGTTTCATGACACTCTGATAAAGGGACCCATTCACCCATTTCTGTGAGGCATTTCTCAAAAAGATTGTTTTAAAGTTTGCTAACAGTGAATGTCGAAAGTGTGACTAGCTACTTTGTTCAGAACTTTAATTTTACACCCCTTGTGGTGTTTTCTAATCCTAAAATGTGCTAAACATTTGAAGAAAGCATAATTTCTACTTTTCAGCATTTGTTGAGGCGTATCTCTGACAGAATAGCTGGGCATGTATGAGGAAACAAAAGGTGGGCAACCCACCCATCTGAAGTGACCAGTTCAGCACCTCTGGTTCTATAAGGGAGCTTGTTCTTTCGGCACATTTGGCCAATGCCTGAAGAGTAAAGTTTACCCCTTGTATGTGGGTTTTGCTAGTCTTGAGCCCAAGTGTGTTCTGTCGTGGCCAGTGTGCCACATCCCTTTCTATAAATCCTATGACATATGTGAACTGTTCTAAGTCATGGCCTAGTGCCACTTCCAGGAGCATTTTATGTGCTTCCATCATGGCTAGTACCACATTTCCAAATGTCTATTCCTATGCTATATGGGAAATTTGAGTTTTTGTTTTCTTCAGATGTGTTCTGCATTTACCTAGTGCTTCTAAGTGTAAACCCTTGGGGGTCCATCTTTGCTTTTCTGTTCCAACTGTGTTTTGGAATAAAGTCACACTCTAGAATCCCAGTCTGGTATGGACAATCTAGTTACTGCTTCCTGGGTGGATTTACTGAGTACCCCTGTCAGAAGTTGCAAACCTAGCATAGCATAGAATAGGGAGGAGGCAGGGAACTACAGACCAGTCATTTTTACCTCAGTAGTGGGCAAGATTATGGAAGCACTCCTTAAGGAAAGGATAGTACAACACCTGGAATCTATAGGAGCACAGGATCCAAGACAGCACAGGTTTACAAAAGGAAAGTACTGTTAAACTAATCTCATAGATTTCTTTGACTGGGTAACCAGAGTAGTGGACCAATGGGGAGCAGTTGATGTTGCCTACCTAGACTTCAGCAAAGCTTTCAATACTGTTCCACATAGAAGATTGATGAATAAGCTGGGTAGGCTCAGGGTGGGTCAGAAATTAGTCAACTGGGTGGCAAACTGGTTGACGGGCAGAAAACAGAGAGTGGTGGTAAACAGCATACAGTCAGAAGAGATACAAGTTACAAATGGGATACCTCAGTCCTCTTCAATATCTTTGTCAGTGACATTGCAGATAGACTGGAGGGTAAAGTTTGTCTGTTTGCAGATGACACCAAGATCTGCAACAGAGTAGATGATCCAGATGGTGTGGGCAGAATGAGAAGAGATCTGGATAAACTAGCAAAATGGTTGGAAGAGTGGCAACTGAGGTTTAATGTAAAGAAATGCAAGATCATGCACATTGTGAAGAGAAACCATTTAGTCACCTAGAGACTGGGAGGGAAGTTGTTGGCAGTCACAAGGGAAGAAAGAGGCTTGGGCATTATCATCACTGATAACCTGAAATCATCCAAACAGGCCACCAAAGCAGTAGGTAGGGCTAGGGGAATGATGGGGTGTATTAGTAGAGGTATCACATGTCGGAAGAGGGAGGTAATAATCCCTCTTTACAAGACACTGGTTAGGCCCTATCTGGAGTACTGTGTGCAGTTCTGGAGGCTATAACTTCACAAGGACATTAACCATATTGAGGCAGTCCAAAGAAGGGCAACCAAAATGGTGCAGGGACTGCATCACAAAGCATATGAGGACAGATTAATGGAGCTCAATATGTATACCTTAGAGCAAAGAAGGGAGAGAGGTGATATGATTAAAACATTCAAACACCTTAAGGGCATTAACAAGGTGAAAGAGTCTAACATGTTTCAATATAAGAAAAACAGCAAGACAAGAGGACACATCATGAGATTAGAGGGAGGCTGATTAAGGGGTAATGTGAGGATGTTCTTTTTCACAGAAAGGGTGGTGGATGCATGGAACAGCTCACCTCAGGAAGTGGTGGATATGAATACAGTGCAGGGCTTCAAACAGGCATGGGAGAGGCATAAGGGAGCAATACAGATGAGTATGAATAGATAGGCCATTGACAGAGCAAAGGCCGATGGCACATACATAAGGCAGAAAAAGAAATGGGCAGACTGGATGGGCCTTATCTGCTGTCAACATCTATGTTTATATGTTTCTATGCAGACCTCAGCAAAAGTTCTCTCCTCAGGATCTGGGTTTTGGTAAAGGTCTGTTTGTGTCTAGTACACAATTTGTGTGTTTCTCTCTAGCATTTGCTTTGTACCCCACCCTCTTTTTTTCCCTAGATAGAAAAAGTATGGGAGGTGTGCCTAGTAGTTAAATATGTTGCTGGTAGAAGTTACACAAGCTTTGCATCAGATGCTCTCTAAGAAGAGACTGAAAGAGTTCAATATAGAAACATAGAAACATAGAAGTTGACGGCAGATAAGGACCGCAAGGCCCATCCAGTCTGCCCATTTCTTTTTCTACCTTATAAATGTGCCATTGGCCTTTGCTCTGTCAGTGACCTATCTATTCATAGTCATTTGTATTGCTCCCTTAAGCCTATCCCATGCCTGTTTGAAGCCCTGCACTGTATTCATAGCCATCACTTCTTGTGGTAAGCCATTCCATGCATCCACCACCCTTTCTGTGAAAAAGAATTTCCTCACATTCCCCCTTAATCGGCCTCCCTCTAATCTCATGCTGTGTCCTCTTGTTCTGCTATTTTTTTTATATTTAAACATGTTAGACTCTTTCACCTTGTTTATGCCCTTAAGGTGTTTGAATGCCTCGATCATATCACCTCTCTCCCTCCTTTGCTCAAGGGTATACATATTTGAGCTCCATTAATCTGTCCTCATATGTCTTCTGATGCAGTCCCTGCACCATTTTGTTGCCCTTCTCTGGACTGCCTCAATTTGGTTAATGTTCTTGTGAAGGTGTGGCTCCAATACTGCACGCAGTACTCCAGATGGGGCCTAACTAATGTCTTGTACAGAGGGATTATTACCTCCCTCTTACGACTTGTGATACCCCTACTAATACACCCTAACACCCCCCTAGCCTTACCTACTGCTTTAGAGGTCTGCTTGGATGATTTTAGGTCATCAGTGATGATGATGCCCAAGTCTCTTTCTTCCTTTGTGACTGCTAGCAACTCCCCTCCCAGCCTATAAGTGGCTTCAGGGTTTCTCTTCCCTATGTGCATGATTTTGCACTTCTTTGCATTAAATCCCAGTTGCCACTCTTCTGACCATTCTGCTAGTTTATCCAGATCTCTTCATTCTGCCCACCCCATCTGGATCATCTACTCTGTTGCAGATCTTGGTGTCATCTGCAAACAGACAAGCCTTACCCTCTAGTCCATCTGCAAGGTCACTAATGAAGATGTTGAATAGGACTGGCCCAAGGACTGATCCTGAGGGTACCCACTTGTGACTTGCATCTCTTCTGACTGTATACCATTTACCACCACTCTCTGTTTTTCTGCCAGTCAACCAGTTTGCCACCCAGTTGACCAACTTTGACCCACCCCGAGCCTACCCAGCTTATTTATCAATCTTCTATGTGGAACAGTGTCAAAAGCTTTGCTGAAGTCAAGGTAGGCGACATCAACTGCTCCCCCTTGGTCCACCACTCTGGTTACCCAGTTAAAGAAATCTATGAGATTAGTTTGACAGGACCTTCCTTTTGTAAACCCATGCTGTCTTGGATCCACCAGCCTATGGATTCCAGGTGTTGCACTATCCTTTCCTTAAGGAGAGCCTCCATAATCTTGCCCACTACTGAGGTAAGACTGACTGGTCTGTAGTTCCCCGCCTCCTCCCTGCTACCACTCTTGTGGAGCGAGATCACATGAGCCCTTCTCCAGTCTTCTGGGACCTTTCCTGTGATCAGAGACTCACTAAACAATTCTGCTAATGGCTCTGCTAGTTCCTCCTTTAGCTCTTTAAGTACCCTGGGATGTATGCCATCAGGTCCCATTGCCTTATCCACCATGAGCTTAGCAAGCTCTTGTAGGACCCTTTCTTTTTTGAAGGGAGTAGTGCTCACCTCCCTCCCCCCTGTGTCCCTGATGCTGAGCTGTGGGCCCTGCCCTACCTTCTCTTCAGTAAATACTGAGCAAAAGTATCTATTTAGGATCGATGCCTTTACAGGGTCCTCCTCCTCACAATATGTACACCCTTTAGGTGAGGAGGGAGAGTGGGGCTATTACAGAGACCGTCAAAATGTCTAGGGTTATTAAGGTACAAAAGCAAGATGTTTCTTAGAAAAGGATACTGTAGGACAAAGGGACTTGATATCAAGCTGAAAGAAGGCAGGTTCAGGAGAGGAGTTAAGAGACACTTCTTCTCATCTTAACATTTCCACCGTTCCACCTGCACATGCACCAGCACCCAGCACTTACAATCAGTCTTTGCACCCCTAACACCTTACCTGGCATATTCCCTCGACAAGGCCCCCTGGCTGCACTGTCTCCCACCCTCACCCATCCCCGGATCTCCTCCTGCCCCCACCCACCACCCATGCTCCCCACTACCCCCTGCACCTCCTACCCCCGATCTCCTACCCTCACTTCTCCCCCATCGACCCCCTCCTCCCTTGTCTTGCTCATAGGTCAAGTCTTTGTACTGGTTATTACATGTCTGTAAGTCAGCGACTTTATGTTTGTAACTAAAAATGATGACTGTTGCACATGCTGATGTGGAACCTTTGTAAAAGAGCCTCGGCTTAAAGGTATTGTAATCCTAGATTGAAATAAATAAATAAATAAATAAATAAGAAAGGGTGGTGGATTCCTGGAAAAGCCTTCCATGGTATGCAGTGGGGGTGAAACTAGTGGTGGGTTTCAAAAATGCCTGGGACATGTACAAAGGAATCCTAGGAGGAAGGAAGTGGGTGGAAGAGACAGTGCTGTAGGGTAAGCTGGGTCTGCAACAAAGGTGATAATTAAAAATGGGCAGACTATAAGGGCCCAGCAATCATTATCTGCTGCCAGTTTCTACAGTTTGTTTATGTAACCCCCCTTTGGGAAATTGCTAGTTCTATTCAGCCCTCCTTGGGTTTTGGTGGCCTAATTTGGCCCAGTAGAAAAACTGATTAATTCTTCTCAAAAATCGGGTGGAGCCTCCCATGGGTTGGGAGATCACCATGGGTGCTTTGGGGGATAAAGCACAGCAGTTTAGGTGGTAGGGGGAGTTCCAGTTAGAGGAGTGAGCAGCTAGGGAGTGAGAGTGAGTCATGGCTGGGTAGGATCAATTGCTTGCTCCGGCCCCAGGCCAGTGGCACTTGTGGGGACACAGAGGAAGAAGTTAGAACCAGTAGCCACAAGCCACACAGTATCTTGTAGGGTAGCTAAACTTGAGAGTGAAGCAAGCTGCTGCAAATCACAGAGTGCCCTGGCAGTCTGTTCTGATTCATGTAGGGATCCAGAGGACAAGACTGTGGCAGGGAGTGTAGTTTCCAGAGAGTGAGTAGATTTTGAGCTTTGCGGTACACACATGTCCCCCTTCTCAGTTTAGGGACAGTTGCTTCCAGTCCTGGGAAAGGATGCAGTGGTCATGAGGGAACCTGCAGATCCCCAAGCCATGAGGATTGCATGTTCTGAGGGGGACACACTGAGGCAGTAGAGAGAGAGAGAGAGAGAGAGATCGAGAGAGAGAGAAAAATGAGGATCATTGAAAGTTTGGGTGCCTGTGAAGAATAATGAGTTGTTAAGCACTATGAACTGTATGAACTGTTCTGTAACTTGTGCTGCCTTCAAACTTTTGTGATCATAGCGGTCCTGAGTTAATGCTGACCTAAAGACTGTGCAAACCCCTCAGTCCAGGTAAAAACTACTATTATGGCTATACCGGCCATGTGAATGCTGAATGTGTTCACCGCTAATTGACTGATGTTTTACTTCACTCACTTGGGTGAACAAGAGGCACAGACAGGTGTGATCTAGCATTATCTATGTGTAAACTACCCTCCATGCCCCCATCTAGGAGCATAAACCTCTTTCAAAGACGGTCCAAGACAATTAAGGAGGGGTACCCTCAAGAACTAACATAAACAAGCATTTGTCAATGCCGAATGTTTGCTTGCTGGCATTGGCAGTGGTAGTGTAGAAGTTACAGAGCTGCGTAATAGGAATGGCAGTGAAGTATTGAACTGAAGCCAACCCCACCACCACCACCCTGCAGAGAGTGATGGGCATTGGGGTGTGCGTTTGGGTCATCAGGCATAACGGCCATGCCATTTCACCACACCCCACCCTACAGACACTGACAAGTGTCACGGTGTTCCTTGGGGTCTTTGGCCCTTATGCGCACCCCATTTCATTAGGAAATATGGTGAGATGGGTGCGATATAGGAGAATGGGGTGAACTTTGGGGCCGAAGAGTCCAAGGCATACCTCAATGCCTCTCACTGACTGCAGGATGTGGAATGGTATGAGCATCACTGGCAAGAATCCCAAGTCACACCCCGATGCCTGTCATTCTCTACAGGGTTGGGCGTTATGGTTGGAAACCCCAATACCTCAGGCATTCGCTGGTATTTTCACTCCAAATTTTCAACATTTTTTTGTGACCCCACCTCATGAACAGGGGGAATATCAGTTTGTTAGCCAAAAGTTGCTTATGCACAGTGACTACGGCATTTAGCACCACAGGTGCAAAAACATTCCGAACAGGATGTAAAAAATGACAGCTGTACTGTTCATGGGGAGGTGTAAAAAATGGCAATGTTGCAAATCTGTAGTAAAAATATTTAAAAAAATGGTGAAGTCACGAGCGTACATAGAAACCGTGCAATGCACACCTGCCATATAATTAGGTTGGGGATTTTTTACAGCAAATTGTCAACTCAGGCATTTTGGTGCCTCCGATCATGAACAGTGTCACTGTGATTTTCTTTATCTGTGCCAAACAATGATTTCCCACAGCGACCATGCACCTCTGCGCTGAAAGTGTGAAAACACACTTCAGCCGTGTTGTGAAAAATGACAGCTGTATTGTTCATAAGGAAGTGTGGAAAAATGCCACTGGTGAAAATCTGGACTGAAAATATTACAAAGTCATGAACTTACGAGGGTGCATGGAAACTGCACAATGCTCACTCGTAACACAGTCATTTTATGGACTTTTGTCACCAAATTTTCAACATAGCCATTTTAAGACCTCTGCTCATGAACAGTGTAACTAATTTTCTTAATCTGCCCCAAACATTGCTTTCGCACACCAACAGCACCATTGTGCGCTACATGTGCAAAAACACATTTTGGGCGACATATGAAAAATTGCAGCTGTACTGTTCATAAGGAAGTGTAATAAAATGGCAATGTTGGAAATCTGGAGTGAAAATATTGAAAATTCGACCTTACGAGCATCTGCGTGAAATGCGCAACGCCGCTCGTAAAACAGTCATTTTAGGATTTTTCACTAATTTCAACATGGGTTTGGCATCTTCTCATGAATGATGTCACTGACATGGTGTTATTCAGGCCCGAAGGGTGATTTCGCACAGTGACTGTGCAGTGACTGCGAAATCACCCTTTGGGGCTGAATAACGCCATGACAGTGGCATCATTCATGAGAAGGGGTCTCAAAAACCCCATGTTGAAAATTTGGTGCAAAAATTCCAATAAATGCCTGAGATATGCAATAAAGTTGAAACCCCCCTATCTAGCCCATTATACAGCCTACCGGGTGTGGGGAGGCAGAATGCACAGTGGGTGGGTACGGGTTGTGGGATGGGGGCCAGGGAGACTACGTGGGACCATTTTTCCTTTACAGGTGTTATTTTAGATTACAGTGATGACGCGGGATGTTTGCCACGCTGGGGTGGGCTCCCAGCATGGCACAAGGATGGTTGGGGGGGCATTCAGCCGAAGGGGGATTGGGCACCCCCATTGGCCAAAGCATTGATTGCCATGCTGGGGTGGGCTCCCAGCATGGCACCCAGTACTCGGGGGGGTGAGGACAGTGGAGCTGATGGGGAATTGGGCACCCCCCTATCAGCTATATCATTAGTTGCCATGCTGGGGTGGGCACCAAGCATGGCATTTGGAAGGCTTTGGGGCTGCGGGGAGAGCGCAGCACTGCCGATGGGGATTGGGCACCCCCATCAGGTATACAGTGTGTGCATGCATGTGGGGGGGGCGCGCATGCCTGCATGGGCGTGTGTGTGTGTGTGTGTGGGGGGGAGCTGCACATGAGCAGGCGATATCTCATCGCTACTCACTCAAGTGTAGCTCTCCCTTTGAACTGTGTGCCACTGCATTTTGGAGCTGGTCATAGACAGCTCCAGCATGCATTGGCTTACAGGGGCCCCGCCTGCGAACACACTGACTGAATTGGAGGAGGAGGAGGTGACACACTTCCGAAATCTCAGATGATGGCACTATGTTTCTTGCACATGCATGCAAGCAAACATAAAAACCAATGCACATCACATAAGGCAGGGAAAGTTGAGTCTTACCTTTCTGGTGTGTTCAATACTCATGCAGTCTCACCTTCACCATCAGAATCTGACTTTTTTCACCCTGATGGCAGAACACTGGACCAAGAACTCTACCTTGCACCTCTTCTGTCTCTGGAGCCCTCCTGAGCCTTCGGCCCTGCCACAGGTGGAATGAAAACTTTATCTGGAATGCAACTCATGAAGAATTAATTTGACAACATAAATGGGAAAATAAAGGATTTAATTTCATTAGGTTCCCTGTCTTAATTTAAATAAGGCACATCACTGCTATTTCCTCCCAAACTGTCTCCTTTATTTTGCTCCTGCACCACAAATGATTCCCAGCAATGCAGGGGTCACACAGGCTGCCCTGCTATACTGGGTATGAGAGGAGTGACTGCCACAGGCTTCCCTTCTGTGAGGGCCCAGACACTGACCATATAGCCCCAGTGACCCAGGATACTCCTCACAGGTCTCTAAAGGCTCCTACCATTACTGGCCTACAAAGCCACCTTCTTTCCCTGCCCCCAAATGATGCAGGACCTGGCTACCCATATATCCCCCACAGAGCTCCATTCGTCCAGCTTCTCATCGACCATGATGTTAAAAAAAAACATCCTGACTTTACATTGCTGGAGGGTGCCCCACTGGCCTTCCCAAACTGTTGAGCTCCCTTACTTGTCCACCTAACTCTGCTCCTCCAGCCACCCCCCTCCAGCCCCATGCCTAATGCCTGGGCTGGAAAAGCCCCAATACCTCCTGTCTGCTCCCTCATATACTCCCTAAAATCTACTCTCTGCTGCTACCTTGAGGTGTCCAGCAGATAATATCCCTCAGAGCACTAACCCATTCCCATGTTCTGGGAGGGTAGGAGGGTAAAAGAGATGCCTAAATGGGAGCATAAGCCCCTCTTTAAAATGGGACTTGTGCATGGGCACACACCCCAGAATGAACCCCTAAATGAAGAACTTGTTTCCCAGAACAGTACTCACAGAACAGTTGCTTCTTCCTCTAGGTATGGAAACAACAAGAAAGTACCATTTCCCTTGTTAGCTTGTCAGAACAGACTCTCAAAAAAAGTCCTTTTCAAAGGTAACTGTAAACACACAAGGACATTCAGGGGATTGCTGCTTAGATCTACTGATCTAGCAGTCCCTTCCACTTCTCCTGGAGTGAAAATAACCCTGCTGAAGAAAGGTCTCTACTACTTCACTGGAAGCTGGTAATTGTAGTCCAGTCTAGGGTGAGAAATACAGGGCCCTAGACTCAGAGTCTACTGGCAGAAATCCTGCCACTCTCACTCCCACACTAAGACTAACTAAACTTTCTAAAACTTCCCCAGAGCGGCTGTACACAGAAAAGGGTTTTGCTGCTGCGAGAGTTCCAAATGACATAATTATTCTTCTCTCATGCTAGCTTAATAAAGAGTGATGTCATTATGTAAGAAGTCACTAATAAGCTCCTAACCAGCTGCCTGCCACCTGCCTAATACTAACACTGATAGGATTCTAGTAACCCCAGGGGACTGGGTGGTTACCTGGGAATGTAAATAGTGTAAGAAAATCAAAACCACAAATAGAAGCGGTCCTGTCAAATGGAGAAAATGTTACAAAATAATGATGAAATGGCTGAAGTTTTTAATGATTTTTTAGTAGTGTGTTTCTGAGGGATGATTATAAAGGGCAACCAAATGTTGTTTTAAATGGAGGCGGCAGGATAATTATCAATGCATCAGATATTAAGGAAAGGTTTTGCAAACTTTGAACTGATAAATCACCAGGACCAGATGAAATCCATCCTAAATTTCTAAGGGAATTGTCAGATATACTAGCAGTGCCAATAGCAGAGATTTTTCAGAGGTCAGTAGTTTCTGGAGTGGTAGCAGATGACCAGAGAGTAGCCAATGTAATACTTATTTTCAAAAAAGGAAAGATTGAACCAATGTTAAAAATTAAAGGCTAGTGAGCCTTACATCAGCAGTCAGTGAACTTCTTGAAGGAATTATTAAATATGAAATAGAGAGGCATACCCAAGAAGAGAGACTGACAGATCGATTGCAGCATGGTTTCGTGAAGAATAGAAGTTGCATGACCAATTTACTATATTTTTTTGAAAATGTTAGTGAAGCTATAGACAATAACCTCTCAGTTGATGTGCTGTTTTTAGATTTCACTAAAGCATTTGATACTGTTTCTCATAATAAATTATTGTATGCCATGCAGGAACTGGGAATTAATTCAATGTTGATTCTCTGGGTTGGAGCATGGCTGATGAAAAGTAGGCAAAGAGTATGCATAAGAGGGCATAACTCAAACTGGAGGAAGGTTAGGAGTGGGGTACCCCAAGGATCCATATTGGGTCCATTATTGTTTAACATCATGGTGTTGTCTATGTAGGGAGGTGGAAATGCATGGTTTCCAAGTTTGCAAATGACATAAAATTGGGAGTAATAATCAATACTAGGAAGGATGTGGAGAATTTACAAACAGAAATTGACAACTTAGCAAACTGGGTTAAATATAACAAGCTAAAACTTAATGGAGAAAAATGTAAGATCAAGCATATTGACTCAAGAAATATTAAATTGGCATACTATCTTAATGGGCATCACCTCAGTACAACTGAACTTGAAAAGGATCTGGGAGTACTAATATCTAACAAACTAACATTTAAAGAGCATGTAACAAATGTTGTTAGCAGAAGTAGAATGCTTGGGTGTATAGGGTAACACATTAAAAACAGACAGAGGGAGTTGTTTATTCTTTTGTATTCATTGTTGGTGAGACCAATAATGGAGTATCGGCTCTCCTTACAAAGGTGAGAGGGAGGATTAAGGCATTGGAGGTGGTACAGAGGAGAGACACAAAAATGGTAATTAGTGTTAGTCAGAGGCCTTATGAGGAGAGGTTGAGGGAATTGGATTTGTATCCTCTGGAGTACATGAGGATGAGAGGAGGCATTTGTTTGGTATATATGGCTCATAATAATAACAATCTATGGTAATGTGTAGGTTTAGTAAAAAAAGTACAAATAAAAACTTCTAGGCCACATGACTGGAGTTTGCAAGGAAAACAATACAAGGGTAATGCCAAAGGGAGGAGGGGAGAATGGAAAAAATCAAAGGGTGGTATCAACGTGGAACAGGTTGCCAGTAGAAGTAGTACTAAGTGAAAGCATGAATCAATTTAAGAAGTCCCTGGATACTTTCCTATTAGCTCAAGAGGTATTGCAATAGAGTTAAAATAAAACAACCCATAATGATGCAAGCTAACTGACTTGTCTAAAATCTATTATCCTATTATCCTATGAAGTTTAGATAGAAATGTGTGTAGTGATTGTTGGGGGAAGAGATAAGGAGATGCTGGCTTGAGGATCAAACAAAACAAGAAAACAAATTAAATACCTGTGCCACATAGTACTATGTACTCCATAAATACCAGCAGTGATGAGCATTACATACATACATATTCTGTAGGTTACAGTCAGTGATTTCAGAAATACATATTTTTTTTATCCAAGCCATCAGCCTCCATTCAATGCACATAGTAAGCTTCATTTGTAAAGGGTTTTGAAAATAATTTAAAAGTTTAAACTGACAAAAAAAAGTCAAGTGAGTTATCACATTTGGTCAACTTCAGCTTTCAGCATGTCTCTGTATGAGTTTGGGAGAGAGAGAGATCAGGAGGGAGGGAGAGGAAAAGAGGAGAGAGAGAGAGAGAGAGAGAGAGAGAGAGGGAGGGAGAAAGAGAATAGATGGTGGAGTTCTGTTTATCATTCAGTCTTAGATTGGTCCTGAAAGGGTACATAAACCATACAGACAGCATAGACAGAAGTAGATCATTTGTAGTGCCACACACACACACATATATATATATATATATATATATATATATATATATATACACACACACACACACATATGCAATTGGAAAATAAGAGACAGAGAGAGAAGAGAAATCGGAATCCCTGCTGGACCAATGTAGTCTCATTATGAACTCAGTTTTGATGAATAGGTACTAGTGTAGTGCTAAATTTAGAAGTGTGGGGTGTTCAAGAGCAATGTTGTCCCCAATCCCCCACAGGCCAGGGGTTTTGAGCCAACATGGATCCCTTAAGCTATCAAGTTTTAGATGCATTCTGGTGCAATTTAATGGTCATTTTGACGTATATGGCTGCTTTTAAAAGGGACAGGAATTGATTACTTGTGTGCAGCTATTTGAAATGTCTCTATTTTCATAAATTAATTCATACTTCTAAAGGATCCATATTTAACTGTGCCTGAATAAAAGCTGAAGCTATCAGTTATGTATTGTGTTCTTTGTATGAACATCATTCTGTGCAGTTCCTTTCATGGAACCAAGAATTTGGGGGTTTGACTACGTCCCTTCGTGGTTTCAGAATCATGGGCACTGTACTGATAAGTTCATGCTCACCTTTCTGAAACCATGAACTGACATAGTCAAAATTCCAAATTCTTAGTTCCATGAATGGAACTGTGCAGAATGTTGTCCATACAAAGACAGCAATACAAAATACAACTGGCAGCTTCGGATTTTATTCAGACAAAGTTAAATAGGGATCTTTTAAGGCATAAACATGACTTATGAAAACAGAGACATTACAAGCAGCTGCACATAAGTAATCAGTTCATGTCCCCTTTAAAGTCTTCTTTGGCTTGTTACAACCAATGGATGTCACTATCAAAATAAATACTTTTTATTTTCTTTAAAAAAACTTGTCACAACTAAAGCAAATACACTGTGGCCGCTCCTCAAATACCCAACTTTATACCACTTCTCTTGAGTACAGTCAGCTATCAATGTAGCAGGCATTGCACTTGATACCTTGCAGCCTAAACAGCAGACTCTGCCTTTTCCCCACCCCACCCCCACAGTGCACCTCACAGTTAGACATACAAGGCAGTGAGAAAGGCACCCAAAAAAATAGCCTGGATGGGAATCTGCCCATCACACAAAAGACACTTGCACAGACCATCAATGTCAGAGAATGGAACTGATATACACAACCCACTGGAAGGTCCCTCAAGGTCCAACATTGACACAGGAGGTACACCAGGTCAATATTGCTTTTTCTGCACGTACCTGAATTGAGACAGTTGGAAATGGAAGTGTAAAGCTAAGCAGGGACAGCTCCATGAAATGCAAGGCATACACAGTGACACAATAGCCCACAAACTTGACATACAGCAAGGGATCCACAACTTCTGTGAGACAATGGCAAATCCATAACTGTCACTGCTCTACAGCAGGATGATGTTTCTTATTTATATCCTGTACATGGCAGCCACCCCTGAATCCCCATATACCATACACTGGAACCCTAACATCATTAAGCACTCTGGCACAACCCACACAAACAGCGCCATACTTATGGGGGATTTAAATTTACTGGGTATAAATTGGAATATACTACAAACAAATACCCTTGCTGAAAGCATTTATTTGAAAACATTACTAGAGACTAATATGGAACAAACAGTTAAAATAAATACTAGTGGTGAAAACATCCTAGATTTAGTATTCAATAATCTGGGTATAATATTAGGAACTGTAAGGTTATTCCCTCCCCCCCACCTTGGCTCCAGTGATCATTCCATGGTTAGTTTTACTTATAAAATAAACCTAGGATATGATACTAGTAGTTCTATAATATATAATTTTAAAAAGGCTAACTTTTTGGATTTTTGGAATGAAATGGCAAATTGGGGCAGGAAATTAGATTTCAAATATAAATCCCTTTCAGAAATGTGGCAGATTTTAAACACTAAACTTTATATTGCCACCAAAAAATACATATCCCAAATGAAGAAAAATGATAACAAAAAACCTAAACTGCCGTGGGTGAATTCTATAGTTAAAAAGCAAATAATAAAAAAAAAAAAGGCATTTAGGAAGGCTAAATTAAGTGGTTCCCTCCCAAAATTGGGCTGATTATAAAGACCAATTAAGGTCATCAAAAAACAGTATTAGAAAAGCCAAACATGATTATGAGTATAGGTTAACTGTAAATGTAAAAGATAACTATAAAACATTTTATACATACATAAACAAAAAGAGGGGTGGTACACCTATTATTGGCCCAATAAAGAATCCAAATGATGATTTACTAACTGATAAATCCCAAATGGCTATAGTATGTAATAACAATTTTTCTTCTGTTTTTGACAGAAAAAACTAGTCCAGATGAAAGTCATAGTGACCAAATAACAAATAAACAATATACAGTAGAAAAAACAGAAGTTGAAAAATTGCCTCTGAGACTAGACCCAAATAAATCAGCAGGTCCCGATGGACTCCTCTCTTGTATTATGAAATAATTAGCAATTCCCATATCAGGCCCCACTGCTTCACTCTTTACAAAATCTGTTACAGAAGGAGTAGTTATAGAAGCATGGAGACAGGCCACAGTCATTCCCATTTTTAAAAAAGGTTCCAAACAGAATGTAGCTAATTACAGACCCAATAGCTTAACATCTGTCCTGGGTAAGATTCTTGAGGGCATAGTTAAAAATCATATAGGGAATATTATGCAACCTGATACTGCACAACATGGTTTTGTGAAATCAAGATCATGTATGACAAACCTGTTACATTTTTATGGTAATATCAGTGAGGCACTAGATAAAGGTGAAGCTGTAAATGTTATTCTTCTGGATTTATCTAAGGCCTTTGACAAGGTCCCACATGGTGAATTAATTGATGCAACTATAAAAATGGGTCTAGATGGGGATATTAACAAATGGATTGAATCTTGACTGACCAGGAGAACTCAATGGGTGTGTATAAAGGGTTATTATTCTGATTGTGAACAAATTACTAGTGGGATCCCTCAGGGATCTGTTCTGGGCACTTGTCTCTTTAGTATTTACATTTCTTCATTAACTACATCAACGGGTGTTTGGTTAAACAAATTCGCTGATGACATCAGTATTGGTTTCACAGTTAATAAACCTGAAGATGTAAATACCTTACAACATGCCTTGAGTGAACTAGAAAGTTGGGCAAAGGTAAAGAAACTATGTTTAATATTGATAAATGTACTGTGATGCATTTCCTAAAGAGAAATCCAAAAGCATATTATAAAATGGGTGGTAGATTGCTTGAAGTAGTTGAAGATGAATGTGATTTGGGAATCAGGGTAAAAAATTATCTAAATTTTGGACTACATTGCCAAGAAGTTATCAAAAAGGTTCGAGGAATACTTCATTGTATTAATAAACATACAAAAAGTAAAAGCAGTAAGGTTCTGCTCCCATGGTATTCTTCCCTTGTTAGGCCACACCTTGAGTACTGTGCTCAGTTTTGGGCACCAGGAGATAAGGGTTCTATAAATTTACTGGAGCGAGTGCAGAGAAGGGCAACTAAAAGAATCAATGAACTAAGGGGATTAGATTATGATGATAGACTCCAAAAACTCGGACTTTATAGTTTGGAATATCACAGATTGAGGGGAGATTTATGTTTGGTGTATCATGCCTTTCATGATGACAGTTTGTGGGGAACTTTGGGGTTGGTCTTCAGAGAGGTGGTTTATGAAACCAGAGCTCATCCATTACAATTGATGGTAGAATGTTGTAGAACAATACAGAGAAGTTCATGGTTCTCAGTTAGAGTTTCTAGAATATGGAATGGCCTGCCACTCAAAGTGGTTGCCAGTGAGAGTATGCATTTATTCAAAAAACGATTGGATGTTTTTTTGAGCTCAAATTAAATTAAGGATTATAATTAAAAAAATGGCGAGTAATATGGACCCTTGGTCTTTTTGGCTCTGTATAACCTATGAAACCACACATGACAACCAACTTACAGGGGTGCACAGCCAACTGTAACAGATGGTAACCTAATGTCAAGCATGTCCTGTAGCATGCAGACAGCCCAGTGAAATGGCAAGGGCAGGGGTTATGCCAGTGGTAGGGTTAATCACACCTTAAACACCAACTCAGAAGTCATCCCAGACACCAAAAACAAAAAACAATGACCTAATGCCTCATCTGAATACAGCACATGCTTTAATGCTGAAGAATTGCCATCCACATTCAGATGCATGTTAACTTCATTTCATGGGTTCCATGTTCGCTCACAGCAGGGTGATAAGAGGCTGGCAACAAAAGGCAAGTTCAGGGGAAAGAGAAATAATTTGTGTTGCTGGACACAGCCCATCCCCTCACCGTCAGATAAGGCCATTCAATACAAACAAGATTATTAATACAAAACATCACAGGAGGTGGGTGAAAGGTGAGAATACCACTTTTACAGAACTTTCGAGGAAATTTTGAAATTTCACAACATTTTCCAAATTTTGTCCATTGGCAAGAGTGGAATCTTCTGAATGTGTTTGGTGTATTTTCACCCTGTTCTGTGTAATTTTTGGACTGAACTGTGGAATAATACACATGAACTGCAGATTAACAGTTCTGAGGAATTTTTTTCCCACAGTTTATGAATTATTCCTCAGTACATTTAATTATCCTGCAGTTTAGTGATCAGTTCTGCAGACTTTTTTCTCCACAGTTTAATACAATAATCTGCAATTTATAATTTATTTCTGCCATTCTACAATGGAATTTCTGCAAAAGCTGCTAACTCGATTTCTGCATTTTCGAGGAAGCAAAAATTGACCTTTGCGGAAATTCTGCCAGCACACATTCTTTTTTGCATACCTTTAAACAGAACACATAGAGTACCTCACTGCTCCTTTTATGATAAAGCCAGGCTGGCTATTAAATCATATTGTTTTGTTGGCACAGACTGGTTAACTCACTCAGTACCAACCAAACTCAGACTCCTGACTCATGGGAATTAATCCCTCACGGGATCACATGGCATGACTAGTTAGCTGCTCCCCACTTGCACTCTGCATTGTACCAGCAGCACCTCCAGTCACACAGGCGCAGCTAGTCACTTGCTGGGTTACAGGATTTCAGCAGGACATTCCATAGATTGCAGAGCTATCTTTCACATGAACCACCCAGTCTCCTGGGGTTACTAGAATCCCATCAGGTTAGATCTATGAAGGTAGAGAGCCCATTAGGTGCTCTGGGGAGATTACATCATTGTTTACTCAGCTAGACTGAGCAAAGAATGGATTATGCCATTTAGAATTCTTGCAGCCACGTAAGCCACGTTGGAATCAGCTGCTCTGGGGAGTTTTAGAATGTTGCGATGATAGTGCTGTCAGTTTGTATGGAGCAGCAGAACAGAGAGAAGCTCTGTAGTGAGGTTCCTACTGGTCAGTCCAGTGGCTGACTGGGTGAAGGACCTCAGTCAATTTTCTCATCCTAGTTGGGGAACAGCATCAGTGCCAACTAAAGTAGTGGAGACTCTTGATTTCAGGATACCTGTGTGTGTCATTATCCTGTGAGGAAAGAGAGTGGGACTTCAGTTCAGTGTGTCCAAAGGACAATCCCCTGATGACCCAAAGCAAGTCAGCTGCCCTAGTAGGAGACAAAGAGTGTTTCCAGGTATGGAAGCTATCAAGAGCTATTCAAGTCTGATTTCAGTCTGATGTCTGTACAGGAAAGTTCAATAAAACTGTAAGTACAAAGACAGAGACTAAAAGGAAAGTGCATTCTTCTTGGTTGCTGTCTGCTGGTTGTATGTGCAACAAATAAGACTAGATTATACCAGGCAAGAGTCCCAACCTCACCACAGATATGTACTGAATGTTCTTTAATTTACTGTGGACACCTCTAGCACCCTGGTGAGGGTGGAAGGTCACATTTGTGTAACCCCAAAGGGATGGCAGAGACTGGCTGGGACTAGGGTGGGAGGAACACCATTCAAATCTTCAGCCAGGACTAACTGGTCTTGGAAGGGAGCAAAGTTCAAGCCTGTGGATGTTAACTAAGCACATCAATGTCAGGAAATGTTATGGAGTGTGTGGCAACCCACCATGTAAACAGACACTCATAGAGAAGAAATGTCTAGTGTACCCCTAGGAAATAGGGGTGGGGAATGCCAGTGTTGAAAATAGTAAAATATCTCAAAATCCATGATCATAAGGGTGGGACAATGTTCAAATTGTTGTTCTAACAGAAGAAAGTACAGTTTTGCCTTGTGAGTGCTGAGAAAAGAATGTCTGCAATTCCATACCTGTACAGTGACAAACTTGGTGGACCACCCTGTATGCATTTTGCCAGCTTGTTGTCAGAATAAAGCCATACTTCACAATCCCAATTCCTGTGTGGACATTAGATCTCTACTTCCAATGTGAATTCTTATTGGGGGCCCTGTGATAGTCCTAGTACAAGCCTAGCACCTCTCCCCAGAACCTGGAATAAATATACATGTTATGTTGTGCCCTAAACCCCCAACTCCTTTAGCCTGTCGAGCCAGGCAATCACCTCAATGTAAAGGGGTGATGCCTTTTGTTTATGCCATCAGGTGGCCTGTTGCCCTGTTTGTGGCATGAGTCAGGAGGGTTCTAGTTGCCAGACCCTGCTGGTGGCTGGGGCAGGGTCTTACACATATGAAAACAAGTGCCAACTTCAAGACAAGAACAAGGTTATCATTGCCAGTTTACAAAGCTACTAATTCTTCATGGAGAAGACATTTAAACATGCACTACTGTTTTGCCATATTGAATAAGTTAAATAAATAAGTCCACTATTCTGCTATAGCCTTGAAAAATACATAGTAAAAGCTGGACAATACTGAAAATAAGAGATTGCCTCTCACTTGGGCTATCCAGGGTAAATGCATTCTAAAAATGGGTAAAAGGAGGATCTCACTGAAACAAAATCATAGAAGCATAGAAACATTGACTTTAATGGCAGACGAGGACTGTTTGGCCCACCCAATCTGCCCATTTCTCTACCTATTGGATAAGCTGCAAATCCTAGTTATGCAACAGCCTATGTCCTCCTACACCCACTAGAATTGCCTCATGTCTGTCATATGAATTCTTAAATTCTCCCACTGTTTTTGACTCCTTGACCTCCTCTGGAAGACCATTCAATGCTTCCACCATCCTCTCCATGAAAAAAATACTTCTCCCATTGCCCCTGAGCCATCCCCCCTCTATATTCAAATTGTGCCCCGTTGTTTATGCACATCTCTTTTTCTGAAAGATGCTACTCTTTTGAATTTTGTTGATTCTCTTGAGGTACTTGAAAGTTTCTATTACATTCCACCCTCCCTCCTGCCCTCAAGGGTGTATATATACTACGCTCCTATAGCCTCTCTTCATATGGCTTCTTGTGCAGACTCTGCACCATTATAGTTGCCCTACTCTGGAATGCCCTCATCATGTCTATGTCACTGCAGAGATGGGGTCTCCTGAACTGCACTCAGTACTCCACATGAGGTCTCAACAACTATCTACTCAGAGGGATAACAACTTCTAGTTTTCTACTGGTGATGCCTCTCCCTGTGCATCCCAGTATCCCCCAGCCCTCCTTACTGCCTTCTCACATTGCTTACCTACCTTTAGGCCATCTGATATGTGTACCTCCTGGTCCCTTTCCATTACTGTTGCTAGAACCTCACCACAAATTGTGTACTCCTCTCCTGAGTTTTTGTTTCCCACGTGCATTACTTTGCACTTCTTTGCATGGACTCTAAGCTGCCATACTTTTGACCATTCCTCCAGCCTTCCCAAGTCCCTTCTCATCCTTTCCACCCCCCTTGTGTATCAACGCTGTTGCAGATCTTTATGTCATCCTCAAAGAGGCATACTTTTCCTTCCAGTCCATCTACAATGTCACCTATGAAGACATGAAAGAGGACCGGTCCGAGTACTGAACCCTGCAGTATCCTGCTGGTAACCCCCCTTTCTTCAGAGTGGACTCCATTTACTGTTACCCTTTTTTTACCCATGCTACCACAGTGGGAACCACTCCCAGGCTGGCTAACTTGTTTATTAATCATTTGTGTCAGACTGTGTCAATTGTCTTGCTAACCCTTGAACAATGGTTGCAGAATGACTTCAAAAACATTGAAGACTGATTCATTTGTGCTTACGCAACTAGATGAGATGTATGCTTGTTTGACTTTGATACATTGTGACTACTCAGTTCTCTATTCATGGGATATACCACCCTGTAGTGGTACAATGCAAGAAACCCTGGAAGAGGGATCAACCCCATAGACTCCACGGGAATAATTTCTTTAGCTAAAGGTAGCTTATGAAGAGGCCTATGGGAAAGAGACATGAGCAACTAGAGGAGGAGGAGGGGTGGATGATGGGTCAATGAAGAGATGAATCCTGGAATAGTCCAGGAGGAGTGGCCTTTTAAGGTCTGGTGTGGGAGTGACATAGTGGTTCTGCCGATTGAACCTCAGTCTTAAAGCCTTCCCATTCAATTGTAGTTACACAGCTGGATGAGATGTTTGCTTGTGTGACTTTGATATATTGTGGCTATTCCCCTCTCTTTCCATAGGATATATCACCCTGTAGGGATACGACAGCAGGAACCCTAGAGGACGGTCCCTCCTATAGGTGCCATTGGAATAATTCCCTTGGCTAAAGGTAGCTTAGGAAGAAGCCCAAAAAGAATATCCAAAAGGGTGTTGAGTATTTAAGAGGCAAGAAAGCAGAAGATATCAAGACAATAAACAAATGTGACAGACATAGTTAGGAAAGACAGGAGAAGAATGATAAAAGGGTATGACAATGAATGAAATGAAATCTTTTGAAGGGTCATGACATCACTGTGAGTCTTTTTCATCGTGTTGGGGTTTTTGCCTGCTTGGAAATATTTTTGTATGGCATCTTCATCTATGTCCACTGCCGTGCTAGTACTGGGTTTTGGTTCTTCTGGTATGTCTGTGTTTTGCGAATTATTTAATTTTTGGGGTTCTAGTAGAGGTTCAGTGTCTTCTTCAAATTGTGTTAGTATTTGGGTTAGTTCCATTTGAAAGTCTGCAGCAGTTTCCTGTGTTGCCATTCTTTATGCAGTAACAGTTGTTTTTTTCTGTGATACTTGCTGTTGGAAAAGGTATCGGAAATCGAGAGTCGAAAAGTAGTAGGTGCTTTTTATAGTTTTATTATGGAAACAGCGTCTTTTCTGTGACGAAAATGGTTGTGCTGCTTGCGATAGTAATGTAGTATGGTGGAGTGTCGTTTGCATGCAGTTTTCTTGTTGACTGCATGAGGAGTTATGCAGGGGGATGATTTACTGGTTGTGCCAGAGTTGATTGCATTTATATGTGCCAACTGTGTGGGTGGAAGAATGTAGGTCCGGTACAGTGCTTGTGATTGACAGTTTTCATTTATCCCACATATGAGGGATAAATCTAGGGTAGTTAGATTTATCCCACATATGTGGAAATAAATGGATTTATTCAATGACTTTTGCTCTCACACCTATTGCATAAATATATATATATATATATATATATATATATATATATATATATATATTATATATATTATGGTAGCACAGTAGTGCTACCATAGTTAGAGTTGAGGAGTCATTTACATGTTAAACCTAAAATGTTGCACCTTAATAACGTTGCAACCGTTCAATGGATTTGCCTGATATTCAGAATACACTATCAAGAATGATACATTTTGGGGTCTGCCAACTTCGTCACTGTTGGATAGCTCGACTCACAGAGTTAATGGCGTGATCTGCTGCACGTTGTCTTTGCAGATTCTTTGCTCGTCTTCAGGCGTAATGGTTTGCACAACTGGTCCGAATCTTCAGGGAACGTAATAGGGTCCCCATATGCCTTTTAAGATTTTGTGAAAAATATTAAAAGGTTCAAAGTTATTCAAAAAACAATTTCCAATTATAAGTCAATGGGAAAAGTTAACAAAAAGTTTGACAGTGTCGCAAATGCAGTTTTTACTTTTGCAAATGGCCCTTTTACTGTCGCAAATCCACCAATTTGTTTTCAGTTGGTCATCAGAAAAATGCTTGGCATTTAAATTTGGGACCCTCTAGCAACCTAATTCTTTTTGTATTCACCTAGTCGGACCCTGAGGATGCTAGGCATGTTTTTACTTTGGGGTAAACACGCTACAAATATGTTTTTCAAATTTCTGGAAAAAGAAGTTTCACAAAGTTCACTTGCATTTGCGACAGTGTCGCATGAATTTGTGAAAGCTTTTACAAACTTCTACAGTACTTTTCCAGACTGTGGGAAAATGACAGCAATTATTTGCCACCCTGATGCAAAATAACGGTTTGGTCTTTTGGGCTGAAATTTGGAGGGAACACAGCCAACATCTCATATATGTGCCTGTCAGTATTTTGGTGAACACATATCACAGGGCAGCAAAGTTACGGCACTCCAAAGTTGACACTTTTTCCAATCGGATAACATTACGGCATCTGCCGCATTACAGGAATCCTTTGCTGCCCTGCTGCAAAATAATGGTTTGGTCTTTTGGGCTGAAATTTAGAGAGAGGAAAGCCAACATCCCACAGATGTTCCTTTCAGTGGTTTGGTGAAAAAATATTACAGGCAGCCAAAGTTATGGTACTCCAAGCTTCTCTTTTTTTCCCATTGGATAACATTACGGCATTTGCCGCACCTTTCAGGGCCCGTATCTTGGAAACGCTGCGAGATATGGACTTTTCATCTGGGGGCTAAGTAGCAAACTAGCTAGGAAAGTCAAAAATCATATGACTTTTACATTTTTTTCTATGTTATATGGTTCCTGACATATAAGCAATTTAGTATTCCAACTCCTCATTTTCTGCTCCTAGTCCCATTATTATGCATGCATTCTTTGCACTCACTGTCTTTCTCTATGCAGCTTTTAGGGAAAACCAGCCTGTGCACTTACATTACTGTTACCCTTACCGCTTCTGCTTGCGGTTCCGTACCCATTTCACTTACTGTTCCCGTCTATGGCACCATGTGCATTACCTTTGCATTTTCATTTGCACTTGCGTTTGTGTTATTTTAACTATTTGTGTCTACTGTACTGTTTATCTTTGTGTTTTGCTTTGTATCACCATGTGCATTACCATTTGCTTTTGCAGGCACCATCTGTTACTATGTGATAAGACATCACGTGTATAGAGCAGGGGCCCAAAGGGCCCCGTGCTACCACTGCCGCATTACATTCACTATTTCTCATTATCATTCTCAAAAAGAAGGGAAATTAGAGGCAAAACACTCCATTTAATGCATTAGTTAGGATTGTTCCAGAGTGACAAAAGTGAGGAAATTTAATGTTACAGTTGAAAGAGCCCCTTGGACCCCCCCACCCACACCCCCAACCGGCATTGGGGTGCTCATTGGGGTTGTAGGTCCCAACTCTCACTCCATTCTCCTATACCTCTGCTTCTTCACACATCTGATGGGGTGAGAGTTAGGACCGACAACCCCAAAGTGCACCCCGATGCCGGTTAGGGGTGTGGGCAGGGGGGTCCAAGGGGCTCTTTCAACCGTAACACCAAATTTCCTCACTTTTGTCGCTGTGGAACAACCCTAACTAATGCATTAAATGGAGATTTTTGCCTCTAATATATATATATTATAGTGGCACGGTAGTGCCACTATTGTTAGGGTTGAGTACCCCATTTAAAGTTAAAGTGTGAAATTTGCAGCTTAATAACTTTGCCACCATATGACAGATCTGCCTGAAATTTGGCAGGCATGGAGCGTTACCATAGATCTCTGGATCTGCCAAGATTCACAACAGTTGAATATACAGCTGCGGAGCTACTGTAAAAAGCACAATAGAAAGTCGTATTTTTGCTTTTTTGACCATTTTTTGCTCATGCCTATAGGTGGCATGGTTTGCGTGACTGGTCCAAAAATTTCAGGGAACATACAGTCAGGGTCCCTGATGTGTCTTTCAAAGATTTTGCTAAAAAAAATTAAATTGTTCAAAAGCTATTTAAAAAAAGGTTTCCCATTATAGCCAATGGGAAAAGTTAAACTATTCGACAGTGTCGCAAATGCAGTTTTTTGTGTCACAAATGACTATTGTAGTGTTGTGAGTCAGATATTTTTGTTTTTCAGTTACTGGTCACAGAAATGCTTGGCATTTAAATTTGGGACCCTCAAGAGGCACAATGATTTTTGTGATTACCTAGCTGAACCCTGAGGAATTTAGCCATGTCTTTTTTTGGGAGGTTGAACACCCCAGAAATATGTTTTTCAAATTTTTGTAAACTGTAGTGTCACAAAGTAGTGTCACACTTGCAACTCTTTCATGATATTTTTTGCGAAAGTGTCATGATTTGCGACACTACTTTGCGACACTATGCCCAAAATAGTTGGGAATCCTTGACACCCTGCTGCAAAAGAATGGTTTGGTCTTGTGGGCTGCAGTTTGGAGGGAAGAAAGCTAATATCCCACAGATGTGCCTTTTGGTGGTTTGTTGACAAAATATTACAGGGCTGCAAAGTTATGGCACTCCAAAGTTGACTATTTTACCCATAGACTAACATTACGATGTCCACCATGCCTTTTGGGGCCTGTATCTTCAAGATATGGACTTTTGTCAGAAAAATGCTTAGCCCCCCCCCCCCACTAGGGGGTGAAGTGCAAAATTAGCCAGGAAAGTCATAAACTACATAAAATTTACATTTTTTTCTACGTGGTATGGTTCCGGAGATATAAGCAATTTAGTATTCCAAGTGTTCATTTTCTGCTCCAAGGCCCATTATTATGCATACATTCTTTGTATTCACTGTGTTCCTTAATGCAGCTTTTGGGGAGAAAAAGGGCGTGCACCTTAATTACTGTTACAGTTAGTGTTTCCACTTGCGCTTCTGTAACCGTTTGTGTTAGCATTCCCTTCTATGCCACCATGTGCGTTACTGTTTGCGTTTTCATTTGTGCTTGCATTTGCATTACTGCTACCATTTGCATTTCCATTACTGTTTCTGTCTGCGTTTAATTTTGCGTCACCATGTGCATTACCGTTTGCATTTGAGTATGCTCTTCCATTTCTACTTGTCTTTCCATAGGCATCATCATTGGTGTTACCATTAGCATTTCCAATTGCAGTACTGTGACCATTAGCGTTACCATTTGCGTTTCCATACGTGCTTGCACTTGCGTTTCCATTTGTGTTACTGTTTGCTTTGGCGTCATCATTGCTGTTACTGTAACTGTTTGCATTTCCAATTGCAATACCGTTACTGTTGACATCTTTGTCACCATTTGCATTTCTGTTGGCCTTAGCATTTGCATTTTCAGTTGCATTTCCATTGTTGACTGAATTACGGTTTCCTTCTGCGGTGCCGTTGCCTTTACCATTTGCATTTCTGTTTGTATTGCCATTTGCATTTTTCTTACCGCTTGTGTTTCCATTGGCGTTAGCATTTACGTTACTGTTTTTGTTAACATTTGCATTTCTGTTGCCATTAGCATTTGTGCTTCCATTTCTGTTTTCATTAATGTTTGCACTTGCTTTTCTCTTACTGTTTACGCTATCATTTATGTTTGTCTCACCATGTGCATTATCATTTGCGCTTGCAATTGCATTACTATTAGTGTTACTATGTGACAAAAAATCACATGGTGGCCCCGTGCTTCCACCACCACATTCCATTCACTATTTATAGTGCTCATTCTCAAAAAGAAGGGAAATACATGGCAAAAAACTCAGTTTAATACATCAGTTAGGGTTGTTCCACAGTGACAAAAGTGAGGAAATTTGGTGTAAGAGTTGCCACCCCTGGCACCCAAGCCCACCCCATCCCCACCAACAGTCATCAGGGTGTGTGTTGGGGTCATTAGTACTAGGGGTGAGAGTTAGGGCTGATGACCCCAAAGCACATCCCAATGCCTGTTGGGTGGGATGGGGTTGGCTTGGGTTGCAAGGTGTGGCAACCCTAACACCGAATTTCTCACTTTTGTTGCTGATGGAACAACCCTAACTGATGTATTAAAACAGAGTTGTTGCCATGAATATATACGTCAAAATACATTTTGTCTTAATGGATATTCAACTCTATAGTCACATGCCGTGCCATCATTATATATATATATATATATATATATATATATATATATATATATAATAGTGGCACGGTATTGCCACTATAGTTAGGGTTGAATATCCCATTTAAGGTTAAAGTGTGACATTTTCTGCTTAATAACTTTGCCACTGCATGATGGATTTGCCTGAACTTTGGCAGACACAGAGCAGTACCGTAGATCTCTGGATCTGCCTCATTTTGTAACAGTCGGATATATGGTTGTGGAGCTATAAAGCACAATAGAAAGTCACATTTATGCTTTTTTTGCTCATTCTTTGCTCATGCATACAGGTTGCACGGTTTGTGCGACCAGTTCAAAAACTTCAGAAAACATGCAGCCAGGGTCCCTGATATGCCTTTCGAAGATTTTGTGAAAAAATATTAAACAGTTCAAAAGTTATTCAAAAAACATGTTTCCCATTATAGTCAATGGGAAAAGTTAAAAAGTTCAACAGTGTTGCAAATGTGGATTTTAGTGTGGCGAATGACCATTGCAGTGTTGTAAAGCCACCATTTTGTTTTCAGTTACTGGTCACAGAAATTATTATCTTGACTTTATGATTATCTTTTTTGTAACAAAGACATTTTTGGTCTGCTATATTTGTATCGTATATGTATGTCTTTTGTATTGAATATATGTAATTTTATGTGGGTTGTACCTGTAAAAGGAACTGTATGTATACTGTATGTTTTGTGCTCTCCCGGGTCATTCCTGAAAATAGGCATACTACTTGTCTAGTGTACTTACCCGGTAAACAAAAGCTAAATAAATAAATAGTTTTCCAGTGTGCCTGCCCATTAAGCAAATAAACAAACAAACAAACAAACAGAAATGCTTGCCATTTAAAATTGGGACACTCTAGGGACACAATTTCTTTTTATGTTCACCTAGTCGAGCCCTGAGGATGCTAGCCATGTCTTTTTTTTTGGGGGGGGGGTTAAACATTCCAGAAAGATGTTTTTCAAATGTTTGTTAACTGTAGTGTCATAAAGTAGTGTCGCACTTGTGACACTTTCATGATTTTTTTTTTGCGAAAGTGTCTTGATTTGCGACACTACTCTGCGACACTATGCCTAAAAGAACAGAAAATCTTTGCCACCCTTCTGCAAAAGAATGGCTTGGTCTTTTGGGCTGCAATTTGAAGGGAAGAAAGCCAACATTCCAGAGATTTGCCTTCTGGTGGTCTGGTGACAAAATATTAGAGGGCTGCAAAGTTACAGCACTCCAAAGCTGACTATTTTTCTCATAGGCTAAGATTATGGTGTCTGCCGTGCCTTTTGGGGCCCATATCTCTGAAAAGCTTAGAGATACGGACTTTTCATTGGAAAAATGCTTAGTCACCTACCAGGTGACTAAGTGCAAAACCAGCAAGGAAACTCATACATTATATGAACTTTTAATTTTTTTTCTACGCCATACGGTTCCTGAGATATATGCAAGTTAGTATTCCAAATGTTCGTGTTCTGCTCCGAGGCCCATTATTATGCATACATTCCTTGTATACATTGGCCCAGATATTCAAAAGAGTTGAGCCATGCACAGTAGTGTTGTGCCTGCGCAAGTCCAAAATTGCTCCATTCTGTGATATTCAGCAGGAGGCAGTTGGGCCCCCGAAATCATGCTGAGCAACAGCGCAATGATAATGAAGGCATGCGCAACCAAAGGGGAAGGAACCATGCATAAATGGCACAGTGTGATATTCAAAGACTTGCACAATGTGCAATACTGGAGCAAGCAGAAGTTGTGCCATAGTGTAAATGAGCCAAAATAAAAAGGAGCAAGGTAGAGGCACAAGAACACTACAGGGAATCCACATGAGGCAGAGGCAGATGCAGACAGACAGGGCAGGAGGCACAAACAGGGCAGGCCAGGAAAAGGTCACAGTGAACAGCCAGGCACAGGGAAGGTGTGGGGAGCCACACAGCACAGAGGCCAGCACAGGCAGGTGTACCCAGTGCAGGGGAGGTAGCAGCCAGGACATTGGGGGGGAATACAGTAACAGCTGTCGGGGGTGAGCGTAAGCCAGGATATGCCAGTGCCATCTTCCACATGGAGGCTGTAATGAGGGGGGTGAGAAGGTGGGCGGCAGGGGGGACATGGCTGTGGAAGGGCCCGTCTGCGGTATGCCCCCAACAGGCAGTACCGAGCCAGCACCAGCTTTGAGCTGTACACAGATACTGAGATTGCGGGCCGGTACCACCTGAACAGGACAATTCTGAGGCAGCTTTGTGAGCTGCGCAGTGATGTGATGCAGGCACCCACATGAAGGAGCCATGCCCTGTCAGTGGAGACCAAGGTAACAGCCTGCATGTGCTTGCTTGCCACGGGTGCCTTCCAGAGACTAACTGGGGACACCACAGGCATAACCCAGTTGGCCAAGTCATGCCACCTCACCCAATTCCTCAGCGCACTGCTGCCATATGCTGAGGAGTACATCCATTTCTCCAGCACAGCGGCAGAGCACACAGCAAATATACAGGAGTTCCACAGGGTAGCACATATGCTTGGTGTGCTAGGGGCAATAGACTGCACCCATGTGGCCATCTTCAGACCACCTGGCCATGAGGGGGCCACATACATAAACCGCAAGGGCTATGCCAGCATCAGCTGCCAGGTGGTGTGCGATGCCAAAGAGTGCATCATCAATGTCTGTGCCATGCACCCTGGGGGAGCACACAATTCTTTCATCTGGCACCAGTCATCACTGTGCCACAGATTCGAGAGTGGGGACATCCCCACTGGCCACCTAGTGGGTGAGTATGCAAACCACATGGACAATCATAGGGCCTGGGGGGGCATGGCCAGAGGTGGCATGGGTAGTGGCCTACATGGCCTACGGCAGGACGATGCTGATCACCAAACTAATCTCCACCCTCTACACACAGGTGACAGTGGATACCCACTCCGTCCCTGGCTGCTCACACCCTACCGATGGCCTGCAACCCCATTGCAGCAATGCTACAATGAGGTGCACGCCACTTGGGGTGCTGAAGGCACATTTCCATTGCCTGGACACCTCTGGAAGTGTCCTACAGTACAGCCCCTCAAAGGCCTGCAGGATATTCCTGGCCTGTTGCATCCTGCACAACATGGCCACCGAATGTGGGATAGCCATACAGGTCGAAGAGGGGGACAGCAATGGGGACAATGGGGACACCAGTGATGAAGGTGATGGGCAGCCCCCTCTGGCCGACGGGACCCCTGACTGCTCTGGCTGGCACAGCTGCACCGGGACACCATCACAGAGGAGCACTTCAGCCAACCCAGGTAAGTCATGGGGCCATGCGTAACCACCAGCGGCCAAGGCACAACCCACAAACACAGAGGGACACACACCGGGGGTCGATGCCGTCAAGGGAAGTGACAGGGCACAGAGGGACACACACACAGCCAGGGATGGGTGAGGATTAACATGCCACACCGAAGCACACACACACACGCACACACACAATGCAACAAATGTGCACAGAGGGCAGAAGGCACACCGACCCAGAACGCACACCCTAGCAACACACATGTCCACAGGCCACCGTGCCCACTGCCTATCCATGTGTGTGTGTGTCAGATGCTGAGCACCATTGCACCTTGGTGTACAGTGCAATGTAGGCATCATCATGCACACGCAACTGCAGACAGCAGCCAGGAGGGTGTGCAGGTGGACTGTGTGTCCGTGTGTAGGGACGGGTACCCACCCGTGCACTGCCCACTGACACACAATGCACAAAGGGCAGCACCAGACAGTAGCTGTGCTGAGAGACAGGTCAGTCCCGCAACACAGTGCCATGGCTGCCGCTGATGTGTGGGTGCCCCGTCGAGACCCACCAGCACTAGCATGCTGACCACTGGCCTCATGGATGGCACCAACGGTCCCCCAGGGGTTCCACTGCATGAACACAACCATGCCCGCACAGGGGTCTGCAGCACACTGAACATGCCTGCACCAGGAGTGCTCAGGATGCCCACAGCTGAACCCGTCATCGACAGGGTGGAAGTCACACTATGCCAGTAATGGGGAGTGGATAGTGCACTGCGTGGTGTCTGTGATGCATGGGCACCCAACTGTATGCCCACTGTGGCCATGACAGCAAAGAATGCCTGCGCATGCCTGTCAATGGCAGCGGTCACATCCTCCCACAAATGGTCCATCCGTGCCAGGATCTGTTTGGTGCCCCTGCTGTGATGCTCCTCTGCCCACTCCAAGCCACATGCAGTGCATCCATGGACGTTGCAAGCTGCATCTGCTGCTGGACTGATGTGCGCAGTAGGTGGGTGTGCTCGTTTAAGAGGTCATCAGCCTCCTTAGCATCCTGTCCCTCAGGGTGTGCAAAATCCTGATGTTC
Organism: Neoceratodus forsteri; assembly: GCA_016271365.2. Taxonomy (NCBI): domain Eukaryota; kingdom Metazoa; phylum Chordata; order Ceratodontiformes; family Ceratodontidae; genus Neoceratodus; species Neoceratodus forsteri. The sequence goes on from CM028130.1 coordinate 1,134,876,179, forward strand.
AGCACCCCTTGAGGGTGGGTGCTGCACACCAGGACCAGATCTGGGCATGTCCACAGGTGGTGCACAGATGCCACCGCTGAACACTGTACCCCCAAGCCCAGTTGGTGACTGCTGATGCTGCCCCTCCGGCTGCCGCACCCCAGGGCTCAATGGTGCCACCACAGTGGCTGCAACAGTCCCACTGTCCTGAACAGACATCAGTGCTGCCCCACTGGTGCTGACAGGCACAGCCTAGGACTGTGCTGACATGCAGGCCTCCACAGTGGCACCACCCACAGCCATGGCACGAGTTGCCCTGCTGTGTCCATCCTGTGGCACACATGTGCCACTGCTCATGATGGTCGTGTCATCATCACCGGTGCCGGACTCTGCCCCGGCCACAGCCACAGTGTGCTGGCATCTGTGGATGCCAGCATGCTGGGACACAGGCAGGGCTTCCTCCACACCTGTCACACCGACATCAGTGTGGACAGCCAGGTGGCCCCACTGTTGCAATGATCCACATATACCTGTGGAGGTGAATGGTCCCACCTCCAACTCCATCCGACTGTCCACAGTGGACAGGCCCACCACCACTGACCCATGCAGATGCTCAGGATCTGTAAGGGAAAGCAAAGTCGCGTTACTGCATGTGACCTACCCTGCTCCCCCATAGACAGACCATGACTTACCATGCAGTGATGGGCCACCACCTGTCTGGAAGCCACCACCTGGAACACCCTCAATGGCACTTTGCTGCATGCTTCCAACAAGCCTCTCCTCCATTGGGGTGAACTGTACCACCTCCAGCTGTCCCCCACCTGTTGCAGCACGTGCTGCCCTGATGGCAGCTACCTTCTCCTTTACCCTCCTCCTGTCTGTGCCCATTTTCTTCTTACACTCCTGCATGGGGTACTGGTGGCTGCCATGCAGGTTCACAGCACATGCCACCTCCCTCCTTGCAGCAGCATGGACCTGAGGGGTGCCCCGCCATCCACTGAGCAGTGGTTCCTGATCCAGGTAGGCCTCGAACAGGGCTTCGGTTTCGGCCTTTGTAAAATTTGGCCTCCTCCTCCTCCAACCATTGTGTTCCTCCTCTCCAACAACATGCTCTGTCATCATGTAGCTTGTAAGAATGGCAGTTATTACCTGTGACTGTACAGTCCCATGCATGTCCCTGAATCCCCATTCCACACTCCCAAACAGCATGCAACTCACCAATAAACTGCAGTAACCGATTATGGCCACTGCAGCACATTGTCACACCTTTATAGCATAATCCATGCAAATGAGGTGAGGAGCAACTTTAATTAGATGCAAATTGCAGTGCTGTGTCATTGAAGGTCTGATTAGATGATTTGCATAAGACGGATGAATATCGTGCTGTTGCGCTTTGCACAATTGTGTTAAACGTGCTGAGCCAATGGCGCAGCTCTGTGGCATGCGTAGTACACCTCACTGCGCATGCCCGGGTTGTTAACACAGGTGTCTACCATGCTGATGACATGCTGTGCACAATAGGCAATGGTGGGTATGGCCACCTGTGCCAGTGGCGCCATAGCGATGGTCACTACATGGCGCTGTGGCACTGGGCCTTCATAGACGCAATGGCCCAACTGCCCGGTAGTCTGCTATGGCGCTAACACACAGGCAGCCAATTGCACTACATGCATTGCCATCTGATGGCACTGTGCGTGACCTTGCACCAGAGACCCTTGACCCTGTGCCTGACCTTTGCTCCCTTGGTGCCATGCGTCAGGCATAGGGGCACCTCTATCATGCTGTTCAGTAACAGCGCTATAGGGAATGGCAGCGCTGTACCGCACAGCATCTGCACATGGAGAGCCTCACTGCAGAGTGCCATATTGCCTACTATAGATGTTGGAATGGCACGTAGACAAGCTGCTCAATGGATGGCTATTGAGCTGGCCAATTTGGTGGCCATAGTTGAGCCACACCATGGGGTTCTCTTTGGGGAGGCCTCCCTGGACAGGCAAGGATCCAGGTGTGGCAGGAGGTGGCCACTGCCCTGGATGAGGCAACAGGATGGGGGCATTTGGATGAGCAGTGCAGGCACTGCTATGGTGACCTGTGCAGGAGGGAGCCGGAGCTACTGGCCTGACTGCAGGCACATACCAGGAGGGGCACAGTGCCACGTCCAGGTAGGGGTTCCATCAACACAATTTTATTGTCCATATGAGTCACAGTGTTGTATGTGTCCAGCACATAGGGGAGGGACATAGAAACATAGACTTTGACGGCAGATAAGGACCGCTAGGCCCATCTAGTCTGCCCATTTCCCTACCTACAGGATAGGCCGCAGATCCTAGTTAACCAACAGCCTTTATCTTCCTGCCCCCACAAGAATTGCCTTATGTCTGTCCCATGCATTCTTGATTTCCCACAGTTTAGACCCCACAACTTCCTCAGGAAGGCTGTTCCATGCATCCACTACCCTCTCTGTGAAATAATACTTCTCAGTGCCCCTGAACTGCCTCCTTCTATCTTTAAATTGTGTCCCTTGTTCTTGCAAGTCTCTTTTTCTGAAAGATGCTCTCCTCTTGGACTTTGTTGATTCCATTGAGGTACCTAAAGTTTCTATCATGTCCCCCTCTCCTTCTTTCCTCAAAGGGTATACATATTAAGCTCCTCTAGTCTCTCCTCATACGGCTTCTCTTGCAGACCCTGCACCATTTTAGTTGTCTCCTCTTGACTGCCTCTATCCTGTCTATGTCCTTGCGGAGATGGGGTTCCAGAACTGGATACAGTATTCCAGATGGGTCTCACCAACTGTCTGTACAGAGGATAACAACTTCCTGTTTTCTGCTGCTGATGCCTCCTATACATCCAGTATACCCCCAGCCCTCCCTACTGCCTTCTCATTGCTTGCTAACCTTAAGGTCATCTGATATAGTTACCCCCAGGTCCCTTTCCTGTTTTGTTGTTGTTACTACCTCCCACCCATTGTGTATTCTTCCCTGGGTTCTTGTTTCTAGGTGCATTATTTTGCACTTTTTGCATTGAACCTAGCCGCCTATGTCCTGACCATTCCTCCAACCTTGCCAAGTCCTTTTCATCCTTTCCGCCTCCTCGTGTATCAACCCTGTTGCAGATCTTTGTGTCATCTGAAAAGGCATACTTTTCTTTCCAGTCCTCTGCAATGTCACTGATGAAGACATTAAAGGACTGAACCATTACTGAACCTCATGGCACCCCACTAGTAACCACCCTTTCTTCAGAGTGGACTCCATTTACAATTACCTTCTGTGTCCTGTTGTCCAGCCAGTGTTTATCTGAGGCTACCACCCTGGGACCCTACTCCCAGGCTGGTTAATTGACTATCAATCTTTTGTAAGGGACTGTTAAATGCCTCTAAGTCTAGGTAGGTCATGTCCTCAGCCCCTCCCTGGTCTACTACTTTGGTCACCCAGTCAAAGAAATCTATTAGGATCTGTCTGACATGACCTTCCTGCTGTGAACCCATGCTGCCTTGGATCCTGTGCTCCACTGACCTCTAGGTACTCAACTATTCTTCCTTCAGAGTGACTCCATCACTTTCCCTACCACAGAGGTCAGACTGACAGGTCTGTAGTTTCCTGCCTCTGTCTTGGTCCCACTTTGTGAAGGGAATCACATCCTTCCTCCAGTCCTCGAGTACTACACCATCCTCCGCAGTTTATTAAAAAGAGTAGCCAGTGGTTTCACTAGTTCCTTTCTTAATTCTTTTAGAATTCTGGGTGAATTCCATCAGGACCCATTGCTTTGTCCACCTTCAGTTTTAGGAGTTTCTGCAGGACCCTTCTTCTGTGAAAGGACTGGATCGACCCCTATCAAGAGTGCTTCTGTTAATTGGATTAGGTAATTCTCCCTCCTTTTTGAATACTGAGCAGAAATATTCGTTCAGTATTCCTGCTTTTCACTGTCCCTCTGCCCACCCACAGTTCATTCTATTCAGCCTCACTATCCCTCCCTTTGTCTTTCACGCCGCTTGATGTACCTATAAAAGGTTTTATCCCCCTTCTAACTGAGTTGGCTCATCTTTTCCTCAGTTGGGCCTTTGCTATTCTGACTTCCTCCTGCTTCTTTCTGCCTTAATTGGTACAGCTCTCTTCGTCCTGCTCCTTCTGTGTTTCCTATTACCTCGAATGCTATCTTTTCTTCCGGGACTTCTCACACACCTCTTGGAGAACCAAGTGGCTTTTTCTTTCATTTTGATTTGTTTATTTGCTTCACACAAAGGCTTGTTGTGCCTGGTGATGGCAGTTTGATAATTCCCCATTGTTGCTCCACCTCCTTCATGCCTGTTTGCTGGTGCTTTCTGAGGCACTCTCTCTTCTTGCTCAAAGTCAGCCCTCCTAAAGTCCAGTACCTCACTTTGTATGGCTTGACTCTGTAGTTGAGTTTAACGTGAACCACACTGTTTGATGGTCACTGTCCCTCAGATGGCAACTCTACTTCTAGATCTGAGATCTCTCACTGCCTCCATTTGAGAGTACTAGGTCTAAGATTGCTCCCTCACGAGTGGGTTCCGAACTAGCTGTCTAATGCCTCCACACCTGTAGGGCATCAGAATGGCCCTGCTCTTGGATGTGCTGCAGCAATGTGCTCCAGTTAACATCTGGCATATTCAGGTCTCCCATCAACAGTATCTCCCCTTTCTGCCATTCTAAGAATTCCTTCCATCATATCCTTGTCCATTCTTCCCTGACATAGAGGTCTGTACACAACCCTGTGTGGATTGTGGTGCCCTTTCCAGTCTCCAAGGTGACCACAGGTGCCTCCTCTCCTCCCTGTTTACTCTTTTGTTCAGCTGCTTTTATCCCTTCCTTTACATGAGCTACTCCTCCCTCTTGGCCCCTGCCTGTCTCTCCTGTGGGTTATGTGCCTGGTATGTTAACTTGCCAGTCCTTGGTTCTCTGTGTACCATGTTTAGTGACTGACTATGATATCCAGGCATCCCTCTTCCATTAAGGCCACCAGCTCAGGGAGCTTGTTGCCCAGACTACGGGCATTGGTACCACATCTCCATTTCCTGGATGGCCCACCCCCTTTTGCCCTATCCCTGTCCTTCTTGCCTTGTCACTTTCTCCATTTACCCTGCTCCTTCCTATCAACACCTCCATGTTGGTGTTTGCCACACTTACTACTGTGATTGTTTGGGGGCTAGGATTTTCCTGCTCCTTCCAGTGCCTCCCCTTGGCTAGTTTAAAAGCTTGCCAATGAAGCATTTTAAACCTATCACCTAGGATCCTGGTTCCCTCCCAGACAGATGTAGCCCATCATGCCAGTATAGGCTTGCATCACTCCTGGTGGACCCCCAGTCCCTAACAATGAAGCTAAATTCCTGAGCTCCACACCAGTTTTTCAAGCCACTAATTGAATCCTATGGTACGGAACACCCTAGCCTCCTATGCAATAGATGGGTAGCACCTCCGAGAAGGTTACTGTATGTATGTTTGACTAAGGCCCTCCCCAATTCCACAACCCTTCCTGCACCCCTCTCTAATCCCTTTCTTAGCCGTGGTCATGTTCCTGTGGACAATGACATCCAGCCCCTCCCCTTGTGCAGCTGCTCTGGCAGGAATCCTGAGGATCGCTCCCCTGTCCCTCCTGCTCATGGCATCTGTGTGCGGGCACCTTACCTCCCTCTCCCTTCTTGCCCAGTTCTACCTTCCTAACAATGGAGTCCCCACCAGGAGTTGTTTTCCTGCAGGGTCCCCTGCCACCTCCTGTGGGTCTCCTTTGTGGAGGTTCTCAGCATCCTCCCTGGTCTCTCACCTGTGCCTCTTACAGAGGAACCACACTTATTGTAGAATGGCACAGGAATTAGTGGAGAGGTCCAACTGGAAGGATGTGCCTCTGTTCCACCACCCTCACCTCCCTGAGCCCACTGTGGTCCAACCCCTTCTTCTTGGCAATCCTGAGGCAACAGCAGTGGCACTGGTGGTCCCTGGATGGAAAGGAGGTCCCACAAATCCTGGCCAACTCAGCCAGGAGATGAGCAACCTCCTCCCACAGCCCAGAGAGGTGCCTGCAGATGGGACAACACCGCATCCTCCAGAATATCTCCCGGAAGACTGCTGCTCCACAGCCACTGCACTGCACCACTCCAATCATGTCTTATTTCTGACCCCTTAACTGTTTGCAATCCTTACTCTTTCATCTGTTTTTTTCTCTCTCTCTCTCCTTACTTTCTGCCTGTGTGCCCTTTAAGCTCCTGATTGTCCTGTTCTGAGACAAGAATATCCTATATTTCTCAGTAGAGCACTTACTTGTTCAGAGGCTGACCTCCAGCAGCTAGAGGGGGCTGGAGAGCTACTCTTGCCCCTTCTAGGATGGTGGGTCCTTGGTGGTTCTGTGATCACTCACTTCCTGCCCCTAAACAGGAAGTTCCTGTTGTCAGTCAAATCCTGTGCCTATAAAAATAGAACTAGCTTTGGGTGGGGGGTAGGGGGAGGGAAGGAGGCAATATAGTCCCAACAGAGAAGTTCAGTCATACAGCAGTCCTTTCTCTTGGTGTCTTCTGCCAAGCTATTAGCAGAGATCTTTCTAAGGCAGTCTTTAAATGTAGCTTCCTCTAGCTAAGCCCTCCCCTACTTACCAGATCTTTCTACAAGTATTTTAAACCTCACAGCAGTTAAGTCCTTTCAGTCACCTGAGATTTACACCCAGATGACTTTTCAGTTACCCATTCAGTTCAGTTAACCCAAACACACACTTTTTTTTGTTTTTGTTTTGTATGTTAGTTTTTTACCCTAAATTAAAGGTCCAAATACAAAAGTTCTTCTACTTTAGTCCCAGCAGAGAAGTTCAGTCACACAGCAGTCCTTTCTCTTGGTGTCTTCTGCCAAGCTACCGTATGGGGTTGGCCATGGTGGTGTTCACAGGGTATGCGGGTGGATCTGACTGGGAGGGAAGGCACACACCTTGGGTCAAGGGGACTTTGCTTTGGGAATATACTGATGTTCTTCTCTCCTTTTTTCCCCACAGGCCTGGATGAAATTCGCAGGGTGTGGGCAGAGTGGTGGAGGGGTGAGGAAATTGCAGTCAGGTGGGCCGAGGACCATCAACGGCCACCTGACTGGCCCAATGAGGGCGAGTGCCAGACCTCCATGATAGTATTGCATGCTGTGTGACAGGGTGGGCTGCGGGGCATGGCCACCATTCATCGACATCACTGCCATGCACGCCACTTGTTACACTCAACACTGTCCAGTGGCAATGCATGTATGGGTGTGTGTCACTGGTGGTCCATGCGTGCACCAGGTGTATGGCTGTGCCACTGCCTTTGCACCACATAGCTATGTCACTAAACGGCCACAGTGGTATTGTGCATGGCTTGGCCATTGGGTAAGTGCAGCATTCCACATGGCTGTATGTGTCTGGGTGGGCAGGTCCTGTGGACGTGATCACTGCGGGTGGTCACACACCATCACAGTGGTATGTCCCATGGCCGTATTCCATGCATAGTGGGCGGGCTGTATAGGGTTGTGCATTCACACCTATTCACTGTGCACCCTTGTCCTAGGTATGAGACATCTCTGGGAAATAAGGGACACCTTGAGGGAGCTCCTTCATCTGGCCCGTAAGTCTGTGGTGATCCTGAGGAGGCTCGACGTGACGGGGGTGCTATGGCGCCACAGAGGCAGGCACTCCCAGAGCAAGGAACAGCAGACATGAAGATGGTCCTTTGGTCCTTGACCTCCCCTACCCCCCTGGACCCACCCACACACCCCTCCTATCCCATCCCATTTGTCCACCCCTTCCCCCTGCCCACCCCCCCTTGTTTGCGTCCCCCACCCCAAGCTTGTAAATAGTATTTATTATTGTACGTAGTTCAGTTTTATATTTTTACAATACATTTGAACTTTATATGAATATCGTGGTGGTCTCTGAATTGCAGCGGGCTATAGGTGCTCAGCTGCAGTGGTGTGCATGGCATCAGGGGTGGTACAGTCATGGGTATGTGTGTGTGTCCATGTGGAGGTGACTATGGTGTTGGGGTAGATATCAATCAGTGTCTGTGTTGTGTGTGTTGTTCTCTGTGTACTGGATGAATGTGTGCAGTGGTCCATGGCGCATGCTCTGTGTCCATGACGCACCCATCAGCCAGTCCATGGCCTGTGCAGCCAACACACATGCCTGTCTGTGACCTGCACAGTCCACTGGCATGTCACTGGTGGCATTCCCTGCAGGGTGAACTCTACTCGTCACTTTGCTGGATAGCCCATGTCACTGGTGTGGTGCTTGCCTGGCTCAAGTGGCACTGTGGGTGACAAGGTCATTGTCCCACCTCCATGCTGTGGCTTGTATGTGTTGCAGGGGATGTGCCCCACTGTCTGTGGCTTGTGCTCCGGGTGACTACTGGTGGTGTATGGGTCCATGGTGCCTTCGCAGGGTGGCTGGCACTCCAGTGCCATGGTGGACTGCGGGTTGCATGTTCACGGCTTACATGGGCCCACAATGGGGGCTTGGTTGCCCCACCACTGAGTCCCTGTGTTGTTGTGCCCTTGGGTATGGGTGGGTGTCTGTCCATACCCTGTGGCATCCGGTGTGGTGCATGCTTCCACGCACCACTGTGGGTGTCTGTGCTGGCTGTTGTGACCAGTGGTGGGCCAGGGTGTGTCACTGGAATACTGTGCAGGGTACTGTTCCACTGGTGGTGGTGTCAAGGACACAACCATCTCATATGGGATACCTCTTGTGCCAGTGCATGGTCAGTCTCTCAGCAGTACCTCGGGGGACTGCATGTGGTGGCACTGTGTCTGCTGTTGTTGCATTGCCGTGTGCTGCAACCTGCTGATGGGTGCTCATGGTGGGGCTGGCTTGCATGGTTCTGCGGTGTGCAGGGTTGCATTGACACAGTGGGGGGTGGCATGCATGGGGTTTCCTGCAGTGGTGATCACTGCTCATGGGGATGGTGTCTGGGGGTCACAGTGCAGGGTGTGCTGTGCACTGGGGGATGGTGTGGCACAGGGTGGTCTAACCTACTTGTGTGCCAGTCACAGCTTGTGGGTAGGTGTGATGAGGCACCATGGCCAGGCTGTGGGTTGGTTGCTTGGACCAGTGGTTATTCCAGCCCTCCCCAGGTTGTGCTGTGCTTGGGGTGTGGGGGGACTATGTTTGTTCTGCTGTGTGTTTTTGTGCCCATCTGTGGCATGGGTGGTGGGCCCCTACCTCCCTGATTATTGCAGTTACATTGCTCTGCAGCTGGGGGCTACCTGGTTTGCACTATGGCACCTCTGGACTGCTCAGCTAGACATCCCTTGTTGCGCTATGGCGCATCAGATCTGCTCAACTTCCCCTCCCTAGTTGCGCTATGGCACAGGTGGTGCTATACTCAGATGTTGGCTGTAGGCGCAATTTGGCCTGCTCCTTTTTTGAATATTGCATCTCTTACGCATGGGCGCAATAGACTTGCGCTTGCTCTTGCTATTGTGCACTTTTGGGGCACAGTTTGAATATCTGGGCCATTGTGTTTTTCATTGCAGCTTTTGGGGGAAAAAAAGGTGTGCGCTTTCATTACTGTTACAGTTAGCATTTCCACTTGTGTTTCTGTAACCATTTGTGTTAGCGTTCCCGTCTACGCCACCGTGTTTGTTACCCTTTTCAGTTGTGCTTGAGTTTTGCGTTACTGTTAGCATTTTCATTTCCACTACTCTTTCTGTTTGCATTTCATTTTGCGTCACCATGTGCATTACCATTTGTGTTTGCGTACGCGCTTCTGTTTGCATTTGTGTTTCCTTTGGGATCATCGTTGGTGTTACCGTAAGTATTTTGTGTTTCCAATTGGGTACCGTGACAGTGCATGTTACCATTTGCATTTACGTACGTGCTTGCATTTGCATTTACATTTGCATTACTGTTCACTTTGGTGTCATCGTTGCTGTTACCGTAAATGTTTGTGTTTCCAATTGTGTTACCATTACTGTTTGTGTTTTTGTCTCCATTTGCATTTCTGTTGGTCTTAGCATTTGCATTTTGAATGCATTTCATTGTCAATTACGTTGCTGTTTCCTTCTGTGGCGCTGTTGGCTTTACCATTTACATTTCTGTTTGCATGTGTGTACTGTTTGCATTTTGCTACCGTTTGCATTTCCATTGATGTTAGTATTTGCGTTACAATTTTTGTTAGCATTGTGTTTCTTTGCCATCAGCGTTTGCTTGCCATTTGCGTTACCATTTGCATTACCATTTCTGCTTTCATTAATGTTTGCAGTTGCATTTCTCTTACTGTTTATGTTATCATTTTTATGTTTGTGTCACCATGTGCATTACTATTTACGCTTGCATTTGAGTTACTCTTAGCGTTACTATGTGACAAAAAATCACATTCCATTCACTATTTATAGTGCTCATTCTGGAAAAGAAGAGAAATTCATGGCAAAAAACTTTGTTTAATGCATCAGTTAGGGTTGCTCTACAGTGACAAAGCGGGGAATTTGGTGTTGAGTTACCTCTTGCCCACACCCACCCCATCCCCACCAACAGGCATCCAGGTGTGTTGGGGTCATCGGTCCTAACTCTCACCCAATTCTCCTACATTGCACCACCTCAGCTTATTTAAACATGGAATGGAGTGAGAGTTAGGGCAGATGACCCCAACGCACACCCCAATGCCTGTTAGTGGGGACAGGGTGGGCATGGGGTGCAAGGGATGGCAACCTTAACACTGAATTTCCTCACTTTTGTCACTGTGGAGCAACCCTAACTGATAGATTAAACAGAGTTTTTTGCCATGAATATATATATATATATATATATATATATATATATATATATATACATAATAGGGGCTCATGTGATGAGCTAGCAGAGAAAAGACGTCTCTCTGAGACTGCTCCCGGGTTTCAGCAAATAAAATATATAATTTCTGTGTTTTAAGACCCCACAATTTTGATTCAGCGAGGAGCTCTGATTGTCAGCAAGGTACTGAGCTTTGGTGAGTGACTCAAGTTAAGTTAAAAAGGAGTATATTCAATAGAAGTAGAAGCGGGCCTGAAAGGCAGAATGGCCGAGATGGAAAGTGGAAGCCCGGAGCCTTTGGCAGCAAGAACGCAGGTGGTCAAGCACTCAAAACCCCATTCCCAGGCTCCAGAAGAGAATGAGAATCCAAGAACAGAAGATCGAGGGGGGGCACGCAGCCTCAGAAGATATCATTGAGATTAAGCAGCTTCTACAAGGGCTGGTGGCTGATTTTACTATACTGAAGCCGGCTTTACATGCTTTAACACAAAGGGTAGGGGATGTGGAGGCCAGAGTTGCTTCACAGGAAAGGAAAATGGGAGCCAGGGACCAGGAGGTGATAGGTTTTAAAAGGCAAGTCAAAAAGCTATAGGATCACTTGGAGGATCAAGAATCACATAGTCGGAGGAATAATTTAATTATGGAGGGCCTCCCTGAGAAATCGGAAGGTTCAGACTGTGTTGTTTTCATGCAGGATCTCCTCCTGAAAATTTTTGGTCCAACGTCGTTTGGAATATTACCACATTGAGAGGATACATTGCTCATTGAGAAAACTCCCCACCTGGAGCTTGTCCCAGAGTTCTTATTATGATTTTTGAATTATAAGGAGAAGACACATGTGCTGAATAAAGCCAAAGCAAATAGAAAATCTACAGTGGAATGGAGCTTCTATTTGGCTCTTTCAAGATTTAATACCCTCAGTGAGAGAGAAGCAGGAGTATACAGAGATAAAGAAGCTGTACTTGGCAGGTCTGAAATTCAAAATACAGTACCCAGCTACGCTGATAGTGAAGTTACCAAAGGAGACAAAAGATATGCTATGGTGTGCACTGTTATGGAAAGCCTCAGGGTGGAGCTACCAGATCTGTTCAAGTCCGTGACCTGAAGGAATGAAGGACTTGTAAGATTACAAGCAGTCCGGCGGCAAGTGTGATCAGTAACGATTGGCAAGTACTGTGATAGTTGGTAGTGTTCGTTATTGGCCAACTTCAATTAAATTCCAGACTTGGGAGAAGAGATCTGCTTTTCTTTGACTGGGACTACTTTAGTTAAAGGTTCCATGAGTCTGTGAAATGAAGCCCTTTTGCCGACCTCGATGTTTGTCTTTTTTGTTTTTCTTTTTTTTCTCCAGGGCAGAGATGGCGTGAGAATATCAACAGTCCTGGACCATTGGGATGTTTTCTTATTGCTAGCTGTTAAATATTCCTCTCTTTTCCTTTGCTTACACCAGATAACCACAGTTCAGTAGTATGAAGAGGATCGTTCATTGAATAGTCTGAAATGTTATTAGCATAGGGCAGGTTAATGGGGATCGTGATTGTAATGGGACAAAAAGTTAGGGGGGAAGGGGGGTCTTGCTCCATGTATGCTAAGGAGCAAATATGCTAGGGAGAACAGGTTGTTCTCTCCCGGGGGCTAGGGGCTCCTCTTAAAAATGAAAACAAAGGAGTAAATACTAGCTACAGGGGATTACTGAGTACTTTTTGGGGGTTTTTTAGGTTCTCCTTTTGAGTAACTCTCTGATATTCTCCCTCACAATCAGTTTTAGCTGGATAGGATATAAGAGGAAATGGACAGGGTGAGAAATGCTATAAATTTGATAGCACGATGTTGCTATAGTGGTGGTGCCCACATATGGGGGGAAGGAGGCAGCTGCCATGATGTTGGACCACTATTTTTTTTTCTCCTTTCATTAATTTAAAGCTATAGGGGGTTGTAGATAATCTAAAAATTTATTGTGGGGGTTGGGGAATAGAGTGGGGTCTTCTGTTCCTACTTGCGCTATGCTGAGACTTGAGGGGATCAGAGTCACCTTGGGACCGACTCCATACACATCTCATGTGGATTAAGGAGGCAATCGGAGGATCGGGGTGTAGGAGGGGATTTACTGGGGAAGGGGAGAGAGAATCCATGATTTATGAAATAAGGAAGATAGAATGTGAGAGTGAATATCAGGGTAGTGGTACAGAATATGGTACTAATTAAATTTCTTTCATGGAATGTAAAGGCCACAGGGTGAGGAAGAAATGACTGGTTATACTGCAATATATAAATCAGATGGGGTTCATTTTGCTGCACTCCAAGAAACCCATTTAATGAATGAGGAATTATATCTACTCAAGGAAGGGTGGGTGGGCAAAGTAATAGGAGTTGGGAATCCGGAAGCATCAGGGGTGTGTCAATATTAATAAGAAAGCCTGCCTATGTAATTGATCAAATTAAATCATGAGAGGTTGGCAGGGGTACATATTCAGGTTCAATTCTGGGAAGCTCAGTTTTGTGTGCCTCAATTTATGGCCCTACTCTGGCTAAATCAGAATTTTTTGCTTCATTGGAAGTTTATATTGCTATGTTCCCATCTAGCCCACTTATTATGGCAGGTGATTGGAACCTCTGTTTGGATAACAGGGTGGATAGTAACCTCCCTTCTAATAGATTACCCAGTGTGCCACAGATAGCTTTAAATAGATTCCTGGAAGTTACAGCACTAGTAGATACATACACAATGTATAATAAAGGGGATACTGAGATGATTTTTAATCCAGGGTCCATAAGACACATACTAGGATTGATTTTTTTTTTTTGTCAATAGGTAAGCATTAAGGCATTAAAGAACTGAATACTTTTAATAGGGTACTATCTGACCACTCCCGATCCAGATGCTATGGGAGATAGACAATATTCCCCAAACCATATAGATGGTGGTTAGATGAAGGATATTAGCGGTTGATATTATGGTGACTAAACTAGAAGATACACTGAAGGAGATTATTCAAACTCAAATTCCAACACTGGTGGATAAGAAACTTGCTTGGCCTACTTGCAAGGTATTATATGCAGGAATAGTGCAGGAATATACCACTTGGAGGAATAAATTGAATAGAGCATGGGAAGAATTTCTAATTATGGCCATTAGGTCATTATTACCCTTAGAGGGTTTCTCCAATGAGGTGGATGATGAGCTAAGGGACTTAAGAGAAGAATTTAGAAGTATAATGAATCTCAGGATTGATAGCTGGCTTGAAAGATTAAATGCTAGATACTTGATACAGGGGATGTGCTGGGTCGCTTATTGGCTTCTAGAATTAGGGAGTGGGAGGTGGAAAGACGATTATGGCAGTGAATTTTGGAGGAGAAATTTATTACAGATCCTCAGGGAATGGCCGATGTCTTTGCGGATTATTATGCTGGATCTACCAAGAGGGGTACCAGTTCAGAGAAAGAAATCAGAGGTTCCTTGACAAAATACCTTTGCCCAAACTGGACATAGCGCATGCCTAGGCATTAGCTGCCCCAATTTCTGATCTAGAGATTATGGAGGCAATTAAAGAATTGCCAAATGGTAAGACACCAGGGCCAGATGGCTTGTCGGCCAAATTCTACAAAGTCCATTTATTGACAATAATGCCTCTTTTGAAAGAATTATTCTTGAATATTATGAAAAATGGGGTTCCCCACCCTTCTTTATACCAGGCCTACATTACTTTGATTCTAAAACAGGATAAACCCAGGGACTTACCTGGTAATTATAGACACATTGCTTTAATAAACCAGGATATTAAAGTGCTTACAAAGATTTTGGATAACATGGTTCTAAAAGTCGCTCCTCTATTAATTAGTCAGGACCAAGTTGGGTTCATGCCAGGATGGGGGCACATGATGCATTAAAGAAGCTGCACCTTATTCTCCATAGGGCTTCCAGTTCTAAGTCTGCTATGGCACTGATTGCACTTGGCGCTAGAAGGCATTAGATCAGGATTCCCATAATTTTCTATTTTTACAATGAAGAAAATGGTTTTTCAAAGGGTTTTCTCAGATGCCTTAAAATCTTTATTAAGCCTCTACAGCTAGGGTCCTATGTAATGGTTATCTTTCTAAAGAGTTCCTGATGATAAATGGGACAAGACAGGGCTGCACCTTGTCACCAATTTTGTTCAATATTTATTTGGAACCTTTATTAAGGACACTTAATATGGAGCCTATGGTTCAGGGAAATGAGGTTCAAGGATGGAGCTTAAATTCTCATTTTTGTTGATGATATTTTGTTGCATTTATATGATCTGGCGATAGTTTCCAAAAGCCCAGGAAGTTATCGGAAATTTGTGGAGGTATCCAACTATAAATTAAATTTAAGTAAAACTCAAGCCCTCCCACTTACAGCTTATTCTTATAGAGCAGCTTTTGAGCACCTGCAACTAAACTGGGGCCCCAAAAATGTAATATTTGGGAATTTGGATCATGGCTAAAAGATAGGGTGGAGGAAAATGTGGGTAATTTATTGGCCACAATTAAAAATGACATTTTAAGGTAGAATAAACTCCTACTGATCTTAACTGCTAGATTGGAATTGATTAAAATGAATCTCCTACCTAGATTGCTATACCTGATTTATCTACTACCCTATGACATTCCAAAGGGAAGGTTTATTAATATCCAAAGGGTAATTTCAGAATTTTTGTGGAATTCTAAGCCTCCAAGGAGGAAACATGTTGCCTTATGCTTTTCTTATCTTAAGGGTTGTAAGCTTCAGATCTATTTTTATATTTGTAGCAGGAAAGCTTGGCCCGATGGAGAAGTGGTCCAGGAGTTGGGGAGAAGGGATATATCACAACTTGGCTCCAAATTGAGCAGCACACTTTAAAGGACCTAAAACTCTCCCCTGCTGCATTATTGTTTACAGATCCAGGGGCTTTACCTGATAAGGGAAAGCAGTCACCAATTTTTAAATCAGTGAAGGCGTGGTGGGATTTATTTAATCTGGCACAGAGGAGGGTGCAAAGGGGAGCTAGGGATCAACCTATATTAGGAAATCCTAACTTTAAGCTGGGGGGACTAATAATCAACCATGGGCATCACAACTATCTGACTTGAACTTGACAGATTTTATATTAGAAGATAGGGCGAATTTATCAGTGCAGACTAGGAAATGGGACTTTTCAAAAAGATCCAAATTACAAATCAAATTAAGGCCCGGCCGCAACCCATGTTTATAACAAAAAGATCCTTTCGCAAATTCAGTGCAGTAAACTTCCTATCTGACCTGAGCATGATCAGATGGCAAGATCTTTACCTAGCCAAAGATGTCAACAAGGCAGCTTGCATCCTTAATGACAAACTCACTACAATAATAAATAAGCATGCCCTTTCATCAAAGTAAGAGGTATGGAACAATTCCAATCCCTGGTTCACCTCGGATCTCAAGGCAGCCCTTATAGCTCGAGATAAGCTCTGGGCTAAAGCTAGACATTCCAAAGAATCTTCGGATTGGCAGGCCTTTAGAACAGCCAGGAATAACTGTGTGAAAAAACTTCGCTCCGCTAAAGCTAACTATTATATTTCTACTCTCGAACAAGCTAAAGGTAACCCTCATAAAATATGGAAGACTATCAAAGCTATAGAAGGATGGCCCATGGCCCCTCTGTCCCAACAAAGATAGTGCATTAGCAAGATTGTGGAAAACAAGTCCCTAATCCTGGAGGAACTTAACTCCTACTTTGCCACAGCTGGATTAGCTTTTGACTCGTCACCTTATGCTGGTGCCGTGGTGAGCCAGCATACCCCTCCCGACACATCTAGTCCTGGACCCAGTCCCTTCCAACTGCGCGAGATAACTTATAAAGAAGTAGAAGATTCTCTTCTTAACTTAGACACCATAAAAAGTGCAGGGGACGATGGCTTGGAACCCTTTTTCCTAAGGTCAGGCTATGCCCATCTCACTGCCCCAATTCTCCACATCTTCAATCTTTCCATTACATCTGCTACTGTGCCGTCCTGCTGAAATCGGCATATCTTCCTCTATTAAATCTGGTGACCCATGCGATGTAAACAACTATAGGCCTATCTACATATTGCCTATCCTTTCTAAAGTTCTCGAAAAACTGATCCATATTCAGTTAAAATCTCATTGAAACCTTCTCTCTCATTAACCCAGCTCAATCTGGCTTCTGGGCTAATCATAGCACAATCACTGCACTAGCAAAAGTAACCAATGATTGGATCTCTGCTATAGATGCTAAGAAGGTAACCGGTGCAGTCTTTTGGACCTCAGCAAAGCTTTTGATACTGTTGATCACAAACTATTAGTCAATTGCCTTGCAAAGTTGGTGCCACATACCATACCACCAGTGGTTCTCTAGCTACCTAACTGGAAGATTCCAAAAGTAAAAGCGGAAAGGCTTTTTCTGCTGCCTTGCCAGTTGCAAGAGAAGTCCCCAAGGATCCATCTTAGGCCCTATCTTGTTTTCTCTGTACATCAATGACTTAGATGCTAACATATCTATGTCCAATCTGCACTTTTTGCAGATGATACTGTGTTGTATACTTCTGGCTCATCGTTATCTGAAGTCAAGGGAGTGCTTCAGCGGACTTAGCACAACTAGAGCATAATTTAATAAAGGCAAAGCTTCTGCTCAATGCCAAGAAGACTAAAGCGATGATATTCTCTAGCAGTGCTGTCTCAGGCCCCCCCAATACTCTTGCCCAAGACTTCATTGTCACCATGCTAAACGAGCCTCTGGAAGTTGTAACCAAATTTAAATATCTAGGTATCTGGATCGACAATAAATTATCTTTCAGTGACCACATCGAAGATGTCTCTAGAAGGTTAAAAGCAAGGTTAGGTTTCTTCTACAGAAATAGGCCCTTTTCCCCTTGGAAACTCGAAACAAGCTTGTACAGGCCACTTTTCTCCCCATTAGACTATGGCGATGTAATCTATTCCTCCACCACTCTTGCAAATCTAAGTAAACTGGACATCCTTTATCACCGTGTGTTACGTTCGTTACCAACTCCTTACCGCTCGCACCACTGTGACTTATATGCAGCTGTTGGTTGGACATCCCTAACTACAGACACCTGCTCCATGCTGGGCTATGGACTCTTAAACTGCTCCTGCTGAAATTGCCAAGCTATCTCTCTTCCCTTATTAATATCTCACATAGTGCATACTCGTTAAGAAAATCTGACTTTATTATGCTTGACTTACCGAGGGCGGACTTCCTTTGGTAAACATGCTGTATGCATATGCCCTTCCCTCCATTTGGAACCAATTACAAACCATACTGAAACTAACTGCTCAGTTTCAATAAACTTCTACAAATCGCTAAGTTCAGCCAAAATAAAAGACACCTGTAACTGTCATTAAGTCTCTTCCTTCCCCATGTGTGCCATATTTATCCACTGGTAAGGTATAATTGATTTGTCATATTAACTGCTTTCCTTCCCTTCTACTCCTAGCTTTATCTTTGCTTACGCTCTACTGCTACTCTATCAAATTTCTCCTCCCTCCCATATCAGTTGTAGACTGTTGTTTGTTCTAGCTGCCAAAATACTGTATATTTGATTTGATTTGATTTGATTAAATCAAATCACACAATCATCATGTTTCATTTATCAGTATCGCGACCTATAAGTCACTTCCCTGTCTCATATCAATGTTTACCACCTCAGGTCACCCTGTGGTACCCTGTATGTATATCCAGCCTGCATCATGTAACGTGTATTTCATGTATATACTGTTATTACCTATCTGTGTTTGTACTTTAAGTGTTTATGTCACAGGACCTCCTTGTGAATGAGCTTGCTCAATGGAGTTTTCCTGCAATAAACTTGAACTTGAACTTGAAATCTGGTACAAAAATTTATACAAGATAATAAAGAAATGGAACAAATCTCATTTACATGGGACCATCTGAAGGAGATTGATTACTTACAACACCCCCTTTCAAAAGTTTACAGGGTGTTGTTAGATTTTGTGAGCTTAGGATCTAAGGCTCAGATAGTGTACTGGGAAAAACTCTAACCCCCTGAGACCTGACTGGAAAGAGATATTGAAAATGTTAAACTTTTGCCTATACCGAAGTATGACTATGCAATTTTTATTTGTTCAAACATTTACTACACCCTGTTATACTATGTTCTAGAACACTCAGACAGACAGACCTGTGTTTTAGATGTGGAATGAAACCAGGGGACATGTTACATGTGATGTGGAGCTGCCCCAAAATTTATTCATTATGGGTTCAAATCAGTCAAAAAATGGATCCGTTATTAAATTACTTGGAGTATATTAAACCAGAGATTTGTCTTTTGGGGGACATACAAATGGTTGTGAGGGATTCAGCTAAGCATTATATGTCTCTGATGTCTGCTTTGGTTAAGGCATTCATCCTAAGACACTGGAAGAATGATCATACTTATAATTATGATCAACAGGTCAGTGATCTGCTACAGGTCATGGATAGACTTAAAAGACAAATGATAACATAGGAGAAAAAGAAAATACATGATAAAAGATGGAGGGTGTTAGAGGCAGTGTACTCAATACAACTGAAGAGTGCCAGGACCCAGATCTGTCTGTCTGAAGGGGATTAGCCTGTAATGTTCTCTTAAGAGAATGTGAGAAGGTATTATGATTTCATGGAGATAAATGATTTTGTTTAAGGTAGGTTTTTTACCTAGTGAGGCATAATACTCTCCTGAGATTGTCTTTAGCTGACTTAGAAGGTATTTTGTATTTATAAGGCTAGGATGGGTCCTCTCTCTCTCTCTCTCTCTCTCTCTCTCTCTCTGTCTCTCTCTCCTCTCTCTCTCTCTCTCTCTCTCCCCGGGACACAGTTATTAAAGTTCAGTCCTGATAAGTTATAATTACTTCAAAGTTGAGAGAACAATATAGAGAACAGTCTGAGTTGGAAATAGACCAGATTAGTGCTAACTTTGAAGGACTAGAATTAAGTGTTACATCAATAAAAATGGACTTAAATCTTTGGCTATAATACATTATAACTATGTATGTAAATAGTTTTGGGGATGTATATAGTATCCATATCCAGTTTGGGGATGTGGGCCAGGGTATTTATCCTTGGGTATATGTATGTATGTATGTATGTCTTATTGCTGGAAAACATAAAACTCTTTAAAGTTAAAAAATAAATAAATAAATAGAATAATAGATAGGTTCTGGTGTATCACGAGGTAATAATTATATCAAGAAGTTCTGTGGACACAGAAAACCTTGAGAGCGAAGTTCGCAAGGTTTCATGTGCCCCGAGAACCTCGAGATGGAATTGCTACCTTGTTATGCCAGAACCTAGTTGTTATTTTTTTTAATATATGGATACGAGGTGAATTGCCTCACCTCCGTTTGACCACTGCAGTCAGCGGGTGGATGTGCATGTTGGCAGGGTTCCCCACTCCTGTGTGAATGAGCGGCTGCTGTGGGCTTTGTTTAACCATGTTTTTTTTTTTAACTGTTTGTCGGCAGCGGTATTGGGTGAGCACAGGAGCCCCGCAGAGAGTTGGATTGTTAATAAACCAAGACAAATGGTTTTCAAAGTAAAAAAAAAAAATGGTTGCTGCTATGAAGATTGTCTCACTAAGCGAGTGAGCAAGCCACCATGTTTTCAGACTCATTTTGCTTGCCCACAGAGGAAAAGCTGCCAATCAGAAGGTACGATTTTTAAGACATCGGGGGTAGAGTTGTACATGCGCTCTTCAGTTTTGTTGATAATACTATCATTCAGGTGTCAAACGATAGTGTTATGGCACTAGCGATAGTATTATCACTCAGGAACAATAGTATTATCACTTCAGGAGTGATGGTATTACTGGGATTTTATGTATGCTTTTCAAGCATATTATTTTAACAATCCATATATTAAATATATATATATATATATATATATATATATATACAGTGTATTATATATATATATATATTTTCAAAAAACTGTGTTAATGCAACAGTTAGGGTTTTTACAGTGACAAAAGGGAGGAAATTCGATGTTGGGGTTTTCAACCCTAACTCCGACTTCCCCCACCACAACCACTGCCACACACACACACACACACACACACACACACACACACAGATACACACAGACAAAACACACAACTTCGGGGGGTGGTTTAAGGCAAGACAACCAGTCACAGACACACACCATAACGCAACAGAAATAATATACAACTTTTTAAACATACCACAACAGGCATTCATCATCATATTTCACCAACAGTATCACTTCTGCTGCCATCCCAATCTCTTGGGTGTATACAGCCTTCTACATAACAGCATACTATATAAAGTAAAGGACATGTGTTGGTGGCAGTGCAGAGTCTCTTGCCCTCATTTCCCCACAGTCTCACTAAGTTGCCCATTTCTGTATGAAAGCATACTCATATGGTACTACCAATTTGGCCATTTGTGCAAGACAGCATACCGCATTCCTTTACTAAGCTACTTGTTTCTGCATAAGAGCATAGCACCATGGCACTGCCAAGTTGTACATTTCTGCATCATAGCATTGCCCCATAATACCATGAACTCTCCATTTCTCAGTCATAGTATAGCACATGCCTTACTAACTTTCCAGCCTCAGTGTAACGGCATAATATTACTTCTGAAACACATGTATTGGTAGGACCATGGGCCCAAACTATCAGCAAGTTCCCATTCCCACATTACAACATAGCCCAATGTTCATAACAAATTCTTCAGTTCTGCATAAACCCATTACATAAGTAGAGAAATGCATATGTTGCTGACACCCCAGTAGGCTTTGGGTCACTGTGCTTTGTCCAATTTTGTTAAATAACAGATTTTTGTATAACATAATTTAACAAGTAAATTACATGAATTAAGCAAGGAGGCATAACCTTGGGTTATGTTAATACTCTGTTAATCACACTTTATTGGTTTAATGTGGCACAAGGCATACCTAAGTGCTACACCCCCCCTCATCACACAGAATGATTAACTGGCAATTAACATAACCTCTGAGAGTGGGTTATTGCTATTATAACAAAATTGTTTTTAATGTTTTAAAACCTTGCTTAGCACATTATTAGCCTCTACATGTATGTTTATCAAAGATTTAGACTGTGGTGAAACAATGCTTGTTTTCAATCAGAAAACTGTATGTCTCAGAGCTTTTCTATTATTGGTTAGACTGTGCATCCGTATGGTTCCTGTGCTGCATCAAGTAGTACATTTCTGCATAACAGCATGCGCTATATTCCTACCAACTTGTCCTTCTCTGCATGCCACCATAATAGAACTAGAAATAATAAGTATTCACACAAACTTCATATTACACTATAACAACATAGGCCTGTGTTCTGTGCAACTTTACTACTTCTATATAACAGCGTGATATGAGTGATGAAACCAATTTATTGGTAGCTCTATGTCAGATGCTTCTACCGGATGTTGGTGTACACCAGTGGTGCAAGTGGTAGACAAGAAGTACAGGAACTCAAGCAATGGCAAATATGAAATGCAGAATGATGGTCCTCAATCTAAAGGATAGCTGTGTCAAGACACATCTATCTGTTTAGTCACTAGTAGATTCAGTTAGAGATATTGAAGTATTTCTAGGAAAATACCATTATTGAACAAGTCAAATGTTGTTATGGAAACCCTAATATCAGGTCACAGGCCCAGAAACAGTCATTATGTTGCTCCTTTAAGAATTTCAGTTCCAGTGCCAGTGGGAAGAAGTACAGGAACTCCATTTCTGCTGTAGAAAAGGTAGAGGAGCTGAGTTCCTGTGCGTTCCTGTTCACTTTCATCACTGGTGTACACACCCAAGAGACTTAGATGGCAGCAGAAGTGATACAGTTGGTGAAACTTGATGTATGCCTGTTGTGGTATGTTTAAGAAGTTGTATATTATTTCTAGTTGCATTAATGTATGTGTCTGTGACTGATTGTCTTGCTTATACCACCCCGTAGTTGTGTGTTCTGTGTGTGTGTGTGTCTATATGTGTGTGTGTGTGTGTGTGAGTGAGTGTGTGTATGTGGGGGGGCAGTGATGGGGGAGTCAGGTTGGGGTTGAAAACCCTAACATCAGAGCCCCATGCTTGTCATAAAAAGCATAACTGTTGCATTCTCGAGTTTTTTGCAAAGCATTTCCTTACTTTTTGAGAAACAAATAACAATGTGAGCTTATCTTAGACACGACATGTTAACAAGTTTATCAAAGGTTAATGAAAGAGACATTGGCAACAATGCTTCACCCAATTTATGACCCTACCCCATATAACAGGTATTACATCTTCAGTGCAGAACCATATCACAACAAAGGCCATGAACATCAACAGTATACCTCTGTGATATTAACCGCACAGTATGTATGACAGTAATGAGTGGCATGGCTTCAGACAGGCAATGCCTCCAGCCTCTCAGGCCAGTAATTGTATGTTGAGTGCAGACCCACTGCCAAACTAATGCCATAGAAATCAATTGTATACCTGCCTCATGGCAGCAGTACACAAGACTGAACAGTAAGGAGTTGCAAGACCTTACCTAGGCAATGTTTCCCCACCCCACGTACTATATCCTGAGTACAATGCTACAGCTGAACTAAACCCATTTACAGAGATGTTATACATCTGTGATATCAATTGTACAGTAGTTCTGACTCTCATGAGTTGCATGGTCTCAAGCAGGCAATGCCTCCAACCCCACAGACCGTCAATTAGATACTGAGTACAGACTCATAGGCTAACTGAAGCCATGCACATCAATGGTATACCTCTTCATACCATCTGCAGGAAAGTTAGGACATTGAAGACTTCCATGGCATCAGGCAAGCATTGCCCCCCCCCAAAACAGGGACTGGCTACTGAGTGCACAGCCATGCCCCAACTAAGGGCATGAACTTCAACGGTATAGATCAGTGATACCAACTGTACACCTAGTTATTACAGTCATAGGTTGTATGGTTTCAACCAGGCAACCCCCGAGCTCAACAATCGTATTCTGAGTACAGACCCAAATGCAAACTAAAGCCATGGACATAAACAGTATGTCTCCTCATATTAGTTGCACAAAGTAACAATACTGAGTAGTTGAGAACATCACCAGGCAATGCTCAACTCCCTCCCGCAAACATGTAGTGCATCCTGAGTGCAGAACCAGAGGCCAACTAAGGACACAATTATAAACGGTTTATGTCTGTGATACCCACTACAGAGCAGTTATGACAGTAATCAGTTGTATGGCCTCAGTCAAGGAATGTCTCTGCCCCCACTGCACACCATGAAATGTGTGATGAGTCCACAGACATAGCCCAAGTAAATGGATTACATCAAGAACATACCCGTTTGATACAAACTGCACACTACTTCTAATACTCACTCGGCCAATGCCTCCACCCCTCCCAAACAGGCACTGAATTATGACAGTAGGGCCACATACAAACTAAGGCCATAAATATCAATGGTATATTGCTGTATGGGTGTACAGCTGTTAGGACAAAGAGGATTTGCATGTCCTGAGCCAGACAATGGCCCACCCCTCCTTAAACCACATACTTTATGTTCACCACAGAGCCAGAACTGCAGTGATGCTGTGAACATAAATTGTGTATGTCAGTGATACAAGCTGAAGACATGGTAGTACACTTACTTGTTGCATGGTGCAAATCAGTCAATGCCCTCATACGTGTCCACATCAGTCACTATATCTTGACTGTAGAGGTACAGCTCAACTAAAGGTGTTGATATATACAAGATACATTACTGATACCAGTTGCACTTTTTAGGATACTGATGAGTTGCATGGGCTGAGGTAAGCAATGTCCCCAAGTCCTGCAAATCAAGTACAGGATTACACGTGTAGAGAGTGAGACCAACTAAACTCACAGACATCAATCTAATAGTTTACTGATACAAGTAGCACACATGCTTTTTAAGGAGACAAAAACATACTTGTGTAAGGTAATATTTAATAATAAAAGAATAAATGTGTCATACAAAAATAAATGTCTTTTCAATTATTATAAACAAATATTAAAATAAAAATGTTCACACTGGGAGGGTGAGAAGGGATAATAAATAAAACATAAATAATATAAAAGCAGTCAAATAAATACAAGTGTTACTTTACACTGGGGAGATATAAGTAAAAAAAAACAAACAAACAATAAAAGGATTAAGAACAATGGCCAGAAGTTTATTTTTATTTTATTTATTTCAATCTAGGATCACAATACCTTTGAGCCGAGACTGTCTTACAAAGGTTCCATGTAAGCGTGTGCAACAGTCATCATTTTTAGTTGTAAACATATAGTCATTGACTTACAGACATGTAATAACCAGTACAAAGACTTGAGCTATGAGCAAGACGGGGGTGGTGGTGGGGGAAGTGAAGGTAGGAGATTGAGGGGGGAAGGAGGTGCAGGGGATAAGGGAGAGTATGGGAGGTGGTTGGGGCAGGGGCAGGAGTGGAGGTACGGGGGAGATGGGTGAGGGTAGGAGACAGTGCAGCTAGGGGGCCTTGTTGAGGGAATATGACAGGTAAGGTGCTAGGGGGTGCAAAGACTGATTGTAAGTGATGGGGAGATGCTGGCCTTTCAGGCAGTTGTGCCCTGGGGAGAGGGGGAGGAAGAGGAAGACAGCACAGGAGAGGGCGGGACTTGATGCCCCTTATCTTCAAGTTATGGCGCTATTGAGGGAGCGGCACCTTTGAGAGGCTCTTGTTGCTGAGGAGGTGTGGATGGTGGGTCATCCTGCTCATGCTGCAGGTCTTGTCTCAGTGGATGATGGATTGCTTCAGTGACCTCCAGCTGGTTCTCAGTCAGTCACACCATGAGACCATGGGTGGTCCCAAGTGAAGCAACAGAGGCTTCCTTTAACTCCCTTAGTGAGCATATAGCTTGGGCAAGGCCCCTGTTGCTCTGTTTGAGACTACAGGTGGCAACTAAGGCCACATGCCCTACATACCCATGTCACTGGAGCAAATCAATTATTTCTTCATTCTGACTAATTATATAATCAATTTTTGCTCCAGTGACATGGGCATACTGGCTGCAGTACTGTTGCCATCCTGCACAGCCTCGAGCAGCTGGCTGAGAGAGGCACTGATAATATTCACAGAATAGCAAGTTGCCCTGTGGAGAAAAATGACAAGAAGATACATGTCAGTAAAATAAACTGTTCTGTACTGTTCTGGCAATATACTCTAGTGAAGTTGTGAAGTTTTTTATTTCTTTAATAATGACAGAGCAGCTGCATTGATATCTCCAGTTGATCACTATAGCTGTGTTCATTTAATAATACTCTCATTAAAGTCTATGGCTCACAGATTTGGTCCCTTCTCCTCCTCTTCAGGTTCTGTAACCTGCCACTCCTTGTGGGATAATGTGGCAGCAAGAACTCCCACACTAGCTACAGATAAATGCTGTTTCTTGCAAAGACATGAAGACTCTGTGCATACCAGCCTATGCAGCACTTGCAGAATGATAAAAGATGACAACACCTCCACTCAGTGACCCCCCTTCAGCCCACTGTCTCCCTACGCCTCAGCATGTTCCAAAAGCCTGAAGAGCTGAATAATATATAACAGAGTTCAAGTGGGAAAGTGCAGTCACATCAACTACATATACATTCTACAGTTGTGCGATAATAAAGTTATTTGTAGAGTACTCTCTGATGTCTTTCCTACTCATGAGGTTTGTCAAGGTGAGAGGTACTGTTCAAATAAGTTGATCATCACAAAAGTGCAGCACACATATCAGTGCTCTATATGCAAAAAGACTATTTCAACAGTGAATTTGACATTCAGCAATATCAACAGTAGTATTGCAGATAACAGTTATCTGCAGAATGACTGTCTGGCATATCTGTGAGCAAAGGTACAGCAAAATAAAAAATTAAATAGCTGTTGTTAGATTTGTTTAATACAATGCACATGAAAATATTGTACATTCATTGCTCAAAACATGACAGTACCTTGATTGATCATGCAGTATATCCACAATGAAAGGTAAACATGAGTACTGCAACAAACAAAATACTTGAAAATTGAAGGACCGGAAGATACTCGGTACCCCCTTGCAGCCAGAGACTAATATGCAATGAACAAACTGAGTCTATCCTTGGATTCACCACTAGTGGTGTGGTCAAACCACTTGACTGAGTTGTGTACAAAATACACCAGGGCCTATATATTCAAACCAGTTGCACATGGCACAACGCAGGTTTGCCAAGCGCAGGAGTGCAGGAGAGTGTGCCAAAGACAATATTCAGCGGGAGCCAGTATGCAGCACAAGTCCCAGTGCACCAATGCACAAGCATAATGAATGCATGTGTAACAGCATGGTGCATGCCCATGAATATACAGCGCAGTGCATATTCAACCGATGGAGCCATGGGTGCAAGTGTGGAGCAAAACCAAGATGTGCCTAGCAGACTTGAGCCTATAAATACAGGGTGCAAGTACATGGACAGCAGATGTGTCAGGGAGAGATAGGGAGAGAGAGAGAGAGAAGTGGGACCCAGAAACACCAAGAGATACAGCCAGAGCAAGAGGGCAGAGATGGGTGGGACAGCCTGACAGGCACAGGCAGGTACAAGGGCAGTGCAACAGAGGTGGCACAGGTCCATGGGCCAGGGACTCAGAGATAGAGAGGGAGCCAGGCATAGTGCCACAGACATGGCAGGAGGGTGGCACTGAGGCAGCAGCCAACCGTCCACGAGGAGAGAGAACAACAGGGGCAATGGACAGCGCACCCTTTCTAATGGAGGCTGTAATGGGGGTGTGAGGCAGGAGTAACAGCAACATGGCCATGGAAGAGCCCACATGAGAGTACCGTGCCCACAACATCTTTGACCATTACACGATACGGAGACTGTGGGCCAGTATCACCTGAACAGGGCTATTCTGAGTCAGCTCTGTGAGATGTGCAGTGAGGAGATGCAGTCACCCACATGACAGAGGCATGCAATGTGTGTGGAGATGAAAGTGAAAGCAGTCATCTGCCTGCTCTGTATGGGAACCTTCCAAAGACCAACAGATGACACAACAGACATAACCCAGTCGTTTGCATCCCACCTTCTCACACAGTTCCTCAATGCCCTGCTGCCACATGCTTCGGAATACATCCATTTCCCCAGCACACTGGCAGAGCATACAGCAACCATGCAGGACATCTACAGGGTAGCACACATACCTGGTGTGCTTGGGGTCATTTACTGCACCCACATGGGCATCCGCATTCCACCTGGCTTTGAATGTGTGGCATATGTTAACTGGAACATGAACCCTAGCATCAACTGCCAAGTGATGTGTGATGTCATGGTGTGCATCACCAATGCCAGCATGCAGAACATCATTGAACATGTGTTTGGAATGCTGAAGGCACTGTTCCATTGTCTAGACAGGTCTGGGGGTGCTCTACAGTACAGCCCCTCAAAAGCCTGTGGCCTGTTCCTGGCCTGCTGCATACTGCACAACATGGCCATTGACCGTGGGACAGCTGTCGAGGCTGATGAGGGTGACAATAGTGGGGACAACAAGGGTAATAGACTGGAGGGTGGTAGACAGGCCCCCCCGGGTGGAAGGATCCCAGACTGCAGCAGATGGCACTGTGCCACCAGGGCACCATCATGGAAGAGCAGTTCAGTGCATGCAGATGGTGGAGAACAGCCATGCACAGGACACACACACAGGTACAACACAGGGGTGAGTTACAGGGTGGGGGTGGCAGTGCCACAGATGACAGCACAAGGTAGTACACAGCAACACACCACGCACACACACACACACATGCTGCATGCGCACACACACACACACACATATATATGAACTCAGAGACACACATGCACCCAGGAGTTGGCTAGTGGCATGGATCCGATGCAGTGCACTGGTGCACAGGCACAACCAATGCAGTCATGCTCTCATTACACCAATGCCATATGGTCCAGTGGCCAGGCAGGCATGCACACAGGTAGCACGTGGCATGGCACACAGATGGCAGTATTGTGGCATGCACATACACACCCTAGTTGTGCACAGGGCAGCAGTAGTGGACTGCAGACAGGGCAACACACAGCTCAGGGCCGACGCACAGTACCATGGCTGCCACGGTCATGTGGGCAGCTGCTTGTCAGCCATGGGGAGGGGTCTGTAATTGCCCAAGGGATAATACTGTAGGACCATGACCAGATCCATGCATGGATGAATAGGTACCTGAACAGGCCCACCCCAGGCATGCCCAGGATGTCAAGGTGGACCTTGGTGTTGACAGGGTTGGTGTTGTCAGATGCTGGGATTGTGGGGTGGAATGTGCACTCCATGGTGTCTGTGGTGGCCAGCAATGACCAGTGGCAGCCTGCAGTGCAAGGCCATCTATAATCACATGTGCTATGTGATCCTGGGATGCACTGTATAGCCACCAGAAACTGCACAGTACCTCTCTTATGCTGCTGAGCCACCTGGTGCACCTCTGCATGCAGTGCACACACCTTGGCCACAAGCAGCACCTGTTGCTCTATGGAGGCCCACAGCAAACGGATCTGCTCAGCAAATGGGTCAGCGTCCAGGGATGCCTGGCAGGGTGCCGATCCTCCTGTGGTGATTGACCGCACTGTGCAGCCCCCACTCAGGTGGAGGCTGCACAACAAAGATCTCCATGGAGCTGATCCCTCTGAGGTGCTCGGCTATGTGCCGTGTATCCAGCCACCCCATCACTCCTGCTGCCTGCCCGTGCTGCCCATCCAGCTGCTGACCACTGCCCAGTACCTGCACAGCTGTACCACCACCACACACAGCTGCACCTGCAGTGGTGGTGGGCAGCTGTCCCAATGCTGGCAGGCCACTAGCGTACTTTCTGTGCTGGTATCTGGTATGGGCATCTCTCACACACACCACACCACCCAAGCTGTCCCGGATCAGGGTAAGGTCATCATCAGAATCAGACCCTGCCCCAATCTGTGTCTCCTTGCATCCTGCAGGAACACAGTCAGGGCCTCATCCAACCCCATGCCCAGGACATCTGACTGGACAGCAGTGGCGTGGCACAGCCGATGAGACCCCCAGGTGCCTGTGGAGGTGGATGGCTGGTCATCCAGGGCTGGGCCCACCTCTACGGCCACTGCTGACGCACCCTCCTCCACATGTACGATTAGTATTTTTATTTGATTTTATTGACTATTCAATAATATCTGTGTTGTAATAGAAGTAACTTACGTTCCTCAGCTGGAGGCCTAAGCAGACCAGCAGCATAGTGGATGACTCACTGCTGGAGACTGTATCTTTCCTCCATGAGGGTTGATCTCTACCCTCAACCTCCTCTGTGGGTTCTGCTCCTGCAGCAGCACCTCCACAGATGTTCGTCTTCTATAAAAGCGTAGTAAAGAAAAGGTTACTTGTCTGTGGATGTAAATATGTGTATGTATGTCTTTGTACTACCAGCTGTGCTGAATTCTTAATTCTGAGGAGTTCAATAGCATCAATCAGAGAATTTCCAACCCCCGCACCTCCCTCCTCGAATCAGAACAGTTACTGTATCATAAGTCACCAGCCACAGGCTAAGTAAAGAAATGGCCATCAATGGTATTCCAGCCCTGATACTAGCTGGGCACAAGGTAAGATGATGAGGAGTTTGAAGGTGTCATGAAGACAATATCTCACCCATTCCCCCATTTGGATCAACTAGGTTAAAACGGTCAAGAACAGAATACTCTATATTGAACCCCCCACAAGCTCTTTAGATTAAGTATTATATCCCCAGTACAGAGGTAAAGTACAAATAAGCATTTGTCAATGCTGAATGTTGTCACACTGGCATTGGCTTTGGTAGTGCAGTGTGGGACAACATTTTTGGCAGGATGTGAAAAATGACAGCTGTACAGTTCATAAGAAGGTGTAAAAAAATGCCAGTGTTGAAAATGTGGCATGTAAATATAGTAAATTTGAGAAGTTACAAGAGTGCGTGGGAAATGTGCAATGCACGCTTGGAACACAGTCATTTTATGGGCGTTTGACACTAAATTTTCAACACAGACATTTTAGCACCTCTGCCCATGTACAGTGTCACTGTTATTTCCTCAAACTGTTCTAAAAAGTGATTTTGCACAGTGACAGTGCTATTCTGCACTGGAAGTGCGAAAACACACTGGACAGGATATGTGAAATGACAGCTGTACTGTTCATCAGGAGGTGTGGAAAAATGACAATGGTGAAAATCCAGAGTGAAAATATCACAAATGCATAACGTTACAAGCATGCATGCAATCTGCCAATGCACACTCATGACAGTCATTTTATGGAGTATCATCATCAAATTTTCAATAAAGACATTTTAGGACCTCTGCTCATGAACTGTGTCACTGTCATTTTTATAATCTGACCCTAACACTGATTTCCCACAGCGACTGCGCTATTGTGCACCGGAAGTGCAGAAACACATTTCGGGCAGGATGTGGAAAATGATAGCTGTACTGTTCACAAGGAGGTGTATAAAAATGACAATGTTGAAAATCTGCCATGAAAATTTTGTGAATTTGTGAAGTTACGAGCCTGCGTAGTAGCAACTGCACAATGCACATTCATAAAACAGTAATTTTTTATGGATTTTTTCCACCAAATTTGCAACATAGGATCTTTGAGAGGCCGCCTCATGAACACTGGCACTGTCATTTCATTAATCAGTCCTGAAAGGTGATTCTATGCAGTGACTGCAAAATCACCTTTCCAGGCCGATTAACGCCATGACAGTGATTGAATTCATGAGAAGGGGACCCAGAAACCCCATGTTGAAACTTTGGTGCCAAAATTCCAAAAATGCCTGAGATCGCAGCAAAGTTGAAAAACCCTATTCATTCCATTATACAGCTTACGGCATTTCCTCAGTTCGTGGTTGGCTTTGAAGAGTGCAGACATGTTCCCAGTCCACGAAGATCATCGCGCCAGACTCTGGAGGTAAGTATGGGGTGAGGGTGTGTGTGGGGAGGCAGAGTGTGCAGTGGGTGGGTGCGGGTTGTGGGTGGGGCAGGAGAGCTCTGAAGACCGTTTCCTTCTTTACAGGAAAAAATAAAGTACATTGGGGGTCCGTTTTCATTTTATTAGGTGATTTGGCATGCTTGGGTGGGCTCCCAGTGTGCCACCTGTGTGTGTGTGTGTGTGTGTGTGTGTGTATGTGTGTGTGCTTTAGCTGACAGGGGATTGGGCACCCCTGTCAGCAAACAAGGAAAGGAGGGGAGCTGCAGGAACCAAGGCGGATTGGGCACCCCCTTGGCTGTCAAAATGGAAGGCAGGACCACATTATGCTGATGGGGAGTAGGGTCCCCATTGGCAAAATTCAAGGGACGGAGGGAGGGATACATGCCGATGAGTTGGGCACCCCCGCTGGCAAGGGAAACTGTTGGGGCGCATGGTGCTGAGAAGGTTGGGCACCCTCGACAATCAAAAGGGAGGTATTACATGATGGGCACCCTAACGGCACACAATAAAGGAAGGGGTTGACAGGCAACAGTGGCAGTCACTGCCGCCATTTTGTCTGCACATAGAGGCGTGCTGTGGTCACGCTGCATGAGACTTCTTCTCTCATTGCAGCAGAGCTTTTGTTAGATCTCTTCACCTCATTAGCCAGGCAGGATGTTGGCCCATGCTGCTGACTGATTGGGAATGTGGGTGGCACCTACTGGTGAGTGCCCTGCATTCACCCAACAGCGACCGCGCCTCCAAATCTCCACTGCTGCAAGATGTTGGCTGCACAAGCGTGCCAACATAAAAAGGATGTGGACATCAATGACATCCTTTCCTGATTGCATGTACATAAAATCATGATACTGAGGGGTTACATGTACACATGCAGTCAATACTGCCATATATGGACACCAGTGAGTGTGTGCTGACCTAGAGAGAAACATGAAATAAAAGTGTGGATACAGATATAGTAAGTTGCAGATACAGATTGCACATATACTAGTACAGTGATAAGGTGACCTGTATCAGGCAGGCAGTATACCAACCTCCAGTGGAACGACCACTTTTTCTTGAGTAGGCAGCATCAGGCTACATACATATGTAGACATCATGGAATAACTATTTGATAGCACATCAAGACAAGCTGCCAAAGGTTAGTGATACCAGGTACACACAACTTTAGACAGTGAAGAGTTTGACACCCTTAAGGAGGCAATCATTCCACATGCAAACAAGAAACATTAGATAGTGAGTGCAGAGCCACAGAGTAAGTTAAGTCATGCATATCTACAATATACCTGACTGATAGCAGCTGCACACATATTAGGACAGTGAGGGATTGCAGTGGTTGAAAGAGGCAATGCCCTATCCTCTCAGACAAGACGTAGAGTATTGTGAGTAGGGAGCCATAGGTAACTAAATATGTCGACATAAATGCCATCTGTGTATGATAAGAGTTACACACAAGGTGGGAGCTGAGGAGTCTCAGGACCTCATACAGACAATGCTGCTCCACCTTCTGTCACAACAGTGAGTTAATAATGCATAGGAAGCCCTTACCACTCACTGAAAGTACTGTAAACTATTCACAACCTTGTAATCCCACTGTTCTGATGTCAGAACCTTATTAACCCCTCTCATCTATGTGATAGCATTGGGTCTACAAAACAGAATGCCAGTGTAAATCAGTATTCAACACAACCAAAATGTGACTGTTAGTCTCAGAACAGTATTCAAATAGAATTCCAGTTGTCACAGTTTTCTGTTACTGCATATAACTATCACAATGTCTGATAGAGATCTTAACTCTGGAGCAATTTCTGTTCTGAGCAGTTGCATGTGGTCATTTAGGAGTTGGCTCTACCTCCCCACCACGTGAGGAACTGGATAGTGACTGCAAGTCACTCACTCAGTACATATCTGTATAAGTACATTATACTGCCCTGACACAAGGTACAGTTATGTTATGATAGTGACTATTTGAACTTACTCAGGCAGGGAATGCTGTTACACCACCCTCCATCCAGAAGAGTCCTAGATGGTGACTGAACAACTACAGCCTAACTAAAGACTTGTAATGTGAACCTGTGAACATGGGTGTGATAATTCACTGATAGCAGCTAGACACAAGTCATGAGACTGAACACTTGGCAGGCAAGCCTCTTATCTTGTGACACCGAGCACTAAATGTTGAATGCAGAGCCACACAGCAAATAAACCTTCAAATATTGGCAGCACAACTCTGTGATACCACATGCACACATTCTAGAACTGTAGACAGTTAAAGTGCATCATGTTAGCAATACCTATAACTAATCACCATGTATCTCCAGAATATATACAACATACTAAGTATGCAACCACAGGCTAACCAAGGATCTGTACATGAAAACTATTCACCACTGATAGAACCTACAGACAATGTACAGGTCTAAAAAGTCTAAAAGGCTCACTGAGACAATGATCCCCCCACCCCCACTTGAATAACATAGTGGATGTTTTGTGCAGAAGTAGAGGCAGCTGAAGATATAAACAGTAATAAAATAGTTTACTGATATGAGCGCCACACAACCTAGATCATTAAGAAGTTACATGTGACATACCAGGTAATGCTTGAAGCTCTGCACACCAGGTACTGGATGGTCACCACAGAGTCATACAGTAAGCAGAGCTGTGGATAGCGATGGTATACCCACTATGATATGAGCTGCGCAGATCTGAGGACAGTGAGAAGTTGCGCTGCTTCAAGGAGGCAATGGCCCCCATCCCAAAACAGATATTACATCCTGAGTGCAGACCCAACGCTCAATACAGTGAAGAGCTGGACAGTGTCAGCCACACAATACACCCCTCTCCTGCCAGACTGTGCACTGGATCATTACTGCATACCTGCAGGTCACTTCAAGCTATGGATGGCTTCAGCTGGCAGTGGCTGCTAGACCGTAAAGATTCCATATGACATGCACAGTACAGACCCACTTCAAAGAAAACTCTAAACATCAACATAATATTTGTGTGACATAAGAGCCACAAGGTAGAAGACCAAGTAGCTGTATACTCTAGCCACAATGATGGCAGCACAGAACAACACATAGTAAGATTAACTTAAAGAGAGATGGCAGTATATCGTTCAAACTCATCAGCAGAGTTGAGCACAAGGAGCTGCTTGACTGGATCCCCTTGGTCCTCACCTTCCGGGAGTGGCACCAGCTGCACCCTTTGGGAGGAAGCAGGGGCAGTTGATGTACTCTCTGAGTGAGAAAAAAAACACACAATGTTTTACTTATGTCTGTATTGCATACAACGTCAACTTTGTCCTACCTGAACCTGAGATGGACTACATTACTATCTGTGACATGTTTATGTCACGACTGTACATAAAAGACACAGATTTACATATGTCACCAATAATACTTGACACGGTAGACACCATTCAGTTATACAGCATAGCCCAGAATTTAAATAAAGCCTGACACCACAGATGGAGGAACTCATAGCCAATATAAGGACGACATACCCAATACCACCAGCCCTGGAGGTACACTCTCACTAACAAAATCGACAATATTAAAAGAAATACATATATTAAGGAAAATGTAGTTGAATATCAGTTTTCTCATAAAATCTCTTACCAATTCTTGTAACAGACAAAAAAATCACCATTAACAAGTCATTCTGGCAATGTAAAAAAATGCAAATATGAAATGGCTCAATATATGGTATTCAGACACTGCTACAGGAAATAATAGTCCCATAACATTCAAATGTAATAATGTTATCTTGTTGGGCAACAATGTCTATTATTTCTGCTCATCAGATGCTGAATTTCATAATAATGTAGAGGATAATGCCTGATGTACAGGTGACAACCATGGTATAATCACTTAAAGTGGTAGCTAGGGCATCTGTAAACTTGAAGAGTGCAGCTCGAGAGGTTTACAAATGCCCTAACAACCATGAAAGATGACTACACCATGGTTGTCACCTGTACATCAGACATTGTCATTTATGTTGTATGGGACTCGACATGACAAGTTACACCCCTCACAGAACACAAGTAATTTAGCTTTACCTTATTTAATGAATCTGCACTATAGCCATATGATTGTGTAGGAAAACAATGTATTAGGATACATGGACTGATTGACAGAGGGCCAAAATAGCACCAGAGTTAAACTCTCTATCAGACATAGAGATTGCTAGAGTCAGTAAAAGTAAACTGAGACAACTGGCATATTATTTGAATACTGTATTGAGGCTAACAATCACATTCTGGGTGTGTAGAATACTGATTATACAATGCGGTAACTCGAATGAGCCAAATCTTGCAACCTGATTGGTTGGCTGGTACCTTTCCCAGCGTGATAAATCCTCCAGTGTACCCACTGGAAAAAGTGCCAGCCAACCTTGTTTCATGCCAATCCGGTCGCTTTCACTTCAAACAAAACTGCTGCAATGTGTCCTGTCACTGCTTCGCTAAAACACCGTGGTAAATTTTTTACAAAATTACATCCTCTTTCGAAGTGTAGGGACCTGAGTGAGTTAGAAAATAGTTAAAAACATTAAAAAAACAACAGTTGCCATTGCATAATAAAAATGTATCCCTCCAGGGTGTGGGTATACTGGAGGACTTAACACGACTGGTGTGGTTTGGTCACTCGGCTGCACCTCGTGACCGAACCACACCAGCAGTGGTAAATCCTCCAGTATACCCACACCCTGGAGGGATAAATTGCTTAATTATACCATGGACATACAGTAAGTGAACAGCCAATGAAATCGTCAGACTGGCAGTTTACCACCAGTGTAAATCCTCTGATAACTAGTGGCTGTTAATGAGACTATCTAGTAAATCATCTACAGTATAGGAATAAATACAATAAAAATAAAAAAAAAACAAAGCAGCCTCCTTAATATTTGTATTGTATTACAGTAAAAAATTAACCTTGGTATAATTGCAATAACCCAATCAGAGGATGTGGGTTATCGGGAGATTTATCATGGCTGGTGAAGATTTACCCACTCTGCTGTGACTCGTGCAAACCACTCCAGCTATGGTAAATCACCTGATAAGCCACACCCCTCATGGCTTATTGCTTAAATAATACTGCATTCTGTTGTATAAACCCACTGCAATGACATAGATGAGATAGGTTTATAAGGTTCTGACATTACGACAGTGGTATTACATATAGAATAAGTATGGGGTGCAGTGTGTTACAAAATTTAAAACACACCTGAATTGTTGGATGGCACATAAATGCCGAGGGGTTTATGATTGCCATCCAAAATGAGTGCGTGTTAAATTTGAGTGAAACACATTGCCGCCATATTTTGTTTTATATAATTGAAGGTGACATTTTTCCGGTTGAGATTTGAGTGTATAGACCATGGTTTGAAATCCAGTCATTTAAAAAAATTTTACTCAGGTAGTATGAGGAAAAGAAGGTTTAGTAAGCAGTGAATGGCAGTGAGGAGGTGACTGTTTATGGACAGTGCTTTGTGAGAAAATGGATAGTGTGAAGCTCAAGTGCATTTGAATGGGAAGGAGTGTGTGAATGCCATAATACCTACTAGGGTATTACGGTATTTAACACACAGTTTTCCCATTGAAAAAATGGAACCAGTAATTATAAGGTTGTAATCTGTTTGATTTCAGTGTTTAATAAGGGCTACCCATACATTATAACAGCATACTAATCTTGTAATGTGTGAAAATATGACATCACCCAATAAGATTGTGACAAAAAACTTAGCTACACGCTAAGATTGTCAATGGATTTATTGAACTGTTCTAATGGATTTTTTGTAGATATAACATGTGAAACATTTAAAAGAAAACTGTACCCTCATGTCTTGCAAATGTGTTTTTTTACATTTCAGTACCCAAGTCTTTTCATGTAGCTGGTAAGGATGTATGCAAATCTTTAAGTCTCTTTTTTCAGTCCATGCTAGGCCCTGCCCCTGCCCTGGCATTTTACATTTAATGGCTGTTGAAAGTGTATTGTCCGTGAGAGCTGTATTAGCATATGAGAAGTCCCAGTTCAATCACAGGGTCTACCATGAACTTTTAAATCAGAGTAAAACATCTGCATACATCATTAACAGCTACATGAAAAGAGTTATTTATTGACATGGAAAGAAATAACATTTAATATATAGGAGGGTAGACTTTTCCTTTAAGACCATTAACAAGCTATACTTACCACTATGGTGTGTTAGCCAAACTCTGGCTTCCCTGCCTCCTCCCATATAGCATAGGCTATGTGATACCACTCCGGATACTCCTAGCATATCACCCACCATAGCCTTTGATTTAAAGAAGGTCTGGCGGGTGATTTTCACTTCCTCCTACAGGCATCTGCAGATCTGCTGATGCCTTCTCTCCAAAGCATGACTAGCCTGTATAAAAACATAAAAACAAAGTACTGTGAATAATTTATTAATAGTTGAATATGTAGATTCAGTAAAATACTACAACACCAGTTAATAAAACATTATAACAGTATGTCTTTGATATTCACATATCTGAAAATAAGGTACACAAAGGTTTGCCAGCAGGTCCATTTTTTAACGTCTATTAACTCTGGTCGTATGTGCACCTAGAAGGAGTATTCTGCAGCAACATGTCACCTATATATTTCAATTCTGTTGATGCCACCTGTTGCTCTGTGCAATCCCATTTTTTTACCTATTCACAGTCCTGGTGGATACCACTCCTGAAGTTAATGCATGGCATAGAGGATAATGCCTGATGTACAGTTGATAACCATGGTGTAATCACCTTGAGTGGTTGATAGGGCATCAGTAAACCTCAAGAGCCATAGCAACCATGAGAGATGATTATACTGTGGTTATCACCTGTACATCAGGCAATGTCAGTTATAGTGTATGGGACTCAGCATGAGAAGTTACCCCCCCCACCCTGAACACAAGTAATTTAGTCTTATTTTATTAATGAATCTGTACTACAGTCACATCATTGTGTAGGAAGACAATTTATTAGGATACATGGACAGAATGACAGCAGTCCAAGATACCTCCAGAGTTAAAATCTCCATCAGACATAGAGATTACTATACTCAGTAAAGTAAACTGAGACAACTAGCATGTCATTTAAATACTGTTTTTACTGAGGCTAACTATCACATTCTATGTGTGAAGAATACTGATTAAAAAATGGTAAGAGAACATTCTGAAATATGATTGGATGTTGTTCATGAAGTAATTATGTTCCACGCATGGAAAATAAAAATGCTGCCAAATGTGCACTGATCACTACTGGAATCATTACGCTAATAGAATGCTAAGAATTCAACTGGCAGCCATTGTTTTTGCCCTGTAACTGTAAGCATCACATTTTATTGCAGTGGCCCTAAAATAAAACTACCCTAAATACAAAATAAAACAGATTAATCAAATGTTTCTCTGAACATCACATTCTTCTTACACACATAAACAAATTAGAAACATTAAGTATTGTTTATAGTTTTCATTACAACTGTTTCTTTACTGACAGTGAAAAATCCCACTTCAATCTTTGCCTGGCCATCGGTGAAATCTCTTCTCCTTGCCTTGAAAGTGAGATAATTGAGTCTCTGGCTATAACAGAGGCCTTTGTTGTGTGTGTGGAAAGTAACATTCTAGCAGTGGAACTGTGCATAATTTTGAATCCATGTATTCCATGGTAAACATTTCATGATAAACATTTCATAACTTGAATGTGGGGAAAACAGAGAAAAAAAAAAGGAAGAAAGTAGGCAATAATACAATGACATTATCAATTACATCATTTGTAGTGGGGGGGAGAAGGACTATTTGATCATAAATACAAAAGTAAATCTATTAATTCTACATATAAACATGCTTTTCTCAACTGTAAAAAGTTTAAAAAGGAGCCAATTTTATAAGTGCAATAAGGCACTCTCGGATGTGCATGGAACACAATTTATTGCATGGCCAGTGGCTAAAGTCACTCGGCCTTCAGCCTCGTGCCTTATTACGCCCCTGCCCATGCAGTAAAATGTGTTCCATGCACACTCTATCATGCCTTACTGCTTACATAACATTGGCATTCTTTTTTGTTAACCCATTGCTATGACATTGATGAGATAGGTTTATAAGGTTCTGACATCACAACAGTGAGATTACAAGATTGTAATTTGCTTGATTTCAGTGACTAATAAGGGCTACCCATACAATATACTGCCTAGTATCAAGTTTGACATGTTCAATTTCCTTATGTGTATATTCAATCTTGCTATATTAGTGTCACTCCATAGATCCTATTGTCCCTTAACCTCATAATTCGAAAAACACATCTGTAGCTGTATTGTTTGATGCCTTAAAGAGAGAAGCTACTACACAATCACGCTTGTAAAATCAAGTCTGCAATGAACAGCGGTGGTCAAAAATTCTCATGCGCAATAACTGCTAAGTGGCAGCAAGTCTGTAGTACTATAATTACATACTTGTTGCACTCTTGTACCAGTGTCCACTGTTCAAACTGAAACACGTGGCTGCGGCTTTTCATCACTCTTAAAAACACCTATTTCTTTTCATGTTACACATGAATAAAACATTTAACTGCTGTATAACTCATTGGGTGGGATATTCAAAGGAGTTCCGCCTGGTGCAACTGAGTTGCGCTGGTGCAACCCCACAATGCACCCTGGCAAAATATTGAAAAGGCTGCCAGGTGTAGCACAATCCCTGATGCTCTGGGGTGCAAAGTAATCCTATGTGGCACAGATGCCGGGGGTGTACCCATGCATATGCTGCACATCTTGATATTCAGCCTGGGATGTGCGGTGCATATGTCAGCACAACCCTGCATTGTGATGCACAGGGGGGCTAAAAGTTGAGCCCTGGAAAAGCCGGAGCAAGTCCCAGTCACCCGCAGACATGCTGCTGTATTGCAAGGTGCAACACAGCAGCCTCCAACCCTTGAGTGGCAATGCACGCAGCAGTAATGTTGTCCACAAGCACCCTGAACCCTGGCAGGCTAGTGCCCACCTCTCCCACCCTGCACACCCAATCACAGGCATCTGTACAAAGTACAACTATCCATAGTGGTGTAGTGCCCTCCATTACCCAAGCATGGGCATCTGTAAAAAGTACAACTATCCCTGGTGGTCTAGCGGTAACCCCCATATGCCCAATCACTGGTGGTTGGGGAAAACAGATGTACCTGATGTTCCAGTGATATCCCCACCCACCCACCCACAGAGGACCTCTGGCAACCCAGCACCCCGTCAATTGGCGGGTGGCAGCATCCTGCCCACATGCCACCAGGCTGCCTGATGAATGACAGCATACAGTACAATCTGTATGCCTCATAGGTCCACAGTGTGGACCAATGGGCCTGCAGACCATACTCTACTACACAGGATCAGATATATGAATGAATGTGGGTGGGTGGGTGGGTGGGAGGGGGTACCAGTGGACCACCAGGTGCATCTATTTTCCCACAACGGCCCATGATCAGACATACGGGGGGTTACCACTAGACCACCAGAGATAGTTATACTTTGTACAGATGCTCACAATTGGGCTTATGGGGGGACCACTACACCATCAGGTATAGTTCTGTGTTTTAAAGATGCCTGCAATCGGACATACGGGAGCTGCTGGCTGTAATAACCCTTCAGGGTGTCGATCCCTGATGGCAGCAGTCTGGCAGGGGTGCCAGGCACAATTCAGTGGGACTCAGTGCATTGCATGAAAATGGGGCCATTTTGCCTTGCATACATTTTGGCCTCAATTGCATGCCCCATGGCTGAATATTGCAGGTGATGCACCTAGCACAACTGCACTTGTAATGGTGCATCCCCAAGCTTCCTTTCTGTGTCTTGTGCTGGCACAGTGCAACTGCACCATGTGTCGTATATGTGCCCACTCCGCCTTATTCAATGGTACTGATCCATGGTGCAGCACCGTTGAATATCACCTGATCCTGGGCCCAGAGCAGCCCAGTTGCACTGTGCCCAGGCTTGTACCACTGCCCGGTGCAGTCTGAATATCTGGCCCATTGTGTTTGCATGACTTCACATTATGAGATCTACTACCAGTGTCCTATCTGTTAGTAAACTGCACTGCTATTCCATAGTTCTAGAGATATCATAATACTACCATGGTTAATATGTACAAAAAATAATAATATTCTATTAATTAAAATCATGACCTACCTTATCTCAGGTATGTATGAGGCTCAGATTCATTGCTCTCATTACAAATCTGGGTTTGCATGGTCTCAGACAGCCTGAACTAGGGCCAGCACCTCCCCATCATGCCAGGATTTGGGCATATTTACAGGTCTGTGAAAAAAGATATGTGTTTGTTTAGAACTCTTTAACATACAATTTATAGTAATCAGAGTATTTGTGCACAACTCATTAATAAATATACAATTGTAATAGTACTAAAATCATTCAATGTTGTATCATTGTCTACTGAGTTGTTGACTGTCTGAACAACAATGGAAATGTGACCACTTACTTTTCAGTTGTTTAACGATTGACTGAATTCTTTTCAATTCTCTGCCAATCTGTTGAAACAAATAGTGATTAATTGTTAGAAAACTGTCAAAAGCCAAATAAAGCCATCAATATATATAGTACACCTCACTGATATCAACCCTTTACGTGTAAGGACAGTCATGAGTTGCGAAGCGTCAGAAGGTAATTCCCTAACCTAACAGAACAGCAACTGCAATTTGAATTCAAACTCTGAGTCTGATTGAAGCCTTCGATATCAATAGTATGCTTAAGTGATGACAACTGCACATGTTAGAACACTGAGTACTGGCATTGCATCAGTCATGCAATAACTCCCTTCCCTAGAACAGGTAATAGATCCTGACTACAAAACCACAGCTCAACTAAAGTAATGTAGCAATACTGTAGGCCTACCTCATACCAGTTTTACATAAGT
This sequence comes from Neoceratodus forsteri, assembly GCA_016271365.2. Lineage (NCBI taxonomy): Eukaryota > Metazoa > Chordata > Ceratodontiformes > Ceratodontidae > Neoceratodus > Neoceratodus forsteri. The sequence continues at coordinate 1,134,918,764 of CM028130.1, forward strand.
TAGAACACTGAGGAGTTCCACAGATTCAAACAGTCAGCACCCCACCCCTGACCAGATACTAGATCCTGAATGCACAGGTATAACCAAGTAAACCTGTGGACATCAATGGCATACATCCATGAAACTAGCTAGACACATAGTAGTTTAGCCAGGAGTAGCACAGTAGCATTCAGGCAATGCCCTACTAACCAAATACATACTGGATGCTGATTGCAGATGAACAGGCCACTGAACCAATTAAGATTACTGTCATAGGCCCCTCATACCACTTGCACACAGGTTAGAACACTGATGAGCTGCACAGCTTCTGGTAGAAAATACCTCCAGCTCTCCAGAGCAGCTACTACATCCTGAGTTTAGAGCACAGCCCAACTCAACTCATGTATGTCAATGATATACCTATCTGATACTAACTACAAACAAGTTACAACAATGACAAGTTTAATGGCTTCAAGCAAACAATACCCCTACTGTCCCCCCCCCCAGATCAGGTTCTAGATGGTGAGTTCATATGTAAAACCTGACTGTGAACATCAACAACATACATCCCTGATAACAGCTGCAAGTGTTCATTCACTTATCTGGTTCTCTGTAGTACGTAACTAAAACCATGACATCAATGGTATACATCTTTAATAGCTACAGCAGGTGCTGGATGTTGACTGAGCACTCAGACTCCAAGCTATAGACAACGCATGTGTGCACTGTGACTTTAGAAAATGGGCAAAGAAAAATCGCTCATCTGATTGGATGAGACACTTATTTAGGTGGGCATCTGTCAGACAATAGATGCCAACCAAATAAAAAGCCCCAGCTCAAACCTTCCTGATAGCCAGCAAAGTATCCTTGTGCCCAGCATCCTGCTTCCTCATTGGCTGAATCGCTGGGCACACAATTTCAAATTGTCACCATTTCCTTTAATGCTTAGCGAGTGGCAAGTGAGCCCACCACCATACACACACACAGACAAGGATTGATAACCATGTATCAGACACAGTCCCTGGCAAACATTTGTTTTATTTTATTCAGCAACACCACATGTCAGGCAGACTCCTGACTACTCGCTCCTGCTCAAAGATGCCAGCTACATCGTGGCTCTCCTACAGCTCTGCTCCCGCCCCCCCCAAGCAAGTATCAGAAACAGTTTCTTTTGTTTTCTTACATTTCCCTCTTCTCTCGTGGGACCATTTTTTGGGGGTGGTGGGGAGGTAGTAGAATGAATTTAGGAGAGCTGACAGTGTTCTCAGTCCTTCTTGCTCCAGCAGCCACTCTCTGCCAAAAATGAAGCTGAAATTACAAAATGGGCTTTTCTTACTGAACAGATGGCTTGCCCCCTGAAAAAGAAAGAATATCAAATCTCAAAGCCACATCTTCATTAAAAAAAAAAAATGATTGTGCCGATGCTTCTTCTCCTTCTTCCATACTTCCGGGTTTGGCGTCGCCGAGGCACCATAAAGTAACTGCCGCATCTTCCTTAGAAAACAGTCTCCCAACTAATTAAAACAAAAGTGAACAGGTGTGCACACAAAAAGAATGCAAGTCCACAAAGCCGCAACTCAGTATAAGTGACTTTTATTACAAACTCCATGTCTTCATCTGCAGTTGGTGGTGAGGGGGGGAGATAAGAGCAACAGAATATCAGGGGAGGACACATGTGATGGCGCACCACAGTAACAGGGACTACTTTAAGAGACAAACATTAAAACATCATAGTAAATACATATTTGATAATATTTTTCTTTAATTTTTTTAACTCCTACATAAAACTGCAACAGTATCCATTTTCTAAGTGCAATAATACCCTCCAGGGTGGGCAGTATTGGCAATACCGGACCTTCCTGGGGCTATAAGGCACTCTGCCTGTGGGCTGGGCCTGATTACACCCCTGGGTGGTCCAGTATTGCCCAGCGCCACCCACCCTCTTGGGTATTATTGCTTACAAGTTGTTCTATTTTTTTGACCAGCTACATTGGCTCTTAAAAGAGCTGTTTTTGTCACAGCTGATGACATGTGCTCAACAGATATTGTCATACAGGTACACAATTACAGAAGTGCAAGGATGCCATTTCGAAGGTCCCCAACAAAATGTTGCTACCTGTGCTTGAGAGATGCACACATCTTTAGATATAGCCAATGTTTGTCATATGTAATTTGGGGGTGACGTATAGTGTGCATTCCCATAGCATGGAGGAATCCAGATATTTGTATGTGTACCTTTCTCCATGATCTTTCAAATGCAGGATAGTAAACCTCACCTTTCCAGATCATTCGCTGTGTAATGTCTGAATACAGAATTTTACAAGCTGGCAACATACTGATAAGATGCTGCAAGTCAGACTGTGCATCTTCTATTAAATCAATTGCCTTTTGTTCACCAAATCATTACCTCCAAGATGGATAAGGAGGATGTCTGGTTCTGGGTGTGTCTCCAGCAAGTGGTACATGGTTTGCAAGAGCTGCTTCCATCTCATGCCACCTTTCCAAAACCAAGGCACTGAGCAGTGAGGTAGGTGTAAGTCATTGCCAAAATGACTAGCGCTACTAAAAACTGCTGCCCTTCTCACCAGACTTGATCCCACAATCCATACACTAACTCTGGATCTTTCTGTCTTGCTGAGTATAAACCTCTAACAACTCAGATGAAGAAATATCAGAAATGTGTCTGTCTCTGACAGAACACTACCAAGGCTAATCAGCAGAATGACTAGTGCTGAGCTCTATGTGTAAGTTTAATGCAGTGAGATGCAATCATAACTAACATGCTAATTCCACATTGGCTAACACAGGCAAAACATTAACAGTTATGTCTTTAAAGGCTGTTTCTACTGGTCTATTGTTTATTAAACATTCTTTTTGTTTTGGTGGGAGAATACTGCCTGGCCATTGGCCACAGTTAATTACTTGCCAACAATAGCCATTTCCATTGGATGGACTTAGTACTCATTATGGTCAGTGAAGCTGTACCCTCTCTTTCTCAGCTAGCAGCTTGAGTGGCAAGTACAAGTACAGCTCTCTAGCTTGGTGACATAGTTTTCAGAATTGTAAACATTCAGTATTTTTAAATGCTCTGCTACTGTACTATAGTCACAACTGTAATTATTCACTGGTCAGTATGTTTTTCTGAGATTAATACATTATTATGCTACTGGCACAATTAAGTTTATAACTCTGTCATTGCAGTAAAACAGTTAATAATTCAGCATTTTGATTTCTTTACTAAAAAACTGTGGATATTAAGCAAAAACTGCAACCCCTAGCTAACATTGTTAATAGGGTAAAATTGCTATTTTTGAAACAAATTGTGGTTTACCATAACAATTCACCTACTGCAACTATAGGTGACAGAAAGATAATGCACAACTGCTGTTTGAACAGCAAAGTTTAACTGTAAAAGTATTTCACAAATATTTTATTTGTAATAATATGTTCTTGGTGAGATTATCACTTGTGTTCTAAGACTGTGCATATAACTAGCACAAACAGCCACAAACAATTACTATGCAGTAAAAAACAAACCACTAGTTTAACCAAAGATAGCAAGATATTGATAAATCAGTACATTAATCATCACAAAATGCATAAAGTACAACCTTAGAAGCATGTACATTTTCTCAACTACCTTATTAGTTACATTTTATTGTTTTGAGGCAATAGATAAATGTGTACTTACAGTACAGTTATGCTCTGGAGTCACTGCTGTTTCTCTGCAAAACTTAAAATGGCCACTGAGCTGTTATTATTTTATTGTATTGGTTCACAGAAGTCACATGGTGAAGTTAACCATTTCTTTGTTTGTGAGACAGCAAAATCTTTGATCACGACTCACATTGTTCTTTGATCGTGAGAATAACACAAGATTTCGATAGTGGAACCTGTTCAGTTTTAAAAATGTGAATATTCTCATAGTTTTTAACAGAGTGACCAGTCACGTATCTTTTTATTGCTTATCAGACATAAATATTATAATAAAAATAATTTTAAAAAGTTTTGGTACATTATACAATATTTTAACATTCTTTGATTGTGAGTGTGCAAATTCTTTCATCGCAGCTCGGTTTGATCACAAGGATCATTAGCGACCTTTCAAATTCTCTGATTGCAAGAATAATGTAAGATTTAAATGGTAGAAGATCAGTAATTAAAAATAAACATGTTTTTTGCTGTTTTTTTATGCACTATGTAGCCATATATGTTTTTTTCACTTAGAACACTTAGATGTCACAGTTATTATTAGTTTTCAACATTTTTAACATTTAATAGTAGTTTTAATTCTTTGATCATGAGTGAGCAAAATCTTTGATCATGGCTCAGTTTGACCGCAAGAACCGTTCTACAAGCTTGCAAATTCTTTGATCACGAGAATAACGTGAGATTTGAACTATGTACAATGACACGTTTAAAAAATTAATGTTTTCTCACCAGTTTTCAACACAGCATATAGCCAAATGTATTGTTATTGCTTAGAAGGCATGTCTATCACAGTAATAATTATTCTTAAATGTTTTCTAACATTTTCTTGTAGTTTGTGATCTTTGATTACAAACACATAAATTCTTTGATCGCGATCTGCTTTGATCACAGGGATCATTCGTGAGTCAACAAATTCTTTAATCATGACAAAATGTTAGATTTGACATGTAGAAGTCATGTAGCTTTGGGAAACTTGAGTTTCTTACTCAGTTCAATATGTCCTTTATGGTCATATGTAATTAAATTGGCCACCATAGGCAATACCATGCCTTCCAGAGGCTATAAAGGCCTCAGATGCAGCGTCAGCGTCATTACACCCTATGTCCTCATGTTCATTCAGCAATGCTACCCACCTTGTCAGGTATAATTACTTGCTTGGATATCTTATTTTGTTATATTTTATAAACACTCTGCTTGCAAATTGTATACCCTGGGTCCAATTCTAGAAGCTTGACACATGTTGGCACCAAAGGAAACTTACACCAAACACCATTGCAACATACACCCCCATTCTAGAAGTGGCAGGGTACCCACAGCTATGTCCTGTGACTTGCGATATGCGGAAAGTTATGCCAACCTATGGCCATACCTGAGAGGATTGTCACAAGTCACCCCCCAGCAAGCATAAGTGACCCTCAAAGTCCCACAAGGCAACTGTGCCCCCCCACAGTCCCCAACCCAAAGCAAATGTCACAAATGGCAAACTATAAATTAACCCCGAGATGCGTGGTGGTCTAGTGGCCTCTTCCCCACCCAACCCAGCAGTACCAGTGTGCCCACATCCCCAATCTATCCCCAGCCAGTGACTGGCACAGCCCACTTCTGACTTCCACAGCCAGCTGCCAACTGACACCGCATGAACACTTACTGTATAGACATGCTCAGAAATGAATCAATAATTATTAACTTCTGATTGCATCTATACAGTAAGCAGTCATGCGGTGCTCCTCCGCAGCTGCCCTGCAGGCCAGAGGTGGCTGTGCCAGTCACTGGCTGGGGATGGGTGGGGGATGTGGGTAGACTGGCACTGCTTGGTGGGGTGGGAGAGGGGCCTCTACATTGCCAGACATCTCAGGGTTATTTTGTTATTTACTATTTGCGACATTTACTTTGGGTTGGGAGCTGGCTGGGGGGGACACAGCTGCCCTACATGGTGCTAGCATTGTGGAGTCAGGGGCATGATGTGTGTCAGCTGCCCTGCAGGACATTGAGGGTTTAGGAGTTATGGGAGGCTGGGGGTGGAAGATGCCCAGCTCGACACATGTTCTGTCAGGGATCAAGGTCAGGGGGTTGTGGGCTGCCCGGTGGGGCACTGATGGGAGTGTTCTGGGCATGGGGGGATCCTGCAGTAGGTGCAGTGGGTCACCAAAACCCTCTGAGTATGTACACACAGTTACACCACCTAAATGCTGGTGTAATTTATGCTGCCAATTCTTTTCTGATGGTTCTTGTAGAGTCCTGACATTATGGACTTTGTTGCTGCCCTACTAGAATAGGGCGCAACTGTTGCCATAAACCCATTAGCACCATGGCCAGCATGTGGTTTATGGTGCAACTGTTGTCATAACTGCTTTTGGTGAATTGTAAATCCCACAAGTCACAACTGCTGGGATAAGTTGCTACTTGCACCACTCTACTTCTCGCAACTGCCAAGCTTAACTGTTGTAGAATCAGGCCCAATATTCAGATAGCAGTGTTGCAGTCAGAATAATTCTACATGCTTAAACATTGTCATTGACATCATTTGATTTCACAGACACAACATTTGGTTGTATTCCATGCTGTTAATGATTCATTTAGTATTGACCTCTCATGGACCTGCGCCACATTAGTTTTATACATCACTTCTCATTCAGTAGTACTAACATTGTTTTTTCTCTTTTTTCTTTCTTAGAAGACTGCAACAGACAAGAAATTGAACATGTGACTGAGAGCCTCCATCATGACTATTTCCGTTAAAGTTAAAGAACACATAAGAAGCAGTAGGTGTACTGGTGGTTCACTGTCATACCATGTAAACAGTAAATGTATAAAATGTCAGCAGAAGAAAAAAAACAATTGTGTCTGTTACATGTGGACATATCACAAGACAAGCACATGTCAACAAAGACAACACCTCCCCTAGTAATGCAAAAATCAGTTGACTTTGTAAAGGTACTCTGTGCAAACAATGTCTGGCACTGTCAGCACATACCCATACATCTGTGACACACAAAAATAATGCTGGACATGTGACTTCTGCTACTGCACGGCACAGTAAGGAAATTTTTTCAGAAAACTTGTCCATCGAGCTAGAATTCATCATCTTATCTCATTTGTAGTATAATGGGATGCAAAGGGAAAAACTGTACAGTATGCTTGCATCAATGAAGTTACAATTGAAAGTAAGATGATTTGCTAATACGGCTGTTCCAATTCATTCTCAGTTATGGGCTGCAATGATGTCAGCTATTGATAAATTGAGTACAAAGATTGAGGAGATGAGAAACAAACTATTGTCTTTTGAACACTTGAACAGAGAAAATATCTCTGTGGTGTTTCAAGGAGACTGGTTGCACTCAGAATATTCAGAAGGATTCTGCTGGGAAGAGACATACAATGTGCACAATACAAATGCCACTTTGACAACAGATGCACAAGGTAAAGTTCACAATGTTTTAGTTATCTCACATGAAAACCTTGACTTTAATGATGAGACTGCAGTTGAACAGGTTGCGAGCAACCAAGTTATCAACTAAGAAGTGGTCATGTGACACTACATGCAATGTCAGGAAAGAATCAGTCATGTCAATTGAAACTTTCCTGTCAGCATTTGCTACCACAAAGAGGTCTGTATGACATAGATTGATTGACACCATTGACAAGTGTGGGATTCAATCTCATACAGGCCTAATGGGTCATTCTCTCACATGCTTGGAGAGCAGCAACTGTGCAGTGTGTTTCATCACTTCTGCATGGTAGCAGTGTATCACTCTGGCATATGCAAATTTGTACAAAGATTATATTAGGTGAGATCTGTTGTCTGAGACTATATGCACTGTCAAGTATTGCTGGATGATGGAGATGTAGAAGTACTTGTGGAGTTCATCAAACAGTTACAAACAACTCATAGATTGAGTCTAATGCTCTTGTTGATGAACATGCAAATATGATGCAGTCATCACTAGTGCAAGTAGCTCAGCTTCTGTGGAATTTTGGCACTGAGTTTAGTGAATTTGAAATTAACAAGACACAACAATTTGATGTCATTTGTGTATCATGTGAGCACCTCTTCTGTAAAGAGCAATGTGTCAAGATAGACCTGCAGAACATTTCATGTTGGAATGTTATGTGGGGGCATCTCTATGCATATCTTCTGTTAAAGACAGATTTTGCTGAACTTGGAACTGTGTCACTGTGTACTTACTGTTGTAATAAGATTAAGAGTGACACTTTACCTCCTTGATCTGTGCTTAATAAAATGGAAGTTGAAGCAACTCCTCCTGAGATAGCAGCCTTGAACTTATTTGAATGGATTCTAATTCAGACCATGAAGCCATTTCAAACAATTATCAGGCTTAATACAAGGATGCGAGACCAACCAAAGAAAGAACTTGTGCATTCTCTGAAGGGCTCTACTGTATATTTGCCTTTGCCTTTGCAAGAAAATGTTAACACTGTTTCTCAGGATAACAGTGTAGTAATCTTGGTGAATGGTATCCCAAGTAATGCAAAAACAATATGGCAGGAGATAGTCAATGGTGAGAAGGTGAAGAATGCTTTGTGACATCTGTGGGAGCATAATGTTTTTTATGCTGACATTGACATTGATACATTTGCTGGTCTTTCTACAGGAACCACTGTAGAAGACTCTGACAAAGCACTATTGAAGAAGGTTGACATCGCTTCTGCACACAATGTCTATCAGCAAGTCACCATACACCCATAGCATGGGAAGGATCCAGTGATGGCTAACATTTAATTGTATCAAATGAAGCAAGTGGAGGGAAATCCTGTAAGTATATGGGAGGCTACACTGGGCTTGTTGTTTTCCTGATCTGTTTTCACTTGGCTCAGGTGGTCGATTAGATGAGCGAGACGTTTGTGTGCCAAGAGCTGAGTATAGGACCTCAAGCATTCTACATAAGGATGGCAAGTTTCATAGAAACATTGCATACCTGTTCCACCTTCTTTGGGAAATTGAACTTAGTGTCCTATCTGCTAGTATTGCTTGTACGTTGAGACTTGGTACAGAGTTCAGTTATATGACAGCTGCTCAGTTACTTCACAAGTTGCAGGACAAAGATGAAACAATCAATACAAGTCAGTCTTTCTTCTATTTTTCCCAGCATGTGTGGTACTAAAGGATATTGGTACAGATGCCACTCTGAGGTGATGTGCATGCTGAAAGAGTTTGGACCAGCAACATGGTTTGTGACACTGAGTTGTACTGAATACTATTGAGATGATCTGCTTGATCTTCTCAGATGGGCAAACTCTGATGTTGAGAACATACAAAGTATGACTCTCAATGAAATATGCTCACTCGGTCCAGTAACTGTTTTGTGTTGCTTCCACCACCGGTTCCAGGGTCTTTTGAAGTTCATACTGTCTAAGATGAATTCTCCTCTTGGGATTGTTGAGCACTACTTCTGGAGGGTTGAGTACCAAGCTCAGGGAGCTCCACACATACACATGTTGCTGTGGATGAAAGATACCACATGTATTGGTGACAGTGAGACAAGTGAAATCCTAAACTTTATGTTGAAATAGGTCACATGTCAGATTCCAGACAAGTATGACAGTGCAACACTTTGAGAGATGGTTCAAAAATTCCAATGACACCTGTGCAGTGAGTATTGTCATGGGAAAGAGAAGAACAAGAGACAGTGGTACACTTGGTGTTGTTTTGGTTTCCCAAGACAAGCTTGCCTGGATGCTTGTTTGAATGATGTCTATTTTGCCATGCGACAACTCTTGAAGGCAAAATCAACAAAGCAAGTGTATGAACTACCTCACAGGGAATCAGAAGTCAATATCAATGACTATAGCCCTTTTCTTCTGCTGGTGTGGCAGGCAAACGCTGATGTTCAGTTTGTCACTGATAATTCAATGGCTTTGGTGATGAATGTCACATCCTACATCACTAAGCATGAGCAGACAAGCCTGCAAGAAATGTGGGAAGAGTTGTCTAACTGTGATAGGTCAATGTCTTCTAGACTACGGTCACTGGGGCTTAGGTTCTGTTACACTGTAAAGTGTGGCACCTATGCAGCAAGTGACCACCTTACAGGTGTATGTCTAGATGAGAAGTCAGAATCAATCTGTTATTTGAATGTGAACTACAAGCAGAACAGGCACTGTGTGCTTAAAAGCCATGAAGAGATTGAGAATTTGGCTGCTACAAGACCAGTATCCACAAATATTCTGAAAAGCAACTTAATTGACAACTACTATCCACAGCGCCATGGTGCTATGGAGAATCTGTGTCTCTTTGAAGTTACTCAATGGTATGATTATAAGTGGGGTGTTTCTTCCAGCAGAAAAGAGCATATATAAAGTCACTAGGTTTGATGGCTCACTTGTGAAAAGCAAAACCATGACTAATTAACCACTGAAAACTCAGCTTGAATACAACAGAAAGCAAAAAGCATTACTATTTTGCTCTGTTATTTCTGTTCAAGCCTTGGAGATCAACATCTGAACTGAAAGGATTATTTGACACATATGAACAAGAGTTCATGGTAAGTTATGATACCTTTAAGAGTCATGTCTCTGACACTTACATTAAGAGACTTGAAATGAAACAAAATCAGCTGGAGAAAGCAAAGCAGATTTTGGATGATGATACCCCTGTAACATCACAAGATATGGTTGATGTTCAGGGAGAGAGGACTCTTGGTGCCTCTCTTCCTCCTAATGACCCAGCTGTGCTGATGTCAGAGGTAGAGGGTGCAATGCAACAAAGCATGTAGTTCTCAGAGTCAGCTACAAACATTGTTGATGACTTGAATTAGCATCAGAAAGTTGTGTATCACTCTGTGATACGTGGTGTGCAACATGCTATTCAGCACAGTACCAGAGACTGTCTTTGTGAGGAGCACACACCAGTGAGGATGTTTGTCAGTGGTGCTGCTGGAACTGGAAAAAGTTTCTTAATTGAGGCTATAAGCAAAGGTGTGTGTGACCTTACTAATTCTGCAACTTCTGTTATTGTCACTTCTCCTACAGACTTGGCAGCTTATAACACAGGTGGTGTCACTCTTCATAGGTTGTTCATGTTGCCAGTTGAGCATGGCAAAAGTTGTGATTACAGAAAATTGTAATTTGAGGTTGCCTCTGAACTGAGGTCAGTGTTTGACAAGATGCAATTGCTGATAATAGATGAGATCAGCACAGTTTCAAATGTTCTTCTTACATATGTTCACCTATATCTACAGGAGATACTTGGTACTGATGATGACATACCATTTGGTGGCAAGAATATTCTTGTTCTTGGGGATCTACTGCAGCTGGCTCTTGTGAATGTCAAGGATGTTTCTGTACTCTTTCTGTTGAAGAGGTTAAGAAAACCATTGGAAGCATAAATGGTGTCAATCTGTGGTAGTTCTTCTCATATGTTGAACTGATACAGAATATGAGACAGCAAGGTGACATGTCTTACAAAGCATTGCTTGATGAGGCTTGCATTGGTATTTTGTCAGCCATTCACAATGAAATGCTAAGACAGCGCATAGTCGCTAGAAATAATGGTCCTATTCAGGATGCTTGTGATATCTTTGCACATATGCAGAAATCCAGAATGTCATGTTGTATGTCTATTCTCAAGACTTAAGTAGTATGCAGAGTTCAATGAAATCATGATGCTGAGAGAACAGGAACCTATTGTGACTCTCACATCCATTGATACCATAGATGGTTTAAGTCTAACAGAAATGATGTTATTGAAAATGGTTGAGCATCTCAGAGAGTTCACAAGTGATGTGCCATGTACTGCTGGCTTGGAAGCTGTGCTACCACTGTAAAGGAATGAATGCTTCATGCTTCACAGAAACATTGACGTTGACCGAGGTCTTATGAATGGAGCCATGGGGTACATCCATGAGTTCAGTATAATGTGCAGAAGACAACTGTGGAGTTTGTGGTTACTAAGTTTGACAACTGTGAAACTCTCTACCAATAGACTGAGTGACAGTCAAGTTTGAGCTTGTTAAAGACATATATGTGACAAGAAAACAATTTCCATTGAGAGCTGCTTATGCAGTGTCCATACACAAGTCACAAGGGTTCAGCCTTGATAGTGCCATAGTAGATATAGGCACTGGTATATTAAAGGATGACATGTCTTATGTTGCTTTGTCTCATGTGAGGTGGTTGTCTGGACTACACATAGTAAATCTTGCAGAAGCTAAGATATGTGTTGATACTAAATGCATTGCTGAGTACAATAGATCATGCATATTGTACCAGCCAAATGCTCCTTTGTTACCAGTTCCCAGATATGCATCAGGAATAGATGTCCCAATGGATGAAGGGTGCAAATTAAAGAGGAAACGCGAAGACTCTACAGTCATCACCTCACCATTCTATTGGTAAGCAGTCTCTCCATCAATAAATCACATCTCCACCTGTGAAGAGATGCATTGCAGTTCACACACTGCCAATATTTGAAAACAGCACAGGAGTAAATACATGTGCCAATGCTACAATGCAGGTACTTCCCATATCCCTGAGTTTGCTCATGTCTTGAACTCAAGTCACTCTACACCTCTCTCTGAAGAATTGAAGACAGTCATAAGAGGTAGTCAAGAGGAGTTGCCCAGTTTACAAAGCTTGACTCCTCTATGACTAACTCTTGCAAACTATGCAGGACAATAAATGTTTGCTGACAATGCACAACAAGATGCCACAGAGTTCATGATGGGAATGATAAACAGTTTAGCAGAAGATGGTATTGATCTGCGCCAACACTTTCAAGTTGGCTATGTGTTCAAGTACATGTTTGTCATGTGTGATTCAAAGAATCTCAAGCAACTCAAGACATGCTGTGGTTGTCTGTCTATGTCCCTGAACAGAGATCCGCGAAGTTTGGTAAGTTGTTTGCAATTGCAGAAACTGGTTGGCTATGCCGAAGATGTGGTCATTCTTGTGTTTGCGCTCTGAAAGTTATGTCTTCCAGTTCATACAATATGATTATATTTCAACATTTTAACTCTCAAGGCATGAAAATCACAACACCAATTTATGAGTTCATCACTGGAAGAACTATGTTCTCAGGAAGTCAATCTGACTCACATGCAATTATCTTATCAGGGCCTATCCATTCACTCTGGCAACTATGTCACTTGGCAAGAGTTCAGAAAGGGATGGGTGGAGTGCAATGATACATTATGCACTATGAGAGAAAGATTACTAAAGAATCTGAAAGATGCATACATCATCATTCTGTGTTGCACCAATGTTGCTCAATATGTTGAGGAGTGATGCTATCTGATCACAGCAGCTTACTTAAGCAGTATGTTTGCAACAATACCATTCCACCTGCATATTGTGGCTATATGTCTTTTTTCCACTAGTTTACATATTTATTTTGATTTTATAAGAAGTAACACCTTTCATTTGAAACTTCCACTGTGCAATACCAGTGATGTTGAGCTACGTGTTTTAGAGCTTGTGTACTATTAATACAGTTCATGTGAATTACTCTGATTTACCTGCTATTGTGAAGAGAACCACAACAGTACACTCATGTAACAGACTGTAGTAGGCAATGACTTGTTTATCTCATTCTGATACGCTGGATGCAAAACAATATTATTTCCATCATTTATTGCAATACAATTTCTAGAAACATCTGTATTGTAATATTAAGCATTGCAACTTTTATGTACTTACCACAATGACTGCTGTGTTACTGCTCAAGTAGACTTGAGGATATTGAGCTGTAATCATTAGGCAGTCAGTAAATCATATATTTTTGCAGGTATCTCAGTTAATCTTGTATGTTTTGTACATGTCACTGTGTATTCATTTGTTTCACAGTGCCATTTACATGGTCATGACAAAATCAGTAATATTGTAACATGCTTATCAGAGTTTTAAGCACTGTTCTCTACATATTGTGGGAAGGACTATACTTATTTTTGCAATACACATCAGGTTAAGTTGTGACTCCTTTTCCTATTGTTGTCTACATTCTTGACCTTGACTATGATACTTACTGAATTGATGTCCACCAAATCCAAGCAGATTCAAGGGCACTGGATATTATACACATGTCAGTCAGTGAGTTATGTCTTGGCAGATTTAGTTATTTGACTCACATTCACAGCATGACTTTCTACATGATAGTGTCATCTGTTAGAACTGTGCTGCATTTGTTGAAGTGTATCTGACAGGATTATCTGTCACTGTTCTTGGAGTATGCTGCCAACACTGGATATGACAAAAATCTACCAATACAATGTGACTCAGATTTGTAGATATGTATACAGTGCTGAACTGCAGATTGATCCTATGCTTCTTACATAGATTCTTAGCTATTGTTGTTTGTTGACAAAGGAAAATTGCATGCATTGGTAGAGTAACTGTTCCAAAACTGTTGTATTCATGCATTTAATGTTATTGCATTGCATTAAGTGATACTGTTGATGTTGTTCATAACTGAACATAGAGATGTATACATGTGTTTATCTCCCTATTTTCAGTGTATGTATGCATTTCTGTATATCTGTGCAGATGTGTGCAACTCATTATTCAACAGATAATGTCAGTAATGATTGTGTACTTCTGTTCCACAAGGAAAACTATTGATATACTCCTACTTTTATAGGATCGTCCATATTTTGGAGGTCGGATGAGGAATTTTTCCCAGTTCCACAAATGATAAACATTTTAAAAAATGTGTTGATTTGGAGATGAACCAACCTGTTCATTATGAGTGAGAAAATGGCTGTGATATATATGATCTTCATCACATCATGATATCATCAATAATTTTTCAAATTATTTAGCTAACTTACTGATCCAGTAACAGAACAACCAATGGCTATATATGTGCCTGCCTTTGTATGATCTAACATTAACTTGCTCTCTCTCTCTCTCTCTCTCTCTCTCTATAAATATATATATATATATATAATGCTAATGTTATGGATGTCTCTCCCCATTTCAAGACCAGAAGAACACATAGCTGTGTACCATACAATCCTTCTGCCACAGACATACTGTGCTACTTACTTCTCTTCGTTTTTCTGTTTTTGACTTCTTGATATTGGTTGGTCCACTTTCAAATAAATAACCACTAGCAAACTAAAAAGAGTCTTAAAAGATATCAACAGATTACTTAAAAAGTACAATGATGTTCAAATAGAATATGTAACAATTTCTTCTAAATTATTAATACAAAATTAATACAGTAAGACAAATTAAACTTCATAATGTTTCTATTGATGTGAAAGTAAACGTTTCTAATCATAAGTACAATATTGCTACTTACTTTAACACTGTTGGCATCATCTACACATGTGGCTTTTCTATAAAGCAATATATTTATGTGCTCATGCAAACCACTAAATGTTTCTTACTGTCTCATGTACATATGCAGTAAAGAAATAAATATAATAAAATTGTTTAGTTAAATACATTCAGTTTTTGTTCTAATGACTTGTCTTAAATATGTGTCAAGTAGTGATTTCCACACATACAATAATTTATTGTTAGTCTTTATTATCTAAATGTGTAACTGTGTAGTCTATTTCATTCATGTGATAGTATCAGTGGACACATTATTCATACTACTTAGCAATAGATGTAAGTAAAATTAGAAGTTGTTCAATACACTTTCTGTTACATAAACTTCCATATGTTATTCCTTACTCATTCTATATAAAACCTAAATTGAATACGTAATATGCAAAAAAATGTGACAGTATAGATTTAGTTTGTGAAATATAAAAATCATAAACACCAAAAATTATTAAGAATATATACTGAAGAACTGTTTTTGCCTATCCCAGGAGCAGCCAAACAATTTGGCCTAAAGATATTTAACTAGTTATATAATAAAAATAATGTAAAACCTTATCCTATATCTCTTGAGTATTATTTAAATACAATTGGTGTGACACAGATACAGTATATTATTGATCTCCATGGCTTTTATTGGGCTATGACTGTGCACTAAGAACCCACTGTCTGCCGAGGTGGTGGCACAGGCATTACCTGCCTCAGGCTGTGCAACCCTACAGTTTAATAACTACTCTGTATTTGGTATATGATGTATACCACTGAAGATAATACCATCACTTGCTGTAGCTCTGCATTCAGTATACACTGCCTGGTCTGAGGCAGGGGAGGCTTAGCTGGGGGGTCAGTTGGCTGAGGCTGTGCAACTCCTCAGTGTTCTAACTTGTGTGCAGGTGGCGTGAAGTAGGTATAGTGTTCATGTCCATGCCTTTAGTTGGGCTGTGCATTTGTACTCAAAATCCAATTCCTGGTCTGCAAGGGTTGGGGCACTGCCTGGCTGAGGCTGTGCAACTGCTTACTGTTCTAACTTCTGTATAGCTGATATGAGGGAGGTATATCATTCATGTCCATCTCTTTATTTGGGCTGTAGGTCAGCACTCAGCATGCAATTCCTGCTCTGTGGGTGAGAGTTGGAGTGGCGGCATTGCTGGCTCAGTCCATGCAACTGATAAGTGTAGTAACTAGTCTGCAGATGGTATCACATAGGTATACCATTGATGCAGTTTATAGACTGACTTGGGCTGTAGCTGTACACTCAGCATCCAGTGCCTCTTTTGGGCAGGTGAGATGGGGCTGAGGGCTATTGCTTTTCTCAGACCATGCAACTCTTCACTGTTCTAAGTTGTATACTACTCATAAGAGGTAACTTTACTGTTTATGTACATGACTTTTTTTGGGCTGTGGCTTGCACTCAGCATCCAATTCCTGGTATGGGGTTGTGGGGCATTGCTTGACTGATGCAGTGCAACTCATGACCATTGTTATTAGTATGCACTTAGTATCACACTACTATACCATTCATGTTAATGAATTTACTTGGGCTGTACTTAGCATCCAGTACCTCTTCAGGGCAAGGGGGGATTCTGTGGCTGAGGCTATGCAACTCTTCACTGTTCTAACTTGTATGCAGCTGGTATGAAGAAGGTATACCATTTATATTGACATCTTTATTTGGTTTGTGACTCTCTACTCAGCATCCAATTCCTGGTCTGACAGGTTGGGGGCATTCCTTGGCTGAGGCCATGCAACTCATGAATGTAGTGATGAGTATGCCCTTGCTATCACAGAGATATACCATTCATGTTAATGACCTTACTTGGGATGTAGCTGTATACTCAGCATCCAGTACCTCTGGGGTGGGGGGTGTGTGACTAAAAAGGCTGTGCAACTCCTCAGTGTTCTAAGTTGTGTACTGCTGGTATGAGGGAGGTATATCATTTATTGGTGCTTTTAAGTGTAAACAGTGTCAACACCTCATGGCTAGTGCCTTCTGTGATTGCTTCCTATAATTCCCTCCAGGCAGACTACCCTCAAGCATCCCTCCTCACTGCCTCAGCTCCTCCTCCTCCTCCTCTCCTACCCCCCATTACTGGATTGAGGATGAATCTGTCTCCCTTTTATCCCCTTCCTCCTCCCTTGCTGTTTCCCATCTACCACATACTCAACGCAATGCCCTGCCCATTTCTCCCCTCCTTCCTCTCTCTCTCTCCCATACCATCCCCTCACCACCACTCTTCTTTCTCTTTTCCCACTAACCCACTCCTAACAAAGCTTCACTAAGCTGCCTATGACTTGTACTATATAATTAACTCACAACACAATTCCTTGACAATACCTTTGGCTGCTATTATTGTAACCCTATTTGTCTTTTTTTTGTAAGTTCCATTGTAATGATCATTTTATATTTTGTACCTTATTGTCTTGATGTGGAACCTTTGTAAAAAGCCCTAGGCTCAAGGTGTCATCAAAATACAAATAAATAAAAAATAAATAAATAAATAACATTTTCATGTCTTTATTTTGCCTGTGTGTCTGCACTCAGCATCCAATTCCTGGTTGGGGTCATTGCTTGACTCACTCACCCAATTCATTAGTGTACTAATGACTATGCACTTGCTATCACAGAAGTATACCATTCATGTTAATGACCTTAGTTGGGCTGTAGCTCAGCACTCAGCATCCAAAACCTTTTTAGTGGGGGTGGGATGGGGAGGCATTGCATAGCTGAAGCCATGCAACTCCTCAGTGTTCTACCTTGTGTGCAGCAGGTATGAGGGAAGTATAACATTTATGACTATGTGTTTATTTGGGCTGTGACTTGGCACTAAGCATCCAATTCCTGCTCTGGGTAGGCAGTGAATATTGCCTGACTGAGGCCATGCAACTCATGAGTGTAGTAACTACTGAGCAGATGGCATTGCAGAACTATACCACTGATGTTCATAGACTTAGTTGAGCTGTAGCTCTGCACTCAGCATCAAGCACCTCTTCAGTGCAGGAGGAGGGCAGTGCCTGGCTGTGCCTATTCAAATCATCACTATTCTAATCTGTGTGCAGCTCATAAGACACAGGTATACCATTTATATCCATGGCTTTATTTGGGCTGTGGTTCTTCACTTAGTATCCAATTCCTGGTCTGATGGGGTAAAGGCATTGCCTGTGTGAAGTTGTGCAACTCATGTATATCACAACTAGAATACACTAGTATCACAAGGGTATACCGTTCATGTTAATGACCTTATTTGAGCTATAGCTCTGCATTCAGCATCCAGTACCTTTTTGGGGTGGAGGTGGGGATTCTGTGGATGAGGCTGTGCAGCTGCTCACTGTTCTAACTTGCGTGCAGCTGGTATGAAAAAGATATACCATTTATACCAATGTCTTTATTTGGGCTGTGACTCTCTACTCAGCATCCAATTGCTGTTCTGATGGGTTGGGGCATTCCCTGGCTGAGATCATGCAGCTCATGAATGTAGTGATGAGTATGCACTTGTTATCACAGAGATATAGCATTGATGTTAATGACCTTACTTGGGCTGTAGCTCTGTACTCAGCATCCAGTACCTCTTGGGAGGGGCATTGTGTGGCTGAGGCTGTGCAACTCCTCAGTCTTCTAAGTTGTATGCAGCTGGTATGAGGTAGGTATACCATTTATTTCCATGTCTTTATTTCACCTGTGGGTCTGCACTCAGCATCCAATTCCTGGTCTGGGGATGGGGGCATTGCCTGGCTCACTCCATGCAACTCATGAGTGTACAAATGACTATGCACTTGCTATCACAGAAGTATATCATTCATGTTTAAAAAGCTTAAAAGGACAGCATTCAGAAATATAAGGAAACACAGAAGAAGCAGGACAGAGAACTTTATCAGTTAAAGCAGAAAGAGGCTGGGAAGGTAGTCAGAATAGCAAAGCCCAAACTGAGGAAAGGATAGCCAATTCTGTTAAGAAGGGGATAAGACCTTTATAGGTACATTAGGGAGCGAGAAAAGACCAAAGGAGGGATACTGAAGCTTAATAAAGGGAGAGAATGTGGGTAGAGGGTGACAGTGAAAAGCAGGATACTGAATGAATATTTCTGCTCAGTATTCACAAAGGAAGAGGAGGGGGAGTTACCTAAACCAAACAAGAGAAACACTCTGAAGACTGGGATCAATGCCAGTCCATTTACAGAAGAAAGGATTCTGAAAGAACTAATAAAATTGAAGGTGGACAAAGCAATGGGGCCTGATGGGATTCATCCAAGAATTTTAAAAGAACTAAGAGGTAGAACTAGTGACACCATGACTATTCTCTTTAACAAATCATGGAAGGATGGGGTGGTACCCGAGGACTGGAGGAGGGCAGATGTGATTCCTCTTCACAAAAGTGGGAGCAGGACAGAGGCAGGAAACTACAGACCAGTTAGTTTGACCTCAGTGGTAGGGCAAATGATGGAATCACTTCTGAGGGAAAGAATTGTTGAGTACCTAGAGGCCAGTGGGGCACAGGACCCAAGGCAGCATGGATTCACAATGGGAAGGTCATGTCAGATGAATCTAATAGATTTCTTTGACTGGGTGACCAAAGTAGTAGACCAGGGAGGGGCTGTGGACATGGCCTACCTAGATTTTAGCAAGGCATTTGATACAGTCCCACACAAAAGATTAATACACAAGATAGCCAGCATTGGAGTGGGTCCTAAGGTGGTAGCCAGGATAAAAAATTGGCTAGACAACAGGATGCAAAGGGTAGTAGTAAATGGAGTACACAGTGAAGAAAGGAGGGTTACTAGTGGGGTACCGCAGGGTTCAGTACTGGGACCGGTCCTTTTTAATGTCTTTATAAGTGACATTACAGAGGAACTGGAAGGAAAAGTATGTCTCTTTGCAGATGACACAAAGATCTGCAACAGGGTTGATACACAAGATGGAGTGGAAAGGATGGGAAGGGACTTGGCAAGGTTGGAGGAATGGTCAAATGTATGGCAGCTCAGATTCAATGCAAAGAAGTGCAAGGTAATGCACATGGGAAACAAAAACCCAGGGGAAGCGTACACAATGAGGGTGAGATACTGACAACAGTAAAAATAGAAAGAGACCTGGGGGTAATTATATCAGATGACCTAAAGGTGGGCAAGCATTGTGAGAAGGCAGTAAGGAAGGCTGGGGGGATACTGGGATGCATAGGAAGAGGCATCAATAGTAGAAAACAGGAAGTTGTTATCCCTCTGTACAGACAGTTGGTGAGACCCCATCTGGAGTACTGTGTGCAGTTCTGGAGACCCCATCTCTGCAAAGACATAGACAGCGTGGAGGCTGTCCAGAGGAGGGCAACCAAAATGGTGCAGGGTCTGCACCAGAAGACATATGAAGAAAGACTAAAGGAGCTTAATATGTATACCCTTGAGGAAAGAAGGGAGAGAGGGGACATGATAGAAACTTTCAAGTACCTCAAGGGAATTAACAAAGTCCAAGAGGGTAGCATCTTCCAGAAAAAGATATGTGCAAGAACAAGGGGGCACAATTTGAAGATAGAGGGGGGATGGCTCAGAGGAAATGTGAGGAAGTATTTTTTCACTGAGAGGGTTGTGGATGCATGGAACAGCCTCCCTGAGGAGGTCGTGGAGTCAAGAACAGTAGGGACTTCAAGAATGCATGGGACAGGCATAAGGCAGTCCTAGTGGGGCATAGGAGGAAGTAAGCTGTTGGTTAACTAGGATCTTCAGCTTATCTGTTAGGTAGGAAAATGGGCAGACTAGGTGGGCCAAGCGGTCCTTATCTGCCATCAAATTCTATGTTTCTATGTTTCTATGTTAATTACCTTAGTTGGGCTGTAGTTCAGCACTCAGCATTGACTACCTCTTTGGTGGGGGTGGGTGAGAGGAGGCATTGCATAGCTGAAGACGTGAGAAAGAATAGAAAACTAGAAAGTCATGCTCCCACCAACTTGCAAGTTTCTAGCTATGTTACACACCTAATGACTAAAAACTACATTGACAGCAGCAAGGCCAGCTACCGTACAAATGTCAAGCCACTACCACAATGGAAAACACTGTTTTCAGAATGTGAAATGTGCCATTCAATATCTCTGCAAAAGATATTTTCTCTGACACATAAACACAATAATTCACATCTACAGGACATGCTGTAATCACCCTCCAAATTTCAAATAAAAAGACCAATTTTTTCCAAGATATTTAAACTTAAAGATTGTGAAAATCGGCCTATATATTCCATTACAAAAAAATCTGCCCATCTTCTCCCTCCCTTGTGATCAAAGATGGTGATCAAAGAATCTCATGACCAAAGAATTTGCAGGCTCATGATCAAAGAATAAAAAATGATGAAACTTGAGTTTTAGGCAGAAGTACATAAAAACACCACCATGCCTTGATTGAGTAGAGCCCTGAGCAAAACAGAGGCTCATTTGTGTTTGTAGCCCACCCCTGGATGGAGAAATTACAATTTTTCAAAGGGCCATCTTGTCGTGACTTTGCAATCAAAGATGGTGGTCAAAGAATCTCACGATCAAAGAATTCTCAACCTGACGATCAAACAAATTGCAGGCTCATGGTCAGAGAATAACAAATGGTGAAACACAAGTTTTAGGCAGAAGTACATGCAATCATCACCATGCCTCAATAGAGTGAAGCCCCTGAGCAAAAGTCACCCTCATTTGTATTCCTAGGCCACCCGGCCTGTAAAATTTGAATTTTCAATGGGCCGTCTAGTCACATCCTCACAATCAAAGATTATGGTTGAAGAATCTGGCAGTCAAAGAATCTGCAGGCTCATGATCAAAGAAATTGTAGCCTTGTGGTCAAAGAATAAAAAATGATGAAATGCAAGTTTTAGGCAGAAGTACATGAAACCACCATTGTGGCTTGATAGAGCAAAGCCCTCCTGAGCAAAAGCCACCCTCATTTGTATTGATAACTAACCCCTGGACTGAGAAAAATGTATTTTTACATTGGACCATCTAGTCATGCCCTAGCAATCAAAGAATCTTGCGGTCAATGAATTTGCAGGCTCATGATCAAAGATCGTTAGCGAGTTGCAATCAAAGAATTTAAAATGTTGTAACTCTATTTTCTGACCATTTTAGAAAAACAAAACAAAGGTATGGGTCAATAGATTGAAGCTCCCTGATTAAAACCCATGCAGGTTTTACTTCAGGAGTGACCCCTGAGCTGAGATAGTTATTTTATTTCTGACAGAATTTGAAAACAAGATGCAGACATCTTAATAAAAGAATTCTTGGGGACAAAAATTCTTTGACCATGAGCTACAAATTCTTTGATCACCAGACAGGACAACATGGCCCAAACCCCATTCTTTGTTCACAAAACAACCATATACATGTTCCCATTAACTTATAATGGGAGCTTAAAAATGCCATAACTTTTAAATGCCTTAATATTTTTCACCAAATTAAAGGTGGCATGTTCAGCTACTGAAGCTCTTTCAGAGGAGCCATTTCACAGAGCAGCACACACACAATGGCCATGCAGGGTCACAGGCAAAATCCCAAAACTGCCTCCAAAACTGCTGAAACAAAATTTTGCAAATCAAGAGATCTACCATGTCCCACCACACATACCAAATTTTTGGCAAATCCGTTGAATGGGTCCAAAGTTATCAACGTGCAAAATTTTGAGTTTAACAAAGAAGTGGTTTACAACCCTAACAATAGGGTGTGACTGCTCCTCTATTATATTATAGTGGCACAGTAGTGCCACTATAGTTAGGCTGATCTACCCCATTTAAGGTAAAAGTGTGACATTTTGCAGCTTAATAACTTTGCCACTGTTAGACAGATTTGCCTGAAATTTCAATTGCACAGTCTGGAACCATTGATCTCTGGATCTGCCAGGTTTTGTAATGGTTGGATATATGGTTGTGGAGCTACAGAGCACCACAAAATGCACAAATTACACATTTTGCACATTCTTTGCTTGTGCCTACAGGTTGCCGCGGTCTGTGTGACTGGTCTGAAACCTTCAAGTAACACCCCAGAAATATGTTTTTACATTTTATAAAAAGTAGTGTCACAAACTAGTGTTACAAATCGACACTTTCGTGATTTTATTTGAAAAAGTGTTGTGATGTGTGACACTACTTTGTGACACTATATAAATAGTGAGGAAATCTTTGCCACTCTGCTGTAAAAAATGGTTTGGTCTTTTGAGCTGACATTTGGAGGGAAAAAGCCAAGATCTGTTTTGTGGTTTGGTAACAAACAATAAAGGGCTGCAAAGTTATGGCACTCTGAAGTCGATGAATTTTTCCCATGAGTACAACACTGCTAAGTTGGAAAATAGCCAAAAGTATATTATTTAGCACTACTACAGGCACAAAAGGCACAGATGGTGATGTTGGCACAGATAATTGAGACGGTGGGACAAAGATAAAGATGAGTGACACTAGCGGCAAACTGCAATTGAGTGACGGGCGTGCACGTGGTGGCAGGCATGGTGGCACAGGCAGTGAGGAGGCGCGGGCGCAGATGTGAGAGTGAGGCAAGATGGTGATGTGGTGGTGGCGAGGCAGGCACTGCAAGCAGCGAGCAGGGCACAGATGTTAGATGAAGTGGTGGCATGAGCCTTTCAACGGCTGCAGAGTGCGGGCAGTGATAGAGTGCAGGTGGTGGCACAGGTGCAGGCAGAGTGCGGAGTGGCGGTTGAGCGGAGGAGCAGTGATGCAGTTGGGATGGAGCCTGCCAAAAGTGGGGGCTGGGCCCAGCAGAGCCACAAATGTAAACTGTGACAAACACCCAAACAATGTGATGCATGCCAATTGGAAATGCAAATGGTTATGGTAACACCAACAACAACACCAGAAGGGGAACACTAACACAGACAGAAATACAGAACAAGCACATAAATGCAAATAGTAACATACGCGGTCATGGTAGCATGATTGGAGAATACAAATGCTTACGGTAACACCAACGATGACACCAAAGGAAACACAAACAGAAAGCGCTAACAGAAGCACATACGCAAATACAAGTGGTAATGCACATGGTGATGCAAAAAGAAATACAAACAAAAATAGCAATGGAAATGCAAATGATAACAGTAATGCAAATGCAAAATTACAAACACAAAGACAATACACATGGTGACATAGCGGAAATTCTAATGCAAGCAGTTAAGAAATGCAAAGCGGAAATACTAACATAACAGTAACAAAAATCACACACTTTTTTCTCAAAAGGTGCATTCAAACACAATGAATACAAAGAATATATGCAAAACAATGGGCCTCAGACCAGAAAATGAGCACTTGGAATGTTAAATTGCTTATATCTCAGGAACCGTACAACATAGAAAAAAATGTAAATTTCATATGCTTCATGACTTTCCTAGCTAGGTTTGCACTCCACACTTAGCCTCCTAAGGGGCTAAGCATTTTTCCAATGAAAAGTCCATATCTCACACTGTTTCCAAGATACAGGACTTGAAAGGTGCGACACTAAAAACTACATTTGTGACACTGTCAAACTTTTTATTAGCTTTTCCCATTGTCTATAATGGGACATTTGTTTTATGAATAACTTTTGAACTATTTAAAATTTTTCATGAAATCTTAGAAAAACACATCAGTTATCCTGGCTGCATGTTCCCTGAGTTTTCAGACCTGTTGCACAAACCATACGACCTGTAAGGTGCAAGCTAAGAATGCACAAGAAAGCGTAAATGCACTATGGAATGTCGCTTTATAACTCTCGCAACCATATATCCAATCACTAAAAACTTGGCAGCCAGTGACCTACAGTGCTGCTCTGTGCCTGCCAATTTCAGCCTAATCCATCATACAGTGGCACAGATTATTAAGATGCAAAATTTCACACTTTAACCTTAAATAGGGTACTCAACCCTAACTATGGTAGCACTAAACGCTCACTATAATATATATATATTCATGGAAGAAAAACTCCATTTAATGCATCAGTTAAGGGTTGTTCATGATGATAAAGTGAGGAAATTTGATATTAGGGTTGATACCCTGGCACCCCACCCACCCCATCCCCATCAACAGGCATCAGGGTGTGCGTTGGGGTCATTAGCCTAACTCTCACCCCATTTCATGTGCAAATAAGCTGAGATGGTGCAGTGTAGGAGAATGGGGTGAGAGTTAGAACTATTGACTTTAATGCACACCAATCCTGTTAGTGGAGACGAAGAATGGTGTGGGGAGTGTGGCTTAACGCAAATTTCCTCGCTTGCTCACTAGTGGAACAACAACTGATGCGATTAACAGAGTTTTTATAAAATTTCCTTCTTTTTGAGAATGATCACTATAAATAATGTGAATGGAATGTGATTTTTTGTCACATAGTAATGCTAACTGTAATGCAAACACAAGCGCAAATGGTAATGCACATGGTGGCACAAGCGTAAACTAATGCAAACAGTAAGAGAAACGCAAGTGCAAATGTTAATGAAGGCAGAAATGGTAACACAAACGGTAATGCAAATGTTAACGGCAACAAAACGCAAACGTTAATGAAAACAGTAATGCAAACGCTAATGCCAATGGAAACACAAACTGTAACAAAAATGCAAATGGTAACAAACACAAACAGAAATGCAAATGGTAAAGACAACGGCACCACAGACAGAAACAGTAATGCAATTGACAACAGAAATGCTACCGAAAATGCAAACGGTAAGGCCAACAGAAACGCAAATGGTGACAAACATGCAAACAGTAATGGTAATGCAATTGGAAATGCAAACAGTTATGGTAACAGCAACGATGATGCCAAAGAGAACAGTAATGCATACATAAACACAAACAGAAGTACATACACAAATACAAATGGTAATGCGCATGGTCACGGTACCACAATTGGAAACACAAATACTTATGTTAACACCAATGATGACACCAAAGGAAACACAAACGCAAACAAAAATGCAAACAGAAGCGCGTAAGCAAACGCAAATGGTAATGCACATGGTGACACAAAACTAAACTGAAACAAAAACAGTAATATTAACGCAAGTGGTAACAGTAACACAAACCAAATGCAAATGAAAATGCAAAGGGCAATGCACATAGTGATGTAGATGGGAATGCTAACGCAAGCGGTTATGGAAAAGCAAGTGGGAATTCTAACTGTGACAGTAACGAAAGCGCACACCCTTTCTTTCACCAACAGCTGCATAGAGAAACACAGTGAATACAATGAATGAATGCATAATAATGGGCCTTGGAGCAAAAAATGAGCACTTGGAATACTAAATTGCTTATTTCTCAGGAACCATTTCATATAATTTATGACTTTCCGGCTAGTTTTACTTAGCCCCTTTTGGGGCAAAGCATTTTCTGACAAAAGTCCGTATCTCGAAGTGTTATTTTTGAAATAGACGTTATTTCATAATTTGTAATATCATGTGCTCACACAGTCACCAGAATTGTTGTGCATCTCCAAAATGCAACAGTCTTGTGTCCAGAAAATTCCCCAGTGCTGATAAAGTGAAATGGGAGTGATACACCAAATACAAAATGTTCCTGAATTAATGGTGCACTCAGTCATGAGCAAAGTGCTCACACACAGTCCCCAAAAGTTCTCAAAAATGCAAAATGCAACAGTCTTGTGTCCAGAAAATTCCCCAGTGCTGACGAAGTGAAATGGGAGCATTACAAGAAATGCTGCTGCTGTTCCAATTACAGGCTGCTGTGTATTGACCTTACTGTAATGTTGATGTGAATGTGATGACGCCCAGTGTCTTGCCATACCATATGAAGGAGTGATAACATGAATGACCATTCAGTGTACTGGGTTTGTCACAAATTATGACACTGAGAGAACTGTTGGTTGCCCAAAGTGTGTTGCAATCACCTCAACATGAATGGTGCCTTTTGAGTGTACACCAATAGTAGCCTTGGTGAGTTGATATATACATATATGTATTTTCTTGACATAAACATAAATATACATGTACTCATTGTATTGTTTTCTATCACAAGTCACATACTGTTGGTGTGTGCATTCCAGTGCTTGAGAAATTGTGGTGTTGGAATTTTAAATAGAATACTCTCAAGCCAATGAAAGTAAGTATTTTTTGAGGGGAGGGGGGATTATCATATTTGCAAGTATAGGTCTCATTAATGGTTTATTGTCTGGTTAATTCTTCACAGATTTTATCTGCATCCTTTTTCAGTGGCACACACAGACTTCCTAAGAAGGACACAGGCTTCAAAATGAATTAAATAAAATTTTTTATTAAAGCCAACACAGTAGAAACAACACCACTCATGCCTAACATGTTTCAAACATAGTGTCCTTTATCAAAGGCTAAAATTAATGGAACATCACACCATTTAAAAACACATATTGACTAGGTCATGTGAAAACATCTACCCAATCCCATCACTCCTTATTTAATTAATGTAGGTGTTATCCAGTTCTCAATTCCTCATACTCACTTCTGGAGTGATAGGAATACCTTAACAAGGTTAAAAACCACAATCAGTGTTCAACCATATATGAGTAACATGCAGCATTTATAATTAAAAAACAAACAGCTGTCATGCGTAGAAAACACATCACTCAGTGTTTAATATTATAGTGCCTTGGCACTCTTCCCTAAAACAACAAAATGAATAATAATAATAATAATAAATATATCTTGCTTATATATACACCTGGGAGGGAAGAGAGAATTATAAGGGGAAGGGAAAAAGGGGGTTAATAAAACAACTTATATATATCCTTCTGTACAGAAGAGAATACCTCTACATGGCCCTATCTCATTTTGTTATGGCTAAGAATAAATCTTAATGAGCCTACATATTTCATTATCTCACATAATTACCAAATGGCTCTAAGCTACCAAATTATACATAAATTCCATTTTGGTAGTTTTAGAGCACCACAACCCAGTGTAAACTTCTTTGTTTTGCATTAACACAGATAGCAAGCTGTGAAACCACAATAACACCAAATTGTCAGATCACAATTAAATTTAGTACCAGGCTGTAAGGAATACACTGTGTCAGTGTCCCTACATCTTAACCCAAGTTACATTTTAAAACCACATCTTGTCAAGTCACACGACCTGGGTCAAACTTTTTCAACACTGGCATAGCTGTAGCTTCTGCAATTGCATTACAGTGTATGATGATGTGCTGGACAAATATTATGTGATGTATATATGTCTCCTTGTGAATCATCAGTCAGATTTGCACTCTTATGAAAAAGGAACGGATGAAATAAAATTGATATACTCACTAGTATGGAAATGGTTATCCTATAGGTTGCTGTAGATAGTAATGCTGTACCATACAGGCTTTCAGTGGAAGTCATTTGTTAACCTGTAAAAACAAAATAAGTTGACTGTATGTGTTTGACCACTGCAGCTCAGAAAAGCAACAAGAAACAAAACACAGCTAAAGGAAATTGAATAGCATGAAAAATATTAGTACAGTACACATACTCACTTTAAGGTATTGATAGTAAGAAGCCTTGTGCCTCTGGCTGATGGACGTGGTCTCCTGCCCAACTCCCTCTGCCTTGGCATGCATGGGCATGACATATAATGGAAAGCATCATCCGAATGGTGGTGGTAGGTGGTGGTCATAGGCATACAATGACATTCCCTCTCACATCTTCCAGCATCTGGTGATGGCAGTGGCTAACAACAGTTTTATGGTGGTGGATGGTCCAGGGGCACACAAAGTCATTCCCTCTGGTGGCAGTGGCTAACAGCAGTTTTATGGTGGTGGACAGTCCAGGGGCACACAAAGTCATTCCCCCTGGTGGCAGTGGCTAGCAGTGGTTTTATGGTGGTGGTCCAAGGGGGCACACAAAGTTATTCCACCTGGTGGCTATGGCTAACAATGGTTTTATGGTCATGATCCAAGGGGCACACAATTATATTCCCTATGCTGGCACTGGCCAACAGTGGTTTTATGGTGGTGGTCCAGGGGCCAGGATATATTGTGCTCTGTGTTACAAATGTTGCATGACATATGAAATCTGAGCCATTCTGAGTGGGACAATGATTTAACTTTATGAAAAAGAAAACATGTATCATACAAAAATGTGATAGCCTTTTAACCACTTAACCTAAAACCTGCCAACATTAACCTCATCATCATCCTCATAAAGAAAGCTGCTGTCACAGTCATCCATGTCTGAATTCTGCCCACTGGGAAATTCTTTCTCCATTGTATCATCATCTACATCAGTGGTAGGCTGTTTCATGCTGCCAGTGCCACCAGGATGGTTCATTTCTACAACATCAGCAAAACATGACTATGCCAGGGTACGAATACTGAGGTTGCAGTCTGAGCTGATATATGCCTATCATTCATTTCTATTAATGTCAGCAAACTGACAATTGCAGGATAGAGATTTGTACAATGATCCTGAACTATTGCATCTGCTGAGCTGAATATCCTCTCGACACTTACACTGTAGGGTGGGCATGTCAGGTACTTCAGTGCCACTGCGTTCAGCTCTGGCCATTCACTGACCTTTCTACTGCAGTATAAAAGAGGATCATCAGTTATTGACAGTTGCCTGTTTTCAGACAAATATGACTCAACCATTTGCTGTGCTGCGCTAAGTCCAGTCACTGATGCATCATCCTGTTCTCTGGAATCACTTATGTCACAAATGCCCACTTGGGATAAAGCCTCCCAATGTGGGTTAATGCCGACTGGTTTTGATGACGGACCACCAGGAACTGCAGTCCCCTTCCCCTTACAGGATATGCTTGATACTACTCCAGGTTGACCTTCAGCCTAATTATGCTGCAGAGGTTTGCTGACCTTGGCACATGACATCTGTGCCCCATGAACCAAGCGCACCAGTTGCCCACTGACATTTTTTACCTGTTCAGGCCCACTCGCCGGTAGTGAGGCAATTCCACATTTGTATTGTGGGTCCAGAATTGTTGCTGTTGTGAAGTTGTCACTATGCTGAATGCTCAAGATGTGACTATTCTGGTTGAATACTGCCAGCATGTGTTTCAGCAACACACTGCTAGCACAGTCTCTGGCAACATCAAGGCTATGCTGTACATTCAGCAATGTCTGTCTCAGCACCAGCAGCAGTGGAATTGATTGGCTAATGGAGGCAGATTCACCACTTGCTGCCTGTGTGACATGTTCAAAAGGCCTCAAAATTGTTATTACAGAGTTCATGAGGCACCACTGTTCAGTCATCATAGACATGGAGGCCCCGGCAGTGTCATGGCTAGTGTGCATGACAAGATATTCTGAGATGGCTTTGTATTGTCCATAGAGCCTCTCTGCCAAGTATAAAGTGGAGTTCCACCGGGTGACAATTTCCAACTTCAAGCGGTTCTGTGGGAGGCTGTTTTGGATCTGCAGCTGCCTAAATTGGTCACGGGTCTTTGCAGAGCTTGAAAAGTGAGAACAGATAGGGTGTGCAGCTGTCAGCATTTCCTTTATACCAGGGTGCTGCAGAAACTCCTGCATCACAAGATTTAAACAGTGGGCCATGCATGGAACCTGAACAAAGCCACCATTCATGATGCACTAACCACATTTGACCCATTGTCACTTTTTGAAACCCAGCTTCAGGGACAGGGGTTCAGAAAACTTATCAGTATAAGTCAGTACCAAGTCCAGCATGTTTTCACCAGTGTGTGAACAGGTCATTGTGAATAGCAAGCATTCTTCCCTTAGTTCTTTAGAATTCTGGGGTGAATCCCATCAGGCCCCATTGCTTTATTCACCTTCAGTTTTAAGAGTTCTTTCAGAACCCTTTCTTCTGTGAAAGGACTAATATCAACCCCCCCATCCAGAGTGCTTCTTTTGACTGGATTTGGTATCTCCCCCTGTTTTTCCATTGTTAATACTGAGCAGAAGTATTCATTCAGTACCCCTGCTTTTTCACTGTCACTCTCTGCCCAACCACCTTCCTCTTTATTCAACCTCAGTATCCCTGCCTTAGTCTTTCTTTGCTTCCTAATGTACCTATAAAAGATTGTATCCTCTTCTTAACCAAGTTGGCTATCTTTTCCTCAGTTTGGGCCTTTGCTATTCTGACTGTCTTCCCCACTTCCTTCTGCTTTCACTAGTACAGTTCTCTGTCCTGATCTTTCTGTATTTCCTTATGCTTCCTGAATGCTATCTTTTCTCCCTTATCTTCCCCACCATTTCTTTTGAGAACCATAGTTGCTTTTCTTTTGTTTTGATTTGTTTACTTGCTTCACACAAGGCTTGTTGCCTCTGTGATGTTGGTTTTTCTTACACTCCTGCATGGGGTACTGGTGGCTGCCATGCAGGTTCACAGCTACCACCTCCTCCTTGCAGCAGCATGGACCTGAGGGGTGCCCGCCATCCACTGAGCAGTGGTTCCTGATCCAGGTAGGCCTCGAACAGAAGACCGGTTTGACCTTTGTAAAAGTTTGGCCTCCTCCTCCTCCAACCATTGTGTTCCTCCTCTCCAACAACATGCTCTGTCATCATGTAGCTTGTAAGAATGGCAGTTATTACCTGTGACTGTACAGTCCCATGCATGTCCCTGAATCCCCATTCCACACTCCCAAACAGCATGCAACTCACCAATAAACTGCAGTAACCGATTATGGCCACTGCAGCACATTGTCACACCTTTATAGCATAATCCATGCAAATGAGGTGAGGAGCAACTTTAATTAGATGCAAATTGCAGTGCTGTGTCATTGAAGGTCTGATTAGATGATTTGCATAAGACGGATGAATATCGTGCTGTTGCGCTTTGCACAATTGTGTTAAACGTGCTGAGCCAATGGCGCAGCTCTGTGGCATGCGTAGTACACCTCACTGCGCATGCCCGGGTTGTTAACACAGGTGTCTACCATGCTGATGACATGCTGTGCACAATAGGCAATGCAGGGCATGGCCACCATTGTGCCAGTGGCGCCATAGCGATGGTCACTACATGGCGCTGTGGCACTGGGCCTTCATAGACGCAATGGCCCAACTGCCCGGTAGTCTGCTATGGCGCTAACACACAGGCAGCCAATTGCACTACATGCATTGCCATCTGATGGCACTGTGCGTGACCTTGCACCAGAGACCCCTGACCCTGTGCCTGACCTTTGCTCCCTTGGTGCCATGCGTCAGGCATAGGGGCACCTCTATCATGCTGTTCAGTAACAGCGCTATAGGGAATGGCAGCGCTGTACGGCACAGCATCTGCACATGGAGAGCCTCACTGCAGAGTGCCATATTGCCTACTATAGATGTTGGAATGGCACGTAGACAAGCTGCTCAATGGATGGCTATTGAGCTGGCCAATTTGGTGGCCATAGTTGAGCCACACCATGGGCCTCTCTTTGGGGAGGCCTCCCTGGACAGGGCAAGGATCCAGGTGTGGCAGGAGGTGGCCACTGCCCTGGATGAGGCAACAGGATGGGGGCATTTGGATGAGCAGTGCAGGCACTGCTATGGTGACCTGTGCAGGAGGGAGACGGAGCTACTGGCCTGACTGCAGGCACATACCAGGAGGGGCACAGTGCCACGTCCAGGTAGGGGTTCCATCAACACAATTTTATTGTCCATATGAGTCACAGTGTTGTATGTGTCCAGCACATAGGGGAGGGACATAGAAACATAGATTTGACGACAGATAAGGACCGCTAGGCCCATCTAGTCTGCCCATTTCCCTACCTACAGGATGGGCCGCAGATCCTAGTTAACCAACAGCCTTTATCTTCCTGCCCCCACACAAGGTGCCTTATGTCTGTCCATGCATTCTTGAAGTTCTCCCACAGTTTTAGACCCCAACTTCCACTCAGGAAGGCTGTTCCATGCATCCACTACCTCTCTGTGAAATAATACTTCCCACAGTGCCCCTGAACTGCCCCTCCTTCTATCTTTAAATTGTGTCCCCTTGTTCTTGCAAGTCTCTTTTCTGAAAGATGCTACCCTCTTGGACTTTTGTTGATTCCATTGAGGTACCTGAAAGTTTCTATCATGTCCCCCCCTCTCCTTCTTTCCTCAAGGGTATATATTAAAGCTCCTCTAGTCTCTCCTCATACGGCTTCTCTTGCAGACCCTCACCATTTTAGTTGCCCTCCTCTGGACTGCCTCTATCCTGTCTATGTCCTTCCGGAGATGGGGTCTCCAGAACTGGATACAGTATTCCAGATGGGGTCTCACCAACTGTCTGTACAGAGGATAACAACTTCCTGTTTTCTGCTGCTGATGCCTCTCCCTATACATCCCAGTATACCCCAGCCCTCCCTACTGCCTTCTCCATTGCTTGCTAACCTAAGGTCATCTGATATAATTACCCCAGGTCCCTTTCCTGTTTTGTTGTTATTCTACCTCCCACCCATTGTGTATTCTTCCCCTGGGTTCTTGTTTCCTAGGTGCATTATTTTGCACTTTTTGCATTGAATCTAGCTGCCATCGTCTGACCATTCCTCCAACCTTGCCAAGTCCTTTTCATCCTTTCCACGCCTCCTCGTGTATCAACCCTGTTGCAGATCTTTGTGTCATCTGCAAAAGGCATACTTTTCTTTCCAGTCCTCTGCAATGTCACTGATGAAGACATTAAAGGACTGGAACCAATACTGAACCCTGCGGTACCCCACTAGTAACCACCCTTTCTTCCGAGTGGACTCCATTTACAATTACCTTCTGTGTCCTGTTGTCCAGCCAGTGTTTTACCCAGGCTACCACCCTGGGACCCACTCCCAGGCTGGTTAATTTGACTATCAATCTTTTGTATGGGACTGTGTTAAATGCCTTGCTAAAGTCTAGGTAGGTCATGTCCTCAGCCCCTCCCTGGTCTACTACTTTGGTCACCCAGTCAAAGAAATCTATTAGATTCGTCTGACATGACCTTCCTGCTGTGAACCCATGCTGCCTTGGATCCTGTGCTCCACTGACCTCTAGGTACTCAACTATTCTTCCTTCAGAAGTGACTCCATCACTTTCCCTACCACAGAGGTCAGACTGACAGGTCTGTAGTTTCCTGCCTCTGTCTTGGTCCCACTTTTGTGAAGGGAATCACATCGCCTTCCTCCAGTCCTCGGGTACTACACCATCCTCCATGATTTATTAAAAGAGTAGCCAGTGGTTTCACTAGTTCCTTTCTTAATTCTTTTAGAATTCTGGGGTGAATTCCATCAGGACCCATTGCTTTGTCCACCTTCAGTTTTGGGAGTTTCTGCAGAACCCTTTCTTCTGTGAAAGGACTAGGATACACCCCCTATCAAAAGTGCTTCTGTTAATTGGATTAGGCACTCCCCTCCTCTTCTTGTGAATACTGAGCAGAAATATTCGTTCAGTATTCCTGCTTTTCACTGTCCCCTCTGCCCACCCACAGTTCATTCTATTCAGCCTCACTATCCCTCCCTTTGTCTTTCTCACTTCGCTGATGTACCTATAAAAGGTTTTATCCCCCTTCTTAACTGAGGTTGGCTATCTTTTCCTCAGTTTGGGCCTTTGCTATTCTGACTTCCCTCCCTGCTTCTTTCTGCCTTAATTGGTACAGCTCTCTGTCCTGCTCCTTCTGTGTTTCCTATTACTTCCTGAATGCTATCTTTTCTTCCGGACTTTCCACAGCCACCTCTCTTGAGAACCATAGTGGCTTTTTCTTTCATTTGATTTGTTTATTGCCTTCACACAAAGGCTTGTTGCGTCTGTGATGGCAGTTTGATAATTCCCCATTGTTGCTCACACCTCCTTCAAGCCTGTTTGCTAGTGCTTTCTGAGGCACTCTCCCATCTTGCCAAAGTCAGCCTCCTAAGTCCAGTACCCTCACTTTTGTATGGCTTGACTCTGTAGCTGAGTTTAACGTGAACCACACTGTTTGATGGTCACTTGTCCCCAGATGGCAACCTACTTCTAGATCTGAGATCCTCTCCTGCCCCATTTGAGAGTACGAGGTCTAAGTGCTCCCTCACAGTGGGTTCGAAACTAGCTGTCTAATGCCACCTGCCACCTGTAGAGCATCAAGAATAGCCCTGCTCTTGGATGTGGCTGCAGCAAATGTGCTCCAGTTAACATCTGGCATATTCAGGTCTCCCATCAACAGTATCTCCCCTTTCTCTGCCATTCTAAGAATTCCTTCCATCATATCCTTGTCCATTCCTTCCCCCTGACATAGAGGTCTGTACACAACCCCTGTGTGGATTGTGGTGCCCTTTCCAGTCTCCAAGGTGACCCACAGTGCCTCCTCTCCTCCCTGTTTACTCTTTTGTTCAGCTGCTTTTATCCTTCCTTTACATAGAGCTACTCACTCCCTCTTCGCCTGCCTGTCTCTCCTGTAGGTTATGTACCCTGGTATGTTAACATCCCAGTCATGGTTCTCTGTGTACCATGTTTAAGTGACTGCTATGATATCCAGGCATCCCTCTTCCATTAAGGCCACCAGCTCAGGGAGCTTGTTGCCCAGACTACGGGCATTGGTACTCATTACCCTCCATTTCCTGATGGCCTTACCCCCTTTTGCCCCATCCCTGTCCTTCTTGCCTTTGTCACTTTCTCCATTTACCCCTGCCCTTCTCCCTATCAACACCTCCA
Source organism: Neoceratodus forsteri (assembly GCA_016271365.2). Lineage (NCBI taxonomy): Eukaryota > Metazoa > Chordata > Ceratodontiformes > Ceratodontidae > Neoceratodus > Neoceratodus forsteri. The sequence goes on from CM028130.1 coordinate 1,134,954,230, forward strand.
TGTTGGTGTTTGCCACACTTACTACTGTGATTGTTTGGGGGCTAGGATTTTCCTGCTCCTTTCCAGTGCCTCCCCCCTTGGCTAGTTTAAAAGCTTGCCAATGAAGCATTTAAACCTATCACCTAGGATCCTGGTTCCCTCCCAGACAGATGTAGCCCATCATGCCAGTATGAGCTTGCATCACTCCTGGTGGACCCCCAGTCCCCAATGAAGCCAAATTCCTGAGCTCCACACAGTTTTCAACCACTAATTGAATCCCATAGATGCGGAACACCTAGCCTCTCCTATGCAATAGATGGGTAGCACCTCGAGAAGGTTACCGTGCGTGCTGCTTGACTAAGGCCCTCCCAATTCCACAAACTCTTCCTGCACTTCTCTAATCCCTTTCTTAGCCAGGTCATTTGTTTCCTAGGTGGACAATGACATCCAGCTCCCTCCCTGTGCAGCTGCTCTGGCAATCCTGAGGATTCGCTCCCTGTCCCTCCAAGCCATGGCACCAGGCAGGCACCTTACCTCCCTCTCCCCTTCCTTGCCCAGTTCTACCTTCCTAACAATGGAGTCCCCCACCAGGAGTTGTTTCCTTTCCCTGCAGGGTCCCCTGCCACCCTCCTGTGGGTCTCCTTTGTGGAGGTTCCCAGCATCCTCCTTGGTCTCCACTGTGGGTGCCTCCATAGAGGAACCACACTTTGCCAGAATGGCATAGGGATTGTGGAGAGGTACAACTGGAGGGATGTGCCTCTGTTCCACCACCCTCACCCTCCCTGAGCCCACTGTGGTCCAACCGCTCCTCTTTCTTGGCAACCTCTGAGGCAACAGCAGTGGCACTGGTGGTCCCTGGATGGAAGAGGAGGTCCCACAAATCCTGGCCAACTCAGCCAGGAGATGAGCAACCTCCTCCCACAGCCCAGAGAGGTGCCTGCAGATGGGACAACACCGCATCCTCCAGAATATCTCCCGGAAGACTGCTGCTCCACAGCCACTGCACTGCACCACTCCAATCATGTCTTATTTCTGACCCCTTAACTGTTTGCAATCCTTACTCTTTCATCTGTTTTTTTCTCTCTCTCTCCTTACTTTCTGCCTGTGTGCCCTTTAAGCTCCTGATTGTCCTGTTCTGAGACAAGAATATCCTATATTTCTCAGTAGAGCACTTACTTGTTCAGAGGCTGACCTCCAGCAGCTAGAGGGGGCTGGAGAGCTACTCTTGCCCCTTCTAGGATGGTGGGTCCTTGGTGGTTCTGTGATCACTCACTTCCTGCCCCTAAACAGGAAGTTCCTGTTGTCAGTCAAATCCTGTGCCTATAAAAATAGAACTAGCTTTGGGTGGGGGGTAGGGGGAGGGAAGGAGGGCAATATAGTCCCAACAGAGAAGTTCAGTCATACAGCAGTCCTTTCTCTTGGTGTCTTCTGCCAAGCTATTAGCAGAATCTTTCTAAGGCAGTCTTTAAATGTAGCTTCCTTCTAGCTAAGCCACTCCCCTACTTACCAGATCTTTCTACAAGTATTTTAAACCTCACAGCAGTTAAGTCCTTTCAGTCACCTGAGATTTACACCCAGATGACTTTTCAGTTACCCATTCAGTTCAGTTAACCCAAACACACACTTTTTTTTTTTGTTTTGTATGTTAGTTTTTTTACCCTAAATTAAAGGTCCAAATACAAAAGTTCTTCTACTTTAGTCCCAGCAGAAGTTCAGTCACACAGCAGTCCTTTCTCTTGGTGTCTTCTGCCAAGCTACCGTATGGGGTTGGCCATGGTGGTGTTCACAGGGTATGCGGGTGGATCTGACTGGGAGGGAGGGCACACACCTTGGGTCAAGGGGACTTTGCTTTGGGAATATACTGATGTTCTTCTCTCCTTTTTTCCCCACAGGCCTGGATGAAATTCGCAGGGTGTGGGCAGAGTGGTGGAGGGGTGAGGAAATTGCAGTCAGGTGGGCCGAGGACCATCAACGGCCACCTGACTGGCCCAATGAGGGCGAGTGCCAGACCTCCATGATAGTATTGCATGCTGTGTGACAGGGTGGGCTGCGGGGCATGGCCACCATTCATCGACATCACTGCCATGCACGCCACTTGTTACACTCAACACTGTCCAGTGGCAATGCATGTATGGGTGTGTGTCACTGGTGGTCCATGCGTGCACCAGGTGTATGGCTGTGCCACTGCCTTTGCACCACATAGCTATGTCACTAAACGGCCACAGTGGTATTGTGCATGGCTTGGCCATTGGGTAAGTGCAGCATTCCACATGGCTGTATGTGTCTGGGTGGGCAGGTCCTGTGGACGTGATCACTGCGGGTGGTCACACACCATCACAGTGGTATGTCCCATGGCCGTATTCCATGCATAGTGGGCGGGCTGTATAGGGTTGTGCATTCACACCTATTCACTGTGCACCCTTGTCCTAGGTATGAGACATCTCTGGGAAATAAGGGACACCTTGGGGAGCTCCTTCATCTGGCCCCTAAGTCTGTGGTGATCCTGAGGAGGCTCACGGCGTGGACGGGGTGCTATGGCGCCACAAGGACAGGCACTCCCAGAGCAAGGAACAGCAACATGAAGATGGTCCTTTGGTCCTTGACCTCCCTACCCCCTGGACCCACCCACACCCCTCCTCCATCCATCCCATTTGTCCACCTTCCCCTGCCCACCCCACCTTGTTTGCGTCCCCCACCCCAAGCTTGTAAATAGTATTTATTATTGTACGTAGTTCAGTTTTATATTTTTACAATACATTTGAACTTTATATGAATATCGTGGTGGTCTCTGAATTGCAGCGGGCTATAGGTGCTCAGCTGCAGTGGTGTGCATGGCATCAGGGGTGGTACAGTCATGGGTATGTGTGTGTGTCCATGTGGAGGTGACTATGGTGTTGGGGTAGATATCAATCAGTGTCTGTGTTGTGTGTGTTGTTCTCTGTGTACTGGATGAATGTGTGCGTGGTCCATGGCGCATGCTCTGTGTCCATAGCGCACCCATCAGCCAGTCCATGGCCTGTGCAGCCAACACACATGCCTGTCTGTGACCTGCACAGTCCACTGGCATGTCACTGGTGGCATTCCTGCAGGGTGAACTCTACGTCACTTTGCTGGATAGCCCATGTCACTGGTGTGGTGCTTGCCTGGCTCAAGTGGCACTGTGGGTGACAAGGTCATTGTCCCACCTCCATGCTGTGGCTTGTATGTGTTGCAGGGGATGTGCCCACTGTCTGTGGCTTGTGCTCCGGGTGACTACTGGTGGTGTATGGGTCCATGGTGCCTTCGCAGGGTGGCTGGCACTCCAGTGCCATGGTGGACTGCGGGTTGCATGTTCACGGCTTACATGGGCCCACAATGGGGGCTTGGTTGCCCCACCACTGAGTCCCTGTGTTGTTGTGCCCTTGGGTATGGGTGGGTGTCTGTCCATACCCTGTGTGGCATCCGGTGTGGTGCATGCTTCCACGCACCACTGTGGGTGTCTGTGCTGGCTGTTGTGACCAGTGGTGGGCCAGGGTGTGTCACTGGAATACTGTGCAGGGTACTGTTCCACTGGTGGTGGTGTCAAGGACACAACCATCTCATATGGGATACCTCTTGTGCCAGTGCATGGTCAGTCTCTCAGCAGTACCTCGGGGGACTGCATGTGGTGGCACTGTGTCTGCTGTTGTTGCATTGCCGTGTGCTGCAACCTGCTGATGGGTGCTCATGGTGGGGCTGGCTTGCATGGTTCTCGCGGTGTGCAGGGTTGCATTGACACAGTGGGGGTGGCATGCATGGGGTTTCCTGCAGTGGTGATCACTGCTCATGGGGATGGTGTCTGGGGTCACAGTGCAGGGTGTGCTGTGCACTGGGGGATGGTGTGGCACAGGGTGGTCTAACCTACTTGTGTGCCAGTCACAGCTTGTGGGTAGGTGTGATGAGGCACCATGGCCAGGCTGTGGGTTGGTTGCTTGGACCAGTGGTTATTCCAGCCCTCCCCAGGTTGTGCTGTGCTTGGGGTGTGGGGGGACTATGTTTGTTCTGCTGTGTGTTTTTGTGCCCATCTGTGGCATGGGTGGTGGGCCCCTACCTCCCTGATTGTGCAGTTACATTGCTCTGCAGCTGGGGGGGCTACCTGGTTGCACTATGGCACCTCTGGACTGCTCAGCTGAACATCCCTTGTTGCGCTATGGCGCATCAGATCTGCTCAACTTCCCCTCCCTAGTTGCGCTATGGCACAGGTGGTGCTATACTCAGATGTTGGCTGTAGGCGCAATTTGGCCTGCTCCTTTTTTGAATATTGCATCTCTTACGCATGGGCGCAATAGACTTGCGCTTGCTCTTGCTATTGTGCACTTTTGGGGCCAGTTTGAATATCTGGGCCATTGTGTTTTCATTGCAGCTTTTGGGGAAAAAAGGTGTGCGCTTTCATTACTGTTACAGTTAGCATTTCCACTTGTGTTTCTGTAACCATTTGTGTTAGCGTTCCCGTCCGCCACCGTGTTTGTTACCCTTTTCAGTTGTGCTTGAGTTTTGCGTTACTGTTAGCATTTCATTTCCACTACTCTTTCTGTTTGCATTTCATTTTGCGTCACCATGTGCATTACCATTTGTGTTTTGTCACTGCGCTTCTGTTTGCATTGTGTTTCCTTTGGGATCATCGTTGGTGTTACCGTAAGTATTTTGTGTTTCCAATTGGGTACCGTGACAGTGCATGTTACCATTTGCATTTACGTACGTGCTTGCATTTGCATTTACATTTGCATTACTGTTAGCTTTGGTGTCATCGTTGCTGTTACCGTAAATGTTTGTGTTTCCAATTGTGTTACCATTACTGTTTGTGTTTTTGTCTCCATTTGCATTTCTGTTGGTCTTAGCATTTGCATTTTTGAATGCATTTCCATTGTCAATTACGTTGCTGTTTCCTTCTGTGGCGCTGTTGGCTTTACCATTTACATTTCTGTTTGCATGTGTGTTACTGTTTGCATTTTTGCTACCGTTTGCATTTCCATTGATGTTAGTATTTGCGTTACAATTTTTGTTAGCATTTGTGTTTCTTTTGCCATCAGCGTTTGCGTTGCCATTTGCGTTACCATTTGCATTACCATTTCTGCTTTCATTAATGTTTGCAGTTGCATTTCTCTTACTGTTTATGTTATCATTTTTATGTTTGTGTCACCATGTGCATTACTATTTACGCTTGCATTTGAGTTACTCTTAGCGTTACTATGTGACAAAAAATCACATTCCATTCACTATTTATAGTGCTCATTCTGGAAAAGAAGAGAAATTCATGGCAAAAACTTTGTTTAATGCATCAGTTAGGGTTGCTCTACAGTGACAAAGCGGGAATTTGGTGTTAGGTTGCCACCTCTTGCACCCCACACCCACCCCATCCCCACCAACAGGCATCAGGGTGTGTGTTGGGGTCATCGGTCCTAACTCTCACCCCATTCTCCTACATTGCACCACCTCAGCTTATTTAAACATGGAATGGAGTGAGAGTTAGGGCAGATGACCCCAACGCACACCCCAATGCCTGTTAGTGGGGACAGGGTGGGCATGGGGTGCAAGGGATGGCAACCTTAACACTGAATTTCCTCACTTTTGTCACTGTGGAGCAACCCTAACTGATAGATTAAACAGAGTTTTTGCCATGAATATATATATATATATATATATATATATATATATATTACACATAATAGGGGCTCATGTGATGAGCTAGCAGAGAAAACGTCTCTCTGAGACTGCTCGGGTTTCAGCAAATAAAATATATAATTTCTGTGTTTTAAGACCCCACAATTTTGATTCAGCGAGGAGCTCTGATTGTCAGCAAGGTACTGAGCTTTGGTGAGTGACTCAAGTTAAGTTAAAAGAGTATATTCAATAGAAAAAGCGGGCCTGAAGGCAGAATGGCCGAGATGGAAAGTGGAAGCCGGAGCCTTTGGCAGCAAAGCAGGGTGGTCAAGCACTCAAAACCCCATTCCCAGGCTCCAGAAGAGAATGAGAATCCAAGAACAGAAGATCGAGGGGGGGCACGTAGCCTCAGAAGATATCATTGAGATTAAGCAACTTCTACAAGGGCTGGTGGCTGATTTTACTATACTGAAGCCGGCTTTACATGCTTTAACACAAAGGGTAGGGGATGTGGAGCCAGAGTTGCTTCACAGGAAAGGAAAATGGGAGCCAGGGACCAGGAGGTGATAGGTTTTAAAAGGCAAGTCAAAAGCTATAGGATCACTTGGAGGATCAAGAATCACATAGTCGGAGGAATAATTTAATTATGGAGGGCCTCCCTGAGAAATCGGAAGGTTCAGACTGTGTTGTTTTCATGCAGGATCTCCTCCTGAAAATTTTTGGTCCAACGTCGTTTGGCGAATATTACCACATTGAGAGGATACATTGCTCATTGAGAGAAACTCCCCCACCTGGAGCTTGTCCCAGAGTTCTTATTATGAGATTTTTGAATTATAAGGAGAAGACACATGTGCTGAATAAAGCCAAAGCAAATAGAAATCTACAGTGGAATGGAGCTTCTATTTGGCTCTTTCAAGATTTAATACCCTCAGTGAGAGAGAAGCAGGAGTATACAGAGATAAAGAAGAAGCTGTACTTGGCAGGTCTGAAATTCAAAATACAGTACCCAGCTACGCTGATAGTGAAGTTACCAAAGGAGACAAAAGATATGCTATGGTGTGCACTGTTATGGAAAGCCTCAGGGTGGAGCTACCAGATCTGTTCAAGTCCGTGACCTGAAGGAATGAAGGACTTGTAAGATTACAAGCAGTCCGGCGGCAAGTGTGATCAGTAACGATTGGCAAGTACTGTGATAGTTGGTAGTGTTCTTATTGGCCAACTTCAATTAAATTCCAGACTTGGGAGAAGAGATCTGCTTTTCTTTGACTGGGACTACTTTAGTTAAAGGTTCCATGAGTCTGTGAAATGAAGCCCTTTGCCGACCTCGATGTTTGTCTTTTTGTTTTCTTTTTTCTCCAGGGCAGAGATGGCGTGAGAATATCAACAGTCCTGGACCATTGGGATGTTTTCTTATTGCTAGCTGTTAAATATTCCTCTCTTTTCCTTTGCTTACACAGATAACCACAGTTCAGTAGTATGAAGAGGATCGTTCATTGAATAGTCTGAAATGTTATTAGCATAGGGCAGGTTAATGGGGATCGTGATTGTAATGGGACAAAAAGTTAGGGGGGAAGGGGGGTCTTGCTCCATGTATGCTAAGGAGCAAATATGCTAGGGAGAACAGGTTGTTCTCTCCCGGGGGCTAGGGGCTCCTCTTAAAAATGAAAACAAAGGAGTAAATACTAGCTACAGGGGATTACTGAGTACTTTTTGGGGGTTTTTTAGGTTCTCCTTTTGAGTAACTCTCTGATATTCTCCTCACAATCAGTTTTAGCTGGATAGGATATAAGAGAAATGGACAGGGGTGAAATGCTATAAATTTGATAGCAGATGTTGCTATAGTGGTGGTGCCCACATATGGGGGAAGAGGCAGCTGCCATGATGTTGGACCACTATTTTGTTTTCTCCTTTCATTAATTTAAAGCTATAGGGGTTGTAGATAATCTAAAAATTTATTGTGGGGTTGGGGAATAGAGTGGGGGTCTTCTGTTCCTACTTGGCGCTATGCTGAGACTTGAGGGGATCAGAGTCACCTTGGGACCGACTCATACACATCTCATGTGGATTAAGGAGGGCAATCGGAGGATCGGGGGTGTAGGAGGGGGATTTACTGGGGGGAAGGGGAGAGAGAGAATCCATGATTTATGAAATAAGGAAGATAGAATGTGTGAGAGTGAATATCAGGGGTAGTGGTACAGAATATGGTACTAATTAAATTTCTTTCATGGAATGTAAAAGGCCACAGGGTGAGGAAGAAATGACTGGTTATACTGCAATATATAAATCAGATGGGGGTTCATTTTGCTGCACTCCAAGAAACCCATTTAATGAATGAGGAATTATATCTACTCAAGGAAGGGTGGGTGGGCAAAGTAATAGGAGTTGGGAATGCGGAAGCATCAGGGGGTGTGGCAATATTAATAAGGAAAGCCTGCCCATATGTAATTGATCAAATTAAATCATGAGAGGTTGGCAGGGGGGTACATGTGTCGGGTTCAATTCTGGGAAGCTCAGTTTTGTGTGCCTCAATTTATGGCCCTACTCTGGCTAAATCAGAATTTTTTGCTTCATTGGAAGTTTATATTGCTATGTTCCCATCTAGCCCACTTATTATGGCAGGTGATTGGAACCTCTGTTTGGATAACAGGGTGGATAGTAACCTCCCTTCTAATAGATTACCCAGTGTGCCACAGATAGCTTTAAATAGATTCCTGGAAGTTACAGCACTAGTAGATACATACACAATGTATAATAAAGGGGATACTGAGATGATTTTTAATCCAGGGTCCATAAGACACATACTAGGATTGATTTTTTTTTTTTTGTCAATAGGTAAGCATTAAGGGGCATTAAAGAACTGAATACTTTTAATAGGGTACTATCTGACCACTCCCCGATCCAGATGCTATGGGAGATAGACAATATTCCCCCAAACCATATAGATGGTGGTTAGATGAAGGGATATTAGCGGTTGATATTATGGTGACTAAACTAGAAGATACACTGAAGGAGATTATTCAAACTCAAATTCCAACACTGGTGGATAAGAAACTTGCTTGGCCTACTTGCAAGGTATTATATGCAGGAATAGTGCAGGAATATACCACTTGGAGGAATAAATTGAATAGAGCATGGGAAGAATTTCTAATTATGGCCATTAGGTCATTATTACCCTTAGAGGGTTTCTCCAATGAGGTGGATGATGAGCTAAGGGACTTAAGAGAAGAATTTAGAAGTATAATGAATCTCAGGATTGATAGCTGGCTTGAAAGATTAAATGCTAGATACTTGATACAGGGGGATGTGCTGGGTCGCTTATTGGCTTCTAGAATTAGGGAGTGGGAGGTGGAAAGAACGATTATGGCAGTGAATTTTGGAGGAGAAATTTATTACAGATCCTCAGGGAATGGCCGATGTCTTTGCGGATTATTATGCTGGGATCTACCAAGAGGGGGGTACCAGTTCAGAGAAAGAAATCAGAGGGTTCCTTGACAAAATACCTTTGCCCAAACTGGACATAGCGCATGCCTAGGCATTAGCTGCCCCAATTTCTGATCTAGAGATTATGGAGGCAATTAAAGAATTGCCAAATGGTAAGACACCAGGGCCAGATGGCTTGTCGGCCAAATTCTACAAAGTCCATTTATTGACAATAATGCCTCTTTTGAAAGAATTATTCTTGAATATTATGAAAAATGGGGTTCCCCACCCTTCTTTATACCAGGCCTACATTACTTTGATTCTAAAACAGGATAAACCCAGGGACTTACCTGGTAATTATAGACACATTGCTTTAATAAACCAGGATATTAAAGTGCTTACAAAGATTTTGGATAACATGGTTCTAAAAGTCGCTCCTCTATTAATTAGTCAGGACCAAGTTGGGTTCATGCCAGGATGGGGGGCACATGATGCATTAAGGAAGCTGCACCTTATTCTCCATAGGGCTTCCAGTTCTAAGTCTGCTATGGCACTGATTGCACTTGACGCCTAGAAGGCATTAGATCAGGATTCCCATAATTTTCTATTTTTTACAATGAAGAAAATGGTTTTTTCAAAGGGTTTTCTCAGATGCCTTAAAAATCTTTATTAAGCCTCTACAGCTAGGGTCCTATGTAATGGTTATCTTTCTAAAGAGTTCCTGATGATAAATGGGACAAGACAGGGCTGCACCTTGTCACCAATTTTGTTCAATATTTATTTGGAACCTTTATTAAGGACACTTAATATGGAGCCTATGGTTCAGGGAAATGAGGTTCAAGGGATGGAGCTTAAATTCTCATTTTTTGTTGATGATATTTTGTTGCATTTATATGATCTGGCCGATAGTTTCCAAAAAGCCCAGGAAGTTATCGGGAAATTTGTGGAGGTATCCAACTATAAATTAAATTTAAGTAAAACTCAAGCCCTCCCACTTACCGCTTATTCTTATAGAGCAGCTTTTGAGCACCTGCAACTAAACTGGGGCCCCCAAAAAATGTAATATTTGGGAATTTGGATCATGGCTAAAAGATAGGGTGGAGGAAAATGTGGGTAATTTATTGGCCACAATTAAAAATGACATTTTAAGGTAGAATAAACTCCTACTGATCTTAACTGCTAGATTGGAATTGATTAAAATGAATCTCCTACCTAGATTGCTATACCTGATTTATCTACTACCCTATGACATTCCAAAGGGAAGGTTTATTAATATCCAAAGGGTAATTTCAGAATTTTTGTGGAATTCTAAGCCTCCAAGGAGGAAACATGTTGCCTTATGCTTTTCTTATCTTAAGGGAGTTGTAAGCTTCCAGATCTATTTTTATATTATGTAGCAGGAAAGCTTGGCCCGATGGAGAAGTGGTCCAGGAGTTGGGGAGAAGGGGGATATATCACAACTTGGCTCCAAATTGAGCAGCACACTTTAAAGGACCTAAAACTCTCCCCTGCTGCATTATTGTTTACAGATCCAGGGGCTTTACCTGATAAGGGAAAGCAGTCACCAATTTTTAAATCAGTGAAGGCGTGGTGGGATTTATTTAATCTGGCACAGAGGAGGGTGCAAAGGGGAGCTAGGGATCAACCTATATTAGGAAATCCTAACTTAAGCTGGGGACTAATAATCAACCATGGGCATCACAACTATCTGACTTGAACTTGACAGATTTATATTAGAAAGAAGTGAATTTATCAGTGCAGACTAGGAAATGGGACTTTCAAAAGATCCAAATTACAAATCAAATTAAGGCCCGGCGCAACCCATGTTTATAACAAAAGATCCTTTCGAATTCAGTGCAGTAAACTTCCTATCTGACCTGAGCATGATCAGATGGCAAGATCTTTACCTAGCCAAAGATGTCAACAAGGCAGCTTGCATCCTTAATGACAAACTCACTACAATAATAAATAAGCATGCCCCTTTCATCAAAGTAAGGGTATGGAACAATTCCAATCCCTGGTTCACCTCGGATCTCAAGGCAGCCCTTATAGCTCGAGATAAGCTCTGGGCTAAAGCTAGACATTCCAAAGAATCTTCGGATTGGCAGGCCTTTAGAACAGCCAGGAATAACTGTGTGAAAAAACTTCGCTCCGCTAAAGCTAACTATTATATTTCTACTCTCGAACAAGCTAAAGGTAACCCTCATAAAATATGGAAGACTATCAAAGCTATAGAAGGATGGCCCATGGCCCCCTCTGTCCCAACAAAGATAGTCGCAAGTGGCAAGATTGTGGAAAACAAGTCCCTAATCCTGGAGGAACTTAACTCCTACTTTGCCACAGCTGGATTAGCTTTTGACTCGTCACCTTATGCTGGTGCCGTGGTGAGCCAGCATACCCCTCCCGACACATCTAGTCCTGGACCCAGTCCCTTCCAACTGCGCGAGATAACTTATAAAGAAGTAGAAGATTCTCTTCTTAACTTAGACACCAAAAAAAGTGCAGGGGACGATGGCTTGGAACCCTTTTTCCTAAGGTCAGGCTATGCCCATCTCACTGCCCCAATTCTCCACATCTTCAATCTTTCCATTACATCTGCTACTGTGCCGTCCTGCTGGAAATCGGCACATATCTTCCCTCTATTTAAATCTGGTGACCCATGCGATGTAAACAACTATAGGCCTATCTACATATTGCCTATCCTTTCTAAAGTTCTCGAAAAACTGATCCATATTCAGTTAAAATCTCACTTGGAAACCTTCTCTCTCATTAACCCAGCTCAATCTGGCTTCTGGGCTAATCATAGCACAATCACTGCACTAGCAAAAGTAACCAATGATTGGATCTCTGCTATAGATGCTAAGAAGGTAACGGTGCAATCTTTTGGACCTCAGCAAAGCTTTTGATACTGTTGATCACAAACTATTAGTCAATTGCCTTGCAAAGTTGGGTGCCACATACCATACCACCCAGTGGTTCTCTAGCTACCTAACTGGAAGATTCCAAAAAGTAAAGGCGGAAGGCTTTTTTTCTGCTGCCTTGCCAGTTGCAAGAGAAGTCCCCCAAGGATCCATCTTAGGCCCTATCTTGTTTTCTCTGTACATCAATGACTTAGATGCTAACATATCTATGTCCAATCTGCACTTTTTTGCAGATGATACTGTGTTGTATACTTCTGGCTCATCGTTATCTGAAGTCAAGGGAGTGCTTCAAGCGGACTTCGCACAACTTGAGCATAATTTAATAAAGGCAAAGCTTCTGCTCAATGCCAAGAAGACTAAAGCGATGATATTCTCTAGCAGTGCTGTCTCAGGCCCCCCCAATACTCTTGCCCAAGACTTCATTGTCACCATGCTAAACGAGCCTCTGGAAGTTGTAACCAAATTTAAATATCTAGGTATCTGGATCGACAATAAATTATCTTTCAGTGACCACATCGAAGATGTCTCTAGAAGGTTAAAAGCAAGGTTAGGTTTCTTCTACAGAAATAGGCCCCTTTCCCCTTGGAAACTCGAAACAAGCTTGTACAGGCCACTTTTCTCCCCCACATTAAACTATGGCGATGTAATCTATTCCTCCACCACTCTTTGCAAATCTAAGTAAACTGGACATCCTTTATCACCGTGTGTTACGTTCGTTACCAACTCCTTACCGCTCGCACACTGTGACTTATATGCAGCTGTTGGTTGGACATCCCTAACTACTAGACACCTGCTCCATGCTGGGCTATGGACTCTTAAACTGCTCCTGCTGAAATTGCCAAGCTATCTCTCTTCCCTTATTAATATCTCACATAGTGCATACTCGTTAAGAAAATCTGACTTTATTATGCTTGACATACCAAGGACGCGGACTTCCTTTGGTAAACATGCTATTGCATATGCCCTTCCCTCCATTTGGAACCAATTACAAACCATACTGAAACTAACTAGCACAGTTTCAATAAACTTCTACAAATCGCTAAGTTCAGCCAAAATAAAAGACACCTGTAACTGTCATTAAGTCTCTTCCTTCCCATGTGTGCCATATTTATCCACTGGTAAGGTATAATTGATTTGTCATATTAACTGCTTTCCTTCCCTTCTACTCCTGGCTTTATCTTTGCTTACGCTCTACTGCTACTCTATCAAATTTCTCCTCCTCCCATATCAGTTGTAGACTGTTGTTTGTTCTAGCTGCCAAAATACTGTATATTTGATTTGATTTGATTTGATTAAATCAAATCACACAATCATCATGTTTCATTTATCAGTATGCGACCTATAAGTCACTTCCCTGTCTCATATCAATGTTTACCACCTGCGGTCACCCTGTGTGGTACCCCTGTATGTATATCCAGCCTGCATCATGTAACGTGTATTTCATGTATATACTGTTATTACCTATCTGTGTTTGTACTTTAAGTGTTTATGTCACAGGACCTCCTTGTGAATGAGCTTGCTCAATGGAGTTTTCCTGCAATAAACTTGAACTTGAACTTGAAATCTGGTACAAAAATTTATACAAGATAATAAAGAAATGGAACAAATCTCATTTACATGGGACCATCTGAAGGAGATTGATTACTTACAACACCCCCTTTCAAAAGTTTACAGGGTGTTGTTAGATTTTGTGAGCTTAGGATCTAAGGCTCAGATAGTGTACTGGGAAAAAACTCTAACCCCCCTGAGACCTGACTGGAAAGAGATATTGAAAAATGTTAAACTTTTGCCTATACCGAAGTATGACTATGCAATTTTTTATTTGTTCAAACATTTACTACACCCCTGTTATACTATGTTCTAGAACACTCAGACAGACAGACCTGTGTTTTAGATGTGGAATGAAACCAGGGGACATGTTACATGTGATGTGGAGCTGCCCCAAAATTTATTCATTATGGGTTCAAATCAGTCAAAAAATGGATCCGTTATTAAATTACTTGGAGTATATTAAACCAGAGATTTGTCTTTTGGGGGACATACAAATGGTTGTGAGGGATTCAGCTAAGCATTATATGTCTCTGATGTCTGCTTTGGTTAAGGCATTCATCCTAAGACACTGGAAGAATGATCATACTTATAATTATGATCAACAGGTCAGTGATCTGCTACAGGTCATGGATAGACTTAAAAGACAAATGATAACATAGGAGAAAAAGAAAATACATGATAAAAGATGGAGGGTGTTAGAGGCAGTGTACTCAATACAACTGAAGAGTGCCAGGACCCAGATCTGTCTGTCTGAAGGGGATTAGCCTGTAATGTTCTCTTAAGAGAATGTGAGAAGGTATTATGATTTCATGGAGATAAATGATTTTGTTTAAGGTAGGTTTTTTACCTAGTGAGGCATAATACTCTCCTGAGATTGTCTTTAGCTGACTTAGAAGGTATTTTGTATTTATAAGGCTAGGATGGGTCCTCTCTCTCTCTCTCTCTCTCTCTCTCTGTCTCTGTCTCTCTCTCCTCTCTCTCTCTCTCTCTCTCTCCCCGGGACACAGTTATTAAAGTTCAGTCCTGATAAGTTATAATTACTTCAAAGTTGAGAGAACAATATAGAGAACAGTCTGAGTTGGAAATAGACCAGATTAGTGCTAACTTTGAAGGACTAGAATTAAGTGTTACATCAATAAAAATGGACTTAAATCTTTGGCTATAATACATTATAACTATGTATGTAAATAGTTTTGGGGATGTATATAGTATCCATATCCAGTTTGGGGATGTGGGCCAGGGTATTTATCCTTGGGTATATGTATGTATGTATGTATGTCTTATTGCTGGAAAACATAAAACTCTTTAAAGTTAAAAAATAAATAAATAAATAGAATAATAGATAGGTTCTGGTGTATCACGAGGTAATAATTATATCAAGAAGTTCTGTGGACACAGAAAACCTTGAGAGCGAGGATTCGCAGGTTTCATGTCCCGAGAACCTCGAGATGGAATTGCTACCTTGTTATGCCAGAACCTAGTTGTTATTTTTTTTAATATATGGATACGAGGTGAATTGCCTCACCTCCGTTTGACCACTGCAGTCAGCGGGTGGATGTGCATGTTGGCAGGGTTCCCCACTCCTGTGTGAATGAGCGGCTGCTGTGGGCTTTGTTTAACCATGTTTTTTTTTTTAACTGTTTGTCGGCAGCGGTATTGGGTGAGCACAGGAGCCCCGCAGAGAGTTGGATTGTTAATAAACCAAGACAAATGGTTTTCAAAGTAAAAAAAAAAAATGGTTGCTGCTATGAAGATTGTCTCACTAAGCGAGTGAGCAAGCCACCATGTTTTCAGACTCATTTTGCTTGCCCACAGAGGAAAAGCTGCCAATCAGAAGGTACGCTTTTTAAGACATCGGGGGTAGAGTTGTACATGCGCTCTTCAGTTTTGTTGATAATACTATCATTCAGGTGTCAAACGATAGTGTTATGGCACTCCAACGATAGTATTATCACTCAGGAACAGTAGTATTATCACTTCAGGAGTGATGGTATTACTGGGATTTTTATGTATGCTTTTCAAGCATATTATTTTAACAATCCATATATTAAATATATATATATATATATATATATATATATATACAGTGTATTATATATATATATATATTTTCAAAAAACTGTGTTAATGCAACAGTTAGGGTTTTTACAGTGACAAAAGGGAGGAAATTCGATGTTGGGGTTTTCAACCCTAACTCCGACTTCCCCCACCACAACCACTGCCACACACACACACACACACACACACACACACACACATACACACAGACAAAACACACAACTTCGGGGGGTGGTTTAAGGCAAGACAACCAGTCACAGACACACACCATAACGCAACAGAAATAATATACAACTTTTTAAACATACCACAACAGGCATTCATCATCATATTTCACCAACAGTATCACTTCTGCTGCCATCCCAATCTCTTGGGTGTATACAGCCTTCTACATAACAGCATACTATATAAAGTAAAGGACATGTGTTGGTGGCAGTGCAGAGTCTCTTGCCCTCATTTCCCCACAGTCTCACTAAGTTGCCCATTTCTGTATGAAAGCATACTCATATGGTACTACCAATTTGGCCATTTGTGCAAGACAGCATACCGCATTCCTTTACTAAGCTACTTGTTTCTGCATAAGAGCATAGCACCATGGCACTGCCAAGTTGTACATTTCTGCATCATAGCATTGCCCCATAATACCATGAACTCTCCATTTCTCAGTCATAGTATAGCACATGCCTTACTAACTTTCCAGCCTCAGTGTAACGGCATAATATTACTTCTGAAACACATGTATTGGTAGGACCATGGGCCCAAACTATCAGCAAGTTCCCATTCCCACATTACAACATAGCCCAATGTTCATAACAAATTCTTCAGTTCTGCATAAACCCATTACATAAGTAGAGAAATGCATATGTTGCTGACACCCCAGTAGGCTTTGGGTCACTGTGCTTTGTCCAATTTTGTTAAATAACAGATTTTTGTATAACATAATTTAACAAGTAAATTACATGAATTAAGCAAGGAGGCATAACCTTGGGTTATGTTAATACTCTGTTAATCACACTTTATTGGTTTAATGTGGCACAAGGCATACCTAAGTGCTACACCCCCCCTCATCACACAGAATGATTAACTGGCAATTAACATAACCTCTGAGAGTGGGTTATTGCTATTATAACAAAATTGTTTTTAATGTTTTAAAACCTTGCTTAGCACATTATTAGCCTCTACATGTATGTTTATCAAAGATTTAGACTGTGGTGAAACAATGCTTGTTTTCAATCAGAAAACTGTATGTCTCAGAGCTTTTCTATTATTGGTTAGACTGTGCACCCGTATGGTTCCTGTGCTGCATCAAGTAGTACATTTCTGCATAACAGCATGCGCTATATTCCTACCAACTTGTCCTTCTCTGCATGCCACCATAATAGAACTAGAAATAATAAGTATTCACACAAACTTCATATTACACTATAACAACATAGGCCTGTGTTCTGTGCAACTTTACTACTTCTATATAACAGCGTGATATGAGTGATGAAACCAATTTATTGGTAGCTCTATGTCAGATGCTTCTACCGGATGTTGGTGTACACCAGTGGTGCAAGTGGTAGACAAGAAGTACAGGAACTCAAGCAATGGCAAATATGAAATGCAGAATGATGGTCCTCAATCTAAAGGATAGCTGTGTCAAGACACATCTATCTGTTTAGTCACTAGTAGATTCAGTTAGAGATATTGAAGTATTTCTAGGAAAATACCATTATTGGACAAGTCAAATGTTGTTATGGAAACCCTAATATCAGGTCACAGGCCCAGAAACAGTCATTATGTTGCTCCTTTAAGAATTTCAGTTCCAGTGCCAGTGGGAAGAAGTACAGGAACTCCATTTCTGCTGTAGAAAAGGTAGAGGAGCTGAGTTCCTGTGCGTTCCTGTTCACTTTCATCACTGGTGTACACACCCAAGAGACTTAGATGGCAGCAGAAGTGATACAGTTGGTGAAACTTGATGTATGCCTGTTGTGGTATGTTTAAGAAGTTGTATATTATTTCTGTTGCATTAATGTATGTGTCTGTGACTGATTGTCTTGCCTTGTACCACCCCCGTAGTTGTGTGTTCTGTGTGTGTGTGTGTCTATATGTGTGTGTGTGTGTGTGTGAGTGAGTGTGTGTATGTGGGGGGGCAGTGATGGGGGAGTCAGGTTGGGGTTGAAAACCCTAACATCAGAGCCCCATGCTTGTCATAAAAAGCATAACTGTTGCATCATGCATATTTTGCAAAACATTCCTTACTTTTGAGAAACAAATAACAATGTGAGCTTATCTTAGACCGACATGTTAACAAGTTTATCAAGGTTAATGAAAGAGACATTGGCAACAATGCTTCACCCAATTTATGACCCTACCCCATATAACAGGTATTACATCTTCAGTGCAGAACCATATCACAACAAGGCCATGAACATCAACAGTATACCTCTGTGATATAAACTGCACAGTATGTATGACAGTAATGAGTGGCATGGCTTCAGACAGGCAATACCTCCAGCCTCTCAGGCCAGTAATTGTATGTTGAGTGCAGACCCACTGCCAAACTAATGCCATAGAAATCAATTGTATACCTGCCTCATGGCAGCAGTACACAAGACTGAACAGTAAGGTTGCAAGACCTTACCTAGGCAATGTTTTCCCCCACCCATGCTATATCCTGAGTACAATGCTGAGCTAGACTAACCCATTTACAGAGATGTTATACATCTGTGATATCAATTGTACAGTAGTTCTGACTCTCCATGAGTTGCATGGTCTCAAGCAGCAATGCCTCCAACCCCACAGACAAATCAATTAGATACTGAGTACAGACTCATAGGCTAACTGAAGCCATGCACATCAATGGTATACTTCTTCCATACCATCTGCAGGAAAATTAGGACATTGAAGACTCCATGGCATCAGGCAAGCATTACCCCCAAAACAGGGACTGGCTACTGAGTGCACAGCCATGCCCCAACTAAGGGCATGAACTAGCAGTATAGATCAGTGATACCAACTGTACACCTAGTTATTACAGTCATAGGTTGTATGGTTTCAACCAGGCAACCCCCCGAGCTCAACAATCGTATTCTGAGTACAGACCCAAATGCAAACTAAAGCCATGGACATAAACAGTATGTCTCCCTCATATTAGTTGCACACAAGTAACAATACTGAGTAGTTGAGAACATCACCAGGCAATGCTCAACTCCCTCCCCGCAAACATGTAGTGCATCCTGAGTGCAGAACCAGAGGCCAACTAAGGACACAATTATAAACGGTTTATGTCTGTGATACCCACTACAGAGCAGTTATGACAGTAATCAGTTGTATGGCCTCAGTCAAGGAATGTCTCTGCCCCCACTGCACACCATGAAATGTGTGATGAGTCCACAGACATAGCCCAAGTAAATGGATTACATCAAGAACATACCGGTTTGATACAAACTGCACACTACTTCTAATACTCACTCGGCCAATGCCTCCAACCCCCTCCCAAACAGGCACTGAATTATGACAGTAGGGCCACATACAAACTAAGGCCATAAATATCAATGGTATATTGCTGTAATAGCAGGTGTACAGCTGTTAGGACAAAGAGGATTTGCATGTCCTGAGCCAGACAATGGCCCACCCCTCCTTAAACCACATACTTTATGTTCACCACAGAGCCAGAACTGCAGTGATGCTGTGAACATAAATTGTGTATGTCAGTGATACAAGCTGAAGACATGGTAGTACACTTACTTGTTGCATGGTGCAAATCAGTCAATGCCCTCATACGTGTCCACATCAGTCACTATATCTTGACTGTAGAGGTACAGCTCAACTAAAGGTGTTGATATATCAAGATACATTACTGATACCAGTTGCACTTTTAGGATACTGATGAGTTGCATGGGCTGAGGTAAGCAATGTCCCAAGTCCTGCAAATCAAGTACAGGATTACACGTGTGAGAGTGAGACCAACTAAACTCACAGACATCAATCTAATAGTTTACTGATACAAGTAGCACACATGCTTTTAAGGAGACAAAAACATACTTGTGTAAGGTAATATTTAATAATAAAAGAATAAATGTGTCATACAAAATAAATGTCTTTTCAATTATTATAAACAAATATTAAAATAAAAATGTTCACACTGGAGGGAGAAGGGATAATAAATAAAACATAAATAATATAAAGCAGTCAAATAAATACAAGTGTTACTTTACACTGGGGAGATATAAGTAAAAAAACAAACAAACAATAAAAGGATTAAGAACAATGGCCAGAAGTTTATTTTATTTTATTTATTTCAATCTAGGATCACAATACCTTTGAGCCGAGACTGTCTACAAAGGTTCCATGTAGCGTGTGCAACAGTCATCATTTTTAGTTGTAAACATATAGTCATTGACTTACAGACATGTAATAACCAGTACAAAGACTTGAGCTATGAGCAAGGACGGGGTGGTGGTGGGGAAGTGAAGGTAGGAGATTGAGGGGAAGGTGCAGGGATAAGGGAGAGTATGGGAGGTGGTTGGGGCAGGGGCAGGAGTGGAGTAGGGGAGATGGGTGAGGTAGGAGACAGTGCAGCTAGGGGCCTTGTTGAGGAATATGACAGGTAAGGTGCTGAGGGGTGCAAAGACTGATTGTAAGTGATGGGAGATGCTGGCCTTTCAGGCAGTTGTGCCCTGGGGAGAGGGGGAGGAAGAGGAAGACAGCACAGGAGAGGCGGGACTTGATGCCCTTATCTTCAAGTTATGGCGCTATTGAGGGGCGGCACCTTTGAGAGCTCTTGTTGCTGAGGAGGTGTGGATGGTGGGTCATCCTGCTCATGCTGCAGGTCTTGTCTCAGTGGATGATGGATTGCTTCAGTGACCTCCAGCTGGTTCTCAGTCAGTCACACCATGAGACCATGGGTGGTCCCAAGTGAAGCAACAGAGCTTCCTTTAACTCCCTTAGTGAGCATATAGCTTGGGCAAGGCCCCTGTTGCTCTGTTTGAGACTACAGGTGGCAACTAAGGCCACATGCCCTACATACCCATGTCACTGGAGCAAATCAATTATTTCTTCATTCTGACTAATTATATAATCAATTTTTGCTCCAGTGACATGGGCATACTGGGCTGCAGTACTGTTGCCATCCTGCACAGCCTCGAGCAGCTGGCTGAGAGAGGCACTGATGGTATTCAGAATAGCAAGTTGCCCTGTGGAGAGAAAAATGACAAGAAGATACATGTCAGTAAAATAAACTGTTCTGTACTGTTCTGGCAATATACTCTAGTGAAGTTGTGAAGTTTTTTATTTCTTTAATAATGACAGAGCAGCTGCATTGATATCTCCAGTTGATCACTATAGCTGTGTTCATTTAATAATACTCTCATTAAAGTCTATGGCTCACAGATTTGGTCCCTTCTCCTCCTCTTCAGGTTCTGTAACCTGCCACTCCTTGTGGGATAATGTGGCAGCAAGAACTCCCACACTAGCTACAGATAAATGCTGTTTCTTGCAAAGACATGAAGACTCTGTGCATACCAGCCTATGCAGCACTTGCAGAATGATAAAAGATGACAACACCTCCACTCAGTGACCCCCCTCCAGCCCACTGTCTCCCTACGCCTCAGCATGTTCCAAAAGCCTGAAGAGCTGAATAATATATAACAGAGTTCAAGTGGAAAGTGCAGTCACATCAACTACATATACATTCTACAGTTGTGCGATAATAAAGTTATTTGTAGAGTACTCTCTGATGTCTTTCCTACTCATGAGGTTTGTCAAGGTGAGAGGTACTGTTCAAATAAGTTGATCATCACAAAGTGCAGCACACATATCAGTGCTCTATATGCAAAAAGACTATTTCAACAGTGAATTTGACATTCAGCAATATCAACAGTAGTATTGCAGATAACAGTTATCTGCAGAATGACTGTCTGGCATATCTGTGAGCAAAGGTACAGCAAAATAAAAAATTAAATAGCTGTTGTTAGATTTGTTTAATACAATGCACATGAAAATATTGTACATTCATTGCTCAAAACATGACAGTACCTTGATTGATCATGCAGTATATCCACAATGAAAGGTAAACATGAGTACTGCAACAAACAAAATACTTGAAAATTGAAGGACCGGAAGATACTCGGTAACCCCCCCCCCCCTTGCAGCCAGAGACTAATATGCAATGAACAAAACTGAGTCTATCCTTGGATTCACCACTAGTGGTGTGGTCAAACCACTTGACTGAGTTGTGTACAAAATACACCAGGGCCTATATATTCAAACCAGTTGCACATGGCACAACCGAGTTTTGCCAGCGCAAGTGCAGAAGTGTGCCAAGGAACAATATTCAGCGGGAGCCAGTATGCAGCACAAGTCCCAGTGCACCAATGCACAAGCATAATGAATGCATGTGTAACAGCATGGTGCATGCCCATGAATATACAGCGCAGTGCATATTCAACCGTGGAGCCATGGTGCAAGTGTGGAGCAAAACCAAGATGTGCCTAGCAGACTTGAGCCTATAAATACAGGGTGCAAGTACATGGACAGCAGATGTGTCAGGGGGAGAGATAGGGAGAGAGAGAGAGAGGAAGTGGGACCCAGAAACACCAAGAGATACAGCCAGAGCAAGAGAGGCAGAGATGGAGTGGGACAGCCTGACAGGCACAGGCAGGTACAAGGGCAGTGCAACAGAGGTGGCACAGGTCCATGGGCCAGGGACTCAGAGATAGAGAGGGGGAGCCAGGCATAGTGCCACAGACATGGCAGGAGGGTGGCACTGAGGCAGCAGCCAACCGTCCACGGGGAGAGAGAACAACAGGGGCAATGGACAGCGCACCCTTTCTAATGGAGGCTGTAATGAGGGGTGTGAGGAGGAGGCAGGAGTAACAGCAACATGGCCATGGAAGAGCCCACATGAGGTACCGTGCCCACAACATCTTTGACCATTACACCGATACGGAGACTGTGGGCCAGTATCACCTGAACAGGGCTATTCTGAGTCAGCTCTGTGAGATGTGCAGTGAGGAGATGCAGTCACCCACATGACAGAGGCATGCAATGTGTGTGGAGATGAAAGTGAAAGCAGTCATCTGCCTGCTCTGTATGGGAACCTTCCAAAGACCAACAGATGACACAACAGACATAACCCAGTCGTTTGCATCCCACCTTCTCACACAGTTCCTCAATGCCCTGCTGCCACATGCTTGAATACATCCATTTCCCCAGCACACTGGCAGAGCATACAGCAACCATGCAGGACATCTACAGGGTAGCACACATACCTGGTGTGCTTAGGGTCATTACTGCACCCACATGGGCATCCGCATTCCACCTGGCTTTGAATGTGGCATATGTTAACTGGAACATGAACCCTAGCATCAACTGCCAAGTGATGTGTGATGTCATGGTGTGCATCACCAATGCCAGCATGCAGAACATCATTGAACATGTGTTTGGAATGCTGAAGGCACTGTTCCATTGTCTAGACAGGTCTGGGGTGCTCTACAGTACAGCCCCTCAAAAGCCTGTGGCCTGTTCCTGGCCTGCTGCATACTGCACAACATGGCCATTGACCGTGGGACAGCTGTCGAGGCTGATGAGGGTGACAATAGTGGGGACAACAAGGGTAATAGACTGGAGGGTGGTAGACAGGCCCCCCCGGGTGGAAGGATCCCAGACTGCAGCAGATGGCACTGTGCCACCAGGGCACCATCATGGAAGAGCAGTTCAGTGCATGCAGATAGGTGGCAGAACAGCCATGCACAGGACACGCACACAGGTACAACACAGGGGTGAGTTACAGGGGTGGGGGGTGGCAGTGCCACAGATGACAGCACAAGGTAGTACACAGCAACACACACGCACACACACACACACACGCATGCACGCACACACACACACACACACATATATATGAACTCAGAGACACACATGCACCCAGGAGTTGGCTAGTGGCATGGATCCGATGCAGTGCACTGGTGCACAGGCACAACCAATGCAGTCATGCTCTCATTACACCAATGCCATATGGTCCAGTGGCCAGGCAGGCATGCACACAGGTAGCACGTGGCATGGCACACAGATGGCAGTATTGTGGCATGCACATACACACCACCTAGTTGTGCACAGGGCAGCAGTAGTGGACTGCAGACAGGGCAACACACAGCTCAGGGCCGACGCACAGTACCATGGCTGCCACGGTCATGTGGGCAGCTGCTTGTCAGCCATGGGGAGGGGGTCTGTAATTGCCCCAAGGGATAATACTGTAGGACCATGACCAGATCCATGCATGGATGAATAGGTACCTGAACAGGCCCACCCCAGGCATGCCCAGGATGTCAAGAGTGGACCTTGGTGTTGACAGGGTTGGTGTTGTCAGATGCTGGGATTGTGGGGTGGAATGTGCACTCCATGGTGTCTGTGGTGGCCAGCAATGACCAGTGGCAGCCTGCAGTGCAAGGCCATCTATAATCACATGTGCTATGTGATCCTGGGATGCACTGTATAGCCACCAGAAACTGCACAGTACCTCTCTTATGCTGCTGAGCCACCTGGTGCACCTCTGCATGCAGTGCACACACCTTTGGCCACAAGCAGCACCTGTTGCTCTATGGAGGCCCACAGCAAACGGATCTGCTCAGCAAATGGGTCAGCGTCCAGGGATGCCTGGCAGGGTGCCGATCCTCCTGTGGTGATTGACCGCACTGTGCAGCCCCCCACTCAGGTGGAGGCTGCACAACAGGGTCTCCATGGAGCTGATCCCTCTGAGGTGCTCCGGCTATGTGCCGTGTATCCAGCCACCCCATCACTCCTGCTGCCTGCCCGTGCTGCCCATCCAGCTGCTGACCACTGCCCAGTACCTGCACAGCTGTACCACCACCACACACAGCTGCACCTGCAGTGGTGGTGGGCAGCTGTCCCAGTGCTGGCAGGCCACTAGGCGTACTTTCTGTGCTGGTATCTGGTATGGGCATCTCTCACACCACACCACACCACCCAAGCTGTCCCGGATCAGGGTAAGGTCATCATCAGAATCAGACCCTGCCCCAATCTGTGTCTCCTTGCATCCTGCAGGAACACAGTCAGAGCCTCATCCAACCCCATGCCCAGGACATCTGACTGGACAGCAGTGGCGTGGCACAGCCGATGAGACCCCAGGTGC
Organism: Neoceratodus forsteri; assembly: GCA_016271365.2. NCBI lineage: Eukaryota > Metazoa > Chordata > Ceratodontiformes > Ceratodontidae > Neoceratodus > Neoceratodus forsteri. Next base: position 1,134,978,914 of record CM028130.1, read on the forward strand.
CTGTGGAAATTGGATGGCTGGTCATCCAGGGCTGGGCCACCTCTACGGCCACTGCTGACGCACCCTCCTCCACATGTACGATTAGTATTTTTATTTGATTTTATTGACTATTCAATAATATCTGTGTTGTAATAGAAGTAACTTACGTTCCTCAGCTGGAGGCCTAAGCAGACCAGCAGCACATGGTGGATGACTCACTGCTGGAGACTGTATCTTTTCCTCCATAGAGGGGTTGATCTCTACCACCTCAACCTCCTCTGTGGGTTCTGCTCCTGCAGCAGCACCCTCCACAGATGTTGCGTCTTCTATAAAAAACGTAGTAAAAGAGAAAAGGTTACTTGTCTGTGGATGTAAATATGTGTATGTATGTCTTTGTACTACCAGCTGTGCTGAATTCTTAATTCTGAGGAGTTCAATAGCATCAATCAGAGAATTTCCAACCCCCGCACCTCCCTCCTCGAATCAGAACAGTTACTGTATCATAAGTCACCAGCCACAGGCTAAGTAAAGAAATGGCCATCAATGGTATTCCAGCCCTGATACTAGCTGGGCACAAGGTAAGATGATGAGGAGTTTGAAGGTGTCATGAAGACAATATCTCACCCATTCCCCATTTGGATCAACTAGGTTAAAACGGTCCAAGAACAGAATACTCTATATTGAACCCCCACAAGCTCTTTAGATTAAGTATTATATCCCCAGTACAGAGAGTAAAGTACAAATAAGCATTTGTCAATGCTGAATGTTGTCACACTGGCATTGGCTTTGGTAGTGCAGTGTGGGACAACATTTTTGGCAGGATGTGAAAAATGACAGCTGTACAGTTCATAAGAAGGTGTAAAAAAATGCCAGTGTTGAAAATGTGGCATGTAAATATAGTAAATTTGAGAAGTTACAAGAGTGCGTGGGAAATGTGCAATGCACGCTTGGAACACAGTCATTTTATGGGCGTTTGACACTAAATTTTCAACACAGACATTTTAGCACCTCTGCCCATGTACAGTGTCACTGTTATTTCCTCAAACTGTTCTAAAAAGTGATTTTGCACAGTGACAGTGCTATTCTGCACTGGAAGTGCGAAAACACACTTTGGACAGGATATGTGAAATGACAGCTGTACTGTTCATCAGGAGGTGTGGAAAAATGACAATGGTGAAAATCCAGAGTGAAAATATCACAAATGCATAACGTTACAAGCATGCATGCAATCTGCCAATGCACACTCATGACAGTCATTTTATGGAGTATCATCATCAAATTTTCAATAAAGACATTTTAGGACCTCTGCTCATGAACTGTGTCACTGTCATTTTTATAATCTGACCCTAACACTGATTTCCCACAGCGACTGCGCTATTGTGCACGGAAGTGCAGAAACACATTTCCAGGCGGGATGTGAGAAAATGATAGCTATACTGTTCTGGGAGGTGTATAAAAATGACAATGTTGAAAATCTGCCATGAAAATTTTGTGAATTTGTGATTCAAGGCTGCGTGTGCCAGCAACCACCAATGCACATTCATAAAACAGTAATTTTTTATGGATTTTTTCCACCAAATTTGCAACATAGGATCTTTGAGAGGCCGCCTCATGAACACTGGCACTGTCATTTCATTAATCAGTCCTGAAAGGTGATTCTATGCAGTGACTGCAAAATCACCTTTCCAGGCCGATTAACGCCATGACAGTGATTGAATTCATGAGAAGGGGACCCAGAAACCCCATGTTGAAACTTTGGTGCCAAAATTCCAAAAAATGCCTGAGATACGCAGCAAAGTTGAAAAAACCCTATTCATTCCATTATACAGCTTACCGGCATTTCCTCAGTTCGTGGTTGGCTTTGAAGAGTGCAGACATGTTCCCAGTCCACCGAAGATCATCGCGCCAGACTCTGGAGGTAAGTATGGGGTGAGGGGTGTGTGTGGGGAGGCAGAGTGTGCAGTGGGTGGGTGCGGGTTGTGGGTGGGGCAGGGAGAGCTCTGAAAGACCGTTTCCTTCTTTACAGGGAAAAATAAAGTACATTGGGGTCCGTTTTCATTTTTATTAGGTGATTTGGCATGCTTGGGTGGGCTCCCAGTGTGCCACCTGTGTGTGTGTGTGTGTGTGTGTGTGTGTATGTGTGTGCTTTAGCTGACAGGGGATTGGGCACCCCTGTCAGCAAACAAGGAAAGGAGGGGAGCTGCAGGAACCAAGGCGGATTGGGCACCCCCTTGGCTGTCAAAATGGAAGGCAGGACCACATTATGCTGATGGGGAGTGGGGTCCCCCATTGGCAAAATTCAAGGGGACGGAGGGAGGGATACATGCCGATGAGGATTGGGCACCCCCGCTGGCAAAGGGAAACTGTTGGGGGGGCGCATGGTACTGAGAAGGATTGGGCACCCCCTCGGCAATCAAAAAAGGGAGGTATTACATGATGGGCACCCCTAACGGCACACAATAAAGGAAGGGGGGTTGACAGGCAACAGTGGCAGTCACTGCCGCCATTTTGTCTGCACATAGAGAGAGGCGTGCTGTGGTCACGCTGCATGAGAGCTTCTCTCTCATTGCAGCAGAGCTTTTGTTAGATCTCTTCACCTCATTAGCCAGGCAGGATGTTGGCCCATGCTGCTGACTGATTGGGGAATGTGGGTGGCACCTACTGGTGAGTGCCCTGCATTCACCCAACAGCGACCGCGCCTCCAAATCTCCACTGCTGCAAGATGTTGGCTGCACAAGCGTGCCAACATAAAAAGGATGTGGACATCAATGACATCCTTTCCTGATTGCATGTACATAAAATCATGATACTGAGGGGTTACATGTACACATGCAGTCAATACTGCCATATATGGACACCAGTGAGTGTGTGCTGACCTAGAGAGAAACATGAAATAAAAGTGTGGATACAGATATAGTAAGTTGCAGATACAGATTGCACATATACTAGTACAGTGATAAGGTGACCTGTATCAGGCAGGCAGTATACCAACCTCCAGTGGAACGACCACTTTTTCTTGAGTAGGCAGCATCAGGCTACATACATATGTAGACATCATGGAATAACTATTTGATAGCACATCAAGACAAGCTGCCAAAGGTTAGTGATACCAGGTACACACAACTTTAGACAGTGAAGAGTTTGACACCCTTAAGGAGGCAATCATTCCACATGCAAACAAGAAACATTAGATAGTGAGTGCAGAGCCACAGAGTAAGTTAAGTCATGCATATCTACAATATACCTGACTGATAGCAGCTGCACACATATTAGGACAGTGAGGGATTGCAGTGGTTGAAAGAGGCAATGCCCTATCCTCTCAGACAAGACGTAGAGTATTGTGAGTAGGGAGCCATAGGTAACTAAATATGTCGACATAAATGCCATCTGTGTATGATAAGAGTTACACACAAGGTGGGAGCTGAGGAGTCTCAGGACCTCATACAGACAATGCTGCTCCACCTTCTGTCACAACAGTGAGTTAATAATGCATAGGAAGCCCTTACCACTCACTGAAAGTACTGTAAACTATTCACAACCTTGTAATCCCACTGTTCTGATGTCAGAACCTTATTAACCCCTCTCATCTATGTGATAGCATTGGGTCTACAAAACAGAATGCCAGTGTAAATCAGTATTCAACACAACCAAAATGTGACTGTTAGTCTCAGAACAGTATTCAAATAGAATTCCAGTTGTCACAGTTTTCTGTTACTGCATATAACTATCACAATGTCTGATAGAGATCTTAACTCTGGAGCAATTTCTGTTCTGAGCAGTTGCATGTGGTCATTTAGGAGTTGGCTCTACCTCCCCCACCACGTGAGGAACTGGATAGTGACTGCAGAGTCACTCACTCAGTACATATCTGTATAAGTACATTATACTGCCCTGACACAAGGTACAGTTATGTTATGATAGTGACTATTTGAACTTACTCAGGCAGGGAATGCTGTTACACCCACCCTCCATCCAGAAGAGTCCTAGATGGTGACTGAACAACTACAGCCTAACTAAAGACTTGTAATGTGAACCTGTGAACATGGGTGTGATAATTCACTGATAGCAGCTAGACACAAGTCATGAGACTGAACACTTGGCAGGCAAGCCTCTTATCTTGTGACACCGAGCACTAAATGTTGAATGCAGAGCCACACAGCAAATAAACCTTCAAATATTGGCAGCACAACTCTGTGATACCACATGCACACATTCTAGAACTGTAGACAGTTAAAAGTGCATCATGTTAGCAATACCTATAACTAATCACCATGTATCTCCAGAATATACAACATACTAAGTATGCAACCACAGGCTAACCAAGGATCTGTACATGAAAACTATTCACCACTGATAGAACCTACAGACAATGTACAGGTCTAAAAGTCTAAAAGGCTCACTGAGACAATGATCCCCCCACCCCACTTGAATAACATAGTGGATGTTTTGTGCAGAAGTAGAGGCAGCTGAAGATATAAACAGTAATAAAATAGTTTACTGATATGAGCGCCACACAACCTAGATCATTAAGAAGTTACATGTGACATACCAGGTAATGCTTGAAGCTCTGCACACCAGGTACTGGATGGTCACCACAGAGTCATACAGTAAGCAGAGCTGTGGATAGCGATGGTATACCCACTATGATATGAGCTGCGCAGATCTGAGGACAGTGAGAAGTTGCGCTGCTTCAAGGAGGCAATGGCCCCCATCCCAAAACAGATATTACATCCTGAGTGCAGACCCAACGCTCAATACAGTGAAGAGCTGGACAGTGTCAGCCACACAATACACCCCTCTCCTGCCAGACTGTGCACTGGATCATTACTGCATACCTGCAGGTCACTTCAAGCTATGGATGGCTTCAGCTGGCAGTGGCTGCTAGACCGTAAAGATTCCATATGACATGCACAGTACAGACCCACTTCAAAAAGAAAACTCTAAACATCAACATAATATTTGTGTGACATAAAGAGCCACAAGGTAGAAGACCAAGTAGCTGTATACTCTACGCCATACAATGATGGCAGCACAGAACAGCACATAGTAAAGATTAACTTAAAAGAGAGATGGCAGTATATCGTTCAAACTCATCAGCAGAGTTGAGCACAAGGAGCTGCTTGACTGGATCCCCTTGGTCCTCACCTTCCGGGAGTGGCACCAGCTGCACCCTTTGGGAGGAAGCAGGGGCAGTTGATGTACTCTCTGAGTGAGAAAAAAAACACACAATGTTTTACTTATGTCTGTATTGCATACAACGTCAACTTTGTCCTACCTGAACCTGAGATGGACTACATTACTATCTGTGACATGTTTATGTCACGACTGTTTATAAAAGACACAGATTTACATATGTCACCAATAATACTTGACACGGTAGACACCATTCAGTTATACAGCATAGCCCAGAATTTAAATAAAGCCTGACACCACAGATGGAGGAACTCATAGCCAATATAAGGAACGACATACCCAATACCACCCAGCCCTGGAGGGTACACTCTCACTAACAAAATCGACAATATTAAAAGAAATACATATATTAAGGAAAATGTAGTTGAATATCAGTTTTCTCATAAAATCTCTTACCAATTCTTGTAACAGACAAAAAAAATCACCATTAACAAGTCATTCTGGCAATGTAAAAAAAAATGCAAATATGAAATGGCTCAATATATGGTATTCAGACACTGCTACAGGAAATAATAGTCCCATAACATTCAAATGTAATAATGTTATCTTGTTGGGCAACAATGTCTATTATTTCTGCTCATCAGATGCTGAATTTCATAATAATGTAGAGGATAATGCCTGATGTACAGGTGACAACCATGGTATAATCACTTAAAGTGGTAGCTAGGGCATCTGTAAACTTGAAGAGTGCAGCTCGAGAGGTTTACAAATGCCTAACAACCATGAAAGATGACTACACCATGGTTGTCACCTATACATCAAACGTATCATTATATTGTATAGGGACTCGACATGACAAGTTACACCCCTCACAGAACACAAGTAATTTAGCTTTACCTTATTTAATGAATCTGCACTATAGCCATATGATTGTGTAGGAAAACAATGTATTAGGATACATGGACTGATTGACAGAGGGCCAAAATAGCACCAGAGTTAAACTCTCTATCAGACATAGAGATTGCTAGAGTCAGTAAAAGTAAACTGAGACAACTGGCATATTATTTGAATACTGTATTGAGGCTAACAATCACATTCTGGGTGTGTAGAATACTGATTATACAATGCGGTAACTTCGAATGAGCCAAATCTTGCAACCTGATTGGTTGGCTGGTACCTTTCAGCGTGATAAATCCTCCAGTGTACCCACTGGAAAAGTGCCAGCCAACCTTGTTTCATGCCAATCAGGTCGCTTTCACTTCAAACAAAACTGCTGCAATGTCCTGTCACTGCTTGGCTAAAACACCGTGGTAAATTTTTACAAAATTACATCCTCTTTCGAAGTGTAGGGACCTGGGTGAGTTAGAAAATAGTTAAAAAACATTAAAAAAACAACAGTTGCCATTGCATAATAAAAATGTATCCCTCCAGGGTGTGGGTATACTGGAGGACTTAACACGACTGGTGTGGTTTGGTCACTCGGCTGCACCTCGTGACCGAACCACACCAGCAGTGGTAAATCCTCCAGTATACCCACACCCTGGAGGGATAAATTGATTAATATACCATGGACATACAGTAAGTGAACAGCCAATGAAATCGTCAGACTGGCAGTTTACCACCAGTGTAAATCCTCTGATAACTAGTGGCTGTTAATGAGACTATCTAGTAAATCATCTACAGTATAGGAATAAATACAATAAAAATAAAAAAAAAACAAAGCAGCCTCCTTAATATTTGTATTGTATTACAGTAAAAAATTAACCTTGGTATAATTGCAATAACCCAATCAGAGGATGTGGGTTATCGGGAGATTTATCATGGCTGGTGAAGATTTACCCACTCTGCTGTGACTCGTGCAAACCACTCCAGCTATGGTAAATCACCTGATAAGCCACACCCCTCATGGCTTATTGCTTAAATAATACTCGCATTCTGTTGTATAAACCCACTGCAATGACATAGATGAGATAGGTTTATAAGGTTCTGACATTACGACAGTGGTATTACATATAGAATAAAGTATGGGGTGCAGTGTGTTACAAGAATTTAAAACACACCTGAATTGTTGGATGGCACATAAATGCCGAGGGGTTTATGATTGCCATCCAAAATGAGGGTGCGTGTTAAATTTGAGTGAAACACATTGCACGCCATATTTTGTTTTATATAATTGAAGGGTGACATTTTTTCCCGGTTGAGATTTGAGTGTATAGACCATGGTTTGAAATCCAGTCATTTTAAAAAAAATTTTACTCAGGTAGTATGAGGGAAAAGAGAAGGTTTAGTAAGCAGTGAATGGCAGTGAGGAGGTGACTGTTTATGGACAGTGCTTTGTGAGAAAAATGGATAGTGTGAAGCTCAAGTGCATTTGAATGGGAAGGAGTGTGTGAATGCCATAATACCTACTCGGGTATTACGGTATTTAACACACAGTTTTTCCCATTGAAAAAAATGGAACCCAGTAATTATAAGGTTGTAATCTGTTTGATTTCAGTGTTTAATAAGGGCTACCCATACATTATAACAGCATACTAATCTTGTAATGTGTGAAAATATGACATCACCCAATAAGATTGTGACAAAAAACTTAGCTACACGCTAAGATTGTCAATGGATTTATTGAACTGTTCTAATGGATTTTTTGTAGATATAACATGTGAAACATTTAAAAGAAAACTGTACCCTCATGTCTTGCAAATGTGTTTTTTACATTTCAGTACCCAAGTCTTTTCATGTAGCTGGTAAGGATGTATGCAAATCTTTAAGTCTCTTTTTCAGTCCATGCTAGGCCCTGCCCTGCCCTGGCATTTACATTTAATGGCTGTTGAAAGTGTATTGTCCGTGAGAGCTGTATTAGCATATAGAAGTCCCAGTTCAATCACAGGGTCTACCATGAACTTTTAAATCAGAGTAAAACATCTGCATACATCATTAACAGCTACATGAAAAGAGTTATTTATTGACATGGAAAGAAATAACATTTAATATATAGGAGGGTAGACTTTTCCTTTAAGACCATTAACAAGCTATACTTACCACTATGGTGTGTTCGCCAAACTCTGGCTTCCCTGCCTCCTCCCATATAGCATAGGCTATGTGATACCACTCCCGGATACTCCTGCGCATATCACCCACCATAGCCTTTGATTTAAAGAAGGTCTGGCGGGTGATTTTTCACTTCCTCCTACAGGCATCTGCAGATCTGCTGATGCCTTCTCTCCCCAAAGCATGACTAGCCTGTATAAAAACATAAAAACAAAGTACTGTGAATAATTTATTAATAGTTGAATATGTAGATTCAGTAAAATACTACAACACCAGTTAATAAAACATTATAACAGTATGTCTTTGATATTCACATATCTGAAAATAGGTACACACAAGGTTTGCCAGCAGGTCCATTTTTTTAACGTCTATTAACTCTGGTCGTATGTGCACCTAGAAGGAGTATTCTGCAGCAACATGTCACCTATATATTTCAATTCTGTTGATGCCACCTGTTGCTCTGTGCAATCCCATTTTTTTACCTATTCACAGTCCTGGTGGATACCACTCCTGAAGTTAATGCATGGCATAGAGGATAATGCCTGATGTACAGTTGATAACCATGGTGTAATCACCTTGAGTGGTTGATAGGGCATCAGTAAACCTCAAAACCATAGCAACCATGAGAGATGATTATACTGTGGTTATCACCTGTACATCAGGCAATGTCAGTTATAGTGTATGGGACTCAGCATGAGAAGTTACCCCCCACCCTGAACACAAGTAATTTAGTCTTATTTTTATTAATGAATCTGTACTACAGTCACATCATTGTGTAGGAAGACAATTTATTAGGATACATGGACAGAATGACAGCAGTCCAAGATACCTCCAGAGTTAAAATCTCCATCAGACATAGAGATTACTATACTCAGTAAAAGTAAACTGAGACAACTAGCATGTCATTTAAATACTGTTTTTACTGAGGCTAACTATCACATTCTATGTGTGAAGAATACTGATTAAAAAATGGTAAGAGAACATTCTGAAATATGATTGGATGTTGTTCATGAAGTAATTATGTTCCACGCATGGAAAATAAAAAATGCTGCCAAATGTGCACTGATCACTACTGGAATCATTACGCTAATAGAATGCTAAGAATTCAACTGGCAGCCATTGTTTTTTGCCCTGTAACTGTAAGCATCACATTTTATTGCAGTGGGCCCTAAAAATAAAACTACCCTAAATACAAAATAAAACAGATTAATCAAATGTTTCTCTGAACATCACATTCTTCTTACACACATAAACAAATTAGAAACATTAAGTATTGTTTATAGTTTTCATTACAACTGTTTCTTTACTGACAGTGAAAAATCCCACTTCAATCTTTGCCTGGCCATCGGTGAAATCTCTTCTCCTTGCCTTGAAAGTGAGATAATTGAGTCTCTGGCTATAACAGAGGCCTTTGTTGTGTGTGTGGAAAGTAACATTCTAGCAGTGGAACTGTGCATAATTTTGAATCCATGTATTCCATGGTAAACATTTCATGATAAACATTTCATAACTTGAATGTGGGGAAAACAGAGAAAAAAAAAAGGAAGAAAGTAGGCAATAATACAATGACATTATCAATTACATCATTTGTAGTGGGGGGGGCAGAAGGACTATTTGATCATAAATACAAAAAGTAAATCTATTAATTCTACATATAAACATGCTTTTCTCAACTGTAAAAAGTTTAAAAAGGAGCCAATTTTATAAGTGCAATAAGGCACTCTCGGATGTGCATGGAACACAATTTATTGCATGGCCAGTGGCTAAAGTCACTCGGCCTTCAGCCTCGTGCCTTATTAAGCCCCTGCCCATGCAGTAAAATGTGTTCCATGCACTCTATCATGCCTTACTGCTTACATAACATTGGCATTCTTTTTGTTAACCCATTGCTATGACATTGATGAGATAGGTTTATAAGGTTCTGACATCACAACAGTGAGATTACAAGATTGTAATTTGCTTGATTTCAGTGACTAATAAGGGCTACCCTACAATATACTGCCTAGTATCAAGTTTGACATGTTCAATTTCCTTATGTGTATATTCAATCTTGCTATATTAGTGTCACTCCATAGATCCTATTGTCCCTTAACCTCATAATTCGAAAACACATCTGTAGCTGTATTGTTTGATGCCTTAAAGAGAAGCTACACAATCACGCTTGTAAAATCAAGTCTGCAATGAACAGCGGTGGTCAAAAATTCTCATGCGCAATAACTGCTAAGTGGCAGCAAGTCTGTAGTACTATAATTACATACTTGTTGCACTCTTGTACCAGTGTCCACTGTTCAAACTGAAACACGTGGCTGCGGCTTTTCATCACTCTTAAAAACACCTATTTCTTTTCATGTTACACATGAATAAAACATTTAACTGCTGTATAACTCATTGGGTGGGATATTCAAAGGAGTTCCGCCTGGTGCAACTGAGTTGCGCTGGTGCAACCCCACAATGCACCCTGGCAAAATATTGAAAAGGCTGCCAGGTGTAGCACAATCCCTGATGCTCTGGGGTGCAAAGTAATCCTATGTGGCACAGATGCCGGGGGTGTACCCATGCATATGCTGCACATCTTGATATTCAGCCTGGGATGTGCGGTGCATATGTCAGCACAACCCTGCATTGTGATGCACAGGGGGCTAAAAGTTGAGCCCTGGAAAAGCGGAGCAAGTCCCAGTCACCCATGAGACATGCTGCTGTATTGCAAGGTGCAACACAGCAGCCTCCAACCTTGAGTGGCAATGCACGCAGCAGTAATGTTGTCCACAAGCACCCTGAACCCTGGCAGGCTAGTGCCCACCTCTCCCACCCTGCACACCCAATCACAGGCATCTGTACAAAGTACAACTATCCATAGTGGTGTAGTGGTCCCTCCATTACCCAAGCATGGGCATCTGTAAAAAGTACAACTATCCCTGGTGGTCTAGCGGTAACCCCCCATATGCCCAATCACTGGTGGTTGGGAAAAACAGATGTACCTGATGTTCCAGTGATATCCCCACCCACCCACCCACAGAGGACCTCTGGCAACCCAGCACCCCCGTCAATTGGCGGGTGGCAGCATCCTGCCCACATGCCACCAGGCTGCCTGATGAATGACAGCATACAGTACAATCTGTATGCCTCATGATCCACAGTGTGGACCAATGGGCCTGCAGACCATACTCTACTACACAGGATCAGATATATGAATGAATGTGGGTGGGTGGGTGGGTGGGAGGGGGTACCAGTGGACCACCAGGTGCATCTATTTTCCCACAGCGGCCCATGATCAGACATACGAGGGGTTACCACTAGACCACCAGAGATAGTTATACTTTGTACAGATGCTCACAATTGGGCTTATGGGGGGACCACTACACCATCAGGTATAGTTCTGTGTTTTAAAGATGCCTGCAATCGGACATACGGGAGCTGCTGGCTGTAATAACCCTTCAGGGTGTCGATCCCTGATGGCAGCAGTCTGGCAGGGTGCCAGGCACAATTCAGTGGGACTCAGTGCATTGCATGAAAATGGGGCCATTTTTGCCTTGCATACATTTTGGCCTCAATTGCATGCCCCATGGCTGAATATTGCAGGTGATGCACCTAGCACAACTGCACTTGTAATGGTGCATCCCCAAGCTTCCTTTCTGTGTCTTGTGCTGGCACAGTGCAACTGCACCATGTGTCGTATATGTGCCCACTCCGCCTTATTCAATGGTACTGATCCATGGTGCAGCACCGTTGAATATCACCTGATCCTGGGCCCAGAGCAGCCCAGTTGCACTGTGCCGAGCTTGTCCACTGCCGGTGCAGTCTGAATATCTGGCCCATTGTGTTTGCATGACTTCACATTATGAGATCTACTACCAGTGTCCTATCTGTTAGTAAACTGCACTGCTATTCCATAGTTCTAGAGATATCATAATACTACCATGGTTAATATGTACAAAAAATAATAATATTCTATTAATTAAAATCATGACCTACCTTATCTCAGGTATGTATGAGGCTCAGATTCATTGCTCTCATTACAAATCTGGGGTTTGCATGGTCTCAGACAGCCTGAACTAGGGCCAGCACCTCCCCATCATGCCAGGATTTGGGCATATTTACAGGTCTGTGAAAAAAGATATGTGTTTGTTTAGAACTCTTTAACATACAATTTATAGTAATCAGAGTATTTGTGCACAACTCATTAATAAATATACAATTGTAATAGTACTAAAATCATTCAATGTTGTATCATTGTCTACTGAGTTGTTGACTGTCTGAACAACAATGGAAATGTGACCACTTACTTTTCAGTTGTTTAACGATTGACTGAATTCTTTTCAATTCTCTGCCAATCTGTTGAAACAAATAGTGATTAATTGTTAGAAAACTGTCAAAAGCCAAATAAAGCCATCAATATATATAGTACACCTCACTGATATCAACCGCACACGTGTAAGGACAGTCATGAGTTGCGAAGCGTCAGAAGGTAATTCCCTAACCCTAACAGAACAGCAACTGCAATTTGAATTCAAACTCTGAGTCTGATTGAAGCCTTCGATATCAATAGTATGCTTAAGTGATGACAACTGCACACATGTTAGAACACTGAGTACTGGCATTGCATCAGTCATGCAATAACTCCCTTCCCTAGAACAGGTAATAGATCCTGACTACAAAACCACAGCTCAACTAAAGTAATGTAGCAATACTGTAGGCCTACCTCATACCAGTTTTACATAAGTTAGAACACTGAGGAGTTCCACAGATTCAAACAGTCAGCACCCCACCCCCTGACCAGATACTAGATCCTGAATGCACAGGTATAACCCAAGTAAACCTGTGGACATCAATGGCATACATCCATGAAACTAGCTAGACACATAGTAGTTTAGCCAGGAGTAGCACAGTAGCATTCAGGCAATGCCCTACTAACCAAATACATACTGGATGCTGATTGCAGATGAACAGGCCACTGAACCAATTAAGATTACTGTCATAGGCCCCTCATACCACTTGCACACAGGTTAGAACACTGATGAGCTGCACAGCTTCTGGTAGAAAATACCTCCAGCTCTCCAGAGCAGCTACTACATCCTGAGTTTAGAGCACAGCCCAACTCAACTCATGTATGTCAATGATATACCTATCTGATACTAACTACAAACAAGTTACAACAATGACAAGTTTAATGGCTTCAAGCAAACAATACCCCTACTGTCCCCCCCCCCAGATCAGGTTCTAGATGGTGAGTTCATATGTAAAACCTGACTGTGAACATCAACAACATACATCCCTGATAACAGCTGCAAGTGTTCATTCACTTATCTGGTTCTCTGTAGTACGTAACTAAAACCATGACATCAATGGTATACATCTTTAATAGCTACAGCAGGTGCTGGATGTTGACTGAGCACTCAGACTCCAAGCTATAGACAACGCATGTGTGCACTGTGACTTTAGAAAATGGGAAGAAAATCGCTCATCTGATTGGATGAGACACTTATTTAGGTGGGCATCTGTCAGACAATAGATGCCAACCAAATAAAAAGCCCCAGCTCAAACCTTCCTGATAGCCAGCAAAGTATCCTTGTGCCCAGCATCCTGCTTCCTCATTGGCTGAATCGCTGGGCACACAATTTCAAATTGTCACCATTTCCTTTAATGCTTAGCGAGTGGCAAGTGAGCCCACCACCATACACACACACAGACAAGGATTGATAACCATGTATCAGACACAGTCCCCTGGCAAACATTTGTTTTTATTTTATTCAGCAACACCACATGTCAGGCAGACTCCTGACTACTCGCTCCTGCTCAAAGATGCCAGCTACATCGTGGCTCTCCTACAGCTCTGCTCCGGCCCCCCCCAAGCAAGTATCAGAAACAGTTTCTTTTGTTTTCTTACATTTCCCTCTTCTCTCGTGGGACCATTTTTTGGGGGTGGTGGGGAGGTAGTAGAATGAATTTAGGAGAGCTGACAGTGTTCTCAGTCCTTCTTGCTCCAGCAGCCACTCTCTGCCAAAAATGAAGCTGAAATTACAAAATGGGCTTTTCTTACTGAACAGATGGCTTGCCCCCTGAAAAAGAAAGAATATCAAATCTCAAAGCCACATCTTCATTAAAAAAAAAAAAAATGATTGTGCCGATGCTTCTTCTCCTTCTTCCATACTTCCGGGTTTGACGTCATCGGGCACCCGCAAAGTAACTGCCGCATCTTCCTTAGAAAACAGTCTCCCAACTAATTAAAACAAAAGTGAACAGGTGTGCACACAAAAAGAATGCAAGTCCACAAAGCCGCAACTCAGTATAAGTGACTTTTATTACAAACTCCATGTCTTCATCTGCAGTTGGTGGTGAGGGGGGGAGATAAGAGCAACAGAATATCAGGGGAGGACACATGTGATGGCGCACCACAGTAACAGGGACTACTTTAAGAGACAAACATTAAAACATCATAGTAAATACATATTTGATAATATTTTTCTTTAATTTTTTTAACTCCTACATAAAACTGCAACAGTATCCATTTTCTAAGTGCAATAATACCCTCCAGGGTGGGCAGTATTGGCAATACCGGACCTTCCTGGGGCTATAAGGCACTCTGCCTGTGGGCTGGGCCTGATTACACCCCTGGGTGGTCCAGTATTGCCAAGCGCCACCCACCCTCTTGGGTATTATTGCCTACAAGTTGTTCTATTTTTTTGACCAGCTACATTGGCTCTTAAAAGAGCTGTTTTTGTCACAGCTGATGACATGTGCTCAACAGATATTGTCATACAGGTACACAATTACAGAAGTGCAAGGATGCCATTTCGAAGGTCCCCAACAAAAATGTTGCTACCTGTGCTTGAGAGATGCACACCATCTTTTAGATATAGCCAATGTTTGTCATATGTAATTTGGGGGTGACGTATAGTGTGCATTCCCATAGCATGGAGGAATCCAGATATTTGTATGTGTACCTTTCTCCATGATCTTTCAAATGCAGGATAGTAAACCTCACCTTTCCAGATCATTCGCTGTGTAATGTCTGAATACAGAATTTTACAAGCTGGCAACATACTGATAAGATGCTGCAAGTCAGACTGTGCATCTTCTATTAAATCAATTGCCTTTTGTTCACCAAATCATTACCTCCAAGATGGATAAGGAGGATGTCTGGTTCTGGGTGTGTCTCCAGCAAGTGGTACATGGTTTGCAAGAGCTGCTTCCATCTCATGCCACCTTTCCAAAACCAAGGCACTGAGCAGTGAGGTAGGTGTAAGTCATTGCCAAAATGACTAGCGCTACTAAAAACTGCTGCCCTTCTCACCAGACTTGATCCCACAATCCATACACTAACTCTGGATCTTTCTGTCTTGCTGAGTATAAACCTCTAACAACTCAGATGAAGAAATATCAGAAATGTGTCTGTCTCTGACAGAACACTACCAAGGCTAATCAGCAGAATGACTAGTGCTGAGCTCTATGTGTAAGTTTAATGCAGTGAGATGCAATCATAACTAACATGCTAATTCCACATTGGCTAACACAGGCAAAACATTAACAGTTATGTCTTTAAAGGCTGTTTCTACTGGTCTATTGTTTATTAAACATTCTTTTTGTTTTGGTGGGAGAATACTGCCTGGCCATTGGCCACAGTTAATTACTTGCCAACAATAGCCATTTCCATTGGATGGACTTAGTACTCATTATGGTCAGTGAAGCTGTACCCCCTCTCTTTCTCAGCTAGCAGCTTGAGTGGCAAGTACAAGTACAGCTCTCTAGCTTGGTGACATAGTTTTCAGAATTGTAAACATTCAGTATTTTTTTAAATGCTCTGCTACTGTACTATAGTCACAACTGTAATTATTCACTGGTCAGTATGTTTTTTCTGAGAGTTAATACATTATTATGCTACTGGCACAATTAAGTTTATAACTCTGTCATTGCAGTAAAACAGTTAATAATTCAGCATTTTGATTTCTTTACTAAAAAACTGTGGATATTAAGCAAAAACTGCAACCCCTAGCTAACATTGTTAATAGGGTAAAATTGCTATTTTTGAAACAAATTGTGGTTTACCATAACAATTCACCTACTGCAACTATAGGTGACAGAAAGATAATGCACAACTGCTGTTTGAACAGCAAAGTTTAACTGTAAAAGTATTTCACAAATATTTTATTTGTAATAATATGTTCTTGGTGAGATTATCACTTGTGTTCTAAGACTGTGCATATAACTAGCACAAACAGCCACAAACAATTACTATGCAAAGTAAAAAAACAAACCACTAGTTTAACCAAAAGATAGCAAGATATTGATAAATCAGTACATTAATCATCACAAAATGCATAAAGTACAACCTTAGAAGCATGTACATTTTCTCAACTACCTTATTAGTTACATTTTTATTGTTTTGAGGCAATAGATAAATGTGTACTTACAGTACAGTTATGCTCTGGAGTCACTGCTGTTTCTCTGCAAAACTTAAAATGGCCACTGAGCTGTTATTATTTTATTGTATTGGTTCACAGAAGTCACATGGTGAAGTTAACCATTTCTTTGTTTGTGAGACAGCAAAATCTTTGATCACGACTCACATTGTTCTTTGATCGTGAGAATAACACAAGATTTCGATAGTGGAACCTGTTCAGTTTTAAAAATGTGAATATTCTCATAGTTTTTAACAGAGTGACCAGTCACGTATCTTTTTATTGCTTATCAGACATAAATATTATAATAAAAATAATTTTAAAAAGTTTTGGTACATTATACAATATTTTAACATTCTTTGATTGTGAGTGTGCAAATTCTTTCATCGCAGCTCGGTTTGATCACAAGGATCATTAGCGACCTTTCAAATTCTCTGATTGCAAGAATAATGTAAGATTTAAATGGTAGAAGATCAGTAATTAAAAATAAACATGTTTTTTGCTGTTTTTTTATGCACTATGTAGCCATATATGTTTTTTTCACTTAGAACACTTAGATGTCACAGTTATTATTAGTTTTCAACATTTTTAACATTTAATAGTAGTTTTAATTCTTTGATCATGAGTGAGCAAAATCTTTGATCATGGCTCAGTTTGACCGCAAGAACCGTTCACAAGCTTGCAAATTCTTTGATCACGAGAATAACGTGAGATTTGAACTATGTACAATGACACGTTTAAAAAAATTAATGTTTTCTCACCAGTTTTCAACACAGCATATAGCCAAATGTATTGTTATTGCTTAGAAGGCATGTCTATCACAGTAATAATTATTCTTAAATGTTTTCTAACATTTTCTTGTAGTTTTGTGATCTTTGATTACAAGCACGCAAATTCTTTGATCGCGATCTGCTTTGATCACAGGGATCATTCGTGAGTCAACAAATTCTTTAATCATGACAAAAATGTTAGATTTGACATGTAGAAGTCATGTAGCTTTGGGAAACTTGAGTTTCTTACTCAGTTCAATATGTCCTTTATGGTCATATGTAATTAAATTGGCCACCATAGGCAATACCATGCCTTCCAGAGGCTATAAAGGCCTCCAGATGCAGCGTCAAGCGTCATTACACCCCTGTACCTCATGTTCATTCAGCAATGCTACCCACCTTGTCAGGTATAATTACTTGCTTGGATATCTTATTTTGTTATATTTTATAAACACTCTGCTTGCAAATTGTATACCCTGGGTCCAATTCTAGAAGCTTGACACATGTTGGCACCAAAGGAAACTTACACCAAACACCATTGCAACATACACCCCCATTCTAGAAGTGGCAGGGTACCCACAGCTATGTCCTGTGACTTGCGATACATCGGAAAGTTATGCCAACCTATGGCCATACCTGAGAGGATTGTCACAAGTCACCCCCAAGCAAGATAAGTGACCCTCAAACTTCCACAAGCAACTTGTGTTCCTCAGTTATCTCCAACCCAAAGCAAATGTCACAAATGGCAAACTATAAATTAACCCCGAGATGCGTGGTGGTCTAGTGGCCTCTTCCCCACCCAACCCAGCAGTACCAGTGTGCCCACATCCCCAATCTATCCCCAGCCAGTTGCGGCACAGCCCACTTCGCTTTACAGCCAGCTGTTAACTGACACCGCAGATGAACACTTACTGTATAGACATGCTCAGAAATGAATCAATAATTATTAACTTCTGATTGCATCTATACAGTAAGCAGTCATGCGGTGCTCACTCCGCAGCTGCCCTGCAGGCCAGAGGTGGCTGTGCCAGTCACTGGCTGGGGATGGGTGGGGATGTGGGTGACTGGCACTGCTTGGTGGGGTGGAGAGGGGCCTCTACATTGCCAGACATCTCAGGGTTATTTTGTTATTTACTATTTGCGACATTTACTTTGGGTTGGGAGCTGGCTGGGGGGGACACAGCTGCCCTACATGGTGCTAGCATTGTGGAGTCAGGGGCATGATGTGTGTCAGCTGCCCTGCAGGACATTGAGGGTTTAGGAGTTATGGGAGGCTGGGGGTGGAAGATGCCCAGCTCGACACATGTTCTGTCAGGGATCAAGGTCAGGGGGTTGTGGGCTGCCGGTGGGGCACTGATGGGAGTGTTCTGGGCATGGGGATCCTGCAGTAGGTGCAGTGGGTCACCAAACCCTCTGAGTATGTACACAAGTTACACCACCTAAATGCTGGTGTAATTTATGCTGCCAATTCTTTTCTGATGGTTCTTGTAGAGTCCTGACATTATGGACTTTGTTGCTGCCCTACTAGAATAGGGCGCAACTGTTGCCATAAACCCATTAGCACCATGACGCATGTGGTTTATGGTGCAACTGTTGTCATAACTGCTTTTTGGTGAATTGTAAAATCCCACAAGTCACAACTGCTGGGATAAGTTGCTACTTGCACCACTCTACTTCTCGCAACTGCCAAGCTTAACTGTTGTAGAATCAGGCCCAATATTCAGATAGCAGTGTTGCAGTCAGAATAATTCTACATGCTTAAACATTGTCATTGACATCATTTGATTTCACAGACACAACATTTGGTTGTATTCCATGCTGTTAATGATTCATTTAGTATTGACCTCTCATGGACCCGTGCCACATTAGTTTTATACATCACTTCTCATTCAGTAGTACTAACATTGTTTTTTCTCTTTTTCTTTCTTAGAAGACTGCAACAGACAAGAAATTGAACATGTGACTGAGAGCTCCATCATGACTATTTCCGTTAAAGTTAAAAACACATAAGAAGCAGTAGGTGTACTGGTGGTTCACTGTCATACCATGTAAACAGTAAATGTATAAAATGTCAGCAGAAGAAAAAAAACAATTGTGTCTGTTACATGTGGACATATCACAAGACAAGCACATGTCAACAAAGACAACACCTCCCCTAGTAATGCAAAAATCAGTTGACTTTGTAAAGGTACTCTGTGCAAACAATGTCTGGCACTGTCAGCACATACCCATACATCTGTGACACACAAAAATAATGCTGGACATGTGACTTCTGCTACTGCACAGCACAGTAAGGAAATTTTTTTCAGAAAACTTGTCCATCGAGCTAGAATTCATCATCTTATCTCATTTGTAGTATAATGGGATGCAAAGGGAAAAAACTGTGCAGTATGCTTGCATCAATGAAGTTACAATTGAAAGTAAGATGATTTGCTAATACGGCTGTTCCAATTCATTCTCAGTTATGGGCTGCAATGATGTCAGCTATTGATAAATTGAGTACAAAGATTGAGGAGATGAGAAACAAACTATTGTCTTTTGAACACTTGAACAGAGAAAATATCTCTGTGGTGTTTCAAGGAGACTGGTTGCACTCAGAATATTCAGAAGGATTCTGCTGGGAAGAGACATACAATGTGCACAATACAAATGCCACTTTGACAACAGATGCACAAGGTAAAGTTCACAATGTTTTAGTTATCTCACATGAAAACCTTGACTTTAATGATGAGACTGCAGTTGAACAGGTGCGAGCAACCAAGTTATCAACTAAGAAGTGGTCATGTGACACTACATGCAATGTCAGGAAAGAATCAGTCATGTCAATTGAAACTTTCCTGTCAGCATTTGCTACCACAAAGAGGTCTGTATGACATAGATTGATTGACACCATTGACAAGTGTGGGATTCAATCTCATACAGGCCTAATGGGTCATTCTCTCACATGCTTGGAGAGCAGCAACTGTGCAGTGTGTTTCATCACTTCTGCATGGTAGCAGTGTATCACTCTGGCATATGCAAATTTGTACAAAGATTATATTAGGTGAGATCTGTTGTCTGAGACTATATGCACTGTCAAGTATTGCTGGATGATGGAGATGTAGAAGTACTTGTGGAGTTCATCAAACAGTTACAAACAACTCATAGATTGAGGTCTAATGCTCTTGTTGATGAACATGCAAATATGATGCAGTCATCACTAGTGCAAGTAGCTCAGCTTCTGTGGAATTTTGGCACTGAGTTTAGTGAATTTGAAATTAACAAGACACAACAATTTGATGTCATTTGTGTATCATGTGAGCACTCTTCTGTAAAGAGCAATGTGTCAAGATAGACCTGCAGAACATTTCATGTTGGAATGTTATGTGGGGCATCTCTATGCATATCTTCTGTTAAAGACAGATTTGCTGAACTTGGAACTGTGTCACTGTGTACTTACTGTTGTAATAAGATTAAGAGTGACACTTTACCTCCTTGATCTGTGCTTAATAAAATGGAAGTTGAAGCAACTCCTCCTGAGATAGCAGCCTTGAACTTATTTGAATGGATTCTAATTCAGACCATGAAGCCATTTCAAACAATTATCAGGCTTAATACAAGGATGCGAGACCAACCAAAGAAAGAACTTGTGCATTCTCTGAAGGGCTCTACTGTATATTTGCCTTTGCCTTTGCAAGAAAATGTTAACACTGTTTCTCAGGATAACAGTGTAGTAATCTTGGTGAATGGTATCCCAAGTAATGCAAAAACAATATGGCAGGAGATAGTCAATGGTGAGAAGGTGAAGAATGCTTTGTGACATCTGTGGGAGCATAATGTTTTTTATGCTGACATTGACATTGATACATTTGCTGGTCTTTCTACAGGAACCACTGTAGAAGACTCTGACAAAGCACTATTGAAGAAGGTTGACATCGCTTCTGCACACAATGTCTATCAGCAAGTCACCATACACCCATAGCATGGGAAGGATCCAGTGATGGCTAACATTTAATTGTATCAAATGAAGCAAGTGGAGGGAAATCCTGTAAGTATATGGGAGGCTACACTGGAGGCTTGTTGTTTTCCTGATCTGTTTTCACTTGGCTCAGGTGGTCGATTAGATGAGCGAGACGTTTGTGTGCCAAGAGCTGAGTATAGGACCTCAAGCATTCTACATAAGGATGGCAAGTTTCATAGAAACATTGCATACCTGTTCCACCTTCTTTGGGAAATTGAACTTAGTGTCCTATCTGCTAGTATTGCTTGTACGTTGAGACTTGGTACAGAGTTCAGTTATATGACAGCTGCTCAGTTACTTCACAAGTTGCAGGACAAAGATGAAACAATCAATACAAGTCAGTCTTTCTTCTATTTTTCCAGCATGTGTGGTACTAAAGGATATTGGTACAGATGCCACTCTGAGGTGATGTGCATGCTGAAAGAGTTTGGACCAGCAACATGGTTTGTGACACTGAGTTGTACTGAATACTATTGAGATGATCTGCTTGATCTTCTCAGATGGGCAAACTCTGATGTTGAGAACATACAAAGTATGACTCTCAATGAAATATGCTCACTCGGTCCAGTAACTGTTTTGTGTTGCTTCCACCACCGGTTCCAGGGTCTTTTGAAGTTCATACTGTCTAAGATGAATTCTCCTCTTGGGATTGTTGAGCACTACTTCTGGAGGGTTGAGTACCAAGCTCAGGAGCTCCACACATACACATGTTGCTGTGGATGAAAGATACCACATGTATTGGTGACAGTGAGACAAGTGAAATCCTAAACTTTATGTTGAAATAGGTCACATGTCAGATTCCAGACAAGTATGACAGTGCAACACTTTGAGATGGTTCAAAAATTCCAATGACACCTGTGCAGTGAGTATTGTCATGGGAAAGAGAAGAACAAGAGACAGTGGTACACTTGGTGTTGTTTTGGTTTCCCAAGACAAGCTTGCCTGGATGCTTGTTTGAATGATGTCTATTTTGCCATGCGACAACTCTTGAAGGCAAAATCAACAAAGCAAGTGTATGAACTACCTCACAGGGAATCAGAAGTCAATATCAATGACTATAGCCCTTTTCTTCTGCTGGTGTGGCAGGCAAACGCTGATGTTCAGTTTGTCACTGATAATTCAATGGCTTTGGTGATGAATGTCACATCCTACATCACTAAGCATGAGCAGACAAGCCTGCAAGAAATGTGGGAAGAGTTGTCTAACTGTGATAGGTCAATGTCTTCTAGACTACGGTCACTGGGGCTTAGGTTCTGTTACACTGTAAGTGTGGCACCTATGCAGCAAGTGACCACCTTACAGGTGTATGTCTAGATGAGAAGTCAGAATCAATCTGTTATTTGAATGTGAACTACAAGCAGAACAGGCACTGTGTGCTTAAAAGCCATGAAGAGATTGAGAATTTGGCTGCTACAAGACCAGTATCCACAAATATTCTGAAAAGCAACTTAATTGACAACTACTATCCACAGCGCCATGGTGCTATGGAGAATCTGTGTCTCTTTGAAGTTACTCAATGGTATGATTATAAGTGGGGTGTTTCTTCCAACCCAGAAAAGAGCATATATAAAGTCACTAGGTTTGATGGCTCACTTGTGAAAAAGCAAAAACCATGACTAATTAACCACTGAAAACTCAGCTTGAATACAACAGAAAGCAAAAAGCATTACTATTTTGCTCTGTTATTTCTGTTCAAGCCTTGGAGATCAGCATCTGAACTGAAAGGATTATTTGACACATATGAACAAGAGTTCATGGTAAGTTATGATACCTTTAAGAGTCATGTCTCTGACACTTACATTAAGAGACTTGAAATGAAACAAAATCAGCTGGAGAAAGCAAAGCAGATTTTGGATGATGATACCCCTGTAACATCACAAGATATGGTTGATGTTCAGGAGAGAGGACTCTGGTGCCTCTCTTCCTCCTAATGACCCAGCTGTGCTGATGTCAGAGGTAGAGGGTGCAATGCAACAAAGCATGTAGTTCTCAGAGTCAGCTACAAACATTGTTGATGACTTGAATTAGCATCAGAAAGTTGTGTATCACTCTGTGATACGTGGTGTGCAACATGCTATTCAGCACAGTACCAGAGACTGTCTTTGTGAGGCAGCACACCAGTGAGGATGTTTGTCAGTGGTGCTGCTGGAACTGGAAAAGTTTCTTAATTGAGGCTATAAGCAAAGGTGTGTGTGACTTACTAATTCTGCAACTTCTGTTATTGTCACTTCCTACAGACTTGGCAGCTTATAACACAGGTGGTGTCACTCTTCATAGGTTGTTCATGTTGCCAGTTGAGCATGGCAAAAGTTGTGATTACAGAAAATTGTAATTTGAGGTTGCCTCTGAACTGAGGTCAGTGTTTGACAAGATGCAATTGCTGATAATAGATGAGATCAGCACAGTTTCAAATGTTCTTCTTACATATGTTCACCTATATCTACAGGAGATACTTGGTACTGATGATGACATACCATTTGGTGGCAAGAATATTCTTGTTCTTGGGGATCTACTGCAGCTGGCTCTTGTGAATGTCAAGGATGTTTTCTGTACTCTTTCTGTTGAAGAGGTTAAGAAAACCATTGGAAGCATAAATGGTGTCAATCTGTGGTAGTTCTTCTCATATGTTGAACTGATACAGAATATGAGACAGCAAGGTGACATGTCTTACAAAGCATTGCTTGATGAGGCTTGCATTGGTATTTTGTCAGCCATTCACAATGAAATGCTAAGACAGCGCATGGTCGCTAGAAATAATGGTCCTATTCAGGATGCTTGTGATATCTTTGCACATATGCAGAAATCTGGGGTACATGTTGTATGTCTATTCTCAAGACTTAAGTAGTATGCAGAGTTCAATGAAATCATGATGCTGAGAGAACAGGAACCTATTGTGACTCTCACATCCATTGATACCATAGATGGTTTAAGTCTAACAGAAATGATGTTATTGAAAATGGTTGAGCATCTCAGAGAGTTCACAAGTGATGTGCCATGTACTGCTGGCTTGGAAGCTGTGCTACCACTGTAAAGGAATGAATGCTTCATGCTTCACAGAAACATTGACGTTGACCGAGGTCTTATGAATGGAGCCATGGGGTACATCCATGAGTTCCAGTATAATGTGCAGAAGACAACTGTGGAGTTTGTGGTTACTAAGTTTGACAACTGTGAAACTCCTCTACCAATAGACTGAGTGACAGTCAAGTTTGAGCTTGTTAAAGACATATATGTGACAAGAAAACAATTTCCATTGAGAGCTGCTTATGCAGTGTCCATACACAAGTCACAAGGGTTCAGCCTTGATAGTGCCATAGTAGATATAGGCACTGGTATATTAAAGGATGACATGTCTTATGTTGCTTTGTCTCATGTGAGGTGGTTGTCTGGACTACACATAGTAAATCTTGCAGAAGCTAAGATATGTGTTGATACTAAATGCATTGCTGAGTACAATAGATCATGCATATTGTACCAGCCAAATGCTCCTTTGTTACCAGTTCCCAGATATGCATCAGGAATAGATGTCCCAATGGATGAAGGGTGCAAATTAAAGAGGAAACACGCGAAGACTCTACAGTCATCACCTCACCATTCTATTGGTAAGCAGTCTCTCCATCAATAAATCACATCTCCACCTGTGAAGAGATGCATTGCAGTTCACACACTGCCAATATTTGAAAACAGCACAGGAGTAAACTGCGATGCCAATGCTACAATGCAGGTACTTCCCCCATATCCCTGAGTTTGCTCATGTCTTGAACTCAAGTCACTCTACACCTCTCTCTGAAGAATTGAAGACAGTCATAAGAGGTAGTCAAGAGGAGTTGCCCAGTTTACAAAGCTTGACTCCTCTATGACTAACTCTTGCAAACTATGCAGGACAATAAATGTTTGCTGACAATGCACAACAAGATGCCACAGAGTTCATGATGGGAATGATAAACAGTTTAGCAGAAGATGGTATTGATCTGCGCCAACACTTTCAAGTTGGCTATGTGTTCAAGTACACACATGTTTGTCATGTGGATTCAAAGAATCTCAAGCAACTCAAGACATGCTGTGGTTGTCTGTCTATGTCCCTGAACAGAGATCCGCGAAGTTTGGTAAGTTGTTTGCAATTGCAGAAACTGGTTGGCTATGCCGAAGATGTGGTCATTCTTGTGTTTGCGCTCTGAAAGTTATGTCTTCCAGTTCATACAATATGATTATATTTCAACATTTTAACTCTCAAGGCATGAAAATCACAACACCAATTTATGAGTTCATCACTGGAAGAACTATGTTCTCAGGAAGTCAATCTGACTCACATGCAATTATCTTCCATCAGGGCCTATCCATTCACTCTGGCAACTATGTCACTTGGCAAAGGTTCAGAAAGGGATGGGTGGAGTGCAATGATACATTATGCACTATGAGAGAAAGATTACTAAAGAATCTGAAAGATGCATACATCATCATTCTGTGTTGCACCAATGTTGCTCAATATGTTGAGGAGTGATGCTATCTGATCACAGCAGCTTACTTAAGCAGTATGTTTGCAACAATACCATTCCACCTGCATATTGTGGCTATATGTCTTTTTTTCCACTAGTTTACATATTTATTTTGATTTTATATAAGAAGTAACACCTTTCATTTGAAACTTCCACTGTGCAATACCAGTGATGTTGAGCTACGTGTTTTAGAGCTTGTGTACTATTAATACAGTTCATGTGAATTACTCTGATTTACCTGCTATTGTAGAAGAGAACCACAACAGTACACTCATGTAACAGACTGTAGTAGGCAATGACTTGTTTATCTCATTCTGATACGCTGGATGCAAAACAATATTATTTCCATCATTTATTGCAATACAATTTCTAGAAACATCTGTATTGTAATATTAAGCATTTGCAACTTTTATGTACTTACCACAATGACTGCTGTGTTACTGCTCAAGTAGACTTGAGGATATTGAGCTGTAATCATTAGGCAGTCAGTAAGTCATATATTTTTGCAGGTATCTCAGTTAATCTTGTATGTTTTGTACATGTCACTGTGTATTCATTTGTTTCACAGTGCCATTTTACATGGTCATGACAAAATCAGTAATATTGTAACATGCTTATCAGAGTTTTAAGCACTGTTCTCTACATATTGTGGGAAGGACTATACTTATTTTTGCAATACACATCAGGTTAAGTTGTGACTCCTTTTCCTATTGTTGTCTACATTCTTGACCTTGACTATGATACTTACTGAATTGATGTCCACCAAATCCAAGCAGATTCAAGGGCACTGGATATTATACACATGTCAGTCAGTGAGTTATGTCTTGGCAGATTTAGTTATTTGACTCACATTCACAGCATGACTTTCTACATGATAGTGTCATCTGTTAGAACTGTGCTGCATTTGTTGAAGTGTATCTGACAGGATTATCTGTCACTGTTCTTGAGTATGCTGCCAACACTGGATATGACAAAATCTACCAATACAATGTGACTCAGATTTGTAGATATGTATACAGTGCTGAACTGCAGATTGATCCTATGCTTCTTACATAGATTCTTAGCTATTGTTGTTTGTTGACAAAGGAAAATTGCATGCATTGGTAGAGTAACTGTTCCAAAACTGTTGTATTCATGCATTTAATGTTATTGCATTGCATTAAGTGATACTGTTGATGTTGTTCATAACTGAACATAGAGATGTATACATGTGTTTATCTCCCTATTTTCAGTGTATGTATGCATTTCTGTATATCTGTGCAGATGTGTGCAACTCATTATTCAACAGATAATGTCAGTAATGATTGTGTACTTCTGTTCCACAAGGAAAACTATTGATATACTCCTACTTTTATAGGATCGTCCATATTTTGGAGGTCGGATGAGGAATTTTCCCAGTTCCACAAATGATAAACATTTTAAAAATAGGTTGATTTGGAGATGAACAACCTGTTCATTATGAGTGAGAAATGGCTGTGATATATATGATCTTCATCACATCATGATATCATCAATAATTTTTCAAATTATTTAGCTAACTTACTGATCCAGTAACAGAACAACCAATGGCTATATATGTGCCTGCCTTTGTATGATCTAACATTAACTTGCTCTCTCTCTCTCTCTCTCTCTCTCTCTATAAATATATATATATATATATAATGCTAATGTTATGGATGTCTCTCCCATTTCAAGACCAGAAGAACACATAGCTGTGTACCATATACAATCCTTCTGCCACAGACATACTGTGCTACTTACTTCTCTTCGTTTTTCTGTTTTTGACTTCTTGATATTGGTTGGTCCACTTTCAAATAAATAACCACTAGCAAACTAAAAAGAGTCTTAAAAGATATCAACAGATTACTTAAAAGTACAATGATGTTCAAATAGAATATGTAACAATTTCTTCTAATTATTAATACAAAATTAATACAGTAAGACAAATTAAACTTCATAATGTTTCTATTGATGTGAAAGTAAACGTTTCTAATCATAAGTACAATATTGCTACTTACTTTAACACTGTTGGCATCATCTACACATGTGGCTTTTCTATAAAGCAATATATTTATGTGCTCATGCAAACCACTAAATGTTTCTTACTGTCTCATGTACATATGCAGTAAAGAAATAAATATAATAAAATTGTTTAGTTAAATACATTCAGTTTTTGTTCTAATGACTTGTCTTAAATATGTGTCAAGTAGTGATTTCCACACATACAATAATTTATTGTTAGTCTTTATTATCTAAATGTGTAACTGTGTAGTCTATTTCATTCATGTGATAGTATCAGTGGACACATTATTCATACTACTTAGCAATAGATGTAAGTAAAATTAGAAGTTGTTCAATACACTTTCTGTTACATAAACTTCCATATGTTATTCCTTACTCATTCTATATAAAACCTAAATTGAATACGTAATATGCAAAAAAATGTGACAGTATAGATTTAGTTTGTGAAATATAAAAAATCATAAAACACCAAAAAATTATTAAGAATATATACGAAGAACTGTTTTTTTGCCCATCCCAGGAGCAGCCAAACAATTTGGCCTAAAGATATTTAACTAGTTATATAATAAAAATAATGTAAAACCTTATCCTATATCTCTTGAGTATTATTTAAATACAATTGGTGTGACACAGATACAGTATATTATTGATCTCCATGGCTTTTATTGGGCTATGACTGTGCACTAAGAACCCACTGTCTGCTCGAGGTGGTGGCACAGGCATTACCTGCCTCAGGCTGTGCAACCCTACAGTTTAATAACTACTCTGTATTTGGTATATGATGTATACCACTGAAGATAATACCATCACTTCAGCTGTAGCTCTGCATTCAGTATACACTGCCTGGTCTGAGGCAGGGGGGAGGCTTGGCTGGGGGGGTCAGTTGGCTGAGGCTGTGCAACTCCTCAGTGTTCTAACTTGTGTGCAGGTGACGTGAAGTAGGTATAGTGTTCATGTCCATGCCTTTAGTTGGGCTGTGCATTTGTACTCAAAATCCAATTCCTGGTCTGCAAGGGTTGGGGCACTGCCTGGCTGAGGCTGTGCAACTGCTTACTGTTCTAACTTCTGTATAGCTGATATGAGGGAGGTATATCATTCATGTCCATCTCTTTATTTGGGCTGTAGGTCAGCACTCAGCATGCAATTCCTGCTCTGTGGGTGAGAGTTGGAGTGGCGGCATTGCTTGGCTCAGTCCATGCAACTGATAAGTGTAGTAACTAGTCTGCAGATGGTATCACATAGGTATACCATTGATGCAGTTTATAGACTGACTTGGGCTGTAGCTGTACACTCAGCATCCAGTGCCTCTTTTGGGCAGGTGAGATGGGGCTGAGGGCTATTGCTTTTCTCAGACCATGCAACTCTTCACTGTTCTAAGTTGTATACTACTCATAAGAGGTAACTTTACTGTTTATGTACATGACTTTTTTTGGGCTGTGGCTTGCACTCAGCATCCAATTCCTGGTATGGGGTTGTGGGGCATTGCTTGACTGATGCAGTGCAACTCATGACCATTGTTATTAGTATGCACTTAGTATCACACTACTATACCATTCATGTTAATGAATTTACTTGGGCTGTACTTAGCATCCAGTACCTCTTCAGGGCAAGGGGGGATTCTGTGGCTGAGGCTATGCAACTCTTCACTGTTCTAACTTGTATGCAGCTGGTATGAAGAAGGTATACCATTTATATTGACATCTTTATTTGGTTTGTGACTCTCTACTCAGCATCCAATTCCTGGTCTGACAGGTTGGGGGCATTCCTTGGCTGAGGCCATGCAACTCATGAATGTAGTGATGAGTATGCCCTTGCTATCACAGAGATATACCATTCATGTTAATGACCTTACTTGGGATGTAGCTGTATACTCAGCATCCAGTACCTCTGGGGTGGGGGGGGGAATTGTGTGACTAAAGGCTGTGCAACTCCTCAGTGTTCTAAGTTGTGTACTGCTGGTATGAGGGAGGTATATCATTTATTGGTGCTTTTAAGTGTAAACAGTGTCAACACCTCATGGCTAGTGCCTTCTGTGATTGCTTCCTATAATTCCCTCCAGGCAGACTACCCTCAAGCATCCCTCCTCACTGCCTCAGCTCCTCCTCCTCCTCCTCTCCTACCCCCCATTACTGGATTGAGGATGAATCTGTCTCCCTTTTATCCCCTTCCTCCTCCCTTGCTGTTTCCCATCTACCACATACTCAACGCAATGCCCTGCCCATTTCTCCCCTCCTCCCTCTCTCTCTCTCCCATACCATCCCCTCACCACCACTCTTCTTTCTCTTTTCCCACTAACCCACTCCTAACAAAGCTTCACTAAGCTGCCTATGACTTGTACTATATAATTAACTCACAACACAATTCCTTGACAATACCTTTGGCTGCTATTATTGTAACCCTATTTGTCTTTTTTTTGTAAGTTCCATTGTAATGATCATTTTATATTTTGTACCTTATTGTCTTGATGTGGAACCTTTGTAAAAAAGCCCTAGGCTCAAAGGTGTCATCCAAAATACAAATAAATAAAAAATAAATAAATAAAT
Source organism: Neoceratodus forsteri (assembly GCA_016271365.2). Lineage (NCBI taxonomy): Eukaryota > Metazoa > Chordata > Ceratodontiformes > Ceratodontidae > Neoceratodus > Neoceratodus forsteri. Next base: position 1,135,009,301 of record CM028130.1, read on the forward strand.
AACATTTTCATGTCTTTATTTTGCCTGTGTGTCTGCACTCAGCATCCAATTCCTGGTTGGGGGTCATTGCTTGACTCACTCCACGCAATTCATTAGTGTACTAATGACTATGCACTTGCTATCACAGAAGTATACCATTCATGTTAATGACCTTAGTTGGGCTGTAGCTCAGCACTCAGCATCCAAAACCTTTTTAGTGGGGGTGGGATGGGGAGGCATTGCATAGCTGAAGCCATGCAACTCCTCAGTGTTCTACCTTGTGTGCAGCAGGTATGAGGGAAGTATAACATTTATGACTATGTGTTTATTTGGGCTGTGACTTGGCACTAAGCATCCAATTCCTGCTCTGGGTAGGCAGTGAATATTGCCTGACTGAGGCCATGCAACTCATGAGTGTAGTAACTACTGAGCAGATGGCATTGCAGAACTATACCACTGATGTTCATAGACTTAGTTGAGCTGTAGCTCTGCACTCAGCATCAAGCACCTCTTCAGTGCAGAGAGGAGGGGGCAGTGCCTGGCTGTGCCTATTCAAATCATCACTATTCTAATCTGTGTGCAGCTCATAAGACACAGGTATACCATTTATATCCATGGCTTTATTTGGGCTGTGGTTCTTCACTTAGTATCCAATTCCTGGTCTGATGGGGTAAAGGCATTGCCTGTGTGAAGTTGTGCAACTCATGTATATCACAACTAGAATACACTAGTATCACAAGGGTATACCGTTCATGTTAATGACCTTATTTGAGCTATAGCTCTGCATTCAGCATCCAGTACCTTTTTGGGGTGGAGGTGGGGATTCTGTGGATGAGGCTGTGCAGCTGCTCACTGTTCTAACTTGCGTGCAGCTGGTATGAAAAGATATACCATTTATACCAATGTCTTTATTTGGCTGTGACTCTCTACTCAGCATCCAATTGCTGTTCTGATGGGTTGGGGCATTCCCTGGCTGAGATCATGCAGCTCATGAATGTAGTGATGAGTATGCACTTGTTATCCAGAGATATAGCATTGATGTTAATGACCTTACTTGGGCTGTAGCTCTGTACTCAGCATCCAGTACCTCTTGGGAGGGGCATTGTGTGGCTGAGGCTGTGCAACTCCTCAGTCTTCTAAGTTGTATGCAGCTGGTATGAGGTAGGTATACCATTTATTTCCATGTCTTTATTTCACCTGTGGGTCTGCACTCAGCATCCAATTCCTGGTCTGGGGATGGGGGCATTGCCTGGCTCACTCCATGCAACTCATGAGTGTACAAATGACTATGCACTTGCTATCACAGAAGTATATCATTCATGTTTAAAAAGCTTAAAAGGACAGCATTCAGGAAATATAAGGAAACACAGAAGAAGCAGGACAGAGAACTTTATCAGTTAAAGCAGAAAGAGGCTGGGAAGGTAGTCAGAATAGCAAAGGCCCAAACTGAGGAAAGGATAGCCAATTCTGTTAAGAAGGGGGATAAGACCTTTTATAGGTACATTAGGGAGCGGAGAAAGACCAAAGGAGGGATACTGAAGCTTAATAAAGGGGAGAGAATGTGGGTAGAGGGTGACAGTGAAAAAGCAGGGATACTGAATGAATATTTCTGCTCAGTATTCACAAAGGAAGAGGAGGGGGAGTTACCTAAACCAAACAAGAGAAACACTCTGAAGACTGGGATCAATGCCAGTCCATTTACAGAAGAAAGGATTCTGAAAGAACTAATAAAATTGAAGGTGGACAAAGCAATGGGGCCTGATGGGATTCATCCAAGAATTTTAAAAGAACTAAGGGTAGAACTAGTGACACCGCTGACTATTCTCTTTAACAAATCATGGAAGGATGGGGTGGTACCCGAGGACTGGAGGAGGGCAGATGTGATTCCTCTTCACAAAAGTGGGAGCAGGACAGAGGCAGGAAACTACAGACCAGTTAGTTTGACCTCAGTGGTAGGGCAAATGATGGAATCACTTCTGAGGGAAAGAATTGTTGAGTACCTAGAGGCCAGTGGGGCACAGGACCCAAGGCAGCATGGATTCACAATGGGAAGGTCATGTCAGATGAATCTAATAGATTTCTTTGACTGGGTGACCAAAGTAGTAGACCAGGGAGGGGCTGTGGACATGGCCTACCTAGATTTTAGCAAGGCATTTGATACAGTCCCACACAAAAGATTAATACACAAGATAGCCAGCATTGGAGTGGGTCCTAAGGTGGTAGCCAGGATAAAAAATTGGCTAGACAACAGGATGCAAAGGGTAGTAGTAAATGGAGTACACAGTGAAGAAAGGAGGGTTACTAGTGGGGTACCGCAGGGTTCAGTACTGGGACCGGTCCTTTTTAATGTCTTTATAAGTGACATTACAGAGGAACTGGAAGGAAAAGTATGTCTCTTTGCAGATGACACAAAGATCTGCAACAGGGTTGATACACAAGATGGAGTGGAAAGGATGAGAAGGGACTTGGCAAGGTTGGAGGAATGGTCAAATGTATGGCAGCTCAGATTCAATGCAAAGAAGTGCAAGGTAATGCACATGGGAAACAAAAACCCAGGGGAAGCGTACACAATGAGGGGTGAGATACTGACAACAGTAAAAATAGAAAGGGACCTGGGGGTAATTATATCAGATGACCTAAAGGTGGGCAAGCATTGTGAGAAGGCAGTAAGGAAGGCTGGGGGGGGATACTGGGATGCATAGGAAGAGGCATCAATAGTAGAAAACAGGAAGTTGTTATCCCTCTGTACAGACAGTTGGTGAGACCCCATCTGGAGTACTGTGTGCAGTTCTGGAGACCCCATCTCTGCAAAGACATAGACAGCGTGGAGGCTGTCCAGAAGAGGGCAACCAAAATGGTGCAGGGTCTGCACCAGAAGACATATGAAGAAAGACTAAAGGAGCTTAATATGTATACCCTTGAGGAAAGAAGGGAGAGAGGGGACATGATAGAAACTTTCAAGTACCTCAAGGGAATTAACAAAGTCCAAGAGGGTAGCATCTTCCAGAAAAAGATATGTGCAAGAACAAGGGGGCACAATTTGAAGATAGAGGGGGGATGGCTCAGAGGAAATGTGAGGAAGTATTTTTCACTGAGAGGGTTGTGGATGCATGGAACAGCCTCCCTGAGGAGGTCGTGGAGTCAAGAACAGTAGGGGACTTCAAGAATGCATGGGACAGGCATAAGGCAGTCCTAGTGGGGCATAGGAGGAAGTAAGCTGTTGGTTAACTAGGATCTTCAGCTTATCTGTTAGGTAGGAAAATGGGCAGACTAGGTGGGCCAGGTCCTTATCTGCCATCAAATTCTATGTTTCTATGTTTCTATGTTAATTACCTTAGTTGGGCTGTAGTTCAGCACTCAGCATTGACTACCTCTTTGGTGGGGTGGGTGAGAGGAGGCATTGCATAGCTGAAGACGTGAGAAAGAATAGAAAACTAGAAAGTCATGCTCCCACCAACTTGCAAGTTTCTAGCTATGTTACACACCTAATGACTAAAACTACATTGACAGCAGCAAGGCCAGCTACCGCATAAAAGTCAAGCCACTACCACAATGGAAAACACTGTTTTCAGAATGTGAAATGTGCCATTCAATATCTCTGCAAAAGATATTTTCTCTGACACATAAACACAATAATTCACATCTACAGGACATGCTGTAATCACCTCCAAATTTCAAATAAAAGACCAATTTTTCCAAGATATTTAAACTTAAAGATTGTGAAAATCGGCCTATATATTCCATTACAAAAAAATCTGCCCATCTTCTCCCTCCCTTGTGATCAAAGATGGTGATCAAAGAATCTCATGACCAAAGAATTTGCAGGCTCATGATCAAAGAATAAAAAATGATGAAACTTGAGTTTTAGGCAGAAGTACATAAAAACACCACCATGCCTTGATTGAGTGAAGCCCCTGAGCAAAACAGAGGCTCATTTGTGTTTGTAGCCCACCCCTGGATGGAGAAATTACAATTTTTCAAAGGGCCATCTTGTCGTGACTTTGCAATCAAAGATGGTGGTCAAAGAATCTCACGATCAAAGAATTCTCAGCCTGACGATCAAACAAATTGCAGGCTCATGGTCAGAGAATAACAAATGGTGAAACACAAGTTTTAGGCAGAAGTACATGCAATCATCACCATGCCTCAATAGAGTGAAGCCCCCTGAGCAAAAGTCACCCTCATTTGTATTCCTAGGCCACCCCGGCCTGTAAAATTTGAATTTTTCAATGGGCCGTCTAGTCACATCCTCACAATCAAAGATTATGGTTGAAGAATCTGGCAGTCAAAGAATCTGCAGGCTCATGATCAAAGAAATTGTAGCCTTGTGGTCAAAGAATAAAAAATGATGAAATGCAAGTTTTAGGCAGAAGTACATGAAACCACCATTGTGGCTTGATAGAGCAAAGCCCTCCTGAGCAAAAGCCACCCTCATTTGTATTGATAACTAACCCCTGGACTGAGAAAATGTATTTTACATTGGACCATCTAGTCATGCCTAGCAATCAAAGAATCTTTGGTCAATGAATTTGCAGGCTCATGATCAAAGATCGTTAGCGAGTTGCAATCAAAGAATTTAAAATGTTGTAACTCTATTTTCTGACCATTTTAGAAAAACAAAACAAAGGTATGGGTCAATAGATTGAAGCTCCCTGATTAAAACCCATGCAGGTTTTACTTCAGGAGTGACCCCTGAGCTGAGATAGTTATTTTATTTCTGACAGAATTTGAAAAACAAGATGGCAGACATCTTAATAAAAGAATTCTTGGGGACAAAAATTCTTTGACCATGAGGCTGCAAATTCTTTGATCACCAGACAGGACAACATGGCCCAAACCCCATTCTTTGTTCACAAAACAACCATATACATGTTCCCATTAACTTATAATGGGAGCTTAAAAGTGCCATAACTTTTAAATGCCTTAATATTTTTTCACCAAATTAAAGGTGGCATGTTCAGCTACTGAAGCTCTTTCAGAGGAGCCATTTCACAGAGCAGCACACCACACAATGGCCATGCAGGGTCACAGGCAAAATCCCAAAAACTGCCTCCAAAACTGACTGAAACAAAATTTTGCAAATCAAGAGATCTACCATGTCCCACCACACATACCAAATTTTTGGCAAATCCGTTGAATGGGTCCAAAGTTATCAACGTGCAAAATTTTGAGTTTAACAAAGAAGTGGCTTCATAACCCTAACAATAGGGGTGTGACTGCTCCCCTCTAATATATTATAGTGGCACAGTAGTGCCACTATAGTTAGGGTTGACTACCCCATTTAAGGTAAAAGTGTGACATTTTGCAGCTTAATAACTTTGCCACTGTTAGACAGATTTGCCTGAAATTTCAATTGCACAGTCTGGAACCATTGATCTCTGGATCTGCCAGGTTTTGTAATGGTTGGATATATGGTTGTGGAGCTACAGAGCACCACAAAATGCACAAATTACACATTTTTGCACATTCTTTGCTTGTGCCTACAGGTTGCACGGTCTGTGTGACTGGTCTGAAACCTTCAAGTAACACCCCAGAAATATGTTTTTTACATTTTTATAAAAAGTAGTGTCACAAACTAGTGTTACAAATGCGACACTTTCGTGATTTTATTTGAAAAAGTGTTGTGATGTGTGACACTACTTTGTGACACTATGCTCAAAATGGTAGGAAATCTTTGCCACTCTGCTGTAAAAAAATGGTTTGGTCTTTTGAGCTGACATTTGGAGGGAAGAAAGCCAAGATCTGTTTTTGTGGTTTGGTAACAAACAATAAAGGGCTGCAAAGTTATGGCACTCTGAAGTCGATAATTTTTCCCATAGGCTAACACTATAGGGTGCAGAAAAATAGCAAAAATATAATATTTAGCACTGCACTACACAAACACAAAAACACAAATGGTAATGTTAACACAAATGATGATGGAAACAGTGAGGCAAAATAAAATAGTAACACTAACGGCAACACAAATGCAAGCCCAAACGGTAATGCACATGGTGACGCAAACATAAATGATAACACAAACAGTAAGAGAAACGCAAGCACAAATGTAAATGAAAACAAAATGGTAATGTAAATGGTAAAGCAAACACTAACAGCAACAGAAACACAAATGTTAATGAAAACAGTAACGCAAACACTAACAGCTACAGAAATGCAAACAGTAATGAAAATGCAAATGGTAACACAAATGCAAACAGAAATGCAAATGGCAACGGTGAAGCAGAAGGAAACAGTAATGCAATTGGGAATGGAAAACCTACCAAAAATGCAAAGGCTAAGGCCAACAGAAACACAAATGTAAACTGTGACAAACACACAAACAGTAACGGTAACGCAATTGGAAATGCAAATGGTTATGGTAACACCAACAATAACACCAAAGGGAACACTAACACAAACAGAAATGCAAACAAGCACATAAATGCAAATAGTAACATGCACGGTCATGGTAACGCAATTGGAAATGCAAATGCTTACGGTAACACCAACGATGACACCAAAGGAAACACAAACAGAAACGCTAACAGAAGCACATACGCAAATGCAAGTGGTAATGCACATGGTGATGCAAAAAGAAATGCAAACAAAAATAGCAATGGAAATGCAAATGATAACAGTAATGCAAATGCAAGTGCAAACACAAAGGGCAATACACATGGTGACATAAACGGAAATTCTAATGCAAACGGTTAAGGAAATGCAAGCGGAAATGCTAACTGTAACAGTAACAAAAATGCACACACTTTTTTCTCAAAAAGGTGCATTCAGAAGCACAGTGAATACAAAGAATATATGCAAAACAATGGGCCTCAGACCAGAAAATGAGCACTTGGAATGTTAAATTGCTTATATCTCAGGAACCGTACAACATAGAAAAAAATGTAAATTTCATATGCTTCATGACTTTCCTAGCTAGGTTTGCACTCCACACTTAGCCTCCTAAGGGGCTAAGCATTTTTCCAATGAAAAGTCCATATCTCACACTGTTTCCAAGATACAGGACTTGAAAGGTGCGACACTAAAAACTACATTTGTGACACTGTCAAACTTTTTATTAGCTTTTCCCATTGTCTATAATGGGACATTTGTTTTATGAATAACTTTTGAACTATTTAAAATTTTTCATGAAATCTTAGAAAAGCACATCAGTTATCCTGGCTGCATGTTCCCTGAAGTTTTCAGACCTGTTGCACAAACCATACGACCTGTAGGTGCAAGCTAAGAATGCACAAGAAAGCGTAAATGCACTATGGAATGTCGCTTTATAACTCTGCAACCATATATCCAATCACTACAAAACTTGGCAGAGCCAGTGACCTACAGTGCTGCTCTGTGCCTGCCAAATTTCAGCCTAATCCATCATACAGTGGCACAGTTATTAAGATGCAAAATTTCACACTTTAACCTTAAATAGGGTACTCAACCCTAACTGTGGTGGCACTACCGTGCCACTATAATATATATATATTCATGGAAGAAAAACTCCATTTAATGCATCAGTTAGGGTTGTTCCGCAGTGATAAAAGTGAGGAAATTTGATGTTAGGGTTGATACCCCTGGCACCCCACACCCACCCCATCCCCATCAACAGGCATCAGGGTGTGCGTTGGGGTCATTGGCCCTAACTCTCACCCCATTTCATGTGCAAATAAGCTGAGATGGTGCAGTGTAGGAGAATGGGGTGAGAGTTAGGACTGATGACCCCAATGCACACCCCGATGCCTGTTGGTGGGGACAGGGTGGGTGTGGGGTGCAAGGGGTGGCAACCCTAACACCAAATTTCCTCACTTTTGTCACTGTGGAACAACCCTAACTGATGCATTAAACAGAGTTTTTTGCATAAATTTCCCTTCTTTTTGAGAATGATCACTATAAATAGTGAATGGAATGTGATTTTTTTGTCACATAGTAATGCTAACTGTAATGCAAACACAAGCGCAAATGGTAATGCACATGGTGGCACAAACGTAAACTAATGCAAACAGTAAGAGAAACGCAAGTGCAAATGTTAATGAAGGCAGAAATGGTAACACAAACGGTAATGCAAATGCTAACGGCAACAAAAACGCAAACGTTAATGAAAACAGTAATGCAAACGCTAATGCCAATGGAAACACAAACTGTAACAAAAATGCAAATGGTAACAAACACAAACAGAAATGCAAATGGTAAAGACAACGGCACCACAGACAGAAACAGTAATGCAATTGACAACAGAAATGCTACCGAAAATGCAAACGGTAAGGCCAACAGAAACGCAAATGGTGACAAACATGCAAACAGTAATGGTAATGCAATTGAAATGCAAACAGTTATGTAACAGCAACGATGATGCCAAAGAGAACAGTAATGCATACATAACACAAACAGAAGTACATACACAAATACAAATGGTAATGCCATGGTCACGGTACCACAATTGAAACACAAATACTTATGTTAACACCAATGATGACACCAAAGGAAACACAAACGCAAACAAAATGCAAACAGAAGCGCCGTAAGCAAACGCAAATGGTAATGCACATGGTGACACAAAACTAAACTGAAACAAAAACAGTAATATTAACGCAGTGGTAACAGTAACACAAACCAAATGCAAATGAAAATGCAAAGGGCAATGCACATAGTGATGTAGATGGGAATGCTAACGCAAGCGGTTATGGAAAAGCAAGTGGGAATTCTAACTGTGACAGTAACGAAAGCGCACACCCTTTCTTTCACCAACAGCTGCATAGAGAAACACAGTGAATACAATGAATGAATGCATAATAATGGGCCTTGGAGCAAAAAATGAGCACTTGGAATACTAAATTGCTTATTTCTCAGGAACCATTTCATATAATTTATGACTTTCCCGGCTAGTTTTGCACTTAGCCCCCTTTTGGGGAGCAAAGCATTTTTCTGACAAAAAGTCCGTATCTCGAAGTGTTATTTTTTGAAATAGACGTTATTTCATAATTTGTAATATCATGTGCTCACACAGTCACCAGAATTGTTGTGCATCTCCAAAATGCAACAGTCTTGTGTCCAGAAAATTCCCCAGTGCTGATAAAGTGAAATGGGAGTGATACACCAAATACAAAATGTTCCTGAATTAATGGTGCACTCAGTCATGAGCAAAGTGCTCACACACAGTCCCAAAAGTTCTCAAAATGCAAATGCAACAGTCTTGTGTCCAGAAAATTCCCCAGTGCTGGACGAAGTGAAATGGGAGCATTACAAGAAATGCTGCTGCTGTTCCAATTACAGGCTGCTGTGTATTGACCTTACTGTAATGTTGATGTGAATGTGATGACGCCCAGTGTCTTGCCATACCATATGAAGGAGTGATAACATGAATGACCATTCAGTGTACTGGGTTTCACAAATTATGACACTGAGAGAACTGTTGGTTGCCCAAAGTGTGTTGCAATCACCTCAACATGAATGGTGCCTTTGAGTGTACACCAATAGTAGCCTTGGTGAGTTGATATATACATATATGTATTTTCTTGACATAAACATAAATATACATGTACTCATTGTATTGTTTTCTATCACAAGTCACATACTGTTGGTGTGTGCATTCCAGTGCTTGAGAAATTGTGGTGTTGGAATTTTAAATAGAATACTCTCAAGCCAATGAAAGTAAGTATTTTTGAGGGAGGATTATCATATTTGCAAGTATAGGTCTCATTAATGGTTTATTGTCTGGTTAATTCTTCACAGATTTTATCTGCATCCTTTTTCAGTGGCACACACAGACTTCCTAAGAAGGACACAGGCTTCAAAATGAATTAAATAAAATTTTTTATTAAAGCCAACACAGTAGAAACAACACCACTCATGCCTAACATGTTTCAAACATAGTGTCCTTTATCAAAGGCTAAAATTAATGGAACATCACACCATTTAAAAACACATATTGACTAGGTCATGTGAAAACATCTACCCAATCCCATCACTCCTTATTTAATTAATGTAGGTGTTATCCAGTTCTCAATTCCTCATACTCACTTCTGGAGTGATAGGAATACCTTAACAAGGTTAAAACCACAATCAGTGTTCAACCATATATGAGTAACATGCAGCATTTATAATTAAAAAACAAACAGCTGTCATGCGTAGAAAACACATCACTCAGTGTTTAATATTATAGTGCCTTGGCACTCTTCCCTAAAGCAACAAAATGAATAATAATAATAATAATAAATATATCTTGCTTATATATACACCTGGGAGGGAAGAGAGGAATTATAAGGGGGAAGGGGAAAAAGGGGGGGTTAATAAAAACAACTTCTATATATATCCTTCTGTACAGAAGAGGAATACCTCTACATGGCCCTATCTCATTTTGTTATGGCTAAGAATAAATCTTAATGAGCCTACATATTTCATTATCTCACATAATTACCAAATGGCTCTAAGCTACCAAAATTATACATAAATTCCATTTTTGGTAGTTTTAGAGCACCACAACCCAGTGTAAACTTCTTTGTTTTGCATTAACACAGATAGCAAGCTGTGAAACCACAATAACACCAAATTGTCAGATCACAATTAAATTTAGTACCAGGCTGTAAGGAATACACTGTGTCAGTGTCCCTACATCTTAACCCAAGTTACATTTTAAAACCACATCTTGTCAAGTCACACGACCTGGGTCAAACTTTTTTCAACACTGGCATAGCTGTAGCTTCTGCAAATTGCATTACAGTGTATGATGATGTGCTGGACAAATATTATGTGATGTATATGTCTCCTACTTTGTGAATCATCAGTCAGATTTGCACTCTTATGAAAAAAGGAACGGATGAAATAAAATTGATATACTCACTAGTATGGAAATGGTTATCCTATAGGTTGCTGTAGATAGTAATGCTGTACCATACAGGCTTTCAGTGGAGAGTCATTTGTTAACCTGTAAAAAACAAAATAAGTTGACTGTATGTGTTTGACCACTGCAGCTCAGAAAAGCAACAAGAAACAAAACACAGCTAAAGGAAATTGAATAGCATGAAAAATATTAGTACAGTACACATACTCACTTTAAGGTATTGATAGTAAGAAGCCTTGTGCCTCTGGCTGATGGACGTGGTCTCCTGCCCAACTCCCTCTGCCTTGGCATGCATGGGCATGACATATAATGGAAAGCATCATCCGAATGGTGGTGGTAGGTGGTGGTCATAGGCATACAATGACATTCCCTCTCACATCTTCCAGCATCTGGTGATGGCAGTGGCTAACAGCAGTTTTATGGTGGTGGATGGTCCAGGGGGCACACAAAGTCATTCCCTCTGGTGGCAGTGGCTAACAGCAGTTTTATGGTGGTGGACAGTCCAGGGGGCACACAAAGTCATTCCCCCTGGTGGCAGTGGCTAGCAGTGGTTTTATGGTGGTGGTCCAGGGGGGCACACAAAGTTATTCCACCTGGTGGCTATGGCTAACAATGGTTTTATGGTCATGATCCAAGGGGCACACAATTATATTCCCTATGCTGGCACTGGCCAACAGTGGTTTTATGGTGGTGGTCCAGGGGCCAGGATATATTGTGCTCTGTGTTACAAATGTTGCATGACATATGAAATCTGAGCCATTCTGAGTGGGACAATGATTTAACTTTATGAAAAAGAAAACATGTATCATACAAAAATGTGATAGCCTTTTAACCACTTAACCTAAAACCTGCCAACATTAACCTCATCATCATCCTCATAAAGAAAGCTGCTGTCACAGTCATCCATGTCTGAATTCTGCCCACTGGGAAATTCTTTCTCCATTGTATCATCATCTACATCAGTGGTAGGCTGTTTCATGCTGCCAGTGCCACCAGGATGGTTCATTTCTACAACATCAGCAAAACATGACTATGCCAGGGTACGAATACTGAGGTTGCAGTCTGAGCTGATATATGCCTATCATTCATTTCTATTAATGTCAGCAAACTGACAATTGCAGGATAGAGATTTGTACAATGATCCTGAACTATTGCATCTGCTGAGCTGAATATCCTCTCGACACTTACACTGTAGGGTGGGCATGTCAGGTACTTCAGTGCCACTGCGTTCAGCTCTGGCCATTCACTGACCTTTCTACTGCAGTATAAAGAGGATCATCAGTTATTGACAGTTGCCTGTTTTCAGACAAATATGACTCAACCATTTGCTGTGCTGCGCTAAGTCCAGTCACTGATGCATCATCCTGTTCTCTGGAATCACTTATATCACAAATGCCCACTTGGGATAAAGCCTCCCAATGTGGGTTAATGCCGACTGGTTTTATGATTGGACCACCAGGAACTGCAGTCCCTTCCCCTTACAGGATATGCTTGATACTACTCCAGGTTGACCTTCAGCCTAATTATGCTGCAGAGGTTTGCTGACCTGGCACATGACATCTGTGCCCCATGAACCAAAGCGCACCAGTTGCCCACTGACATTTTTACCTGTTCAGGCCCACTCGCGGTAGTGAGGCAATTCCACATTTGTATTGTGGGTCCAGAATTGTTGCTGTTGTGAAGTTGTCACTATGCTGAATGCTCAAGATGTGACTATTCTGGTTGAATACTGCCAGCATGTGTTTCAGCAACACACTGCTAGCACAGTCTCTGGCAACATCAAGGCTATGCTGTACATTCAGCAATGTCTGTCTCAGCACCAGCAGCAGTGGAATTGATTGGCTAATGGAGGCAGATTCACCACTTGCTGCCTGTGTGACATGTTCAAAAGGCCTCAAAATTGTTATTACAGAGTTCATGAGGCACCACTGTTCAGTCATCATAGACATGGAGGCCCCGGCAGTGTCATGGCTAGTGTGCATGACAAGATATTCTGAGATGGCTTTGTATTGTCCATAGAGCCTCTCTGCCAAGTATAAAGTGGAGTTCCACCGGTGACAATTTCCAACTCAAGCGGTTCTGTGGGAGGCTGTTTTGGATCTGCAGCTGCCTAAATTGGTCACGGGTCTTTGCAGAGCTTGAAAAGTGAGAACAGATAGGGTGTGCAGCTGTCAGCATTTCCTTTATACCAGGGTGCTGCAGAAACTCCTGCATCACAAGATTTAAACAGTGGGCCATGCATGGAACCTGAACAAAGCCACCATTCATGATGCACTTAACCACATTTGACCCATTGTCACTTGCTATGAACCCAGCTGTCAGGGACAGGGGGTTCAGAAAACTTGTCAGTATAAGTCAGTACCAAGTCCAGCATGTTTTCACCAGTGTGTGAACAGGTCATTGTGAATAGCAAGCATTCTTCCCTTAGTTCTTTAGAATTCTGGGGTGAATCCCATCAGGCCCCATTGCTTTATTCACCTTCAGTTTTAAGAGTTCTTTCAGAACCCTTTCTTCTGTGAAAGGACTAATATCAACCCCCCCATCCAGAGTGCTTCTTTTGACTGGATTTGGTATCTCCCCCTGTTTTTCCATTGTTAATACTGAGCAGAAGTATTCATTCAGTACCCCTGCTTTTTCACTGTCACTCTCTGCCCAACCACCTTCCTCTTTATTCAACCTCAGTATCCCTGCCTTAGTCTTTCTTTGCTTCCTAATGTACCTATAAAAGATTGTATCCCTCTTCTTAACCAAGTTGGCTATCTTTTCCTCAGTTTGGGCCTTTGCTATTCTGACTGTCTTCCCCACTTCCTTCTGCTTTCACTAGTACAGTTCTCTGTCCTGATCTTTCTGTATTTCCTTATGCTTCCTGAATGCTATCTTTTTCTCCCTTATCTTCCCCACCATTTCTTTTGAGAACCATAGTTGCTTTTTCTTTTGTTTTGATTTGTTTACTTGCTTCACACAAAGGCTTGTTGCCTCTGTGATGTTGGTTTTGATGTTTATGATTGTTGCTCCACCCCACCTTCTTGCCTGTTTGTTAGTGCTTTTCTGAGGCACTCTCCAATTTGACAAAATCAGCCCTCCTGAAGTCCAGTACCTTCACTTCTGTGTGCCTTGACTCTACAGCTAAGTTTATTGTAAGCCACACTTTTTGGTGGTCACTCGTACCCAGTTGGCTACCCACTTCAAGATTAGAGATCATCTATCCATCCATCCCCATTTGAGAGTACCAGGTCTAAGATTGCTCCCTCCTGAATGGGTTTCAAAACTTGCTGTCTGAGGCATGGCCCCCGTAGGGCATTGAGAATGGCCCTTCTCTTGGATGTGGCTGCAGCAAAGGTGCTCCAGTTAACATCTGGCATATTCAGGTCTCCCATCGGCAATATCTCCCCTTTCTCTGCCATCCCAAGGATGCCTTATATAATTTCCTTGTCCATTTCCTCCCCTTGAGACAGGGGTCTGTATACAACCCCTGTGCAGATTGTAGAGCCATTTCCAGTCTCCAGAGTAACCCATAGTGTCTTCTCCTTCTGTTTACCTTTTAGTTCTCTTGCTTTGATCCCTTCCGTTACATAGAGAACTACTCCTCCTCCTCTTCTTCCCTCCTTGTCCCTCCTGTAGATTTTGTACCCTGGAATGTTGACATCCCAGTCATGGTTCTCTGTGTACCATGTTTCTGTGACTGCCATGATATCTAGGCATCCCTTTTCCATTGAGGCCATAATTTCGGGGAGCATTTTACCTAGACTATGGGCATTGGTACTCATTACCCTCCATTTTGTTATGGCCTTATTTCTTTTTGCCCCATCCCTGCCCTTACTGTCTTTGTCTTTTTCTCCATTTACCTCTGCTCTTCTCCCTATTGACTGCTCTATCTTAGTGTTTACCTCACTAATTACCCTGATTTTTGGGGGGGCTAGGATTTCCCTTCTCCTTTTCGGTGCCTCCCCCTTGACTAGTTTAAATGCTTACCAATGAGGCATTTAAACCTATCACCTAAGATCCTGGTTCCCCTCCTGGATAGATGCAGGCCATCATGCCTGCATAGGCCTGCATCCCTCCAGGTGGAGTCCCAGTCCCCAGTGAAGCCAAATTCCTGAGTTCTGCACCAGTTTTTCAGCCAGTCCTTGAATACCATGGTGGGGAGTACTCTAGCCTCATCCATGCCATAGACAGGTAGCACTTCTGAGAAACTTACGGTGTGTGCTACTTGTCTAAAGCCCCTCCCCAACTCCACAAACTCCTGTTGAACTGCTCTGATCCCATTCTCAGCCAGGTCATTCATCCCTAGGTGGATAATGACATCCAGCTCCCACCCCCTTGCAGCTGCTCCCATGATCCTGTGTATTAGTTTCCTGTCCCTCCAAGCCATGGTGCCGGGCAGGCACCTTACCTCCCTTTCCCCCCTCCCTCCCCCAGTTCTACCCACTAACAATTGAGTCTCCCACCAGGAGTTGTTTCCTTCCCCAGTGGGGTCCTGTGCCACCCTCCTGTGGGTCTCCATTGTGGAGGTTCCCAGCATCCTCCTTGGTCTCCACTATGGGTGCCTCCATAGAGGAACCATGCTCCGCCAGTGTGGCAAATGAATTGTGGAGAGGCACAACTGTATGGAGGCACCTCTGTTCCACCACCCTCAATGAGCCCACTGTGGTCCAACCACTCCTGCTTCTTGGCAATCTCTGAGGTAGTGACAGTGGCCTGGGTGGTCCCTGGGTGGGGGAACAGGTTTCCCAAATCCTTGCCAGATCAGCATGGAGATGAACAGCCTCCTCCCTCAGATCAGAGAGGAACCTGCAAATAGGGCAGCAACGCAGTCTCCAGAATGTCTCCTGGAAGACTGCTGCTTCACAGCCAGTGCATTGCACCACTCCCCACATGTCTGTGTCCCTTCCTGTTATAGATGCTTTTCTTTTGTTGTTTTTTGTTCTTGTTTTAGTGTGTGCAAGCTTGTGAGTGTCTCTACTCCAATTCAGTGTGCTGTGCCTTTAAGGATGTGAACAGGCATATGATGTTAACAGTTTTGGGGAAGTGGTGTCAGAACCTCTACTATAAAGGAAGTTATGCACTTTGGGCAGGTGGAAGTAAACCTATGCCATCTAGAAACAATCAACTACAACTCTGATCATCCACCTGGAGGAGTGCCTTCCTTCCTTTCAGACACCTATTTCACAAAGGTTAAAAACAGGTCTAGTCACAACTGACTGCAAATATCTCCCAGCTACAGTTCCTCCCTAGCAAATTAAAGTTAAAACTAAGAAAAGTCAACCCCCAAAACAAAATCAATACTGGTTACTTACACAGGTCCAAAAAGTAATAATTCAGTTCAGTGTAGTCTAGAAAATAACCTCCTTGATTCAAGGAAGCTGTGGCTGCTTTCTTACTCTCTCTGTCTCAGTCTCAGAAGGAAATGTAAAAAGAGCATGCAGCATATAAAAGGTGATGGTGAGCTCTTCATTAATTTTCCGTTAAAGAATGGTATGTTATGCAGCAGCTAGCATGCAATGATTATCCAAAAGCAGTACAATGCAGGAGATGGAGTGTGTAGAGAACGTTGCTGCCATTTGTAGCACATATGGAGATGCAGAAAGCACAGAGATGAACCAGAGAGAGACTTTAGAAAGGTTAAACATGGAGGTATATGGAAAGGGTCAGACATGGATACAGTTGCATGCTGTGCAATGGCTTCTCTGTCCAACTGCTTATACACAAGCAGACCTGTTGCTAAAGGTGCATCCATTTCTGACATACAGTCACAACTTCAGATGAAATTTGTGTCATTTTCTCCCCAAATTGTTTTTTTTTTAGACTCAAAATTCAGACATTGCTATACCATCTAACAGCTTGAATGGATGGTTATTTTTCAAACAGTGGCAGGCAGATCCTTAGTGGACCCTTTTAACCCCCCTGGGAGTTTAAGCTACTTGTTCCAGATCATAAAGTGAGTTATCATCATGGAATTTAAATCAATGTCCCCCAATTCATAGATCTGTGTTCCTAGCACAGGTTAAAATGAGGCTGATGTAATGGACCCTGACAGGATGAGGACTGGACTTGCACTCCAGGCTGTGACCTATCTACAGTATATCATTGTGTTGAGAAACTTTCCAATGCCTGCATTCTACTAAAGTATTAAAGTGTTTCAGTTAGGAAAGTGTTAACCCTGCTCTAACAAGTCAGGAAGGGATAACGCCACTTGAAGGATCCTGGAAGGCTGTGCTAGGTTATGTACACTTACCGTATGTTTTTTACATTGTTGTTTTCTTTCTATTTCTAGAATTTAGTATGTTTACCTTGCTTTTACTGTTCACACACATGCATCGTTGTCACTTTGTTATTACTATTTATATACATGCCTGCAGATAGGGCAACATCGCAGCCTCCAGAATGTCTCCCTGAAGACTGCCACCCTGCATCCACTGCACTGCATCACTCCTAACATGTTTGCAGTGAGCTTCCCCTGAATAGTATGTAGTTGCAATCCATTTCTTTTTTAATTTTTTTATGTTTATCTACTCCCCTTCTTTCTGTTGTACTTCCTCTTTATTTATTTAGTTATTTATTTACACGTTTTACCAGGTTGGCATACTGAGCAACATGCTCGATTCCAGATGCGACCAGGGGGCCAAGACCCAATTACAAACATTTTCGATTACAAGAAAAAGTATTTACATAGTCAAGTTAGGACAACAAGCATCATATTTCACAGTTAGTGAAGATGATTTACAGACAGAGGTAATACATGTAAAGTGTAGAGAAAGTTGGAGGGTGGTCAGCTTGGGAGCAGTTAATTTCACAAATAGATGTATGGTTACATTAATTGAAACAGGAGCAGCTGGAGGAGAAATGCCCTCAGAGTAGGCGATTACGTTGGTATGGGTTGGGGCATGTCTTATGGGGGCAGGGAAGGTGTTCCAGAGTTGAGGGATTCGGTAGCTAAAAGCAGCCTGGCCATTTTTTGTGCGCATGAACAGAACGTGCAGCAGCCTAGGGTCAGTGCTCCTGAGGGAGTACGCGGGTGGAGGTTGTTGGGAGAGGGTAGATGACAGGTAAGGTGGGAGGGAGAGGGACCAGTATTTGTCTGTGAACCTGGCACTGTTTATTAGTCTATGGTCATGGAGGGATGGCAGGGTTAAGGGAACTGTAAAGGTGATGACAGGAAGCAAATACTCCCATCCCTGTCAAAGTATTGCCTAGCTTGAGTCAACAATTTATGTAGCCCTTTCTTTTGCGGTACAGCTAAAGGTGTTAAACTGCCATTTTAGCTTTTGCAGTCTATGATACAAGATTCTAGAGGGGTTTACCATGTGGCTCCTTTCCATAAGGGAAATTCGTGTTTCTAATTATTTTAATTCTGTTGTTTGTTCTTTGAATTGATGACTGGCATCAAAATCATCAGGCCCTTTACCACTGCCTTTAAGGCCTCCCATGTAATAGGATACATGGTATCCCCCTCTTTTTTTTTAATAGGTGAAAACTCAGACACCCCTTTGTTTATGGTCCTGACATACTCAGGCTGTCTTAGTGACACAGGATCAAGCCTCCATGCCTTAGGTGGTGAGACATTATCCCCCATGACCAGCGACAAATGCAGTGGGTATGATCTAAGAAGGGATTCATAATTTATTTTATTTATTTATTTAATCTTGGATTACAAAATACCTTTGAGTACAAAGTAGCTCATTTACAAAGGTTTCACATCAGCAGGAAGGGTACCAAACAGACGTAGGATGAATTAACAATTGAATTAAAAACATACAATAACAGAGTTTATAACATCATAGAGATAGTCACTATTCAAAATTAGTGAATGGAGCAAAGGAAAGAGGTGAAAAGAGTGGAGAGAAGGATTATAATACCTAAGGAAATAAGTAACAGCCAGTAGCTTTCTCAAAGATTGATGAGGGAGAAAGCAGGATTGAAGTGAAACAAGGAAGAGGAGGAGGAGGGAAGAGGTTGAAAACCATCGGAGAGGGTAGCAGCCAGGGGCCTTGTCTGTAAAACCCCTGATGTAATCAGGATGGGAGTGCAGATGAGCAGAGAAGCATACAAACACTAGAGTGGGTGGTGTAGGTTGCAGGACAGGCAAACCTTTGCTTAAGTGGCACAGTCACAGGAGCTTTCAGTTATGAGATACTGAAGAAGCATGCACTTAAACTGGCCAATACTGGGAATATTAGTAAATTCACTGTTTAATCCATTGAATCAAAGTGGGACTCTGTAAGCAAAGGAGTGCTGACCTTGAATTGTCCGGCACCTAGAGACAAGGAGGTGTTGGTTAGTTGAGGTGTGAGTGCATTGTGTCCTTCGAGATTGGCTAAAAATGCTTCCCATGCCCGGAGGTAGGAGCCCAAGGAGTGCATTTTTAGTTAGTAAGCACATTTGGTATTTGATCCTACCACTTAGCTGTAGCCATCCAGTTTGAGCATGCATCTCCCAAGTGTGAGTGAGATGTGCAGTACCAGTAAGAAGTCTACACAATTTGTTTAAGGCTGCAGTAAGCCTTTTGAGTAAGGTAGTGGTGGCAGATCTCTAAATGACCAGACCATATTCAATGACTGATAGCACTGAACTGTAGATAGCAAGCTTAAGAGCTTCAGTTGTTAAACTCCACCTGTGCCTATATAGAAGCCCGATCCTAATACTGATGGCCTTGATAATATTCTTGATGTGAAGCACATAGGAGAGATGACTATCCAGGGTTATTCCAAGGTACTTAAAGTGTGGGACTTGTTCAAGTGGAACTCCCAGGTTATTTCTAATGGTAAGAGCATGGATCTTGTACTTATTTCAAGGGGAGGCGAATAACAAGACTTTATTTTTCTTATAGCTTAGGACCAATTTGTGGGCCCTAAACCATTCCTCATCTTCCTTGAAACCAAGTTGTAGGTTGCTTTCCAGTAGGATGGTACCAGGGTGTGATGTAAAAATAATAGCGTCATCTGCATATAGAAAAATCCATTGCTGGCAGGAGGCTGGCAGGCTGTTCAGAAAGATACTGAAGAGGAAGGGGCCCAGAATTGATCCTTGTGGTATTCCAGATCGGACGTCCCACTTTTCCAAAGTGACATTGGATAATTTCACCGGTTGGGATCTATCTGCAGGGCAGCTACTGAACCATTGTAGTGTGTCATGGAAAAGACCTATTGCGGTTACCTGATGTAGGAGAGGTGGGTGATTTACATGTCAAAGGCCTTTGTTAAATCTATGAAGGCAGCCCCTACTAGATTGTCTTGGTCATTTGGTTGCTCGATGAAGTTGGTGAACTCAAGAAATACTGTAGAGGTGCTGTGTCCTTTTCTAAACCCACGTTGTAGTGGGCATTGGATGGAATATTTTTGAAGGTAATCCACAAACTGATTAGTGACAATGCATTCCAACACTTTGGATATAGGAGGGAGGATTGATATTGGCATATAGTTATTATGAAGGGTACGATCATTGAATTTATGTACTGGGGTCACCAGGACCATTTTCCAGATACGTGGGAACTGTGACAGGGTTAGCAAAAGGTTAAGGATCTTTATTATAGGTAAGAATTTCTCCTCTAGGGTAAGTGTGATAAGTTTGTGGTCTAGTGAATCACCACTGTACCTAGATTTTCCTAACACTTTATTGAGGATTTTCCTAACCTGGGTCACTGAGACCTTCTTAAAGTAGAAAGAATGGAGACTGGGGTTTTTGTCATCATAGTGACTAGCAGCTCTTACAACAGTCTGTTGTACGATCCCTAGGGACCCCACTGAGACCAGATGTCTATCAATACAGGCATAAGAGCTGTGTGCATGTTAGTAAAAACTATAAACCCCTCCTGAGGAGTTTTCATGCCACCATCTGAGTGTTTGGCTATAGGTGCCTATTAGGGCAAGTAACATTTTGGCACAATGATAGACCAGGGCTGGTGATGGGGTTAGACCTGATCAAAACTGTGTCATTGACACAATTAAAATCCCTCCCAACTACCCAAGGACCCCCAGATTCTTCCATATCCATGCCTTTTTCTTTCACCTTCCCACCCCACATCTTTCTGGTCCCCACTTCAGCTCTGCGGCTTCCCCCAACCCAATCATCCACCATCTCTGGGGGTTACCTGGGGGATTTGTGTTCCTCCACAGCTTACCCCTCTGTGGAAGGGCCATTGGGGGTACCCTATATCCCCTCCTGAAGTCCTTGCTCAGTCCAATGGGTCCTGGGCTCAGAAGGTGGTGTGGGGTCTGCAGGGAACTGCCAACACCATCCCACTTCAGCCAGTGCTATATCCTCCATTTTTCTGCACTGGCCCTCAGATGGTCTGTTGTGCTGATGGCCGGGCATGTGCATGCAGAGCTTGCTTACATCTTCCATCAAGAGCATCCCTCTCCCATGCTGTAGCTCCCGCTGTATCACCACCTATGGTCACCTAGGTGGTAATATTAAAGCAAAGTGCACTGCCCTTTCTCAACAGAGGAGGACAGCATCCTCTGGGATGCTCAGTTCTCCTCTCCATGCTGACCCCCATGACCTCGGTTTACTACCTAACCCCAGTCACCATTGTCATGAGTGGCAGTGCTACCATGGCACTGAATGGCCAGCTCCTCAAGCCAAATATCTGATACATTGTGGAGTCATCCACGTTAGGGCCATATACAGATCCAACCAAAAATTAACTTCAATTATGCATCACAATGTAAACCAGTTTATAGCTGCCTCCCTGGTCACTTTTAACTTGCTTTACCTCAGCTGGAAGTTGGACTTCAGCCAGACCACTGTGCCCCTCACTTTAGATTACAGTATGACCCATGATATGTGCTACCCCACCATGCAGCTATTTGGGACTTTTCCTGTGCCATCACATCAGTTTCTTGCAGTACTGTAGCAAGACACACACTTTCATTTTTTTTTAAATTTGAGGGGAAATAACTCCTTCAAAAAATGTAATACAAATCAGCCTCTCCCTGGACCCCCCACTCTAGTGTTTTGAAAAAATGATTACTACTGCCTGAGCTCCTTTGTGTGTGTGCTGGCTTCTTTTGCTCCATTTTATGGTTAGTTCCATCCTTTTTCTGATTTTGTCTTTTGGGCCCTGACCCTGTTCTCGACCCCGTGGACCTGTCTCTGATGTGTGCTTACTCTCTTTGTTCAGCCATTGCTAATTTTTTTTTGCTCATTCCCATCCTTCCATTTGTCCTACTCCCCTTCTCCCTGCTACTACCTCTCTGCTGCCTGTTCTGTTCCTTCCCTCAGTGCCATGACTCCAGTCTGCTTCTGTTTTCTTTGTTTATTTGGCACTGCCCACCACTTTCCTTCCTCCTTCCCACTGGACTGTTACTACTCTCTCCCCCTCCCGGCTCCTGTGCTTTGGTTCCACCTCCCCTAGGTGCCGGTGTCTTTCCTCATGCCCTTGTGCTCTGCCTCCTGCTGCCTTCTTTGATTCCTTGTTGCCAGTGTCAGGACTCCATATTCCCTGCCACTTCCATGATTTTGCATTTTAGTGTTCTGGCTAAACTTTGTTTTCTGTTTTGTTGGCTGGAGCTGCCACTGCTTTCCATGATCTTTCTTCTGCCCGCTCTGGAACTCCTGGTTGTTGTCGATTGATTAGTTCCATACTGCTTGCTTCATCATTGCTCTTGGTTTCTTTCAGCAGCCCAAGGTTTGATCTCTGCCTCCCCCACTTGCATACCGCTTGCCCTAAGCAAGTCATTTGCCATCCCTGTGCTCCTCCAATGCTTCCTGACACAGCTTCCTCACTGTGTCTTTCCTGCCCTCTGCTTGTTTGCTGCTGTGATCTCTGAATCGTCCAAACTCCAGATCTTCCTACTTCCACACCCACTATATGAGCAAATTAACCCCCAAAAAAAATGATATATTATAGTGGCAACGTAGTGCCACTATAGTTAGGGTTAAGTACCTATTTAAGGTTAAAGTGTGAAATTTTGCAGCTTAATAACTTTGCCATCATATGATGAGTTTGCCTGAAATTTGACATACAGGGAGCAGTACCTTAGATCTCTGGATCTGCCAAGCTTCATAATGATCATGTATATGGTTGTGGAGCTATAAAGTAAAATAGAAAATTGCATTTATGCCTTTTTGCACATTCTTTGCTCACACCTACAGGTCGCACGGTGTGTGAAAAAATATTAAACGGTTCAAAAGTTACTCAAAAAACAAGTTTCTCATTATAATCAATGGGAAAAGTTAACAAAAAATTTGACAGTATTGTAAATGCAGTTTTTAGTGTCACAAATTACCCCTGTAGTGCCGTAAGTCAGCCATTTTTTTTCAGTCACTGGTCACAGAAATGCTTGGCATTTAAATTTGGGACCCTTTAGGGACACAATTATTTTTGTGTACACCTAGTTGAGCCCTGAGGATGCTAGCCATGTCTTTATTTTGGAGTTCAACAGCCCAGAAATATATTTTTTACATTTTTGGGAAAAGTAGTGTCACAAAGTAGTGTCCTACCTGCAACACTTTCATGATTTTTTTTTTGTGAAAGTGTTACAAATCATGACACTACTTTGCAACACTATGGTCAAAATAACCGGAATTGTTTGCCACCCTGCTGCAAAAGAACAGTTTGGTTTTTTGGGCTGAAATTTGAAGGGAAGAAGCCAACGTCCCAGAGATGTGCCTTTTTGTGGTCTAGTGAAAAAATATTGCAGGGATGCAAAGTTACGGTACTCCAAAGTTGGTGCTTTTTCCCATAGACTAACATTGCGGTGTCTGCCACATCTTTCGGGGCCCGTATCTCTGAAATGGTGCGAGATAACGGACTTTTTGTTGGAAAAATGCTTAGCCCCTTAGAGGAATAACTGTGAAGTGTAAACCTGGCCAGGAAAGTCCTGAATCACATGAAATTTTAATATTTTTTCTATGTCATACAGTTCCTGAGATACAAGCAATTTACTATTCCAAGTGCTCATTTTCTGGTCCAAGGCCCATTATTATGGATACATTCTTTGTCGTCACTGTGTTTCTCTATGGAGCTGTTGGAGAAAACCATGGTGTGCGCTCCACTTACTGTTACACTTAGCGTTTCCACTTGCATTTCCATACCCATTTGCTTTAGCGTTCCCATGTACGCCACCTTGTGCGTTACCCTTTGCATTCTCATATTTTCTTGCATTTGCATTACTGTTACCATTTGCATGTTCACCACTGTTTCTGTTTGTGTTTTGGTTTGCATCACTGTGTGCATTGCCATTTGCATTTGCGGCCACCCTTCTGTTTGCATTTGTCTTTTGTTTTCCGTCATCGTTGCTGTTACCGTTACCATTTGAGTTTACAATTGCTTTAAAATGACCGTGCCCATTACAGTTTGCATTTCCAAATGCACTTGCATTTGCATTTCTGTTTCCTTTGGCATTATTATTCCTGTAACTGTTACCATTTGCCTTTACAATTCAGTACCGTGACTGTGAGTGTTACGGTTTGCATTTCCGTACGTGCTTTCATTTGCATTTCTGTTTCTGTTTCCATTGTCGTTATTGTTGCTGTTACCATTACCATTTGCATTTACAATTGTGGTACCATGACCATGTGCATTACGGTTTGCGTTTCCATATGCGCTTCTGTTAATTTTTCCATTTCTGTTTCCTTTGGCATTATTTTTGTTGTTGCCGTTACCATTTGCATTTCCAATTGTGGTACCATCACCATGTGCATAAGGGTTTGCATTTCCGTATGTGTGTGTGTTTGCATTTCTGTTTCTGTTTTCTTTGGAGTTATTGTTGCTGTTACCATTTGCATTTACAATTGCAGTACCATGACCGTGCGCATTACAAGTTACATTTCCATATGCACTTGCATCTCTGTTTGTGTCACTGTCCACTTTAGCATCACTTTGCACTTGCATTTCTGTTACTGTTTGCATTACCATTTATGTTTCCATCACCATGTGTGTTATCATTTGCACTTGCATTTCCATTGCAGTTACCATTACTATTTGAGTAAAAATCACATGGTGGGAGCACGGGGCCTAAAGAGGCCATGCTCCCACCAACACAATTCTTTCACTATTTATAGTCCTCATTCTCAAAAAGAAGGGAAAGTCATGGCAAAAAAAATTCTGTTTAATGCATCAGTTAAGGTTGTTCCATGTGATAAAAGTGAGGTAATTCGATGTTAGGGTTGAAAACCCCCTCATGGACTCACCACCACCCCTCTCCTTAGCCGTAATCGGGGTGTGCAATGGGGTCATTGGTTTAACTCTTACCCCATTCTCCTATAGTTCACCATCTCAGCTTGTTTACACATGTGATGGGGTGAGAGTTAGGGCTGATGACCCCAATGCACACCCCAATACCAGCTGGGGAGTAGAGAGGGGATGGGTCCAAGGGGGGTTTAACCCTAACATCGAATTTCCTCATGTTTGTTGCTGTGGAACAACCCTAACTGATGAATTAAACAGTGTTTTTTCCCATGAACGTGCATATATATATATATATATATATATTTATAAAATGGTGTGTTAAAATGATAGAAATCCCACTAACATGATTGGACACACTAAATCACATGACCGTGCATTATTTCCCAATGACCGCACACCTCCCAGCGAGACCGCATGCCTGAACTACTTCCCACTCTAACCAAAACCTCATCACAAAGTCACAGCAGTATCACTCCACAAGTGTAAACAATAGCATCACTCACAGAGAGACTACTGAAAGAAAAGCAGCACACCACTGCCTCACTGTGACAGAAATACAAATATCTGACAGAAAAATTTCAAAAAATGGCAGAATTACCACATACCTCAAAGGACCTGGCATCAATCCTCATCAAAGATGACTGGCACAATGATGACCTCTTCAAAGAACTTGAACAGGACTTACCTGAGCAGCCACTTCAGAATCCAGCACAGCAAACAGTGAGTAGACATGCCAGCCTTGACCCTGAAGAAATAGATAACATAGAAGAAAACAAAGCTGAAAAAAATACTAAAAAGCAAACTGTCTGGGCAACAAAAGTATTTACAGACTGGCTAAGAGAAAAGCAAATAGACCTTGATTTAAAAACATTAACACCAGATAAATTAAACACAACCTTGAGAGAATTTTATGCCACAGTTGGAAACTCCTCAGGCAAACAGTATGGCGTGTCAAGTTTTATTGGTTTAAGAGCAGGACTCAACAAGTATTTAAATTCACTGCCTCTATCACAACAAATGAATCTTGTCACAGACACAGATTTTCAATCTGCAAACAATGTTTTTGTCTCCATCATTAAAAAATACAGAAAAGAAGGCAGAGACTGCACTCAACACCACGAATGCCTCACAGAATCAGACTTCAAAAAGTTAAAGAACTCTCCAGCATTATCACCAAACACAGCCGCAGGACTACTCAGAAAGGTCTGGCTCGACCTACAAATATTCATGGCTCATAGGGGAAGGGAAGGGCAAAGAGAACTAAAAAGAGACTCTTTCCATATAAAAACTGATGAAAATGGGTTACAGTACATAACCCTAAAATACAACACAGACAGCAAAAATCATAAAGATGCCAGAGAGTTAAACCAAACCATTTTAAGAGGCTTTGTTTTTGCACAGCCAAATGATCCTCTCTGCCCTGTGCTTTCTTTCAAAAAGTATCTCAGTAAATGCCCACCTGAAAGCACAGCTTTTTTCCTACACTCCAAAAGAGCCTCACAGGACTTATTAGACAAACAGAAAATCTGGTACAGTAAAGAGCCTATGGGAATTAATTACTTATCTTCCCTCATGCCCTCGCCTGTCTGGGAAGCAGGACTCTCTCTGTAGATATACAAATCACTGCGTAAGATCAACTGTTGTTCAGCTGCTCTCCTCAGCAGGTCTTGAATCACGTCAGATCATGGCTGTTACAGGCCACAAATCAGAAATCAGCCTAAAATCATACTGGGCACCCACACTACATGATCGGAAAAACTGGTCAAACATACTGGCTGGCACAAGCTCATCAGACTGCCAACCAGCACCAAAAAACACAACTTTGCCCCCAAACTGCCGAGATTCCCAGAGTAACAGCAGCCAAACCACTACAGAGCCTTCTGTACACTACCATGCAGCAGCAGTATCAGCAGCCTGCCTTCTCCGACATACAGCAATGGAAAACACTGCCTCCAGCAACCACATCAACCACCTCTCTCAGACCACCAGAGGACAAAGAAGCTCACCCCATCCACAGTAAAACACACCACAAAGAAGAAGATTTCCTCACAGACTCCCTCACAGACTCTGAAGACTATGAAGTGGATTTCCCAGTTCAAAAGTCACCCAGAAGCTCCGTAGAAATAGCAGTGCAGCCCCAAACTGCAGCCATCCTCCAACGGTCCCCCACAGACCCACAAAAAGCGCTGCAGAAGACATCACCGAAAGCAAAAGAAACCAGTGAAACACAGAATGAACAGCCTCAAGCACTCCCCCACCACTTACCTGCAGGACCGCATCCACCTGCACCGTATATGCAAAACGTCAGGATGCATGGTAACCTCCAATTCAACATCTACTATAAATGAAAACAAAAACGAACAACCACTTCAAATTAAAACTGTTAAACTGTTAAACTCTCATGTTAAAGTTCACCAGTTCTTGGCACTGTAAAGCATTAAGCACTTCCTGCCACTGCAATTCCCTGTTCAGCACACATTGCCTTTCCAAAATGAACCACTCTTAAAGTGACAGTACTCATTAAAAGTTAATGTTCAACTGTTGTATTCACTTACACTGTTATCCAATTCAATGTTTATTCATTAAAAATAATTCATATTAAACAGCCTATTCTGTATCTGTTTCACCCTATACCATCTCCACATAGAGCTATTTCTTCTCCTATTCTATATCTGTTTCACCCTATACCATCTCCACATAGAACTACTTTTTCACAACAGGGGCCATTTTATAAGATAGATATACCAGTCTTGGGTGGTTTGTTTCTGATATACGCATGCCTTGCGCGACACTCTGCCTTCAGCCTGCGCGCCACAACGCACACCAAGGCATGTGATATCAGACAGCGACCGCACACCCAAGCCTGGTATATCTATTACATATATATATTCTTTGCAAAAAACTGCATTAATGCAACAGTTAGGGTTTTTTACAGCTACAAAAGTGTGGAAATTCGATGACAGGCCTTTCAACCCCAACTCTGGCTTCCCCCAACCCCCTCTGGCACACACACAGGCACAAATATAGACATACACACACACACACACACACACACACACACAGAATACACAACTATGGGGGGGCAGTACAAGGCAAGACAACTAATCATAGACAGACACCATAACACAACAGAAATAACATACAACTTCTTAAACATTCTCCCCACTCTATGTACTATATTATGAGTAGAATGATACAACTGAACTAAACCCATGTATAGTGATGTAACACATCTGGGATATGAATTGCACAGAACTTATGACTGTCATGAGTTCCATTGTCTCACTCAGTAAATGACTCCAACCACACAGACCAGCAATTAGATACTGACTACAGACTCACAGGTGAACTGAAGCCATGCACATTAATTGTATACATTCTTCATAGCATCTGGGAGAAAGTTAGGACATTAAAGAATATCATGACATCAGGCAAGCATGCCACCCCCAAAAAAACAAGTACTGGATACTAAGTGCACACCCACACCAGAAGTAATGACATGCAATTCAATGGTATAGATCAGTGATACTAACTACACAGTAGTATTCACAGTCATGAGTTGTACAGTTACAGCCAGGTAACCCCCCCCCCCCAAAGCTAAACGATTGTTTTCTGAGTACTGACCAAAACCTAAGCTAAATCCATGGACATAAACAGTATTTTTCACTCATATTAGTTGTACACAAGTTGCAACACTAAGTTGTTGCAGAACATCACCCAGGCAATACTCAATCCCTTCCTTGCAAACACGTAATATATCCTGATTGCAGAACCACAGGTCAAGTAAGGATATGTAAATAAATGGTTTACCTCTGTCATTCCGACTCAAGAACAGTTATGATACTCATCTGTTGCATGACCTCAACCAAAGAATGTCACTGCCCCCCAACTGTACACTATGAAATGTGTGGTGACTCCACAGAGATAGCTAAACTAAGCACATAACATCAACAACATACCTGTTGCATACCAACTATAGACTACTTCTGATACTCAACAGGTGTATTACATCAGTGGCCGAATGCCTCCCACCCGCTCCTGAAGAGACACTGAATTGTGACTGTAGGGCAACATAAAAACAAAGGACATGAATATCAATGCAGTATATTCTAATGGCATGTGTATAGCTGCTTTTAGGACAAACAGGATTGACATGCCTAGAGCTAGAGAATAGCCCACCCCTTCTTAAATCACATACTTTATCTCCATCACAGAGGCAGAACTGCAGTGATGCGGTGAACATAAACTGTATATTTCCTAGATACCAGTTCAAGACATGGTAGACACTGAGTTGTTGCATGGTGCAAAAAAGTTTATGCCCTCATACATGTACACATCAGTAATTGTTTCTTAACTGCAGAGGCACACCTCAACTAAAGGTGTTGACATACATGAGATACATTACTGATACAACTTGTACTTTTTTAGGATACTGATGAGTTGCATGTCCTGAGGTAAGGAATGTCCCCAAGTCCTGCCAATCAAGTACAGCATTATACACGTAGAGAGAGACAGAGACAGAGAGAGAGCAACTAAACTCATAGACATCAATGTACTAGTTAACTGCTACCACTAGTATACATGCATTTTTAAGAAGGAGCCAAAAACGTAATTATAAAAGATAATATTTAATAATAAAAAATATATTTTTCACACAAAAATAAATTTATTTTCAATAATTATTTACAAATATTTAAATAAATATATGTGTTTGTTCACACAGGGAGGCTGAGAAGGGATAATAAATAAAACATAAATGAAATAAAATCAAGCAAATAAATATAAGTGTTACTTCACACTGGGGAGGGAGATAGCACACTCGCCTCTGAGGCCGGGAGATCAGAAGGCTGTGGGTTCAGTTCCCACATCTGGCACTTGGGTTAATATCCCAGTACTGACACTGTAATGCAGCATGAGAGGGGTGCTGCATTTCTGAGGTGCCGTCTTTCAGATGAGACGTTAAACCGAGGTCCCATCTGCCTGGATTGGTGGTAGTTCAGGTGGATGTTAAAGATCCCATGGCACTTATCGAAAAGAGTAGGGGAATTTCCCCAGTGTCCTAGCTAAATTTCCCTCATTCACTAAAAAAATACCACCAACAGCTTAATCTGGTTCAAGGTCAGTTGGCATTCATCTGTTTCCCCCTTCCCCCGGGTCGTGCCTGAAAATAGGCAGGATTTGTCTAGTGCGCTTACCCGGTCAACAAAAGCTAAATAAATAAAATTAAAAATATAACTAAAAAAAAAGTAAAATGCAATAAAAACATGCAAAACAATGGCCAGAAGTGATGGGGAGATGCTGGCCATTGAGGCTGTTGTGCCCTGGGGAGAGTAGGAGGAAGAGGATGACAGCGCAGGAGCAAGTGGGACTTGGTGCCCCTCATCTGCAGGTGGTGGTGTTATTGAGGGAGGGCACCTTTGAGAGGCTCTTGTTGCTGAGTAGGTGTAGATGGTGAGTCATCCTGGTGTGCAGCAGGTCTTGTCTGAGCATCAGATGAATTGCCTCAGTGGCCTCCAGCTGGTTCTCAGCAAGCTGCACCATGAGACCATGCGTGGTCTCAAGAGAAGCAACAGAGGCCTCCTCCAACTCCCTTAGTGAGTGAATAGCTTGAGTGAGGCCCCTGTTGCTCTGCTCCAGACCACGGGTGGCAACTAAGGCTGCATGCCCTACATGACCTTGTCGCTGGAGCAAATCAATCATCTCTTCATTTTGACTAATAATGTAATTGGTTTTTGCTCCAGTGACATGGGCATGCTGGACTGCATCCCTGTTGCCATCCTGCACAGCCTCAAGCAGCTGGCTGAGAGTTTCACTGATGGTACTGAGAACTGCAAGTTGCCCTGTGAAGACAAAAATGACAATGAGAGACATGTCAATCAAAAACGCTGTTGTATACTGTGCTGGGCAATATATTTCACTGAAGTTTTTTTTTTAATTACAACAGAGCTGTATTGACATCTACATCACATCACTATAGCTGTGTTCGTGAAATAATACTCTCATTAAAGGTTATTGCTGACACATTTGTCCCCTACTGCACTTCAACATCTGTAATCTACCACTCCTTGCATGATAATGTGGAAGTATGAACCCCCACACTAGCCACAGATAAATGATGCCTATTGCAAAGACATGACGATACTGTGAATGGCAACATATGCAGTACTTGCAGAATGATAAAAAGATGACAACACCCACAACCAGCAACCCCATCCAAGCCACCATCTCTTTGCACCTCACCATGTTCCCAAAGCCTAAAGAGCTGAATAATAAAAAATAGAGTTCAACTGGAAAAGTGCATCCACATCAAGAACATATACAGTACATGCTACAGTTGTGTGCTAATAAAGTTATTTAACAGTACTCTGTAATGTATTTCCTACTCATGAGGTTTGTCACGGTGAGAGGTACTGTTCGAATAACTTCACTCTCACTCAACTCCAGTACACACGTCCGTGATCTATATATGCAGAAACGGTATTTCAAGAGAAAATTTGACATTCAGCAACATCAACAGTAGTACAATAGATAACTTTTAAGTGGAGATTGGCCATATGAGGGAGTCTGGTACAGTGCCACAGACACGGGAGGAAGGTAGTACAGAGGCAGCCACAGCAGCAGCAGCAGACTTGCCAGCAGGAGACAGGACAACAAAAGAACAATAGATAGCATACCCTTTGTAATGGAAGTTGTACTTAGGGGTGTGAGGAGGAAGAGAAACAACAGCGTAGTCATATAAGGTCCCACCAGTGGCATGCTCAGAACAGGCAGTACCATGCCAGCAACACCTTTGACTATTACACTTACATGGACATTGTGGGCTGTTATTGTCTGAACAGGATTACAGTGACTCATGTCGGTGAGCTGTGCAGTTAGGAGATGCAGTCACCCACATGATGGAGCTAGTAAATGTATATGGAGATGAAAGTGACAGCAGTCATGTGCCTGCTCGCCATGGCCACCTTTCAAAGACCAACAGAAAACACAACACATATACCCCAGTCAGCAGCATACCGCCCCGGCACACAGTTCCTCTATGGTGTGTGTTTGGGATGCTGAAGTCACGGTTCTGTTACCTGCACATGTCTGGCGCTGGTCTACTCTACAGCACCTTGACAGAATGTGGTCTATTGATGCCATGTTCCATAGTGAACAACATGTCCATTGACTGTGAAATAGCTGTCAACGCTGATGAAGTTCACAGTAGTGGTGATGACAAGGGTAATTGGCCATAGGCTGCAAGACAGCCCCCCCACCGGTGGAGGGATCACCAGCTGTAGCAGATGGCATGGTGCCATGGGACACTATCATGGATCATCAGTTCAGTGCACACACTTAGGTGGCAAAGCAGCCTTGCACAGGACACACACACATGTACAGCACAGGGTCTGGGACAGGGTTGGGGGGTAGCAGTGCATCATGGCCACAGATGACACCACAAGGCAGTGTACAGCAACACATACACACATATGCACTGAGAGACACGCATGCACACAGGCACTAGCTAGTGGCTTTGATCAGATTCAGA
This sequence comes from Neoceratodus forsteri, assembly GCA_016271365.2. Taxonomy (NCBI): domain Eukaryota; kingdom Metazoa; phylum Chordata; order Ceratodontiformes; family Ceratodontidae; genus Neoceratodus; species Neoceratodus forsteri. Next base: position 1,135,041,758 of record CM028130.1, read on the forward strand.
GCACTGGTGCACAGGCGCAAGCAGTGCAGATATGCTCTTATCACACTCATGCCACATGATCCAGCAGACAATGAGGTATGTACACAGGCAATGGGTGGTACAGTACACAGACAGCAGTACTGTGGCATTCAGATGCACACTGCCTAGTTATGTACAGGGCAGCAGTACTGGACTGCAGAGAGGGTGGCATGCAGCTCAGGGACAATGCGCAGTACCATGTCCACCATGTCCACATTGGTGGCTGCTTGTCAGCCACAGGCAGGTCTGCAATTGTCCCCCCAGATGTAGTACTATGGTAGTCTGACCAGGTCTGCACATCACTGCATAGGCGCCTCAATAGGCCCACCACAGGCATACGCAGATGCCAACAACAGACCCTGCTGTCTACAGGGTGCCTGTTCCCCGATGCTGCAATTGTGAGATGGAAAATGCACTCTGCGGTGCCCATGATCATCGACCATGGGTGTTGGCAGCCAGCTGTGCAAGGGGATCCATGATCACATGTGCTAAGGAATCCTGGCACGTGGTTGACTTCTCCCACAACTGCTGCATTACCACCATAAACTGCACAGTGTCTGTCTCGCGCTGCTCGGTCACCTGTTGCACCTCTGCACGCAGTGCACATGCCCCATCCACAAGCAGGACCTGTTGCTCCATGGACTCTGACAGAAAATGCATGTGGTCATGTAATGGGTCAGTGTGCAAGGGTGCCTGGGCGGGGCGACGACCCTCCAAAGCTGATTGATCATGCTGTGCAACCCCATTCAGGTAGAGATTGCACAGTGTGGTCTGGTCCCTCTGAGGTGCTGCAGCTGTGGCTATCCATCCTGCCACCCCATCAGCCCCTCTGCCTGCTGGTGCAGCCCATCCAGCCACTGACTGTTGTCCCACTCCTGCACAGACGTACCACAACCACCACTACCACACACAGCTGCACCTGCAGTGCTGGCAGTTAGTTGTGCCACTGTTGTCATGCCGTTGGGCTTGTTGGCTGCACTGGTGACTGATGTGAGCATCTCATCCACCACAGTGCCCAAGATCTCCAGAATCATGTCAAGGTCATCATTGGAATCATACCCTGCCCCAATCTGTGTCTGCATGTATCGTATAGTAAGACAGTCAGGGCTTCGTGCAACCCCATGCCCAGGACATCTACTTATGTAGTGGTGGCATGAGACAGTTGATCAGGCCCTAGACACCTGTGGAGGTTCATCACTGATCATCTGGGGCTCAGCCCACCTCCATGGCCACTGCTGATGCACCCCCCTCTACATCTACAACAAGTGTTCTTATCTGTTTTTACTGACTGTTTAAAAATATCTGTCTTGTTATAGAAGTTACTTACGTTCCTCAGCTGGAGGCCCAGCCTGACCTGCAGCACACGGTGGATGACCCGCTGCTGGAGAGTGTGTTCTTTCCTCCACAGAGGAGTCGAGCTCTAACACCTCAACCTCCTCTGTGGGTTCTGCTCCTCCAGAAGCACCCTACACAGATGGTTTGTCCTCTGTGAAAATCATAGTAAAAGGGAAAATGTTGCTTGTCTGTGGATGTAAATATTTGTAAATACGTCTCGGTACTACCAGTTGAGCTGAATTTGTAATTCTGAGGAGTACAATAGCATCAACCATGGAATTTCCAACCCCCACACCCCCCACTCCCTGAATCAGAACAATTCCTGTATCGGAACTCGACAGCCACAAGCTAAGTAAAGAAATGGGCATCAATGGTATTGCAGCCTTCATACTAGCTGGACACAAGGTAAGATGATGAGAGTTCTGAAGGTGTCATGCAGACAATATCTCACCTATTCCACCATTTGGATCAACTAGGTTAAAAGCATCAAAAACAGAATACTCCACATTCAACCCCACCCCCCCAACCTGTGCAGATTGAGTATTACATTCACAGTACAGAGGCACAGTGCAAAAAAGGATATGGCCATTGATTAGATCTTTTCCTAATTACATGAATGCATAAATCGTAACACTGAGGGCTTGCATGTACACACAGTCTCAATACTGCCATATATGGAAATCACTGAGTGTGTCCTGAGAGAGAGAAACATGAAATAAACATGTGGATACAGACCTAGTAAGTTGCAGATACAGATTTGATATATACTACTACACTGACAAGTTGATCTGTGGCAGGCAGAGAATATGCCAGTCTCCACTGGAACAAGTACTGCTTGTTGAGTGTACAGCAACAGGTAACATCAATATGTAGACATGAATGTAATAACTATTTAATACCACACAGAGACAAGCTAGCACACTCAGTGATATTAAGTGGTCTTCCAGACAATGCCCTCACCACACAGTCATACACTAGGTGGAGCTGTGGATATTGATGGTATAGGTACTGTGATATCAGCTGTGCAGATGTGAGGACATTGAGAAGTTGCAGTGCTTCAAGATGGCAATTCCCCCATCCCAAAACACGTTATATCCTAAGTGCAGACCCAATACTCGATACAGTGAAGAACTGGACTGTGCCAACCACACAATACATCCCTCTCCTACCAAACTATACACTGCATTATTACTACACACCTGTAGGTTATCTTAACCTGTGAATATCTTCAGTTGGTAGTGGGTGCAAGATTTTAAACATTCCATATCACATGCACAGTACAGAACCACATCAAAAAGAAAACTCAATACATCAACATAATATTTCTGTGACACTAGATGCCACAACACAGAAGACCAAGTAGCTGTATACTCTGTGCCATACAAGGTTGGAAAGAAAGAACACTATATAGTAAAGGTTCACTTAAAGGAGAGATTATAGTATGTGATTCAAACTCACCAGCAGAGTCTTGCACAAGTAGCTGCTCAACAGCAGCCCCTTGGTCCTCACCTTCCAGGAGTGGCACCAGGTGTACCATTTGGGAGGAAGCAGGGGCAGTATGTGTACTCTCTGAGTGATAAAAAGAGAAAAACACATTTTACGTATGTGTATATTGCATACACTATCATCTTAGAACTACTTCAACCTGAGATGGATTATATAACTGTCTGTAACACATAAATGTCACTGGTGTATAACAAAGACCCAGATTTACATAGGTCGCCAATAATAGCTCATACAGTAAACACCATTCAGTAACACCAAACAGCCCAGAGTTTAAATAAAGTCAAAGATCACCAATGCAGAACCTCATGGCCAATGAAAGTTACGGCATACCAAACATCACCCAACCCTGTAGGGTACAATTCCGCTTACAAAATGGGCAATATTTAAAAAATCTATATATTAAGTAAAATGGAGTTGACAATCACTTTCTGATAAAATCTCTTAGCAATTAACGTAATAGATAAAAAATGCACTATTAACAATTTATTCTGGAAATGTAAAGAAATGGGCAAATAAGAAATGGTTCAATATATGGTTCTCAGACACTGCAACAGTAAATAATAGTACCATCACATTTAAATGTCACAATGTTATCATCTTGTTGAGTAACAATGTCTGTTATTTTGCTCATCAGATACTGAATCTCATAATAATATAATGGATAATGCCAGATGAACAGGTGACAACCATGATATAATCACCTACAGTGGTTGCTAGGGCATCAGTAAAGCTGTAGAGCACAACTCAAGAGGTTGACAATTGCCCTAGCAAACATGAGAGATGACTACACCATGGTTATCAGCCATACATCAGGTATTATGATCTATGTTGTATGACACTCGACATGACAAGTTACACCCCCCCATCACAGGGCCTAGTATGAAGAGTTAAATCAGAGCAAAAATTTCCTTACGTCATTAACAGGTACATGAAAAGAGTTGTCTATTGACATGAAAAGAAATAACATTTAGAATATGTGAGTGTACAATTTCCCTTTAAGAGCATTAACAAGATATATTAACCACCATGGTGTTGTTCACCAAAGTCCGGCTTCCCTGCCTCCTCCCACATAGCATGAGCTATGTCGTACCACTCCCTTACACTCTTGCACATTTCACCCGCCACAGCCTCAGCTTTAAAGAAGGTCTGGTGGGTGATCTTCCACTTCCTCCTGCAGGCGTCTGCTGTTTTATTGATGCCTTTTCTCCCCAAGGCATGACTAACCTGTATAAAAACATAAAAACAAAGCACTGTGAATAATTTATTAATATTTAAGTAAGTAAATTCAGTAAAGTACAACAAGACCAGTTACTAAAATATTATAATAGTATGCTTGATATCTTCATTTCTAAAAATATGTTTACACAAGGTTTGGCAGCACATCCTTTTTTTAATGTCTCAACTTTTTTCATATGCACACCTAGAAGTGGCATTCTGCACCAAAATATCACTTATATGCTTAAATTATGTTGATGCCGACTGCTGCTCTATGCAATCCTGTTTTTCAACCTATTCACACCCCTAGTGCATACCACTTCAGAAATCAATGCATAACACAGAGAATAATGCCTGATGTACAGCTGATAACTAGTGTTGTCAGAACTAGTTAGAGAAAGATTAGAACCCTCCTCTAACCCTAGTGTTTGAGTTCTAATTTAGAACTCGAGCACTGCAGGGTTCGCAAAAGGGTTAGAATCATCCATGAATCTTCTCACTTCTGTGTGCTTTTGTTTTGCATCCCTCCCATTCCCGTTGTTCCCAGTTTTTGCACCAGCTGAATAATGCAGCTCAGTTCGGTCCCCCTCCCATCAGTGTTATTGCTGGGGGGGCAGCTGTTGTCGGTTTGTCACGCTAGTGTAACTGTACCACCTGACCATCTGCTATGCAGTCAGGTGGTGGTGGTAGTGCGACTCGAGTCAGTCTCATGAGTCAAGGGATCCTGCTGAAGTCAGCTGCACAGCTGTGGCTCTATTGCCATTCAGTCTTGTAGTGGAGAAGGAGGAGCCGCAATGTCCATGTGCTCTCTGTTCAGTTGAGCATGTGATGACATGAGCGACTGTTTTCGAGTGTGTATGTGCCTGAAAATTAAAAAAAAAAGTTAATGGACAGGTGGGGAAAAGGAAGGGGGGAGTCGGGAATCTTGGTATTGGGAACTGAGGAAAGAAACTAGGGTGGGAACCGAGAAAGGAGCTAAACGGTTGGGACTCAGTACTGTCGGGAGGACTCAGGGTCCGGAATTAGTTGACTTGCAGGCTGCTGCCTGGAGGCTGCCTGTGTGCTAGTGCTCAGTCACACATATCTCAAGTTGCTTGCTGAATTAAACACATTTTCTTTGCAAATCACAATTGTGGCTCATGGGCCGTGGCACCCTTGGGAGAGCTCCCTGACTGGTGGAGGGGTGTTTTATTTTGGGAAAAAAGAGGTTAAATTAAAACACTTTACAGATTGTGTGAAACTTGATGTTCTAAGCCCACAAAAAGGAAAAAATAATTTGGTCCCAGTCCCACCCAAAAATTGTCTGGAAGGAAGACACAGTTCTCTCAGCCAGGACTGTGCTGGGGGGGGGGGTCTTCAGTAAACTTTCTCCCTAAAAAAATCTCCATTGCATCTTCTGTGAGGTGACCAGCAAGTCCCCCTGCTGGTGTGTCTGCCATTTGACTGCACTTACCTGGCTATTACCTAGTGTGTGTTACCGTGTGAAGCTCAGTGGCCAGTTTTGTGGTGGCATCTCTTTCTTCAGTTTGTGTGTATAACTCTGTCTCTTGTGGTCAGCCCATCACCCTGCTGCTCTGTACCCCTTGACTGCACTGTACCTTACCGAGTGTGTGTTACTGTGTGAAGCCCAGTGGCCAACTGTGTGGTGACATTATCCTTAAATACATGACAGAAGCCAAAAAATAATTTCCCCGTTGGGAGGAGAGACCAAAAAATCTCTTTCCTCGGTTTGTGTGTGTAACTCCATCTCTTGTGGTCAGCCCATCACACTGCTGCTGTGCGCCCCTTGACTGCACTGTACCTTACCCAGTGTGTGTTACCGTTTGAAGCCCAGTGGCCGGTTGTGTGGTGGTATTATGCTTAAATACACGACAGAAGCCTAAAAATATATTTCCCTGTTGGGAAGAGAGAGAGAGAGAGAGAGAGAGAGAGAGAGAGAGAGAAATCTGTTTCCTTGGTTTGTGTGTGTAACTCCATCTCTTGTGGTCAGCCCATCACCCTGCTGCTGTACGTCCCTTGACTGCTATGTGTATGCTTGTGCCCAGCAGCCCAATCATTCTGTAAGCCTAGAACCTAGGATTCTTTAGTTGCAAACCTTCAGATTCTTCAATTACTTTCAGTCCACTGCATCACAGTGTCACACAACCATAATAAAATTTTGGAGTTGTAGTCAGTGATCACAGATCACATTGCTTTCTTATTTATTTATTTATTTATTTATTTATACATCGGTTTACAACCTTTGAGCCAGAGGCTCATTTCCAAAGGTACCTCGTCACAAAGAGGACAAACACAGTACAACATATAGTTACAATATTGTGGTTACAGCATACATCTCTGAGGTTACAGTTTTGGTAGAACAGGCAGTTATAACTTAGTTACAATTTAAGTGTTACAGGAATGGTAATCACAGTTTTATCAGTCAGTATAGGAGAGCCACTCAGAGAGCTTTGTCAGGGCATTTCAACTAGATCACCTAGGGCAGGAACAGCTACGCATGCTAAAGAGCTGATTCCGGTGAGATTTTGAAATGGGAGATTGTCGGGTGTCAATGATGGAGGTGTGGAGAGTGTTGTACCAGGAGGGAGCTCTGTAGCAGAAGGACCTTAGCCCATGTGTGGTTCTGAGCCTAGGGACAAGGAGGGTGGCCTTAGAGGTGTTACGAGTGTTGACTAAGGGTTGTGTAAGGTGGATAGAGGTTGTCAGGCCAGGTGGGGATAGTCCAAGGAGGGGTTTTTTTGTAATGAGGCAGGTTTGGAATCTGAGCCGTTCGTCCAGGTTAAGTAGCCTGGCCATATCATATAGTCTGCAGGCATGTGTGAGCCTAGGGGCACCCGTGATTAATCTACAGGCCTTATTCAAGGTGAGGTGAATTTTATTGAGGGTGGTCGTGTCTGCAGCACCATACACAGGCAAGCCATAGTCTACAAGGGACAGTATTGATGAGGTGACTGCAAGTCGGAGGGCATTGGGGGGGAGGCAGTGCTTATAGCGGTAAAGGATGCCTAGCCGCTTGTTAGTAGCAGAGGCTAGATTATCTATGTGGTCATGGAATGTGAGTGCTGAGTCAAAGAAGACCCCAAGGTATTTGTACAGGCGGACTAGATCAAGAGGATGCTTGGAGCCAGGGAGGATGTGGAGTGGGAAATTTCTGGATTTGTTTTGGGATGGGCAAAGAGTATTGTTTTGGTTTTTTTTAGATTGAGTACAAGTCTGTGCTTTCTGAACCAGGCTTCGGCATCACCAAAGGCTTGTTGCAAGGAGTCTTGTAGGAGTTGGGGTTTCGTGGGCGGCGAAAATGACGTCATCTGCATACAGCAGGATTTTACCAGAACAGGCTTTGGGGAGGTGTTGAGATATAGAGAGAAGAAGAGGACCAAGGATGGAGCCCTGGGGGACACCTGAATGGATAGGGCATGTATCGGAGAGGGTCATATTAATTTTAACACATTGGGAGCGGGCAGACAGATAGCTGGAGCACCAGGAGACTGGACCAGGGGCAAAACCGGAGCGGCTGAGGGTTTCCAGCAGTAGGGGGTGGTATACCATGTCAAAATCCTTAGAGAGGTCAATAAACACTGCCCCGGTGAGGGCGCCAGAGTCCAGGGAGGAATGAAGAAAATTTGAAAACTCAATTAGGGCTGTGCCGGTACTGTGCCCTGCCCGGAAACCATGTTGCTCATGGCAGAGGATGTTGTATTTGGTTATGTAATCCGTGATTTGGGTAGCCACCAGTTTTTCTAGGGCTTTGGAGAGGGGTGGGAGAATGGAGATGGGCCGGTAATTCCCAGCAGATGACTTGTCACCTCCTTTGTGAATGGGTGTAACTGTGGCAATTTTCCAGGCTGAGGGGAACTGCCCTAGGCAGAGGGACTTATTGAACAGGCTAGCTAGAGGGGCAAGGACCTGATACAGAACCCGGTGGAGAATACAGGGGTCCAGAGAATCACTGCCAGTACTATTGCTCTGTAGCGCTTTAATCAGGTGTGGCCTGACTTCCCGGGCAGTGACCCTGTGAAAGTGGAAGCTAGGATAGCGAGTGTCTAGGGCAGGTAAGGAAGAAGGAGGATCAAAGAAATCACAAGGGAGGACAGAACTAAGGTCTGTGAAAGATGAGTTGAGGAGACTGGCAATGCGGGCAGGGTCAGTGGAGACAGAGCCTTCAATAGTGATCAGGGAGGGGGGCGGGGAGTGCACACTCCCATTTAGCTGTTTAATGTTGTCCCAGAAATTTCTCGCATTCCCCCAAGAGGTGGTGAGCACAGCCTGATAGTGATCCGCTTTCGCTTTCCTGATGGCCCAGGTGCATTTATTTCTTGCGGCATTGTATGCCTGTCTGTCAGCCAACTGGTCAGAATCAGAGGCCAGGTGTCAAAGGTCATCCCTGTGTCTGAGCAGTTGCAACAAGGCGGGGTAACCCAAGGGACATTGAACTTTGGTCTGCACAGCCGCACGGGGAAGATGTCAGAGCTTGTTGAAGGTTTACAGAAGTAGGTAAGGGCAGTATCAATATCAGGGGCATAGTGAATGGGGACCAGTTAATTTGGGCTAGATGTAGCTTAAGGGCTTTTTAGTCCACCCAGTCTGAAGCGCCGACGAGAGTTGGGAAGACCATGGGTTTGGGAGTGGTGGCTGCCCAGCGGAAAAGGATAGGGGAGTGGTCACTAAGGGAATCAGGAAGGACCTGGGTATCATGGATTTGTTGGGGACGGTTGGTGATGACAACGTCTAGTAAGGTGCTGGTACCTTTCTTTAAGTTAACTCGGGTGGGTTGGGAAACTAGTTGGGACATGTCTAAGGCTGCGAAGGAGTCACGGGTGGTGGCGGCAGACGGGCTGAGCCAGTTAACATTCAGGTCACCCTCGAGGATTTGGTCAGCTGAATGAGGTAGGGTTGAGAGATAATCAGTTAATGGAACCAGCGCCAGGGTTTGGTTTTTGGGGGGAAGGTAGGCAGTGGTGAGATATAGGGGGCCCCTGAAGGGGTCAGGAGTCAGTTTGAGGGTTAGGGCCTGCGCCCCATATGGGAGAGCAGGGGCACGGAGTGTCAGTCCAGTGAGAGAGTCCCTAGCATAGATCGCACAACCACCCCCTCATCTACCTACCTGATCCTCCCGGTAAAGGGAGTAGCCTGGAATGGAGACAAAGGAGTCTGGGGTGGATTTTTGTAGCCAGGTTTCCACCAGTGCAATGACATCTGGCCTGTGTAAAGTGATCCAACATTGTAAAGAGTCAAATTTTTTCAGCAGGCTGCATAGGTTCATAGAGGCTATGCAGAGCCCGGGTGACCCTACTGGTGAGCTACGGTGGGCAGGGCCTGGGTTCGGATGTATATTGCCTGTCAAGAGTAGTAAAATAACCACAGCCCTGGCCAGGGGACGGTATAGGGTGAGCTTTCGACAGGTATGTTGTGGTGATGAGGGGAGTTTCTGAACACAGGGGGTGGGCAGGGTTTTCCAGGCTGAGAAAGTGAGGGCAATAAGCCTCCAGAGAGCGCCTGAGGAAGTAGTAGGGAGACGGCTAGGGGGAGGGTGCTGTACACTGGGGCAGATGATGAGCATAGGGTGGGATTGTATAAGCTCTGGAACAAGAGCAGGAGTGGGTGCCAGAGCGCCTGAGGGGGTATCAGGTACAGGGGACAGTGGTGTCAGGGAAAGGATGAGAGGGAGGCATTTTAGAAAGAGGTGGGCTAACATAATTGCTAGCGGTAGCAGTAGGGTAGTAGGTTGATGCAGTCTAGATTCCTTCACCAAGTGTGGGTGCCACTTTGGATTAGTGGTGGTGACACGGACTCTGGTGAGCAGGGTACCAGGTTCAAGACCAACTCAGGGCAGTTGGAAAAGGGGCCTGGGTGAGGGCTGTGTCCCCCGCACTGGGCTCAGAAAGCAGGGTACGTTTGGGTCCAAAAAGGAGAGCACAATAGTGACTCCTAGTGGACACTAAGAGTAGGCTTAGAGGTAAAGGCAGGAGGTCTGTGCGTGGGGTAATTACAGAGTTGGGCACGGGAGGAGGTGTAGGTAAGGCAGATGTAGTTAATGGATCTTGGAGGGGAGGTCGCTCAGTGTGTGCTTGTGGGTGAGTGGCAGAAGGTCTAAGGGTGGACTAGTTTAGGGTTGGGTGTGGGCAAGGTAGCCTGTAATTGATGGAGAATGGAGGAGGGATGGGTAGCTTTGGCGGAGGCAGGATAAAAGGGGGGGGAGGCTTTCAGGGAGTAGATGAGCTAGTACAAGGTCTCAAGGTCCCTCTAGTGGCAGGCAGGTATAACCTGCAAATGGAAAAATGGGGACTTAGTATTCCAGACAGCAGGAAGTAGAAGTCATTAGAAAGGGCCAATAAATGAAGGGACTACCTGGGTGGGTGGGTGGTTGGGGCGGGCGGGGCAGTCAATGCGCACAGCGCGTTGATGGGCTAACCCCCTTCACAAAGGTGCAGGCAGAGGTTTCTTTAAATTACCTCTGCAAGGCACAGGAATTGTGTGGGTGTGTGTGTATTCACTGCAGTATACTGGTATTATTATGGCTGACACCAACATAGATGAAGCATCTGGTGCTGGTGTTGGAGCAGGTGTTGGTGGTAGTGACAATCCTGGTGCTAGCAGAAATAACCAAAATGTTTTACTTGATATAAATTCAACAAGCAGCAAAAGAGCAACAGCAAAGTGTGATAAAGGGGACCTTTTAAGAAAACCTGTGCAGCTGATGGGGTCACACAGAGAGGCACCATAAGGTATGCCGTTCATGCTGTTAAAATCCCTGTGACTAGCAGTAATAATGCAAGTGACAGTGAGTCCATCTCTGACTCAGACTCAGACAGTAGCTCTTTGTCTCAGTCCGACACTGTTGTGTCTTGCGACATATCATTACTTCCTCAACAAAGTAAAATGAGCAAGTCTGCTGACAATGAATCAGGTAGTGCACTTGCAAATACATCCAGCACTGTTGGCAATGAACAGGGTATATCTATTGAATCCACCACTTCTGTGTCGGCCAGCAATAAAAATCCATCAGAGTCTTCTGCTCACTCTTCTAGCACCAAAAAGCATGTCCTGAGTTCTGTTAGGACAGGTGAAAAGACGCAAACAGTCTTTAGCTATCTTCCTAGCACTCAAACAAAATCTTTCACATCTGAGGTGTGGAATTATGTCTCTGTCAGTAAAACTGATCCATGCAGAGCAATTTGTTCCCTGTGTAAACAGAGTGTAAGCTGTGGTAAAGTTGTATCATGCCTTCGCACTACAGCTTTTAAACGCCATCTGAAAAAGCATTCAGTTTTGCTTAATCATCCAAAACCCATGTCCTGCATCTTCCCGACCACATGTGAGAAGGGTCAGGAATCTGAAATGGATACTGAATTGTCTGAACTGGATGTGGACAGAACCACTGCCAACCCCAGGATCACTGTTACGACCAATGCCAGCACCATTAGCACCAGTTGCACATTCAGATAAGGTACTGACTGTATAAGTCCCTAGTCTACCATCCCAGCGTTCATCTGCCCATCGAAGCACGGTGTATAATAAACCAGCAAGCACATGCTGTAAACAGCTAACACTGTCTCAGGCATTTGAAAGGAAGAATACCTTTACTAAAAATCATCCAAAGGTCCTTCATCTTAATCACAGAATTGGTGAACTGTTAGCTGGAGCTCTTCTCCCATACTCTTTGGTAGATCATGAGGGATTTAGGGAGCTCTTGAAACTAGCAGAGCCTCGTTACAATGTTCCTCATCAAAGGTACTTTTCCTATGTTGAAATACCAAACATTTATCAGGCTTTAAAAATGGCAGTGATGCTTGCACTCAAAACTGCAGAGGGAGGATGTGGTTATTCATGTCACAACAGATATTTGGACCAGCACTCAAAACATAGATTACATGTCCCTTACTGCTCATTGGGTCACATTTTCTTGTGGCTCTTCAAAAACAAAGACACCCCAGAAGATGGCACTGCTGCATATAAAGAAGTTTGGGCAATGTTATACAGCTGCAGACATTTTGCAGGAACTAAATGACCTCCTTGATGAATGGGTTTATTCTCACGGTCTAAAATGTGCCTTCATAGTAAGTGACAATGGAGCCAACATCTTTTTTTTTTAAAACAATCTTTATTGTCCTTTTATTAATCATACAGACAGACACACATTAATACCAAGGTGACTCCTGGGTCCCCACTCCCCAAACTAGGTGGGGCCACTATATACATTCATAACTATGTACATGCACAGCTACAGTGATTACCCCCCTCCATTGTCCTAAAAAGTTGTACTAACCATTCAAAAAGCAGGTTTCCATACTTAAGCATCCAAGCCTTATAATAAACAACCACTGATTGGATGGGAACCCCCACCCCTTTTTATAGTCTCCATATAATAATCCATAATTTGGGATGTGTCCCTGCTGCTGTGTCCCAAAGAAAGAGAGAGAATCCCACAAGAACCATTACTTGGCAGATAATAACCTTTGTGCTATGAAATCCTAATAATGCCCAACAAAAGTATACATAGTCCCATGCAGTAAGCATAAGAAAAAACATACAAGTCCCTACTATGTATCTACTATTTACCTATAAACTTTAGACTAACTACACTCAGACAGACAGATCTGCGCCTGAGGGCCTTTGACTTGGATTGAATAAACTGCCTCCAAGGTTCTCCACCTCTTGTCATATGCTCCCTTCCTTCCATCCTGAGCATTTGGCTCCTAATTCTATTGAGAGACTTCAACAAATCCCTTACCCATTGGTCATATGAGTAAATTAAATCACTTTTCCAGTGCCTCAAGACAAAAGCTTTGACTAGGGCAGACATCAACGCTGTACTGTTCTTAATATGTGCCCCTGGGACTTGGACCATATCCCCCAGAACACAAATCTCAGGTGAAATAAATTCTGAGTAATTTAGAATGGGGTCCATATTTTGCTTAACTTGAACCCAAAGGGGGTAAATCTTGGGGCAATCCCAGAATATATGCAATGTATCCCCCGGGTTCAGGCCACATCTAAAACAAAGATATGTCTGTCTAAGCCTTCTAGCACATAGTTTGGAAGGGGTATAGTACATGTTAGAAAATATAAAATACTGCATGGTCCTATATTTGGGTATAGGTATATAACCAGAGAACTTCCAAATTTCTTTCCAATCCGGCCCCAGGTGAGTGATCTTTTTCCCAATATGTTACCCTTGCAGAAATATCCCTACTTAGAAAGTCCAACAGCACCTTATATACCTTTGAAAGAGGTTTTCATAAATAATTGAATTCCTTAAGATTATCCCAAGTGAACGGGGTACCCTGAGAGCCCTTATTCTCCCTCAACACCTTCTGCACCATTCTGGTGACCTGCATCCTCTTGAAAAAATTAATATTTTTACACTGAGCTGGGAGGACTACCCTATCTTCTACAATGAAATATGCCCAATTAAGATTAAGTAATTGAGGGGCCCAGTGTTTCCTAATTATTTGACCCCCAATGGTCAAGTTGGGATTGCCCAAAATAGGCTGTTCCCTGAAACCCTTCTGAGATTTTTTCTGGTTCGAGGATAAAAGAGCCCACTGGCCAGGACTGATTTATATACGGGAGTATGTTCCCTTCTTCCAGCAAGTCTTCTGGGTTAATGTAAAGCAGCATTACCAGGGAGATACCCATATCTCATAATTTGTCTCTCAATCTGTAACCAAGTTGGGATATATCCTCTTCCTCCTGTGCCCTATTCGCTTAATCATCCAAAACCTATGTCCTGCATCTTTCCGACCATATGTGAAGGGTCAGGAATCTGAAATGGATACTGAATTGTCTGAACTGGATGTGACAGAACCACTGCCAATCCCAGGATCACTATTACGTACTACAATGCCAGCACCATTAGCACCTTGTTGCACATTCAGATAAGGTTACTGACTGTATAAGTCCCTAGTCTACCATCCCAGCTCATCTGCCCATGAAGCACGGTGTATAATAAAACTAGCAAGTACATGCTGTAAAGTAGCTAACACTGTCTCAGGTATTTGAAAGGAAGAATACCTTTACTAAAAATTCATCCAAAGTGTCCTTCATCTTAATCACAGAATTGTGAACTGTTAGCTGGAGCTCTTCCCATACTCTTTGTAGATCATGAGGATTTAGGAGCTCTTGAAACTAGCAGAGCCTGCTACAATGTTCCTTATCAAAGGTACTTTCCTATGTTGAAATATCAAACATTTATTAGGCTTTAAAATGGCAGTGATGCTCTTGCACTCAAAACTGTAGAGGATGTATGTTATTCATGTCACAACAGATATTTGGACCAGCACTCAAAACATAGATTATCATATGTCCCTTTACTGCTCATTGGTCATATTTTCTTGTGGCTTTCAAAACAAAGACACTCCTAGAAGATGGCACTGCTGCATATAAAGAAGTTTGGGTAATGTTATACAGCTAGCAGACATTTTGCAGGAACTAAATGACCTCCCTTGATGAATGGGTTTAAAATGTGCCTTCATAGTAAGTGACAATGGAGCCAACATCTTTTTTTTAAAACAATCTTTATTGTCCTTTTATTAATCATACAGACAGACACACATTAATACACAAGGTGACTCTGGGTCCCTACTCCCCAAACTAGGTGGGGCCACTATATACATTCATAACTATGTACATGCACAGCTACAGTGATTACCTCCCTCCATTGTCCTAAAAAGTTGTACTAACCATTCAAAAAGCAGGTTTCCATACTTAAGCATCCAAGCCTTATAATAAACAACCACTGATTGGATGGGAACCCCCACCCCTTTTTATAGTCTCCATATAATAATCCATAATTTGGGATGTGTCCCTGCTGCTGTGTCCCAAAGAAAGAGAGAGAATCCCACAAGAACCATTACTTGGCAGATAATAACCTTTGTGCTATGAACTCCTAATAATGCCCAACAAAAGTATACATAGTCCCATGCAGTAAGTAAGAAAAACATACAAGTCCCTACTATGTATCTACTATTTACCTATAACTTTAGACTAACTACACTCAGACAGACAGATCGTGCCTGAGGCCTTTGACTTGGATTGAATAAACTGCCTCAAGGTTCTCCACCTCTTGTCATATGCTCCTTCCTTCCATCCTGAGCATTTGGCTCTCAATTCTATTGAGAGACTTCAACAAACTTTACCCATTGGCTACATGAGTAAATTAAATCACTTTTCCAGTGCCTCAAGACAAAAGCTTTGACTAGGGCAGACATCAGCTGTACTGTTCTTAATATATGCCCCTGGGACTTGGACCATATCCCCCAGAACACAAATCTCCGTTGAAATAAATTCAGGTAATTTTAGAATGAGGTCCATATTTTGCTTAACCAGAACCCAGGGGTAAATCTTGGGGCAATCCCAGAATATATGCAATGTATCCCCCAGGTTCAGGTCCACATCTAAAACAAAGATATGTCTGTCTACGTCTTTCTAGCACATAGTTTGAAGGGTATAGTACATGTTAGAAAATATAAAATACTGCATGGTCCTATATTTGGGTATAGGTATATAACCAGAGAACTTCCAATTTCTTTCCAATCCGGCCCCAGGTGAGTGATCTTTTCCCAATATGTTACTCCTTGCAGAAATATCCCTACTTAGAAAGTCCAACAGCACCTTATATACCTTTGAAAGAGGTTTTCATAAATAATTGAATTCCTTAAGATTATCCAAGTGAACGGGTACCTCTAGGAGCCCTTATTCTCCCTCAACACCTTCTGCACCATTCTGGTGACCTGCATCCTCTGAAAAAATTATTATTTTACACTGAGCTGGAGGACTACCCTATCTTCTACAATGAAATATGCCCACCTTAAGATTAAGCAATTGAGGCCCAGTGTTTCTAATTATTTGACCCCCAATGGTCAAGTTGGGATTGCCCAAAATAGGCTGTTCCCTGAAACCCTTCTGAGATTTTTCTGGTCTGGGATAAAAAGAGCCTACCAAGCCAGGACTGATTTATATACTGGAGTATGTTTCTCTTCTTCAGCAAAGTCTTCTGGTTAATGTAAAGCAGCATTACCAGGGAGATACCCATATCTCTAATAATTTGTCTTCAATCTGTAACCAAGTTGGGATATATCCTCTTCCTCCTGTGCCCTATTTCCACCGACCCCATTTATAGCTAACTGTCCAGCTACATAATATAAATGAAGATCTGGGATTTTGAGTCCCCCCATACTATAGGAAGAGGCGCAATACATTATATGTATTTTCCTAGTACGGTTTGGAATTCCATAAGAAATCAGAAAGTATTTTCTGTATCTTAATAAACCAACCCTTTGGAATATTATACGGGGACAAATGTATTGGATACAAGAGTCTAGGCAATAGGTTCATTTTAATTAGGCCAATTCTAGCTGTCAAATTCAGGGGGATTTTGTTCCACCTAATTATTTCAGCCTTAGCTGCCAAAAGCACTTTATTTATATTTGCTTCCATTCCTTCCTCTATATTAACAGTGACCCAGATGCCTAGGTACTTGATCCTATCTGATGCCCAGTTCAATTGTAAAGGTTCAAAATCTGCCCTATAGCTATATGGGGTAAGGGGGAGAACCTGTGTCTTGTTCAAGTTTAAACTATAATTCGAAACCCTAGAAAATCTCCTTATAATTTCAAGAGCCCTTTTAAAACTCTTTGCTGGTTCCTGCAGATGCAACAATATATCATCTGCAAAAACAGAGAACTTCATTTCCCTCCCATTTACAACAATCCCCCGAATTGCCGGGTCCATCTGGATTGCTCTTAATAAGGGCTCCAGATATACAGTATATTAAATAAAATTGGTGATAAGGGACATCCCTGTCTAGTCTCATTATAAAGGTGAAACTCTTTTGACATATAACCATTACAAAGAACCCTAGCTGTGGGAGCAGCATAAAGATTTTTGATGCCACTGAGAAGGCCCTCCGAAAAACCCATCTTCTCCATCGTAGCAAATAGAAAAGAATGGGAGACCTTATCAAAGGCTTTCTCGGCGTCTAATGAAATTAACGCCATGGCTAACCTAGAATTAGAAGTCTTACTCAGTACATGGTGAAGTTTCCGAAGAGCATCATGTGCCCCTCTACCCGGCATAAATCCGACTTGTTCTTGACTAATGATTGTAGGAGCAATCTTTAAAATTCTGTTTGCCAATATTTTGGTTAACAGCTTGAGATCCTGGTTCATCAGAGCAATGGGTCTATAGCTCCCAGGTAGTCCTTTAGGTTTGTCTGGCTTAGGGATAAGTGAAATGTAAGCCTGATATAATGGTAAATGCGGGACCCCCTCCGACATAATATTAGAAAATAAATCCTTCAATAGGGGTAATAAAGTTTGGGAGTGGACTTTACAAAACTGAGCTGATAGACCATCCGGTCCAGGAGTTTTGCCCTTTGGCAGTGCGTTAATCACCTCCCTTATTTCAGATTCTAATATGGGGGCCTCTAATGCCTGGGCTTGCACTTGGTCCAGTCTAGGTAAACTTATAGTCTCCAGAAACCCCCGCAGCTCTGCTTCATTACTAAGGGAGCCCCCTTGGTAAATCTCTATGTAATAATCTGCGAAGGCATCCACCATTCTCTGTGGCTGTGTTATGATTTCCCCCCGGTATTCTATTAAAGGGATCATTCGAGCTGCCTCCCATTCTTTGATTCTATTTGCAAGAAACCGACTAGGTATGTCCCCCTGCAATAGATAGTTAGCTTGGAGTTTCTCTAGCCAAGAATCTGTCTTACTATAAAGGATATCTGTCATTTCATCCCTTAGTTCCTTGAGTTCAATATCCACCTCCTCTGAGGAACCTTCTAGGGGAGTAAGTGAATTAATAGCACCCCATATGAACTCTTCCCTTGCTTTTCTCATACTATTTCTTCTAGCTGTATACCTTTGGGAAACCCCAGCATATAATACTTTGCAGGTGGGCCACACTAAACTCTTATCATGAAGTGTTGGGATTTGGGTCTGGATAATATCCCACAGGGCTTCCTCCAACCGAAATAGCATATTATCTTCTAAAAACAGTGATTCATCTAGCCTCCATCTAAAAGGTTTCATCCAAATGGACTCCAGTACCCATGTCAGTTGCACTGGAGAGTGATCAGATAAAATTCTACTATGGGTGAACACTTTCTTAGTTCCTTGCAGAGCCTCTTACTGACCAAAAAAAAGTAACTACGCGATTGGGTTTTATGTGCCCCAGAATAGAAGGTCATGCTACCGTCCCCTTGGCGAAACATCTGAAATGGGTCCACCAATGCTGTTACCTCTAGTAATTTAGCCATGGCTACCTGCACCACGGAGGGTGGCTTTTTAGAAGGGGGGTTCCTATCAAGCAGATTATTAAGACACAGGTTCCAATCGCCTGCTATAATCAATGGATGGGATGAAAAAGTAGCTAGATCTATTTCCAGCGAGGTGAAGAAGTCTAGGTTAGAAGGGGCTGGACCGTAAATAGAGGCAATTGTTAGTAACCTACCCATGATAGTACCTGTGACATATACCCCTCTAGCATCCTCTCTTGCTCTAATTTGCAATACTGTGAACGGACAATTTTTCCCAATCAAGATCGCTACTCCCCCTGAAGCTTTCGCCCTGCCGTCTCCTAAAACTTGGCCCACCCATAGTATCTTCAAAAGACTTACTTCTTCCTTTAATAAGTGGGTTTCCTGCAATACTGCTATTTTGGCTCCCAGCTGGAATATATGCTTTAAGATCACTAACCTCTTTTTTCTCCCTCTTCATTACTGGCAGCACAATTAAAAAATAGGGTTCGAGTTTTAAAAAGTTCTAAAAAAGATTAGAACCCTAGAACTTTTTCAAAAGTTCAAGACTAGAATTAGAACCCAGAACCTCAGAGGGTTCTGACAACCCTACTAATAACCATGTTTTAATCACCTCTAGTGGTTAATAGGACACCAGTAAAGTTTGAGAGTACTAGCAAGCATGAAAGATCATAATATAGCCTGTACATCAGGCATTGTGATTAGTAGCATATGGAACTCAGTATGACAATTTACACCCCCCGACCAACACAAGGAGTTAAGCCTAACTTTATTAATGAATCTGCAGTACAGCCACATGATTGTGCAGGAAGACAATGTATTAGGATATATGTAGTGAATAACAGCAGGCCAACATAGCACCAAAGTAAAAATCTGTATCAGACATACAGATTGCAATACTCAGTAACACAAAACTCAGACAACTACAATGTTACTTTCATACTATTTTTACTGTGACTGACAATCACATTTCTGTCTGTAGAATACTGAATAACACTAGGATTCCTTTTCGTTAACCCACTGCTATGACATACATGAGACAGGTCAATAACATTCTGGCATCAAAACAGTGAGATTACATAGAGGATAATCCATGATATACAGGTGATAACCATGGTGTAATCACCGTGAGTGGTTGCTAGGGTATTAGTCAACCTCCAGAGCACAGCTCGACAGGTTTACAATCGACCTAGCAACCACGAGAGACAATTAGACCATGGTTATCACCTGTACATCAGGCATTGTCATTTATAGTGTGTGGACTCAACATGAGAAGTCCCCTCCCAAACACAAGTAAGGTAGCCTTACCTTATTAATGAATCTGCAGAACAGCCACATGATTGTGTAAGAAAACAAGTTATTAGGATACACGGACTGAATGACACTGCGCTAAAATGGTACCAGAGTTAACCTCTACCAGACACCGAGATTGCTAGACTCAGTAACAGCAAACTGAGACAACTGGAATGTTATTTGAATACTGTACTGAGGCTAACAATCGCATTCTGGGTGTGTAGTATACTAAATAACACCAGCATTCCATTTTGTAAAACCACTGCTATGACATAACTGAGATAGGTTTATAAGGTTCTGACGTCACAACGGTGGTATTACAGGGTTATAATCTGCTGGATTTCAATGAGTAATAAGGGCTACCCATACATTATAAGGTTGTAATCTGCTGGATAACAGTGAGTAATAAGGCATATCAATAAAGTATTCTTACCTAGTATCAATTTTAATATGTCTAATTTTACTTATGAGTATGTTAAACCTTGCTATATTAGTGTCACTCCATAGATCGTACTGTCCCTTAACCTCATAAACTGAAAAACACATCCATAGTTCTGTCCTTTTATACCTTAAAGAGACAATGTGGTACACAATCACATCTGTACGCCTGCTGAATGAGAGCATACAGTGTCATCTGTATGGCTATTAATCCAGAACATGTACCAATGCACCTGCAGACCATACTCCACTGTACAGTAACAGATATGTGAATGAATGCAGGTGAGTGGACAGGGAGGTATCACTTGAGTACTGGGTACATCTTTTTTCTGCCAACAACCCACGATCGTCTGTACAGAGTGTGGGGGTACCACTAGACAGTTACGGATAGGTATACTTTGTACACATGCGTCTTATCAGGCTTACTAGCAGGACCGCTACACCATATGGAATACTTGCATGTTTTACAGATGCCTGTGACTGGCCATGCAGAAACAGGGGACTGGAATACCCCCCCAGAGTGATGATCCCCGACGCCACCACTCTGGCAGGACGGCAGGTGGAATTCACTGAGATAGAGCACATCAGATGTAAATGAGCCATAATGATATGCAAATTACCCAATTTGTGTATTGCATACATTTTTGCATCATTTGCATGCCCCACAGCCAAACATGTTGGGTGATGCGTCTAGCGCAACTGCAGCTGCACTGGCACATGCCTCTGCTTCCTTTCTGTGTCTTGTGCTGGTGCACTGCCAGTGCACCATTCACACTATGTGCACCTACCCTGCCATATTAAATGATACTGAGCCAGTACACAGCACCGTTGAATATCATCTCATCCTGGACCAGGGCAGCCCAGTTCTGCTGTTCCAAGGCTTGTACCACTACTCAGTGCATTTAAACAGCTGGCCCATTGTGTTTGCACAACTTCATTATGAGATCTACCACCAATGTCACACCCAAGAAACTACATAATTATTCAGATCTGCAGATATCATAATACTACCGTGGTTAATACATAAAAAACACAAAAAAAAACATTTTATTAATCCACCACAACCTACCTTACTCCTGGTATATGAGGCTAAGGTTGGTGGCTCTCACACAAATCTGGGGCCTTGTATAGTCTCGCTCAGCTAAAAGGCCAGCACCTCCCATTGGTCCAGAATTTGGCATTTCACAGTTCTGGAAAAAGATATATGTTTGTTTGAAATCTTTAACATACAATTAATAGTTATACAGTATTTTGTACAACCATTAATACATAAAATTCTACTAATACTAAAATCACAACCAATGTTGAATCACTGTCTACTGATCTGTTCACTATCAAACAACAAAATTCATGTGATCACTTACTTTTAGTTGTCTAAGAATTAAACAATTGTTCTGAATTGACGATAATCGTTGAGACTAATGCAGAGAACCGTTGAAAACCAAGAGCCAAAAGCCATCAATATGGACAACACACCTCATGGTATCAACTACACGGATAGGACACTCATGACTTGTGAAGTGTCACCGTAATCCCTCCCCCAACAGAACAGTAACTGAACCAACCAAACAGAGTCTGATTCAAGCCTTGACATCAGCAGTATTCACACATGGCAAATGACGTGTTACAACACTGAGTATTGCACAAGAGTCACATAATAGCTAACTCCCCAGAACAGCCAATATATCCTGACTACAAAGCAGAGCTCAACCACAAATGTAGCAATACACTAGACCCATCATGCCAGCTGCACCAAGTTAGAACACTGATCAGTTACAAATTTAAACAGTCAATACCGCCATCACCCAACTACATACAAGACTCTGGTTGCACAGGTCAGTGCAACTAAACCTGTAGACATCAATAGCGACATCCACAAGCAGGTTCGACAGATAGTAGCTCTGTCAGAAGTAGCAAAGCAGCACCCAACAATGGCTCTCTAACCAAATACGACTGCATCTAATAGCAGATAGGGCTAACTAAATCAATTAAGATTACTGACATAGATCTCTATACCCTTGACACAACTTAGAACACTGATGAGTTACACAACATGGCAAAAAAATTCCTTGGTCTCCAGAGCACCCACTGCATGCTGGTTAAAAGCACATCCAAACTCAACTGATGCACACCAACCATATCGCTGTCTCATAATAGCTAAGCAAACAAATTACAACAATGATGACTCAAGCAGACAATACATCTACTGTCTCTAAAGCAATAGACTGAGTTTACATAAACAACCAAATGTGACCATCAACAACATGCATCCTGATAACAGTTGCAGGCATTCATTCATATCTGGCCTTCGTACATAACTAAACTATGATATCAATGTATACCTCCCGATAATAACAATTCTAAGTTGACTGAACAGTCAGACTTAACCTATAGAAAATGCAAAGTGTATTGGCCAAGTTCTTCTATTTTCTGACCAGTTAATACTCTTAAAGAGCTGTTTGTCACACCTATGGCATGTGCTCACAGATATTGCCGCACAGAAACATAATCACAGAACAGCAGGATGCTTCGAAGTCCCCACAAACATGTTACCTGTGCTTGAGATGCACACAATCTTTAGATACAACAATGCTTGTGATACAATTGTGGGTGACATATGGTGCATTCACACAACGGAGAATCCAGACATTTATAGTTTACTTTTCTCCAGGATCTTTCAAGTGACAGTAACCACCTTTCCAGATCAGAGCTGTGTAACTGATACAGAATTGTACAAGCAGGTACATAATAAAATGACAAATTAGTCTGTGCAACTTCAATTAAATCAATTGCCCTTTTGTTTCCCAAATCATTACCCAAGATGATAGAAGGATGTCTGGTCTTGTCTCCACCAGGAGCGGTACATGGTTAGAATCAGTTGTTCCCATGTCATGCCACCTTCCCAAACCAAGAACTGAGCAGTGAGGTAGGTGTCATTGCAAATGACTAGCTCTACAAAAATAGCTGCCTTCTCACCAGCTTCCGATCACAAACCATAAACTAAATCTGGATCTTTCTGTCATGCTGAGAAACCTCAACAACTCAGATGAAGAACATCAGAAATATGTCTGTCTCTGACCGAACACTACAAGCTAATCAGTGAACACTAGCACTGGCTCTATGTGTAAGATAAATGGTAAGAAAAATCACAACTAGCATTCTGATTCCACATTGGCTAACACTGCAAAAAATAATTAGGCCTATTGTCTGTGAAGTCTCTATTAGTTATTATTTATTAAACAGTCTTCTTGTTTGATGGAGAATACTGCCTGGCCATTGGCCGAGGTACCTCCAACAACAATAGCCATTTCCATTGGATGGACTGGTACTCACTATGGTCAGTGAAGCTGTACCCTCCTGTCTCGCTAGCAACTTGAGGGTGATACAAGAACAGCTCTTAAGCAATGACATAGTTTCAGTGATTAACATTCATCACTTTTAACTGCTCTGTAGTCTCTATAGTCACAACAGTAATTCACTGGTCAGTATTCTTTCGAATAATTATGTTAGTGCTAACCAAGTTAGAAATGTCTGTCATTGCATTCAAAGTGTTAATGATTCAGCATTACCATTTCTTCAAAAAAAGGGTATTAACAAAATGCAACCCCTAGTTAACATTAAATAAAGGAATAACTATGTTTTAAACAAATTTGATTTGCTATAACAATCATCTACTGCAACCGTGGTGACAGAGCAATAATATAAATATCTGCTGTTTATGCAGCACAACTAAGACTTAGCAACTTCCAACTAATGTAAAGCATTAGACAAATATTTTATTTGCACCAATACATTCTTGGTGAGATGACAGTTCGTACCAAGACTGTGCATATAACTAGCACAAACAACCACACAATTACCACACAAAGTAAAAAACAACTAGTATTACTAAGAAATTCCAAAATATTGCTAAATTAATATATTAATTATCGCAGACTGTTGAAAGTTGAACAACAAGCACGTATGTTCACTACCGATTGTATTGTTTTAGCCAATAACAAATCTCACCCACATTATGAGCTGGTCTATTGTTTGTCTGGAAGACTTAAAATAGCCACCCAGCTGTTTCTTTGATCAGCTAGTTCACCAAGTCACATGGTAAAGTTATCCATTTCGTTTACATACAGCAAAACTTTGATCTTGACTGCATCGCTCACCAGGATCGGCGAAGAGCGCAAAATTTTGATTGCAAGAACAAGACACTTGATACTGGAACCTCTGCGTTTAAAATTATAATTCTCATTTTAACAAGGAGCAGTCATAAGTCTTGCTACTAAGACATACATATCACGATAATAATCATTTTTACAAAAAGATTTGTTACATTTAGCAGTATTTTTACGATCTTTGATTGTGAGCGTGAAGATTCTTTGATTGCGACTTGGTTTGACTGTGAGGATTATTCGCAAGCCTGCAAATTCTTTGATCATGAAAATAATGCAAGATTTGAATTGTTAAAGATAATAAATTTAGAATGAACATGTTTCTCACTAGTTTTCAATGGACTGTGTGGTCATATGTGTTTTAATTACTTAGAACACTTGTATGTGGTAGAAATAATAATATTTCAGTGTTTTTTTAAAATAAAGTAGTACTTTTAATTCTTTGATCACGAGTGAGAAAAATCTTTGATCGTGACCCTCTTTGATCGCGAGGATCAGTCATGAGCCAGCAAATTCTTTGATCATAAGAATAACATGAGATTTGAACTACGTAACAAGAGATTTTTAAAAAAATGCATGTTTTCTCTCCAGTTTTCAACACAGCATATAGCCATATGTATTTGTCTGCTTAAAAGGCATGTCTATCACAGCAATAAGTATTTAAAATTGTTTTTAAACATTTTATGGTGTTTTTGCAATCTTTGATCACAAGTGCACAAATTCTTTGATTGTGGCCCTCTTTGATTGCGAGGATCACTCATGAGCCAGCAAATTCTTTGATCATGAGAAAAATGTCAGATTTAGCATGTAGAAGTCATATAGTCTTGGAAAACTAGACTTTCTTACTTAGCTCAACATGTCTTTTATCTTCATATGTACTTAGATTAGCACCATAGGCAACAACATACTTTCCACAGACTATAAAGGCCTACAGCTGCAGCATCATGCATCACTACCCCGCGTGCATTATATTCTTCCAGCAATACTACCCACTTTGTTGAATATAATAACTTTCTTGGATATCTTGTTTTATAATATTTAGTAAACACTCTGCTTCCAAATCATATGCAATGCATCCAATTCTAGAAGTTTGGCACATATTGGCACCAAAGAAAACTTGCACCAAATGCCATTGCTACATGCACCCAGCACCGTACTTTAGAAGTAGCAAGGTACCAACAACTAAATTCTGCAGATTGTGACAGGCATAAAGTAATGCCAATGTACAGCTGTATCTGAGATGTGTACCATGAATGCCCCCCATCAGCAAGCATAAGTTACCTGTCAAAGCCCCACACTGCAACTATGTCCCCAGCACCAGTCAGTCCTCCCACCAAAAGTAAATCTCACAAATTTCAAATAAAAAAATTAAGCCCAGGATGACTAGTGGTCTAGTGGCCTCTTGCCCCACCCTACCCAGCAGTACCAGCCCACTCCATTCCTAGCTGGTGACTGGCACACCCAACCTCTGACCCAGACAGCCATCTGCCAACTGACACTCCATGAACACTTACTGTATAGACATGGCCAGACATGAATCAATACTCATTCATTTGAGTACATCTACAGGAAAGTGGAGCTCACGCAGTGGCATGGAGGTCAGAGGAAGGGTGCCAGTTATAAGCTAGTGATGGCTGTGTGTGGGTGGGGGGAATGTGGATAGACTGGCACTACTAAGTTGGATGAGAGAGGGTCCAATATACTACCAGGCATGTCTGGTGTAGTTCATCATTTACAATTAGCAACATTTACTTTGGTTCAGGAATTGGATGGGGAAGGGGACACAGCTGCCCTGTGGGGTGCTACCATTGTGCAGTCAGCATCAAGATGTACATTGCCTGCCCTGCAGTGAATTGAGGTTTTATAAGTTATGAGGGGTCTTGGGGCACAAGATGCCTAGCTCAGCACATCTTCTGTGAGGGATGAAGGTTGGTTGGGGGGGTGGTTGTGGAATGCCCTCTGGGGTAGTGATGGTAGTGTTCTGGGTATGGTTGGGGGAGAGATCCTGCAGTAGGTGCAGTGGGTCACCAGAGCCCACGTATGATGTGTATTCAGTTACACAGACTAAATGATCTTGTAACTTAAATAACCAGTTCTTTTCTGATGGTTCTTGTAAAAGTTCTGACATTAGGGACTTTGTCCCTGCTCCTGTAGAATAGGGCGCAACTGTTGCCATAAACCCACTAGCACCATGATGCAGGTGTATCATGGCACAACTGTTGTCATAACTGCTCGTTGGTGCAAGTCCCTGCAACATCTCACAGGCCACATAATAGAATCCCACAAGTTGCAACTGCTGGCATAGGTTGCTGCTTGTGCCACTGTACTTCGCACAAGTACAGTTATGGTAACCATGACTGTTGTAGAATTGCACCCTATGTTCATGACACTGTAGTAGTCAGAATAATTCTAAGTACTTTGACATTGTCAATTGCATCATTTAATTTCACAAACAAAACATGTGTTTGTATTCCGTGCTTTTAATGACTTATGTAGTATTGACTTATTATGTAACTGTACACATCAGCCTTAACCATCACCTTGAATTCAGCTGTACTAATATTTTTTTCTTTTTTTCTTTTTTAGGAAACTGCCACAGACAAGAAACTGAACACGTGATTGATGGTGTTCATCATGACCATTTTCCATAAGTTAAAGAACACATAAGAAGTAGTAGGGTGTACTAGAGTTTCACTGTCATACCATGTAAATAGTAAAGGTGTAAAACGTCACCAGATGAAAAAGACTATTTCTTCTGTAACATGTCGACATATCACAAGACATGGACATGTTTTCAAAGACAACACCTTCCCTAGCAATGTAAAAAGTAGCAAAGTCTGTAAAGGCACTGTATGCAAACAACGTCCAGCACTGCCAACATAGACCCAAATGTTTGCGAGATACAAACACAATGCTGGACATGTGACTTCTGATACTGCACAGTACAGTAAGATGGATTTTTTCAGAAAAGTTGTCCATCAAGCTAGAATTGATTGTGTGATCTCTAGTATAGTGAGATGTAATGGGAACAAACAGTGTAGTAAGATTGCAGTAATGAAGTTGCGACTGAGAGTAAGATGATTTGTCAATGTGGCTCTTTAAATTCATTCCCAGCTATGGGCTGAAATGATGTCAGCTATTGACAAATTTAGTTTAAAAACTGAGGAGATGAGAAACAAACTATTGTCTTTTGAACACTTGAACAGAGAAAATATCTCTGTGGTGTTTCAAGGAGACTGGTCTTACTCAGAATATTCAGAAGCATTCTTCTGGGAAGAGACATACCATGCACACAATAGACATGTCAGTTTAACAATTGATGAGCATGGTAAAGTTCGAATGTTTTAGTTGTCTCGCATGAAATCCTTGACTTTCACGATAAGGCTGTTTTGAACAGGCTGCAAGCAACCTAAAGTCATCAGAGAAGAAGTTGCCATGTGACACTACATGCAATGTCAGGGAAGAATCAATCATGTCAATTGACACTTTCCTGTCAGCATTTGCTATCACAAAGAGATCTGTACAACATAGACTGATTCACACTATTGACAAGTGTGAGATTCAGCCTCACACAGACCTAATGGGTAATTCTCTTGCATGTTTAGAGAGCACCAACTGTGACAGTGTGTTCCATCACTTTCACATGGTTGCAGTGCATCACTCTGGCATACGCAAATTTGTTTAAAGATTATATTGAGAGAAATCTGTCATCCGAGACTATATGCACTTTCAAGTATTGCTCGATGATGTAGATGTAGAAGGACTTCTGGAGTTCAGCATACAGCTGCAAACAACCCATAGATTGAGGTCTAATGCTCCTGTTGATGAACATGCAAATATGATGCACACATCAGTAATGCAAGAAGCTGAGCTTCTGAGGAATTTTGGTCCTGTGTTTGCTTAATTTGAAATTAGCAAGACACAAAAATTTGATGTCATTTGCATATCATGTGAGCACCTGTTCTATAAAGAGAAATGTGTCAAGATAGACCTGCAGAACATTTCACACTGGAATGTTATTTGGGGGTGTCTTCATGCATATCTTCTGTTAAAGACAGACTTTGCAGAAGCTGGAACTCTGTCATTAGGTATTTATAGCTGTAAAAAGATTAAGAGTGATAGTTTACCTCCTCGCTCTGTACTTAATAAAATGGAATCTGAAGTAACTCCTACTGAGATAGCAGTCTTGAACTTGTTTTAATGGATCCTAATTCAGACCATGAAGCCATTTCAAAACATTTATCAGGCTAGATACAAGGATGCAAGACCTAACAAACAAACAATGGCACAGTCTCTGAAGGGATCTGTTGTATATTTGCCTTTGCAAGAAAATGTTAACACTGTTTCTCAGAATAATAGTGTAGTTATCTTGGTGAATGGTGTCCCAACTAAGGAAAAAACAATATGGCAGGACATAGTCAAAGTTGAGAAGGTAAAGCATGCTTTGTGATATCTAAGAGAGCATAATACTTTTTTATGCTGACATTGACATAGACACATTTGCTGGTCTTTCTACAGGAAATGCTCTGGAAAAGGCTGACAAAGCAATATTGGAAAAGGTTGACATTGCACCTGTACAGAATGTCTATGAGCAATTCACCATGCACCCATTGCATGGCAAGGATCCAGTGATGGATAACATTGAATTGTACCAAATGAAGCAAGTGGAGGGCAATCCTGCAAGTATATGGGAGGCTACACTGGAGGCTAGTTGTTTTCCTGATCTTTTTCCACTTGGCACAGGTGGTCAAGTTAGATGAGTGAGAAGTCCGTGTGCCAGGAGCTGACTATAGGACCTCAAGAGTTCTACATAAGGATGTCAGGTTTCGTAGAAACATTGCATACCTGTTACACCTTTTTTGGGTAAGTGAACTCAGGGTCCTATCTGCTAGTACAGCTCATACATTGAGACTTGGTACAGAGTTCACTAATAAGACAGCTGCACAGTTATTAATTAAGTTGCAGAACAAAGATGAAACACTACAAGTGAGTCTTTCTTCCATTTTGTCCAGCATGTGTGGTACTAAAGAATATTGGTAATGATGACACTCTTATGTGATGTGTATGCTGAGAGAGTTTGGACCAGCAACATGGTTTGTGACACTGAGTTGTTCTGAATACTTTTGGGATGATCAGCTTGATCTTCCCAGTTGGGTAAACTCAGATGTTGAGAACATACAAAGTATGACTCTCAATGAACTATGTTCACTTGATCCAGTAACTGTTTCATGTTACTTCCACCACTGGATCCAGGCTCTTTTGAAGTTCATACTGTCTAAGACAAATCCTCATCTTGGTGTTGTTGAGCACTACTTCTGGAGGGTTGAGTACCAAGCTTGAGGCACTCCACACATACACATGTTGCTGTGGATAAAAGATGCTCTATGTATTGGTGACAGCGAGACAAGTGAAATCCTAAGCTTCATATTGAAGTATGTCATATGTCAGATTCCAGACAAGTATGACAGTGCAACACTTGGGAGTTGGTTCAGAAATTCCAGCGGCACCTGTGCGCTAAGTACTGTCATAGGAAAGTGAAGAACAAGGGACAGTGGCACACTCAGTGCTGTTTTGGTTTCCCAAGATGAGCTTTCCTGGATGCTTGTTTGAATAATGTCTTTTCTGCCATGTGACACCACTTGAAAGCAAAATCAACAAAGCGAGTGTATGAACTACCTCAGAGGGAATCAGAAGTCTATATCAATGACTATCCCTTTTCTTCTGTTGATGTGGCAGGCAAACATTGATGTTTAGTTTGTTGCTGACAATTCAATCACTTTGGTGAGATATGTCATATCATACATCATTAAACATGAGCAGACAAACCTGCAAGAAATGTGGGAAAAGTTGTCTAACTGTGATAGGTCAATGTTTTCCAGACTATGGTCACTGGTAGTTAGGACTTTGTCACAATGTAAGTGTGGCGCTTATGAAGCAAGTGACCGGCTTACAGGTGTATGTCTATATGGCAAGTCAGACTTCATTCATCTTTTGAATGTGAACTACAAGCAGAACAGGTGTCATGTCCTTAACAGCCATGAAGAGATTGAGGATCTGGCTGCTACAAGACCAACATCCACAAATATTCTAAAGAGCAACTTAATTGACAACTACTATCCACAGTGCCACAGTGCTATGGATGATCTGTGACTCTTTGAAGTTGCTAAATGGTATGATTTTAAGGGGAGTGTTTCTTCTGACCCAGAGAAGAGCATATATAAAGTCAATGGGTTTGATGGCTCACTTGTGAAAAAGCAAAAAACATGGCTAATTAACCACTGCAAACTCAGCTTGAATACAACAGAAAGCAAAGAGCATTATGATTTTGTTCTATTATTTCTGTTCAAGCCTTGGAGATCAGAGTCTGAATTGAAAGGATTATCTGACACATATGAACAAGAGTTCATGGAAAGTTATGATATATTTAAGAGTCATGTCTCTGACACTTACAATGAGAGACTCGAAATGGAAAAAAATCAACTGCAGAAAGCTAAGCCAATTCTGGATCATGATACCCCAATAACATCACAGAAAATAGTTGAAATTGAGGGAGAAGGGACTTTTGGTGCCCCTCTTCCTCCTAATGACCAAGCTGTGTTAATGTCAGAGGTAGATGGTGCAATGGAACAAAACATGCAGCTGTCAGAATAAGCTACAAACATTGTTGATGACTTGAATTTGCATCAGAAAGTTGTGTATCACTGTGTGATACATGCTGTGCAACATGCTAGTCAGCACAGTACCAGACACAGTGTTTGTAAGGAGCACACATCAGTGAGGATGTTTGTTAGTGGTGCTGCTGGGACTGTGAAAAGTTTCTTAATTGGGGCTTTAAGCAGAGGTGTGTGTGACCTTACTAACTCTGTAACCTCAGTTATTGTTGCTGCTCCTACAGTTTTGGCAGCTTATAGAATAGGTGGTATCATGCTTCATAGATTATTCATGTTGCCAGTTGAGCATGGCAAGAGTGGTGATTACAGGAAATTGTCATTTGACATTGCCTCTGAACTAAGATCATTGTTTGACAAGATGCATTTGCTGATAATAGATGACATCAGCATGGTTTCAAATGTTCTCCTTGCATTTGTCCACCTACGTCTACAGGAGATACTTGGTAGCGATGACATACCATTTGGTGGCAAGAATATTCTTGTTCTTGGGGATCTCCTGCGGCTGGCTCCTACAAGTGGCAAGCATGTTTTCTGTACTCTTTCCATTGAAGAGGCAAAGAAAACCATTGGATGCAAATGTGGTGTCAATCTGTGGGAGTTCTTCTGATATGTTGAACTGTCACAGAATATGAGACAGCGAGGTGACATGTCTTACAAAGCATTGCTTGATGAGGTTCACATTGATGCATTGTCACCCACTCATGTTGAAATGCTAAGACAGCACATGATCAATAGAAATAATGCTCCTATTCAGGATGCTTGTGATATCTTTGCACATGTACAGAAATCTGGGGTACATGTTGTATGTCTATTCTCAAGACTTAAGCAGTGTTCAGAGTTCAATGAGATCATGATGCAGAGAGAACAGCAACCTATTGTGACTCTCACATGCATGGATACCATAGATGGTATAATTCTATCATGAACAATGCTATCAAAAATGGTTGAGCATCTCAGAGAGCTCACAAGTGAAGTGTCATGTACCATAGGCTTGGAAGCTGTGCTACCACTCTGTAGGAATGCATGCATCATGCTTCACAGAAATACTGACATTGAGTGAGGTCTTGTGAATGGAGCCATGAGGTACATCCATGAGTTCCAGTATAATGTGCAGAAGACAACTGTGGAGTTTGTGGTTGTTAAGTTTGACAACTGTGAAACTCCTCGACCAATAGACAGAGTCACAGTCAAGTCTGAGCTTGTCAAAGACATATATTTGACAAGGAAACAATTTCCATTGTGTGCTGCTTATGCAATCTCTATACACAAGTCACAAGGGCTGAGCCTTGATAGTGCCATTGTAGATATAGGCACTGGTATATTCAAGGATGGCATGTCTTATGTCGCTTTGTCTCATGTGAGGCAGTTGTCTAGAGTACACAGTGAATCTTACAGAAAGTAAGATACGTGCTGATACAAAACGTATTGTTGAGTACAATAGATTACATATATTGTACCACCCAATGCTCCTTTGTTATCAGTTCCCCAATATGTGTCAGGAACAGATGTCCCAATGGATGAAGGGTGCAAATTAAAGAGAAAGCACACTAAGACTCCACAGTTGTCACCTCATCATTCTATTACTAAGCAGTCTCTGCATCAACAACTTGCATCTCCACCTGTGAAGAAATATATTGGGGTTCACACACTACCCATATTTGACAACAGCACAGGAGTAAACTGTTGTGCCAATGCAACAATGCAGGCACTTCTCCACATCCCTGAATTTGCTGATGTCTTGAACTCAAGTCAGTCGACACCGCTCTCTGAAGCATTAGAGTGAGTCATTAGAGGTAGTCAAGAGCAGTTGCCCAGTTTACAAAGCTTGACTCCTCTATGACTAAATTTGCAAAATATGCAGGACAATCAATATTTGCTGACAATGCACAACAAGATGCCACAGATTTCATTATAGGAATGATAAACTGTTTAGCAGATGATGGTATTAATCTGTGTCAACAGTTTAAAGTTGCCTATGTGTGCAAGTACACATTTGTAATGTGACCACAAAGAATCACAAGCTACTCAGGACATGCTGCAGCTGTCTGTCTGTGGCCCTGAACAGGGATCCGCAAAGTTTCGTAAGTTGTTTGCAAATGCGGAAACTGGTTGGCTGTGCCGAAGATGTGGTCATTCTTGTGTTTGCTCTCTGAGAGTTACATCTTTCAGTTAATGCATAATGATTGTATTGCAATGTTTTAACTCTAAAGGCATGAAAATCACAACATCAATTTCTCACTTCATTGCTGGAAGAACTATGTTCTCAGGAAGTCAATTCGACACTCATGCAATTATTTCCATCACAGCATATCCATTCACTCTGGCCACTATGTCACTTGGCGAAGGTTCAGAAAGGGATGGGTGGAGTGCAATGGTACAGTATACACTATGAAAGAAAGACTACCAATGAATCTGAAAGATGCATACGTCATCATTCTCCGTTGCTCCAATGTTGCACAATACGTGGAGTAGTGATGGTATCTGATCATAGCACCTTACTTAACCTGCATCTTTGCAACAATAACATTCCATGCATATATTTCGTCCAGATGGCATTTTCTTTCCACCAGTTTACATATTTATTTTCATTTCATAGAAGAAGTAAAACCTTTCATCTAAAACTACTGCTGTGTAAAACCACTCATGGTGATCTATGTGTTTAACTTCTTGTACACAATTGATACAGTCCATGTTAATTACTCTGATTTCCCTGCCATTGCAGAAGATGACCACAACAGTACAACAATGTAACAGATTGTAGTAAGCAATAACTTGTTTATCTCATTGTTATTCTCATATGCTGGATGCAAAACAATATTGTTTTCATCATTTATTGCAATACAATTTCTAGAAACAGTTGTATTGTAATGCTGAACATTTGCAACTTTGATGTACTTACTACAATGACTGCCATGTTACTGCTCAAGTAGACTCGAGGGTATTGAGCTGTAATCATTAGACAGTCAGTGAGTCATGTCTTTTTGCAGATGTCTCAGTTAATCTTGTATGTTTTTGCACATGTCACTGTGTATTCATTTGTTTCACAGTGCCATTTTACATGGTGATGACAAAATCAGTAATACAGTAATGTGCTTATCAGAGTTGCAACCACTGTTCCACACTTATTGTGTGAAAAACTATACTTGTTTGAACAATACTCATCAGGTTAAGTTCTAACTCCTTTTCCTGTTGTTGTCTACATTCTTGACCTTGACTATGATACTTACTGA
Source organism: Neoceratodus forsteri (assembly GCA_016271365.2). NCBI lineage: Eukaryota > Metazoa > Chordata > Ceratodontiformes > Ceratodontidae > Neoceratodus > Neoceratodus forsteri. The sequence continues at coordinate 1,135,075,890 of CM028130.1, forward strand.
ATTGACTTCTGCCAAATCCAAGCAGACTCGAAGGCACTGGATATTACACCCATGTCAGTTAGTGAGTTATGTCTTGGCAGATGCAGTTATTTGACTCACATTAACAGCATGACTTCCTACATTATAGTATCATCTGCTAGTATTGAACTGCTTTTGTTGAACAGTATCTGACAGGATTATCTGTCAGTATTCTTGGAGTATACTTGCCAACACCAGATATGACAAAATCTACCAACTCAATGCTACTCAGATTTGTACATATGTATATAGTGCTGAACTGCAGATTGAACCTAAGTTTCTTACATAGATTCTCAGCGATTTTTATTTCTTGACCAAAAAAAAAAGAAAAACAAATTCATACATCCGTTTATTAATTGTCCGGAAACTGTTATATCCATGCATTTAATGTTACTACATTGCATTAAGTGCTACTGTTGATATTGTTCATAGCTCATAGAGATGTATACATGTGGTTATCTGGCCTATTTCCAGTGTATTATGCATTTATATTTGTATAGAAATGTTCAACTGATAATTGAACAGAAAATGTTTCAAATGATTGTGTACTTCTGCTCCACAATGCAAACTACTGGTATGCTCCTGTTTTTACAGGATCATCCATATATTGGAAGTTGGATGAGGATTTTTTCCCAGTTTTACAAAAAGATCAACAGTTCACAAAGTGCACTGATTTAGAGATGAACCAACCTTTTCTGCATGACTGAGAAAATGGCTGTAATATATTTTGTCTTCACCACAGCATATTGGGAACAAATTCTCAAATTATAAAAATGCTTTGACAAATTGAGCTTTCTGATTGGCTGTAAACATTCTAACAGTCTTACATTAATCATTTGTTAACATACATGTAGAATGTAATCATATTCTGAACAAGGTTTAACACTGTTTTAAAAACATTTTTATTATAATCGCAATATGGCACTCCCAGGTGTTATGTTAATGATCAGTTAATCACCCTGTAGGGGCATGTGACACTCAGCTACACCTCGTACCACATTACACACCTAAAGGGTGATTAATAGACTATTGACATAACTCCTGGTTATGCCTTATTGCTTAATTATTTACTAGATTTATTCTGTTTTTCACTTCTTGATATTGTTTGGTCCACTTTCAAATAAAGAACTACTAACAAATTAAAAACAGTATTAAAAGATATCAACAGATTACTTAAAATGTACAATAATGCTCAAATAGAATATGTAAAAATGTCTTCTAGATTACTAATACACAATAAGTACATAAGGACAAATAAAATGTCATAATGTCTCTATCGACAAGCAAGTAAAACTATCTAATCATATGTAAACTATTGCTACCTACTTTAACACTGTTTACATAATCTACATATGTGGCTGTTCTATAAAACAATATATTTATGTGCTCATGAGAACCACTAAATGTTTCTTACTGTCTCATGTGTGCATACAGTCAATAACTAAATGTTATAAAATTGTAAATTATTTAAAAGTCTAATTTTTTCTAATGACTTGTTTTAAATAGGTGTCAAATGCTGATACCCACATGTGCAATAATCTATTGTTAGTCTCTAAATCTCTAAGTGTGTAGTCTGTCTCATTAAAGCAATAGTGTTAATGGACACATTATCAATACTACTTAGCAATAGATGCAAGCAAAATGAAAAGTAGTTCACTACATCTTCTCTAAGATAAACATGCATATGTAATCACTTACTTATTCTATATAAAACCTAAACTGAATATATAATACACAGCAAAATGCAACAGTGCAGATTTACTTTGTGAAATACCAAAAATCACAAAAACACCCACAAATAATTAAGAATATATACGAGGAACTTTTTTTTTTCATCCATCCCAGGAGCAACCAAACAATTTGGCCTAAAGATATTTAAACAGTTAAATAATAAAACTACTCTAAAACCGTATCCTATGTTTCTTGAGTATTATTTAAATACAATTGGTGTGACAGAAGTATGGTATTGATTTCCATGTATTTTATTGGACTGTGTCTGTGCACTAAGAACCCACTACCTGCTTGGCGTGCTGCCACAGGCATTACCTGCCTCAGCCTATGCAACCCTTCACTTTAATAACTACTCTGCATTTGGTATATACATTTGTACCATTCAAGATCATGCTGTCACTTCAGTTGTAGCTCTGCACTCAGTATGCCCTGCCTAGTCTGGGGGTGGGGTGAGGGGAGTGGAGAGAGGCTATGGTCTGCAGGGGGTGGGGTAACCTGAGGCTGTGCAACTCCTCAGAGGTCTAACTTGTGTGCACCTGACATGAAAGAGTTATAGCATTCATGTCCATGCCTTTAGTTGGGTTGTGCATTTGTACTCAAAATTGAATTCCTGGTCTGTGAGTATTCACACACTACCTGGTTGAAGCCGTGCAACTGATCACTGTTCTAACCTCTCAACAGCTGCTATGAAGAACATTTAAGCAATAAGGCACAAGAGGGTGTGGGTTATCGGGAGTTTACCCACTCCTTCTGTGGTGTTCACGAAGCACAGCTGAGTGACTTAACCACACAAGTAGTGGGTAAATCCCCAATAACTCACACCCTAAGGTGCCTTATTGCAATTATACAATGGGCCTATGTATATAATGTGTTTAATGAAGTTGTTTTATAAATGCATTTTCTTAGCCATGGGTAATGCAGGATTTACACACGGTCATATGACATGTTTTCACCAATGAAGTTACAGGATTTTAACACACCACTGTATAAATGTCAGTCATGTCCATCTCTTTATTTGGGCTGTGGGTCTGCAGTCAGCATGCAATTCATCCTCTGTGGGTGGGAGATACAATTTCTGAAGCCAGAAGGGGAAGGAAGGAAACATATTCAATTCAGTGCTTTAGAGTAACTGGTAATTGCTATTTTTCTTTTAAACTTAGGTTGTGGGCTTTTAGTGACACTTTACTTTCTATGTTGTCTTTACTTGGAATTGTTTTTGGGCTGTTGAAAATTTAAAACGTAGTAGTGGTGTAATTCTATGCTGTCTTTAATTGTTGCAAATTTTTGCCCCCCTCCCCCCTTCCCCAACTCTTAAATATATGCTTTGTTAAATCTGATTGACAGGAGGTAAACACAGGGTATCGTAAGGGGTGTGAAGTAGGAGAGGCATGAGGTGGAAGAAGCCCACCCTCAGCACAAGTGTTTTGACTCATTTATTTATTGGTTTCTTTTTTTTTTTTTTAAAGAAAATTATCTGAGGATCAGTGGCAGGATTTTTTAAGACAGTAAATTAATAAAAAAGGAACTAGGAGAGCTCCAGTAGCAGACAAGTAGTGGAATAGCAGTATAATTGCAGTATAATGTGGGGAGTGGTGCAATGCAGTAGCTGTGGGGCAGCCATATTCAGGTAGACCTTCTGGACACTGAGGTGCTGCCCTATCTGCATGCATCTCTCTGGACTGCGGGATGAGGTAGCCAGACTCAAAGCGGAAGTAAACTGGGTCAGGGAGTACCATCACCCCTATCCAGAGACCACCCAGTCCAATGCAACTGCCTCAAAGGATGCCAAGAAAGAGGAGCACTTGGATGACAGTGGGCTCAGGGAGGGTTAGAGCAGTCAGGCAGAGGCACATCCCAGATCCTATTCCACTCAAGAACTCATATGCCACACTGGCAAATGAGGACAACCAAATAGAGGTACCCAGAGAAGTGGAAGGAAAGGATGTGGAGGTTAGCCAAGGAGGTGACCTCAGCGGGAAAAGCAGTGGACCCCAGAGGAGGAGGAAGCAAATCCTGGTGGGGGACTCCATCATAAGAGGGATCCAGCTAGGAACACAGGAGGGGGAGGACAGGGAGGTGAGGTGCCTACCAGGTGCCACAGCATGGAGGGATGGAAGGAAGATCCTGGGGATCACTGGGAAGGCAGGATGGGAGGGTGAGCTGGATGTCATTATCCACCTAGGTACTAATAACCTGGCAAATGGGGAGCCAAAGGAAGTTCAGGAAGAGTTTAGGAAATTTTTTTTTTTTTAGTTGTTTAACCAGGTATAGCACACTAAGCTGAAAGCTTTTTTACAGGAGCGACCCAGGAGCACAAGGAGGTTAAGTGACTTGCTCAGGGTCACACAGTATGCGAGTGGAAGCTGTGGGATTCAAACCCAGGTCTGGTCTGCTGGATGTCACCAGATTTGCAGCTCAGAGCCTTAGACCACTGCTCTATACTGCCTCTTTGCCAAATTGGGGAGGGGTCTCAAACTAGTAGCTACTTCTGTCACTTTCTCAGAAGTACTACCGGTGAGAGGCAAGGGAGCGCATAGGAGTGCATGCACCAGGAACTTTAACTCATGGTTGAAGAACTGGTGCTGTGAGGAAGGGTTTGGATTCATTGGTGACTGGGGACCCACCTGGAGGGATGGAGGTTTGTTCAAGCCTGACAGCCTGCATCCATCCTGGAGGGGAATCCAAGCACTCAATGATAAGTTTAAATGCTACATTGACAAGCATTTAAACTAGCAAAGGAGGGTGGCAGACCAGCAAGGAGTGTACCTACTTGCTCACCCCCACAGCTAGCAGTGGAACCAGTGAACCAGAGGAGTGGTTATCTCTGCAAAGCAGTGTGAAAAAGATGGAGATTAGTGCCCAAGAGGTGGATAGGCAGAAAAGGGGCAAAATTCACAGAAGGGCAGACAGCAAGGAGAACCAGGGATAAAGGACAACCAAGGAAGGGGCTGGAGTAGAACAGCAAAACAGTCTAGGAGGTCAAATCGTGAAAGCCATGTGTGCAAATGCCAGGAGCCTTAGCAACAAGATGGAAGATCTGGAGGCTGTCATAGTGCAGTCAGACCTGGACATTGTGGCCATCACTGAAGCCTGGTGTAATGATAACCACAACTGGGAGATGTCATACCTGGCTACAACATATTGAGAAGAGACAGAGCAGGCAGGAAGGGAGGAGGAGTGGCACCGTATGTGAAAAATGACATAAGGGCCACAGAGATCCAGGAGGAACAAAATGGGGGAGAGATACTGTGGGTTAAGCTGGAAAGGAAAATGAGGACAGCCATCCACACAGGTGTGGTCTATAGATCACCAGCCCAGGAGGAAGAAACAGATAGGGAGCTGATGCTAGCCATCCAAAGGATGGCAGACAAGGGTGAGTGTAGTACTGGTTGGAGACTCCAATATTCAAGCGTGGACTGGACATCCCAGCAGCAGTATCAACTAGAGCAGATTTATCCTGGACTCCTTCAGGGTGCCTTCCTCAAACAACTGGTCATGGAACCAACTCGGCAGAAGGCAATACTGGACCTTGTGCTCTCAAACAGGACGTGTGATGGGGGTAACATTAGGGGAGCACCTGGGAATAGTGACCACCAGTCATTATGGTTTGAAATCACAGAAAGAGCAGAACCAAACCACACAAAAACACGTATCCTGGATTTTGGGGGCAGACTTTGGGAAAATGGGAGATACTTGAAAGAGGCATTAAGGGAATGGATAGGAATCAGGGTTGAGGAACAGTGGGCAGTATTTAAAATGGGGATTACAAGAACAACAGAATTATGCATTACGAGGTTAGCAAAAGGAAAAGGAAGAAGAGACCATTATGGTTTTCCAGAGAGGTAGCAAAGAAAGTGAAAGCCAAAAAGATTGCATTCAGGCAATACAAAAAGGCACAGGCAGAAGGGGATAGGGAGAAGTACCAGGAGAAGCAAAGGGAGGCAGGGAGGTCAGTAAGGGAAGCCAAAGCTCAGACAGAAGAACACATTGCAAAATCATTGAGTAGAGGGGACAAAACCTTTTACAGGCACATAAGTGAAAAAAGAAAGACAAAGGGAGGGATAGTGAGACTGAAGGGGGAGATGGAGGCCACGTGGAGGATGACAACAGTAAAGCTGACATATTGAACAGGTATTTCTGCTCAGTCTTTACTGAGGAAGAGGAGGGTAATGGGTCTGAAGGGAGTACAAGGGGTGAGAATGGTGCAGAAATGGACACAAGTCCCTTTACGAAAGGGTCCTGAAGGAACTAGAAGTAATAGAGTTGATAAAGCAATGGGGCCAGATGGGGTGCACCCCAGGGTCCTTAAAGAACTAAGATAGGTGTTGGCTGAACCTCTGGCTATCCTGTTTAGCCGATCACTGGAAACAGGGGAGGTACCTAAAGACTGGAGGACAGCAGATGTAGTCCCCTTATACAAAAGTGGCAACAAAGAGGAAGCAGGGAACTACAGACCAGTCAGCCTCACCTCGGTAGTGGGAAGATCATGGAAGCACTACTGAAGGAGATTGGTGGAACATCTGGTTGTCAATGGACTACAGGACCCAAGGCAGCATGGTTTCACCGGGGAGGTCATGTCAGACCAACCTCATTGAATTTTTTGACTGGGTGACTAGGGAGGTGGATCAGGGGAGGGCAGTGGACATGGCCTATCTGGACTTCAGCAAGGCCTTTGACACAGTGCCACATAGAAGACTATTACAAAAACTGGGGAATATGGGTGTGGGCAGGACAGTAGTGTGGTGGGTAGGTAACTGGCTGGGTGGCAGGACACAGAGTGTGGTGGTAAATGGCTGTCACTCCACAGAGGGAAGAGTGACCAGTGGGGTACCACAGGGATCAGTGCTGGGACCGGTCCTATTCAACATCTTCATCGGTGACATTGCACAGGACCTAGAAGGCAGAATGTCACTGTTCGTTGATGACACAAAGCTCTGTAACAGAGTAGACACACCAGAGGGTGTAGACAGAATGAGAAGGGATCTGCAGAAACTTGAAGAATGGTCAGGGGTTTGGCAGTTGAAATTCAATGCAAAGAAGTGCAAGATAATGCATATGGGGCACAAAAACCCTGGCACAATATATCAGTTGGGGGGGTGAGGATATAGCATGTACCAAGCAGGAAAGGGATCTTGGGGTTATCATCTCTGATGACCTCAAAGTAGGGAAACAGTGTGACAAGGCAGCAGGTAAAGCAAATAGGATGCTGGGATGTATAGGCAGGGGCATCACCAGCAGGAAAAGGGAGGTCATAATTCCACTATACAAGACACTAGTGAGGCCCCACCTGGAGTACAGTGTACAGTTCAGGGGACCATACCTACGTAAGGACATTGGGTAGAGAAGGTTCAGAGGAGGGCAACAAAGATGGTGCAAGGATTGCATCACAAGTCCTATGAAGGCAGGTTGAAGGAACTGAACATGTACTTCCTGGAGGAGAGGAGGGAGAGAGGGAATATGATAGAGACATACAAGTATCTTACAGGGAGGAACAGGGTGCAGGAATACACTATTCTAAGTGAAAAAGATGTTCCAGGACTACAGGGCATGGGATGAAGTTGGAGGGAGGACGATTCAGAGGAAACATGAGGAAGAATTTCTCCACAGAATGGGTGGTGGACAAGTGGAACACCCTGCCAGAGGAAGTAGTGGGGGCTGAAACAATCACGGGATTTAAGAATGCATGGGATAGACATAAAGGAATTCTGGAGGTCAGGGGTAAGGGGCAACAGACTTCTAGGAAAACATAAACTGAACTTACAAGCTCAAATGGGCAGACTGGGTGGGCCATAGGCCCTTATCTGCCGACACTGTCTATGTATCTATGTATCTATGTAATTTGGGCATTGCTTGACTCACTCCATGCAACTGATAAGTCTAGTAAATCGCCTACACATAGCATTACATAGGCATACCATTGATGTTCATAGACTGACTTGGGCTCTGGCTCTTCACTCGGCATCCACTACCTCTTTGTGGCAAGGGAGATAGCACAGGGGGCTACTGCCTGCCTCAGGCCATGCAACTCTTCACTGTTCTAAGTTGCATGCAGCTCATAAGGTGTAAATATACAGTTTAAGTACACGGCTTTATTTGGGCTGCACCTCTGCACTCAGCATCCAGTCCCTGGTCTGGGGTCTGGGGCATTGGCTAGCTGATGAAGTGCAACTCATAACTATCATTACTAGCATGCACTCAGTATTACAAAGCTATTCCATTCATGTTAATGAGCTTACTTAAGCTGTAGCTCTCAACTCAGGATTCAGTGCCTCTTGCGTGTGTGTGTGTGGGGGGGTATTGTGTGGCCCAGCCCACACAGCTCCTCAGTGTTCTAAGTTGTGTACAGCTCACATGAGAGAGTTATAATCATTTATTTCCATGTCTTTATTTGGCCTGTGCATTTGCACTCAGCGTCCAATTCCTGGTCAGCAGCGGGTGTGGGTGGAAGCATTGCCCAGCTGAAGCCACGCGACTCCTCAGTGTCCTACCTTCTGTGCAACTCTCATGACGGAGCTATAACATTTATGTCTATGTGTTTATTTGGGCTGTGACATGGCGCTACCCATCCAATCCCTGCTCTAGGTAGGTGGCGGATATTACCTGCCAGACACCAAACAAGTCATGAGTGTAGTAACTACTGTGCAGATGGCATTGCACAACTATACCACTGATCTTCATAGACTTAGTTCAGCTGTCGCTCCACACTCACCATCAGGCACCCCTTTAGTGCAGAGGGGAGTGGTGCAGTACCTAGCTGAGCCAATTAAAATCATCACTATTCTAATTTGTGTGCAGTTCATAAGATGAATGTATACCATTTATATCCATGGTTTTACCTGGGCTGTGGTCTCCACTCAGCATCAAATTCCTGGTCTGGTGGGGTGGAGGCATTCCTTGTGTGAGATTGTACAAGTCATAAATATCATAACTACAATACAGCTAGTATCACAGAGGTATACTATTCATATCAATCACCTTATTTGAGTTGTAGCTCTGCATTCAGCATCCAGTGCCTGTTAAGAGGGGGTGGTTGGGGGGTGGGGGAATCTGTGGCTGAAGCCATGCAGCTCCTCATTGTTCTAAGTTGTATGCAGCTGTTATGAAGAAGGTATACCATTAATGTCAATGTATTTATTTCTGCTGTGACTCTGAGCTCAGCATCCAATTTCTGGCATTCCCTGACTGATGCCATGCAACTCTTAAATGTAGTGATGAGCATGCACTTGCTATCACAGAGGTATACCGTTGATGTTAATGACCTTACTTGGGCTCTAGCTCTGTACTCACCATCCATTGCCTCTTGGGTAGGGAGTGGGGTAGGAGATTATCTGGCTGACTCCATGCATCTCATCAGTGTTCAAACTTGTGTGCAGCTGTCATGAGGCAACTATACTATTTATTTCTTTGAGCACGATTGTAGAAAGTTGGTGCAAGTCGCCGCCAAACACAGCTTGTACCACCCACAGCTGTGACATTGACCCTGCACCCTATTCTAGAAGAGGCAGGGTCTCTGCAACTAAGTCCTGTGACTTGTGACATGCGGCCAGAAATGCCAAACTGTGAGCTCACCTGGCGAGCATGTCACAAGCCACAATGCAGATCCAAGTGCCCCCCATGCCCAGCTAGCCTCAATAGGTGCTCCACATGGCTACCCACATCAACTGTCACCCCCAGGTGTACACCTAGAGCCCTGCAGAGCTGCCCACCCCCAGCCTCCAAAACCTACAGTGACTGTCCTACAGGGCTGCCCACATCCCCAGCACCTCAAATCCCCCATTGTAAAATTCCCCACATGGTGGTGCTGTCATCCCCCCCCACCCATGCCCCAACCCCTGAGTCACTGGCCTTAAATGCGGCAAATAATCTGGCAAGCCCAGATAGTCTAGTGACCCCCACCCAGCCATGCCAGCCTTCCCAGCACCCCCCATCTGTCCCCAGCCGGTAACTGGCACAGCCCATCTCTCTCTCCTCCATGGCCAACCTCTGAGTGACTTACGTAGGAGCGCTACTGGAAAGAGACATGCAGAAATTAATTTCTGAGTGCATCTTTCCAGTAACGCTCCTACATAACTTAGTCAGCGACTGTCAGTGGAGGTGAGAGGTGGGCAATGCCAGTCGCTGGCTGGGGATTGTGGGGGGCACTGGGAGGGCTGGCATGGCTGAGTAAGGGGGGTGGGGGCCACTAGACTACCAAGGCTTGTCAGGTTATTTGCTGCATTTACGACCAGCAACTCAGGGGTCAGGGCACGGGTGGGGGATGAGAGTGCCACCCTGTGGGGCATTTTACAATGGGGAATTCAGGGTGCTGGGGGTATGGGCAGCCCTGTGGGGCATTTAACATATGCATGGGGCGGCAATTGGTGTGGGCAGCCCTGCAGTGCCATCACTGTGCAAGGAGGCATGTACAGTACGGAGATCGGGCAGGATCATCTGTGATGCCCAGTGGGGAACAACAGGGGGTGGTCTGGGCATGGGGGCAACATGGACTGGGTTCTACAGGACCCTCAGAGGATGGATGTAAGTTACACCAGCTAAATGCAGGTGTAACTTATGTTGCCGGTTCTCCTCCGGGGGGGGTTTGCAGAATCCCGACATTGGGTACTTTGTTGCTGCCCTTCTGGAATGGGGTGCAACTGCTGCAGTAAACCCCCTAGTGCCATGTTGTAGGGGGTTTATGGGGCTACTGCCAGCATAAGTGAGAAGAATAGTGCAAGTCACAACTGCTGGCTTAAGTTGCTACTTTTGCCATTCTTCTTGGTGTAAGTGCTGTTACGGCAGGCATAACCTTTCTAGAATCAGGGTCCATGTCTCTATTTGGCCTATGGGTCTCCATTCAGCATCCAATTCCTGGAGTGGAGGAGGGGCTGGGGTGGGGGACATTACCTTGTTCGCTCATGTAACTCATGAGTGTACTAACAACTATGCAGTTGTTATCACAGAGCTATACCATTCATGTTAATGAACTTAGTTGCCTGTAGTTCAACACTCAGCATCCACTATCTCTTTGGTGGGGAGGAGTGAGAAGAGGCATTACATAGCTGAAGTCCTGAGAAAAAAATGAAAAGTAGAAAGTTGTGCAAGTTGGTGTGGGCCCCACGCTCCCACCAACTTCCAAGTTTCTGCCAGCATTACACACTTGATGAGTAAAAGCTACACTGACAGCAGCAAGACCAGGTACCATACAAATTTCAAGCCACTAACACAATAGAAAACGTTGAATGAAGAACATGGAATATGCAATGCAATATCTCCACCCCAAAAATATTCTCTGACACATAAACACAATAATTCACATCTACAGGACATGGTATGAGCACCCTCCAAATTTCAAGTAAAAACACCAAACCGTTTCCAAGATATTTAAGGTCAAAAGTTCTGAAAATTGGCCTATTTATTCCATTATAAAATCTGGCCATCTAGTTCCTCTCTCATGATCAAAGATGGTGATTAAAGACTCTCATGATCAAAGAACTTGCAGGATCATGATCAAAGAATAAAAAATGGTCAAACTCAAGTTTTAGGGAGAATTACATAAAACCATTTCCATGCCTCAATAGAGCAAGGCCTCCTGATCAAAACCCACCCTCATTTGTTTTCCTAGGCCATCCCTGAGCTGAGAAATTTGCATTTTCCAAAGGGCCATTTCGTCCCTCACTTGCGATGCAGAATCACGATCAAAGAACCTTGCAATCAAAGAATTTACAGCCTTGCGACTAAAGAAATTGCAGCCTCATGATCAAGAATAAAAAATTGTGAAACTTGAGTTTTACGCAGAATTAAATGAAACCATCACCATGCCTTGACAGAACGAAACCCCCTGAGTAAAACTCACCCTCATTTGTGTTTCTGGCCTACCCCCTGAGCTGAGAAATTTACATTTTCAAAGGGTCATCTCGTCATGCCCTAATGATGCAGGATCGCAATCAAAGAATCTCACAGTCAAAGAATTTGCAGGCTTGCAACCAAAGTAATTGCAGGCTTACGATCAAAGAATATAAAACACTGAAACTTGAGTTTTATGCAGAATTACTTGAAACCACTGCCATGCTACAACACAACGAAGCCCCCTGAGCAAAACCCACCCTCATTTGTGTTCCTAGCCCACCCCTAAGATGAGAAATGTGAATTTATCAAAGGTCCATCTAGTCGCACCCTCACGATGCAAGATTGCGATCAAAGAATCTCGCGATCAAAGAATTTGCAGGCTCACGATCAAAGATCGTTAGCGAGTCGGGATCAATGATTTTAAAACCTAATAACTCTATTTTCTGACCATTTTGGATGAAACCAAAGGTATGGCTCGATAGATCGGAGCCCCCTGAGTAAAACCCATCCATGTTTTACTTCAGGAGTGACCCCAGAGCCGAGAGATTTGATTTTGTAAGATCAGAATTTAAAAACAAGATGGCGGACCTCGCAATCAAAGAATTCTCAGGGACAAAGATTGTTTGACCACAAGGCTGCAAATTCTTTGACCAGCAGGCAGGACCAGATAGCCAGAACCCCATTCTTTGTTCGCAAAACATACATATAAATTTTCCAATTGATTTATAAAGGGAACTTAAAAGTGGCATAACTTTTGAATGCCTTAATATTACTTAACCAAACAAAAAGCAGCATATTTGACCACCAAAGCTCTTTCAAATGAGTCATCTCACAGAGCAGCATGCCACATGATGGCCGTGCAGTGCCACAGACAAAATCCCAAAAGCTGCTTCCAAAAACTGATAATTTTGCATTTTCAGCATTTTCGTGCACAAACACTGTCAGTCCTACTGAAATGAAAATTGGCAAATCAAGAGATCTATCATGCCCTACCTTGCATACCAAATTTCAGGCAAATCCTTTGAACGGCTCCAAAGTTATTAATGCCCAAAATTTTGACTTTAACAAAGAAGTGACATCTAATCCCTAACTACAGTGGCATGACCGCGCCACTATAATATATATATAATGGTGGCACAGTAGTGCCACCATAGTTAGAGTTGAGTACCCCATTTAAGGTTAAAGTGTGAAATTTTGCAGCTTAATAACTTTGCCACTGTAGGACAGATTTACCTGAAATTTGGCAGGCACGGAGTGGTACCATAGAGCTCTGGATCATAGTTTCATAATGGTCGGGTATACAGTTGCAGAGTTATAAAGTGACATTCCATAGCGCATTTATGCTTTTTTGTGCATTCTTTGCTCATGCCTTCAAGTTGCACAGTTTGTGCGACCAGTCCAAAAACTTCAGGGAGCATGCGACTGGGGTGCCAGATTTGCCGTTTGAAGATTTCGTGAAAAAAATATTAAATGGTTTGAAAGTTATTCAAAAATCAAGTTTCCCATTATAGTCAACGGAAAAAATTAACAAAAAGTTTGACAATGTTGCAAATGCAGATTTTAGTGTCACAAATTACCCCTGTAGTGTTGCAAATCTGCCATTTTGTTTTCAGTTACTGATCACAGAAATGCTTGGCATTTAAATTTGGGACCGTCTAGGAACACAATTCTTTTTCTGTTCACCTAGTCAAGCCCAGATGATGCTAGCCATGTCTTTTTTGGGGGTTAAACACCCCAGAAATATATTTTTGATTTTTTTTTTTAAAAAGTAGTGTTGCAAAGTAGTGTCACACCTGCGACACTTTAGTGGTTTTTTTGTGAAAATGTCGTGATTTGCAACACTACTTTGCAACACTATGCCCAAAACAACAGGAATTATTTGCCACCCTGCTACAAAATAATGGCTTGGTCTTTCGGGCTGAAATTTGGAGGGAAGACAGTCAACATTACACAGATGTACCTTTTGTGGCTTAGTGACAAAATCTTAGAAGGCTGCAAAGTTATGGCACTCCAAAGTTGACACTTTTTCCCATAGGCTAACATTACGGCATCCACAGCGCCTTTTTGGGGCCTGTATCTCAGAAACGCTTCGAGATACAGACTTTCATCAGAAAGATGCTTAGCCCCCCCCCCAAATTGGAGCTAAGCATAAAACTAACCAGGAAAGTCATAAATCATATTAAATTTTCATTTTTTTTTCTACGTTGTATGGTTCCTGTGATATATGCAATTTAGTATTCTAAGTCCTCATTTTCTGCTCTGAGGTCCATTATTATGCATACATTCTTTGTTTTCACTGTGTTTCTCGGTGCAGCTTTTGGGGAAAAATAGGGTGTGCACTTTCATTACTGTTACAATTAGCATTTCCACTTGCATTTCCATAACCGTTTGTGTTACTGTAACTGCCTATGCCACCGTGTGCATTACACTTTGCGTTTTTGTTTGCGTTTGCATTTGCATTACTGTTACCATTTGCTTTTCCATTACTGATTTCTGTTTGCATTTCATTTTGCTTACCCACATGCATTACTATTTGCATTTGCATACGTGCTTCAGTTTGCATTTGCATTTGCATTTGTCTTTACTTTGGCGTCATCGTTGGTGTTACCGTTAGCACTTGCATTTCCAATTGTGGTACCGTGACCGTATGCATTACCATTTGTATTTCAGTATGCGGTTGCATTTCCGTTTGTGTTTATGTTCACTTTGGTCTCATCATTGCTGTTACTGTAACTGTTTGCGTTTCCAATTGTGTTACCATTATTGTTTGCATCTTCCTCGCCGTTTGCGTTTCTGTTCACCTTAGCATTTGCATTTTTCGTTGCACTTCCATTGTCAATTGCATTACTGTTTCCTTCTGCAGTGCTGTTGCCTGTACCATTTGCATTTCTGTTAGCTTTTCTGTTACCATTTGTGTTTCCGTTGGCTTTGGCCTTTCCATAAAGTCTGCATTTCTGTTGCCGTTAGCATTTGCATTACTGTTTGCGTTACCATTTCTGCTTTCATTAACATTTGTGCTGACATTTCTTTTACTGTTTGCGTTATTGTCTACGTCTGCATCACCATGTATGTCACCATTTGCGCTTGTGTTTGCATTACTGTTAGTGTTACTATGTGACAACAAATCACATGGTGGGAGCTCGGGGCCCAAAGTGCTCCCACCACCACATTCCATTCACTACTTATAGTGCTCCTTCTTAAAAAGAAGGGAAATTCATGGCAAAAAACTCAGCTTAATGCATCAGTTAGGGCTGTTCCACAGTGACAAAAGTGAGAAATTCGATGTTGAGTTCCTACCTCCTTGCACACCCCAGCCCACCCACCAACAGGCATCGGTGTGTGCATTGTTTTTGCCATGAATTTCCTTGTTTTTGAGAATGAGCACTATATATGTATATATATATATATATATATATATATATATATATATATATATTTGGTCTCAGCTGCTCAGCTTTCATTTTGACCCTTTTGGGAATCTGAATCTGCTCAGTCTTGTTTATTTACACTCGATGGAATTCATACCCGAGTCTATAAAAAATTGTTTTTCCTTCTCCATGGAATTCATATCTGCTCATGTGCAACTATACCTAGCAATTATTACTCTTGTTTTTCAGTGTATTCTTGCCTTTGCCTACAATTACAATGCTCATTTACTTCTCCACTTCACAATGCCGGAAGCTATATCTAATTGTACTAACCACTGTTTCATTACTTTGTACAATGCTTCATTATACTCTGGGGGGTCAGCTCCACTACAGCCATTGCTGTTAACTAGTTCTAATCCACTTGTGGGTCATGGTGCTTTACTGTGTCTTCTCTATTTTTCCAGTGGCAGAGGATGAATGGGTTATAGTGAAGAGTCATTTCCACGCTTGGTTTGTCTCTCTCATGTTTGACTACTGCCTTTGCCTCTACAACCCACCCCCTATTCTCCCCATGCCTTGTTCCTGTCATTCCCTGTTCTTCCTGTGCTACTTAGTCTGTCCCTGATTTTCATTACTCCCTGTCATTCACAGTTTACCTGCGCCCCACCCTCATGTTCCTGACTTTGCCCTTGTTGCTTCCCTGTGCTGTTCTGTATTTCTTCTCCCCCTGCTCCTGTGCTGGCTTTCTGCATGGTCTTCCTCTTCTTCTTCCTACTGCTTCTCATGCATTCTCTTCTGTTTCAGTTCCTGGCTTCTGCACGGCACACTCCAGCAGTCCTACAGTTCCTGTTCCTAACTCTGGTGTATCGAGTGAAGGTAGGCTTCTATCTGCCAGGAATGGGAGTCTTGTTGCTGCATTGCTTATTGTTTAAATCTCTGTTCTCCAGTTGCTGTATCATTTTCAGCAGTGGATTGGCTTGGATGGGTGTCTTTGCTGACTTTTTGTTTATTTCATTACCTCTGCCAGGTGCAGCTTCACTTGGATGAGGAATCATTGTACCTGTTCTGTCCAGTTTTGAGTCTAGTTCAGATTTCTTCTCTGTGCATTCCTGAATGCTTGTGAGCTTGCCTCTAGAACTAGGTCTGGGAGTGCTGTCTAATCTTGTTGCTTGTTTTGTCTATGTTGATGCTGTCCTGCTTGGGCCTTTGTGCTGCCCTGATTATTTGTCTCCACTTATGTTGGTTGCTTTTCATTCCTAGGATCTGCCTTATCATGGCTTTCTCCTCTTCCTTGGATGTTCCTGTACTGGATCCTAGTGTTGAACCTACCATTCTTCAGACCACTCCTACAGCACCACCATTTGGCAGGAAGCGCACTGTCAAGACTCAACTTTCCATATCTGATTGGACTGTTCTTCTTCTGACTGCAGAGCTTCACCACTGTGGCATTGCTTACCCTGCTTCTATTCATAAGCAGGACCTTCATGACCTGTATATCTTCAGTTTGCAGCATGTGCCAGCTCTGGTGCCTGTCTCCATGGCTCCTCAGCCTGCCTCTCCCATATCAGAGATACATGACTTCATTGCTCAAATGTATTCCTCTGTATCTGCTCTTCAGTCTTGCACGTCCACTCTTAAAGCCCTTCCGTTGATGCAACCACCTCTGGCTCTGTTAGCTCCTTGTCCCGATGACTTTCCTTTTCCAAGCAACATTCCTCTGCCTCTGACTACTCTGGTTGTGCCATGTCTTGCTCATGTTCTTGTTACCATGCCAGCCTCTACTTCTGCTGCTGTCATTTCTCTGGTACAGCTCATTTCAGATCACCTCCGCAAGGAATCATTGATGGCAAGGATGTTAACCTGGTTTTCTTCTTGGTTTCCTCCCAAGACTTCATGGACAATTACTTTGTTTTGTGGTGATGTAGCAGTTGTCCTCAAATCTTAGGATCCCCACCTCCTATGCAAGTTGATAATTTCTGAGTTTGTTCTCGTCTTCAGCCTTTATTGGGACATACTTTGCTCAGTATTTTCTAACTGCCATGCTAAATTAGATTCCTACCTGCATCTCATAGGGGATCTTAGTTCCTGTTATGGCAGTATGCTCCTTTGCAATTATCATAAGTCCTTTTCTGCTAAGGCGACTGCATCATTGCATCACTATAACACCAAGTTGAAATGGGCAGTCTTCAACAACAAACTGTTTTGTCACCATTTCACTGGTCAGAAGGCTCTTACCTGCTCTCTTTGTGGATACATAGATGCATAGAAATTGTCTGTAGATAAGGACTGCTAGCCCCATCTAGTCTGACCATAAGCCCTAAACTTGTATGCAGTCACTGACCCTAAGTGAGCAATGGCTTTTCATCACTCCCTCCTCACCCAATGCTCCCTCGTGCCTGTCCTAGGTATGTTTAAAACCCTCCACTGTGCTGAACCCACCACCTCTTAAGGCAGACTGTTTCAAGCATCCACCACCCTCTCTGTGTAGAAAAACTTCCTCACGTTACTGCTTAACCTCCCTCCCATCTCATTTCATATTGTGTCCCCTCGTTCTGTTATCTTTTCTACACTGGAAAAGATCCCCGACCTGTACATTGTTTATGCCCTTGAAGTACTTGAAAGTTTCCATCAAGTTCCCATTTCTCTCCTCTCCTCCAGTGAGTACATATTGAGGACTCTTAGTCTCTAATATGTTTTGTGATGCAAGTCATGCACCATCTTTGTCACTCTTCTCTGGATAGCCTCCACCTTGCCTATGTCCTTATGCATGTGGTCTCCAGTACTGCATGCAGTACTCCAGATGAGGCCTTTCAAGTGTTTTATACAATGGCATAAACACCTCCTGTCTTCTGTTAGTAATGCCTCTACCTATGCACCCCAGCATGCCACTGGCCCTCTCTGCAGCCTTTGCACACTGTTTCATACCTTAAGGTCATCAGCTATGATAACCCCCAGGTACCTTTCCTCTTTGGTGACAGTCATCACCTCTGCCCCAATTCTGTAACTCTCTCCAGGGTTCCCCCTACCCAGGTGCAATATCTGGCACTTTTTTGAATTGGACCTCAGTTGCTACACCTTTGACTATCTTTCAAGCTTCTCCAGGTCCCTTTTCATTTTCTGCACCCCATTGGAGTACGCACTCTGTTACATATCTTAGTGTCATCTGCAGATAGGCAAACCTTTACTTCCAGCCCCTCTGCAATGCCACTAAAGAAGACATTAAACAGGACTGGTCCAGTACTGATCCCGGTGGTGCTCCATATGTGTGCTGGTGACACAGTCCTTTACACCTCTGGCCACTCCCCCACCGATGTTAC
Source organism: Neoceratodus forsteri (assembly GCA_016271365.2). Taxonomy (NCBI): domain Eukaryota; kingdom Metazoa; phylum Chordata; order Ceratodontiformes; family Ceratodontidae; genus Neoceratodus; species Neoceratodus forsteri. Next base: position 1,135,094,149 of record CM028130.1, read on the forward strand.
AACCAGACTTCAGAACAATTTCAACAATGTTTAGCGTTGGTTTTGCTCACATTACCTTTTCCTAAATGCTGAGAAAACTGTCTCCATGACCTTCAGCACTAGGCAGAGACTTTCAAGGCTCCCCTCCCTACCCACTTTCTACATTCTCCGTGGGATGGGCCTCTAGGACACCTCCTCAATCAGATATCTGGGGGTTTGGCCTGACCAACAGCTCACCTTCTCTGGTCACGTGGATGTCATCCTTTATAAAAGCTGCACCCCAAGTTAGGCACACTATTGAGGAACCTGAACTGCCTTCCTCTCCCTGCTAGGCGTAAACTTGACCAGATGATGATTCTTCCCATCTTTGACTACTGCAATGTAGTCTACAGTGCCGTGCCTAAGACCTCCCTAGTCAGATTGGATACCCTCTTTAACTCCTTCTGCTGCTTCACACTAACCACTTATACCCTCACTCATCACTGTCAACTTTATAACACTTTGGCTTTCCCATCTCTTGATAACAGATGTCTCCTCCACTGTGCTAAATTCATCTCTATATTTTGCTTTGGCTTTCTCCCTACTTATCTCAACTCTTCCCTAACAATCCCCCCACTATCCACTCATTCACTTAGGTCCTCAGTTTCCCGTACTTTAAGTGTCCCATGCCGTATGATTATTGTCAGCCAGGCAGCCTTCTTATACTGCTTCCCTAAACTGTGGAATCCCACCCCAGATTTTCCTTTCTTCTTCCCCTTCCTCTATCTCCTCAGCCTTACACAATTACCTATCTGTGAACTGCAACTGTAACTGAGCAGGCCATGTTGCATCTAATGGGCTGTAATAGTTATCCCATTACCACAGTTGTGGGTCTTCTGTTCACTATGATGTAATGGAATATATACACTAACTGTAACATCTTGCTGCCTGTTACTGTTTGTTAATTGTTCTCTACTTGGTAACATATCCCATGCATAATTGGCACTATACACTGTTTTGTTGTTTGCCTATGACTTATTTGTATGTCTTCCAATTCCCATATAGTGACAATGTATAATGTTGTGCTGGTTATGTTTTATTGTGTGCCTTCCAACTCTACCCCAGGGACACACCCTGAGATGGACAACTTGTTGTTCAGTGTGCCCTTCCTGATAAAACTCTTAGATAAATAAATAAACTCTGCTGGTCACCTCTCTCTGTCCCTGGATTGGATCCCATTTACCCTTTGTCTTCTGTCCAAAAGACAGTTTCTAACCCAATGTATCACCTTATGCCCCATGCCCAGACTACTTATGTTCTTAACCAGCCTTCTGTGTGGGATGGTAGCAAAGGTTTTGCTGAAATCTAGGCAGGAGATGTCTACCGCCCCTCTCTAATTCACTTCCCTAGTCACCCAATCAAAAAAAAATCTATTGGATTTGTTTGACAAGGCCTTCCTCCTGTGAATACATGTTGATCATATCATGGGCACCACTGAATTCCAGGTGTGCCACTATCCTTTTTTTCAGCAGTGTCTCCATGATCTTCCCCAACACTGAGGTGGGGCTGACTCACCTATAGTTCCCCACTTCCTAACTACTGCCACTTTTGTGCAGTGCGACTACATGTGCCCTCCTCCAATCCTCTGGAACCATGTCTGTGTTGAGTGACTTTGTGAACAGAGTGGCCAGAGGCACTACTAGTTCCCTTCTCAGTTTCCTTAATATCCTCAGGTGTATGTGGCCTGGCCCCATGGCTTTATTCACCTTCAACTTTGTGACTTCCTTTAGAACTCTCTCCACTTTGAACAGACTGGTGTCCACTTCTTCCCCAATTGTCTCTTCTCCCCCACTGTGGTCCTTGACCCTCTCCCTCTTTACTGAATACTGAACAGAAGCATTTTTTCAGTATTTCTGCTTTGTCTAGATCCCCCTCCTTACACTTTACCTCCTTTCCTTTGCATCTCACAACCCCCCCTAATTTTTCTTTGATTGCTGATGTACCTATAGAATGCCTTGTCCCCTTTTTTTGCAGTCCATGCTAAACCCTCCTCTGTCTGTACATTGGCTCTCTTAACAGCTTTCCCTGCTTCCCTGAGACATTCAATGTACATCTCCCTGTCCTCCTTCCTTTGGGTTCCCTTATACTTCCTGAAACTTGCTTTTAGCCTTTACTTTGTCTGCTATCTCTTTAGAGAACCATAGTGGTTTCCTTTTTCCTTTGCCCTTTGGCCACTATCCTGATTAGTTACCTCCTCTATGGCTCCTTTTAGTTTCCCCCACACTTCTCCTCCACTCCTTCCATTACTTCTGCCTTATCCAGGGCTGTGCTTAAACATCTGCCCATTTCCCTGAAATCAGCCCACCTGAAATCTAATACTTTTGCCCTTGTGTGGCTTAACCGAGTCCCTGTCTCCATGCCAAACCACATTATGTCTTTGTAAGTGACATTGCAGAGGGACTGGAAGGAAACAAATGCCTGTTTGCAGGAAGCACAAAGATCTGCAACAGGGTTGATACCCAAGGGAGGGGTTGAAAGGATGAGAAGGGTCTTGGCAAGGTTGGAGGAATGGTCAAAAGTATGGCATCTTAGATGCAATGCAAAGAAGTTAAAAGTAATGCATCTGGGAAACAAAAACCCGGGAGAAGAGTACACAATGGGGAGAGGGGGTTTATTAACAACAATAAAAATGGAAAGGGCCCTGGGCATAGCCATATCAGATGATCTAAAGATAAGCAAGCCATGTGAGAAGGCAGTAAGGATGGCTGGGGGGATACTGGGATGTATAGGGAGAGCCATTGCCAGTAAAAAACAGGAAGTTGTTATCCCTCTGTACAGAACCTTATTTCCAAGACTGCAAGCATTTGAGAGTATGACTGTCCATGTTTTACACCCTCTCCTCCCTCTGTTCTTGTTCTCTCTCCCTTGCCTGTTTCTCTGCACCCCAGCATTCTTGTTTATGTGCTCCTGCCCCTCCTTTATTCCCCTTTTACATGCTTCGCCTACCTGATCCTCACTGCCCTCTTCAGTTGTTCCTGTTGCCAACTTGTGTTTTTGCATGCTACCATGGAGGAGTATTCCTAAGCCACCTGACCCTCCTGGCTCTCCTCCCTTGGGCAGTTTAAATGCTCTCTGCTGAAGCATTTCAACTTCTAACCAAGGTGTGAGGTCCCTTTCCCAGACAGATGCAGGCCGTCCTCCTGATATAAGCTCACATCTGCAAAGGAGGGGCCCCAGTCCATTATGATGCCAAATCCTTCTCTTCCACACCAATCATCCAACCAGGTGTCATAGGTTTGGATGTGGAGTGCCCTATCCTCACCTGTGCCTTGGATAGGTAGCACTTCTAAGAATGAGATGGAATATGCTACCTGTTTCAGGTGCCCCCCAGCTTCCTGAAACCCTCCTGTACTCTGGCTAACTCCACCCTTCACCCCACCAGGTCATTGGTCCCTATGTGGGCAATGACATCCAGCTCCTCCCTTCTTGCTATTGCTGTAGCGATCCCGTGGATTTACTTCCCATTCCTCCATGCAGCACTTCCTAGGATGAACTTCATCTCCCTCTCCTCTGCTAGGTGTCCCTAACTTCACATATTGCACAATAGAGTCCCCCACTAGGAGAAGCTTCTTCCTCCTCCAGGATCCCCCGTCCCATTTCCCAGAGACTCCAGCTTGGAGGTCCTGACCATCCTTCCCTGTCCCTGCTGTGGATGCCTGTATGGAGCATTCACACTCTTCCGAAACAGTGCAGGAGTTATTCAGTTGGACCGGTTGGAGAATGTACTTAACTCACCCACCACCCACCCTCCCTTAGCCCACCATGGTCCAGTCATATTTCTTTCTGGGCATCCTATGAGGTTAATGTTTTAAACCTAGTGGTCTCTGGGTTGGGGTGGATATATCCAGGCCAACTCTGTGTGGAGACAGGCAACTTCCTCCCTCAGCCCAGAGAGGTGCCTGCAGATAGGACAGCATTGCAGCCTCCAGAATGTCTCCCTAAAGACTGCTGCTCCATAGCCACTGCATTGCACCACTCCAACTATGGCTGTTACCCTCCTCACTCTTCTACCTGCTCATGCCTCCTAATTGCTATCTATCTCCTTACCCTGTTCTCTCTTCTGCTTGATAACCTTTTTTCTCCCTTCTCCTTCTCTCCCCATTTCTCTTCTTCTATAATGACTTACAACTTTTCTCTCCCCCTCTTGTATATGCTCTTGTTGACCTAGTTGCTAGCTTTGGTAGTTGGTGTCTATAAAAAAAACAATCAGGTAAAAAAGACTTTCTTCTGTAAACTACAGAAGAATTACATAAAACTTGTTACAAAATACAGAAGTTATCTGGAATCTGTTACCAAACACAGACACTTCCTGATGTGTAGCAGCAAATGAAATGCCCAAAAGCAGACTGAAGAAAATCACTTTAAAAACTAAAGGTAGTGGAAAGAGCACACAGCTATATAAACTGAATTACATATGCCTGTTACAAAACACAGAAGTTACCTGGAATCTGTTACCAAACACAGACTTTTCTGAAGTGTAGCGGCAAAAGAAATCCCCAAAAGCAGAGTGTGGAAAATCACTTTAACAATTCTTTGCTCTACTGTCATCATTGGTTGTGTCCTCTTCCATTGCTTCTTCCTCAGACTCCAGGCCTTCTCCTCCTTCACTCTCTACTGCTTGTTTTGGATTCACTCGAACCATTGTGTACTCTAATGCTCATTCTGATGCCTTTGATTGTCTTGTCTGGGTGTTTGACAGTCAGCAAGCCTGCTTCAGTTTCAATGCATGTGGATGATTCTGCTCGAATTACAGCATTCTGCATGCCTGCTGATACTATGGTGATGGCCATCCTTGCAGTGTTTTTCCTAAGGCTCTCAAGTCTTCCAAATGACCGTTTTTCTATCTCTCCACTCCTCTCAACATCTCCAAGTTAGTGGATGCTTTGGCCTCCCATCCTTTCCATGCTGACATTACTCACCTTCTTTTGGGGTTCCAGCATAGTTTTCATACTAGCAAAGCAGTCATTCTTTTTGAATCTTACATTTGTCAAAATCTGCATTATACTAATTGTATATAGTTAAGCAACTACTTCAAAAGGATCTGCAAAAAAACGTTATCATTGGTCCATTCCTTTGACCGCCACTTCCTATTTTTCATATTAATCCTATTGGTATTGTAACATGAAAATTTTCAGGCAAAAAGTGTTTCATCATGGATTTCTGTGATCCTCATGCTTCTTCCATGCCCAGTATTAATTTGTTAATTCCAGCTGATGAGTATTCTTTATCCTAAGCTCATATAGATGATGCCATCACGCTAATCAAGAACCTTGGCTCAGGAACATGGCTTTATAAGGCCAATATGACAGGCACTTTTAAACTGCTGCCTATTCATTCCTCACTTTGGCATCTGTATTGTATGTCTTGGGAAAATCCATATTACTTCACAGTCCAACTTACTTAGAGATGCAGGAGCAGACCCAAGTTGTTTGATCAAGTCGCTGAAGCCCTTTTCTGGACCTTAGTCAATGTATACCATAGACCAGCCATATTCTTTTTCCTGGATGATTTCCATCTAATAGACCCACTAGACTCCTTTCCAGAGGAAGGTCTAAATACCCTTATTCAATTTTTTACATCTCTAAACATTCCTCTAGCCTCTACATCCCTGGAATTTGTTGGCATTTTTTTCTAAGCAACAGTGCAACCACAAGCCACTGGAATAAATAAAGTTCTGCATCAAAGAAACATATTTAAAATACTCAAAAATTGGCAAGAACATTGAAAAGACTAAGTTATTGTATCTTGAATAACTGTTAATTTTTTAAAAAACAGGAATACTGTGGAGATATTCACTTTGTTCAAACAGTGCTGGGCAAAAGGTAAAGGTGGCAAGCCTCTGACTGAAACAACCGCTTGCTTACAATTTAGTTGCCCAAGTAACTAAACAGTTTTAAACAATCTGCACAATACTTAACTCACTTCAAATAACATGAAATGTAATTTTACACAGTGAATACTGTGCAAGACATGTAACTTACTTTGGTGTTCTTTTAAATGGCGGCTTTTTAAGGAGAAAAATGTAAAGGCAGAGATTTCACTTTATGCCACTTCAGGCTTTTCAAGCCAACATATCAAGTTCAGCATGGAAACTGTTAGTGTACCATTCATTAACTAATGGTCACATGGCAGTGTTTTACTAAAAAATTGATCAGATTTGATGCCTCTATTGATGCCCCTTTTTTTTAATGCTTCACCCACTCACACCAGCCACTCTTTCCCTTGGGTCATCATGGACAGGACTTGGTCCAGGTGACCCCCCATCCCCACTGTCCCACATCATGTATCTCTTTATCAGGTGGGTCCCCTCCCTGTGGAGGGAATTAGCCTTCTGGCTTGTTTTCATGGCTCTTGGGTGTTGCTGGGATGGCCATTGGGGGTCTCCGGCAGTGAGGAACTAAGCAGCCATTATCTGAGCAGCTGATATGCCTTTTTCCATTTTCTCCATTCCCTCCCATCATGTTCTTGGCCTATAGTAGCAGCCAACTTTGGGCAGGGGTGTATAGGGGGCATGTTGAGGCCACACTCTCCCAAGCATGCATCAAATCTGCCCAGAGGGACCTAGGCAGAACACACCCCCCGGGAGGGAAGCATTCAATGGATGCATAGAAATCTCTCCCTGACAGCCTCCACTCCTGGCAACCAGGCTTGGGGTGTGAACCTGGGTCTCAGCAAGCCTTGTGAACCCCTTCACTCAGCACCATGGAGCTGATTAATGCCCTTTTTTTAAAACTTAAATGTAAATTGAGACAGTGACTGGCTAAACCTGTCCTCCTCCATGGCCAGCCACATTCTCATGAATGAAAGGGCTTGCTTACATGCTGTAGTAAAAAATTGCTGATCAGGTGATCAGCTAGTTTTACTATAGCAAGGGTGCAAGCACTTTCATTCATGAGAAGGCAGCTAGCTGTGGAGGAGGGAAGGTTGAGCTGATCACCTTCCCAATTTATATTTGAGAATTATGGGTGCTGGTGGGTGGGACTAGGGTCAGGTTGTGTGCCAGGGGCATAAATTATATATATTTTGTAAGCAAAAAACATACTAACATAGCAACATAGCAGTTGACAGCAGATAAGGATCGCTAGGCCCATCTGGTCTGCCCATTTTCCTTGCCTTCATCAGCAGCCACTGACCCTTTTTGGTTGCTGGCTATCGCCTCTCTTCACCCAATTTTGGGTTCCCTTATGTCTATCCATGCATGCTGGGGCAGGCTATTCTAAGCATCTACCATCCTTTCATTGACAGAAAACCTCTTTACATTTCCTCTTATCCTGCCTCCCTCCAATCTCATATTTTGTCCCCTCATCCTTGTACAAGTCTTGTACTGAAAGATGTCACCAATCTGCACTTTGTTCAAGCCTTTCAGATACTCGAAAGTCTCTATTATATCCCTTCGTTCCCACCTCTCTTCAAGTGTATAAATATTGAGGTCTTATAATCTGGCCTTATATGTTTTCTTTTTTTTTATGCTTTTTTTTATTCAAAGAAAAAAAATATGCAGTTTTACAATAACATAAGCTAGCATCTTGAAAAAAAATACTGCAAAATATCAATGAAAGTATAATAACTTTTAGGGGGTTAAAAGCAAAATTAGTATAGTCATTTGAATTTGAGGTTTAACAAAGACTTCATTCATTTTTTTTCTTTTCAGTGCTCCAAGCTTTATCATCAAATCATAAAGGAGAAAAATACTTAAGCAAACATTTAACCAATACACATCTAATAAACCTCTATTTTCAGATATTTAAGGTCCCCAAAGAAATACAAGAAGAAGTTCATAATTATTTATTTCACAGGAAGATACTGAGTAGTGTCCATATCTTCCCCTTCCTCTTCATGGTCAGATCCCAAATCAGTTGGTATTGCAACATTTTTTTCATAAAATTCACAGGCTGCATCCACATCTAGAAAGAAGTAATCCTTTCCCTGGAAGGAAGCTTTAAGCTTGGAAGGAGCTTGTAATACTACAGTTACTCCAGCCTGGATAAACTCTGCTTTAATAGCCAAAAAATGCTTCCTTCTGCACTGACTAATCAAGCAAAAATCAGGGTGTAGATGAAGGTACTGACCTTCATACTGAAATCCTTTTCTTTGATGAGCACACTGAAGGATTTGATTTCACAGAAAAATTGTTGAAAAAGTGCAAATCATGTATTTAGCTCCAGCAATACCCTTGGTATTTTGTGATTGAGGACAATAGATGGATTCAAGAATCAATGGCAGTTCCAGGGAAAAAAATTGCTGTAATTATTCGCTCCACCAGCAATTTCTGCTCAGCCACAGGTATGTTCACTAGTAAGCCTATCAGCCGAAGAGTCTTCTGAAGCAAAGCATTTTCAGTTTTCTCAAATTTTGCAATATTAGATAGTTGCTCGTGTAGAGACGTGTTAACTGCACCCTCAAGAGACATAACTCTCCTGCTAAGTTTATCTGTGTTTTTCCCTACTGTGGTCACTCACTCTTCACACGTCTGCAGCTTCCCATCTATTTGTGAACACCTAAGTGAGATTTCTGCTAGCGCACCATTCACTTTTTCAAAAGAAAGACGAAATTCTTCCTGGAACCCTCCAGCAAAAGAGTTTATATACTCTGCATTGTTGGTTTCATAGGTGCCTTTGGTTTGGCACCTAGTTCAGGTTGCACTGTTACAGGTGAGGTCATCATCCCTTCCGAGACATCTCCTAGTAATGGGACTGCCTTCGCTGTTTTGGGTGAGAGAAATTTCTGGATATTATCCAGCATGGCCTCTGCTAAGTCCTTAACTTTTCTCAAGTGTGTCATTTGTACTATGATTTAAAGGACTTTAACAGGTTTTAGGAGCTTTGTTTAGCGGAGCTCAGAAAAAGATGTCCTGCACCCTCAAGCTCTCTAGCGCCCACCCCAGCTCATATGTTTTCTAATGCAAGCTCTGCACCATCTTGGTCACCCTTCAATGGACCTCATCCACTCTCTATATCTTTGTGAAGATGCAGCCTCCAGATCTGAACACTACATTGTAGATGTGGCCTCACCAGTGTTTTGTACAGTAGCCATTAGCACCTCCCTTCTTCTGCTAGTGATACCCCACCTTATTCACCCCGACATCCCACTGGCCTTCCCCACAGCTTTTTTTTTCATTTGTTCAGCTTTTTTCCAAGCCACCTGCTGCCATCCCTCAGCCTCGGTTATCGCCCCCTCCACTCCTACTCCCACATTAGCTATGACTCCCAGATACCCCCTGACTTACCCCCAAGGGTGGGGTTGTGGCACTGGCACTGGCTCACATGCCACAAAGTCAGGATATGTCAGGAAGCCAGCCTGGGAGCTCATTGGAGCAGAGGGGCAGGCTTCATCTGGGAAGCAAACAGCTGATTTTTTCTCCCATGTTTGTGAGGGTTGGGGAAATGCAATGATGGCCAGTGTCCACCCTGCTCCTCAAGCTACATTCTGGTGCCAGCTACTATGGTGCCCCAGCCTCCATCAGGAGTCTGTCAAGCACTAGTCACACTCCCCTCCCTCCCCCCTGGAGAAAAAGAGCAGTCCTTGGGATGCTCCATCTTTCTCCCCCAGCCGGCCCTCTAATGTCCTGTGTCTGTTTCTGAACCTGCATCACCAGTGTCACAAGCAGAAATCCAACTGCTCTGCTGATGGGCAGGGCTTTCCCAACAGACTTGTTACACTGTTTGCTCCCACTCCACAAAAGTGGTAATAGGGAGGAGGAGGAGGCAAAATTACACGCCTGTCAGCCTGACTTTAGTAGGGTACAAAGTAATGGAATCATTACAGAAGGAAATGATTATGGAATACCTTGCTAGCAGTGGTCTACAGCATCTGAGGCAACATGGTTTCACAGGGGAAGACCTTGCCAGACAAACCTGATTGAGTTATTTGACTGGGTGATCAAGGAAGTGGATCAGGGAGGAGTGGTAGATGTGGCCTACCTAGATTTCAGTAAGGCCTTCAACTCTGATCTGCAAAGAAGACTGGTGAGCAAGGTGGCTACCCTAGGAGTAGATCCTAAGGTTGTAAAATGGGTAGAGTTGAAATAAGAGTAAGAGGATGGTGGTTAATGGCATCCACTCTGGAGAAGGCAAAGTGACCAGTAGGGTACCACAAGGGTCAGTTCTAGGCCAGATCCTCTATAATGTTTTTAATAGTAGTGTTGCAGAAGGACTGGAAGGGGAATGTATGCCTGTTTGTAGGTGGCATTTTTGTGGGAGGGAGATCCAGTGTGCAAGCTGCTCAGAAACTTTATGCTGGAGATAGAAAGTGTGAGATGGGAACTGGGGGATGGGACAGGAATGAGAGGGTGAGGAGGAGATGGGGCAGAGGGGCAAGGAGGGCTCCATCGCAGGATAGATCAGGCTGCCAAGGGCCAGAAAGGGGCACTTGGCCAGGGGGGAACAAGTCCACAGTGTAGTGGGAGCACTGAAATGGGGTGTTGGCAGGTGGTATGGAATATGGGCAGACAGAAAGGAAGAAGAAAAGGGATTCAGGGTAAGCAGAGGTAGGGAGGGATTACAGGGGAGGGCTGGGGCAGGAGGTTGGAGACAACAAACAGGCATGCAGTACTGGCTGATGAAACAGAGCAGGAGGTTGGGGAAGGCAACATAGAACAAGAGTCAGGGGACCAGGAGGGAAGAGGGAAATACAGGGTACAAGGTGAGAGGGAAGACTGTAGGGTAGAAGTGGGGAGTGGCAGGAAAGCAATTCAAGCTGGCACAAACACACTAAATAAAGGTGGAGGAGGACCAACACATGTTGGGAGGAGGAGGTGCATGTAGTGGAGGGGGAAGGGTTGTGGAAGGGAGTGAGTACAGAAGGGATGGAGGAGAAGAAGGAGAGCAGGTGGAGGTGCAATTGAAGGAGAAGGGAGGGGGAAGGGCAGTGGATGGAAGGAGAGGACACTGAGGAAAAGGGGCTCATAGGAGGGCGAACCATGGGGGAAGTGCAAGGGATGGGGGAGCATGTACTTGTATTAGGGGATTGTATGGTCAAGGGGGTGAGACTGGGAGTTAAGGGAGCAAGGAAGAGCTGAACCTGGGTCGAGGGTATGCCAGGTATGACAGTGGGGAGAGTAGCACAGTGCATTCAGAAATGTGTGAAGAAGGTGGGAGGGAAGCCTCAAATCATTGTGCACCTAGGAACAAATTACCTAGAGGGCAATGCAGTAGAAGATGTACAAAAGAGTTTCAGAGAAATGGGGGGTATCTGCAGTAGGGTAGGAAGCTCAGTGACATTCTTTGACATGCTCCCAGTACATAGGGCAAGCACAGTGTGGAAGCTAAGAATACAAGAGTTTAATGGGAGACTGAAGGGTGGCTTGCAAAAATGGGGTATGATGTAGTAGGGAAGTGGGGTGAGACATAGAACTATAAGGGGTTTTATGCCAAGGATAGGCTGTATCTCAGCATCGAGGGACAAGGGTATTGGGACGGGGCTGGAGAAGTACATTAAAAACAACATAGATTTAAACTGAGGAGGGGGTGGCTGAGTTGGATAGCAAGGAGGAGGCACATTCCAGGGGAGACTGGAAGGCCTCTCTCCCAGAGAGGGAGAAGGAGAATGAGGGAAAGTTAACAAGACAAAAATGGAAGGGAAAGAGACAGGAAGAGGTAGGTTGGGTTACAAGGTGGACTGTCGTATCCTCGAATGAAAAATGCTTAACAAACAAGGTGTCAGAGTTCCAGGCAATGATGGTAGAGATAGAGAGAGGTAGATATTGCTGCCATCTCGGAGACCTGGGCCACCCAATATCATGACTGGGATCTTATGATCCCAGGTTACGAGGTGTTCCAGAGGGCCTGGGGGGGGATGGCTGGAGGGGTAGCTATTTATGTCAGGGAGGAAATACTGTGTACCAGGGAGGAGGTGGATGAGAAGAGGCAAGAAGCCATGTGGGTATTGTTCCAAAGCCCTAAAGTTAAGAAGCTCAGGATGGGGGTGGTGTATAGGCCACCCTCACAGAGTGAGGAGGTGGATAGGGGGCAAATCAGGAAGGTCAGAGGAAAGGGAAATACAGTTATAGTGGGAGACTTCAACCTACCTAGGGTTGACTGGCAGACAGTAACTGCAGCACACACCAGAGAACAGGTGCTGCTGGAGGCTATCCAAGACAGCTACCTAGTGCAAGGGGTGATGGAACCTACTAGAGAAGGGAGCATACTAGATTTGGTGCTAACAAATGGTGATCAAGTCTAGAATGTGGTAGTATAGGACCCTCTAACAGGAAGCGACCACCACTCAGTGTGGTTTCTCCTCAACACAGGGAGGGAGTCGCCGAAGACCAGGACAAGGGTGTTGGGTTTCAGGAAGACAGATTTTGCCAGAATGGACAGCATCCTAGAAGGATATTTAGCTAAAATTAACTCAGTGACGGATGCTGAACAGAAGTAGGCAGTCATTAGGAAGGGGCTGAATGAGGCCACAAATATGTGTGCAAAATCTCAGAGTACACAGTCCAGGTCCAGAAAACCTAGCTGGCTTAGCAAGGAGGTGGTGTGGAAGGTGAGGTAAAAAAGATTGGCTTTCATTAAGTTCAACAAATCAGGGCATGAGGAGGATAGAGAGGTGTTCACAAAGGCATCTAGGGAGGTGACCAAGTCAGTCAGGGCAGCCAAGGCAGCAAAGGAGCTGAAGTTGGCTCAGGGGATTAGAGAGGAGGAAAATGGGTTCTTTAAATACATACAGGAGAAGTGCAGTTGTAGAGATTGCTACAAACCCACTCTGGGAGTCAGGCCCTCTGTTCCCAGAGTGCCCAACGTTGAAGTGTGATTCATGAACGGGGACAAAAAGGAACATCCACCTCTTTGTTTTGGATCCAAGCAACTACTAGTCTTGAATCCTGGGGTCAGTTATGAACCCTTTTTAGCTAGCACACCCAGGTAACAGGTTCAACTATCACACTCTCTTTGGGGAGAGCAGCACAATACTTGACCCAGCAGGCAAAGAACCAATCTGATTCACACCCCCCTGCTGACCCAATTGAAACTCAGGTATGTTTCTTACCTTGCTGGATCTTTACACAGGTCCTTTTTAGCATGGCTGCATATGGTGACACACTAAGCACTTTAACAGTTGTATCAGAATCATTAATACTGTTCCGCCATTCGCACTCAAAATGAGAAGATGACTCAGGCAGGTTTAAGGAAAAACAAATTTACTGAAACTAAAAATAGTAAATAAAAACAGTACATAAAACAGAACATACATACATAATGATTACAGTCAGAAAAAAATAGACAATTACAAAACAAAGCACCTTGTAACTGAATTAACTAGTTCTAACCCAGTTTCAGTTGGTAAAGGTTGAATTACCAGTCTTGGCAGAAGTGGTCTCTCTTGAGTCCAGGAAAAGAAGTGTGCCTTAGAAGTCCAGAACAAAAGTGTCAGTTCTTTCATCCAAGCTTCACCAATATCAGAGATAAAGTCAACACCCTCCATGTGATGTCACTGCTCTGGCTGTTGGCATGAGATCACTCTTAGTCCTGTAATTTAATTGATCAGTCATGTGCCCCTGCACACTGCAAACCATTCCAATTAAAAAAAATATATGCTTCCTAATTAGTGAGCCACAGAACATGTTTTATGACAGGTCACAAAATCCCTCTGATCTCTCAGGAAAACAGTCGGAGAACTACCTCTCAGCATTGTGAGATTTTTGACATAGACTGACTGGGAAACCTTCTCCCTCCTGTCACCTTGTAAAAAGGCAATATTTTCACTTCAAAGCACCAACTCTCTGAGAACATGACTTTTATGATTTCCACACAGGTTTTGTGAGGCATGTGTTAGTTTCTTTTGAAATTAGCTGTTTCCTTTCATTCAGATAGAACAGTACATTTTCAAAAATCTGATGTCCCAGGATGCCTTGAGCTGACTGCCATGTTTCACAAGCAAGAATTCAAGGAAACTTATAATTATAGCAGAATATGATAAAATTAATAACAGGCAGATGGCTATTGAGACAGAGATTACATTATTAGAATCAAGAGGGATGGGCAGAACAAGGGAAAGAACAGGCAGAGGCGCTCAATGAGTACTTCTGCTATGCGTTCTCAAAAGAAAGGGATAGCTCAATACCACAGGGGGAAGGGGCAAGGGTGAAGGGGGGCAGAGATAGCAGATGGGGTCATCCAAGAGGATAGAGTTCTGAAGGGCCTTAAAGCCTTGCTGGGGGACAAGGCGCTAGGACCAGATGGTGCATACACAAGGGTCCTGAAGAAACTGGTGGAGGTGTTGGCAGATCCTCTGACAGACCTCTTCAATGTCTCCTTGGAGACAGTAAAAGTACCAAGGGACTGGAAGATGGCTCACATGGTTCCCCTTCACAAAAGTAGACCAAAGGACCATCTGGGCAACTACAGACCGGTAAGCTTGATTTCTATAGTGGAGAAGTTGATAGAGACCATTCTAAAGAAGAGGTTGATAACCTTTCTTGATAGTAATGGTCTACAGGAGAAGAGACAACATGGATTTGTCTCAGGAAGATTGTGTCAAAGTAATATCATCGACTTCTTAGACTGAGTCACTAGGATGGTTGTCGAAGGCCACGCTGTGGATGTCCTGTACCTGGACTTCAGCAAGGCTTTTGACTCGGTGCCCCACAAGAGGTTAATGAGCAAGCTAAGGGACATGGGGGTGGGGAGAAACTGGTGGAGTGGTTTGAGAGCTGATTGCAGAGCAGACAACAGAGGAGGGAGACATCCAAGCCAAGGCCAGTAACAAGTGGGGTACCACAGGGTTCAGTGCTGGACCCTGTTTTGTTCAATGTCTTCACTGGAGACATTGCAGAGGGGGTCAAGAGTAAGATCAGCCTGTTTGCAGATGACATTAAGATTTGTGCAAAATTTTACAAAGAAGAAGGGAGGCAGGCACTCAGGGAGGATCTATCTAAACTCGAACACTGGTCTAGGGAGTGGCAGTTGGGGTTCAAAGCTAAGAAGTACATGGTCATGCACCTCGAAGCAAGAAATCCCAGGACCAGTTACTGGCTGGGGGAGTGCAGGTAACAGCTTCAGAGGAGGAAAGGGACCTATGGGTAATAGTCACAGGGGGTCATGAAGGTATCAGCACAGTGTAGGAGGGAAGCAGCAAGGAAAAACAGGATGCCAGGGTGCATTGCCAGAGTGATCTCCTCTAGAAAGGAGGAGGTTATCCTGCCCTTGTGTAGATCACTGGTGAGGCCACACTTGGAGTACTGTGTGCAGTACTGGTGCCCATACCTCAAAAAGGATATGAGATTGCTGGAGGGGGTGCAGCACAGGGCTCCAAAAATAATAATGGGACTGGGAGAGTTGCCGTATGAGGAAAGATTGAGGGAGCTCAACATGTATTCACTGGAAGAGACATGGGAAAGAGGGGACATGATAGAGACCTTTAAGTACTTGAAAGGCATAAACAAAGTCAGAGAAGGAGAATTGTTCTGCTTAAGGGGGGGAATGGTCACTAGGGGCACAGTCTGAAGGTGGAAGAAGGAAGGTTCAGGAGGGAGGTAAGAAGGCGCTACTTTACAAAGAGAGTGGTGGCAAGATGGAACACACTGCTGAAGGAGTTAATAAAACTGAGGACAGTGGATAGTTTTAAGCAGGGCTGGGACAGAGTCAAGGGCAGGATTAGTACAGACAAGAACACAAAGCGGGGTAAGACCAGGAAAGGGGAGGAAGGGAGGGGTTTAGGTAACCCAGGAGTAATGAAAACCTAGCCTTCTCTATCCCCTGATGTCAGACCTCTCAAGGGCAATGTTCCTTCAAAGCAAGGGCCCCCAACTGGTACAATTCACTTCCTAGGGACATTGCTAACACCCCAAATCTAAACCCATTTAAGCGCATTCTTCATCAGCACTTGGTGGCCAATGCCAGCACCTTGTAATATTTATTTTTCCTTTCTTTTCTCTCTCTTTCTCTCTCTCTCTCTCTCTCTCTCAGCTCTCCCATGCCTCTCCTGTATTAGTCACTCCACCTCACCCTCTGACTCCTTATTATCCCATTTCCTCTCTCTGTCCTTCCCACCCCCTGCTAAGGCTCCCTCACCACGCCACTACCTCCTGGCTCCCATTCTCTCCTCCTTCCTCCCTCCCTCCACCTTGCTTTTTCTTTTTCTTTCTCTTTACACCATCTCCTAACCTCAGCCCCCCACTCATCCCCAGGCCCTAACCTCTTTCTTTCTTTCCTCCTAGTCCTTTCCTTTATTTCCCCATTATCCTCTCTCCTCTCCCATATGAGCCACAGTGTTTCTACCCTGTTTATTGATGACAAAGCCTCTGGCAGCTCATGCACTATTAATTGGCAGCTCTCTTACTGTTACCTAATGTACAATAATAGGATAATTAGTGTTTCCATGTATTGTCGTTATCAATTTTACCTACGTAATTATTTTTTGCCTGTTTTGTTATTACTTGTCCTGTTTATGACATGGAACCTTTGTAAAAGAGCCTCTGGCTCAAAGGTGTGGTTTCTGAAACTTAAATAAATAAATAAATAGGTGGGGCTGGGGCAGTTGTAGTAATAAGAAAATAAGAGCTGCAGCCGGCAATTTCGTATGTTCGTATGCATGTTCTTAAATCTTCAACAGAGTAGACACGCTGGAAGGGGTGGAAAGAATGAGGGACAATCTAAAAAAGTTACAAGAATGGTCACTTGTTTAGCAGTTGGGCATCAATGCAAAAAGTGCAAAATTATGCACTTCAGGCATAGAAACCCGGAAGCAGCGTACCAACTGGGAGGAGAGGTATTAACAGTCACAAAACAGGAACAGGACATGGGGATAATCATTTCTGATGGCCTGAATCTAGCTAAACTGTGTGACAAGGCAGTGGGAAAGGCTAATGAAAAGCTAGGAAGCACAGACAGCAATATCACCAGCAGACAGAGGGAGGGAGGTAATAATAACCTTGTATAGATCACTGTTGAGACCCCATCTCAAGTACTGTGTCCAGTTCTGGAGGCCCCATTTTCAAAAGGACATAAAAAGGGTGGAAGCAGTACAAAGGAGGGTAACCAAAATGAACTGGTACAAGGCCTGTATCAAAAGCCTTATGATGAAAGGCTTAAGGAATTAAATATGTACTCCTTAGAGGAAAGGAGGGAAATGGGGGATATGGCAGAAACATTCAAATACCTCAAAGGTATAAACAGGTGCAGGAAGGTAGCATTTTCTGAATAAAAAGATGCTCAAGGACAAGGAGTCACAATGTGAAGCTGGGGAGGGCTCAGAGGAAATATGGGGAAGTACTTATTCATGGAAAGGGTTGTGGTGGCATGGAACAGCCTCACAGCAGAGGTGATAGGGGCTAAATAGACACAAGGGGATATTAGAAGTAAGGCAGGGGGGACCGAGAGATTGAGTAGGGCCTGTGTTGGCACTGTAGGTAGGGAAAATAGAGTGGGGGCCAGTAGGTCCATCTCTGCTGACAACTTCTGTGTTTCTATGTTGGCATAACTGTGGTGGCTGAGGGAATCTGTTTCATAATTTTGGGGATTGGGATTGTCCAAAGGTGTATCCATGTTGGAAGGAAACACAAAGAAATATGTCCACCATATTAGAAGTTTCTATTTCTATCTCCCCTTCTATACATTTATTTAATATTACAGAAACAACAAATTTAAAGAAAAATCAGGAAAACATTATTGCCCTAGGTACTATGGCTGCTAAATAGATGCTGTTGGAAAAATGGAATGCTCAGAATTTAAGACCTTTTGTTGCTAAGAAGCTGTGTTTCTTTGTAAAGAAACTGAATGAAAAGTATTGGTTTCGGCCCGGTGGCACAGAGGGCTGAGGCACTGGATGTCTCTCCTCGTGACATGCCGGCGACCCAGGTTCAAGAGCAAGCCCGGGTCATCAGAGGTCAGTGGGGGCGGGGAGGGTGGAGCTGGATGGAGCAGCTGACAGGCAGTATTCTTCTCTGGGGAGGTGGAATGGCATCCCTCACTCGTAGCTGCCCCCTGGTGGAGGCCAAGGGGGCTGCACAAGCAGGCTGCCAGCAATAGGCCAATGGGGCTGGCGGAGGAGGGTCATTACCGGGGCTGTAAGGTGCTTGCATGCCTCCACATGCATGGAACCTTCTCCTGGGGTCCTCAGGTAATAATGGGGGGAAAATGGCAGAAACAACACCAGTGGCAGGATGATGACCGACTCTCCGCAGGCACCACTTCCAGACCGGGTATAAGATAAGCTCCGATAATTCCGGGGGATGGAGCTGGGGGAGCTGGTCAGATGGGGGTAATTTGGGGGAGGAGAATAAATAATAATAATATAAAAAAAGAAAAGTATTGGTATGACAGACAGAAAGTGGATGACATAATTGGAACTTCTTTGAAGGAACCTGAAAGATGTCTACTTCCTTTATTGAATCCGAATGACATTTTACCTAACTTGCTGTACCTGAGAGCTGGTAATGCATTCAGGTTAATGCCACATCCTTCTCTTTTTCCTATTTTAGACATTGTTTTTCTTTTTTCATCAGTTTAGCTGTCTTTCGTTCTGTTTATTTTTTATTGTTTGACTTTTTTTATTCTCTTTTTTGTTGGTAGTAGTATTCTGTCTACTTTGGTTGTTATACTGAAGTAATGTGAAATAACTGTAATAATATATTT
Organism: Neoceratodus forsteri; assembly: GCA_016271365.2. NCBI lineage: Eukaryota > Metazoa > Chordata > Ceratodontiformes > Ceratodontidae > Neoceratodus > Neoceratodus forsteri. Next base: position 1,135,112,739 of record CM028130.1, read on the forward strand.
ATATATGTAATTACATGTATGTACAATTTCAAATGTAATTTCTTTTAAAATGAAATAAAAGTAAAACGGAACTAAAAAGAATAGGCAAGTCCTTCTGGGCTACCTGTAATGAATATTTGTGTTAATTTCTCTGTTTGAGTAAGATCCCAGTCTAGTCAGTCAAATGTGGTACTGTCATGCACTGCAAGCCACACATTAAGTTTCATTACATCGTAATTTAAGGTCAGATGGGATTCAAATTCCATTATGCCAATATAAATAGGGTAGCTGAGGAAAAAACATTAGGATGACTGTTGAAGCTTCATCATTTCAATTGGGTATACGTTGTACTATTGTCTGCTTTAAGGAAGGACTCGGAATCAGGCATTCTCACAAAAATCCTCATTTATTGCTTGAATGCATGTTTACATGCAACTCAATTGAGACTCATCAGAGAGAGGACATCTCAGTATACAGTTACATTTCCTCTAGTCCTACTAAGATGTGCTAATTGTCACCATTGTCTTCGAAATATGTGTTGGACTTATTATATTTAAAAATTACACTTATGTAGAACTTTTCATTAACATTACACATATAACACCCATTATTTGAAAACATATTACTGTTTAAAGAAGCTGATCATGTTAAAACATTATAATTACTAGCGAGCATTTCTAATGCTTGGATATCTGGTTTGTAAAAATGCATTAAAACCACCCAGTTGTAATTATGCGTTACAGCACAGTGGTTGTTATTGCTCCCTATTAATCAAGTGTGTACTGTAAGTAGCACGAGGAGTAGTCACACTGCTACTGTAATTACAAATGTTCACCAGTAATTAGGAAAAAAACAAGATGTGGGTGGATGTGTGTAATCCAGGATTTAACATATACCCTTGGTGTGGGATGCATTTATAAATCCCTCAAAATTTGCTTTCGGGGGTTTATGTAGCATTCCACATTTTGGGCATGTGTCAAATTCTGGTTACCAGGGCAGCAGAAGTCATGGCTCAACTCAGAGTGCTCATGCCTGATTCCAAAATATTAAGTAAAGCAGCAAGGAGGACTGTCCCAAAGTCAACAGGTAAAAAGTCCAAGTTTATTAATTTAAATGGTTTAAAAAGTACTTCCAAGAACATCAGGCATGTGAACATAGCAGAGAGTGCAGAGCCAGGTCACTGAGGGCTCTGCACTCTTTGATATGTTTATATGCCTGATGTACTTGTATGTACTTCTTAAACCATTTAAATAAAAATTCTGGTTGCACACACCTACCCATACATTATAAATAGAATAAAGAATGGGGTGGTGTGTGTAACAAGACTACACCACACAAGGTGTTAGATGCTGCATAAACCCTGAGAGCAAAGCTGAAGGGGTTTATAAAGCATTAAACACTGAGGTTGTGTGTAAACTTCAAGTTCACAAACATAACACATATTTTATTTTATATAATTGTTGGGTCGCTTTTTTTCACCTTAGCAGGTATATAAAATGTGTCCCACTGCCTAGGAATAATGCGAGGTAGTCTTTCCTTTTTGGAGCAGTTGCAGTTTTTATTTTGCGGGAAAAAAAATTGTAAACAGTGGTAATAAAACTGTCAAACATTTTACTGCTACAAGAACAAAGTTAACATTTCATAAGAAGAACTTTTTATCGTATGCTTCGGGTGCCATTACTATGTTTTTTGCTAAGGAGGTTCTCATCACTTTGGTTACTACACCATGTGGCCTGTAGAGCGACGAGGTTGAAAAAAAAAAAGGAGAGGAGCTGCAGCTGGAGATCATGTGGACTTTGGTGTGCTACTGCTTAGTTTTTTGTATTTTAAATGAGAATTTGCCAAAAGATGCTTTTGTTTTGTGAGAAGCTGCGATGAGGATATGTCTCAAATGAATGATTTCACCACTGTGCGAGAGGGAGAGACATTTCCTGTGGGAGCGAGACACTGCTCTGGCTCATGATTTTTTCTCAAAGAAAGGTGGAGCATGTTTGCCATTATAAACACTCCTTTATAACAACAATTTATACACGCCTTTTTCTATGGGAAAAAACGGGACCCATTGATTATTCTCGGCATTATATATATATATTCTTCATTATACACTCCTTTGCAACCTCAGATGCTGATCATCTTTGTTTCAAAATCAGTTTATATGGTGCTGCATTTCATTCAAGGTTTATTATGTTAGACAGCCACCCAAGGTACTTAGGGAAATGGAATACCCACTGGTAACACCCTGAGTGCCCTCTTCAGAGTACCCCTGGTAAGCTGCTGATTGAGTGGTAGGTAACCCCCAGAGGACAGTTCTTAATGGCAAGTTCCCTCTGGTAAAGAATGTGACCATGGGTACCCCAAATTCCTTTACCTTTCTAGAGGCCAATTATTTTCATTATGTACATTACTGATATTGGGTTTGGGCTCCTTTCAGGAAGAAGTTCATTTGCTTGCAGATTACTCTAGATTCTGGGGTTAAGAGGTCAATAACGATGTACAGTACAGCTTTGGAATGTGGCCATGATTTTATGGCAGTTCTGACTTCTTCCATAGAGATATCACAATCCAAGAAATCCGAGTCTATATTAGATATTTGGCTAGCATGATGTTACATATGAAAGATTCAAAAACATCTTTACAAAAAGCATTGTAAAGTTCTTTATAAAAAGATTAAAAAGGTCTTCAAGATCCCTGAGTTTGATACCAAAAATTCATCAATTCTGTTGAAGATATTTAGATGTTTTGTATTCTAACTTATCTTTTTTTGAACTTTCACATGATTAGAAAGGTGTTTCCCATTTTTATTGGCTTTATCGTATAAGAATGTTATCTGATTTACTAATTTGGATTTAATATTTCTCTCAGGGGTATTTTTAAGTGAACATCAAAGATGAGAGATCTTTTTTACACAATTTCAATTATTACAATCTTTCTTTTGCATGCAGTTTCCAGTAGAAAGGCAATATATTTTCTTCATGTTTCAAATATCCAATGATTTTTTTCTTTTGTTTAGCAACATTAGTAGCCCCCTTCCCCATATTCTAAGTAGATATCTTAAAGATTTCTTGTATTTCCTTGTGCACAGATCCATAGCATTCTCTAGATCCCCAAATAGTCTATGGAAAAGAAACACAGGAACAAGTGAACCCTAATGTATCCACCAGACTGTTTGGCTTCGACCCACCATACCCATTACCAAAATGAACAAACCCCAGGTAAATAAAAAGGCAAACATTGTCAATAAACAGACTCGTGCCCTGCTGTGTTAGTCTTTTTTTTTTCTATTTTACTCTTGGGTAACCTGAAAAGACCCACTAGGTACAAGGGCCTGTTTTCAGGGGCGACCTGGGAGCACTGACCGGTTAAGTGACTTGCTCAGAGTCACACAGTATGCAAGTGGAGGTTGTGAGAATCAAACCACGGTCTGGTTTGCTGAATGTACCAAGCTTATTCACAGTTCATTACTCTAACCTCTAGGCTATATTGCCAGCCCAGTTAGTCTCTCCACTGACCTCATGTATCTCATACACAATGGTATAAACAGTGTTATAAATCATGACATCATGTTTACCTAATCAATATGTATTATTCAGATTATGTTGACCCTGAAAGGAGGGCTTGGCAATACATTCATATTTTCAGCCTTGTCGGGGGTGGGGGTACAGATGTGGACCAACTGAAATTTAAATAGACTAACCTGTTGGTGGTATTTTACTAAATGGGAAGAATTTTCTCTGGACATCATGGAAATTCTCCTACCCTTTCCATGGCTGTTGGTATAGCCTAGCAGACATTTTGCATTCAGAAAAGGACTGATGTAATTTTTGCTACCAAGCAACATGATAGAGTGTTAAAAATAGGTTCCTTCACTGAAGCCTCATTACTACGCTGCCTGTGTGTGTATAGGAAGTTGCAGAGCATTATTTTTCCTGTGGCTTGAGGAGTTCATTGAGCCCACAGAGTTAATTCATTATCTTGTAGCAGTCATTCTGAGTCAGATTGCCAATGGATAGTACAGACATTATAGAAAGCTACTGGAAGTAGAATGGGTTAAACACTTCCTGTAGCTTTCTACATAACAAATAAGCTCTGCTGTGCCCTCAGCCCCTGAGAATACCTCATTAAGCAATTTGACACCACTATCCTTAGAGCAGTCATTCTGCTGCTTCGCAGGACATTCCACAACAAAGAGTCCCAGTGATGCCTTTTTTTTCCCAATAATACACCAACTTCATTTTCTTAGGCAGGCAATTGAGCTACTATTTATATTCTACCTAATGTTCTTAACCTGCAATTTGTGAGTACAGGTGTTTATAACTGAATGATAGTAACCACATTTGCTTTACTTGTAAATAGGTAGGCATATGTGTGTGAGTGTGTGTGTGTGTGTGTGTGTGTGTGTGTGTGTGTGTGTGTGTGCGTGTGTGTGTGTAATTTTTGTTTGACTTAGGTTACTCATAGAATCTAATCAGTTCATAACATACTGTATTGTGATTAAATTAACTGATCAATGGGGGCTATGGTTTCTTTTACAAATTCATTTTTCCTGACCATGGATACACTAAAACCAAAATTTCTCAACAAAATGTTTACAAATAAGAAGTTTAGCAATAATTTAGTTGATATGGTGAAAAGAGTTGCTCCTTGGATAATTACCTGTTTTTGGGGGGAGGGCACCCCAAGCAAACTGGAACTTCATGAATGGGGGATCTAATGGCAGCAGAAGAGGCATGATGGCCTTAAAAGCTTAATGGTGTAGATTTAGAGCCACCAGTATTTGAGCATGACTTTGGTAGAGGACTAAGAGTGACTTGAGGGTGGGGGATCAACAGGAATTGAGTGAGTCTTGGTATTTTAAGCATAATTGTTTTCTGAAACTTCAAGCCTTCAATGGGTTAGACTCTGCATCCATCTATACAGTATGTCACTAAGCCACATGCGGTGGGGTATGGGTAAAAACCAGATCACCAGACCCGGACCAGAACTGTAAAATCTGGACTGGGAACAGCTTGTGCAAATATTGCTGATCCACTCACTCCAGATGATCTGGCCTGGCTTTTACCTATCTGGTCTGGTCCTCATGGTTCTGTTTTCAACCATGCTAAGGAAGAGCAGAAAAACAGGCATCCAGGAGCAAACCAGATATGCAAAAGTTGGACTGAACAGTGCAGCTAGAGTGACCGGACCAGCAGGATTTCTACAAGCTGCACCTAGTATGGTCAGTTTTGATTTTTACAGAACTGCTGTGGTTCAGGTCTGTCAGTCCAGTTTTTAATCATTCAGTCAATCTTTATTTTATTCTGAAAGATATGTGAGAATAAATGCCCATTTACACAAATGCCCAGTTAAGCATAAAAAGAGAACAGAACATCAAGACAAACAATTACATAGTATAATACAGCATAAACAGGTCTGACATAAACAGATCTGATACAGAGATTATGAGGGCTATACTGAAGAAATGGGAAGCAAATAAATAACACTGACAAATTTATAGCATGTGATATAGTTCGGGGTACAATTCAGAAACATGAACAGTTGGGTGATACATTGAAAAGAAGAAGTACAAGTCCTGCGGCACACAGATCCAGCATGTGGATGAGCATTCCTGCTGTGTGATCTGCCTGTGCCCCAAACACTGGGTCAAGGACTGTGCGGCCTGCCAATCTTTGTACCAGGACACATGGATTAGGCACCAGAAAAAGATCGAAGCCCACCTGCTGGCGGAGCACCTAGCTTTGATGGAAAAGGAGCAGCAGAATCTTCAGGAAAAATCTCCAATGGAAGAACCCAACAAGAAGAAAAAGGACAAGGAGAGGCACTGAGACAGGGAACGGTCTCCACCCACTTGGTGATGACCATCAGGCACCGCTGACTCTGGAGGGGCCTCTACTTTGGTAAGTACTCCTTCTGCCAGGTCTCCTACTGCTCCAAGGGATCTGACCACAGCTTCACTGCCTGCTTTACTCACGGTGCAGTCGGGGCTCTTCTTGGACGACAGAACCATTATTGTGCACCTTAGGCCCATATCTTCTTCAGGGTCTATTGCCAGCAGCCAGGTTGATAAAGTCACTCCCTGCCCCACTGAGGAGTGCATGGTCATTGCTGGTAAACTGGATTCCAGCTCTGCTGTTGTCTGCATGGCCAAAGCTGATAAGTCGGACGTTATCTTTTTTGACGTCTGCACCACTGTGGCTGATAAATCACTCCCAGGTTCCTCTGGGGACCGCACAGCTGAGGCTGTCCAGTTGGGGTCACAAGATACCTGCAATGTCTAGTTGAACCAGCTGCAGGACACGCAACAGTCTTTAGAGGGTTCCTCACTCTCACTGACCCAACTGGACACTCTGGGCTTTCCAGAAGATTAAGAGTCAGATGTGGGCACAAATTTGAAGGTTCCCCTTCCTTCACTGGGTTAGTGTCTTTCTGGTTCACCCACTGGGCCTATTGTTAATCTGTCCAAGGACCCTCCATCAGGACCTCCTTAACTCAAGCCCTACTTGACAACTAGGTTTTGACATCTTGGACTCCAGCTCCCCAGATGACGATGGGTCTTCCATCAGGTTCTACTTACACCCCAATGCCAAGTGACCCTTTGCCAGGTGACCCTTTGATGGGTCTGGGTATGTCTGGCACTCTGGTTATTCCTCAAATGCTGGAACGCCTTCCATCAGGACCCCAGGTACCGAATCTTCCAGTGCCAGACATTCATGTGCCTGATCCAGTGCCAGCCCCCTTTAAATGTCCCTATGTGGCTGACACCTGGTCCTTCTGAATCTCCTGCTGGGCCTTCAACTCCACCTCTAGGTGGACCTATGGGCAGTGTTATGGGCTATCCACCCCCCAATACCAATGTACCCTTCACTGGTGTATCCAACGCCTGATTATCAATCCCATTATGTACCGGGGTACCAGATGCCGGGCTATGTCTAATCAAGTGTATGCTCCTTCTGGCTTTCCCTACTCCTATACAGCTCATGGATACCCTCAATTTTAGATGCTGGGTTATCCATTATACCAGCCTCCTCCTCCGCCACCTCCTCCTCCTCAGCCTCAGCCTTTACCTCCACAGCAGCCTCAGGCTGATATCCAGGCAGTATTTTGGACACTAATTCAGGAGACCAGGATTCAACTAACCACAGAGCTTGACCATCTGAAACATGTGGTGGCCACCACTTGTGCCTCATTCCTGACCCCTAGATCAGCCTCTCCTGTGGATTTCCACCTTTCCAGAGAAGGCTCCTCTAGATACCAGATCAGGGATAAAATCCAGGATACTCCTTTAAAAAAGAGTTCATACATCCAGCAGGCACTCTTTGGACTCTGACTCATCCTCCAGCTCTGGTATACATATACCTATAGAGGCTCAGCCTAAGGAGTCCCTGAAGTCCCCTTCAGAGGACCCTTCCTTTGCAGAACTCCTCATAACTATACAAAATGCCTGTGGCTGGGCTATCCAGGAACAGGATCCAAAGTGGAAAAGGCTTGTGGAGCATCTAGACATAAATGACACAGCTCCTATGCCCATACTGCCTTGGACTGGGCCCCATGAAAACCTGACATTCACTATCTGGCAACAGCCTTCCTCCATTGTAGCTGTTTCAAAAAAGGCAGACAAGATGTACCATCCCCCATATGGGGTCACACCTTACTGTCCATGCCAATGCAGACTTGGTTGTTATCATGGCTGCCCATGACTGGTCCTCTAAACCTAAACATTTGAGCATGTCTCCTCCTGATAAGAAGTCTAAGTAGCAGGAAAGTTTAGGTTGCAAGATCCATTCCTCCTCCACTTGCAACCTGAGGTATCTTAATTATGTGGTTCATATGGTTTCCTACCATAAATTATTCCCTGGCCTCACTTGAGTACAAGCTGGAAGCTATCCAGGACCAGGAGCTTAAGGCCGAGATTGCCAGGACAGAGAGAATGGCTAAAATCTCCTGTCGTCATGCCCTCCTGGCCACTTATGACACAGTGAACTCAGTTGCTCACACCATAGCCACTGCTGTCTCCATTAGGTGACATTCATGGCTCAGGATTGCTGGCCTAGCACAAGACTTCCAGACCTCCATCCTGGATGCCCCTTATTATTATCACTGAATTGCAGGACCACGGTAAATCCATCCACAACATTTGCTTCATGTACCAAGGGGGTTACAGAGGCAAACCGCTTTCTCATTGGCAACAGAGACACCAGACCAAAGAGGCCCCTGATAAATGCCAGACCAAATACTGGTATCATGCATCAAGAACCACTACTTCCCCTGCCAAATCCCAGAACCCCCCCAGAGGAAAAAACAGCTCCCTCCCCTCAGCCTCCTGATTCATGGGGGACTCCCTTGCCTCCACCAGATCCTCTGTGGAAACTAGTGTGGGGGGGGAGAGATTTGCCTTCCACCTTCTGGGGTCGCAGGACATAACCATGAACTCTTGGGTCCTTTAGTTAATAGCAAGAGGTCATACCACAGAGTTTCTAGACAGGCCTCTGGATAACACCCCACCCCAGACCTCTCCCATTATCCTCCATGGCACCTGTCTCTGATAGGGGGTGAGATCCAGGCTCTTCTGCAAAAGTCAGCCATAGAGCCTGTGGTTCCAGCATAAATAGGAAGAGGGTACTACTTCCATCACTTTCTAGTGCCCAAAAAGATGTGCAATCTAAAACACAGCTTGGACCTCAGCATGCTCAACCTGTATGTAGAGTACAAGTAGTTCTGCATGCTCACCATCCAGGGACTTCTACCTCTGTTCCACAAGGACCATTGGCTCTGTGCATTGGACATGCAGGATGCTTACCTCTTTTCCAGACTTAGAATAACAGTCAACTATCCCAAGTTCCATCTCTCCCCTCCCAGCTCCTACAATTGATTTGGGGTGATGCTGGATACGGTCCAGGCCAGGGCATTCTTCCCATCAGACTGAGCAGAGGCTCTGCAGAAACAGGCCAGATTAGTGGCCAACTCATGCTGGACCACAACCCAGTCGATCCTCCATCTTCTCAGGCTGATGGCGCTGTGATCTCTACAGTTTCTCTAACCAGACTGCATATGAGGGTGACCCAATGGACTTTTCATATCCAATGGGATAAGCAGCTAGACATCCTGGATGACAGGGTCCTAGTGTCTGGGTACATGAAGAAAGATCTTCTTGTGTCAGGAGTTGTCCAGTCTCTCCATGGGGGTTCCCTTTCAACCTCCTGCTCCTACCATCACCCTTACAATGAATGCTTCATGTCAAGGCTGGGAAGCCAACCTAGGAGACCATCATACCAAGGGAACATGGTCTCTGCTGGAAGCATCTTTACATATCAGTGTGTTAGAAATTAGGACAGTGCTGTATGCCCTTCAGGCCTTTCAGCCTCTTTTATGTTAGGAGACATTCCTGGTTCAGACCGATAATATGTCTGTAGTCTGGTACCTGAACAAACAGGGAGGCACTTGTTCATTTCCTCTATGCCGGGAGGGGATGCGAGTATGGTACTGGGCAGTCCAACATGACCCCCGCCTGACTGCTGTCCATGTGCCGGGCTTTGGCAACATCCTGACCGACAGTCTCAGCTGCACCACTGTTAGGGCTCACAAGTGGAGCTAAATCAAGAGGTGGTTGAAAGCTTATTTGACCTGTGGGGTCGGCTTGAGACAGACCTCTTTGTCTTCACATCCAATGCAAAACTACACAATTTTTGCTCACTTTCCTGGGTGTGATGTTTTCTGGTGAGATGCAATGTCTCTTTTCTCAACAGGGAGGTTCTTTTATGCCTTTCCTCCCTTCCCAGTGCTTCAGAGGGTTCTGCTAAAGCTTCAGGTAGAAGGGGCTCACATGATTCTAATAGACCCTCTTTGGCCTCATTAGATTTGGTTCCCTCTGCTGCAACAGCTATTGATGGAACCCCCAGTACCTGTGCCTCTCTGCCATGATCTTCTGACTCAGGAGCTGAGCAGACTGGTGCATCTGGGCCTCAGATTCCTCAACCTGCATGCATGGCATCTGTGGACATAGCTGCTTCACACTTTGGAGTTTCTACCCTAGTGGCACAGGTCATCTTAGTGGTCAGAAAGCCTTTTACTAGAACTACTTATGCCATGAAATGGAAAAGATTCTCCATTTGGGCAGCCTCCAAGGGTTGGGATACCCAGTGCCCCAGGTCATGTACCTCTTGCATCTTTCAGATCTCAGCCTCAGCTATTCTTCTTTGAAGGTACAGCTGTCTGCCATTTCTGCCTACCGCCTCTCTGAGGATGGCAAAACCAGAGCTCAGTTGGAGAGTTTCAAAACTGCCTAAAAGGAATTTTCCATCTGAAACCATCGATTTGTAATCCAGTCCTCCCGTGGGACTTGAATTTTGTTTTGGAAAAACTGACTTTGCCTCCTTTTGAACTGGCAGCAAGTTGTGCTTTGCACTATTTGTCTTGGAAAGCACTTTTCTTAGTTGCTATTACATCAGCTTGAAGAATTTCAGAGCTTCAGGCCCTGGTGTGTAAGAAGCCTTACTTGATTTTCCACAGAACAGGTGGATCTGCCTACAAACCCTAAGTTTTTACATAAAGTGGTTTCTGAGTTTATGTTGAATAAGACAATTCAACTGCTGGTATTCTTCCATGAGTACTCTAATCAGAGAGAGGCTCTTCTGCACACTATGGATGTGCACAGAATTCTGCGTTACAACACTAACCAGACTAAAGATGTTCGTAAGTGTGATCAGTTGTTTATTTCCTTTGCATTCAAAAGACAGGGCACAGAAGTTTCAAAACAGTGCCTGTCTAAATGGTTGGCAAACTGTGTTGTTTTCTGTTACCAGAAGTACAATAAACCTCTTCCAGGGGAAGTGAAAAGACACTCAGCTAGAGGCATGGCTGCTTCTAGTGCTTCTTTCTGAAACATCTCAGCCACAGACACTTACGTGACTGCGAATCTGCTCTGCAGTGGGCTGTATTTTATTTATTTTTCTTTATTACAATATTATTAATAAATAATTAATGGGCTTCCCCTTTTCCCAAAGGGAAACTGTGGCATAGTTTTTCATTATAAATGAACGTTTATAATGGCAATCACATGCACGGTTTTCCCCACTCTGCACATGCTCAAACTCCTCAATCGCTGTCTCCTTCCCGAACAGGAAACCCTTCCCCTACCACAAACCCACCATGGAGAGAAACTGCACCGGACACTCAGCAGTAAGTAACTTTAAAAATGAGTTGAAATTTTTCACATGGCTACCAGATCGACCACCCTGACACTATTTGAAACAAGCATTTGTCAATGCCGAACGTTCGCTTGCAGGTATTTGAAGTGGTGTTTGGCATGTATGGTGCTTTACCCTAATGCCCTGTGCGATTGCTGGTATTTGCACAATAAATTGTCAGCATGATCTTTTTGTTACCCCCATTGTGCGCTACATAGGCGGAAACTCGTTTTGGGCAGGATGTGAAAAATGACAGCTGTACTGCTCATAAGGAAGTGTGGTAAAATGCCAATGTTGAAAATCTGGAGTGGAAATATTGAAAATTCGCAAACCTACGAGCGTGCGTGGGAACTGTGCAATGCACGCTCGTAAAACAGTAATTTTTAGGAATTTTTTCACCAAATTTTCAACATTGCCATTTTAAGATCTCTGCTCATGAACAGTGACACTGTGATTTTCTTAATGTGTCCCATACAACGAGTTCGCACACTGACTGTGCCATTGTGCGCTACATGGGCGGAAACACATTTTGGGCAAGATGTGAAAAATGACAGCTGCAGTGCTCATAAGGAGGTGTGGTAAAATGGCAATGTTGAAAATCTGAAGTGAAAATATTGAAAATTCGCAAACTTTCGAGCATGCGTAGGAACTGCTCAACGCAGACTCATAAAACAGTCATTTTAAGGAATTTTTTCACCAGATTTTCAGCACAGCCATTTTAAGACCTCTGCTCCTGATCAGTGTCACTGTGATTTTCTTAATGTGTCCCATACATTGAGTTCGCACACCGACTGCGCTATTGTGTGCTACATGTGCAGAAATACATTTTGGGAGGGATGTGAAAAATGATAGCTGTACTGCTCATGAGGAGGTGTGGTAAAATGGCAATGCTGAAAATCTGAAGTGGAAATATTGAAAATTTGCGAACTTATGAGCCTGCGTAGGAACTGCGCAACGCACGCTAGTAAAACAGTCATTTTTTGGAATTTTTGCACCAAATCCTCAACATGGGGTTTTTGGGACCCCTTCTCATGAATGATGTCACTGTCATGGTGTTATTCGAGGCCGAAGGGTGATTTCGTGCAGTGATTGCACAGTGCCTGCAAAATCACCCTTCGGGCCTGAATAACACCATGACAGTGACATTATTCATGAGAAGGGGTCCCAAAAACTCAATGTAGAAAATTTGGTGCAAAAATTCCAAAAAATGACTGAGATATGCAATAAAGTTGAACCCCCCATGTAGCCCATTGTACAGCTTATCGGCATTTCCTCAGTTCGCGGTCGACTTTGAAGAGTGCAGACGTGTTCTCGGTCCACCAAAGATCATCGCGCTGAGTCCGGAGGTAAGTATGGGGTGGGGGTGTGGGGAAGAGTGCACAGTGGGTGGGTGCGGTTTGTGGGAGTGGGGGTTGGGAGGCGGCCGTGGACCATTTTGTTTTACAGGAAAAAAAGATGTGAGGACATTGCCATGCTGAGGTGGGCTCCCAGCATGGCAGAAGAATATAATGGGGGCGAGGTGGGCGAAGTTAGGCACCCCGTCGGCAAAACAAACAATGTTTGCCACGCTGGGGTGGGCTCCCAGTGTGGCAGAAAAGCTTTGGGGAGACAGTGTGACACATGCAGCGGAGAGCGCATGACGGAGGGGATGGCGGCGGCGCTCAGTATGGCAGCGGTGTTTTCCTTTGAAGCAGAAGAACACTGCTGTCATACTGAGCACCTGCACCCATTGGTGCAGGATCACCACGCCTGCTCAAGGGAGCAGTGCATTGGATGGGAGAGGCACACCTCCAAGTGTGCTACTCTCCCAAAATGTTCCTTGCGCATGCGCGCAAGCGAACATAAAAAAAAGTGAAAGCTGACCTTGCGCGCTGAGGTAATCGGACTGCGGTGGCATAGCAGCCTTTTTTTATTTTAAATAATTGCTAAGGTGAAAAAGAGAAACCCAACAATTATATAAATTAAAATATGGGTCTGGGAGTGTGTAAACTTGAATTTACACACACCCTCGGGATTTGATGCTACACATAAACCCCTCAGGTGTGTGTAAATTCTTGTTACACACCCAGACCTATACTTTATTCTATTTATAATAACTGGCCAGCAGTTTTTTCAATACGCTGAGCCAGTTATAATTTGCCGCTATAACCCGAGGGTTATAATGGCAAACAGATGCCACATCAGTAAATGAAGAGCCACATTCCGCTTGGCTCCACGCTTCTAATGGTCGGGCTAAATACTGTCAGAAACATGGCGACTCCCCACCACACCATGCCGTGAATACTGTTTTAAATTTTTTTAAACTATTTGTATCTGGCTGATCCTGCCATTCACAACTCAATGCCCGTTTCAAAGCCCCAGTACATAAAAGCTGCCCATAATGCCTCGTATGCACTCCGTGAAGAACTGCTCCGACATTGCCTCTTCAGGTAAGAAGATCGCGATCACTATCTCAGTACACAGATCTGCTAAACATCCCAAACCTAAAAAAAAACAAAAAACTGTCACAATCATTAAATTAATGTACAAAAAAAGATGAATGGGGAGACAGAGTGTGTGTGTGTGTGTGTGTGTGTGTGAGAGAGTCAGTGTGTGTGTGGATATGTGTGTGTGTCTCAGACTCAGGGCTGGAAAAAATTGCTGCCCAGCAATTATAAATAGTAAAAGATGGGAAAGTGTGCTTAAATTAGAAATGAATGGTTGCCCTCGGTGTGGGATGCTTTAATAAACCCCTCGGGCTTCGCTCTCGGTGTTTATGTAGCATCCCACATCTCAGGCAACCATTAATTTCTCATTAAGCACACTTCCCCATCCATTACTGTATATGTAATATATGGGAGAGGATGATTACTGTGTGAAATTGGCAAGTTTATAACTTTGTTATGACATGGTTGTGACATCAAGAGGTTGTTAACTCCTCTTGAGTATGTCACATCAATACCATAATGATGACAGTGGATCTGTGCAAGCATGGGTCCTTTACTCAAGCGGCGCACAACAAACGGAAACGGCAGTCAGAGTTGACCCTAATCTGCAGAGATACTATAGGTTTACTATGGGAAATCTAGTAAGGAGCTCTCTGTATTTTTACAAATACACTATAAAAGATAATGGATGGGGATTTATCGGTAACCTCACTGAAATCGCTTCTCGAGGTTACCTTGACAACTGTAAACCTCTTCAGCTTCGCCCTTGAGGTTTACATTGTCACGGTAACCTTTTTAAGTGATTACAGCATGGTTACCGATAAATCCCCATCCATTATCTGATAGAGATTTTAATTCTGGTGCTATTCAGCCCGCTGTCATTCAATCCGTGTATCCTAATAAATAGCTTTCCTACACAATCATGTGGCTGTAGTGCAGATTCATTAATATGGTAAGGCTAAATTACCTGTGTTTGGGGAAGGGGTGTAACTTCTCATGTCAAGTCCTATACACTGTAAATGACAATGCCTGCTCTACAGGTGATAACCATGGTGTAATCATCTCTGGTGGTTGCTAGGGCAATGATAAACACTGATGCTCTAGCAACCACTCGAGGTGAGTACACCATGGTTATCACCTGTACTTAAGGCATTATCCTCTATTTTATTTTTGCCTGTGCACCGATCTGAGATGCAGAGCAATTGAACACATCACTTGCTGCCACTGGAATAGCCCTGTATTGGCCCCCCACCTTCATTTTATAGCTACTTCTCTTCCATTCCACTTTGTTTTATTTTTATTAACTTCATTCTTCTCTCTTAAATTATATGTTATGTGGAATAACTTCCATTGTTATTATCTTCTGACAAAAAATTGCCAGCTGTACAAATGCATTTGTAAACAAGCATTTGTCAATTCCAAATGTTTGCTTGCTGGTATTAGCATTGGAAATGCAGGCGTTAGACAGATGCAAAGCAAGAATGGCAGTGAAGTGCTGAACTTCACAACAACCCCACCTCCAACCTGCAGAGACAGGCAGGCATTGGGGTATGCGCTTGAGTTGTTGCCTATGACATTCATGTCATTTCACATCACTGTATCCTGCAGACACTGACAAGTGTTGAGGTGTGCCTTGGGGTGTTTGGCTTTACAGCCACCCCACTCCATAAGGACATACGCTGAAATGAGTGCAATATAGGAAAACGGGGTGAACTCTGGGGCTGAGGAGTCCAAGGCACACTCCGATGCCTGTCACTGGCTGCAGGGTGGGGGGTGGGGGTGGAATGGCATGAGCATTACAGTCAGCAATCCAAAGGCACACCCCCCTGATGCCAGTCAGTCTGTACAGGGTGGGACATTATGGATAGAAAACCTAACACCCCGGGTGTTTGTTGATATTTGCATTAAAAATTTTCAACATGGCCTTTTTTGAGACTCTTACCTCATGAAAGCATTTGGGACCTCTTCTCATGAAGACTGGCACTGACAGTTTGTCAATGTGTCCCAGACTTTGAATTCTCACATTGACCATGCCATTGTGCACCAGATGTATGAAAAAACAGATCAGGCAGGATGTGAGGAGTGACAGCTGCAGACTCAGAGACTTCTGGTGATGTCACCACCTAAGATGCAAGGGTGAACAACAGCTCTGCCAAAACTGGGCTAAATTCAGGCTCTCCCATACCCGAAAACTTCAAAAATATTAGGTCTTAAAACCAGAGCAGGGAAAGTCACAGTGGTGAATGGGTGGCAGAAAACGTACCTCTCGCAACCCCAGAAATAAGAATCTAACTGGATTCTCTCGCCCTCCACTAAGTCCAACAGAGAGACAGACAGATATGGAAGCTTCCACCAGGGCCACAGCCTTACAACCTAGCAATACAACAATACTCTCAGAACTTCAAGAATTCAGAACTGAGGTACGAACTTTTCATTCTAAACTAACATCAGAAATGGGAAAACTCACCACCCAGGTAACAGAAATAGAAGAGCAACATTCCGAAACAGATAATCGTACAGATAGGCTGTAGTGCATAGTTGTGCATTTACTGGACGAGCAGCATAGCCTCAGAGAGAAATGCGAGGATTTGGAGAATAGATCGGGCTGAAACAACATGAGAATACATGGGGTCCCAGAAAACGAGGAAGGGAGAGATCTTTTGAAATTCATAGAAGACTTAATATGAGACTCACTGCAGCTAGACCCTTCATTCAAATTTGAAATAGAACACGTACACAGAGTGTTATCATTGAAACCAACTCAACCAGATAAACAACCTTGATCAATCATCATGCGTTTTTTTGAACTATGCAGCAAAGCAAACTATACTTACTAGATCCTGGAGAATGAGAGATACCAGATATAAAGAAAAGCGTATCTACTTTTGATAACGACTACTCCCCCAGTACATCAGCCAAAAGGAGGGCCTACACACCAATACTATGCTTCTTAAAGCAGCAACAGCTGAAGTTCACTACCCCATACCCAGCATGGCTAACAATTATGTTCCTGGAGGGTCCAATAACATTTGAAACACATGAGGAAGCCAGAAAAATACTCCAGGAGAAGGGACTAGCACATACTATGTTTGAAGATTCCAGTAATAAAGGGACTCAGGAAGAATTGCATGAGGGTACCTGGGAAAAGACCAGAGATTCCAGCTCGAGGAAAAGACAGAGCCAGGCTACCATGGAGGACATCAGAAAGCTCATGCAGCGTTTCCAGGGACCTATCCCAGAGTGAGGGCTGAAAGAACCAGGGGAAAGACATTAAAGTATTTATGAATGGGGATGAATCATACCATGTGGGGAATTGGTCGGCTAAGTGGAGGGACTAAGGGGCATCTGAGGCTCTTATATTTTTTCTAAACTGATGTGAGGAAATAGGGCTTGAAACATATGGAGCTAATATGTGAAACCTTAAACATAGTTCCCAGCCCCCAACCCCTCAAGTATTTGACTTGCCACTGAATCAGTTTGATTTAAAAATTAACTAGCCCAGAACAGGAGGTCTGACATTAATACATCTTTTAAAGACCTATATGGGCACTTGACCAGAGTTCAATTACTCGGTTGGTTGACTTTTTTCTGTAAGCCTCACTGGAGATGAAGATTGCAGGGGCCATTCCCTGAGGGACCTTGCTCCTCATAATTATTTCCAGTGTGGTTACGTGTGCCACGTGGTTCCAGGGAGACAGTGGTGCTAGGGTCAATAGGCTACTCCTTGAAAATCCTCCTCAGGGTGTTTCCATCTACCCCTGCCTAGGAGAGGATAATTACCTCTCCCTACCTTGGGAGTTAACATTTACAGTGCTTTAAAATGTTATAAGGAGGCATTTAAATCTTCCTTTTTACAATTTTTTATCCACTTAAAGCCCTGTTGGGGCTGAATACCTTTACTAGCCTTGGGAAGTTTCCAGAGGCAACTAGATTTGAGTTTTATACCTGGTTTACAAGGTTATATTTTCTTTTTTTAATAATTATAATACGTCAGAAATGTGCAGTTAGAAGTGTATAGAAAGATTTGCAACTTATGCATAGTAAATTAGGCAGCCAATATCAAATAATTAACATGGTGATTTTATGTATTACAGTACAGTATAATGATTCACTGAATATGGAAATGGAATGGCACGTAATAGGGAGGAAGGTGACTGAACAGAAATTTAACCAGCATCTACTTAAAAATGGTAATGAATAAGTCCTCACTGATCATGTCACTAAATATTAAAGGTTTGGGAAACCCAATCAACCACACCCACCTGATTCAGTTGATGAAAAAGGAAAAAACAGAGATTATCCTTCTCCAGGAAACCCATGAGTCATCTGAGGAACATAAAACATTTCAGAGATATGGGTACACAATTGCAGCAGAATCAACATAAAAGGGAGGGAAGAGAAGAGGGACATTAATATTATTACCTGTGGGGATTCCCTTTGAAAAAAAGTGGAAATGATTGACCCATAGGGTCGCTATGCTGTGGTGTCAAGCAAGCTGTACACAAGACCTGTAACCCTGGCATCAGTGTATTTCGCCCTGAGTTTGAGAAGACCGCTAGCAGTTACATTTTATTCTGACCTGCTGTCTCTTTTACAGGGCCAGTTGTTACTGGGAGGTAACCTAAACATTACTTTACATCCCTCCTTAGATGCAGCTATTCCACGTGCCCACAGAACGAATGCATTGCAAAAATACATCAAACATATCATTCCTTCTTTGGGTTTTGTGGATGTGTGGTGGCATTTCTTTCCCAGAACTCAGGAATACACACATCAGACTTCACACTCAGGGGGCCAGGCTAGATTAGACTATTTTTTTACCGCCATAGGGCATTTCGATTCCATGAAGGATGTGACGCGTAGTGCCACCTTTCTTTCAGCTCATGCCCCACTATACATTAAACTGGAGTTGGGGAGGCAAACTAAAATGACCAACTGGCTGCTCAACCTTGCACATCTCAGGGACCCTGAATTTCTCAATTTGATTAAGGAGGATATACCTTCACTCAAACAGGAGAATATAAATCAGGACATATCCCCGACCATTCTCTGGAACACCCTGAAGATAGTACTACGAGAAGAGATCATAACATATTCTGCTAGGGGAGAAAAAGGGATAAAACCTATAGAGAACTCCAGGAGGAGTTAGTACATCTCCAGCACTGGCCTGACCAGAAACACCTACTAATTCAACAGCATCTGAGAACAGTTAAACAGAAATTACAAAAGCTAATGGACCAATCTATAAAACAAAAACTATTTTATCTCAAACTTAGATCCCACGAAGGGGGCCTAAAGCATCTAGCAACTTAGCACGTAGGCTGAGGGAACAAAGATCTAGGGTGAGAATAACTACAATGCAGGACCCTAAATCAGGGACGCTGGCTAAAAAAACACAAGAAATTAGAGCAATCCTAAAACAATTCTATCAAGCCTTATATACTAAAGAGCAGGAAGCGCCATTGGAGGAGATACAATCCTTCTTCGAAAAACTTCCCATTCTAGGGATTTTCCCTCATCAAGCTGAAGCCCTGCTGACCCCCATTAATGAAGAAGAATTATCGCAAGTCCTTAAGAAAGCCCATACCCAAAAAGCCCCTGGACCAGATGGCTACCCTTCAGAATTTTATTTCAAATTTAAGAAACTCTTCCTACCCATATTTATCCCAGCCATACATGCGATCCAGGAGGGTGAGCCCCCTCTTGGCAGTATGCCACTATTGCAGCCATTCCAAAACCTCAGAAGGATTTAAAATCCCCCTCCTCGTACCACCCTATTTCAATGCTGAATTATGACTGTAAGTAATTCATGTCGACTATGGCCTCCAGAAAAGATAATTTATTACTAACCAATATTGACCCAGACCAAATGGGCTTTAGTCAAGGTCATCAGGCTCATGATGCGACCAGGCAAGTCCACCTCCTAATGGATTATGCCATCAAGAGAAAGATCCCGCTAGTTCTTGTTGGCCTAGACACTGAAAAGGCATTTGACCGGGTCAGTTGGACTTTTCTTTGTCAAACACTAATCCACTTTGACTTCCTGGAGCCTTTTATTCGGCAACGGAAAAATATCTATGCTACCCAAAAGCAAATGCAAAGGTGGATGGGGCACTTTCAGATATTTTCCAACTGTCTAGGGGCACCCGTCAGGGCTGCACACTATTGCCTATACTGTTTGCAGTTTACTTGGAACCCCTAACCATTGCCATCAGGTCTACCAAGGGAATTGAGGGTATCCACATAGGAGGATGCCAACAAAAGATCTCACTATTCACAGATGATATCTTATTAATAATCATAGAGCCTTACAGTTCGACTCCAGAAATCTGGAAATTACTAACCAGATTTGGCACATTGGCTGTCTATAAAACAAACAAAACAAAAACAGAAGTCTTAATCTATAATTTCCAACCCCATACCCAATTTAAAAAAAAATAAAAAATGGCACAGATAAGATAAGATATTTGGCCATTAACCTTACCAGAAACCCCGTACATGCTGAATTATTAAACCTTGAACCCCAGACATTAAAATTGACAGAAGATCTTTCTCACCGGTCCCACCTTCCCCTCAGTTTTCTGAATAGAATTGAGACAATAATGCAGAATGTGTTTCCATGCATTCTATTTTTCCTACAGACTCTACCATTCACACCCTCTAAAACGTATTTTCAAGCATGGGACAGAATGAGCTCATGTTTTATTTGGAGTGGAAAAAGCCCAAGAATTAGATACTCAGTTTTACAACTTACCAGGGAACATGGGGGACTTAATTTATAAAATCTTAGAAAATATGCCCTGGCATCACAACTCAGGGTAGTTTTAAACTGGATAGATGTACACTGTGGGGTGCACTGGAAGGATCTGGAACTGTCATGGGGAGACCTATTAAATACACAAGAACCTTTATTCGGAGTTCCCCCAGGTGCCAGGCTGTGGGAGCCTTTCCAAAATTTATGTGGGAGCCTTTAAAAGTTTGGCTTAAAATACTAGATGAATTTCCTACCTTCCTAGAGAGACTATCACTGGGAATCTAGTCTCACAATGCTGATCTTCAGACCACCCCCCCCAACACCATACTTAGCACAATGGCAGAGTTATGGGGTCTCCCATATTTTCCAGCTGGTGGGAGGAACTGGTCTCTTTCCCTTTGTTTCCTTGCAAAAAGAATTCCATCTCCCCCATAAATATTTCATTTCTTACTTACATCTTAAGTCTCATTTGCAGCCATATGAAGAAGCTTTGGTGGAGTTGGTTAAAAACCCTTCCCCACTGATGCAGCTAATCTTGGCCCATATCAAGGGATCCCGGTCGGACCACTTGATTAACAGGATCTATAAAGCACTAGGCAATGGGAAAGGGGATTCCAGAGATTCCATAAGATGCAAGTGGGTGGCTGAATTACAGGCAGACATCCCTGTTACAATATGGAATGCCTCAGCTTTTCCTGTGTTAAAAGCCTTTACATACCCTTATTGAAGGGAATATACGTGGAAGCTTAGATCCCAATTTTTTAGGATGCCTGCTCTTCTGAGGAACATGGGAGAACTAGGAGACGGAATGTGCTGGAAGGAATGTGGGGAGGATGTGGCAGACCATAGCCATATACCTGGTCATGCCCCAGAGTAATTCAGTTCTGGACTGAAATCACAGAGGAATTGAGTGCAACATATAATACAGTAGATATATTTACCCCCACATATGTTCTGACCTTCATCAAACCTCAAGGATTACAAATAGCTAAAAAAATGCTAAAACAAATGACAAAATTAATAATAGCAGCACATAAAACCATAACTAGATTATGGTCTACCACCAATCTACCTACTAAAGAAGCTTGGCTATCTTTGTCCAGGGAAATATACGTTCTTACAAGACTCACAGCCAAAATGATGGACAAAACTGAAAAATGTTATATTACTTGGTGGAATCTTTCCAATTAGATCATTATCCAGATTTTGTACCCTAAGAAATAAGAGGCAAATTGCATGGAAATTTCATGGAGGTCATCCTGGGGATATGCAGAACGTTATCTTACAGCGAGACATGAAAGTAAAGAGAGCTTGGGAGAAATCAACTATACTGAACCTGAGGAATTGATGGATAAAATTCTGTGTTTTAATATTTTTATTTTTTCTGATTACCAAAGCCTGTATAAGAAATTTCTTGGAGAAACTGACTATGTAATATATACAAAGTGATATGCTGCCTGTAGAGATTCATACCTAAACAAGCATTTGTCAATGCCGAATGTTGATTGTGTTGGTCCATTGAGTTAGCTCAGTGCCCCTCTGTCACTCACTCATTCTGTTTCTCCCGATGCTGCAGGCTGCTCTTTTGTACTGGGCTCCTGCCTGCGTTGGCACCTTTTAGTGTCCAGAAAGAAATCTGCAGCTGTCCCAAAAGAGATCCATTGAGGTAGCTCACTCCCCCTCTCCCATTCGCTCATTCTGTTTCTCCAGGCGCTGCAGGCTGCCCTTTTGCACTGGGATCCTGCCTCTGTTGGCTGCTTTTTCTGCCTACAAATAAATCAGCAGCAGTCCTGACACACATCTGTTGAGCTTGCTCACTCCCCCTCTCTCACGTGCTCATTCTGTTTCTGCCAGCGCTGCTGGCTGGCCTTTTGTACTGGGCTCCTGCCTGCATTGCCACCTTGTTCTGCCCACAAAGAAGCTGCAGCAGTCACAATAGAGCTCTGTTGAGCTTGCTCAGCCCCCCTCTATCACTGGCTCACTGTGTTTCTCCCAATGCTGCAGGCTGCCCTTTTGTACTGGACTTCTGCCTGAGTTGGCACTTTTTTCTGCCCGTAAAGAAATCCACAGCTGTCCCAACAGAGCTCTGTTGAGGTCATTCACTCTCCCCTATCTCACTCGCTCATACTGTTTCTCCTGGCACTGCAGGCTGCCCTTTTGTAGTGGGCTTCTGCCTCTGGTGGTGCCTTTTTCAGCCCACAAAAAATCTGCAGCAGTCCCGACAGGGCTCCGTTGACCTCACTCACTCCCTCCCCCCTCTCACTCGCTCGTTCTGTTTCTGCCAGCGCTGCAGGCTGCCCTTTTGTACTGGACTCCTGTCTGCATTGCTGCCTTTTTCTGCCCACAAAGAAATATACAGCTCTCCTAACAGAGCTCCATTGAGCTCACTCACTCCCCCTCCCTCACTTGCTCATTCTGTGTCTTCAACTGCTGCAGGCTGCCCTTTTTTACTGGGCTCCTGCCTGTATTGGCAGCTTTTTCTGGCCACAAAGAAATCTGTAGCAGTCCTGAAACAGCTCAGTTGAGCTTGTTCACTCCCCCCTTTCTCACTTGCTCATTCTGTTTCTGCCTGCACTGCAGGCTGGCCTTCTGTACTGGGCTTCTGCCTGCCTTGCCACCTTTTTCTGCCCACAAAGAAATCTGCAGCAGTCATGATAGACCTCCATTGAGCTTGCTTTCCTGCCTACATTGCTGCCTTTTCCTGCCCACAAAGGAATCTGCAGCAGTCACGATAGATCCCCGTTTAGATCGCTCACTCCCCGTCTCTCACTCGCTCATTGTGTTTCTCCCGGCAGTGCAGGCTGACCTTTTGTACTGGGCTTCTGCCTGCATTGGCACCTTTTTCTGCCCACAAAGAAATGTGCAACTGTGCTGATAGAGCTCCGTTGAGCTCACTCACTCCTCCCCACTTGCTCATTCTGTTTCTCCCACCGCTGCTGGCAGCCCTTTTGTACTGGGCCCCTGCATGCTTTGCTGCCTTTTTCTGCCCACAAAGAAATCTGCAGCACTCCCAACAGAACTCTGTTGAGCTCACTCACTCCCCCTCCCTCACACACTCATTCTGTGTCTCCCACTGCTGCATGCTGCCCTTTTGTACTGGGCTCCTGCCTGTGTTGGTGGCTTTTTCTACCCACAAAAAAATCTGCAGCACTCCCAACACAGCTCTGTACAGCTCACTGACTCCCCCTCTCTCTCTCACTCATTCTGTTTCTGCCAGCGCTGCAGGCTGGCCTTTTCTACTGGGCTCCTGCCTGCATTGCCGCCCTTTTCTTCCCACAAGGAAATCCGCAGCAGTCATGACAGAGCTCTGTTGAGCTTGCTCACTCCCCTTCTCTCAGTCACTCATTCTGTTTCTCCCACCTCTTCAGGCTACCCTTTTGTACTGGGCCACTGCATGCATTGCTGCCTTTTTCTGTCCACAAAGAAATCCACAGTGGTCCCAACAGAGCTCCGTTGAGCTCACTCAGTCCCCCTCCCTCACTCGCTCGTTCTGTGCCTCCCAGCACTACAGGCTGTCCTTTTGCACTGTGCTCCTGCCTGCATTGGTGGCTTTTCCTGCCCACAAAGAAATCTGCAGCAGTGCTGACAGAGCTCAGTTGAGCTCGATCACTCCCCCCACTCGCTCTATCCTAATCTGTCCCAAACACTGATTTCTGACAGCGACTGTAGTGTTGTGCACCAGAAGTGTGAAAACACATTGCAGCCAGGATGTGAAAAATTACAGCTGCACTGTTCATAAGGAGGTGTGGAAAAATTGCAATGTTGAAAATCTGGAGTGTAAATATTGCAAAGCTGAGAAGGTACGAACATGAGTGGAAACTGAACAATGCACGCATGTAACACACTCATGTTATGGACTTTCATCACCAAATTTTCAACATAGGCTATTTAGGACCTCTGCCAATGAACAGTGTCACTGTCATTTTCATAATGTGTCCCTAACATGGATTTCCCACAGCGACAGTGCTATTCTGCGCCGGAACTACAAAAACACATTTCGGCCAGGATGAGAAAAATGACAGCTGTACTGTTCATAAGGAGGTGCAGAAGAATGGCAATGTTGAAAATCTGGAGTGAAAATATTAATTCACAAAATTACGAGCGCGCGTGCAAACTGCGCAATACACGCTTATAAAACAGTCATTTTATGGAGTATCATCACCAAATTTTCAACATAGGCATTTTAGGACCTCTGCTCATGAACAGTGTCACTGTCATTTTCGTAGTCTGTCCCAAACAATGATTTCCCACAGTGACTGCGCTATTCTGTGCCGGAAGAGCAAAAACACATTTCGGCCAGTATGTGAAAAATGACAGCTATACTATTCACAAGAAGGTGTGGAAAAATGGCAATGTTGTAAATCTGGGGTGAAAATATTGCAAATTCACAGAGTTACAAGGATGCATAGCAACTATGCAACACAGGATTTTTCCCACCAAATCTGCAACATAGGCTTTTTGGGAGCCCACCTCATAAACACTGGCACTGTCATTTTGTTAATCGATCCCGAAAGGGGGCTCCACACAGTGAGTGTGAAATCACCTTCCGGGGCCAAATAACGCCATTACAGTGGCAGAATTCATGAGGAGGGATTCCAAAAACCCATGTTGAAAATCTGGTGCCAAAATTCAAAAACCTGAGATGCATCAAAGTTGGAAAACCCTATTTATTCCGTATACGCTTACCGCATTTCCTCAGTTCATGGGTCGATTTTGAAGAAGAGTGCAGATGTGTTCCCGTCCAATCAAGATGTCACGCTTGGACCTGGAGGTAAGTAAGGGGTGAGGGGGATGGGGGAGACAGGATATACAGTGGGTGGGTGGGGTTGTGGGAGGGCAGGAGACTGCGAGGGACCATTTTCTTTTTTTTGGGGGGCAGCTGTAGCTGATGGGGATTGGGCACCCCCATTGGCACAAAAGGGGGGTGCAAGAGCTGAAGGTGATTGGGCACCCCCTCAGCACAAATCTACTGGGTGTTTATGGGAGGGCATTATGCCAACAGGGAGTGGGCTCCCCCATCGGCACATGAAACTGGGAGGGCGGGACATAAATGCTGAAGGGGAGTGGGCTCCCCCATCGGCAACATCAAAGTACAGGGCAGGGGCACTGAAGCCGATGGGGATTGGGGCCCCTGTCAGAAAACACACAATGTTGTGGGGGGGGCACATGCTGCCGAGGGGGATTGGGCACTCCCTCAGCACTGGGGGTTCATAATATTGTTTCTGAACATGGCAGCAAACTGCCACTAGGTTCACAAACAATATTACACTTGCCAACGTTCCTCCCAGCAATGACGGGTGGCTCCCTCATTGCAGCAAATGGCTGACGCTGCAATGACAAGGTGGCCCTGATTGCAGCGGCTTAAACATTTCAAGGTAGTGGCACACTGGCTGAACTAGTGTCAGCAGCAGCATGCCACAGCATTGGGGAAAGTGGACCAAGCCTTTAAAGGCTGTGGGGGCATTGGCCACGACAGTGCCATGTCTCCACAACTTGCTTCTGGAAAGCTGCTGCAATATGTTTCTTGTGCATATAAGCAATCAACATAAAAATAAAGAATGAAATTATAAAAAAAGGATGACAGCTGCACCATTCATAAGAAGGTGTAAAGAGATGGCAATGCTGAAAATCGGTAATAAAAATATAAAAAATGCTAGGACTTCTAAGCCTACGTGGAAACTGTGCAATGCATGTGCATAACACAGTCATTTAGTGGAATTAGTTCACCAAATTTTCAACAAAGACATTCTGTAGCCTCTGTTCATGTACACTGTCAGTATGATTTTCTTAATCTGTCCCAAACATTGATTTTCCACAGCAACCACGCTATTCTGGGTCAGATGTGAAGACGTATATTTCGTGCAGGATGTAAAAAATGACAGCTGTACTGTTCATAAGGAAGTCTTAAAAATGTCATTGTTGGAAATCTGGAGTGAAAGTACTACAAGTTTGTGAAGTTATGAGGGTGCATGGAAACTGCAGAATGAATGCTTGTAACACAGTTATTTTATGAATGTTTGTCACCAAATTTTCAACATAGGCATTTTAGGACCCCTGCTCATGAACAGAGTCACTGTGATTTTGCATATGAACATACAGACGAACATACAAATCTGCCAGCAGAAAAGACCAATTGGTCTATCTAAATCTGCCCAAGTGTGCAGCTAGCACCCTAGATTGCCGCTGCTCCAGCCTCCTCCCCCTCAGTTCTTCCCACGTTTGTCCCAGCCCCAGCCCCCCTGACTCTACCTCTTGCATTATCCAAGTCCTTGTTAATGCTATTGACTGTCCTACATGTTACCACCGCCTCTGGCAGCGCATTCCAATTAGACATCACCCTCTCAGAGAAGTAGTGCCTCCTCATTTAACTCCTGAAATGTCCCCCTTCCAAACTTAGTCCATGCCCCATCGTCTCTCTTCCACTCCTCAGTTTAAACACCCCCTCGGTGCTAGGTTTATTTACCCCTCAGGTATTTAAATGCCTGAATAATAGCCCCCATCCCTCCCCCCCCTCTAGTGTGTACATGTTCAGCTCATTCAGCCTAACTTCATATTCCTTTTCTTCCATCCCCTTTAACATTTTTGTTGCCCTCTTTGCACCCCCTCCAGTAACTTTATATCTCTCCTTAGGTATGGCCTCCAGTATTGCACACAGTACTCTAGGTGCGGTCTGACCAATGATCTGTAGAGAGATAAGATCACATCCCTGTGTCTGGATGAGAACCCCCTTGCAATACACCCCAGCATCCTGTTTGCCTTTGCTGCTGCTCTCCTACACTGGGCTTAGTTGTTCATGTTCCCAGTTACCAACACCCCTAGGTCCTTCTCCTCCTCTGTGATCCCCAATCTCACCCCCCCCAACCAACAGTCCCTCTTCTGGTTCTTAGTCCTGAAGTGCATCACCTTACACTTGTTTGCATTGTATCCTAGCTGCCACTTCACTGACCATGTCAGTAGTTTGGTTACATCCCACTGCTATTTTTCCCATCTGTCCTCTTTGTCCACCACTGCCCCCAATTTGATATAATCTGCGAACAGACCAACCCTGCTCCTCACTCCATGTGCTATATCAGAGATAAAGAGCCCAAATACTGTAGCACCGGGACTAGCACTGACCCCTGCAGTACCTTGCTTGTCACTGCTTTAGGGCCAAGAGCTCCTCCCCCACCACCACCACCCTCTGCACCCTCCCCTGTAACCAGGTCTCTATCCATTTAGTCAGCTTTTTCCCATCCCCACTGCCGTCACCTTCCCCACCATTCTCCCATGAGGCACTGTATCAAAGGCCTTACTGAAGTCCAAGTACAGGACATGTACTGCATGGCCCCTATCCAACTCCCTTGTCACCCAGTCATAATACTCTATTAGGCTGGTTTGACAAGACCGCTCTGAGATGAACCTGTGTTGCCACCCATCTTGGAAGTCATAAAACTTTAGGAATGCCACCAGCCTCTGCTTCGGTATCACCACCATAAGCTTACCCACTATGGACATGAGACTGACTGTTCAATAATTTCCTGGCTCCTTCCTAGGCCCACTCTTGTGTCTGGGCACCACATGGGCCACCCTCCAGTCCTGGGGCACACACCCCATTCCAGGGAGGTGTTGAACAGATCTGCCAGTGGCTCAGCCAACGGCTCTGCCATCTCCCTCAGCACCTAGATAGTGCCATCGGACTCTGCCTTTGTCCACCTTACTGCCCTCAGCACCTCTGGCACCCTAGTCCCTGTGATCACTTTGTCCATCACCTCCTCCCCCCTTCTCCACCCCTCAGCCCATGCTGGTAGAGGACCATCCCTCTCCTTAGTGAAAATGAAGCAGAAGTACTCTATTTAGAATTTTGTCTTGCTTCTCCGCCTTTTTTCTCCCAATCCACTCCATGCTTTATCCTTACAATATGTACCTTGCACTTCCTCTTTTCCCTGACATACCTTAAAAAGTCCTTTTCCCCTCCCTTTATGCCTTGTGCAAACCTTAATTCCCTGGAGGCCTTAGCTTTTTTCACCCTCGTGGCCACCTCCCTTGACCAACTCCTGTAAGCCTTCTTATTCGCTCCCTTCCCTGTTCTCCTATGCTTCCAGTATGCAGCCCTCTATACCCTCACCCCTTGCAGCACTTCTTGGTTCAACCAGCATGGTTTCTTGGCTCTACTCTTCTTACTCCTGGCCCTGCTGCAGGCTACTGTGGTCTCTGTTAGCCCAGTCTTTATGACTCCCCAATTTTGTTCTGCATCCTTCCCCAGCCTTATATCATGGAGTCTCCCTCACAGTATTGCTCCCATCCTCCTGAAGTCCACCCTACTAAAGTGCACCACCTTAGTACCTGTGCCTCCTGTCTCCCTGCCCAGTGTGAGAATGAGCTGCACTGTTCGGTGGTCACTACCGGCCAGTGGGTCCTTCACCCTTACCTCCCTCAGTGCCTCCCCATTTGCCAGTACTAGGTCAAGAGTGCTACCAAGCCTTGTAGGTCCACTTACCAATTGCATCAGAAGGTCATCCTGAAATGCATCTACGAGCACCTGCTTCCTGGTACTGCTAGTGGCCGGGGTGCTCCAGTCAACCTCTGGTAGGTTAAAATACTCCACTATCACCACACTCCCTCTTCTATAGACCATCCTTATCTGCTATGCCAACTCCCCATCCAGTTCCCCGGATTGGGCTGGTGGACTGCCCACCACTCCCAGCCTCAGCTTTCTGCCTTGGAGTCTAGGAGTTGCACCCAAAACACCTCTGTCCTCTCTTCATCTTCCTCGTCCATTTTGCATTTGATCCCTTCCCTCACACAGAGGGCAACTCCTCCCCTTCCAACCCCCCAGTCCCTGCTGTATATCCTGTATCCCAGGATTGCCAAGTTCCAGTCACAGTACTCTGTGGCCCAAGTCTCTGTCACTGCAGTAGGGTCCACCTTTCCTTCTAAAAGGAGTGCCTGAAGCTCTGCAATTTTGTTCCCCAGTCTTTTTGCATTGAGAGATGCCACCTTCCACCCGTACCTCTCCTTCTTCTCACTCTTCTCCTTGGCCTGTGTCCCTTTTCCCGGTAGTCCTCACCCTTTCTCCTCATCATTCTTATCTGGTGGTGGTGCCTTCTGTATTACACTTGGACCACTCTGCCCGCCCTCTCCTAGGATTACTACGCCTCTGCCTTTACCTATACCTAGGGTGTCAAGCTCATTAGGCTCCCCTGTCAGGACCTTTCTACCAACCTCAGTCTCCCCCACACTAGTTTAAATCCACCTTAGTAGAGAGATACCCTTCTAATCCCACCTTTAATACACCCATCCCCTCCCTGCTCAAGTGTAGCCTGTCCACCATGTACAAGTCACTATTCCCCAAAACCCTACCCAGTTAGTCACTAACTCATTAATTTTGATGTGGCACCAGTCCCTCAGCCACTCATTGAAGTCCTTGATCCTACCCTTCCTCCTCATGCTTGCACATGGTATCAGGAGTACCTCCAACAATGCCACCATCTCCCCCATGCTCTCACACTGCCTGTCCAACTCCTAGAACCTCCCTCTCACTACTTCCATAGTCTCCCCCACCAAGTCACCCAAATGCAACAGTAAATGAGTAACCCGCTGTCCCTTACCCCTTTCCCTTCTAATGCCCCTTCCACCACCCCAGTATTCATTCTTCCCTGCCCCTTACCCCTGCCAGCTGCACCCTCTGTGAGTTCTGTATCTGCACTCCCTACCTCTACCTCACCCCTTTTCTCTGCCTTATTCCATCCATCTCCCTTGAACCCCTCCTGAGCCTGATTATTTCCTACTGGGCTTCCCATGTTGATCTCCCCTCCTCCCCTGCTAATTTCCAACCCCCTCTCATATCACTGTTGTCAGTTTGGAGCTCCCATTCCCTTCGACCCCAATAGTGATGCTCCTCCAATTCTTCCCCATACCATAGCCTTATCTCTTCTAGTCACCACCTCCTTCCTTACTAGCCCTCCTTCTCCCCTTTCGTCCTTGCTATCTCTTCCCCTACCTGTTGCCATCCCGCTCATGCCCTGCTTGTCCTCCCCCTTCAGTATGTTCCTGCCCCACCCTCCCATAGCAGAGGCTTGAATCTATTCCTAGTCAATACCCATCCTACGTCTCTTCCCCTATCGGTACCACCCTCCTACTTGTTCACCTCTGTGCCCCCCCCAGTTTCAACCCAGTCCCTCCCTACCTGTAGGCATCTGCTCTCTCCCCTGGTACTCCTCGTGGTCTCGTCCTCCCCCATCAGCAGGCCCCATCCCTCCCTTTGGGCACCCCTCTCTTCTCCTATAATTTCTGCTAATGTCTTTGATACTGGGGTCAGTTTCAGTCCCTAGTTGTTCTTCCCCCTCTCCCCTTGCCATCCCCTATTCCCCCCCCAGCCAGGCTGTCTACCATACTAATCTGCCCTACCACTTAGATTTCTCCCTAACCTCCACAGTTCCTCCCTCAAACTAGCCAATTGTCTACAGAGCATACATCCCCCCATCCTCCAAGCACAGTCCAGGATCATACCGGACCCACACCCTTTACACCCCACCACCCTTCGAAAGATGCCCGCCCTACTGACAAGTGGCACCTGCCCCATTTTGCCCCCCATCTTATGTTACAGGCTCTTTCTGTACCCTACTACAACTATTAGGACCCTATTAACTCAAATTCCTTTTTCCCTCCATTCTAGTCCCCTACTGCCCCCTTGCCGACTCAGTTAATTCAGTCTCAAATCTCATCCATTAAATACTGTATTACTGGGGCAATCCTAAAGCCTCCTTGTCCATTTTTTACCACTCAGCTACCATACTGTTTGTTCTCAACCCTCATAGTTTCACTTAGCCCAGTTAGAAATCGTATTGCACTCTAAGTATTACTCAACTCAGTTAGAGAAATAAACAGAACAAATAAATATGTAATATTACAGCAATCCTAACAGTATAGCTCAGTACTTAGTCAGTTAGAGAAATTAACAGAACAACTAAATCTGCATTATTACAGTAATTGTAAAAGTATCCAATCATTGCTTTGTCTCCACCCCAGAGACCCTGCTGTAATATGGAACCGCACAGTACCCTGGGCAGGTGGGTGGGCAACTCTAAAGTCCCGACAGAGCTCCGCTGAGCTCATTCACTCCCCCTCGTTCACTTGCTCATTCTGTTTCTCCCAACGCTGCAGGCTGCCCTTTTGTACTGGGCTTCTGCCTGTGTTGGTGCCTTTTTATACCCACAAAGAAATCTGTAGCAGTCCAGACAAACACTGATTTCCTACTGCAAACACGCTATTCTGAGCTGGAAGCGTGAAAACACATTTTGGCCAGGATGTGAAAAATTACAGCTGTACTGTTCATAAGGAGGTGTGAAAAAAATGCCATTGTTGAACATCTGGCATGAAAATATTGCAAATTTGTGAAGCTACAAGGGTGTTTGGAAACTGCGCAATGCATGCTTATAACCAAGGCCCCTAGAATTCTGCAGCCGCAGAATTTTGCGCAGAACTTGCAATCTACCGCAGAACTTCTGCGGCGCCACAGAATTCACTCTTTTGGTGATTTTTAATTAATATTTCTGTTTATCCATAGAATCTGGTTCCCTTCCCACCTTTTCATATCCAAAACCCCACTATATGCTCAGAATGTTATGTTATCATTGCTATATCATACATTAGCTAATGAAATGGCTGCATTCTGCAACAGAAATGAACAGTCACTTATC
Source organism: Neoceratodus forsteri (assembly GCA_016271365.2). Taxonomy (NCBI): domain Eukaryota; kingdom Metazoa; phylum Chordata; order Ceratodontiformes; family Ceratodontidae; genus Neoceratodus; species Neoceratodus forsteri. The sequence goes on from CM028130.1 coordinate 1,135,144,756, forward strand.
TACCACAGCTCCCACTGCTAGAGAAGGTGGCACAGCACATCATGCATGGTGATATTTGCTCAACCTGCACTACAGCCTAATATAATTTTCAGTCTTACATTATTGCACCAGGGACAACTTAAACAAAACCTTGTCAATAGTACAGAACTGTTAAGTCCATACCTCACTCTGAAATGAATAACTGGTAAAATGAATTTAACTGTCATTTTTAAGAAAAATAAAGTAATTATGCCCAGAAAAGTGGAGTATAATAATGTGTATACCTGTTGAAAGAATAGACCTGTTAAATAAATAATTGCACTGTACGCATTTTTGCCAGGTTTATTGATTACATATTGTCATTGGTTGATAGAATCACCTAAAAGTTATGGAGAAATGTTGTGTGCAGGGACAGCTGTTGGGCCAGAGGGTAGCATGCTGTGTTTCCGTGCCAGCAAGTCAGGTTCAGAGATTAGCTCTGGGTGCTGGCTGGGCAGCACAAGGATTGGTGGAACACATCCATGCTTGGAGCCTGGGAAGGTATGGTGCAGTGTTCTGTCATATGGTGGACATATTGTGGTGGGCTGGAGAGCTCTATCTCACAATCGGTTCACATGCATGTCATGGCCTGATGGTGTTATGCAGTGTGTCAGGCAAAGCAGGCTGACATGAAAAATACGTTTTGCAATAACTCCTCTATTCCATTTCCAATGGGACCTGTATGAATGAGGATGCAAGTTCATGGAAATAATAAAAAAAAATATATATATATATATATATATATATACACACACACACATACAGTGTCTCTGTCTCTCACCACACACACACACATATATTTGTATGTATGTTACAGATTGCATATAAACTTGTAAGTGATGCACAGTGGGAATCTCATGAGTGGTGTAGAAAGCACATACAGATATATAAGTGATAGACAGTGGAAACCTCATTAGTGGGATAGATAGTATGCATATAGAAATACCTTATTTATCACATACGCTCCCCTCTGCATATGTCATTTATGCAACAGGCTAGGACCTTAAGGGAGAGATATTTGTTTTGCCTTTTTAGGCATAAAATTATTTTTATAAGTCTGTTATTTTTTGAACTAGTGTTACTGTGCTTTCCACCATCCTGATTGCTATAACCACTGCCATGAAAGTGAATTCAGGGTGACAAACTGACACTGTGATGTGGTAGTTTGTTAGTGCCACAGAACTTCTGCATAAATTACAAACCACCGCCACAGAAGTTCTGCGGCAAATGGTAGTCTTGCCGCAGAACTTTATCCCACTGTGCCGCAGAAAAGTAGGGGCCCTGCTTATAACAGTCATTTTATGGACTTTCGTCACCAAATTTTTAACATAGGTATTTTAAGACCTCTACTCATGAACAGTCTCATTGTCATTTTCTTAATCTGTCCCTAAAACTGATTTGCCACAGCGACTGTGCTATTCTGCCCTAGAAGTGCTAAAACACATTTCAGCAAGGGTATGTAAAATAACAGCTGTACTATTCATGAGGAGGTGTGGAAAAAGGCCAATGTTGAAAATCTGGAGTGAAAATATTACAAATTCACAAAGTTACGAGTGTGCATGGAAACTGTGCAACGCATGCTTGTAAAACAGTTATGTTTTGGATTTTTTCTCCAAATTTGCAACATAGGCTTTTTGAGAACCCATCTCATGAACAGTGGCACTGTCATTTCATAAATAGGTCCCAAAAGCTGATTCCACACAGTGACCGCAAAATCCCCTTTTGGGACCGAATAACGTCCTGACAGTGGCTGAATTCATGAGGGGTCCCAATAACCCCATGTTGAAGATGTGATGCCAAAATTCCCCAAAAATGCCTGAGATATGCATCAAAGTTGAAAAAAAATACAATTTATTCCATTATACAGCTTATCAGCATTTCTTCAGTTCGCAGTTGGCTTTGAAGAGTGCAGACTTGTTCCTGGTCCACCGAAGATCATCATGCCAGGCTCTGCATTTTAATATGGGGTGAGGCAGGTGTGAGGAGGCAGAGCATGCAGAGGCTGGGTGCAGATTTGGGGAAGGGGTAGGAGAGACCATGAGGGACCATTTTCTTGTTTGACAGGTAAAAAAAAGAAAAAAATAACACAGGACGATTTTCTTCTTTTGCAGGTGTTGTTTGGTACACTGGGGTGGGCTCCCAGTGTACCACCTGCATTTCTGGAGTGAGGGACTGAAGACAATGGGGATTGGGCCCCCCATCAGCACAGAAATGGGTGGAGAGCATGATGCTGAAGGGATTGGGCACCCCTTGACAAACAGCAAAAATTGGGGGATGGGGATATTATGCCGATGGGGAGTGGGATCCTCCAGCGGCAAATTGAACTGGGAAGGGGGGACTGAAGCTGATGGAGATTGGGCCCTCTGTTGGCAAAGAAAGACTGTTGGGGGGGCACATGATGCAGAGGGGGATTGGGCACCCCCTCAGCACACAACAAAAACTTGGGGGTGGGGAAATTATACCTATGGGGACTGGGCTCCATGTCAACAAATGAAGGGAGTAGGGGCATGCTGACAGGGGGATTGGGAACCCCAGTCAGCGCTGATGTGGCTACATAGAGCCGCTATGTACCTGGTACTGTTACACCAGGTGAGGTACCACCCTGCAATGATGGGTCGCTCCTTCATTGCAGCAGAATTGCTGATGCTGCAGTGATTAGTCGGACCCTCATTGCAGTGGCCAAATCATTTCAAGTTGGTGGCACTTCTGCAGAACCAGTGTCATCAGGACTCTGGCCTGCATTGGGTGTACACCACCAAGCCCACTAATGCAGTGCTAGCATTGGCCACTACACTGCTGCACCTCACAACCCACTTCTCTCCTAATCTGCTGCATAGTGTTTCTTGAGCATGTGCACAAGAAAACATAAAAATGAATTATGATAGTGAGACTTTTTGAAATGTTATTTGACTTACCATACTCATGCTTGTCTATCCACTTGCTCAGTCTCCTACTTGTCTCTGATCTTGTACTAACTAATTCCTGTTGCTTCATATAAAGAGGTTGTTGTTTTTCATATTATGTGTGAATGGGCTGGAGCAGCAATAAAAGATAAACTATGCAATACCATCAATAACACACCTACGCCAGTTTACTTTTACCTAATGTCCATTTTAGGCCTTGGACACATAGACACATAGACATTGTTGGCAGATAAGGGCCTGTGGCCCACCCAGTCTGCCCATTTGAGCCTGTAAGTTCCCTTTATGTTTTCTAGAAGTCTGTTTCCTCTTACCCCTGACCTCCAGAATTACCTTATGTCTATCCCATGCAATCTTAGAGCCCGTGATTGGGGGCTCATGTGATGGCTGCCTAAGCAAGAGCTGTTGCCTTCCCCTGCTCCCCAGCAAATCCAGTGATTTTAAACGTATAGTGGAATTTGTTAACGAATCTCGGGGCAGTATCTTGACTCATCAGATCTCGGTTTTCTTAGGTAACGAAATTGCGGTGTTAAATGGAGGTGGATATGGGAAAAGTGCCACCGCGTCATACACCCCCACTGACTCCGGAGAAGGAGAAGGCCCCTAAGAGGCCTAAGTCGCAAACCACGGAGTCAAGTAAGCCTCCCTCACCCACGGCAGCACTCACTGAGGAGCATTTTCTTGAATTTATGCAGCCCTTTCAAAACTCCATCTCAGCAATCTCGGAGGACGTCCAATCCATCAGAAAGAATATGGATACACTTAATCTTCGGGTTGGTGATGTCGAAACCCAACTTACATCTTTGGATAAATGGAGAGACAAAACAGATCTCGACAATTCAGTTCTGAGGCAAATGATTCAGAAGATCGAGGATAAACTGGAGGACTTAGAGGGGCACAGTCGGCGCAATAACTTAATAGTTTTTGGGCTACCAGAGAAGGAGGAAGGTAACAATCCTATTGCCTTTGTACAAAAGCTATGTAAGTGAATAGCTGGTCCATCGCCCAATTGCTCAAGTTATGTGGAGGAAAGAGCACATCAGTCACTGCGCCTCCCCCCCCTAGCTGGGCTTCCCTCCCTGACCATTGGTATTTAAACTTCTCAACTATCTAGACAAGCAACACATATTAGCCAAGGTCAAAGAAGTCCAGGAAATACAATGGGAGGGCCACAAATTGAGAATATCACAGGATTTTCCCCAGTCGGTCCACCTGAAGAGGCAGGAATTTCATCCCATGGTGTCAAAGCTTATCTCAGCCGAAACAGCATTCCGAATGTGCTATCCTGCAATTTTACAGGTGAAGCATAATGAGAAGTAGATCAGCCTGGAGTCCCCTGCCAAAGCTTCAGATGAGCTTTGAAGTCTTTTTCCTGATCTCTTCAAATGAAGTGGGGATTATATGTGAGAGCCAGTCACTATATCCTGGAAGGAACAGAGACATGTAACATAATATCTATAGTTTCTGTAGAAGTCCTCTTCTCGAAATAGGATGGTATTTAGCTTTTGAATGTGTGTATTGGTGAGAATTGAAAGAGTCCTCAGGTTTACCTATTAACAGAGTCTTGTTGTCAGTGTATGCCTGAACTGTACTTCCAACGTGAGCCATGGAGTCTACTTCACCTATTTGTGATCCTGAACTGTTGAGAGCTTTGAATGGACTCATTTTTAGCTCCCTATCACATTTCCCTCACATTACTATCTATTTTGTTGGATGTAAAATCGTGTATTGCGGGGCTGTGGGTGTTTATTATTGGGATTCATCTCTCTTTTGTTTAAGTTTTAAGTGAAAAATGCAAGTAGTTTCCTGTTAAATTGCTATACAAGCCAATTATGTTTATTGGATGGAGACATTTTTAGTGGAGGCCACGAGGGGGCAATATTCCACCACATAGATATAGCGGTTTGGATTTACCTACTTTTTTTCCTCTCAGCTATTATTATGGAATTAGCATTGCATTTTATAGTAACTCTGAATGTCCTATCATAGTTGTGTTTACTTTATAGATATCATATATTTCATATATTAATAGTAAAAAGACTTATTATTCACTACTGGGACCATTTAAAGACAATAACGGTGGTATGCTCAACGAACAAGAAACAGTTAATATACAAAATAAATATTTTTGCTCAGTTTTTAATTCTGGCAGTATGTCACTTACTTTTGACAATTTAACTCCTTTAGTTTGTAACATTAAAATAACACTGGCAGAGGTGAAGAATAGATTAAGCAAACTAAACATTAATAAGTCTCCAGGCCCTGATAACATCCACCCTAGAATTTTACAGGAACTTGCTGATCAACTGGCAGAACCACTGAGCTTCTTATATCAAGCATCCTTAGATAGAGGTGAAGTCCCTCAAGCCTGGTGAAATGCCTTGGTTGTTCCTATCCATAAAAAAGGATCAAGATCTGACCCAGCCAACTTTAGACCTATAAGCTTGACATCTTTATTGGGTAAACTTATGTAGGGTATTTTAAAGGATACTATAATTGAGTACTTAACAACAAACAAACTATCTGACCCTGTACAACATGGTTTTGCTAAGTCTAGATCTTGTCAAACCAACTTATTATCCTTTTATGGAAAGGTTAATGCAGAATTAGACAATGGTATACCGGTGGATGTGGTTTTCATGGATTTCGCGAAGGTGTTCGACAAACTACCTCATGGGGAATTATTAAAAACTTTGATTAAAATTGGAATTAACAATAATATTATAAAGTGGATCGCTAAATGGTTGATGGGCAGAAAGCAAAGAGTCGTGGTTGGGGGGGTAAAGTCGGATTGGTCTGAGGTTACTAGTGGGGTGCCTTAGGGTTTGGTGTTGGGACCTTGTCTCTTTAATATCTATATTTCATCGCTACAGCTCAGTAATCCTCATATATGGATTTCTAAGTTTGCAGATGATTGCAGATTGGGAACAACTGTAACTTCAATAACAGAGGCTCTTTCCTTACAACAGGCCATAAATGAAATATATGAGTGGACTGGAACTAGCAAATTAGAACTCGATATTTCCAAATGCAAGATCATGCATTTGGGTCGCAACAACAACAAGCATATATATTATATTGGGAATAATATCCTTGAAAAAACAACTGAGGAGAGAGACCTGGGTATCAATATTACATCAGACTTAAAGTTTAGATCGCATTGTAAACAACAAGTTAAAAGGGCCAACCAGAGCTTGAACCGTATTTTGAGACACATTTCTAGCAGACATCAAAAGGAGATCATTCCATTGTATGGATCATTGGTGAGGCCACATTTGGAGTATTGTGTGCAATTGTGGTCACCACAGTACAGAGAGGATATTACGAGAGTGGAGGGTGTCCAGCATAGAGCGACAAGATCAGTGTTCGCCTTGAAAAAAACTGTCCTATAGTGAGAGATTGACTAAACTTAATCTATATTCCCAATGTTACAGAAGGCTAAGAGGAGACTTATGTATGATGTTTAGGCTATCTCAAGATGCTGCATTAAAAGAAGATCTAAGAATGTCATATAGAATTGGTTGGTCTAGTACTCGAAAACACAGTATGCAATTAGAATTGCCTAAATGGAATACCAATCTAAGGAAACACTGGTTCACTACTAGGGTGGTATCTGCATGGAATAGCTTGCCAACTAATGTGGTGGGGAGTTCTACCATGGACACATTCAAGTCTAGACTGGATAAACATCTATATGATAAGACAACTATGTATTAAAACAATAAATGGTGAGCATTATGGATGAAAGTCTTGAAGCTTGATCCAACTTATAAACTTATGAAATATGCAGGGCATTTCTTTGTCGGGGAGGGTGGGCCTCAGTTTGGCAGTGAGAGGGACATTCGCGTGCCTTTAATTATAGTGGGAGGTTGGTTATTAGAACCGGGTAAGGTAGGATTGTAAATAGTTGTATTGAAGTTCATAATGTTGTTTGGTGTGTTTTGGGGTAAAGCGCGGAAGGGTGGTGGAGTTTTGAGGGAGCAGAGTTTTTTTGGGGGGGTTTCTTCTTTTCCAGTTCAAAGACCACTATATTGTGTTTTTTTTTTAAGTTGGGTCAAGTCTGCGCTCATCGTGGGGGTTTCCTTTACTCATATGCATCAAAGGACAATATGAAAATCCTTGCAGTGCTCCCAGTGCTCTCTTCTCCCTCCCATTATTTTTGGGGTCTATGATTAGAGAATGAGTGGTTCTTATAACTTTATTAGTTGGAATATTAAAGGGGCCCAAAGTAAAAGGAAATGGATTATGATTTTAAAACATCTATCCCAGATCCATACAGGATTGCCTGTTTGCAGAAGACACACCTATTGAGGGATAATATTTCCCTATTTAAAAGAAGTTGGGTGGGTCATGTTTTTGGTGCTGGTAACTCTACTAAACGCAATGGTACCATCATATTGATTGCTAGAACTGTGCCCTTTCTTATGTGCAGGGAATGGTGGGACCTGGAAGGGCATTATATCATAGTACAGGGTAGGCTAGAGTCCTCTCCAATAATGTTAGCGTCAATATACTGAAATATATACTGTTCATAAGGAAGTGTGGAAAAATGCCACTGGTGAAAATCTGGACTGAAAATATTACCAAGTCATGAACTTACAAGGGTGCGTGGAAACTGTGCAATGCTCACTCGTAACACAGTCATTTTATGGACTTTTGTCACCAAATTTTCAACATAGCCATTTTAAGAACTCTGCTCATGAACAGTGTAACTGTGATTTTCGTAATCTGTCCCAAACATTGCTTTCACACACCAACAGCACCATTGTGCGCTACATGTGAGAAAACACATTTTGGGTGACATATGAACAATGGCAGCTGTACTGTTCATAAGGAAGTGTAATAAAATGGCAATGTTGAAAATCTGGAGTGAAACTGTTAAATTTGCAAACTTATGAGCATGCATAGGAACTGCGCAACGCACGCTCGTAAAACAGTCATTTTTTGGAATTTTTACACCAAATTTTCAACATACCCATTTTAAGACCTCTGCTCATGAATGGTGTCACTGTGATTTTCTTAATTTGTCGCGTACATTGATTTCACACACCGACTGCGCCATTGTGCGCTACATAGGCGGAAACACATTTTGGGTGAGATGGAAAATGACAGCTGTACTACTCATAAGAAGGTGTGGTAAAATGGCAATGTTGAAAATCTGGAGTGAAAATATTGAAAATTCGTGAACTTACGAGCGTGCGTAGGAAATGTGCAATGCACGCTGGTAAAGCAGTCATTTTTAGGAATTTTTTTCACCAAATTTTCAACATAGCCATTTTAAGACCTCTGCTCATGAACAGTGTCACTGTGATTTTCTTAATTTGTCCCGTACATTGATTTCGCACACCGACTGCGCCATTGTGCGCTACATGGGCAGAAACACGTTTTGGGTGAGATGTGAAAAATGACAGCTATACTACTCATAAGAACATGTGGTAAAATGGCAATGTTGAAAATCTGGAGTGAAAATATTGAATATTTGCGAACTTATGAGCATGCGTAGGAACTGCACAATGCACGCTCGTAAAACAATCATTTTTGAATTTTTCCACCAAATTTTCAAAATAGGCTTCTTGAGAGCCCACCTTATGAAGACTGGCAGTGTTGTTTCGTTAATCATTCTGGAAAGGTGATTTCGCACAGTGGCTGTGAAATCACCCTTCGGGCCCAAGTAACGCCATGACGGTGCAAGAATTCATGTTGAGGGGTCCCAAAAACCCCATGTTGAAAATTTGGTTTAAAAATTCCAAAAAATGCCTCAGATATGCAACAAAGTTGAAAACCCCCTATCTATCTCATTATACAGCTTACCGGCATTTCCTCAGTTCGCAGTCGGCTTTGAAGAGTGCAGACGTGTTCCCGGTCCACCGAAGATCATCGCACCGAGCTCCGGAGGTAAGTATGGGGTGTGGGGGGGTGTGGGGAGGCAGGGTGCGCAGTGGGTGGGTGCGGGTTGTGGGAGGGGGGCGAGGGAGAAGTGCCGTGGGACCATTTTTAATTTACAGAGTTTTTTTTTCAGTGACGCCGCGGGACATTTGCCACGCTGGGGTAGGCTTCCAGCATGGCACAAGGACAGCTGGGGGGGCTGTGGAGCTGACAGGCAATTGGGCACCCCCGTCAGCCATATGATCAGTTGCCATGCTGGGGTGGGCTCCCCAGCATATCACCCGAGCCTTTCGGGGGTAAGGACAGATGAGCCGACGAGGATTGGACACCCCGTCGGCTATTCTACTGAGTTACCAGCGCTGGGGTGGGCACCAGGGTGGCATGTGGAAGGTTTGGGGGGCGCAGCATAGCTGACGGGGGATTGGGCAATCCCATCGGCTATACGTGTGTTCCTGGGGGCAGCAGCATGCAGTATGTGTGTGTGCGTTTCTGTGTGTGTGTGTGTGTGTGTGTGTGTGTGTGTGTGTGTGTGTGCGTGTGTGTGTAGGGGGAGCTGCGCATGAGCAGGCGATATCTTATCACTGCTCACTGAAGCATAGTTTCCCCTTTCAACTGTATGCCACTGCATTTTGGAGTTTGTCATAGATAGCTCCAGCATGCATTGGCGGACTGGGGCCACGCCTGCCAACACACTGACTGAATTGGAAGGGGGGTGACACTCCTCTGAAAACTCGGATGATGGCACTATGTTTCTTGCACATGCGTGCAAGCAAACATAAAAATGGAAAGGGACCTGGGGGTAGTCATATCAGATGACCTAAAGGTGGGCAAGCAATGTGAGAGGGCAGCAAGGAGGGCTGGGGATACTGGGATGCATAGGGAGAGGCATCACCAGTAGAAAACAGGAAGTTATTATCCCTCTGTACAGACAGCTGGTGAGACCCCATCTGGAGTACTGTGTGCAGTTCTGGAGTCCCAATCTCCACAAAGACATAGACAGAATGGAAGCTGTCCAGAGGAGGGCAACTAAAATGGTGCAGGGTCTGCACCAGAAGACATATGAAGAGAGACGAAAGGAGCTTAATATGTATAGCCTCAAGGAAAGGAGGGAGAGGGGGGACATGATAGAAACTTTCAAGTACCTCAAGGGAATCAACAAAGTCCAAGAGGGTAGCATCTTTCAAAAAAAGAGGTGTGCAAGAACAAGGGGGCACAATTTGAAGATAGAGGGGGGCTCAGAGGTAATTTAAGGAAGTATTTTTTCACAGAGAGGGTTGTGGATGCATGGAACAGCCTTCTGGAGGAGGTTGAGGAGTCAAAAACAGTGGTGGAATTCAAGCATGCATGGGACAGTCATAACGCAATTCTAGGGGGTGGGGGTAGGAAGAAGTAGGCTGCTGGTTAACTAGGATCTGCTGCTTATCTAGTAGGTAGGGAAATGGGCAGAATGAGTGGGCCAAGTGGGCCTTATCTGCTGTCAAATTCTGTGTTTCTATGTTTCTGTTATACAAAGTAAAGACTTCAATTTGAGTTCCATTTTTTCTAAACAGAGATCATTCATAGGATTTATAACATGTTTTACATTATGTACAGTTCCAGTACCTTTTATGAACATACGACTGTAAGAGATGCTGTAACTGCATCTGTACTACTACTTACACAGTGTATAATGTTTGTCCTTAACTCATTTTTTTAACTTTTATATAGGAACCAAAGATGTACTCTGGATCAGTGCAGCCTTTCTTTTATCTGCCTATATATTGTGTATTCCATGTGCTGTTTGTCTGTACTAAGAATCTATATAGTATGAGTCACAAACAGCTCATTTTGTGCGTTATTCCCTACTGTTGTGCATTGTGTGTGTCTAACACTGGGTATACTAGTGCCATCTCTGTGACTATGGGACCCAAATTCCAAAGTGGCAGGCTGCATCGTGTGAGTGAATGTGTTCTGCATTTCAACTGTGCTGGCACAAATCAGTGGGATATTCACAAGATGTGTCATAAAATGTGACCATGCATGTGTGGCTGAATATCCCGAACATGGACAATCACACAGTGGGAGATGCATGGCAGGTGACCAGAGACCAGTGTGAAGCATACAGAACTGCATGATGAAAAGCCACTTGTGCAGCATGCAGATTTGCAATATTCAGCCAGGATATGCAAATGGCCTCATTGCACAAACAGCACCTTTGCATCCCATTACTGGAATGTAGTCAGGCCATTTGCATACCATTGGTATGTGTAGTTCCAGTATTGCAGGTAGCACCACCACTCCATAAAGGGGATCAGGAGGTACTGCAGCCTAGCAGGCAGGTGAGAAGGCATGTTTGAGTGTAGTGAATGGCATTGGCCTGAGTACAATGCCACATATCTCCCAACCTTTTATCACCCCAAATGTGTGCCAAGATGTGTGACAACTGACAAAATATGTGACACATCAGCAAACATGACATTACAAGCTCAGAATACTGTGGACATAAGTGCACTAATGTTTATAATGTTTGCTGATAACCTAGCATCTTATATTGTTATACAATTCTGCATAAAAGTCTCAGTGGGCAGTGTGTAATGTAACCCTCTCAATGTGGGACAAAGGGTGTCTGAGAGAAAACATGAGTGATGTGCCCTGTAATGTATGACATTCGAGAGGTATGCAGTGCTACTACCCATGGCCATGTCCATGCCCTAGGTGGCAGCATGCACAACAATGGAATGGTTCGGTGTCCATGAGGCATGCCCCTGCCACCTCCAGGTCGCAGGTGGTGCCACCCCTGCCCCATGCTGCCCACAGTTGTGCAAAGTCCACCAACTGAACTCCACAGTGACCCAAACCCAGGGCCCCTGTGGCATTGTCACACTGCATGGATGGCATCGGTGACATGTATGTGGTTCTTGGAGGTGTTGATCTGGCACCTAAGGTATTCCATCATTGGTGTGTGCCACTGGGCAGTCCCTGTCCTATGCCATGTTGCCACCATTTCCACCATGCATCCTGATCACCATTGTCCCAGACATCACCATGGGCACATGCCACCACTGAGTGGCACTCTGTTGGCCACATGGGTGCAGGCCATGACACCTGGTACATGTGCTGCATTGTACCTGTCTGCTCCACTGGTGGCCTGGGTGGGGTGACTGATTAGGAGATGGGCATCCCCTACCTGTGTGTGGTGAGTGGGTGGTTGGCTGGGCAGTGCAGGTGGTGTCACCCACCGGTACCCAGCAGGTGCCTGACATGCAGGCACAATGCATCTGTGGCTTTGGATACTACCATTCTGGCATGACTGTTGTGTGTGGATACCCAGAGCACATCCTGGAGCACCTGCAATAGCTGCCTCAGGATCGCCTGCCTGCAGTTCAGCAGATTGCCTGTGGATGTCTGGCTGACTTAGGGCAGCTCTTTGCTTGCCTAACTTTGTGCGGGACAAATGTGGGATGCACGGCACACGTGCAGCTCATTTTGACTAAATATACACATGCGTAGCATATTCGGGTGCCTACTCCCTTTTTCAGTGCTGCATTCATTATATCTGTGCAATCTTATGTTCTGACATGTGAGATTGATTTTGCACTTTTGAATATCACGCTGCCACACATTTTCCAGGATGCACCATGCTTCTCCGATTTGTGGCACTTATCTCCTTTGAATATGTGGACCTACATTTATAATTCTCCTGTGTTAAATAGAGAATAATAGATAGGCAACTGTGTGTTATGGATTTTTTTTACGCACCCGAGGTTTGTGATGACCCATAAACCTCAAGAGCAAAGCTCGAGAGGTTTATGAGGTCATCACACACCGAGGGTGTGTTAAAAAAAATCCATATACACACAGTTGCTTATTTTTTAATTTTTTATAATTACTGGTGCAGAGATTGCTTAGTGTCTCAGTATATCTGCTATTTACAAACACACACACACAAACACACACACACACATACACACACTGTCTCACAGACACAGTCTGTCACACAGACACACACACACACACACACACACACACACACTGTCTTACTTACATACACTGTCTTTCACACACTCACACACTTTGTGTTTCTCCCTTGCTCTCTCAGGCTAACCTTTTTTTTTTTTTTTAACTGTCAGCTGTGGACTGGTACTGGGGTCCGTCCAGCATTCAACTTGGAGTCGGCGACTGCATCTCCCAATCCAGAGACAAGGCGGGATCAACCAGATAGTCCTTTTGTATTTGGAAGGTGGGATCAACCAGATAAAACAATACAAAATCAAATAAAGATGGGGAGGGCGGTAAATAAAAACAGCTCGTCGGCAAGCGGAAAAATGAGCCGCCATTTTTTCAAGCTATTCAGCCCGCCCACACACAGAGCACGAGCCAATGAAAAGGCAGAATACAGATGAGTGACACACAAAGGAGATAGGTGGTTTCGCAAATGTCGTAATAACTTGTTTTTGAGTTATTATGGCTTTTTGAAGAGCCTTGAAAACAGTTGGATAAAGGGGGTCACCAGTAATTATTGTACAATATTGTCTACTGTTTATAATGTTGAATGTAACTAATTTCAGGTTCACTCCTTAAAAAGGGACATACTGTCTCAGTGGGCCTACTGTACCTGTTTATCAACATTCAAATATGTGGGGGAGCATGGCCCAGCAGGGCAAGATGGTGGTTGCTCTGTAATTCAGCTCCTAATCACGTTAGGAAAAATAACTGATCCACAGACTAAAACAAGCAGAATGTCAACTAAAGTGGTGCTGCTTTTTGTTGGCAACTCAGAAATCGCAAAAAGGTAGGGCTGTGCAAATACCTTTTCCTGAATATTTAGCCAAATATTTGGTATTTGGGTATTCAGTATTTGGGAAAGGGTATTCAGCACCTATTAAAAAAATAGAAGAAACAGCCCCCTCCTTCTTTTTCTACCCCCAAACCATATTCCCACCACGGCCAACAGCTCCCTGCTGCTTCACAGCCACAGGCCCATACTCATCACAGTGCGGGGGCTGTGGTCACGGTGCCCAAAGCCAGTAGATGGCAATGCCACCGCACCACAACAACTCTGAACACACATATCCACAGGCCTCTCACACTCCCATATACACCACACATACAGCAAGCATGCCGTGCAACAAAAAACATGAGCAGCATGAAGCGGCATGCCAACACATCAGAGCCAGCAATGCGGGCACTACAGTAGCCATGCACATGTGCACAGGGTGCTACTGCCACAGGCCAAGACAGCCACCCCCTAGGCCCGATTGGCATCCACTGCCATCACACAAGGGGGGGTGTGCCCAGTGGCATGCATCCACTTGTACACGTGTGCTCAGACAGGCAGTGTCACCATTGCACACATGTGCCCTGCCCTAATGAACAAAGGTGCCATGGGCCACGGAATGACACACCACCTGTGCCTCCATGCATTCGGCACCAAGTGGGCCCCAGGGACCCCATCCTCTGCCACTGGCACTGGGCCATGTGTTGGTGATGGTGGCTTCTTGGGTTGTTCAGGTGGCTGAACATCAGGGGACTTCAGTAGCCTGCATCGCACGCAAATGTTATGCAGCAAGGCACAGGCAATGAACACTCTGCACACCATGCTCATTGCCAGCATCATTCTGCCACCAGTGTGATTCAGGCAGCAGAACTGCATCTTCAGTAGCCCAATGGAACACTCCACGATGCTGCATGCCCTTCTGTGTGACACATTGTAAGCCTCCTCCACAGGGTGCGGTGGCACTAGGTAGGGTATCAGGAGATATGTTCTTAGTGGGTAGTGACTGTCACCTGTCGGGGAGAGGGAGAACAGCATTAGGACCATTGCAGTTGCACACAGGTGCCAGGGTACAGCTCTGGATGTGGTGGCCATTTACCTAACAGCCAGCCATACCCCTCCAGTTGCCATGCCAGATGTCACTTCAGCTCACTGTGGTCAAATATGAATGAGTCATACCATGCCCCAGGGAACTTGGCATACACATTTGCTGAAATGCCTGTGGCATCACAGACAACCTGGCAATTAATACTATAGTACCCCTTTTGGTTGTGGTACACATCCTTGTTCACAGACCATGTCAGAATTGGCACATTCATGCAGTCTATGGTGCCCAAAATGTTTGGCATGCCATACCTGTTGAGGAATTCCTCCTTGCCACTCTGATGTCAGCGAGCATTGTGGGGCACCAAATTTGTCTTGCCCTTGTCTCACCAAGGCATCACTTACCTGGTGCAGTGCCCATGAAACAGAGGACTGGCTCACACCCATCACATCACCGGTGACCCAGTGAAAGCTGCCAGTGGCACAGTAAAAACCACCTTCCTCTCCACAGACATGGCCATGAAGCACAATGTACATGGTTGGATTGCATCCTTGACCAGGCCACAGATGTACTGTAGTGTGTTGTGATCAACATGGTAGCACTGGAGGCATTCAGTGTGCTGTAGTGTGTGTGCCTCCAACCTGGGCCTGAAGATGTGGTGTCACTGTCACCTGTGGTGGGCACAATACTCCATAATGATGTCCTCCAGGAGGACCATGTTCAACAATGCGCATGGGGCACATGTCCCATTTTGTCCACCAAGCACGCTAGCTAGCATACATGCACCACCGACATGCAGTTCTTCTGTGTGTGTGTGTGCTACTGGCCGGGCTATATGGCACACTGAGCTTTATGGGCATGCCATGATCACATATGGTGGGCACCTTACCAAAGGGAATGCCACAGGCACACACTGGGCAATGGTGAAGGGTTGTGGTGCAACCAGCAGAGTGGGTGGCAGGCATGGCTTGCTATGATGGCTCTACAGAGTGTCTCACTCATGCTGCCGGGACGTTGTGCCAGTGGGCACAATATTGGAGGTCACGGAGCAGAGGCAGGTACTGATAGTGTTGCAGGACGTGTGTGCTGGTGTGTGTGGGATGCCCCCATGGGGTCCTGTGCTGACCAGTTGTGCTGTTCTGTGTGTTACAGATAACCAGGAAGATGAAGGCACGGCTTGTACTGGAGCTCATGAAGCTGGGCACTGGTGACACAGGGCAGGTGATTGCACCCACGAGGAGACTACCAAATGATATACCACACCAATTCTACCTGTGCCAGTCCACCAGAGGCATGATCTATTGCAACGACACTGGCAACCTTTGGGCCATCCATGCACCGTCAAAGGTAGGTGGGGCAGCAGGCTGTGATCTGTGTGTGTGTGTGTCTGTACACTGTCCTCTGGTGGCAACTGTCACCGATAGTGGTTCCCCTCTGTGTGTTCTTGTCTTTCAGTGTTACCAGGGACCAGTGCAGTGGATCATGCTGGATGTGACCCTTCACATGTACCTCCTAAACCTAGGAGCCATCCACCCCCACCTCCAGCTCCACCTACACCTCTGGGTCAGAGTACTCAGACTAGGTGCACGCTGGTGGCGAACTTAGTGGACTGCTCTGGCATACTTGTTTTTCCCCTGTTGTAGGCCCCCCATTTTGGATACTTTGTTGCAGGCTCTGCTGACATGTTTGGATTGTCATTATTCTGCTGCCTTAAGCACTTACATTGGTGTCAACAAACATTGTTGTTTCTGTAGCATGTGTGTGTGTGTGTCCCTTATTTGCCCTGGCATGGTGCTGCCTGGGCAGGCGTGTGTTTGGTGTTGTACTGTGTGACATAACATTGGTTGGTGACTGGCATGGACACAAGCCATTACTGTGGGGCTGTCCATTCATTGGCAGTGTGACATACTGACTCATGCTGCCACAGGAATGGTATCCCTGTGGTGCACTCATGGTGCTGGGGGCTGGTGCATGTGCACCATCATATAGTGGTGCCAGAGGTTGCCACCAGCACATGGTGGACATGTGTTGTGCGGTGGCTGTCATGCCATGTGGCACCCTGTGTGTGTGGTGGCCTGCTTGCCATGGTGACCCATACCATGCTCTTTTTGAAATGCCTTTTGCAGCCCTGCGGTGCAGTACCTGCACACATAGGATTTATGGCTGCCTCCAGGATGCGTAGACCATCCTTGGGACTGCTACACATTGTGCTGATGCAAAGTGCATCATGCATGTGCATACACTGTGCTGCACAACCAGTCTCCACAGCCCTGCCCCTACACACTCATGTATCTCTAGGGGCATGCATGTTCACATCATGGATGTACGCAGCATCATACGTACGGTTTGTGTATGCTGCACAGCGGCCAGGGGGTATGGGTTTCACGTGTATCAAGCTGCTCACTGGCCTTGCGTGCTGTGTGTAGGTCTGCACAGTATTTGTGAATAGGGCTCACTGTATGCATCTTATGCACTACCTGGTAACTACTGTTTTTCTATTTTGTATCTTCAGACTGTACACTATTGAGTGAGTTTTCTTGCTGTCCTACCCAGGACCTCCTTGCAAATGAGCCTTGCTCAATGGAGCGTCTCCTGGTAAAACAAATAAATATAAATAAACTTTTAAGAAAAATGTTTTAACTGCAACATCATGGTGTATTTAAGTTTTAGCACATTTTTAGAAAATGGCAACAATCAATTCTTAAACCTGATTGGCTGAGACAGGCCTCAAGCTGGGCATTTATTTTTCAATAGATGCTCAGCTAAAAATAAGAGCCAGTCCAAATGCCTCTTCACAAAGTAACATTCTCAGATGAGCCATTTTCTAAGTGCACTAATACCCTCCAGGGTGGGCATTATTGGGAAATACCTGACCTTCCAGGAGCTATAAGGCCCTCCGCCTTTGGGCTGTCCAGTATTTCCCAATAATTCCCACCCTGTCTGGTATTATTGTTTACTTATTGACAGACCAATTGCTTGTGTGAATTTATTTATTGAATGAGATTAATTAGAAGAAATTAAGGGATATTTAAAGGCAATGGGCTTGTAGGCTATATCCGCCCCCGGAGGAAGACTCCATAGCACTGAATTGATACTTAGGTGTGTTAGTCCAGCTTTTTAGCCATGTTTAGCTTTTGTATGTTTTCCTAATAAAAGGAAAGTTGTTCCATCTCATACTCTTGGCATGTGCTCAATTTCTCACCTTGCTTGTCTTATTGTTTTTTGTGGAGCACATTTAAGGAGTCTGATGTGTGCTTTATTCTTCCTTTTTCTGTCTACCTGCACGCATGTGCAGGAAACATAGTGCCACCATACAAGTTTTCTTAGGTGTGCCACCCCCGCTTCCAATGCCCTGCTTCTTTTTAGGCATGGCCACACTGTACCAATGAATGTCCAAGCTGTCTATGACAGCAGTTCAGATGCAGTGGCATACAGTTCAGAGAAAACCACTGGTACAATCAGCAGTGGTAACATGTAGGCAATCTGCATACTGCCATTGCAGATTGCCTACATGTCATTACTGCATCCGAACTGCTGTCATAGACAGCTCGCTTACTTAACAGTGTGCAGCAAGTGCATGGTAGATAGTGCATGCCAAAGCCCAATTAATTTGCCCAGTTCATTTGCCGACAGGGGAGCCAACTCCCCATCTGCATAATGTACCCCACCCCATTTGTTGTGTGCCGAGGGGGTGCCCAATCCCCCTCGGCATCATGCCCCCCCCAAACACTCTTTATTTGCCAGTGGGGGCCCCACTGCCTGTCAGCTAAAGCACCCCTACACCAAAACACAGGTGGCAAACTGGAAGCCCACCCCAGTGTGCACAAATGAAGCCTGAAAAAAAAAAACTTCCTGCTACATCCTTTTTATTAGTTTTACCCCTGAAATAAAGAAAATGGTCCCTCGCAGTCTTACGTGCCCCCTCCCACGACCTGCACCCACCCACTTTGCACCCACCTCCCCATACCTCCCTCACCCAATACTTACCTCTGGAGCCTGGTGCAATGATCTTAGGTAGATCGGGACAACATCTGCACTCTTCAAAGCCGACTGTGAACTGAAGAAATGCCGGTAAGCTATATAACGGCATAAATAGGGTTTTTTCAACTTATATGGCTATCTCGGCCATTTTCTGGACTTTTGCCACCAAATTTTCACCATGGGGTTATTGGAACCCCTCCTCATGAGTACAGACACTGACATGTCATTATTCTGTCCTGAAAGGTGATTTTACTGTCACTGCCCGGAATCACCTTTCAGGACCGATTAACGAAACGACAATGCAACTGTTCACGAGGTGGGCTCTCAAATAGCCTATGTTGCAAATTTGGTAAAAATAAAAAATCCAGAAAATGACTGTTTTATGAGCATGCATTGAGCTGTTTCCATGCTCCTTTGTAACTTCATGAATTTGTAATGTTTTCACTCCATATTTTTAACATTGCCATTTTTTCAGCCTTCCTTATGAACAGTACAACTGTCATTTTTCACATCCTGTCTAAAATGTGTTTTCACACTTCTGGCACAGAAAAACACGATTGCTGAGGGAAATCAGTGTTTGGGACACATTAGAAACATCACTGTGATACTGTTCATGAGCAGAGGTTCTAAAATTCCAAGTTCAAAATTTTGCAACGAAACTCCATAAAATGACTGTCTTACAAGCGTGCATTTTGCAGATTCCACGTACCCTCATAACCTCGTAAATTTGTAATATTTTCACCCCATATTTTCAACAATGGCATTTTTCCACACATCCTTATGAACAGTACAACTGTCATTTTTCACATCCTGGCTGAAATGTATTTTCGCACTTTCGGCACACTATAGCACGGTCGCTATGAGAAGTTTGTGTTCAGGACCGAGTGAAAAAATCACAGTGACACTGTTCAGGATCAGAGGTGCCAAAATGCCTATGTTGAAAATTTAGTGACAAAAGTCCATAAAATGACTGTATTATGAGTGTGCATTGTGCAGTTTCCACACACCCTTGTAATTTTTCGCATTTGTAATATTTTCTCTTCAGATTTTCAACATTGGCATTTTTTACACCTCCTTATGAACAGTACAGCTGTCATTTTTCATATCCTGCCTGAAATATGCATTTACGCATCTGGCACAGAGCAGCATGGTTGCTGTGGGAACTAAATGTTCGGGACAGATTAAGAAGATCATAGTGACAGTGTTCATGAGCAGAGGTCACAAAATGCCTATGTTGAGAATTTGGTGAAATAATTCTAAGTGACTGTTACGCATATGTGTTGCACAGTTTCCATGTACGCTCAGAAGTCTGAGCACTTTTAATATTGTCACTACAGATTTTCAACATAGCATTGCTTCGCACCACCCTATGAGTGCTACAGCTGTCATTCTTCACATCCTGCCTGATCTGTGTTTTCGTACATCTGGTACAGAATGGCATGGTCACTGTGGGAACTCAAAGTTCAGGACACATTAACAAAATCACAGTGCCACTGTTCATAAGAAGAGGTTCCAAATGCTTTTATGAGGTATGGGTCACAAAAAGGCCATGTTCAAATCAAATCAAATCAAATTTATTTAAAAAGACGCCCAATCCCGAAGGCTCTGGGCACTGCGCAAAAACTGTACAGTATGTCATACCATATACATTACATTACAAATATCACGCAAATATAATATGCATAAAAACTTAATCACCGAATGCCAGCATGAATAAAAAAGTCTTCAGACGACTCTTAAAGGCCACTATAGTGGGGGCCTCTCTCACTTCAGATGGCAACGAGTTCCAGAAAGCTGGAGCAGCAACTCCAAATGATCAATCCCCTGCTGATTTCAACCTTGCTCTCGGAACTTTAAGGAGGCCACCATTAGAGGAGCGGAGATCTCGGACAGAGGTGGACGGTACCAGGAGATCATATAGGTAACCAGGGCCCTGTCCATGTAGGGTCTTATAGGTGTGAAAACCCACCTTGAACAATACTTTCCACCTGACAGGCAGCCAGTGCAAATCACGCAATACTGGAGTAATATGACAAAACTTACTTTGTCCGGTCAAAAGCCGGGCAGCAGCATTTTGCACTAGCTGCAGTCTGCGAAGAGAAGTTCCAGAGACCCCGAGATAGAGGGCATTACAGTAGTCAAGCCTAGAAGTGACTAAGGCATGTACCAAAGTAGGGAGGTCCAGAGCCGGAACAAGGGGCTTAATCCTGGCGATATTTCTAAGATGGAAAAAACAGGAACGAACCACAGAGGATATTTGAGCCTCCATGGACAGGTTCCTGTCAAAGATCACACCAAGATTTCACACCCATGGGGAGGCCATCAATGACATGTTGAAAATCTGTATTGCAAATACCACCAAACGCCCAGGGCGTTAGGATTTCTAAACATAACGTCCCACCCTGTACAGACTGACAGGCATCAGAGTTGTGCCTTTGGACTGCCGATTGTAATGCACATGCCATTCCACTTCTACACCCACCACCCTGCAGCCAGTGACAGGCATTGAGGTGTGCTTTGGACTCTTCGGCCCCAGAGTTCACCCCATTCTCCTATACCGCACCCATTTCTACGTATGTCCTTCTGGAATAGGGTGACTGTAAAGCAGAACACCCCAAGGCACACCTCAACACTTGTTGGTGTCTGCGGGGTAGGATGAAGTGAACTGGCATGAACATTATGGGTGATGACCCAAATGCATGCCCCAATGCCTGTCCCTCTCTGCAGGGTAGAGGTGGGGTTGGTTTGAAGTTCAATACTTCGGTGCCATTCCTATTTTGTATCTGTTTAACTCCTGCATTCCCAGTGCTAATACCAGCAAGCAAACATTCGGCATTGACAAATGCTTGTTTGCTGCTGTGAATAGTTTTTGAAGCAGTACTCCAAGCTCCTGCCTGCTACATGAGGCAATTCATCAAAATTCCTGGACCAAGCTGGAGGTTTGAATGCCGTAAGAAAGAACATTCTGGTCTGTATAAATAGCGATTAGCAGAAACCAGGATTTGGGATATGAACCCAGTCATAGTGTGGAGATGGAATCAGAACAAAATTCAGTTGCATGGCTAATGCTTACAAAATGCAAGAGAATGGAACATAATGGAAAGTGTGCACTGAAGGTATGCCAGAAGTGGTTACTAATAATGACTGAAAAACTACGTTTGCCAAGCTTAAAAAATCATTTGTGCAGGAGGTGCATGTATGGTGTGATAAAATTACTCTTGAATAATACCAAGAATTAGAAAGGGGGCTGAAAGGGCAATGAGTCATGTGATCATTTGGTTTTACTATAGCAAGCGAGCAAGTGATTTCATTCATGAAAAGCAGCTGTCCATGGATGGGGGAGGGTTGGCCAGGTCACCATCTCGATTTATATTTGAGAATCTTTGGTGCTGGAGTGTGGGAGTAGGGTTGAGTGCTGTGCTGGGGGACATAAATTATATGATCTGTAAGTGCAAATAAACACTTTACATTAAGAAGGTGGCCAACTATGGAGGCAGGTGGGTTGAGCAGGTTACCCATCAGGGGAATAAAGTTTTACTTTAAATGTATTAAACAAATGCATGTGGGTGCTGGGGGGGAGAGGGAGGAGGGTGGTATTGTGCTTTTGATGGGGGATGCCAGGAAAAGGACACAAATTGACCATGACCGTGGGGAGCTTCAAACAGGCTCTTAAAACTTTTTTATGAAGTCAGGCTTTTTTATGAATTGCTATGATCTGTTATTGTTGTTTTATTTTGTGAAATGGGCATTAGAATTTAAGTATCCTGATTGCTGCATAACTGTGTGATATTCCTTCTTACGCACGCGAAGAAGGAACAGCCATGCCCTGTGGGCACTGATCCTATAAATATGCCAGTTAGAATGCTGGCAAAGTAAAGTCAACCATCTTCTTTTTAACCAACTGCAAGTGACATGCCAAGCTATATTTTCAGTCTGCCAACACAAAAAATACGATGAATACATCTGACCTTTTAACATTACCTCAGTCTGGTAAATCTCTGAATGAAGCATGAAACAAACAGCTGTGATGTCTCTCACAGCCCACCTGCCCGGTCATGTATGAAAAAAAAAAAATCAAAACAGCTGCCATCTCTCCACCAGCCCGGCCACTCGCTCCTTAAGATCCATCTTTGAATTTAATAAAAAAACAAAGGTACAGACACGATGTCTCTCCCAGCCTGCCTGCTCGTTCATCTATTAAAAAAAAAAAGGAACAACCGCGATCTCACTAATACTAATGATCTGTACCTGCCTGCCTCCACGCTCGCTCTGTCTCTCTACCAGCCTGCTCACTCTTAAAATTGTAAATTTAAATTATACATATAAAAAAAAAGCCAAACAGATGGATTTTAATATTTTTTTTCCTCGTCTCCACACAACATGGGGGGGGGGAATACCTAAAGTACAGAAGCCTTTCTAGGGCAACATTCCTTCA
This sequence comes from Neoceratodus forsteri, assembly GCA_016271365.2. Lineage (NCBI taxonomy): Eukaryota > Metazoa > Chordata > Ceratodontiformes > Ceratodontidae > Neoceratodus > Neoceratodus forsteri. Next base: position 1,135,167,795 of record CM028130.1, read on the forward strand.
GTGCAGAAAAAAAAAAACACAAGACACTTAGGCGGAGGAATTATTTTATTAAAAGTGATACCAACATAGGTGTTTTTTCCTAATTTAAATTGGAAATTTAACCTACTAAATGCAGTTTCACTTAAGATATCCATTTCATAAGCGCAATAAGCCCCTCCAGGGTGTGTGTTAGACACTTTAACGCACGGCTAGGAGGCTGGATGTACTTGGCCAGTGGCCCAGTGCCTCACTACGCCTCCTAGCTGTGTGTTAAAATGTTTAACTCACACCCTGTCATGGCTTATTGCTTACTTATTAACTGTAATACTTTTATGGAATCATCTTTTGAAACATTGTACAGCACCTTGGCATTTGAAAGGTGCTCAAAAAATAAAGTTATTATTATTAAATTTGAAGGTAACTGGCAATTTAAATTTGATGGACTGCATCTGACTAAGGAAAGAGTCAGTGCATTGGGGCAGTAGCCTGACATCTTTGCAGAATATTTAAACTAGCAAATGGGGAGAGGGGTGCAGCACCCAGTATGTCAAATGGGAAGAACACCCTTCCCCCCTCAGCTAGTGATCAAACAGGAGTTCAGCATGTTTGTAGTTCATTTGTATCATCAAGTAAGGAAAAAGGTCCGGCTCCCCATGTGATGAGTAGGAAAAATGCCAGACCTCACCTAATAACCAACACACCCATACGCACCCATACAATGCACAGGGAAAATGCCAGACCTCATTCAACAACTACTGTAACACACCGAAATCTGGCCAATGGAATATCATGTACACAAATGTTCACAGTCTGACAAACAAGATCCCAGACCTGCAGGCAACAATGATAGAGGCTAAACTGGACATAGTAACCATTAGTGAGACATGGTTCACCAGTAACCACACTTAGGAGACTTTAGTACCCCGCTTTGTACTGTTCAGAAGAGACTGAGGTGCAAAGGGGGAGTGGCCCTTTATGTCAATGAAAATATCAAAGCTACAGAAATTCAGAACATACATAAGGAGCCAGAAGAACTGTGGGTCACCCTGGAACAGGAAATGGGACAGCCATACGAACTGGGGTTGTCTACAGACCTCCAGACTAAGGGGAGGACATAGACACATTACTGTTAGAAGATATACAAAACATGACAGCTAAAGGGGAGGTTCTGATAATGAAAGACTTCAACATGCCAGATACAGATTGGTCAATACCAGCAGGAACATCTGCCAGAACTAGACACATAATGGATTCCCTCTATGGGAAGGGCCTCAAACAACTGGTGCAACAACCTACAGGAGACAAGGCTATCCTTGATCTAGTACTGACTAAAAGGGAAAGGACCACAGATCTCCAGGTAGAAGGTCAGCTCAGGGCCAGTGACCATCACATGGTATGGTTCAATCTGGCCACTAGAAATAGCAGTTATGTAAGAACTTACCATAACAGTAGAACTTTGAGAGAGATTCCTGCAGTAGGTTTTCACATATAGAACTGTGTCTCTGGTGTCAGGTTCCAACTGCAAACTTGTAGCTAGCAATCATGAGCCGGGACCACCCCCCCAATGTCAGGTGATGGAACGTCAGCCCAACTATAAAAGGGGGTGGCCCCACACACGCCCTCCAGTTCTTTTCTGCCAGAGACCTAAAGAAAGGTAAGTAGAAAGGAAGGAGTGATAACTGCTGGGACCATGTGCCCTATCTACACCCAATGACTAGGCAGCAATAAAAAGGAACAAATATTATTCCAAGAGCTGGAGGAAGGTGGGTGGGAAACTAAACCTACTGCAGGAACCTCTCTCGAAGATCTACTGTTACGGTAAGTTCTTACATAACTGCTATATCTTACTTCGAGAGGATTCCTGCAGTAGGACTTCACATATTGGACTGAATACCCAGCAGTCCAAAGAAAAAATCAGAGACCAGGTTCCAGGAGGAGGAAGTGTCTGCCAATTGGAGTACTGTCTCAGGACAAAAGACCTTGCAGGACTGCAAGGCCGAATCCAGTTCTGTGCCTAGAAGTAATGTCCAGACTGCAGTGTTTAGTGAAGGTGTGGACAGAAGATCAAGTGGCCGCTGCACAGATCTCTGCCATGGACACATTCCTGAAAAAGGGGGTAGAAGTGGCTACACTCTGAGAGGAGTGGCCCTTAACCCCCCAGGAAGGGATTTCCCATACTTTTGGTAAGTGTAGTGGGTACAATTAGCCAACCACCTAATTATAGTCTGTTTAGAGATGGCCTTTCCTTGGCACTGGGGGAGGAAGGCCACAAAAGGTTGATTTAATTTCCAAACCTCCTTGGTCCAGGAGGTGTAGTACCTCAGGATACGATGCACATCTAAGCTGTGCAAGAGATATTCCCACCATTTGGAATGCTGTGGAAAATAAACTGCCAGTTCGACACTCTGATTGAGAGTAGTTTCTGAAATGACCTTTGAAAGAAAGGAGGGATCAATCCTCAGGATCACCCTGTCCTTGTGGAAAATCAGATAAGGTTCCCTGCAAACTTGCCTGAAGCTCAGAAACACTTTGAGCTGAAATGACAGCTACTACAAATAAAGTCTTCCAAGAAAGGAAGCGAAGGTTGCAATTTGCAGCCGGTTCAAAAGGGGGCAAAGTAAGCTTTTCTAACATAAAATTAAGATCCCAGCTCAGACACATATTCTGGACTGGAGATTTCAGGTAGAGGATACCTTTCAAAAAGGTTTTAGAAACCTCTACCTGAGCTAGGGGTTTTGCCCTCCACCGGAAGGTGGTAGGATGACACTGCAGAGAAATGGACCTTGATGGAGGAGTAACTAAGGCCCAACTCAGATAAATGTATGAGGTACTCTAACACCTGGGCAGCTGAGCACATAAAAGGGTCCAAGCTCCTGGCTGTGGCCCAGATAGAAAATCTTTTCCACTTCATGGCATATGTGGATCTAGTAGAAGGTTTTCTGGCTTTCACCAATACCTGTGCAACCTGGGAAGACACCATAGCGTGAGGACGCTATGTACACAGGTGCCGCACATGAAGGTGGAGAGATTGAAAACTTGGGTGCACCAGGGAGTCCTGCTCCTGAGGCAGAAGGTCACAAGATAATGGCAGAAGGACCGGAGTTCCAGAGCCAGCTGTTGTAACAGTGGGTACCAGATCTGTCAAGGCCACAGAGGGATAATCAGAATTAAGTAGGCCTCTTCTGCCTGAAGTTTCAGCAGAACATTCCAAATGAGAGGAAAGGGAGGGAATGTGTATAGAAACCTTCCTGTCCAAGAGAGAGAGAGAGAGAGACACAGTGCATCTCACCAAAAAGCACCATGCCTGGGAACAAGTGAGCAAAAGCTGGGTAGTTTTGAGTTGGATGGGGAGGCAAACAGATCTATGTCTAGTCTACCCCATCAAAGAAACAAATCTCTGACTATCTCCTGCTTTAACTCCCACTCATGTGCCCTGGCTATCGATTGACTGAGACTGTCCGCCAGTATGTTGTGCATGCCTAGGACATGGACTGCCATCAGAAACAGACTATGCTGGATCACCTAGTACCATACTCTCACTGCTTCCCTGCAAAGAGGGTACGATCGAGTTCCTCCCTGTTTGTTGAGATACCAAACAGTGGACATGTTGTCTGTCTGGATGAGAAGTGTTCCCAGGAGGAGGAACAGCTGGAAAGCCTGGAGAGCAGAGAACTGCTCATGTCTCCAAAATGTTGATGTGGAGTTGTTGCTCCTGGGTGAACCAAAAACCTTGGATTTTGTGGTCCCCTAAATGGGCTCCCCAACCCCTGTTGGAAGTGTCTGATGTGAGAGCCTGAGTGGGGATTGGATAGTGAAACAGGGCTCCCACTAACAAGTTGGAGAGGTCCTGCCACCAGAGAAGATCCTTCTGAAGGCAGTTGCAGATCATGACTGGCTGGTTCATGTCGTCCGACCTCTGGTCCCATTTGACTCAAAGAGACCACTGGGTGACCCTCATGTGAAGTCTGGCCAGCGGACAGTGGAAATGGCTGCTGCCATGAGTCCCAGAAGATGGAGCACAGCTTGTGTAGGAATACATCGAGCCTGGGCCACCAAAGTGGCCTGAGAAATGAAAGTTTCAGCCCGCTCCAATGGCAGAAAAGCCCTCCTCTGGACTGTTTCTAGTACCACCCCAATAAATTGTAGGTGCTGAAAGGTACTAGCTGGGACTTGGGTAGGTTGACTGAGATACCCAGCTGGACAAACAGATCCAAAGTGAAAGAGAGAGAGAATCCTTCAGACTGTCCAGGAAGGGGGCTGAAAAAAGCCAGTCATCCAGGTATGGGAACACATAAATGCCCTTGCGGTGAAAAAATGCTGCTACTACCACTAAGCACTTGGTGAAAACATGGGGTGCCAAAGAAAGGGCAAAGAGGAGTGCTCTGAATTGAAAGTGATTCTCCTGGAAGGAGAAACGAAGAAAGCGTCGGTGGGCTGGGAGGATGGGGGTATGAAGGTAAGCATCCTGCATATAAAGGGAGGACAGCCAAACGTTTGGTTGGAGCAGGGTTAGGAGTACCTGAAGGGTCAGCATGTGAAACCTATTGTATTCCACAATGAGGCTGAGTGTGCTGAGATCTAGGATAGGTCACAGATCCCCCGTATTCTTTGGTACTAGGAAGAAGTGGGAGTAAAATCCACTTCCTAGTTGATCTTGAGGGATGGGCTGTATGGTCACTTTTAGCAGGACGGCCTGAATCTCCTGTGTGACAATGGGGATCTGACCCTGTGGGGAAAAGGACCTTCCTGGAGGATAGGGTGGAGGAATCTCCAGGAACTCTATCGAGTGACCTCGCTGAATGAGTTGAAGTATCTATAAGTCTGTGATGATGGCCTTCCCCCCTTCCAGGTAGAGGCTGAACCTCCCTTCTACTGGTTCCTCCGAAATGGGCAGAGATAATGGGAGGAGGGGAAGGGAGTCAGGATACCAAGGAAAGAGGAGCCTTAGTCCCAGAGGCAGGTTTGGAAAATTTTGCCTGAGGGGTTTGGGGTCCAGAGCCAGTGGCACATCTTTTACCCTGATGCTTGTTCTGGGTCTTATTCCATTGCTCTTTGGTGATGAAAAGGCAGCTTCTTTTGGCCCATCCTGTACATAAAGCACATGTCACAAAGTGATTGTCCACTCTCCTGCAGCCCCGTCATAATGTCCTTTGTGTCACCACCAAAGAGGATGGAACCCCTAAAGGGGGCATCCAGTAGGGATGATTGAACATTCTGTGCAAGACCTGTGATCCAGAGCAGTGCCAGACGCTGGAGGTAGATGCCCATAGCCGCAGCCCTAGCCACCGAATCCACAGAGTCATATGTGGCTCTGAGGACATGATGATAAGAAGACTTATTCATCTGAAGTTTGTCCAGCAACTTGTTCCTCATGGTTTCATTCAGGATGTCCTGAAGGTCCCTCTTGAGCTCAGAGAGGGAGTCCTTCTGGAAGGCCACCATATGGGACATGTAATTTAGTGATCTGATGGTACAAGAGGTAGACGAATATTTCTGAACAAAGAAACAATAGCACTGCAGGTATATAGTTCCAACATTTTATTGTAGTTGCCACAGCCAAAAATTAGCACAGCCGCCCATGCAGTTCAGGCTCCCAACCTTGACTAGTTTCACACTAAGTTTTGGTTGTGGCAACTACAATAAAACATTGAAATTATATACCTATGATGCTATTGTTTCTTTGTTTACATTTTGGACTACTTTGAAGCATGCGTATGTGCGGAGCTGAGGATTTGTTCCTACAGATGAATATATCTTCCTGCCTAATTGGTCCAATTGCCTTGAGTCCTTATCGGGTGGGGAGGCACTCAAGTGCTTTGGTTGTGCCGAACAGTCATGTGCAGCAGTGATGATCATGTAATTGGCTTTAAGATGTGTGATTAAGTATAGAATCCCTTCTGGGGGGAAAGAAGGTACGATCAGCATTTCTGGAAACAGCCTGTATGGAAGAGGGCCATTGCCAGATAGTGATAACCAGATCCTCATGGAGGCCCATCTGGGGGGGGATGGGTAGAGGGCCTGTAGTAGCCAGATTCAGATGCTCAGGCAGACGTTGCACTGAGGATCTATCTCTTTAGAAGTCCAGCCTGCTACTTCCTTGATATTCCTCAGTAGATCCCCAAAAGAATGGTCATCTGGTGGGGATTTCATCAACTCTTTAGGTAGGACTTTGACTGGTGATCGAGGATCAGAATGGTCTGAGTCGATGTCCAAGTCTGAAGTATCCAAGCCACTGAGGATGGACGGGTCCACCCCAGTGGCACCCACCTGCAGGGAACCCAAAGCTCAACCCAGAGGAACCAGAGGTGGTGGTGCTCTGGGTAAAGGAATGTCATCAACTGGTTAGGGGTGTCTTAATTCCAAAAGGAGCTGGGTCCTGGCCTCCTGCCACCAGGCTGGGACCAAATCTCGATCTAGCAATGGTGGTGGGGGAAGGGGAGGATGAGGGGGAGGAGGAGAGGAGGAAGAGGCTGGTAGCCAGGATACCCTTGGTAATATGGCTGTTGCCAATAGGGATATTGGTATCCAGACAACCCAGGAGAATAGCCAGAAGGAGGGTATCTGGGAGATGGATAGCCTGGTGAGGGATATCCCAGAGTCAGGTATTCTGGCATCGGGTATTCCAGTATTGGTGGCTTATGGCCTGGCATCAGATATTGAGGGTCTGACAGGGGCCCACCCAATGGTGGAATATGGGGGTCTGGCCCTGGGAAACCACCTGAAGGTCCTGCAGGACTGGCCGGGGGAGGTGCCAGAGGGGCACTAGGTGGCAAGGGATCAGGTGTGGCACCTGAAGGTCCCTGAGGGGGCTCCATAGATATCAGATCCTGGGCCGGTGATGGACTCCTGTCTGCAGGTTGTGAAAGACCAGGCAAAGGGGCTAACTCAGGTAGAGAGCCCAAAGAAGAGTCTGGAAGTGATCCTGATGGAGAGACAGAACAGGATCAGGTGGCGAATCCCTGAGGTGAAAAGAACCTGAAGAGATGAGTCATCTCCTTAAAGCATGCTTCAGCCAATGTCAGAGTCCTCATGGGAGCCTGACAGGTGAGACAGAATGTCCAAGAGGTTGATGGAGGGTCCATTGCCTGACTTATCAGACTTGACAGGGCTGGTAGTGGCCTGGAGGCCACCGCTAAACTGAACGGTCAGGACCGTGTGCCCAGTGACAGAGTCTGAGGGTGACTTATCGGCAGTGCTGTGTGAAGAAGAAGAGACAGAAACTTCGAGAGAGGCAACCCCTGGCTGCCCGCTCACCTCAGTGGGGAGGGGGGAGAAGATGCCTGGCCCACAGAAGTGGATGAGGGGCCTGAAGCTGAAGTACTCACAGAAGTGGAAGGCCTTCCATGTGGTGATGGACTCCTGCCCTGGCATTTCTCCTTTTCTTTCTTCTTCTTTCTTGGGGTCAGTGATGATGACTGCTTCCTAAGCTCCTGGAGCTCCTTGTCCATTGACGCCAGCCATCGGGTGAGAAGGTAGGCCTTGAGGATCCGATTGCATCTGGTCCAGGTTGCCTGGTTAAAGTCCTGACAAACAGCACTCTTGTCTGAGTTGTGCTTATGGCCTAAACGTAGGAGGTAGTGGGAGTGGTCATCCCCATGCAGGATTTGGGTACCGCACTTAGAGTACTTCTTCTTTAGGCTAGCCAACATACACTCAGTCAAAAAGAGAATTCAGGTAAGATCTGAAGAAAAAATATTGAATAAAATGTGGGCGATGGTGGGAAAGAACTGGAGGGCGGGCACAGGACCGCCCCCTTTTATAGTCAGACTGATGTCCTGTCACCTGATGCTGGGGGCAGTCCCTGCTGATGATTGCTAGCTACAAGTTTGCCATTGGAACCTGACGCTGGAGACACAGTCCTATATGTGAAGACCTATTGCAGGAACCCTCTCAAAGAAAGATCATTTATTTTTCTCTTTGGTAACTGGATGAGACCCACTAGGTACAAGTGCCTGTTTTCAGAGAGGACCTGGGCAGGTTATGTGACTTGCTCAGAGTCACACCGTGTGCAAGTGGAGGTTGTGGGAATCACCCAAACTGTACTTTTATCTCACTGGAAATTGTATTATACCTGTACTATTTGAATTACAAAATATTGTATTGTTTCAAACTGTTTGTTGATTATGTATCCCCACTTGCACCCTCCTGGGTCATGCCTGAAAATAGGCATTGCTATGCCTAGTGCACCTACCTGCATAACAAAAGCAAAATAAATAAACCCAGGTCTGCTGGATGTGCCAAGCTGATTCTTCACTTGTTACTCTATACTCTAGGCTATACTGCCAGCCTCTAGTAGGAATTAACACATATAAGGCCCCAATAACCATACTGTAAAGCAGACACGGACAAACAGCAATGAAGTAACCAACATTACAACACTAGTAGCAATACAACTTCTTAACAGGCACAATAGAGTAGCACCCCGAGTGGTATCAACAGCCTAGAGGCATGCAGACTCAACATCCTGCAACCCTACAGAAATGGGCCACAACAAAAAGGCAGTAAGAAAAATACGAATTTGTCCACTTCGTTACGAAACCTGAAAAACACATGTCTATAGCAATGCTTTTTACAACTGTGCATGGAGCCTACATGAGTATTGCATCTAAAAAGGAGTGATGTCATGTTTCATGTTTTCTGTCCACAGAACTGACTGAAGGTGTAAATAGTCTTCTCCACCTTACCCTCCTCCAAGAAATGTTTTCCACCCTCAAATAAATGCATTTTCATGTTACTCAATGGTTGTAGGGTACTATTTTGTTTCTTAAATGTGTGGTACATGAACTGGAACCTGAGTAGTGGAAGGCAGCATTGTTTTTCTTGGGGAAGTAAGGTCCACCCATCTCCACCCAAGAAGCTCCAAAAGGTCCATCCCACCATTTTTTTTAATTCATGTGGGAGGGGCATGATGTGAATCTATCATCCTGAAAGAAGACTCACATGTTTGAGATGTGGACCAAGGAACAGATGTCTGTGGAGTCCCTGCATTTTGTTAAGGACTAGAACAGAAGTTACTTAAAATGCCTTCAAACTGACTTAAAAACCATTGGAACAAATGATTATCAGAGTCACCTGGTGTCTCAAAAAGAAAGATTAAGAAGTGTCTAAAAACTAAGGAAAATAAGACAACTTTCAGGTATTTCTTAAACATTTATATACTAAAAACAAAGGTCAGCTTTTGGGATTAACAATATTTGTTTACCATATTCTTTCTAGATACATAGTTTGTCTTTTTAGTACTTTCAAAATCTTGAAAGCATTGATGCTACTAATGCATTTAGAAATACAGTTTTTTAATTGTCTTTACAGATAAATCATGCATGTTCATGTGAGGGCACATTTGTTTGGGGGGGTGGGGTTCAAATTATTTTAATCATGGGCACAGTGCTTGGTAAACACAGTCTGTGATGAAGTGTATTTTTCTTTTTAAGTTTGAGAAGAGAAAGCTACAAAATGTAGAATGGATTAAACACTTCCTGAAACTTTCTGCATAACAAGTTCCCCATAGCATCTCAAAGCATTTGACAGTAGGATCCTAACAGCAGTCAGTGTGTTACTTTAAAATACATTGCATAACAAGAGACTAGCCTTCCCTTTTTCCAAATAATATACCACCTTCATTCTCAGGCAGGCAGTTCTGGGCTACTTTTTTATATTCTACTGAATCTTCTTAAAGGAGAACTCCATGTTAAAATCAGGAATATGTGTATTACTACCAGTTTTGAGTTCTCACTTCAATCCAGTGTTTTGTTTCTGCCTAGGCTGTTAGAGGAGTTTTTCTAATTTTCCCTTGGTGTTTTATGATGTTTGGGGGCTGTCATTCAAGTTTGTTTTATTGATTCTTCTCCGTGTTAGTCTTCACAGCTTACCCTTTGGTTTGATGTTTAATATCCCCTGCAGCAGGCCAGTTTCTTGTTACAATGTCTTGCTGCAGGAGAGAAAAACACAGCAGACAGGATTCACAGTACTATACACTATACCATAGAAAGTTATGTGTTTAAACACATACATACACACGCATATGATATCATGTCACACATGTCACACACATATCATGGAGAGCAGAGTTCGAGAGGGTTTGAAGGCACTGAGGGTGGACAAGGCACCAGGCCCAGATGGCATCCACCCCAGGGTACTGAAGGAGCTGGCAGAGGTCCTTGCAGGACCTTTGGCAGACCTATTTAATGCCTCACTACATTCAGGGTGTGTATCTCAGGACTGGAGGATGGCTCATGTGGTGTCCCTCCACAAGAGTGGCCCCAAGAATGAACTGGGAAACTACAGACCAGTGAGCCTCACATCCATCATGGGTAAGCTAATGGAGACTATCCTGAAGGAGAGGCTGGTGGCCCTCCTAGAAGCCAAAGGACTACAGGACAGCAGACAGCATGGCTTCATATATGGCAGATCCTGCCAAACCAACCTGGTCAAGTTCTATGACTGGGTAACTAGGCAACTGGACAGGGGCCATGCAGTGGATGTCCTGTATCTGGACTTCAGTAAGGCATTTGACTCAGTGCCACATGGAAGGCTGGGAAGGAAGTTAGTAGGCACAGGGGCGGGTGCAAAGCTGGTGAGATGGGTAGGAAACTGGCTGCAGGGAAGCCAACAGAGGGTGGTGGTGGGTGGGGGAGCTCTCACACCCAAGGGCAGTGATGAGCGGTGTTCCACAGGGCTCGGTGTTGGGACCAGTGTTGTTTGGGATATTCATTGCAGACATATCATGGGACATCAAGAGCAAGATCAGTCTGTTTGCTGATGATACCAAGGTAGGTGCGGTGGTGGATGACCTAGGGGGATGGCAGGGGTAGCAGGATGATCTGGCAAAGCTTGAAACCTGGTCAGACACCTGGCAACTGGGCTTTAATGCCAAAAAGTGCAAGGTGCTGCATTTTGGGATGAAGAACCCAAGGAGGAGTTACCAGCTAGGGAGAGTGCAGCTAGCCCAGACAGAGGAGGAGAAGGATCTGGGTGTGCTCATTACAGGATCAATGAACAACTCAGCACAATGTAGGAAGGCAGCTGCAAAGGCCAACAAAATGCTGGGTTGTATTGCAAGGGCTATATCCTCGAGGAGGGAGGAAGTGATTCTGCCACTGTATAGGTCATTAGTTAGACCACACCTGGAATGCGTTACCTGCTGAAGTGGTATGCAGTAGAACAGTGGACTGCTTCAAACGAGGATGGGACAGGACAAGGGGGAGGGTTAATGAAGGGGAAGGGTGGAAGGGAAGGGCAGCTGCAAAATATGGGGTGCTAGTTGCACATTTGAGCAGACTTGATAGACCTCTAGGCCTTTATCTGCTGGCAAATTTCGTATGTTCGTATGTTCATACACACCCCAAGCAGAATACAGCTGGATAAGGTACAAGCATGTATTTAGGAAACTTGTCATACTTACCCAGAGTCTAGCAGGAGCATCATGCAACCAGAAATTTTGGAGGGGCACAAAATTAAAATTTCTCTAGTGGGGTCTGGGGCCATGCTCCCCTGGGGACATTTTGAAAAATTGAGGTCAAATGGTGCATTTTGGTGACTTTTAGAAGGCCAGGAAGCTTTTCCTTATCATGCTAAATACTATCACAATGATACTTTTTTTCTTTGTTTTCTTTGTTCAGTCTGTGACAGTGACCTCTTGTATTTTCAAAGCAATTTTGTAAAAACTGAACTAAAATGGTGCATTTTGGTGGCTTTTACCATACAGTGAACCAGCCAGCTACTTACAGTCCTTTCTGAACTAATTAATTACCTGCTAAAAAACCAGAATGTACCATTTGAATAGTCAAATTATTACAGTCATCTACTATAAATGTTTCTCATGAAAAATAATGATACAGCTCATCTGTTCTTGCTGAAACTTTGTTTACTGTGTAATCTTTTTCCATGTATTATTTACATATATGCAGAAAAAACACTGCAGACAGGATTCACAGTACTATGCAATATACTATAGAAAGTTGCAAGTTTAAACTCACACACACACACACGCATGCACGCACGCACGCACAAACACACACACACCCCAAGCAGAACACAGCTGGGTAAGGTACCAGTACTTAACAAACTTTTCATGCTTACCCAGAGTCTAGCAGGGGCGTCATGCAGCCAGAAATGTTGGAGAGGCATGAAATAAAAATTTCTCTAAGGGGGTCTGGGAGCATGCTCCCCGGGAACATTTTGAAAAACTGAGGTCAAATGGTGTAATGTGATGATTTTTAGAAGGCCAGGAAGCTTTTCCTTAACATGCTAAATGCTGTCAGAATGATACTTTTTTTTTCTTTGTTCAGTCTGTGACAGTGACTTCTTGTATTTTCAAAGCAATTTTGTAAAAACTGAAGTGAAATGGTGCATTTTGGTGGATTTTACCACACTGTGAATCAACTAGCTACTTACAGTCCATTCCGAACTAATTAATTACCTGCTAAAAGCCAGAAATACACCATGTGAATAGTCAAATTATTACAGTCATCTACTATAAATGTTTTTCATGAAAAATAATGACACAGGTCATCTGTCCTTGCTGATACTTTGTTTACTGTGTAATCTTTTCCATGTATTACTTACATATATGCAATAGGGATGACGATAAACAGAGTATGATGAATCCATTTATTTGAGTAACTGTGTGTATAAATTTCATTTATACACACAGTTATTACATCACGCTCCACCACTCATGAGGTTACTTGAGGTCAATGGCAACTTCACAAGATAACCGCTGTATCACACAGTCGCTCCCCCGCCCCCACATATCCCTTATTCATGCAATAGGCATGGCAGGGTATTAAATAGCTAGTATAGCATAGCATAATGCTATTCAGTATCAGATGGTGGTGCTATCCATTTTCTGAACTGTATTGAACTAGACTGCTAAACATTTTTTATGTTTTTTATTCAAGTTTACACATACAAAATACATTAAAAACAAAGTATTTTTCATTTTGCTAACCAGTCTGTGTCATATACTATGCATTTTTGCAGCTGATTAGCACTTTCACATGTGAAACTGCTAATCAATTTTTGGGGATTATTTAATACCCTACATGGACACAAAACATTTAATAAATCAATTTATCTGCACAGCCATTGAATAAATCAAATTTATATATGCAGTAGTGATTTAATCACCATTTTCCACACATTATTTATGTCATTATCATTTATCTGCATAGTAGTGATGTCACATATTCCCCTATTCAAATGCAGATAACTTTAAAATGAAGAATGATAGCATAATACTGTGAGAACAAAAGGTGTTCAGCAGAAAGATATTTACAAAATGAGTGGTGTTTTATTTATAGTTACCTTTTAGTTTTTTTTTTATAATTAGCAAAAAATGGTAGAAAATTCAATTTTGTTCACTTTTTGCAAAAAACAAAAGCAAATAGCATTCAAATAAAAAAAATGACTGCATGGTACTTTGAGCACACAAGTTGTTCAACACAAAACTACTGTATCTACAAAATGAGTGCTGTTTCATTTAACAGCAACCACTGTGCTAGTTGGAAAGTTGTCAAAAAGTCACACAATTTATCATTTAAATAACATCAAAAGCAAATGTCCCTGCAGTGTCAGAAAGCATCCCTTATTGTATAAAGGAAATATACAATGGTGAGCTGTCAGATACATTATTCATCTGCGCAAGTGCTTGTTTGACCTTGGAAATCTGGACCATACCTCTCATCTTATCATTTCAGCACTCGACTTTACATTGCAAGCAAACTGTCTGAATGTGTAGCACATTCTTAATCAATATACAGATAGTGGGTTTCCTATGCTTAATGCCAAAGTGTGTTTCAATAAAAGTTGATTTTTTATTATGAAACTGCAAACAACCCAGACAAACTGCTAACAGGCATGACAGAGACCATGATGAGCAATGCAAGGCAGAAATAAATGTAGGTGGGAATAATCCATCACATTTGGGCAGGCAGTATAGCCTAGAGGTTAGAGGAATGAGGTGTGAATGAGCATGATACATCCAGCAGACCAACTCTGAGTTTGATTCTCACAACCTCCACTTGCATACTGTGTGACTCTAAGCAAGTCACTTAACCGCCCAGTGCTCCCAGGTCACCCCTGAAAACAGGTACTTGTGCCTAGTGGGACTTATCCAGTCACCAAAGACTAAAATAATAAATAAATAAATAAATAAACATCAGTACCACCTCCCTACCAACAGGCCCTCCAAACGAAGTGCTGCAAACAGAACAAGTCAGCTTGCAATACACTGTACTTAGTATTAACAAAAATAAAACTGTCAGAACAGCATAATAAAGGATCATACTAATTAATATTACTTGTAAAATTCCTACTGCCGGGGGGGGGGGATAACCCACTCCCAGTCACACAGTTTACACTCCATTCAAGAGCACAACCACATCCTGCAGGCTCTCAAACCAGAGCAAGCCTAATAACAACAAATTAATGCCTTTACTAATAACCCTCCAACACTGACGAATGACAGGGTTGGTATTCGTGGTAACACCACACCCAGATGAGCAATCTCCTCTTGCAAATCCTCCAAACAGAAACAGATGAATGACAATAAAATACAATACAGACTGACAACTCAGCTGTGGTGGTGGATGAAATAACCTACCCCAGACAATAATCACACCCTTAACATTTGAACAAGAGCCAACTTTCCTTTTTTTGGGGACAGGGGCTTATCTATGCAAATAAGCAGAAGTCATTTGAACCACAGTGAAAGCTAATGATTTAAGGGGAGGAGGTGTTGTGCTGCCCAACTGAGTTGGCACCAATACACGCACACTCGACCTCTTGCAAAGTGCATCCACAGCCTGCCCTATAACAATGAATAAATTATTACAGTTTATTACTACTAATAATAAAACAAACAAACCCACCCACTATGTTTAACCCTTACCCTACGTATCTTCTGCTGCTGTATGAACATCTGCCCCACTTTGATTGGCTTGTCCATGGTGGTAGGTGGTCAGCTCCTCTGCCTGCCTCTTAGCACCACAGGGAACCCCCAGTGGATCAAGCTGTGGTGAATGTGGCACAGTTCACTCCTGCTGCTCTAGCTAAGTATGAGATTCTTTCATTTCCAAAAAACAAACTTTTACATCTCTCTGTTGGTGTCTGGGGTGGTCCAATGGACGTGTCCCTCTGTGTCCCTTACACTGAACCCAGGAGAACTTTTATCACTAATATTCACTCTGATTCTCTTGCTCCCCAGACCCCACAACTGCTCAGCTTGTGGCATAGAGCACTTTCTTTTTGCAGATGCTGGAGGCTGATCTGCATTGGATACTTCCACTAAGTATGTAGCTTTTTTTGGGGAGAGGAGCATCCGTTACTCCTGTTGCTCTGGGTCCCAGCACTGTGGCACCTGTTGCTTTTCCAGTGGGACTGCACAGTCCAGTGACACCCTAACACCATGTCCAAGTATCCCAGGTGTATGGTGCTACCTCAATATACCCTGCCTCATGCCCAAGTATCTGTGGCATTCAGAGGCTGCCCCTCCAACACCCTGTCCCCACGCAAGTATCCCTGCTGGCCACTGATAGCGACAACTCTCACCATTTCCCCCCAGACACACAAACACACTCCTTGCCTGGCCACTAAGTAGGGGCTTTGTGTAAAAAACTTTAATGGCATGGTTGTATGGACAGCCTCTGTGTGCCCCAAAGTCCATCACCCCCGACAGCCAAAGTATTTAGGCCCCCAAGAGCCACTGTGTATTGGCCCCGTATGCCTACAAAAGCTTCAGAAGATAATTATGTGGGTTGCAGTTGTTGCAGTCAGTGAGAACACTGGATCCCTGTTGCTCATTATATATTATCTTTAATAAGCAGACATGCCAAGAAAGAAAAGTCAAAATCCAGCATGGCAGAGTTACAAAAAAATGGCATAGTTTTGTGTTCCATGAGCACTTCTGCCTACACTCCAAAGCTAAAAACTGAATTCCCCAAATCAAATTCAGGTTTCTTTTTACCTGGTTAAGTAACAATTTTTCTCTGAGTTTTCAGGGAAAAGGAATGAAAGCTGACCATTCAAAAAAGAGACGCTAGCATGTCTGATGCATCTTTTTTCCTTTTCTCAGGTGATGGACATGTGAGCAGAGTTTAATTTCCTTTCCTTTCCATGATACTTCAGAAAGGAAATGAAACAAAACTCTGCTCACACGTCCATCACCTGAGAAAAGGAAAAACAAAACCTGAAAGATGAAAGGGGAAGGGGAACGGATAAGAAATTTGGAGAAGAGGTACGTGCAAAAAAAAAAAAAAATGGGGGATGGAGAACACATTCCAGGTGGACGCCACTCCTCAGCCTTCCAAACACAGAAATCCTTGTCTGTGGGCTGACGTTGGCTCATCAAGTAGTTGATGGACACTGGGTGCAGCTTGGAAGAATTGGGCTTGTTATCTCACCTACTCTGCCCCATCCCCCTGTCACATACAATGTCCTCCAAGAATAGAGACCATTTACAAGCCAACCCAGACCGACGAATGAAGACATTCAGACTCACCTGCCTCCTATTGCTGCTGGTACTGCTAGTACTCCTCTCCTGGGAAGTAGCGGTGGCACATACACACCCACAGCCAATCTCACCCAATAACGTGGCCCTCCATAGGTGAATGTTTACCTTCTTGGTTGCAGTTTTGCTTAGTTTATCTCATACCAGTCTTCTCCTCAGTCTGTCCTCCTTGAGTGGACAGAGTAAGATGGTGCCTGAAAATCCACTCTTTGATGTGTGGCGGCATCAACAGATCCCCACCCCCACCACATATGACTTCAAAAAAGTCAATATTGTTTTAGACCTGTTGATTTTTCTGGAAAATAAAATACATTTATGGGTATTATACTAGTTTTGAGCAATGATATTGGGGGGGGGTACATGCTCCCTGGGTTCCTATGGGCATGACACCACTAGAGTCTAGCAATCTGAATCCTGGCTGTGACTATAGCTGTTTACAACTGAATGATAATAACCACATTTGCTTCACTTGCAAATAAGTAGGCATTTGTGTCTAATTTCTGTTTGACTTACTTTAGGTTACACATTGAATCTGAAAAATTCATAGCACGCTGTATTGTGCTTCAATGAACTGATAATTGAGGATTTTGGTTTCTTTTACAAATTCATTTTTCCTGACCATGGATATACTAAAACAAAAAATTTCTCAACAAAATGTTTTCAAATAAAGAATTTAACTCACAGCAGCAGAAGAAGCATGTTGGTATTAAAAGCTTAGTGGCATGGATGTAGTTGCACCAGTATTTAAGCATGACTTTAGTAGAGGATCAATTGTGACTGGGGGTGAGGGAGGAATTGAGTCTTGATATTTGTAGCATAATTGTTTTCTGAAACATCGGCCTTCAATGGGTTAGACTCAGCAGTCATCTGTACAGTATATTACTAAGCCATATGCAGTGTGGTATGGGTAAAACCCAAATCACCACACCAGGACCAGTGCTGTAAAATCTGCACTGGGCACAGCTTGTGCAAATATTGCTGATACAGTGGATCAAATAAATACATGCAAATAAATAAATACTCTGTTTCGCCTCATGCTTCAACCCATCTCAGGAGTGACGTTATTACATGATAACACACACCCTGTCATAGAAACATAGAAACATAGAATTTGATGGCAGATAAGGACCGCTTGGCCCACCCAGTCTGCCCATTTCCCTGCCTACTGGATAAGCTGCAGATCCTAGTTAACCAGCAGCCTACTTCTTCCTACCCTCACCCCCAGAAGTGTCTTATGACTGTCCCATGCATGCTTGAATTCCATGTCGTGCCTTATTGCTTAAATATGCCCTTTCTCAATGTACTCTGCCTTGATTCAGTTAGTGTAAGCAACAGCCTTCATGTGAACACTCTGGGCTTCTCTTCGACTCCTGATGTCTATTTGCTTTACCTATTGTATATTGTTTGAACTGCTTTTGTCTTCTTGATGTGATGCCTATGTGCCTAAACTATGTAACCTGTTTATCTACTGCTACCCATGTATCTTCAGTGAATGATTGTTATAACTGTCTGCTCTCAGAGCCATTGTTTTTGGACTTGTTAACTGTGCTGGCTTTGTATTAGTTTCGATGAGGTGCCTTTGTAAATGAGTCCCTGACTAAAGGTTTAAAAATCTGATATTTTTTTAAATAAAAAATATTTATGTTTAAGCCCATGAAACACCCTTATCTAGATAATGCATTCACATAGTGTCTCTGCCAGAGTTTGTTGAATGATACTGCCTGTTTTACTCATGAAAACAATTGCACATGATTTTTAAACGTTGCAGAAACAGGTCCTATAAGCTTGCTGACAGGGAGGACTACACTGTGTGTTCTGGAGATAACATCAGCAGCCGCTCTTCACTGACACTGGGGGCTTTAAACAGGTAGAGATATCAGGGTCACAAAATAGCTCATAAAATGAGGCAATGTAGAAATCTTATTTTTGTTATGAGATTTATTGGGGGTATGCTTATACCAATTCTGCAACGTAGCACTTTTGGCTGGAGTCCATTTTTATGACTGTGGGTGGAGCCAACAGGATTATTGAATGTACAAAAGGAGTGATGTCATGTTTTCTGTTTGTGCAACTGACTGAAGGTGTAAATAGTCTCCTCTGCCTTACCCTCCTCTAAGCAAAGTTTTCCGCCCTCAAATAAATGCACTTTCATGTTAGTCAATGGTTGCAGGGTACTATTTTCTTTCTTAAATGGGTGGTACAAGAACTGGAACCTGAGTAGTGGGAAGCAACATTAGGTTTTTTTTTTGGAATAAGATCCACCTCCGCCTCCACCCCAAACATTTTTCTGATTCATGTTGAAGGGGCATGAGATAGCTCTAGCATACTGTAACAAGATACCCTAGTTTGCGACCTTATCAACCAGCAGACATGCCTTGGCAGTGGAGAACAGAACAGAATATATTTAATGCCTTCAAATTGACTCAAATATTCTTTAGAACAAATGATTATCAGAGCCACCTGGGGCCCCAGATGGAGACCTAGACACACATCTATCTTTTTTTTTGTGGGGGCTGTGGTATTCAAACTGAGATCTAACTGCCCAGATCATCAATGCTATGAAATGCTATAATTAACAGACTCTAGCTGTTTTCTTACAGAAACCCCACTCAGTTAGATTTCAAGTATTTGCTAAATTGTAAAATGTAAGTATCAGCATTCTGTTAGTAGTGCTGATTGTGGTCTGTGACAAGATCATTTTTTTTTTACAAATGAAGTGCATGGTAGGAAGCTGAAAACAGACTTTGATGATAAAGTGTGTTTTTCTTTTAAGTTGAGATGAATTAGAAAACTGAACAAGAAAATAATTGGTGATTTTAAAAGCTATTCAGATCAGAGATGACATAAAAACATCTTAACTATTTTTTATTTTATCATGGATACTAGAAACAGGATGTCAGCATTCACTCCATTAAACCTGTTTTTCAGGTTTTTTATAGCATCTTGCCAAGGTACTCTTCCCAGAATGTAATCTGTTATGGGGGGGGGGGGATTGAAATTGTTTTAGTCATGAAGTATTGGTGTAAGTAATGCATTTGGAAATACAATTTTTAATTGTCTTCATAGTTAAACATGCAGTTTCGTGTCAGGGCACATTTTTTTGGAGGGGTTCAAATTATTTTAAACATGGGCACAGTACTTGGTAAGTACAGACTTTGATGATAAAGTATATTTTTTCTTTCAACTTTGAGAAGCATGTATTATATATAAGTGTAACCGTGTTGTAAATGGTTCAGTAGGCAGTGGTTTAAGGCTCTGAGCTACAAACCTGGAGACCTGGGTTTGACTTGCACAGCCCCCACTTGCATACGGTGTGATCCTGCACAAATCACTTAAAGGAGTAGTTCACCCAGAATGTGCAAAAAACATATGTAGAGTGCTTTGATATGTATGCTAAATCCTAGTGTGTCTTGCCCTCTGCCTGCTATTTGGAGTTTTTCCTAAATTGCCTGCTAGCTTTATGGCAGTTTTACGACCCCTGGGGATCTCCATAACAAATAGCTTTATTGGCTTCCTTTCTCTGATGATGCCCCTGTCTCATGTGACAGTGATATTGCCATACCCTTAGATTCAGCACGTGTACCGCTTTAAAATTAGTTTAGCAACAGCAGAACCTTGTAACTGTTCTCATCCAGGGAGCACAAATGTCAACAGTTAGTTTGGCAGATACCTGAAAGCTATCCAACTGGGGTTTCTATAAGAAAAAAGCTGCTAAATAGCTTTAATTCATTATTTGTGTTTTTGATGTTAAAACACTCCTGCTAGCTAGACCTGATGCACAGAGAAAACGCAAATTGTGAATAAAAGCTATTTAGTAGCTGTTGTCTTACAGAAACCTCAGTTAGCTTGCTCAAAGGTTTGTAAATCTGATATTTTTTTAAATAAATAAATACATGTTTATGTTTAAGCCCATGAAACACCCTTATCTAGTTAATGCATTCACAGTCATAGTGGCTCTGCCAGAGCTTGTTAAAGAAGCAATGGTTAAGCAATTAAACAGCAAACTACTGTATTTCAGATCCTTAAGGATGTGCAGGGCTTGCCCTGCAAGTTGCAGTTAAAACTTTGGGTTGGATGCAACCAGCCAGTCACACCAGATTTGGAAACTAAGCATTTCCTTCTGACTGTTTAGCACATTTATATGATTTTTAAATACTCAGCACATCTATATGGTTTGAAACTCTCAGCACATTTATATGATTTAAACACTGAACACAATTATAGAAAGGATAGCACCTTCCTCCAGGGGCCAGGAGGGCTGCCCTGGTCCAATTACTGAGTGGAAAATTGTCATCTCCAAATTATAGAATGGTAAACTGTCATTTCCAGGTTATAAAATGGAAAACTGTTATTTCCAGGTTACAGAATGGAAAACTGTCATTTCCAGGTTATATAATGGAAAACTGTCATTTCCAGGTTATAGAATGGAAAACAGTCATATCCAAGATACAGAATGGAAAACTGTCATTTCTACATTATAGCATGGAAAACTGTAATTTCTAGCTTATAGAATGGAAAACAATCATTTCCAAGTTACAGAATGGAAAACTGTCATCTCCAATTTACAGAATGGAAAACTGTCATCTCCAAGTCACAGAATGGAAAACTATCATTTCCAGGTTACAGAATGAAAAACTGTCATTTCCAAGTTACAGAATGGAAAACTGTCATTTCCAAGTTACAGAATGGTAAACTGTCATTTCTAGGTTACAGAATGGAAAACTGTAATTTTCAGGTTACAGAATGGAAAACTGCAATTTACAGGTTATAGCAAATATGATTTTAACTTTGGGGTCTCAGTCCATTATATGGCTTGTGACTATGGCTGGCAGCTCTACTGAACATCTTGACCAGATAGCACAATACTGGACTTCCCAGCAAAGTCAGAATGAGCCCATTACTGAGTGCTCCCCTTCCAGTCCTGTAGGCTCCAGCAGAATTCACACATCAGTACATTTCTACTCTGCTCTAGACTCACTATTGGTATCCCAGAACAGTCATGGTCACAACAGTTCTATACATATGACCTCACTCTCAGTGGGCTAAGGTTATGCACAGCAGTTACAGGGTGCAAACCAAATGGACTGTCACAATCAGTAAAACAGCTCAATAGAGGTCCACCCATGCTGAACTAAGGTTGTGTCCAGCAACTGCAAGGTGCAAACCAAAAACAGTCTTGCTTAGCACAGTCACTTTGGCATAGCAGCCCCAATTTAGCAAGGTTTCTTTCTTTTTTGCACCAGGGGGTACAAGAGTACTCACTCATACTCCTCATAGTAGAATTTCCACAATCAAGGTTCCTAATGTCTTCAGTTCTCTCACAACTGAGGTGAAATCAGATATCTCACAGCTGGCTTGATGTCAGACATCAAGTTGCAAGTCCACGTCTTTCCCCAGTGTGGAAGGGAGGGCTAGCACATGAGGAACATTCTGGCAACCCCCAGGCTAACAAGTATTACATTAAACTAAATAACTTTAACTTCTAGGAAGGCAAACACTCCCTCCAGGATGTAAAGGATTAGTTGGATCTTCAGGCTTGGATGCATGGCTGGGGGCCAGAGCCCCCACCCCATAGGAGTTCCCACTTGAATCTTGCAAAATGCTGGAACGCAGTCTCTTATAGGGTTCTCCAGAGGCTCCTGATTGGCTGAAGCTTTTGGGTGAATGGCCTCCTTTTGGCTGGAGGGCCTGTCAGTCAAGAAAATGAATTATGCATGAACTTTACATGATGCACAGTTGGTTTGCTGTTTTTGCACCTGAAATTGGGTCACAGAAGTTCCCCATGAGTACTTGGTATTTTCCCATGTGCTTTGGCTAATGCCCCATAAATTCTGACTTTGTTATTCTAGCTTTCCGACTGGCTGTGGCTTCTTGTAACAGCTGCTTAACCCACAGTCTCTTAAGCAGATTAGATACAGTCTCAATCAAAGTCCTGGTGCAGCCAGAATAAATCATATACTTGCCCCAATGCTCCACACTTCAATAGCCCTGGTTTTATACTTGTCACTGCATATTTTCTGCAAATTGCTCAGTCTGTTTTCCTGTTGCTACTGCCATTATTTAAGGATGCCTTGCAGCAGCAGACAGGTTGTTATTATCTGAGTGCCAACATTTGTCTGGTGCAGCCAGTCTTAAACATTTATTTATTTTAAATACTACCACCTTCTTAATACTTTACCCAAACGCATACAGTACTTTATTAATTTTGAAACAATTCTTTTTCCCCATTTTCTTTCTCATCTGCAACTGAAACATAGCTTCCTTGAAGACAGAAACATCCTCATGAATATTCATGCAACGGGGCTCTGCCTCATTAATATTCATGAGCCCCAATCAGAAACACTTTGTGGATCTCTCTTAATTTTCTGCACAGTGGGCTCTCTCCATCCTGCCTATGGTCACCAGGCCCCAATGATCAGGTGGGGACTCTGGGACTACCAAACACTTCCTCTGTTAGACCCCAATGTAAGTGATTGCAAGATCAAAGGCACTGCTCATGGCTGCATGATCCCCACTGGACCGGTGTGCTTGTCAATACTGGTGATCGTGTTCCATTTTTTTTGGAGCCCCGCAGGGCTTGGCTTCTACACCGATGCACTGACTGGGGCATGAGAAGCGCACAGAAAGACCAGAGGGGTAGAAAAAAATTGTGCAGGCACTTCTGGCAGTGCCTGAGGAGAGCAGGAACAAGAGCTGATGGGCTGTAGGTAAGCCCTCATTTTGGCAGGGGGGGTTACATAATGTTGGAGACAGAACTCCAAGATGCTTATCAGATGGCCATTAGGAAATTGAAACAGCTTGTTAAATATTGGTTGACTTTTAAACTGGAGATTTGTTTACCCCCTTTAAAATGCAACATCTTGCACATTTAAATACTTAGGCCCGGATATTCAAACTGCGCCAGGCTGTGGTGCAAGCCTGGGTGCAGCTCAGCTTTGTTACGCAGGGGTGTGGCCTGACTGATATTCAATGGAGCTGTGCTATGGCGCAGCAGCTTTGAATATCGCACCCTGGACACCCCCACTGTGCATGGCACAGTGGCACTGTGCCAGTGCAAGTGGTCAGAGTGGAGCATGGAGATGTGCTGGCCCAAGCGCCATTGCGCATGCACAACACCTGTGAAATTCAAATGGGGACATGCAAATGGGGCCATAATTTATGCTAGGCGTACAGGGGGCCATTTGCATCTTATTATGGCCCCATTTGCATGCCATTAGCATGCAGGTGAGCCGATCCCCGATGACTTGCACCTGGCGCCCTGCCAGGCAGCAGCCGTCGAACCGACGCCCCCTGCAGCCTGATCGTGGGCATTCCTGTAATATAAAACAAAAACTGTCCAATATCCCTGGTGGTCCAGTGGACCAAACTGAGCCCGATCGTGGTCATCTGTAAGTGAACTCCCCCCCAGTCCAATATCCCTGGTGGTCCAGTGGACCGATCGCTGCCTGATCATGGGCATCAGTACCTCATCAAATACCCCCACTACCCTGGTAGACTAGTGTACCCCCACCCCACCCATCCACTGACCTCTATCGCTTCGCCCCCGCCAGCCATCGGGCAGTAAGAGTCACGACTCCGCCTGCCAGCCTCCAGCCTGCCGAGCTGACAGCTCGGTAGGTTGCATGCCCATTGTTCAGCATGAGCTAATGGGCATGTAGCCCATACTTTACTACTCAGTCCAGATATGTGATATATCTGACTGAGTAGTAGTATGAGCTGCATGCCCATTGGCTCATGCTGTGAAGCAAGGTGGCAGCCCTACCGAGCTATCAGTCGGTGGGGGGCGGTGGCAGGGTGGAGGCTGCCACCCACCGCTGATGGGGAGGGGCAGGTGGGGTGGGGGGTACACTAGACCCCCAAGGTAGTGGGAGTATTTGATGAGGTACTGATGCCCACGATCGGACAGCGATTGGTCCACTGGACCACCAGGGATATTGGACTGGGGGGGTTCACTTACAGATATCCACAATTGGGCTCAGTGTGGTCCACTGGACCACCAGGGATATTGGACTTGGGGGAGTTTGATGACAGATGCCCGCCATGGGGCAATGGGGGGGTGCCACCAGGTGAGGTAGGAACTAGGGTGGCCACCCACAGGTGGCAGCTGCTGTATTGTGCCCTGCAATGCAGCAGCTCACTTGTGGGTGGCCATCACTTGTTCCTTTTTTACTGGCATAACTTTGTGCAGGTGCAGGTAGGAGTTGCACATGCATGACTCTGCACATCCCGGGCTGAATATCAGGCTGTGCATGTTTTGCATGGACACCCCCCCCACCTGCGCCTGCATTCATTACTGTTGCGCTCCGGCGCATTGGGATTTGTGTGGCGCACTTTTCCCTTTTAAATATCGCACTGGGGCGCATTAGTGGGTTGTGCATGGTGCAACACTGTTGGGCCATGCATAACCCTTTTGAATATCTGGGACTTAGTATTTAAACATTTTCTTGCTGCTATCTTCAGTTGGAAAGGTATTGCCTTTAAAGAAAGAATCGTACCTCACAAGTGTCACCCTTTCCCAACAACAAATCTAAAAATATTTACACTTTTTTATAACCTCTTAAGACACTATCTGATAAGTGGTGTCTCAGACATATGCCAGGTCTTCTGTGAACTATCCTAGCTAAATATATAGCAATCAGCAGGCATTTTTTACTATGCTTTTTGGGGAAAAATATATTATGCTACTGCAAAAACAAACACACACACACACACACACACACACACACACACACTGTACTCACCATTCTCATGGCCACAACATTCAAAATAAATACTGAAATCTAATATGTTATAAGACTATAAACATACGAACAAACAAAATTTGCCAGCAGATAAAGGTCTAGAGGTCTATCAAGTCTGCTCGAATGTGCAGCTAGCATCCCTTAATTTGCAGCTGCCCCTCCCTCCCATCCTTCCCCTCCACCGACCCTCCCCCTAGCCCAGTCCCATCTCCTCTTAAAGCAGTCCACTGTTCTACTGCATACCACTTCTGCAAGTAATACATTCCACCCAGCAACCATCTCTGTAAAAAAGTGTCTCCTCATCTCCCTTCTGAACCTTCCTCCCTCCAGTCTCATATCATGACCTAGAGTATCCCTCCCCTCCCTTACTTTGAACAGCCTTTCTCTTCCTGTCTTGTTTATTCCTTTTATATCCTTAAAGGTTTCAATAAAGTTCCCCTGTCCCTCTTCTTCTCTAGCGAGTACATGTTCAGCTCCCTGTGCATCCTCTCATATGGCTAGTCTCCCAGCCCCTTGATCATCCTTGTCACCCTGCGTTGCACCCCCTCCAGTAACTTAATGTCCCTCTTCAGATATGGGCACCAGTACTGCATGCAGTACTCCAGATGCAGTCTAACTAATTGACCTATAAAGTGGCAGAATCACCTCCCCCCTC
Source organism: Neoceratodus forsteri (assembly GCA_016271365.2). Classification (NCBI taxonomy): domain Eukaryota; kingdom Metazoa; phylum Chordata; order Ceratodontiformes; family Ceratodontidae; genus Neoceratodus; species Neoceratodus forsteri. The sequence goes on from CM028130.1 coordinate 1,135,193,677, forward strand.
CTCGAAGAGATACGCCTTGCAATGCAACCCAGCATTTTTCTGGACTTTGCAGCTGCCTTCCTACATTGTGCAGAGTTGTTCATTGACCCTGTAATGAGCACTTCTCCTCCTCTGTCTTGGCTAGCTGCACTCCCCCCGCTGGTAACTCCTCCTTGGGTTCTTCACCGCAAAATGCAGCATCTTGCACTTTTTGGCATTAAACCCCAGTTGCCAGCTGTCTGACCAGGTTTTCAGCTTTTCCAGATCACCCTGCAGCCCCTGCCATCCCCCTAGGTCGTCCACCACCGCTCCCATCTTGGTGCCATGAGCAAACAGACTAATCTTGCTCTTGATGTCCAATGATATATCTGTAATGAATTTCCCAAACAACACTGGTCCCAACACCGAGCCGTATGGAACACCACTCATCATACCCTTAGGGATGAGAGAGCCTCACCCACCAACACCCTCTGTTGCCTTCCCTGAAGCCAATTCCCTACTCATCTCACCAGTTTTGCACCTGCACCTGTGCCTTCTAACTTACTTCCCAGCCTCCCATGTGACACTGAGTCAAATACCTTACTGAAGTCCAGATACAGGATATCCACTACATGGCCCATGTCCAACTGCCTAGTAACCCAAATAGAACTCCACCAGGTTGGTTTGGCAGGATCTGCCACGTATGGAGCCATGCTGTCTATTGTCCTGTAGTCCTTAGGCCTCCAGGAGGGCCACCAGTCTCTCATTCAGGACTGTCTCCATCAGCTTACCCACGATGGATGTGAGGCTAACTGCTCTGTAGTTACCTGGTTCATCTTTGGGGCCACTCTTGTGGAGGGACACCACATGAGCCATCCTCCAATCCTGAGGTACACACTCTGAGTGTAGTGAGGCATTACATAGGTTTGCCAAAGGTCCCACAAGGACCTCTGCCAGCTCCTTCAGTACCCTGGGGTGGATGCCATCTGGGCCTGGTGACTTATCCACCCTCAGTACCCTCAAACCCTCCAGAACTCTGCCCTCCATGATTTCCCCATCTGTCACCCCCTTTCCCCCTGTTTCTGCCATTCCTCCCACCTTGGATATCACCCTCTTCTTCTCCTTAGTAAATACAGAGCAAAAGTAATCATTTAGTGTTTCTGCCTTGTCGCCTCCTGCTTCTTCCCAGACCCCCTCCTTCCTAATCCTTACTATGTGGTCCTTTCAGTTCCTTTTCTCCCTGGTGTACCTAAAGAAGTCCTTCTCACCTTCTTAAAGCCATGTGCCAGCCTGAGCTTCTAGACATCTTGGCTCCCCTTACTGCCCGTGTCACCTCTTTAGATTCCTTCAGGTACTCCTCCCTGTCCTTCCTCCTTCATGCTTTCTTGTTCCTCCTAAAGGCAACTCTTTTCCTCCTTACTTTTTCCATGATCTCTTTGTTCAACCAGCTCAGTTTCTTAACCCTAGCCTTCTTGCTCTGGGTCTTGCAGCAGGTTCTGGTTGCCCCGTTATCCCCAGCTTTATGAGCTCCCAGCTCTGGTTAGTGTCCATCCTAGACTGAATTTTGGCCAGGTGGTGAAACAGTTTTGCTTATGTCTCAGACATGTGACCATAAGAGGATGGGCAGACTGGGTACAGCAGGATGGGCAGCAGCAGGACAGGCAGGGACATCACCGGCAGGGTAAGTGTGTGCTAGCGGACTATGATGACTGTGCACACAACATGACATCCATACACAGTGAATGCACATGGTGAGCATGGGCACATCACTGACATATGTCACATTCCTCTGCAACAGGTATGTGGACACCAGTGGCCCCGAGACACAGGGCCTTCCTGAGGGCAGTGGCAGAGCTGAAGCACAGGGATGGACCAGGTAAATGCAGCATAGAGCAAGACCTCTCCCACCAGAAATGGACACGGAGACTGAGGAGGAGGTCATGGAGGGTGTTAAGGGTGAGCAAGGGGAACAGCAGCTGGGTGAAGTGGCCAATACCAGGTAGAGATGGAAGGCACTCAGCAGTCACCTCAGGAGGGAGCAGAGGCACAGCAGATACAGGAGGCACAGTAGGCAGAGGTTGCCCCAGAGGACAATGGCAATCCTGAAGCCATGGTGGCAATGGACATGCAGGTGCCGCAGGTGAAGGACCTACAGCCACAACAATCAGAGGTGGACCCAGGCCAGGTGCACAGTGCCACAATGTTGGATGGGGGCAGTCAGCCAAACAATTACAGGCACTGCCAATGGACCATGACAGGTGACTTGCAGACCTTGTTGAGGTCATCACAGGTAATGTAGCTAGACTGCATGGGTCCCTCAGGACCATGCTGGCTGCCTTGAGGGACCATTAACTGTTCATGTCACACTAGTCTGAGCAGTGTTGTGCTGGGTGTGCATGCCTGCTGACCTGTGGTGGATATGTACATCGATCATCTTGTGTGTGGGTGGGCAGATCGGTACATATGTGTAACAATGATATGTAGTCCAAGGAGTGGTACCTGTACTTATCTTCATTTAGGTTGTTGCTCATCTGAGGTGGTGGTGGGTAGGGCTGTACATATGTTATAACACTGTGTATGTGTAGGTTGGGGTAGAAGGTTATGGCTTCATATGTTATTGTGCTATGTATAGTCCAGTATGAGTTCTCACTTTACATTCATTTGAATTGTTGACACAGTAAATGTTTTGTGCATTACACAGTTAATGTGGTCCTGTCTGCTGTCTCCTTGTGGAATGGTGTCTGTGCTGCATGAGTGAGTGGGTAGTATAGTATATGAGTGCTCACATGCATGCAGCACCATGGTGGTGTTATTTCTGTGTCTGCTATGACCATATGGCCCATGTTTGTCAGTTGTACACTACACCTATCGGCAAAACACATAGTACAGCATAGCACAGCACAATGCATTGTTAGCAGTCCAATGTGCTAAGCATGTCCACCCCTGCAGTAATGAGATGGAACATTGTGTAGACTATGGGCCTGTATGGCACCACAACACCTGTGAGCATTGATGGTCCTGCAGGTGGTACCACTTGCACGTGGCCGTAGTGTTGCAGGACACCGGCCTACAGCAGAGACATGCTGTTTGATGCTGCACACCTGTCATGTTGACACCGTATACTTCAACCAGTGTCCATGGCCAGTGCATAGTGACTAGCAGTTATAGCAACATGGTGCACCACAGCTATCAGGAGTGACCTGCACAGTGTCCATGTGCCATGTTCAGGTGCCCCACAATGACTGTCCCAAGGCAAGCACTATGCACAGTATGCCACTGTTGGGCCTTGCAGATGCTGCAGGCATAGTAGTGTCTACCCCATACAGTATGTCTGACCTGGTGGGTGTGAGGCAGTATGTCCCCACCTTATAATCCATGGTTGCAGTGGTAGCTGCAGTCCCATAACCATATCAAACCTCCCCTGCCATCAAGCCATGCTTGTGTATGTGCTGGGTACCACTGCATGGACCACACACCCTCACACCACTTAAAGTGCCCTGTATGGGTTTGTCTGTGGCCTGTCCACATGCATCCATATGCCACAGACATGCTGCACCATGTGCACTGTTTGGTCATGCCTGCACAATGTGTATTTGCATACCAGACCACATGTGCACATACACAGATGCCCACTCCAGTGGCAGACTGCAGGGTCCAACCTGGCTACAGAAACATACTGATACACAGCAGTGCACCCCCTCCCACAAGGGTTCTGACACACACATGCATGTCATGTTCCATGGCATAATGATGAACACAGTCCTGCCTTTGTATGGTGCACCCATGGTGCATGTTGTGCCCAACAGGTGCACTCCAGACACTCATGTGTCCCCAAAGGAACCCACACATGTTTGGCATGTCTCAGAATTGCACGCACATAGTGCTGTACCAACCCATTGCCAATGGTCAGTGACATAAACCTGGGACACACAACACCCCTCCCTACCATCATCTGTGTGCATGCCTAACACAGACATGTGTGTGCATATGTGCCTCTGTTGCATGGTATACATACAACATTGCCCCATGATGTCCCACGAAATAGGCAGATTGTGCCACTACAGTCTTCCATCCCATGACATACTGCCGACCAAAATACAGGGATGCCCTAGTTGCAGGGCATTGCAGTCGCTGTTAATTGTAGTATGGCAGACACTGACAGCGACATCACCACTGTTTTGTCTGTAGTTGTTTATTTGCACATACAACACTGTTACATTGTACATGGTGATACATTGTTGAATACTGTACTTCCCCATAGATACACACACACTGTTGTGCAGTGCACACCACCACCCAACCCACTGTAGTAGTATGATATGCATACATGTAAATACTGTTGTATTGCCAGCTACATGTGACTCATTGCCAATAGTCAGCTTTTTCTACGAACACCCACACACATTGCTTTACACTACACTGTCCTCTACTGCTGTTGTGAATGCTGCGTGGCCCTGCTGCATGTGTGAACTCCAGCACCCTGAGCAGTCTGAGCCACCAGCGCACTGTCACCTGTGCTACTCTGGCTTTCATTCCTTTGCTGTGTTGCACATGGAACACCCTCCTGTTGCCCAGTGCCCATCCCCACCACAGCTTCTTTCCTCCTTTTTCTGCTCTGTTTGTGCTGCTGTGTCACTGTGGGCAATGATGTTGTGACATCACCCCAGCAATGGTTCACACCCTGTTGGTCTGGACTGTCAGTCTGTGCTGCATGTCTTACCGTAGCCACTAATGGAATGTTCTGCTGTGCCGGTACAGGGATTTCAACTGCAGTGGTGGTTGTGGTGCTGCTTGTGGGTGTTACATGGGTGGTTGTCTGGGCTGCAGTGGCAGTAGATGGTTCCACCACTGTTGGGGTCACAGTCTGTATATGGATTGTACTATCACCTCCAGTGGCCTCCCTGTGTGAGTGTTGTGTATGCTGTGTCATGCCCTGCCAGTTTGTACTAGGCCCTGCCACTGCAAGTGGCGTGACACTTTATGGTTGGTTGTTGCTGTGCATGGGGATCTGGGCATATACATGTGGCAATGAGTGTGTTGGCAGCCACTGTTGCATGGGTGGGTGCTGCACATGCATTGCATATGCTATTGCCAGCAGCGCATTGATCATGGCCTCATTGTGGGCTTGCTGTTGTACCATCATGCGCTCCATGACCTGGTTGCAATGCACCATGGACTCCATGTGCCCCTGTGTACAGTGGCATAGGCCATGGATAGCCTGTGCCACAGTCTCAAGTACTGCTGAGGTCTCCCTCCTGCTCTCCTGTATGGCTGTGCTGATTGCCATCAGGTGGCCATCCTGCCTTTGATGGTGCTCCTTCGGGGCCTCTCTGATTGCAACCAGTTCCTGTCTCATCCCCCCCCCCGGCCCGCCAACACTGGCTGGCAGTAGTCACAAATATAAGCTGGTGGTGACAACTGATCCTGCAGCTCCCTGGTTGCATCATCCAGCTGATCCTGTAAGTTTGTGTATCCGCTGGGACTCTGTCCCCCCGCCACCAAACCCTGACAGCCTGCTGTCTCATTCCAACATACACTGTGCACCCCAAGGGTATTGTCACGAGCACTGGATGCATGGCTGGTGTCGCTGGCACCCACAGCATGTCCAGATCTGCCCAGTGCTTTGTAGAGGCCCCTCCCTCTTCTGCTGCACCATCCTTGGCCTCCGTCCTGGAACTGCCGTTGATCTGTTCCTTGGCAGCATCTTCTGCTGGTGACCCTTGTGTGGAGCTGTCTGTTGTGAAGTGCACTGGTGTCAGAGGTGTGGAGTTGCCTGTCACATGCTCAGGTGTTGCTGGTGAGGTGTTACTTGTTCTCCACTGGGGTGTTACTGTTGTTGAGCTACTTGTTCCCTGTTCCGGTGTTGTTGGTGTGAAGGTACCTGTTGCCGGGTTGCTGGCTTCCCCCATCCCCACGGCACCACTGCTGGACTGCTGTTGTCTTCTCAGTCAAACACTGCTGGCCCTGCTGGCTCCATGCACTGCTGCAGTCCCTGTGGGGCAGACATGCAGTCAGTGTTTGCCCCACAGATTTGGCTTGTACCCATACCCTGCCTCACACAGTGGTCCCTGCAGCACATCTGTCCCTGGAATCCTGCACAGTATACTGTGTCTGCTACCAATGCCAGTGCATGTGTTCCCACCCCATTTCATATACAATAGCCAGTGTGTGTGTGTGTGTGTGTGTGTGTGTGTGGGGAGCATGTGTGTCCTGCCCCTCACATGCCACTATGGATTATTGTGTGTGACACAGCATGCAGTCTACTATGGCAGGCATGTGGCTTTTCTGGTACATGTCCCCATATCACCACCAGCACACACACACATACACACACACACACACACACACACACACACACACACACACAGGTGTGCCACTTACCACCCCCATGTGCATCTTGCACCATTCCAACAGGTAATGGACAGTATGCATCACCCCCACAGCTGGTGTGTGCTTTTACACCTCACTACTTAACACTGTACCCTCCACCCCAATAGCCAGCTTGTGTAGTTCATGTAGTGCAACAGTCCTATTTACCTTCACCCCCCAGTGGCATGCATGTGATATTCCACAGTGTGCTACAGTACTGTCTACCATCTCCCACCCCCCAGCCCATGTGTGCCACTGCACATTTGTCCTTCCACACATGGGTTGCTGCTGTGTAGTACCACTAGCTGATTTTACATGCTGCCTGGCTTGTCAGGTATGCATACTCTTTGGGCATGTATTTTCTGTTGCCCAGATGTCCACATAACTGGGCCACTCTGCAGCCTGATGTGTTCAGGTTGGTTTCTCCACTGATGCTGTTCTGGCTGAGCATTGCAGCTAGCCTCCGCTCTGTGGACGTCAGTGTCCGCTGCTGGCTTGGTCCTCCCCCGGTGGCCTCGGCACACTGCAGCAGATGTGGGCAAGCTTCTGCTTTATTAGCCTCTTCAGATCATTGTATTTCTTCTGGAGGTCACATACTGTCATCCTGTGAGGGGCCACTGCATTAACCTTCCTGGCCACTCTGTCCCAGGCTGCCTTTCTATGGGCTCTTTTGGCTGTTTCACCTCCACGGCTCAGCAGCAATCCTGGTTTCTTTTCTATTTCTTGGACCAGTATGTCTACCTCATCATGGCTGAAATTGCATTTTCTCCTCACTCTCCCAGTGGCTGGCCTGCTCTGGTTGCATTCTGCTTGCCTATTTTGTAACATGCATGTCTGGCGTTGTCTACACCACTTTTGTGCTTTGCGCTGACTTATGCTACGCATGTCATACTTGCAGCATGCATGGCGTATGTTTCGAGTGTTCTAGAATTCCATGTATCACACAAGTCGTAACTGCTTTGCCTTACTTTGTGCATTGGCGTACTTTCTGCACATCATATCTGGCCTTTCTATAATTGGGCCCTGTGTCTCTGTCTGACCCACTTGTGGCAGAGCACTGCTGATCAACCTTCTGTCTCCGTCCACTGGTACTATTAGTTTTAATGTTCAGTAACTTGTCCAGAGTTCCACAGTGAGTAAAAAGCTGGTGGGATTTGAACCTGGACCACCTAGTTACCCAAGTTGGTATTCTATTCACAAAACCAGTTTACAGTTTGCTGGAGCACCCACATTGCCTATACAAATATGTTGATTATGGCTTCAGGTCTCTGCTACATACCGTACTGAGGTAAACAGTTTACTCAGCATGACATCTTACTAGAGAATGTATTTTTATTAATTTTCATTTACCTTTCCATTGCCTCACCAACTTATACATAAAATCTGTATCAAGGGATTACAGAGGATGTTCTGTCTCATAACAGGTCTACTGGGGGATGGGTTTGGGGATGGATCTAGCAGCCAGCTAGAACACACACTTTCAGTTTGCGTTCTGAGGCTTAACAACTGAAACTTGCAAACTTAATAGAATTTTCTACAAACTTGCTAACTTATGAACATACAAAAAGAGTCGGCAGAAGAAAACCTCCCAGTCTATCACCTCTGCTTGCCTTAGAAGTTACACCAATGACTCTGCCCACCCCAACTGTCCCTTCCTCTCCCCCTTTTCTTCCTTTCCTTAGTCCCAAGGGTTACCTTTGTGCTTGTTCCAGGCTCTCTTGAATGCTACCCCCATCCTTGCTAATACAACCTCCTCTGGCAGCTCATTTTAGGTGGGCACCACTCTCTCCATATAGAAATGCTTTCTTGCATCTCTTCTAAATCCCCACCCCATCAGTTTTAAGATTTGCCCCTTAGTGGTGCTGTTGTCACTCATTTTAAAGAGACCCTCGCTTTTCAATCTGTTTATTCCTATCATGTGCTTGAAGGTCTCTATCATATCACCCCTCTGCTTCCTCTCTTCCAGTGAGTACATCCCCAGGTCTCTCAGTCTCTCCTTATCGGACCTATCCTGTAGCCCCTTGATCACCTTGGTTGCTCTTCTCTGGGCCCCTTACGGAATGCTGATGTCCTTTTTAATGTATGGATGCCAGTACCTCACCCTATATTCTAAATCTGGCCTCACCAATCACCTGTACAGTGGTAAAATAACCTCACTGTACCTACTAATGAATCCCCTTGCAATACACCCCAGCATCCTGTTATCCTTTGCCACTGCCTTTTTACATTGAGATGTGTTTCAGGTCACTCGTAGCCACTACCCATAGATATTTTTTTCCTCTTCAGAAGCAGATACCTGAAACCTTCCTATGTAATACTCTGTCTTAGGGTTCTTGGCCTTATGTGTATCACTTTGTACTTTTTTGGCTTTGAAACCAAGTTACAAGATTTTTGACCATCTCTCTAGTCTGGTGAGGTCCTCCCTCAGGTCCTGTATCCCCTCCTTGGTGTCCACTCTCTCACAGAGTTTGGTGTCACCTACAATCAGGCACATTTTGGCTTTAATGCATTTCCTGATGTCACTTATGTAGACATACAATAACACTGATCCCAGCACTGATCCCTGCTAGTCACCACTGGTTACCTCCTTGGTGCTGGAGAACTCACCCCCAACCACTACACTCTGGGTTCTATCACCCAACCAGTTTTCAACCCATCTTACAATATTCTTCCCCACCCATAAATCCTTCAGTTTCATTATCAACCTGTTGTGTGGTACAGAATCAAAGGCCTTTGAAAAGTACAGGTATATGATATCCGCCACCTGACTTTTGTCCACTGCTATCGTGACTCAAACGAAGAACTCACTCAGGATTGTTTGACATGATATGCTTGCCACAAACCTATGCTGCTTTTCATCCTGTAAACCTGTCTTCTCTTTGTACATCACCAGCCCGTCTTTTAGTATGATCTCCATGAGTTTAAACTACTGAGGTCAGGCTGACTGGCCTATAGTTACCTGGGTCATCCTTGAGTTCACTCTTGTGGAGTGGCACATGTGCCATTCTCTACTCCAGCAGTACCACTCCCAACTCCAGAGATCTATTGAAGAAAACAGCCAGTGTCCCTGCCAGATTCTCTAACAACTCCCTTAGCACCCTGGGGTGTATTTCATCTGGCTCAGGGAATTTTTTCCACCCCATGGCCACCAGCACTTCCCTTACTCTACCTGATTACCATATGGCTTCTCCCATTCCTTCCCTCTTTCTTTCTGCCAGTGGTACCGGTCCATCTTTTTCCTCTGTAAAGATGGAGCAGAAATATTCTTTCAATATCTCAGCTTTGCTCCTGTCTTTATCAACTCAAGCACCCCCCTTCCTCAGTCTAACAATGCCATCCTTCTTGTCCCTCCTTTCGGTTATGTAGTGAAAGAAGGACTTCTCCCCATTCTTTATTCCTTTGGCTATTTGGACCACTTTCTGTGCCTTTGCCTGCTATACCTCCCTTCTTCCCACCTTAGGCAGCCTCCAGTATTCTTCCATATTCTCTTCCTTTGCTGTTATTTTGAATTTTCTATAGCCTGCTTACTTTTCCCTTACCTCTATGGCCACCTCCCCATTAAACAACCTTAGTGGTCTGGCTTTCTATGTCTTCACCCTCATTTTGTTACAACTGCTTGTGGCCTTCTGAATGCCCCACCCCCCCCATCATGGCCCATAATCAATCTACCCCCATACCCTCCTCCATAACTTCTGGAAGCACAGAAGCTGAGAATGGCCTGGATTGACTTTGGGGCTTACACATATATGCATTCTTTAAAAGATTTGCCAAAATGCAAGAGGAGGTGCAGGATATGGCAAGAAGCCAAAACCAGATGTGAACCACTGGGCAGACTAACCAATGGCCAGGTCCCTCAATGGTTACAACTTCAGACTAGGAACTATCACAGGTCCAAGTCCTAAAGGCTAGGCAAGATTTGGATGCTAAGACTGAGGCATTGAATCAGCATCTTACAGCCATAAACAATGCAGATGAAGCCTCTGCCATTGAAAGAAAAGAAGCCCAGGATCAGATAGACACATCCTTAGCTGGACTTATTGTGCTTCACATTTGAACATTTTGGAAGTTAAATGCAGTGTGACAATGCCAGGCTGTTGGGCTTAACGCAGGCTGAAAGCGATGATCTAGAAGGCAACATCACATCCCTCTTGAAAGACTTTTACTGAAAATGGATATGTACCACAAGATTAAACAAGCATTTGTCAATGCCAAATGTTTGCTTGCTGGTATTAACATTGGAAATGCAGGAGTTAGACAGATGCAGAATAGGAATGGCAATGAAGAATTGAAGTTTATGCCAACCCCACCTCCATCCTGTAGAGATGGACAGGCATTACAGTAAGCATTTGGGTTGTTGCCCACAATGGTCATACCATGTCACCTCACACTATTCTACAGACACCGACATGTGTTGAGGTGTGCCTTAGGGTGTTTGGCTTTACAGTCACTCCATTCCATAAGGACACATGCTGAAATGGGTGCAGCATAGGAGAATGGGGTGGAGTCTGGGGCCGAAGGGTCCAAGGTACATCTCGATGCCTTTCAGTGGCTGGGGTGGGGCTGGGATGGCATGAGCAGTACAGTTGGCAATCCAAAGGTACACCCCAATGACTGTCAGTTGTGTACAGGGTAGGACATTATGGTTAGAAACCCTAATGCCTTGGGTTGGTATTTTTACTACAACTTTTCAACATGGCCTTTTTGTGACCCCACCTCATGAAAGCTTTTGGGACCTCTTCTCATGAAGAGTGGCAGTGTGATTTTGTCAATGTGTCCCGAACATTGAGTTCCAACAATGACAGTGCCATTCTGCACCACATGCGTGAAAACACAGATCAGGCAGGATGTGAAGAATGACAGCTGTACCATCCATAGGGAGGTGTAAAGAGATGGCAATGTTGAAAATCTGTAGTGGGAATATTAAAAATGCTTGCACTTCCAAGTATACATGGACACTGCACAATGCATGCATGTAACACAGTCATTTTATGGACTTTCATCACCAAATTTTCAACATAGGCATTTTAGGACCTCTGCTCATGAACAGTGCCACTGTGATTTTCTTAATGTGTGCCAAACACTGATTTCCCACAGCAACCACGCTATTCTGCGCTGGAAGTGCAAAAACACATTTTGGCCAGGATGTGAAAAATGACAGTTGTACTGTTCATAAGGAGGTGTGGAAAAATGGCAATGTTGAAAATCTGGAGGGAAAATATTACAAATGTGCGAAGTTACGAGCGTGCGTGGAAAGTGAGCAACACATGCTCATAACACAGTCATTTTATGGACTTTCGTCACCAGATTTTCAACATAGGCATTTTAGGACCTCTGCTAATGAACAGTGTCACTGTAATTTTCTTAATGTGTCCCAAACACTGATTTCCCACAGTGACTGTGCTGTTCTGCGCCGGAAGTGTGAAAACACATTTCGCCCAGGATGTGAAAAATGACAGCTGTACTGTTCATAAGGAGGTGCAGAAAGATGGCAATGTTGAAAATCTGGAGTGACAATATTGCAGATTCTTGAAGTTATGTGCCTGCATAGCAACTGCACAATGCACATTCATAAAATAGTCATTTCTTGGATTTTTTCCACCAGATTTGTCGCATAGACTTTTTGAGAGGCCACCTCATGAACACTGGCACCATAGTTTTGTTAATCGGTCCTGAACGGTGATTCCACGCAGTGACTGTAAAATCATCTTTTGGGACTGAATAATGCCATGTCAGTGGCTGAATTCATGAGAAGGGGTCCCAATAACCCCATATTGAAAATTTGGTGGTGCCAAAATTCCTAAGAATGCCTGAGATATGCACCAAAGTTGAAAAAAAACATATTTATGCCATTATACAGCTCCCGGCATTTCTTCAGTTCACTGTCAGCTTTGAAGAGTGCAGATGTGTTCCCAGTCCACCGAAGATCATCGCGCTGGGCTCCAGAGGTAGGTATGGGGTGAAGAGCGGTGTGGGGAGGCAGGGTGCACAGATGATGTGTGCAGGTTGGGAGGCGGGGCCACTGGACTCAATGATGGACCATTTTCTGATTTACAGGAACAAAAAAAAAAAACATAGAGGGACAGTTTTTTTTTAACAGGGACATTTGGCATGCAGGTGTGGACTCCCAGCATGCCAACTGAGTGTTTTTTTTTGGGCGGTTGTAGCCAGTGGGGATTGGGCACCCCATTGGCACAAATCTACTTTTTTGGGGGGGACATTATGTCAACAGGGAATGGGCTCCCCCCATCGGCAAATTAAATTGAGATGGGGGACATTATGCCGATTGGGTGTGGGCTCCCCTATCAGCAAATCAAACTGAGACAGGTACTGAAGCCGATGGGGATTGGGGCCCCCATTGGCAAATAAAGACTGTTTTTGGGAGAGCGCATGCTGCTGAGGGGGATTGGGCACCCCCTCAGCAGTGGGGGCTGAATAATATTGTTTGTGAACATGGTGGCAAGCCGCCACCTTGTCCACAAAAAACATTATACTAGGTAATGTTCCACCCTGCAATGGCAGGTCACTCCCTCATTGCAGCGGAATGGCTGATGCTGCAATGATGAGAAAGTCCCTAATTGCTGTGGCGAAAACATTACAAGTTGATGGCACTTTTGTAAGCCAGTGTCATCAGCACACTGTGCCTCCATTGGTCCACCACTGCCAAGCCCCCAAATGCAATGCCTCTGTTGGTTGCCATGCTGCCATGCCTCCACGACCCACTTCTCTCCTAAGCTGCCACATAATGTTTCTTGTGCATGAACACAATCAAACATAAAAAGTGCACGAGTGACACCCTAGAAAATAAAATGGTGCAGGATTACACACACAAATCCCTGATGGTAACTACTGGGTCAAACTAAAAAGAAAATCTTCAGAAGCGAGCTATGCAGCAGTGGGAAATTACATTGGGTGGAAGAAATGCCCATTTGCTTTTTTTTGAGTTTGCCATTACAGAGAGGAGAAAACCTTTTGATAGAGTATGCACCAGCTTACAAGAGCTGGGGGTTATTCAAAAATACTGACGTCAACCAAACTCCATTTTGCATTTGCTGCCAAACCTGGCAAACATTATCTGTCCAGAGGTTCTAAAGATGCTGGTAATTTGGTTAAAATAGCTAGACAAGATTTCAGGGCCTGAAGGAAAGCATTAATTCAGATGAGGAACAGCGAAATACTTTGTGATACACAAGTACTGCTTTGAACTATCTTTTCTTTTGGGACTGAGTCTTACCTTACTTATTTTGGCTGTTGTCTGACTGAATAATTGGCTTTAACTTTACTAAACATCTCACAAAAGAAAATGGTCCCTCACTGTTTTTATGTTGGCTCAAGCTTGCGCACGAGTCAACATCTTGCAGTAGTAGCAGATTTGGAGGTGCAGTCACTGTGGGCGAATTCAGAGCACACAACAGTAGGTGTGTCCCTCATTCCCCAATAAACCAGCAGCAGGCGCTGACATCACACATCCCTAATGTCACCACCAGATCTAAGAAAAGGTTCACTGCAATAAGAGTGAAGCACTCATGCAGCAGAACCACAACACTCCTCCCAACATGCACGCAACATGGCGGCAGTGACTCCCGCCACCACCTGTCACAATGCTGATCAGGGACACCACTCCCCGTTGGCATAATGACCCCCCTCCCATTTAAAATGAATGTTGAGGGGATGCCCAATCCCCCTCGGAATCATACATCCCAACAGTCTTTCTTTGCCGACATGGGACCCAATCCCCATAAGCTTTAATCCCCCTTCCCTGCTTATTTTGCCAATGGGGGAGCCTACTCCCTTGTCAGCATAATGCCCCCCCACTTTTGTTGTGTGCCTCCCTCGGTTCTTGTCCCCCCCTTCTGTATGTGCTGCTGGGGGTGCCCAATCCCCCACTGTCTTCAGCATCCCCCCAAAAAACACTTAGGTGGCATGCTGGGGCCACCACAGTGTGCAAAACTCTCGAAAAGGAAAACCGAGGAAAACCATCCCACAATGTTTTTTTTTTTTTTACACCTGTAAAAAGGAAAATGGTCCCTTGTGGTCTCCCTGCCCTCTTCTCCAACCTGCTCCCACCCTCTCTGCACTCTGCCTCTCCACACCCCATCACCCCATTCTTACCTCCAGAGTCTGTCGTGATGCTCTTCGGTGGACCGGGAACACGTCTGCACTCTTCAAAGCCGACCACAAACTGAAGAAATGCTGGTAAGCTGTATAATGGCATAAAATAGGGTTTCTTCAACTTTGGCGCACATTTCAGCAATTTTAGGGAATTTTACACCAAATATTCAACATGGGGTTATTGGGACCCTTCCTCATGAATTCCGGCACTGTCATGACCTTATTCAGTCCTGAAAGGTGATTTCACCTTCACTGTGTGGAATCACCTTTTGGGACTGATTAATGAAACGACAGTGCCAATGTTCATGAGGGGGGCTCTCAAAAAGCCTATGTTGCAAATTTGGTGAAAAAAAAAATCCCCAAAATCGCTGTTTTACGAATGTGCGATGCGCAGTTTCCATGCACGCTTGTAACGTCCTGAATTTGTAATATTTTCACTCTATATTTCCAAAATTGGCATTTTCCACACCTCCTTACAAACCATACTGCTGTCATTTTACATATCCTGGCCAAAATGTGTTTTCGCACGTCTGGCGCAGAATAGCGTGGTCATGGTGAGAAATCAGTTTTTGGGACAGTTTGAGGAAATGACAGTGAGACTGCTCATGAGCAGAAGTCCTAAAATGCTTATGTTGAAAATCTGGTAATGAAACTCCATAAAATGACCATGTTACAGGTGTGCTTTGCGCAGTTTCCACACACCCTTGTAACTTTGCAAATTTGCAATATTTTCATGCCAGATTTTCAACACTGGCATTTTTTCACACCTCCATATGAACAGTACAGCTGTCATTTTTCACATCCTGCCCTATATGTGATTTTGCACCTGTGGCGCACAATGGCATGGTCACTGTGGGAAATCAACGTTTGGGGAAAATTAACAAAAACACAGTGCCACTGTTCATGAGGGGAGGTTCCAAAATGCCTATGTTAAAAATGTGACAAAAAAAAATCCTAAAAATAATTGGGTTACGGATGTGTGTTGCACAGTTTCTATGCATGCTCATGACTTCAATGTTTCATATTTTCATACAAATTTTCAACGTTGCCATTTTTTTACATCTCCTCATGAACAATACAGTTGTCATTTTCCACATACTGCCCAAAATGTGTTTTCATCTGTGTCACCAAATGGCGTAGCCACTATGCAAAACCACTTTTCAGCTAACAAACTGATAGGGCCACTTTTCATGAGGTGGGCTCAAAAAAAGCTCATGTTGAAAATTTGGAGTGAAAATACCAACACACACTTACAGTGTTAGGGTTTCCAACTGTAGCACCCCACCCTGTAGAGACCGATAGGCATCAGGGGTGTGACTTAGAATCATCGGCTGTAGTGCTTTTGCCATTCCACCCCAACCACCACTCTGCAGCCAGTGACAGGCATCATGGTGTGCCTTGCAGTGATCGGCCACAAAGTTCACCCCATTCTCCTATACTGCATCCACTACAGTGCATTTCCTTATGGAATGGGGTAAGTATAAGGCCCTAAGACCCCAAAGCACACCATGACACTTGTCAGTGTTTACAGGGTAGGGTAATGTAAAATGGCATGAACGTTATAGCTGATGACCCAAAGGCACACCCCAATGTCTGTCGGTCTCTACAGGGTGGGGATGGGGTTGGCATCACTTTAATACTTCACTACCATTCCTATTATGCATCTCTAACTCCATCACTACCAATGCCAATGCCAGAGAGATAACATTCAGCATTGACAAATGCTTGTTTTTGTTTGCTTTTGTTTTTCTTTCAAACCCTGTAAAACAGAAAAATGTCCATCAATGTCTGTTGTACCATTAGTTCTCCCCATCCAACCCTACCACTCAATACCCACCCCCACCCCCACTTTCCCCATGAATTTACCTATCCACCAGAGATCTAACCTCATAATCCTCTCTGGATCACTGGCACATATTCCCTCTTCAAAGCCTGACTGAAAACTGAAGAAATCAAGTTTGTGATTTAATGTATTTCAATGCGGCTTTGAACTTAATGGCATAACGTTGCCATTTCTGAATATTTTTGTTCCAAATTTTCAACACGCTGTTTTTTGGGACCCTACCTCCTGAAAAATTGTGGTGAAATTAGACAACTCTGTCCAGAAAGGTGAGTTTGTGGTCACTACATGAAGTTGAAAACTGTTTATGCCCTTGTTCATTAGGTTGGGTCATAAGAAGGCTATGCTGAAAATGTTGTGTACAAATATAAAAAAAACAACCAAGTTAGGAGCCAATGTTGACATTTATGAATGGAGGTTCATAACGTGGTTAACATTCAATATTTCAACCCCAGATTTCAGCATATCCATTTCTTCATAGCACCTCATCAATATGACAGCTGTCATTTTAAAAATCCTGGTCAAAATGTGTTTTTGTACCTATAGTGAAGAATGGCATTTTGGTTACATGGAATAATGCTTTGGTTTGGATTTGAAATGCTTCACCTACCACATTCATTAGGTGGGGTAAAAAGAAGACTATGCTGAAAATTTGGTGCAAAAATATTGTAAAATGCCCAGTTTATGACTGAACCATACACTGTTTCACACTATTTTCTACAGCAGTGCTCCTCATTGGGACTGTGACATCTCTTGCTGCCGCAGCCTTCGCACCCACCAGCCACAAAATATCCATAAAGATTACAGCACTTACCGGCTCTTCTCACTGCCCACAGGGGCACCACTCACTGTGACTGCAACATCTCCTCCTGCCGCAGCCTGCCTGCCCACCAGCCACAAAACAGCCGCAAGGTATGAGAGAAGAATTGCCGACTCCAACTTGGCTTTGAATTTTGGTGCCTTTTTTCAGGCCAGCACCCCTCTGGCTCCCAGCTATGATCTGCCTATAATTCTTCTTTTTGCTTGACATCTGTACTCTGTTGTATAGCTACTATCTAGTTTAGAGTTTAAGTTGATTTTGTTGCTACCAACATTGTACAACTACAAAGTTACTGTAGAGTTTAACTTGATTTTTTGTTGCTACCAGCTTGGCTCCCTTCTAATCTATATCCCCCCCATGTGATTGACTATATTACCTGCCTTTACTTCCGACTGGGCGCAGCTAATTTTGGCTTTATTGCTGAAATGCAGGTATCAGGTTTCTGTTGCTTTTCTGTGTCTATCCCTCCTCTCTCTAGCTAAATACCTCCCTCCATCATCCCCTGCATGTTTAAATCTAACCCCCCCCCTTAGCCATCCCGGTGTCACTGAGGGTTGAGGTGCTGGACACCACACCTCGCGCCATGCTGGCAACCCATGTTTGGGAACTAGCAGAGGCCACAGTGGGTCAGTGGGGGGGGTAGTGCATCCAAGGAACTGCTCTCCTTCTCTGGGGAGGGGGGTGTCAGTACTCGGTGTATGACTGGATCCTAGCAGAGGCTGGGAGCAGCATGCCAAAACTGCAGATAGGGTGCTGAGATGGGGCAGATGCCTGGAGGAGTGCATTCAGGTGCGTGCGTGCTCCTTCTGCTGGCATCATTGCATGCCTCCTCATCGCAAAGGAAGAAAATTGGAAACAAAAACTGGCTGCACGGCTTGATGGCCATCCACTGAAATGCATACCACCTCCCGAGGGCATTTCTGCAAATGCTGGATCTGGTTCTGGCATGAAAGACAAGGGGCTCCCTACCACCTTGCCATGGGGGTTAAACTGTGGGAGTAAAAGTGGTGATAGCCCCAAATGTGGAGGTGCGAGGACACACAGTGGCTAGAAGGCAGGTTGCCTGGTAGATGCAGCCAACAAGGGGCCAGGGAGAAACAACACCAAAATAAAGTTAACCTCCTCCCCTCCTCTTCCATCTAGTATTATAGCCCTGACCAGGCTCTCCTCACTGCCCACAGCAACACTCCTCCTTGTGACTGTGACACCACCCACTGCTGCAGCCCACCCACCCACCAGTCACAAAACAGCCATAGCACTTTGCACTGGCTCCCTACCCTCTCCCCACCTGCCCACCCTATCTGGGCACTTAGCTTTATACTAGAGGGTTATCACATGAGAAGCAAGTGTGAATTTTAATGCATTTTTTAAGTGTACAATTTTCAATTTGCTCCTTATCTCACTTACCCACTAAGGGTGCTGAATCGCTGTGTTTGCCAAACACATTCGGTTGTCCAGTCCTTGCCTAACCTTGCCAGTAGTCTTTCACTCTCTCACACTCATCTCTCTGCTTATTTAATTACATTTATTAGTACTTGCCTACCAACTTAATTTCCTTAGCAATCCTCTCCCCTCTGCTTACTTACCTACTCTTATTGCACATCTGCATGTAATCCTGGGGCATAGTTTGTTATTTTTACAGGGGGGAGCAAAGTAACAAAAAAGTCCTGATTTTCGCGTATCACAACAGTGAAGAGGGCTGGTGGCTTGCGTAATGCAAACAAATCAACCAGTATTAAATAATGCCCCCAAAACATTTAAGACTACAGCTGAATACCTCCTGGGAGGGACCAGCCCAGGCCAAGTCACAGCACTTCCCCATCCCACCAGTTTTACTGCAGCCTGCTCTTGGCCCAACTCCTCCTGAGACCAGAGTCGAAAAACTGACCGAGATCTGTTTTGTATTCAGTTCTTCGTTCTTCTGCCTTGGGAGTGAGGACTTACTTGTAAAGTTGAAAATATGTAAGGAACTTAACTTCCATCTCAAGAGGACAGGACCTCACCTCAGCTTCAATTCAAATTAGTCTTGACCTAATTTTGCCCGTACTTGAACCTCCAGGTGGATAGCTCACTAGTCTCTCACCCACCTTTGCTGCTTACATAACCCTTCCATGTCCAGCCCTTATAGTGGATCCTGAACTTCTTGAAATGTCTGCATGAGCTAGCCCTCCCACCCTTGAGGAGTACAAAAAGCACGTTTCAAGGAAGTACAGCAAATGGCTGTGCCACCTCAGTATACCTATAAACATGGATGGTATGGGAAACATCCCAGCATGTGCATCCTCACAGCATGAGCCGTTATTTACATAGATTACATAAAAAAATGTGATTATACAATGACAAGAACGAATGTTGTCCTCTGATTGGTCAGTCTTGGGCTTGATCCATGATGTTATCCCAGTACATCCGATTCATCACAGGTCTAGTCTCAGATCTCCGTGAACCTCTTGATGATTGTTAGCATTAGTGTGTTTTTTGTATCTTCTCTTAAAAATATTTTTCCACACCAAATAAAACATCTTTAAAATTATTTTTTTTAAATTCTGTATAACAACACGCCATTGTATAATAACAATAATGCCCTCCAGGGTGAGTGTCATGGTAGGATAATGTCATGCCTTATGTATTGGATGCACTCATGCCCATCCACCTGAGGCGTGACGTTATCCCAGCATGACACACGCCCTGTTGGACATTATTGCTTACTTGCACCCAGTGTTAACACTTTTCTTTGTTATAACCAAGTTAATTCATTAGTCTCCCATCCCATCCCATATTATTCAATGTCACATGCCTGAATCCGGTTAGGTAAGGTAAGCGAAGAGGATAATGCTCTCCTCAAGCAAGCAAACATTGCATACATAAGCATGGGACTTGCTGAAATCCCTCAGATGGTGCTCTTAACAAGCATGCTGATGTACCTGGGACAGTGCAACAGAACAATGTAGATCCCCTAATTATTCAAGATGATCATGGGCATGGTGTGGTCACACCACAACCCCTACCACTCTCCTCCCCAAGGGTTCCTAAGGAATATGCATCTCTGTCCCTGCCCAGGGTTATACAACCCCATCCAAGCAAACACAGACTGCCATGGCACAAAAGTGGTTGCATCACATAACCTAAGAGAACAGATGCCACAGGAAGTTTGCTGGAACAATGACTCCAGATACCTGTGCACAGCCTCACAGGACCCACCCTGAAAGGTAAGTACTTGGTTGGTGATTTTTATTAGCATCACCTATGACAGTGTGTGGTAGGCCAGTTGTGGTAGCCCAGGTTGCCATGGATGCTCCCCCCCACAGACTACTTCAAAATCGTCTCATCTGACAGTTATAAAGGGCACAAATGAAACATGGTTTCTTCAGTTTGATGTGGTTTAATATGTTTCTTTTTGTCCGAGCGTGTGTCTCTATTCTTCTACACACAGACACAGACAGTCACACACACTACCAAAAAATGAACTTTTTTTATACTATGTTTACATTCGGGATAGAGACAGGGTAAAGCATGTGCAGGCAGTACAACACAGTAAATGAAACAATACATTTTATAATGCCCAACAGACCACCAAAAGACCACAAAACAATGGACCTTCCCCCTGCCCGGGGGGGGGGATGGCTAGGTCACAGGTCAGGGTGCTAAATGAGGAGGAGAGACCACAGAACATCTTGTCAAACCACACAGTAAGGTGAAACTACATAAACATGCACAATTTTTATACTGTAGGATTTCATACTTTCCAACAGTTCCTAATTTTGACACAGAAACTTATCTTTAGTGCTCAGAAGCCCCTTCTACGAGGGAGGTAAGCATAACATGGACCCAGCAGACTGGCATACATGTTGAAAAAAAATATTTCTGTGCCAGTATGCCCGTCCACCCCTCCCTCCTCCATCACCAGTGGCCAGAACCATTTTTTTCAGCATGTGTACCAGTCCGCCCTGGTCAGCACAGCAGCACAAAGCTGGCAGGGCAGCAGAAGGCACAGCAAGCAACAGTGAATTAAATGTCCATGCAAAAAGCTACAGCCCACTCTCCTCACCCCAGACCTGCAAGGCCACTATCTCCACCCGGACTGGCCAGCTCAGCTATTCTCTGCACCCTGATGGACCTGCACAGCCACTCTATACACTCTGTGCCCACGCCACCAGCACAGCCACTCTCCTCACCACACCAGCACAGCCGCTCTCCCTACCACACCTAACCAACACCATTTCCAGCTCCATTTATCTAGTATCTACTCCAGGCATCCAGGTCTGTGCCTCCCCACCACAAGCACACAATAGTAAATAAAACCAAATTTTGTACTGCATTTTGTTTATGTTTCTTTCTTTGTCTGGAAAGAGAAATGTTGAGCTATCAGTCAGCACAGTTTGCCTAGTAAACAATTACAACCCCACCTAACCGACACAATGCCAGTGCCTCCACCCACCCACACAACAGTGCCTCCACCATATCCACACAATGCCTGTATCCCCAACCCCACCCACACAAATGACCAGTGTCCGCAACACCACACACACACATGACCAGCAGTGTCCCCAACCCCCCCACACACACGACCAGCAGTGTCCCCAACCCCACATACACATGATCAACAGTGTCCCCAACCACACACACACACACACACACACTCACACAACCAGCAGTGTCCGCAACCCCACCCACACACACGACCAGTGTTCCGACCCCCCTCCCAAAAAAAATCATGGCCAGTCAGTAGTCGCTATAACAATAGCCAGGTAGTAGTATAATCATTTCTTTAGGGTGCATGTTTTAGTGCAAGATTGTTTTTGCTAGTCTTGTAACACTGTATGGGGGAGAACACAAAAAGTTACCACTTTGGTTGTGCTTGCCAGGCAATGAAGACAGAGACAGCAAGGCCAAGGAATCTGTCTGTTTCACCCCTCCACAGTTGATGATCAGAGAAATCAAAAAAGTGAAAGATTACTTTTACAGCCAGGTAAAGGATGAGGGGGAAATAATGTTTCAACATTTATTAATGTTCGTATGCTAGCTGCGGGCACAGGTCAATGAGATACATCCCTTGACAGGTAAAGGTGACAGGTGGAAATTACTTTTTAACATTTACATATGTTTATATGCTAACACCCAGTCAGCAAGCACAGAATGTCCCCCCTCCTAACTAACATGGACAGTCCACCAGAAACCCAGTCAGCAAACATGGACAGGCCCCCCTTCACCCCACCTACAAGGACAGTCCCCCAGACACCCAAACAGTCCCCCTCCACACCAGACACTTGGCCAGAACATAGAATGCCCCTCCCAACTGACAAGGACAGTCCCACCAGACACCCAGGCAGCCAGCAAACATCGATGGTCCCCCCATATCCCACCAAGGACAGTCACCACCCCACCGACACACAGCTAGTAAACACAGAATTCTCCCCACCCCACCAACATGAACAATCCCTCTAAACACCTGGCTAGCAAACACGGAGAGTTCTCCCTCCCCAACAACATAGATAGTCCATCCTAGACACCTGATCAGCAATCACCGACATTTACCCCCCCATAAGCCAACATGGAAATACCCCCAGACACCCGACCAGCAAATAGTCCCCCCCCAACAAGACACCCAGCAGGCAAACATGGACAGTTCCCCTTTTCCACCATTATGGACAGTCCCCCCAGAAAAATGGCCAGCCAAGTCCACCAAACAATAGCTCGTGTCAGCACCCCACCATCACAGCCATTGTCCCCACATCACCATGGCCTGTGTCTCCACCCCACCAGACCCCAGAATAGAAAACAGACTGTCCCCCCAGCCCCACCAAACCCTGACTGACCTCCCAATCCTAAACACTAACCACGCCAGCCCCAAATGCTGATCATCCCCCCAAGCCCCACCAAACGCAGGCCCTCCCCCAGCATCAAACACTGACCATCCTCTCAGTGAGTCAGCCCCAAAACACACAGACTGTCTCTTCCAACCCCAACCCCACAAAACAGACCATCCCCCCAGCCCCCACCAAACACAGACCGTCCAGTGAGTTTCCCCAACAAACCCCTCCACACCAGTAGCACAGTAACTGAGTGTCCCCACCCCACCAACATGACCAGTGTCCACACCATACCAAGCACAGAGACCCTCCCACCCACCCCACCAACATAGACAGCCTCAGCAGTCAGCAAATCCCCTCCCACCAAAGAAACACAAGCTGACAGCAATCTTCCACCCACCCCCACAGACACATGGCCATGGCCAAAGACAACCCCCCCAAAAAAACACATTTCTTGGATGTGAATGGTATTAATTTCCAACAACCAGCTTGCAGCACAGTTACTTAACAAATCAGTAAGGGCACAGACAGGGCAGCATGCAGCAGGGCACAGCACGGCCAAGAAGGCAGGTCAGGTAGCTGAGTCTCTCCCAACAGTCCCATTTCTCTCCTGATTATTCCCCTGATGAGACAGTAACTCATTTTTTCTGACACCAGATAAACGTGTCGCATTATGGGTCTGCTGTAGCCTGCATGACTGCCAGCTTCTTCACTGTTCTGGGCCTAGCTGTTCATTGACCTGAATAATCCCTCTCAGTGGACCATGGAACTGGTGGGCAACGGGCGTTGTGTGGGACTCGCCAACAACATGGCAAATCTTTTTCTGGCCTGCTGGACACAGGAGCTGGGTGTGCAGGCAATCCTGGCTGTGCCTCAGACTCACTGTAATTGTACTACTCACTTCTCCACCTGGTCTGTCTGGTGGTAGAGGACTTGTGGCCGCAGGCCTCCTAGGATCTAGGGGATGGGAGGCTCAGGTGGCAGCGAGAGAGCCTAGAGCACAGCTGGCTGCACTAAGAAACAGAGAGTAGGTAGTCAGAGGACTCGGGTGAGGTATATTTAAACTGGGCTGTTCAGGACAGGAGGAGGGTGGGAACACTAGAGTGACTGAGACACTGGTGACACCTGACAGACAACCAACGACTGCTGCTCGACATCCTCAAATAGCTATCTCTCCTCAGCCCTACACTATATGGATGCTGCTGCTGCTCCTTCATGGAAGGCACACAGACAATTAAATGGTACCACTAATGGAGTACTGCTCACATGATGGTGCCAGCTTGCAGCACTCTATGATTGGCTGTAACATGCAGGCTACTATGGTTGCAGGCTTACAGCCAATTGGAAAAGGGGTTAGTTTTTGTTTAAAAGACACGGCGCTGTGCTGCCACACACCCTCCCCTCCAGAGAGGTGCAGGCAGTCCAGGCATAGCCCTGAGCCCATTCAATATTAAAAAAAAATGATAACTGGAGAGCGGTGGCTGGGCTCCTAAAAAAGTCCTGGTCTAATTTCTCGGAGGGGGGGCAGCTTGCCCCTCTGCCCCCTGGCAATCTACTCCTATGGTGTAATCTCTTTTCTTCTCCTTCACTTGTCTATTTATTTAGTATTTTCTCTTCCAGCCTTCTGTCTATATCCTGTATCCTCCTTTTACTCATACCTTTTGTCAATAATTCCTACTCCATCAACACCACTAGTCACATGCCTACCTCATTGCCCATTCATTATTATGCCCATAGGCAGAGCTTACAGCCATCTTTCTGTCTGTAGCTAGAAAAATGGAAGACCGTGGAGCACATTTTGGGAGTTTTCAGTGTATCCTTCCACAACTATAAATCACCATGCCAGTTGAAATAAATACTCCCTTCTTTCTATTTATAATTGTAACCCCTAGGCAGTGCTACTCCAAGGGCTACTACCCTGTCTACTAGGGCTGTGTGAATACCTTTTTCTGAATATTCGACCGAATTTTCGGTATTCGGGTCCCGGGTATTCATTATTTGGCCAAAATATTCATATTCAGCACAGCCCTAAGTCAAAATAGAAAAAACAGCCCCACCCCCTTGTGCAGTGTAAAACCAAATGGAATAATGTATCCCCTGTCTCCTCATCCTCTAGCAGCAGCAGCACATCCCACCATCTGGCTCCTATCCCCTTCCAGCACCCGCAAATTGTTATAATTAATGAGTCTGACAACTTGGTCATTAGACTAATCACTGTAAGGAAAAAAGATAAAACCCTGCAACTGGCACAACCCATCCACTTCCATGGCCAGCCGCCGTCTTGCAAGATGATCCTCACCCCCCACGCTGGCAGCTCCGTACTCTCACCCTCCTCCCCCAAGCACCCAACTCTCCTTATCAGAAGGCACCTGGCACAACCCTCCCTCCTCAACAGCTGAGTGCCTTCTAATGAATGAAATTGCTTGTGTGCTTGCATACTAAAAAGGTGCAGATTACATGATCAGCAGGTTTTACTATAGGAACTAGAAAGTGTGAGAGTGATTTCATTCATTAGAAGATGTTCAGCTCTGAAGGAGGGAAAGTCGTGCCGAGCACATACTGATAAGTAGAACTGGTTGCTGCATGGTAGGAAGGTGGAAGTAGGATGCTGCCAACAGGGTGGGGGTTGGGGGTCATCTTAGAAGAGGCCGGCCCGCTGTGGATGTGGGTGGGTTCACTAGGTTGCACCAGTCACGGGTTTTTTCGGTGAAAGACTCATTATTAATTATAACAATTTGCGGGTGTTGGGGGAAGAGTAGGAGCTGGACGGTGGGAGGGGCTGCTGCTGCTGGATGGTGGGGGAACAGGGGTTATATTTTCTTTTCTTACAGTAATTCGGGGACTGTCTCTGAGTCATCGTTATTATATGTGCTGGCATGTTGGGTCCTGCCGGTGATGCAATTTTAAGCAAACATTTGTTTAGCACAAATCAGGAAAGTTGCTTTGGATTCCAGAGATCGGGCTGGTGTGGGGGAAGTGTCTCTTTTACTTTTATGAATGTGTAGGCTGCAGAGGAATGTGTCTTTTTTTTGTTTGTTTAGGGCTGCAAGGGCTGTGCCGAATACGAATATCACCCAAACAGTCCTGTATTCTGAAAGGGCTTCTGAATATTTGGATAGCCCATTATTCGAGGTATTCAGAAAATAACATTCAGCCTTTGCACAGCCCTACTGTCTACTACCTGGGATGTAGGTTGAGGAGCCTGGGTTCCCAAACTTACCTTAGACTGGTTCTTTTCCATGCTGTTCCATAATGTACAGTGCCTCCACCAAGAGCTTAAACTTTTAGTGAACTAGTTGTTACCTGGTACAACCCCTTGGGATGTCATATCACCTACCATAACCATTTGCCACCCCAACACATGACCCAATGCCATTCACCCACATTTTAGACATTTCAGTAATTAAAATCTGTCTCTTATAATATGCTCATGACAACCAACTTGTAAAACATTAACAACAATATTTATTTAGGGGGCATAGGAGTTAGGAAAGGGGAAGCAGGAGGAGTGGTTATACAATGATGGGTATTTACAAAATGTACATTTGATTTGATTGGTTGTGGTTGTTCAGATTTGGTGTTGGTGAAAATCCTTCAGCTGTGAAGATACCAGTTAAACTGTTCAGAAGAAGCAATCACATTGTACCAACATAGATATCTAGAGCACTATCTATCTAAGCTGCATTTTAATCAGATGGAACATATTTCATATTTTCCACCACTGGTACCAGTTCACCAGACACAGTATGAAACCCTGCAATCTCATACACTTTCCCTGGGTACCCAGTTACCAAAGTGCCTTGGTAGGTTGCAGGCCTGGAGGATGGTGCAGCTGTGCATTGGCTGGCTTGATTGAAAGAGGGACTATAGTCAAAATGTTTTAGCATTAATAAACTCAGAATATGGATGAGCATAGCCCAAATAGGCCTCATGCCGAAAATGAGATCTCTCACTTTGTTTAAAAGTTACGGGTCATTTTACAATCTTGATTTCACTGCTTCTTCAAAAAAGCAATTTTCAGTGAAGAGCTGCTGATGTCGTCTCCTGAATTCACAGCCTAGTCCTCCCTGTCAGTCAGCTTATAGGACCTGTTTCTCCAAAGTTTTAAACATCACGTGCAATGGTTTTCACAAGTAAAACAAGCAGCACAATTAAATAAACATTGTTTTAAAAACTGTGTGTTTCAGGTTTTGTGGCAGAAGTGACAAATCCTTTTTAATTTGTTTCTTTGTTTAATGCATTTTTGTTGTGGTCCTTTTCTCCAGGGTTGTTGTATGTTGAGTTATTGCACATTGCTGTGAGGTTTGCTGATAGGATTTATTTATTTATAAAATTTTGGTAATCGGGTGGGCCCACTGGGACCAATAGAATCCTTTTTTCAGGGGTGACCCAGATAACTATGTGGTGAAAGGCTGTGATCTTTCATACCTATCATTCAATTGAGGTGATTTCTCAGGATGGCAGTTTAAAACAATTGTTCCATCTCCCTGTAAATGGGGGTGGGAGAGGTAATGCTGTTTTGAAACCTTACTATGAGTCTTTATGTAGTAGCCAGCCCATTCTTTTCTCCCTGGCAGGCTGTTACTTGACCTACATTCAGGCTCACTTATGTTGTACTCCACATTAAAATGATCATTTTTACCGTGGGTAACATTTATTTTTGTCTTTGGTAACTGGATAAGGCCCACTAGGCACAAGTGCTTGTTTTCAGGGACGACCTGGGCAGGTTTATGTGACTTGTTCAGAGTCACACAGTATGCAAGTGGAGGTTGTGGGAATCAACCACCCTGTATTTTTATCTCACTGGAAATTGTATTATGCCTGTACAGTTTGTATTACAAGATGTTGTACTGTTTCAAACTGTTTGTTGATTGCGTATCCCCACTTGTACCCTCCCAGGTCATGCCTGAAAATAGACATTGATATGCCTAGTGCACCTATCCAGTTACCAAAAGCAAAATAAATAAACCCAGGTCTGCTGGATGTGCCAAGCTAAGTTATTGCCTGTTACTCTAAGCTCTAGGCTATACTGCCAGCCCCCTAGTAGGAATTAACACATATAAGGCCCCTATTAAACCATATTGTAAAGCAGACACTGACAAACAGCAATGAAGTTACCAACATTACAACACTAGTAGCAATACAACTTCTTAACAGGCACAGTAGAGTAGCACCCCAAGTTGTATCAGCAGCCTGGAGGCATGCAGACTCAGTATCCTGCAACTCTACAGAAATGGGCCACAACAAAAAGCTAGTAAGAAAAATAAGAATTTGTCAACTTTGTTACAAAACCTGAAACACACAACATTTTTATTGCAATGCTTTTTGAATTCTGCTGCCTGCTTTACTCATAAAAACAATTGCACGTGATCTTTAAACATTGTAAAAATAGGTCCTGTTAGCTTGTTGACAGGGATGACTACACTGTTAGTTCAGGAGAAGACATCAGCATTAGCTCTTCACTGACAGTGGCATTTTTGAACAGGTAGAGAAATCAGGGTTACAAAATAGCACATAACCTTAAAATGAGGTAAAGTGGAAACCTAATTTTTGGTATGAGATTTATTGGGTGTATGCTTATACCAATTCTATAATGTAGCACTTTAGGCTGGAGTCCCTTTTTAAAGAAGAAATGGTTATGCAATTAAACAGCAAACTACTGTATTTCAGATCCATAGAGATGTGCAAGGGTTGCCCTGCAAGTTGCAGTTAGAACTTTGGGTTGGATGCAACCAGCCGGTCACACCAGATTTGGAAACTGAGCATTTCCTTCTGACTGTTTAGCACATTTATAAGATTTTTAAATACTCAGCACATCTATATGGTTTGAAACACTCAGCACATTTATATGATTTGTAACACTTAACACAATTATAGAAAGGATAGCACCTTTCTCCAGGGTCCAGAAGGGCCACCCTGGTCCAATTACTCTGTGGAAAATTGTCATCTTCAACTTACAGAATAGTAAACTGTCATTTCCAGTTTATAGAATAGAAAACTGTCATCTCCAAGTTGCAGAATGGAAAACTGTCATTGCCAGGCTACAGAATGGCAAACTGTCCTTTCCAGGTTATAGCAAATATGAATTTAACTTTGGGGTCTCAATCCATTATGTGGCTTGCGACCATGGCTGGCAGCTCTACTGAACATCTTGACCAGATAGCACAATGCTGGACTTCCCAGTCAAATTCAGAATGAGCCCATTACTGAGTGCTCCCCTTTCAGTCCTGTAGGCCCCCGCATATTTCACACATCAGTACATTTCTACTCTGCTCTGGGCTCACTATGGGTATCCCCAGAACAGTGACGGTCACAACAGTTCCAATCATACGGCCTCACTCTCACTGGGCTAAGGTTATGTGCAGCGGTTGCAGGATGCAAACCAAATGGACAGTTACAATCAGCAAAACAGTTCAATAGAGGTCTACCCGCAGTGAACGAAGGTTGTGTGCAGCAGCTGCAAAGTGCAAACCAAAAACAAGCTTGCTTATCGCAGTCACTTGGGCATAGCAGTCCCAATTTAGCAAGGTTGCTTTCTTTTTTGCACCAGGGGGTACACGACTACTCACTCAGACTCCTCATGGTAGAATTTCCATGATCAAGGTTCCTGATGTCTTCAGTTCTCTCACAACTGATATGAAATCAGCTCTCTCTCTCTCACAGCTGGCTTGATCTCATCAAGTTGCAGGTCCACATCTTCCCCCAATGTGGAAGGGAGGGCTAGCACCAGTGTTGGGTAAGTTACTTTTTCTATAACTTTCTATTACATTTGGAAACTTGTTCTAGAAAGGCCTGTACAGTCACTATCAAGGATGGAGAAGTACTAGGAAAAGTAACACACTTTACAGTAACCCTTGCCTCAGTGTTTGCGCACAGAGGTTCTTTGTCTTTTAAATAGTTTTTTATTTTATTGGGTTCACCACAACATAACCCAGACAGAACGTCTTAGGGTAGCTGGTTCATTCCACTGGGGTGTCAAACAGATGAGGCATACTTATGAGTCCTGGTAGGACAAAACACATGTCTATGTCATCTGTTAGCACCCTTTGCAAACTGTGTGAGAGGCCTTTCAGCACCATGCAGTTCTGCTTAAAGGTGAACCAGCATAACATTCTGTGGTGATTTGCATATGCAGCCCATGATGCTTTGCATTGTGTGGGTATGTGTGATTTTGTATTTTCTTGAAACTTGGCTTCTCAGCCAAATGCCCTTTGGGGTAACCCTTGAGTCAGTGTTTGCACACAGAGGTTCTTTGTCTTTTACACCTTACAGTTAGTTACTTATTTCTTTTTATACAAAAACAATAAAAAAATCATTAATAGCTATAACAGATTACATTTATTTGAGAGTAATATGTTAGTTATTAGTTACTTTTAAATAAACATAATCAGTTATAGTTACGTATTATTTTTGTATGAAAAGACATAAGTAACTGTAACTGTGAGGTGTATTGCTTTTTCCAGTTCTTCTTCTGCCTTGCTAGTGACTGCACAGAACTTCCTGAAACAAGTTTCCAAAAGTAATAGAAAAAGTAACTTACCCAACACTGGCTAGCACCTGGGGAACATTCTGACAACCCCCATTCTGACAGGTACTACATTACACTAAATAACTTTAACTACTAAGAAGGCAAACACACCCTCCAGGATGGAGAGGATTAGCTGGATCTTCAGACTTGGATGCATGACTGGAGGACACAGCCCTCACCCCATGGGGGTTACTGCTTGAATTTGGCAAAATGCTGTAACACACAATCTCTTATAGGGCTCTCCAGAAGCACTTGATTGGCTGAAGCTTTTGGGTGAATGGCCTTCTTTTGACTGGAGGGCCTGTCAATCAAGAAAATTAATTATGTATGAATCTCACATGATGCACAGTTGGTTTGCTGTTTTAGCACCTGAAATTAGGTCACGGCAGTTCCCCGTGTGTACTTGATATTTTCCCATGAGCTTTGGCTAATGCCCCATAAGTTCTGACTTTGTTATTCTAGCTTTCTGACTGGCTGTGGCTGCTTGTAATGACTGCTTAACCCACAGTCCCTTAAGCAGAATGGATACAGTTTCAATCAAAGTCCTGGTACAGCCAGAATAAATCATATATTTGCCCCAGTGCCCCATAGTTCAATAGCCCTGGTTGCATACTTGTTGTCACTGCATATGTTCTGAAAATTGTTCAGTCTGTTTTCCTGTTGCAACTGCCATTATTTAAGGATGCCTTGCAGCAGCAGACAGGTTGTTATTATCTGAGTTCCAACATTTGTCTGGTGCAGCCAGTATCAAACATTTATTTATTTTAAATACTTCCCCCTTCTTAATACTTCACCCAAACACATATAGTACTTTATTTATTTTGAAACATTTCTTTTTCCCATTTTCTTTCTCATCTGCAACTGAAACATAGCTTCCTTGAAGGCAGGAACACCCTCATGAATATTCATGCAATCGGGGCTGGCTCTGGCTCATTAGTATTCAAGAGCCCCAACCAGAAACACATCATCTTGGATCTCTCTTAATATTATGCACAGTGGGCTCTCTACACCCTACCTATGGTCACCAGATCTCACTGATCAGGTGGGGACTCTGGGACCACAAAACACTTCCTCTGTTAGACCATGATGTCAGTGATTGCAAGATCAAAGGCGTTGCTCGCACCTGCATTATCCCCACTAGACCGGAGTGCTTGGCGGCACTGGTGATCACATTCTGTTTTTTTGGAGCCCCACAGGGCTTGGCTTCTACACCAGGGCTCTGACTGGGGCACCAGATGGGCACAGAAGGACCAGGAGGTGGAAAAAAATTGTGCAGGCACTTCTGGCAGCGACTGAGGAGAGCAGGAACAGGAGCTGATGGGCTGCAGGTAAGCCCCCATTTTGGCAGGTGGGTTACATAATGTTGGAGACAGAACTCCAAGCTGCTTATCAGATGGCAATTAGGAAATTGAAACAGTGTGTTCAATATTATTTGACTTTTAAACTGGAGGTTTGTTTACCCCCTTCAAAATGTAACAACTTGCACATTTAAATACTTAGGGCCAGATATTCAAAAGAGTTGCGCCATGTGCAATAGGGTTGCGCCTGCGCAAGTCTGAACTTGCTCCATTCTGCGATATTCAGCAGGAGGCAGTTGCACCACTGAAAACAGGCTGAGCAACAGCGCAATGCAAATGAATGCATGCTGAACTGGAGGGGCAGGAACCATGCATAAAACTGCACAGCCCGATGTTCAGCGAGACTGTGCAGGGGAGTTGTCTGAGGCGCAACCCCAACCTGCGCCTGCACAACTCTGAGCCAAAAAAAAAAGGCTTAAGTCGAGGGCCACCCACAGGTGAGCTGCTGCATTGCAGGGCGCAACACAGCAGCTGCCATCTGTGACTGGCCCCCAACCCACTCCCTGTGCCCCCCCATACCTCTCAACTGTCCCTGATTTTCAGGGACATCCCTGAGTTTGCCTCAGAATATTTCTCTGTCCCTCATAAAATTTGAATTTATGTGACAGAACACTGGGGATTGTAAGCATAAATAATGTTAAATATGAAAGTTACAGATGTCTTCCTATTCAGAAAATGCATCTTACATAAATCCCCTAATTCTATCAGCTTCCTGAGTGAATACTACAGTATTTTAAGATGCGCCCCTGATTTGGGGTCTTTGTCCCTGATATTTTAAAGTCTTGTCCCTGATTCATGAGACAAGAGGTTGAGAAGGTATCCCCCACAGCCCGATTGCGGGCAAAACAGTATAAATCCCCACCACCACCTCACTGGCCCGATCACGGGCATAGTTGAACCCCACCAGCCCGATCGCGGGCAGCAATGTGTCCCCCAATGTATCCCTGGTGGTACAGTGGACTGTAAATCCGATCGCGGGATGGAAGTAAAAACCCCGAACACATCCCTGGTGGTCCAGTGGACATAAATCCCAATCGCGGGATGGAAGTAAGAAACCCCCAATACATCCCTGGTGACCTAATGTCCCCATACCACCCACCGCGATGCCTCCCTGCCCGCTCCCCAGCAGCCAGCGGGCGGCAGCATCCCACCTGCCTGCCCGCCTGCCGACCTGACTGCCAGTAGAGACTCTTGCGCCCGGTAGTGCAAAGCAAGAGCCAATGGGCGTGCAGCCACCACCACAAGACAGTCAGTTTGTGAATGAATATTTCATTCCACAAAAACTGAACATCTATCTTCGATCAATAAACTGCGCCCATAGCTCTTTCTCACCAATGGGCATCAACCACGAACGATCATCGGCGGCCAGCGAGCAGCACAAGCGGAGTAAGGATACCCACCGCCGGCTGCGAGAAAACGAGAATAATGAACCATTCATTCACAAAACTGGACTGTCTTATGTACGGTATGGGCTGCCGCCCATTGGCTCTTGCTCTGCACCAATGGGCGTGCAGCCCTCACTGATCGTCGGTGGGTGGAGGGGTGGCAGGCGGGTGGGATGCTGCCACCCACTGGCTGCGGGTGGGGAGCAGGGTGGTGAGCGTCGCGGGTGGGTGGGGTGGGGACACTAGGCACCAGGGATGTATTGGGGTTTTCTTACTTCCATCCTGTGATCAGGATTTAGGGTCCACTGACCACCAGGGATGTATTGAGGGTTTCTTACTTCCATCCGTGATCGGGATTTACAGTGCACTGGACCACCAGGATGTGTTCTGGAGAGGGGAGACACATTGCTGCTTGATCGGGCTCAGTGGGGAAGTTGTATGCCTTGATCGAGCCAGTGGGGGGTGGTGGGGAATTCTACACTGTTTGCCCCGATCGGGCTGCAGGGTGCGTCAGTCCCCGACGGCTGCGCCTGGCAGGGTGCCAGGCACAAGTCCTCGGGGATCGGAGCATCTGCATGCTAATAGCATGCAAATGGGGCCATAATCAGATGCAAATGGCCCCCCCATGCATTGCATGAATTATGGCCCAATTTGCATGTCAGCTTTTGAATATCGGGATTTGGTGCATGGCGCAATGGTACTTGCGCCACCGCAAGTTGAATGCTCCACTCTGACAACTTGCGGTGGCACAAGTTCCACTGCGCCATGCACAGTGGCTGTGGCCAGGGGGTGATATTCATAGGAGTTGCTCAAGGGCGCAACTCCTTTGAATATCGTTCTGGACACACCCCTGCGCAA
This sequence comes from Neoceratodus forsteri, assembly GCA_016271365.2. Taxonomy (NCBI): domain Eukaryota; kingdom Metazoa; phylum Chordata; order Ceratodontiformes; family Ceratodontidae; genus Neoceratodus; species Neoceratodus forsteri. The sequence goes on from CM028130.1 coordinate 1,135,227,709, forward strand.
CTATTTTGTGCAGCGCAAGGGCTTGATCCACAAAATAGCGCAGTTTGAATATCTGGCCCTTAGTATTTAAACATTTTCTTGATGCTAGCTTCAGTTGGGAAGGTATTGCCTTTCAAGAATGATTCATACCTCATAAATGTCACCCTTTCCCAGCAACGAATCTAAAAAAGATTTACACTGTTTTTTCAATCTCTTAAGACACTGTCTGATAAGAAGTGTCTCAGACATATGCCAGGTCTTCTGTGAACTAGCCAAGCTAAATATATAGCAATCAGCAGGCATTTTGTACTATGCTTTTTGGGGAAAATTATACTGAGCTACAGCAAACACAAACACACACACATACACACACACACACACACTGTACATACCATCCTCATAACCACAACATTCAAAATAAATACTGCAATCTAATATGTTAGAAAACAATAAACAGTTTTGCTTACGTCAGTGAACATAGTGAAGTTCAGTTTACGGTAGATTTCCTTTAAATATTTCTTATCCTATATTTTGTATCATGGACAGCGAAGGGGAGATGCTACATCACATTGTCATAGGGAACTTCATTTTATACATTTTTGCTCTGTATTTACTCAGGATGTCCCAGATTAGTTGCAATATCTTGTTTCAGCAAGGTCATGAGTTTACCTTTTTTATAATGTGTTTATTCGGGGTAGCCTAATCCAGATGTAAAATATTGTTTTCAGTGTGTTCTTATTTTATGCAATGCAGAATAATATTCTGTAGATGCAGAGCCAGGCTAAATATATAGCAATCAGCAGCATATTCTAGGAAAACACATTGTAAAAATGTGTTAAAGGAAGAACACATTGAAACTGCCTCTGATCAGATCTTCTGCATTGTGCAAATTCATTAGAAATAATGGGTAAAAACATCCCAAAAAGCTCTTCAGAGCCATATCGGCTCTGACCAGAACTTGTGTATGCAAGCTACCTGATTCCTTACTAACACATACAACTACCTCTGAACCATACCATCAGTCCTGGTCCTATATTCCCTTTAATGCCCTGTGCATCTCACCTGTCAGTGCCTAGTTCCAGCTCAATATTTAATCTACTGAAACTTCACTTCATCAACTCCCATTCCCGCCTCTCTAAAAAACATCCTTCAACAGCTCTTCCCTGGTACAAGAGCTCTAAGCTTCTCTACCTTATTATCACATAAATCCTAACCCCTGCCCTTCTCCTTCACACCCCTCCACTCCCCATGTGGACTTAAACTCTGCCATCTTAACATCAGAAGCCTCCTTCCTAAAATTGGCCTGCTGCCTCCACTCAAGACATCCCTTGCCCCAGACATGCTAATTCTTACTGAGTCATGGCTTACCCCCAGAATATCTGTCTCACTATTAGGTTTACCTGACTTTGTCCTCTTGCGGCAAGATCAAGCAACTAGTGATGGAGGAGTGGCAATGTACATCTCCTCCTCAACCCAGTACACTACCTTCTATTTAGCATCACTTCCACCAACATATGAGGTAATTATTAACAGATTCTCCCTCCCATTTTCTGTCCCCATCTTCATGACAGCAGTCTACTGCTGTCCTGGCCTTACTACCTCTACTGCCACTGATCTCCTAAAAACCATAGTATCACTCACTGCGTATGGTGAACTATATGTACTGGGTGACTTCAATCAGAACTGGTTGTCTCCCTCCCTCAGCAGAGCCCAAAATGACATAGCTGCACTGAACCTGAATCAGCTGATACAAGATCCAACTAGGCTAAATCACAAAACTTGAAACCACTCCCTTATTGACTATAAATCCACAGACCTAAGGCACCACACAGAATCTTGCTAACCAGATCATATAAATCCCTTGACCTTACCCCACTCCTCCATGACCTTGCCCACACTGATTGGTCATCCATCTCCTCTGCTAACTTAGTGGATGATGTCCTGGAATGCATCATTAGTAACTTCCTTCTCAGCCAAAACAACCATGCCCCTATCTGGCACTCCATGGTATGTGGTAATCATCTTCCCTGGGTCTCCTCAGAACTACTGACCTGCCAACAAGCTCAAGATCATGCTTGAAAGGCTTATAAAGCTTCACAGTCATCAAGTCATCTCCAACATTACCAAATGTTTTGCAGCTCTTGCACCAAGGTTATCAGGATGGATAAGGCTAAATATTTCAACAATACATTCCAGACAAACATAAACTAATACTCAAAATTCTGGAACATAGTGCATGCTCTATTCTCCCCCCCCCCCCATCATCAGTTATGCCTCTCCTTAAAGTAAATGGCTTCTTACTTTCAAACTCTCCTTCAGTCACCACAGAATTTAACACCTACTTCACTTCTTGTGCTTCTGCCTTCCTAACTTCTTGTTCTCCCTCTCCCTCCTCCCCAAAACACTAAGGGTGGGATATTCAGAAATGCACCAGACATGCACAACCCCAGCGCAGTGCAAGTCAACTGCGCAATGGCACAGTGACTGCAATATTCAATGGCTATGCACCGCAACATGCACCAGTGTAACACGGTTGAATATCACAGGCACTGCACGATGGCGCAGTGAGAGGTGCACCAGGGAGCAATCAGAAATGTGCCATAGCGCAACCAGGGATGTGCAAGGGGCAGAGAAAGATGCACCAAGGCACAGCAGGAACAGTCAGAGGTACAGCAGAGAGAGAGAGGCAAGGGGGGATGGGGGTGGAACTGTGCAGGAAGGTGGGAGCACCAGGCCAGGAACACTGGCAGGGACACAGTCAGCACACAGGTCACCATTGCACATGGAGTGCAAGCATGCAGCGCTCCCCCCCCCCAGGAAAATGCAGGGCACAGGTGGCACTGATGTACAGGGGCAGGCATCCTAGACCACCACACACCGGTGGGCATGCAGCTGCCAGGCCAATGGGAAGTCACACCCCAACACATGGCACCCATCACACACACACACGCACACACTCACACACACACACACACACACACACTCATATGCACCACACATCCCGAACAGCTGTCCCAGGGCCCAGCCACTGACAGAGGGGCATACCAACACCATGCCAGCACCACCCAATGACACAGGTACACCACACGGTCACCCAACCCACAACTGCAGCATGGACCCACTTGCCAGCTGCAAAGCAGACATGGACACAGAAGGGTAAACAGGTAATAAATATAATGGAAGAAAGCAACATAACTAAAGATAACACAAGCAACAAAGGGGAAGGTAGGCATAGGCGAGAAGGGGTCAGGAGACAGGGCCTGTACAGGTGGATGGGGGAAGGTAGGGGAAGGGAGGACAGAGGTGTGAAGGGAGCTGGTGGTCCTCAAGGCCAGCTGTGGCCAGCCTGCACCTGGTGCCTCCCCCTGCGCTGGTCCTGGAGCAGAATCTGCCAAGTCTGGTCCACCATCTTCATTGTATGCAAAGTTATTAAAATAATCTGCCACAACAGATGGCAGTAGAGCGGGAGCCTGGAACCCCTCCAGACACCTATGACAAAGGAAGGGACAGGTGATCAGTGCAAGTCCAAAGCACCCCCTGTGAGCAGCGGACAGTGGGTGCATACACCCCTGGAGTGGCACCCTGGCCACCCGCAGTGGGCGGGCCTATGCCTGCCGCCAACCCAGCAAGCCACAGTGGTACACATCACTGGAATCCACTGCCCAAGGGCAGGGCCCCGAGTTTTCCGCGATTCCGCTGGTGCGGCAAACCGCGGAAATATCCGTGGAATTTGCCGTCGCCCGCGGAATTCGTGGCTGCCCGTGGAACAAACATGCCCCCTCACAAATGTTAGTATGCCACGCTGGGAGCCCACCCCAGCGTGGCAAAAGCTTAATTTGCCGACGGGGGTGCCCAATCCCGTCGGCTTCACTGTCCCCTCCCCCAGCTGCCTGGTGCCACGCTGGGGCCACCCCAGCATGGCAAAGCAATTGCCCGACGGGGTGCCTAATCCTGTCGGCTCACTGGCCCCCAATGTCTCTATGCCACGCTGGGAGCCCACCCCAGCGCGGCAAAATCCTTTGCCGACGGGGTGCCGAATCCCCGTCAGCTTCACTGACCCCCAGCTGCCTGGTGCCACGCTGGGAGCCCACCCCAGCGTGGCAAAAGTCCTCCTTGTGTGGCAATCCAACAAAACAAAACAAAACCTGAAACAAAAACCTTCCATCGATGATTCTTTGCCCCTCCCCCAACCCGCACCACCCTCTGTGTACCCACCTCCCACACCCCACCTCACCCCACCTCAACCCATACTTACCTCCGGACCCAGCGCGATGATCTTCTGTGGACCGGGAACACGTCTGCACCCTTCAAAGCCGACCGCGAACTGAAGAAATGTCGGTAAGCTGTATAATGGCATAAATGGATTTTTCAACTTTAGTGCATATCTCAGCATTTCAGAATTTTTTCTACAAATTTTCAACATGGGGTTTTAGGCACTTCATGAACTTGTGACACTGTTATTTTGTTAATCGGTTCGCGAAGGTGTTTCATGAGTCACTGAGCGGAACCACCTTCCGGAATGATTAATGAAATGACAGTGTCACAGTCTATGAGGTAGCACCTAAAACCCTATGTTGAAAATTTGGTGAAAATATTCTAAAACGACTGTTTTATGAGCGTGCGTTGCGCAGTTCTTATGCACGCTGGTAACTTCGAGCATTTTTAATATTTTCACTCCAGATTTTCAGTATTGCCATTTTACCACACCTCATTATGAACAGTACAACTGTCATTTTTCACATCTCACCCGAAATGTGTTTTCGCACATGTAGCGCACGATGGCACGGTCGGTGTACGAAATCAATGTTCCAGACAGATTAATAAAATCATAGTGATACTGTTCATGAGCAGAGGTCTTAAACTGGCTATGTTGAAAATTTGGTGACAAACACCCATAAAATGACTGTGTTACGAGCGTGAATTGTGTCAGATTTGGCAAAAAACAAAAAGGACAAAAATTAAGGGTAAAAATGTGCCACAGAATTGCGGCAGAAATTGGTATTGAGTGCCGCAGAACTTTGCTCCGATGTGCCGCAGAAAAATCGGGGCCCTGCCCAAGGGTCACCCAACGGCACAGCAGCAGACAGGTGGCATGGTGATGCAGTGGAACCACAGAGGCACAAGTGGTGGCCGGACGCAGACCTAGCCTACCAACAGCTGCCACACATGTGCAGTGACTGCCCCTCAGCGACAAACACACTGCACCATGTACCGATCACTGTTGCCATCGCACAAGGCATGGGGGACCAAGGCCATACCCCCACTCCCACCATTCACCCTGCACAACAATGTGGGACTTCACAGTGCCTATCTGCTCCCCGTGGTGCTCTGCATGCTGGTCCTGGACCTGCATGCCCCGGCCGGGCCTCCACCCACTGCTAATGGGCCTACAGTGGCCTGCTGTGGACCACCAGGTGCTCCGGCCACCCTGGCTCTTCTCCTGTCCTCAGGCCCTAGGACAGGAATACAGACAGGCACACATCAGAACACAGCCACAACATGGGCCCACTGCCCTCACCACCCATACACAGAGTGCACCCTGGCCCGGCAGGGCCACTGGGCATATATACAGCACACACAGTGGCTGGCAATGTCATGCCACAGGGCATACTACAACAGCCCCCCCCTCTTGGCATGCAGTCCTGCCAGCCCCATGGAACAGTGGTCATGCACCGACACAGTCAGGACCCACTTATTTGGCTGTAGCACGGCACCCCACCAGATGTGCACCTGCAGCGCCCTCAACCTCTCAGGGTTCTTCCAAACCAGGTCCCCATACCAGTGGCTACACTGTTCCCTGGTGCACAGCACATCAGTGGCCTGGACAAGGCCATCGGCAATTTCCTGCCACACATCGGTCCTGGATCTTGTGATGGTCTGCTGGCCAAATAGGCCGGTATCATGGGGCTCCACCTGGGCCACCAGATTCACGAGCTTGACCTGGCTCCAATTGCGGACATGGGGCACTGCGCTATGTGGCAAATTCAGTCTGTACTGTAGCTTGCCAAAATAGCACCCAGTAGCACACATGAGCAACATGCATGGGATGCGCGTCTTGCATGGAGATGCACTGTCTGCTTCAATCATGCATCTCCAGAGATGCGCAGCATGGGCGTGGCCACTCCGGCACATGGGGCAGAGGACACTGGGGGGCACAGGGCATGGTGAGGGTCAGGGGTCAGCATGCGCAATGTGAGCAGGCATGCAATTGGGCACACAATGCATAATTCGCAATAGGGCCATGTAGGCAGTACACCCCATGGGAACAATAGCGCTCGGGCACCATTGGCCTAATGGTACGCTAGCACCATAGGCCCCATGGCACCCGAGCATCATTGCCCTGATGGTGCCCGAGCACATAGGCCCTATGGCGCTCGAGTGCCATTGGGCCTATAGCGCTAGAGCACCATAGGGCCCATGACGCATGGGCACGATGGCCCCTATAGCACACTCAGTGCATGCTGTGCAATAGGAGGCAGCAAACGCCGTTGCATATGCGAGTTGGCGGGTACGCACTGTGCATGTCATGGCATTGAGCATTGACATGTGCCAGAGCAAGTTCATTGTGCAATGCGCAACAGCACGATATTCAGCCAACAAATGCTAATTAGCTCATCAGCCTATCCAGGTTGCAATGAGAACATTTGCATGTCATTATAGTTGGCATCGGCTCATTTGCATGCGATGTGCTACAAAGGCACCACACAACATCACAGGCCATGGACCAGTATTGCAACCATTAGAGGTAGGATGCGCCTGCCAGGGGCGATCCAGCACAGGGTGCTTGATGGCTGGGGTGGGCCGCTGCTGCCACTAACCACATGTCCATGTACAGAGGTAGCAACATGTCCGAGCATGAGGAGGGTGAGGAGCATGGACCTGCCAGGAAGTGCAGGCCCAACTTTATGAGAATGGAGGCAGATGCCCTATTTGAGGTGTACCTCAACAGGGAGCCATTGCTGAGTGGCACCACTGGCACACCCCAGGCCAGGGCCGTGGTCTGGGAGGAGATGGCAGAGGCCATGAACCAGCAGGGCAGCCACCAGCAATATACACAGAAGTGCAAGAAAAGGTGGGTACTGACAAGCGTCAGATAAAGGAGAAGGTGGCAGCCATCAGGGCTGCCAGGTCAGCCACTGGTAGGGACCAGGCCACCATGTCACAGCTCACGCCGTGGGAGGAGATGATGGCAGCCACCATGTGGCATAGTGTGGTGGAGGGTATGCTTGGCGCTGGCTTACAGACTGGAGGGAGCCCATCACTGCATGGTAGGTCTGGCATGCGGGGGAGGGGAAAGTGGACCATGTCAGGTCAGCAGCTCTAACGCATCTGTGTTCCCTTACAGCGTCGGCTCACCAGCATACAGTGGCTGGGGCACCTGCGGCTGTCGTGGTAGCCCGCCCAGCCCCAGAGGACCGACCATCCACTTCCACTGGCATCCGGGGGCCCAATAGGCTGGGGACCATCAGCGCCATCCAGCCGGATGTCCCGGGTGTGGTGGCGGACAAGGCCCTGGCTGTGTTCCAGTGAGACGCCAGCCATGGCGTGCTCTGCGCGGAGACACAGATCAGGGCAGGGTCTGACACTGATGATGATCAGACCATTGTCCTGGTCGGTGAGGGGCTTGTCAGAGGGGAGTCACCCATACCAAATACCAGGACTAGCTGCATAGCTAGTGACCTGTCGGTGGTGGAACAGCTGCCTGCCACTGACCCTGGCACTGTTGTGTTCGCAGGCACAGTGGCACAGGGTGGCGGGGCACCAGCACAGGCACTGGCCAGTGCACAGAGGCAAGAGGGGTGGCAGAAGTGGATGGCTGGAGTTGTTGGGGGGCCGGGAACTGTGTCCGCTGCTGGGGTGCCTGACACTGTCCATCCTCATGATGGCCACACTGTGCAGCCCTCACTTGAGTGAGGGCCATGCCGTGTGGTCATACAGCACTGGTGAGTTGGCACCATGCCCATGTGCCCCAGGGCACCGATGCCTTTGCCGAGCACACTCGATTCTTGCGGGCCTCCGTGGAGCAACAGGTGCTGCTCGTAGCTGGGGTATGGGTCCTCTGTGCAGAGGTGCACCAGGCAGCCGTGCAGCATGAGAGAGGCACCACACAGGTCCTGGAGGCCAGTCAGTACCTGCGGAAGGACACAACTGCAGCCCTGGACTGCATTGCCAATACAATCTCAGTTGGACTTGCCCCACTGGTTACCACAGGGTGTGGTTGACTGCCACAGACACCACAAAGTGCAATGTCCACCCCACGGCTCCAGAGTTGGGTGACTCCATCCGTGTCGAAGCCAGGCTCTGCTGTGAGCATCCCAGGCACACCTGGTGAGGGCCTGCAGACCTCTGTGAGGACCCGTTCATGGTCCTGCAGTCCCACTCATGGGGGTGGTTGCAGACCCTCCCTGTGTCTGTCGTGGCAGACCTGATTTGCATGCCCCCCTGTCAGCTGCCTGCAGCTACTGCCCTGTGTTCACGTGGGCATTGAGTGTATGTGTGCATGGCACGGTCATGGCAGCTTTGTGGTGTGCTGCACACTGCCCGTGTGTGCACCTGCCTGGCTGCTGGCCTGTGTGGCATGTGTGTGATGATGCCCTCTCACCACTGGTTGCGCATGTGCACCGGTGCCCTGCTTCTGATCCATGCCACATGCTGGCACCTGGTCGCATGCATGTGGGTGCCACTGTGTGTGTGTGTGTGTGTGTGTGTGTGCTGTTCTGTGGTGCTGTGTGGTGTGGTGTTGCATATGGCCATGTGGCAGTGCCCCGCTACTGCACCATGCCTGTGTGTACATGGCCCTGGCCATGCCCACACATGACTGTGTGCCCTGCCACTGTGTTGGTTCTGTGCACATGTGTGTGTCCACCTACCTGCATGCACCATAGTGCTCCTGCGGTATCGTGTCTTGCCGGTGGCATGCCAGCCGCTTGAGCTGGGTATCCCTCCACCTGGGGGGACTGCCCTCCACCTCCTGGCCCAATGCACATGTTGTCCCCATTGCTGTTCCCCTCATCGGCCTCGACAGCTATTCCACAGTCAATGGCCATGTTGTGCAGGATGCAGCAGACCAGGAATAGGCTGCAAGCCTTTGAGGGGCTGTATTGTAGGGCACCACCAGACCTGTTCAGGCAACAGAACTGTGTCTTCTGCATCCCAAATACAGGCTCAATGATGTTCCGCTTGCTGACTTGTGCCTCATTGTACTGCTCTTCTTCTGGGAACGATGGGCACTGGAAGGGTGTGAGCAGCCAGGCCTGAGTGGTTAGCCACTGTCACCTGTGTACGGAAAAATAGAGGGAGAGGGACGGTTAGCCTGGTGACCCCTGTCATTGTGCCCCATGCCCCTACCAGTCATACACAGTGGTTCCCTCACCTTGTCCGCCCCTCTTACATGCCCCACTGCACCCTGCTGCCCATGGTCTTGCCATACTCACACACTAGATGTCCTGTGGGGATGTCCCCACTCTCAAACCTGTGGCACAGTGCTGAGCTGTGCCAGATGTAGGCGTTATGTGCTCCCCCAGGGTGTGTGGCACAGACATCAGTTATGTGCCCCCTGGCATCGCATGCCACCTGGCAGCTGATGCTGGGGTAGCCCTTCCTGTTGATGTAGGCTACCCCTTCACACCAGGTGGCAAGTGGATGCCCACATGGTTGCAGTCGATGGCCCCTAGCATGCCAGGCATACGTGCTACCATGTGGAACTTCTGCATGATTGCTGTACACTCCACCTGTGTGCTGGGGAAGTGGATGTGTTCCACAGCATGTGGCAGCAGGGCATTGAGGAATTGTGTGAGGAGCCATGACGTGGTCAACTGGGTTATGCCTGTGGTGTCCCCTGTTGGTTTCTGGAAGGTGTCCGTGATGAGCAGGCACATGACAGCTGTTATCTTTGTCTCCACTGTCAGGACGTGGCTCCATCCAGTGAGTGCCTGCATCTCATCACTGCACAGCTCACAGAGCTGCCTCAGAATTACCCAGTTCAGTTAATAATGGCCCATGATCTCTGTGTCAGCATGGGTCTTGAAGCTGATGCTGGGCCGGTATCGCCTGTTCCGGGCATACTGCCAATGGGCCCTTCCACAGCCACATTGCTCTCCCTCCTGCCTCTTCACACCCTTCATTATGGCCTCCATTTGGAATGCCACACTGGCCATAGCCCCTGTTGTCCTGTCACCCCCTGGGCATCCGGCTCAACTGGCCTGTCCGTCTCTGTGGGTCAGTGCCTGTCGCTTGGCTGGAGCCCCTCCTGCATACCCTGCTCTTGGCTGGCTATTGCCTACAGGTTCTTTCAACCACCCCTGTGGGTGCTTGTGTTGCTCCCCTTGGGTCTGGTGGCTATGTATGGCATCCACTCCCTCTCACCTCTTCTGTTGGCCTCCCTATCTGTCTCTCTCTCTCACTCTCTCTCTCTCTCTCACACTATCTCTCTCTTTCTCATTCTCTTTCTCTCTCCCTGTCTCCTTCTTCCTCTCTCAGGCTGCCTGTCTGTCTCCCTCTGTCCTGCTCCCGTCTGGCACAAGTGCCATCCTCCTACTTGCTCCCTGTATTTATAGGCTCAAGTCTGCTCTGCACATCTCGCAGTTGCTCCTCACTTGTACCATTGGTCAGGGGTTGAATATCACGCTGTGCCACATATTCATGGATACGCCCCTTCCCTTGTGCATGCATACATTACTATTGTGCATTGGCACACTGCTACTTGCTTTGTGCAGTTGCTCCCACTGAATACCACAATATGGTGCATCTTCGCATTTGCGCATTGAATATCCAGGCCTAATTGTAAAAGTGTTTCATTCTCCTTCATGAATGTTTCTCCTGCTGAAACATTGCAGCCCTCCTAGCAATTAACCCCTCAAAAAGCAGCTCACCAGATGGGCTTGATCCCAAACTACTGTACTTATCTGCTCCTGCAATCGCCACACCACTAGCTGATCTACTAAACCTTTCATTCTGATCTGCTTCTGTGCTGAATGCCTGGAGATATGCCATTGTCCTTCCACTCCTTAAAGGTGATGACCCCTCAGCACCTGGTAACTACCACCCAATTTCTCTCCTCCCTATCGTCTCACAACTCATTGCCTTTATCTCTGAATCTTCCTTATTCACAGCGTTACAATCTAGTTTCCAGAAGGAAGGATCACTCCACTACTACCTCCCTGATTAGGCTCACAGACTCCATTCTCTTAAGGATGGACAGTGGCCAAATCTCTTCTGTTATCTTTGTTGACCTTGCCAAGACCTTCAACACTGTCTCCCACCCACTCCTCTTAACCAACCTTACTTCAGCAAGTCTATCGGACTGTGCTGTAAACAGGTGCATACCTAACTGGTAGGTCTCATTGAGTAAAAACTGCTGACTCTATTTCCCCCCACTCCCAATTAATACTGGTGTGCCACAGGGTTCCATGCTAGGCCCCACACTTTTCTCTATCTTCCTAAATTATCTTTCAGCACCATGCTCATCATCCTCTATCCACATGTATGCTGATGACACCATCCAGTTTACCTCTGCACGGTCTCATACTGATGTAGCTCCCAGACTCCAAGCTGACTTCAATAAAGTTCAACACTTTCTTAGCTCACATCAGGTATTTCTGAATGCCAAGAAGACAGTCTCCATGACCATTAGCACTAGACAAAGACTCTCCAGGCTCCCCTCCTTGCCCTCTTTCCAAACCCTTAATAGGACTTTACTTGAAGACAGCACCTTTTTCAGATACCTAGATATTTGGCTTGATCAACACCTAAACTTTTCTGCTCATGTTGATGCCATCCTGAAAAAATTACATCCCAAGTTAGGTGCACTGTACAGGAACCGTGGCTGTTTATCACTACCGGTAATGACCATCCATATCTGACTACTGTGATGTAGTCTATAGTGCTGCTCACAAGAGCTCCATAATCAGATTGGACACCCTTTCTAACTCATTCTCCCAATTTGCCCTGGACACTCCCTCCAATACTCATCACTGTGATCTATATCATGCTCTTACCTTTACTTCACTCAACAACTGGCATTTGGCCCATAGTGCCAAATTTATTTAAAATTTTGGTTCGGCTCTCTCCCACGCTATCTCTTCTCCTCTATTAACATCCCTCTCCCATCTCACTCCCTCAGATCTCATGATTCACATACCCTCATTGTCCATCACCAGTCTGCCTCAGCAGGCCAGTCTGCTTTCTCGTACCATATCCCAGAAATCTGGAAGCAATTGCCCCCTCAAATTAGACATTCCTCCTCACCCCACTCTTTTCTCTCTATCCCGGCAGAACTTCCTCTCCACAAACTGCTCCTGCTTCTAGTATATTCTCCTCATCAACAAACTGTTCCTGCTTCTACCATGTTCTCCCCATCTACACCCCCGGCTCAGATAATGCCGGTCCCTTGGATCTCATCCACTTCACTGCTCTCTCTCTCTCTCTTTCTCTCTCTCTATCCTCCCTGACTGCCTAATAATACTAAGACTAGCACGCCATATATGGCTACATTTATTACAAAGTTTATAGTTTTGTTACTAAAGTACATCCTAATCTGAAAACTGAACTGCTGTTCAATTAAGTGACTGCTTTACCTATAACAGCTAAACGACTGCTTAGTCCATAATGTACTGTAAATTACTCTGGATTGTTCTGCACTGCGTTGTACAGTTTGTTGTGTACCTCCTGTTCCCCATCCCCCCAGAACACACTGGGAGATGAGCAATTTTATTTGTTCAGTGTGCCTTTCCTGGTGAAACTCTTTAATAAATAAATAAACAAATAAATAATTTCAGTGTTCACTCATAAATTCACTGCTTCTTTTTTACTCCAAAATTTCAACATAGCAATTGTTTCACACCACCTCATAAATGTGACATGTGACAGAAGTCATTCACATATTTGGGACTGTCTAGTACAGTATGCCCTGAAAGCCCATTGGTCCACACTGTGGACCAATGGGCTTACGGCCCATACTGCACCTGTCATTCAGCGGTTAGCTAGGTGGTATGCGGGAGGATTGCAGCTGCCCACTGATGATGGGGGGAGCAGGGTAGGCAAGGGGTCCTGTGTGGGCGGGAGGGGTGGTGGGTGCCACTGGATCACCGGGGAACTTGTTTATGGCAATGTACCATGATCTGGACTAGGGATGGGGGGGTCCCTCTAGACTACCAGGGAATTATTTCATGGACATATACCGGCGATCGGGGTAACAGGAGGAAGGGGGTACCACTAAACTACCAGGGAATGTGTTTTTAAGAACATGTACCGGCGATCATGGCTACTGGGTGGGTGATGCCCCGGGACCCCAACTGTGCACACATCATTTTGTGCATGGTGTCAAGTGCAATTCTCCAGGCTGCCATGCAAGGCATGCAAATAGGGCCATAATGACATGCAAATGGCCCCATTTGCACCTTGGATATATTATGGCCTCATTTTTATGCCCTCTGCTGAATATCGCAGGTGATGCACCCAGCGCAACTGCATATAGGTTGGTGCACCCCCCCACTTCCTATCTGTGGCTTGTGCTGGTGCAGTGCCACTGCATCATGCACAGTGCCACTGCACTGTGCGCTGTCCATGTCATATTCAATGGTGCTGCACCATGGTGCATCACCAATGAATATCACCTGGTCCTGGCCCTGGCGCATCCCAGTTGCACTGCACCCACACTTGTGCCACTGCCAGGTGCAGTCTGAATATCTGGGCCTATGTGTTTTGCACCTCTGGTGCAAAATGACAATTTGGCCAACATACTATAAATGGTCCATGTCATGTCTATAAGGCAAATCCTAAAACCAAGGTCTTCAAAAGTTGGGTTTGAAATTAAACAAAAATAAGGCACATACCAGCAGAAAACTTTTGGCATTGACAAATGCTTGTTTAATTTAAGTTCAGGAAAAACTCAGAAAGGTACAGATGCATAAGGAAGGGTTATTATCACTAGTTGCACTTGAGACTAAATATTAAATACTGCGTACTTAAGTGGAGGCAGTGTGCACTAGTCAGTAGAGCACAGACTTGGGAACCGCAGTTTGAGCCCATACCTAATTGGCCAATGCCACCCCCAAACTCTTACCTGTCAGTGAGCTCAGCTGCTACACCTGGGTTTACCAGCAGTAACCTGGTTGGTGAGCATGATGCTTCACTGGGTTTTTGAGGTCTGCCATGTTTTTGAGAATAGTTGGATATTTGCATGGCATCCTATGGCCTCTTTCCTGACACGTAATAAAAACATTGACATGTTTTAATACAAATGTCTTGAGTAATAAAACATGGAATATCCTGTAATCCAAAATTTTAGGGGAATATTATGTGATGTGAGTCTTCCCAATGCCAGCTGTAATAATTTTGCTGGAAATTGTAAAATCCTGCAGTCCTGCTAACATTCTCCGTGATTCTGTAAAATGAAAAATCTCCAAAGTACTTTAGAAAGAGAGATGCACACTTACCATTACATTTATCTCACTCTTAATTTGTCAGGCAAGTATCACGCACCACCTCAGTATACCTACAATACATGTTGTATGACCATCCCTACTTCCTCAGGGTGGTGAGACATATTTCTTTGGGTTTTCCTTTGCCTTTGTCCCTGTGGAGAATCTATGATTCTGTGACTTCCTGAGATGTTTGGAACGCCACTGTAATGATGAGTGTGCAACTTTCTTCTTTATGTTGCAGAGTTTCCCATCCATAAATCATTCGGTTGGAACCAGGCTTCCTGGTCTACTGTAGAATGAGAACCCCACTGTTGCCCATCATACAGTACATCATTAGCAAGATAATTGTCATGCATTGATGTCAGACAACCTCACCCATCAATTGTTGTATTGTGATGAACCTGCAGCAGGCTTTTGATTATGTCCCTGGTGCAACATCTTTTGTCTTAAGAAAGATAAAAACTATCACTTTTCTGTTTATAGAAGTAACCCTTTAACTAACACAAACACAAGCATTTTCTTCTCCCATTTTTAAGGAAATAAATTACACAGCAACAGTGATAGGTAAGATATTTAGTTATGTTACACATTGCAATAATTCAGGTGGTTCAAAAGCACATGGTTCTGGCTCTACACCCTGTAAAATGGGTGAGTTACCAAAAACCGTGTGTCCTTTGGTCCAAATTGGCACCATTATGGACTAGTAAATCATATGTCAGAGATTTTTGTTCCTTCTCAGATTTGACAAGCCGATAGCCAACCACATCCATCATTTCTTTACAGATTTTCTGTACTTTTGCTACAGCTTGGAAAGTAAGTTTATTCCTCCATGCCTGGGATACATTCAGTGCATTACGGGCAGTTATGTCAAAGGATTGCTTTCGAGTCCCCACATCACTTCCATGTGTTATTTTATTAATCCAATCCACAAGTTTTGTAGTCAAACTCAGATTGGTAAATTTGTACATCTCCTTTACTGTTGTCAAAGTGTCCCTGACCAAGTCTTCATATCGCACCATTAGGTAACGATCCTTTAGGAAAGCAGGAGCTTCATTGGCTGCTTCCCTATAAATTTGGACTTGGCTTCTACAAATGTCTCCTATCAATTTGTATTGATCAAATTTTGTGTGGTTGCCATATGCATTCCAAATGATCCGAGTATCTGCAAATAGACTTGTCCAGCCTATCTCCCGTGAGTTAAAGACAGCTCTGGGATCCCGGATAAGGTGGATTACCCTGAGGTTCAGATTTGGGTCAGAAAGAAATGGATAAAGTGACTTTAAGGTGAACAACCTACCTTCCTTCAAGGCAACATGACTGTAGCTCCTGCAGGCCTTCTCCACTGTACTGAACTCGCCAGGCCCACAAAGTATTCTGCAGTGGTCAGCAATACTGATGTCTGTTCGCTGAAACAAATCACAAGCAGGGGGAGTACAAAGGGCTCGGCTATATTTCCACATGAACAAATGTGTTTTATTTTTGTTCTCAGGCAAGTAAAAGTCATAAGCAGACATATCACATTTGAAAATGGACCGTAGCAAGTCTCGGACGGGTGTTTGTAAAACTTTGTAATTGCTTCCCTTCATGCTTCTCCACACGTGCCAGCCTGGCTCCATCAAGTAGAAGACATCTGGGTGTTGACTGAAGATTTGACCAACAATAGAGGACCCTGACCTCCAAGTGGAAAGAATCAGGACATGGACTTTCTGTGGCTTCTCCTCAGGCAAGGGTATGTTGCTGTCCTGCTTCAGATAGACGAATACTAATGTTGCCATCTGAATTATAACGAGTATTGCAACTATATTTCTACTTAAGTATATCCGGGACATGATGATAGGCAAGGCAACCAAGGAGCTATAGACAAAAGAAGAAAAAGCAGAGAATCAATACTGTGTGAGAAGTCTTGCCATTGTCATCAATACATTTAAAATAATAACTGTCTAGCTTTTGCTGGAGCAAATTAGAATAGTTTGACATACTGAATCATATTTTTGCATAGATAAAGTTTTTTTTTTATTTAGGTGTTTTTGTTATTTTTATTTTTTTGACTGGAGAAAGATACTGTATTCTGTGTCAGCAAAAATGAGGAATGCTGTTAAGGAATTAAGGGCCAGATATTCAAAACTTTGCCCAGGGGCAAAATTAGCACTGCCCAGCGGGCAAACCGAGCCCGGAGCACAAAGCAAGCCATATTCAAACGGAATAGCCCAGGGCAAACAGCTTCTGAATATAGCATGGTAATGAGGCCATGCAACTGGTTGGGAGTGCAGGGCAAACATTGCCCTGGAATAAGACAGCACTGAATAAAACAACCAGGAAGTGCAACCCACAACAACAACACAGTACACAGCAATGTGAGGGCAGGTACAGACGAACTACGTGGCCTAATGTGTGTGCCAGCAA
The DNA here is from genome assembly GCA_016271365.2 of Neoceratodus forsteri. Classification (NCBI taxonomy): domain Eukaryota; kingdom Metazoa; phylum Chordata; order Ceratodontiformes; family Ceratodontidae; genus Neoceratodus; species Neoceratodus forsteri. Next base: position 1,135,244,514 of record CM028130.1, read on the forward strand.
ATGCATGGACTCAGTACAGTTGCAGGAAGCAGCAGATGAGAAAGAACAGTGATCAAAACTGTACAATATTCCCAACATTAGCGCCTTGCTAACACATTAGCTGGAGCTAAGGTTAGCCTGGAGCAAACACGCTTGCACGGAGCTAAAATGTACATATTCAAAAGTGTTATGCAAATGAGCCTACTTAGGTAGTCTCTGGGCAAACAACCGGATTAGCATCTCATTATACCTGATTTGCACACAGTTTGCCTAAGCGTTACTGCAGGGTCCCATAGAGCCACCTGTAGGTCAGTCTGGAAGTACAGGGCAGACAAGGTCCAACCGCAGCTCCATCTGTAGGTCAGGTCTGGCAGTGCACGATGATAGCTACAGGCTACAGGTAAACAGTACAGCATAGCATAGCATAGCATATTGTACCCCAGGGACAGGACAGCATAGGCACAGGTGGTGGTGGTGCTGCATGCAACTGTCACACTGTGGGCATGCTACAGTGCACAGCAGACACTACAGTAGCAAGGAGACAGTAGTGTGAGGGACGTAGCACTGCCTATGGTGTGTAGGGCAAGTGATGCTGATTGCACTGTACACAGTGACAGGCCCAACCTGCAGGTGTTTACTGACAGTCGACATTACTGTTACACTGTTGTGTGACCCACAGATGCTGTACCTGTGGCATGTGATGCCCACAGTGACATGTACATATCTGGCTTTGTGTGTTGTGGCAGTTGTACAGCTGTGTGGTATGTGGCTGGGGGGCATATAGTATCCGAAAGGCACACTAGTGTTGGGGTATTCCTAATACTGGCCCATGTGCACTGCATGCTGAGTCCCAGCCTTGTGGCCACACCTGGTCTGTGGCACAGCCTGGCCACCCATACACTCCCTCAACATCCTCCATGCCCACAGTGCTGCATGTGTGCTGGCATCTGTTTTTGTCCACAGATATGTGTGGTCAGCAGGTGTGCTGTATGGCTACACTGCCATGCTGTCCACTGGTGGCAGGGTCACCACTTACTGCCTGGCATGGCTGGGACTGGTGGCAGATGATGGCATCATTGTGATGCCATTGGTTAGCAGCAAGCTTCCACTATGTTTGGCTTTATCTATGTGTTATATTTATGTATTAGGGTCGCGCTAGACCCGGCTAAACCCAGCAAATCCCGGCACGGCCATTTATGTTAGCAAAGACTGATTGCGGGATTAAGACCAGCTTTTTCTGGGCGGTAATCTACCCAGCGCTAACTGTCGCGCTAGGTCGCGTAACCACTTCTAAGCGCTAGCCACTGAATATAGCATTGGCGCTGTATTCATGCTTGCTTGCCCTTGCATACATTATACCTTTGCCTGGCGCTAATGCAGTTTGCCCGCTCTATTTGGCCTTTTGAATATGGCAGACCAGCGCTAATCCCGCGCTAAACCTGCTCAAATGATTTTTGCCCAGCGCAAAGTTTTGAATATCTGGCCCTAAGTGTCTTTATTTACTAATAATCCTGCAGAAAGAGCTACATCGTAAAACACTTATTCATACTATAGACTATGGATAGCTCATACTAAAAACATCTGTGTTTTTTTTCTGACTTCTGTCAGAGCAATTAAATGCCAGAGCATGAAACATTACTAGAACAGATATCACATTTCTTTAACTCAAGGCAGGTACAGCCCTTTAACACCAACCTACTGGACAATGAAAGACCTTTGAGTAACTCATTTTTAAATTGCTTAACAACTGAAAAAGCTGTATTCGCCTTCAATATATTTTCTTAAAGTAGAATATTTAATATGTCTGGTGAACAGATATATACATTTGCACAATATTTGAAATTATAGACAAGAACAATTATCTCCAAAGCTGTAACTGTAAAATAGATCAAGTTCACATGTTTTATGAGCAGGTGCTCTTAAAATATCCAAAAAAGTAGATTTCCATTAAGAAGTGTTATTGCTAATAGGAGATATTAATATATTTCAAGGAAAACTACATTTCAGCACTACTGTAGATAACATGGACTATTTAAAGATACAAAGCTTTAATTCATTTTGGATCTGCCAAAATATTCCAGTTGAACTAAAGAGAGAGTTTAGATTTTACCTTTAAATGTCTGAAGCTTTATAGAAGATATGGAAATCTGTTATATGTCATTTTTTGCAAGACATTTTTATCTTTCAAATGAGATTAATAATGGAACTTTTGGATACTGAGCCCCTATACTCAAACTGTCAATGCTGCATTAACCAGGGTAGTACTATGCTAGCCATTAATAGTGCTAGTGGATGGGTAGGGGCCATTTTCAGATTCCCGGAGCACCTTGCTAACTCAGAAGCATGACTGCACAGAATATACTGCTGCACATATGCAAATGAGGCTCCCTGATGCATAAAGGGTAGAGTGGTATAGTCATAGGTTTTGACAGCACTAAGTATCCACTGTAAGACATGTTGTTTATAGCTGCCAAAACTCTGCCCTTAACTGTAAGCAATGGCTGAATCCTCCCATTACCTATGCTATACTTACTTGTAATATCCCTAGTGTCCACTGGTCCCCTGTAAACACCCATGCTAGGCTGCTGTATTATTTAACTCCTGGTGCCTAGTGTTTCCCCATCCCCTGACCACCCATACTGTAGTTACATTCAATACCCCTGGTGTCTCGTGATCCCTCCATGACCCATGCTGTAGTTTTATTCAGTATCCCTGGCATCTAGTAGTTCCTCCACTCTCTGATCACCCATGAAGCAGTTGTGTTCAGTATCCCTGTTGTCTAGTGGTTCTTTCACACACTGATCACCTATGCTGTAATTACTCACAGTAGCACTGGTATCTAGTGGTTCCCCCCAACTCATGATCACCCATGTTGTAGTTATTTGCAATATTCCTGGCATCTAGTAGGTCCACCATCCCCAAGTCATCAGTGCCCATATTGTATCCCTGGTGTCTAATGAACCCCCACCCCCTGAACAATTGTCAAATTTCCACCTGCTTTAAGACCCCCACTCCACACTCCCCCTCACCCTAGTCACCGGTTCCACCACAAATGAAGATGACTGACACAGCCCTCCACTCACCTCCACAGCAAGCTGCCATCTGACTGTCAGTGAGTGATGGCAACTCATTAGATCCCATGGTGACTCTGTAGAGTCCACAGCCCTACTCTAACAGATTTCACTAAGCCACCTCACAGAGAAGGGTGGGGGGGTTTATGATTCTTAGGGTTTCAGGGCATGGCTAGGGAGAACCAGTCTGGTGGTTTAGCTGATTTTAGAGCGGGAGGGATTTCCAGCAAATTCAAATGAAATGGTGTCAGTAGCCACAGATTAGAGACAGGATATACCTTTATACCTATGGAAAGAGTTCTGAAGGTTCAACAGGATCTTAACATGAACACATCCCCAAGGTCAGATGGACTGCCCCAAAGATGCTGAAGGAGAGGAGACAGGCCTTGGCAGCACCCTTGGCAGATACATTAAATGAGTCATTTTCAACAGGCAATGTGTTCTTGGACTGAATGGAGGTGAACATTGTCTTTTAAATGAAAGAATGAATGCTCAGGAGTGATGGGGTTCTCTCTAAATACACAGCTGCAAGAAAACAACAAACTGGGCATAACAGCCTTACCAGACGAAGAAGTCTTGTGCTGACACAAATATTAGAAAAGTGCAAAATTTTTACTACCGTGCTGAAAAAATGCAGACACAGCAGGCAGACATGGAATCGAGGGCCTAGTAACTGAAGATTTTACACATATGCATGTACATTTTTAAAAATCCCCTGACACCACTGTAACTAATTTAAAAAAAATTTATATTTAGAATTTGATTTATATTTAATATTTTCTTTTCTGTAATTCTCACCCTTACTTCTTCATTACTAAGGACATTTGTATGTATACAGGATTGCTGCCCTATCTGTTTGGGCTACTTACCTCCACCTGACATTACAATTCTATTGATGACAGCCCAATCTTTTTTTATTTAAGTTTAGGATTAATATAATTGAGCCAATGACTAGTTTACAAAGGTTCCACATCAGTCAATACAGTACTATACAAGACATAGCATAGCATAGCATAACATATAACATGACATCACTTAACAGAGCTTACACAGTACACACAGGTGATGTTGTAACAGCAAAGAGGGAAATATTTACAACACAGAAGTGCTAACAGTGTCATCACTCATTGAGTAAACTGCAGCACTTTGAGAGTACCATGCAGGTTCACTAATGAGGGGTAATGAGATGAGCAGCCAGAGCAGGGTTTGTCAGGGGTGGATCCATGGAGGAGAAGAGAGTGAAGTAAGCAGCCAGAGTAGGCTTAGTGAGGGGTGGATTCGAGCAGTGGAGAAGCAGGCAGTGGGAAGAGCATAAAGACGGGGAAGGGAGAGGGGGACTGGGCTGCTGGTAAGTGGTAAGAGCAGCAAGGGTAGGTTTTGTTCAGGGTGCTGGAAGGAAGAAGTGTGAGGAGTAAGGACTGAGGAGATGGGGGAAAAGGGGAAAGAGGGTATGTGGATGGGGGGCTGGACAGGAGTGGAGGGAGAGAAGGTGTCAGGTTGAGCCAGGTGGATCAGCATTAGGAGAAGCAGGCACAGACATTTTCACGGTCCAGATGGGAGCAGGGCCCAGCTTTGAAATGGTAGAGACTGTTACACTCAGTTAGGGTGGTCAGTAGTTCATTGATGCATTTGGGTCCCTGGAAGGATAGAGATCTCTGAGCTAGCATTGTGTGCCTGAATGGCACCTGCAGACACCCCTTAGTCACATTTCTAGTGTTGATGGCAGATTGTATATTTTTGAAGATCCTTGAGGTTGACTTTGGTGTGAGTCCTAACATTGATTTTTTTTTCCTAGTATGCAAGTCTGGAATTGTGTCCTGAGGTGGAAGGGGAGCCTTCTGGTCCCATTGTAGAGGGCGCATGTATGGATCAGATGGTCGGCTCCCAAGAACAAGTGGCAGGCCCTATTACAGAGTGTTGTTAATCTTTGTAGGGTGGCAGCAGAGCCAGCCCCATAGATCACGAGGCCATAATTGATGGTCGACAAGACCAAACAACAGGTAACAAGTTTTAAGGTGTCCAGGGTCATGGAGTGCCTGTGTCACTAAAGAGCACCCAGTTTTCTGTTTGCCATTTTGACGACTTGGTCGATGTATGACGAGAAAGTGAGGGTGTCATCCAGGTGTACCCCAAGGTATTTAAAGGTGCTGACTTGCTCCAAGATATCTCCTTTGTGGCTTTTTATCAGCAGCCATCCATATGTCTTCTTCTCTGTGGAACTTGAGAAAAGCATGCTTTTTGTCTTCTTGTAGTTGAGCATTAGTTTAAGTGTGATACACAGTTCCAGCAGAGAGAAGTTTGCCTGCAGTTCTAAGGTGATAGACGACTGATTGCTGCCAGGTACTGAGATAATGGCATCATCAGCATAGAGCACGATGTGTGTCGGGCAGGCAGAGGGAGGGAGTTAATGAAGGGGCTGAACAGGAGTTGCCCCAGAACTGATCCTTGGGGGACACCAAGGTTCACCTTCCTAGGTTACAAGAGGTTGCTGTTTATTTTCACTGTTTGTGTCCTGTGTGTGAAGTAGCTGCCAGTCTGTGGCTGTGGAGATAATTATGATGCCATAAACAGGGGAATATGATGTCAGGTGTAGGCAAACAGAAATACCAGATGAAGACTAAGGAACAGTAAATCTCTTTCATACACCTGTCATCAGTAATAAAGAAGAAAGGGAAAGAATTATAGAAAGTTTATGAAATATAAACATAACTGTGCCTAAATCTCAAGTTTTTTCAAGTTTTTCTAATGGAGTTGGGCTTTTTAGGGATACTGTTACATGTTGCTGAAAACTATTTATACACGTGATTTACAGTGAGTGCAAATCGTTTAAATTTTAAAATGGCAGTAGTACACTTTTTTAGGAACATCTTTGATTTACAGACACATTCGTCTATGTAGTCTGATATTCTGTAATATAGCAATAGCAAGAGAAATGCAATACACAAGTTAATTCATAAAGTTTCAACATCTTGATGACAGTTTGTCTGCAGATCCAAATTTCAAGTAAATAGTGCCATTATAAAAATTGCTTCAATAGGTTAATTCTTCAATCTCTGAACATGTAGAGCTAAAAAAAAAAATAGGAACAGTAAATACTGTATGCACAGTGCCTCAGAATATATATTAATTTTTATCTGACCAGGGAAAAGGCTAGTTCAGCCCTCTCATTTAGATCTGGGGGTTGCATTGCCTTTAATCTGTGATTCCAAAAAGATTCCCCTACAAAGCAATAGGTAGTAAAAGTCACCCTCTCTTGAATCCAATTGCACCCTTTCTATATCATGGAATTTAAAATGGTGATCATACCCATTTTGTAAAATGGACATGAAAAAAACATCTGTGCTGTCTTTTTCTGTACCCCGTATGTCCTCCAGCTTGAACTTTGAACTTCCTGGATATTTTCTTTTGTTTTTTATTTCTTTATCCCCTCTCACTGACTGCCCCCTCCCCACCCAGTCAACCTGGGGTCCACTGACTATTGCCTCTTGGCTTAGAGGTGCCAGCTGGCTGGGTGCTGTACATACAGTATAACCATATAATTTTGGTGTGCTATCTGAAAAACTTTCAGTAAAAAGATTAACTGGTAAAAAAGGCTGTTCGGACCTACATATGTTTTTGTGTTTGTCATTCTCCCCCCACCACCACCAACACTAAACCTTCTCTCAGACTCACATCATTGCATTGATGTAACCTGAGGACAGTCAGCATTTTGACATTTGCCAAAGGCTACCACATAGCCAGTCTTGGAAAAGCTTAGCCACTTTTTCAAGTCTGCTGCTAACTGCTGGTAGGAAATTTGGACCTCAGCAGACAATTTTTTCATAGACTGAAATAAATTGTAGTTATTACTCCAAAAACTCCCAAATGCACCATTTTGCGAGGAAAATGCAAGCATTTTGTCCAAGGGTAGAATGTTTCCACATACTAACATACTAAATTGTCAGCAGATTAGGCCCAGTGGTCTATAGAGTCTGCTCAAGTAACAGCCTACAGTTCACTCGCTGTGGCTTCCCCATCCCCTTTTGTGACCACCTGTGGACCCTTTACATACCCCAATCCCCCACGGACTACACTTCTGTGTCTATCCCATCCTCTTTTGAACCTTCCCACTGTCTCTATCTGCACCAGCTTGGATGGCAATGAGTTCCAGGATGCTACCACCCTCTCAGTGAAGGGTGCCACCTTGTCTTCCCCTTAAAGCTCCCACCCATCAATCTCAGGCTATGCCCTCTCATGACTCTATCCTTCCTCAGCTGGAGCAGTCCATCAGAGCTGACCTGGTTAATCTCCTTCAAATATTTAAAGACTTCCATCATATCCCCCATCCCTCTTCTCCTCCAGGGAGCACATGGTCAAATCCCATAGCCTTTTCTTATAGGACACGTCCTTCGGGCCATGAATTATTCATGATGCCCTCCTCTGGTTCCTCGCAAGAAAGGCACATTTCTTCGAGCATGGGCACCAAAAATTCACACAGAACTCCAGGTATGGCCTAACCAGGCAGTTCTACAGGGGTAGTAGGACCTCTCTCCTCCTTGATGTTATCTCTCTGCCAATGCACCCCAGTATCCTATTCGCTTTCACAGCTGTCCTCCTACACTGCTCAGAATTATTCATTTTGGCATCAGTTGCCACCCTGAGATCCTTTTCTTCCTTGAAGACTGCCAGCTTTACCCCTCTAAGACTGTAGTCACACTCTGGGTTCCTGGCCCCCAAGTGGAGTACACATAGCACAAATATGCTTGCCAATTTTGAGGGGTGGCAAAGGTGCTAACTGTACTTTTAACCCTGCATGAAAAATTAATATGTAAAAAGCAGTTAAAAAGTTTCAGTTGTTTCAAACTCCTGTATGTACTGTATTAGCAGATGTTGGGAAGGAACTTCTGGTTTTTCTATTATAAACAAATTCTGGCCAGAGTTGATAGGACTACAGTCGAGGAATTTGGGATAAAATTGAAAATTACCAGAGTTATGAGCCTCCATTTGCAAAATGTAACATAGGCTCATAAATTTGTTCTTTTGTAACATTTTTACACCAAATTGTCAACATAGCCTTGTTATGATGGTGCCTCATAAAGAATGGCAGAGAAAATGTTCGACTCCTGGCCTAAAGGTGATTTCACACAGGGATGGCGTAATCAACTTTTGGGATGCCAAATCATGTTTTTAACAGGAGCTGAAAAATGACAGCTGTCACATTCATGAAATGTTGTAAAGAAATGGCTATGTTGAAAATTTGTGTCAAAATATTGACTATTATCAAACGTATGAGCCTGCATTTGTAAAATTCAACATAGGCTCGTAACTTTTTAAAAAATATATTTTTATACCAAATTTAAAACATTGCCTTCTTATGAACTCACCTAATGAACAAGGGCAGAGAAAAATGTCAACTCCTGTCTGAAAGCTGATTTCGTGCAGAGATTGCAAAATACCTTTTGGGATGTAAAAAGAAAACATGTTGGCCAACATTTGAAAAATGACATCTGTCACATCCATGGGGTGCTGTAAAGTTATGGCTATGTTGTAAATTTGGGGTAAACATATTGAAAATTACCAAACGTATGTGCCTGCGTTTTCAAAATTCAATGAAGGCTCATAACTTTGTTTTGTTTTTTAATATTTGACACCAACTTTTCAACATAGCCTTCTTATGACACCACCACATGAACAAGTGCTGAGAAAACTGCAACTCCTATCCGAAAGGTGATTTCTCACAGGGACCACAAAATCACCTTTTGGGACAGATTTGCCTAATGTCAATACAATTGTTCATGAGGTGAGGTCCACCAAAAATTGAAAATGTGGGCAAAAGATAATAAAAAATGGCCAAGTGATGCCACTAAGTTTAAAACAAAATTAAAACACTTTACATAGAAACATAGACTTTGATGGCAGATAAGGACTGCTTAGCCCACCCAGTCTGCCCGTTTCCCTATCTATTGGATAAGCTGCAGATTCTAGTTAACCAACAGCCTTCTTCTTCCTACCTCCCAAGCAGAACTGCCTTATGTCTGTCCCATGCATTCTTGAAATCCCCCACTGTTTTTGACCCCATGACCTCCTCAGAAAGGCCACTTGAAGTGACCACCACCCTCTCTGTGAAAAAATACTTCCTCATGTTGACCCTGAGCCATCCCCCCTCTATCTTTAGATTGTGTCCCCTGATTTTTGCACATCTCTTTTTCTGAAAGATGCTACCCTCTTGGACTTTGTTGTTTCCCTTGAGGTACTTGTAGGTTTCTATCATGTCCCCCCCCCTTTCCTCAAGGGTATACATATTAAGCTCTTTTAGTCTCTCTTTGTATGGTTTCTGGAGCAGACCCTACACTGTTTTAGTTGCCCTCCATTGGACTGCCTCCATTCTGTCTATGTCCTTGCAGAGATGGGGTCTCCAGAACTGCACACAGTACTCCAGATAGGGTCTCATCAACTGTCCGTACAGAGGGATAGCAACTTCCTGTGTTCTACTGGTGATGCCTCTCCCTATGCATCCCAGTATCCCCCAAGCCCTCCTTACTGCCTTCTCACATTGCTTGCTTACCTTTAGGTCATCTGATATGACTAACCCCAGATTTCGTTCCATTTTGTTGTTGTTATTACCTCCCCCTCCCATTGTGTACTCTTCCCCTAGGTTTTTGTTTCCCAGGTGCATTACTTTGCACTTCTTTGCATTGAATTTAAGCTGCCATACTTTTGACCATTCCTCCAACCTTGCCAAGTCACTTCTCATCCTTTCCACACACCCCCTCCATGTGTATGGGTTAGAGTCAATATCCCAACATGGATATTCCTGTCACACATTTGCCCAACTCAAACTTCCTGAATAACAAGATCCTGACGGGTATTAAATACCATTAGTTTTAATCCTGACATTTGCTGTGTCAGGCTGGGTCAGGCTAAGTTGGTTAGTAGGGCCAAGTGCAGCAGGTAACTATCTAAACCACCACTTGAAATCCTTGAGCTATTCATAGAAACCTAAAATTGAATCCTATCTGCAAGTTTCTATCAGTAGCCACATGATTACATTTTAACAGCTGCTGTCTCTAGAGCACACATGTTCTCCCTCCCCTCTCTACATACCTCATTCACAGCACACACTGCTCCCTCTCACTCTAGCTCTCTTTGTGTTTTTGAAGGCATCATTCTTCAGCAACACTATCTGCTGAATGTGCACAAGTGGCATCCTCTCTCTGTCTCTGTCTCTCTCTCTCTTTCTCTCTCGATGCAAACATTGCTTGCACTGGGGTAATCGGGCATGGTTACCAGAGACAGGGTATGTACAACCAGCAAAACAGCAGACTTAGCCCATTGAGCCCACTGTCCTGAGTTGCAGTGCACTGGAGTTACTTCCCAGACATACTGTAGCTACTGACTTTACTGAATGACAAAAATCTACCACCACAGTGTCACTCTGTATGCCTTTCTGCCTGATGCCCATGACTGCTGAAGGGAAATATCTGCAGACACTTCCGTATGCCGGCCACGGCACTCTGGCTGTCACTATTATTAACTGTGTAGTGATGGGATTTTTCATTTTTGGATTTCAACAGTCTGGGAAATGGTTTTTGGGATAAAAAAAAGTCAGGCTTTTAACCCTTTCGGGAACATGGCGTTAGGCATATGTGTGTCAGCCAATTAAGGGTTGGGATATCGTACGGATCCCTTGTGTATCAACCCTGTTGCAGATCTTTGTGTCGTCTGCAAACAGGCATACTATTCCATCCAGTCCCTCAGCAATGTCACTTATAAAAACATTAAAAAAGACCAGTACCAGTACTGAATCCTGTGGCACCCCAGTAGTAACCTCCCTTTCTTCGGACTGGACTTCATTTACTATTACCCTCTGTGTCCTGTCGTCCAGCCAAATTTTTACCCAGGCTACCACCCGGGGACACACTCCCAGGCTGGCTAACTTGTTTATTAATCTTTTGTGTGGGACTGTGTCAGATGCATTGCTAAAGTCTAGGTAGGCCACATCCACAGCCCCTCCCTGGTCTACTACTTTGGTCACCTAGTCAAAGAAAACTATTTGATTCATCAGACATGATCTTCCCAGTGTGAATCCATGCTGTCTTGGGTCCTGTGCCCTGCTGGCCTCTAGGTACTTAGCAAATCTTTCTTTCAGAAGTGATTCCATCATTTTCCCTACCACTGAGATCAAACTACCAGGTCTGTAGTTTTCTGCCTCTGCTTTGCTACCACTTTTGTGAAGCGGAATCACATCCACCACCCCATGAGTTGTTAAAAAGGGCAGTCAGTGGTGTCACTAGTTCTCCCCTTTATTCTTTTAGAATTCTGAGTGAATCCCATCAGGCCCCATTGCTTTGTCCAACTTCAGTTTTAGGAGTTCTTTTAGCACCCTTTCTGCTGTGAATGGACTGGTATCAACCCCTCTATGCAGAGTGCTTCTATTGATTGGATTAGGTACCTCCCCCTCATCTTCTTTTGTGAATACTAAATAGTATTTATTCTGTATCCTTGCTTTTTCATTGTCCCTCTCTGCCCAATCCCCCTCTCCTTTATTAAGCCTCACTATCTCTCCCTTGGTCTTCCTTCGCTCCCTAATGTACTTACAAAAGGCTTTATCCCCTTTCTTAACTGAGTTAGCTATTTTTTCCTTGGCTTGGGCCTTTGCTATTCTGATTGTATTCCCCACTTTCTTCTGCTTTAACAGGTACAGTTCTCTGTCCTGCTCCTTCTGTGTTTCCTTATACTTACTGAATGGTATCTTTTTCTCATTAACCTTCCACACTATTTCTTTTGAGAACCATAGTGTTTTTCTTTTCCTTTGTATTCATTTGTTTATTTGCTTCACACAAAGGCTTGTTGCCTTTGTGATGGCAGTTTTGATTTTTTCCCATTGGTCCTCCATCCATCCTTCTTGCCCATTTTCTTGTGCTTTTCTGAGGCATTCTCCTATTTTGCCAATGTCAGCCCTTCTAAAGTCTAGTACCCTCACTTTTGTATGGCTTGACTCTATGACTGTGTTTATCATGAACTACACTGTTCCCAGATGGCTACCCACTTCTAAATCTAAGATCCTCCCTCTGTCCCCATCTGAGAGTACTAGGTCTAAGATTGCTCCCTCCCGAGTGAGTTCCAAAACTAGCTGTCTGAGGCATGCCCCCCTCTGGGGTATCTAGAATAATCCTGCTCTTGGATCTGGTTGCAGTAAAGGTGCTCCAGTTAACATCTGGCATATTCAAGTCCACCATCAACAATATCTCCCCTTTTTCTGCCATCTTAAGGATGCCTTCTATCATTTCCTTGTCCATTTCCTCCCCCTTAGATGGGGGGGGTCTGTTTACATCCCTCGTGCAGACTGTGGTGCCATTTTCTGTCTCCAGTGTGACCCACAGTGCCTCATCTCCTCCCTGTGTACCCTTTAGTTCCATTGCTTTCATCCCTTCCCTTCTGTAGAAAGCTACTCCTCCTCTTTTACCCTCCATGTCCCTCCAGTAGATTATGTACCCTGGTATGTTGCTATCCCAGCCATGGTTCTCTGTGTACCATGTTTCTGTGACTGCCATGATATCTAGGCATTACTCATCCATCAAGGCCACTAGTTCAGGGAGCTTGTTACCCAGACTACAAGCATTGGTTCTTATTGCCTTCCATTTTTTGATGGCTGTACCCCTGTTAGCCCCATCCCAGTCCTTACTGCCTTTGCCTTTTTCTCCATTTACCCCTGCCTTTCTCCCTATTGACTTCTCTATCTTGGTGTTTACCTTGCTAACTACCCTGTTTTGTGGGTGGGGGCTGGGATTTCCCTGCTCCTTTTCAGTGCCACCCCCTTGGTTAGTTTAAATGCTTGCCAATGAAGCATTTAAACATATCACCTAGGTGATTAAACCACATATCTTTCTCTTTAGTTCACAATTCAGTTTCAAAGAGTGAAGACCTGTCTGCAGCCCAGACAAGATTAAAGCACTGGACCCCCAATGGGCATGTAAGGGCATGGGGGTGCTGGGTCGTGGATGCTTAGTGGGATGGTCAGGTGGTGTGGAGTGTAATGGCAGCAAAATACATATTTATTTATTGAATTTATTTATTGAATTTTGTTGACCCAGTAAGCCCACTGGGCCTAAAAGTCCCTTTTACAGGGGGAACCAGGGAAGTGGGACTACAGATGGTAACCAACTGAAATTGAGCCAGATTGAGCTGTTGGTGGTATTTTTTTTGTACTGAATGGGGGAAATTTGGCCAGTACACTGGGGAAATTCCCCTACTCTGCCAGCAGGGGGCTTGACTTCCTGCAGAGTGGAGGAGCTCAGTTTGGAGCTGGACAGCAGAAGAGGAGGAAGTGGTGATGTGGCAGTGGTGTGGATCAAGATGGCTGATGATGTGTGTGTGGGAGAGGAGATTGCAGTAGGGGGAGTCTGTGTCACATCCTGGAAAGCTACCAAGATGGCTGGACAACAAGCTGGAGGTGAGGAGGAGGAAATGAAACTGGGGGAAGAAAGTGATGATGTATTAATACTAGAACAAGTTAATATGGAAGAAATGGTGGAAATAACCACAGCAAAAATGGAGGAAGGTAAAGACTTAGATTTGATAAACCCAGTAAATGAAACACCTGTAAATGGCTGAGGTGGAAGAGACTAGTAATATGGATGTGGCAGAGCACGTATTAAAAAATGCAACTAGAAAAAGAAGAAATAAATTTCTACCCAAAAAAAGGTAAACTAGAGAAACAAATAAGAGAAATGAAATCTGATAGATTGAAGAGGCCAGTACAAAAAACATAAATGAGTAGTGATGATGCAGCACCATCAAAGGCAACAACCAGCTGGGCAGTGGCGGTAGAACTGGAAGAGTTGCAGGAGCATGCCAAGAGGAAATCAGAGTCTGAATTAACCAAGAAGCCAGAAATTATGTCAGGAATGGCAAAAACAAGGAGAAAGACACTTGGCCTAAGACATTATGGAGCTCAGGAACATTAAACAGACAAAACTTGGTTGGCGGATAATGCTTTAAGTGCAGCTGGATGGGAAAGAAATAAGCAGACAGATCAGTGGGAATCAGAAATATCTCCTATTGCTATGCTGTGACCATTTAACAATAAGAATAATATTTTGAATGACAGTAATCTGGAAAATTTAGAAGTTCCTCCAGAGCTTGAGTTAATGCAGAACCCTCAGCTTGAGTTTACAGAGCGAACTGATGCTGCAAAAATAAGTGCTCAACAAATCGGGGACGCCCCTCAAACCTAAATGATACACCTCAAAGGCATTTAAATATTATTAATAAAGAAGTGCCTAAAACGTATTCTTCATTCTTTAAGACATCAAGCTATCTGGCAAAATGCCACAACACAGTCAGACTACTATACAGTGGAGGCATGATGGAACCCCCAGATCATGTGTTTGTGGCTAGAATCATATTGAAAGACTCTATGACATTTTTTGCAAATGAAATATATGCACTGATACACATCTCCGGAGAGACCACATTTGACATTAGCTTTAAAACAGTGGGTGGTCTAGAAAGATTTTGGATCAAATATAATGCTTTAAAGAAATCCCCCCGTGGACACTATTTACAGCTATCCCCTTATCAAAGCCAGCACAAAAGATAATTATTGTATTATTCAGAAGTGAGGGGGGCAGTGTGACAGATCTGGAGCACTTGCTAAAACAAAAATGTGCTGTATTAGAGGACCCAAAAGCTATAATGGATACAGAAAATTTCTGGACTGGGGGTTGGTGGGTGAACGTTTTGCTGAAAACTGTGAATGGGGAAACTGTACATCTTCCAATTTCTTTGTTTTAAGGGAGAGATGGGGCATACTATTTTATCAAGGACAACCTAAAATGTGTTATAAATGCAGATCATATGATCACCTCAGCAGTATTTGTGATAAACAGAGATATCTTGTTTGTGGGGAATTGGGACACCTTGCAGCACAATGTCTGAATGAGTACATATGCAATCTTTGCAATGAAACAGGGCATACATTCCAGAACTGTAGATGGGCAGCACACAATACCTCAGAACAAGGAGATGGGGAAGAGCTGCGCTTGTTAATTACATTAGCACAGAAATAAAAATCAGCACAACAGGAGCAAAATTCAGGACAGAAACAAACAGACCAAGGGGTAACAGATAACAGAAGTATAAGGGATGAACAAATAGGAAAACAGCAGGAAAAGGGGTTAATGGGGAAAAATTAGAAGAAAGGTGTGAGACAGAGTCTAGAACAGTTGCAGTTGCTAACATAGGAAATTAACCATTGACAAACGGAAATACAGATCTCATAGTTATGCCTCCCCCCCCCCATAGTTAGTAGTGGAGGCCTCAGCTTCATTACAAAATGAAGGAACGTTGAAAGGAAAACAGGGAGAAAAACCGAGAACTAAAGTATTTGCAACAAGATCTACGGTCAAACAAACTACTACACCTATATAGAATAGATTTGATATTTTACAATCAGATCATTCAGAAGATGACATGATGATTCCTCTGTAGCTTCTTCTGTACCAGAAGCTACAACTGATGCTGAAAAACTAGAAAGGCCAAAGGGATCTCAGAAGAGATAGGCAAAAATAAAAACCAAACATAAGGAACAGAATGTGAGAAGAGGAAAGTACAAATAATTAAAAGGTAATGCTGTTAGAACCATCCTCAGTGCACACTATTAATGTAAATAGTATTAAGAGATCAGGGAAAAGAAAAATAGTGTTTTCTTTTTTAAAATGTTTGCATTTTGGGTTATTTCTTTTGTAGGATGTGTGACTACGCACTTTGAGAGAATGTCAGGAAGCCACAAAAGATTGATCAATAGGCCTATCATTCGGGTCCCTTGGACAAGAACATTGTGCAGGGCTAAGAATAATATTTAAAATGCCTAAAGTCAAAATATTGAAATTATATGAACTAGTACCAGGGAGGATTTGAATTCTTGATGTAGTATTACATAATAATGGCTTTAGAATTATAAATTATTATGCTCCCCAATTCAAAGCAGGGAGATGCCAACTAATGAATCTGATACAGCCATATTTATATACCACGTTATCAGTAATTTTTGTGGGAGATTTTAATTGTCCGTTAATAGCAAAAACTATGAATCAATACTGTGATTCAAACCTATTTTCAGTAATAATTAATAAAGCTAAATTTATAGATGCCTATTTTTCATGTTCTAAATTAACACCTACATTTCAGAAAAGGCATTTAAAGTCTAGGATAGACTATATTTTTACATCGGCAAAAATACAATCAGAATCAGCAACAATAATTCTGGCAGAGTTCTCAGATCATAATGTAGTTTCAGTCAGAATTAAGTTCACAGAAGCACTGAGAAAAGGACCACAATACTGGATGTGGAATGTTTCTCTATTAGAAGATAAGTACATCCTTCAAGCATTACAGTCCTTAGTTCTAGCATGTAAATCAGTGTTCTTCTTATTTGATAATGTGGTAACATGGTGGGAGGACACAAAAAGTGGCATGCAAAAATCGTGTAAACATTTAAGCAAAACGTTGCATAAAAAAACATTTCTAACCTATTTACAAGACAGAAAGACATTACAACAGCTGCTTTCCATGTCAGGAAATGGATCAAAACTAACAGTCCAGATAAATGAAATTAAAAATAAGATGATGTCCTTTCACAAAAATAAGGTAAAAATACTTTCCCATAAACACAAATTTGACATAAAGGGAAAATTGAATAGTATCTGCCCTTTTGAACAATCTATTAAAGCTGGAAAAGCAAAAGAAATGTTAGAACTAATAGACGAGAATGGGATGTCATTAAACACACAGTCTGACATAATGAAATGAGTTACAAATGATACCAAAAAAGTGCATAAGCCTTTGGATATTGTAGAGAATGGGATGCAAAATTATTTAAAATCCATAAATATCCCAGGTCTGGAACTAGCTAAACAAAGAGATTTGAAAAAAACTGATACAGCGGGGTGAAGTGAGAGAAGCACTAACTACACTAGCAAGTGGTAAAATGCCAGGATTAGATGGAATTACCTAATGAACGTATAAAATTTGCAAGTGTAGAGCTCAAAGAAGACTTAACAGAGACATACAACTGCATTTTAGACACTCAAAATATGCCATTATATATGAAGAAGGGAGCATTTTCATATATATATATATGAGATAAGAGAGATCTAGGTAATTGGAGGTCTATCAGCCTTCTTAATTCAGATTTTAAATTGTTAACAAAGATACTAGCAAAAAGACTAGCAGCAATTTCAGATGAGGTAGTATCGCCAGTACAAGCATGTGCAGTACCAGGTAGATATGTACAAAATTCCTTAATACTGATTAGATAATTAGTAGAGTTAGGTAAGGTAGGGGAATTAGATGGGTTCTAAATGTCACTAGATCAAAGGAAGGCCTTTGATCAGGTTAGTCATAAGTTCTTATGGGAAGTACTTAGACATTGTAGTATGCCCAACAAAATGATAGAATGATTTAAATGTATCTATTAAACAGCAACAGTAGTTCCTGTGGTGAATGGGTGGAGAGGACCAATCATTAAGCTAAATAGGGGGGTCAGTCAGGGGTGCCCACTAAGCCCTATACTGTATGGTTTTTTTTCTGGACCCTTTATTAGGAATAATAAATGGAAGAAATGAAATAAAGCTGATTGAAATTAAAGGGCATGGATTGCCGCATAACATAATTGCCTATGCAGGTGATATGACAGTATTAGTTAGAAACAAAGTATCCTTAATTAGGGTACTGGATATGTGCTAAATATTTGGACAATTTTCAGGTGCTTCCTTAAATGTGGGGAAATGTGCGGGGCAAAGACTAAATTATCTATTGAACTATCAAGGGAATATAGATCAAATACTTATAAAACCAGAACCACTGAATATTTTAGGTATAATATTTGGACCAGGAGAGATGGATGAACTGAACTGGGAAAATAAAAATAGAATTGGGGAAGTTGAAAGTAGTACAATGGAACAAATGGAATTTTAGCAAGAAAAAAAATCTATAATTAAAACATTTCTTATTCCCATGTTTCTCTATATGAACTATATTTTTCCCCCTCCAAAAATATGGAAACAGCCCTGTTAAGTATATTTTTTCAAGCCTGTTGAGGAAGCAGATTAAATTCCATTAAGAGGAACATTTTATATTTACCTAGTAATAGAGGAGGGTTGAATATGATTAACTCAATTATTATCTTTAATACATTTTTCTTTTTTTGTAATCTAAAACCAATATTAGTTTATCAGAACTATGGATGGGAAAGTCTCTTTAGAGACAAATATCATAGCCTAGTATTTCAGTTGGACAACCAAACAATGAGAATAGTGAATAAATCTATTATATTTCCTGAATACATTCGATGTACATATTTAAGACTAAAACAATGGAGAGTAACAACACAGCAGATAAGAACATTCTAAAGAAAGAAGTAATGTTTTACTTTACTTGATTTATTATGTGGGGAAGAGGATGTCTTTCCCAAATGTCCTGTAGAATATAAAGAAGGTCTAAATAAAATTCTAAACAATAGAAGAATACCAGAAAGGATGTGGGACTTTCACTGGCTTGCATGTCATTAGCGGATTAACATAAAAGCTAATCAAAAACACAACAAAATGCAAGAGAGAAACTGTAGCAGAAATCAGTGCATACAGCAGGAAGAGACAATAACACATTTATTGTTCTCATGTTCTTTTATTAAAGGATTCTGGAAGCTTATAGCAGATTAGTGGGGGGAACCAATTTTCAATACTTTGATTTATGTAAATCTGTTGTATGGAGTTTTTGATAAAAGATGGGGAATTGGAATTTAAGTACCTTACATGTGATAATGGTAATATTCAAATGAAAAGTATGATAGCAAGGTATGGATTCATACTACAGCAGAGAGATGGGAATCATGTGGCGTTATATAGTAAAATAATGACAGATCTAATATATGTGTATAAGGAAGAAAAAGGGAAGATGGGAAAAAAAACATGCTTGAAGAATATTGGAAAGCATTGCCTTGAATTACTGATAATGATACTCCAGGACTTGGTCTAACCAGAACTAATTATACAATGTGATGATTTGTCTGAAATATTGTAAATATTGTATAAAAGTAATGCATATCAAATGATTTTTGATTTATTGTTTTCTAATAAAAAAAATCCCTACTCTTTTAGATCAGTGCCATGGGATCTTTAACATCCACCTGAACTACCACCAATCCAGGCAGATGGAACCTCGGTTTAACATCTCATCTGAAAGATGGCATGTCAGAAGTGCAGCATCCCCCTCATGCTGCACTACAGTGTCAGTATTGGGATATTAACCCAAATACCAGATGTGGGAACTGAACCCACAGCCCTCTGATCTCCCGGCCTCAGAGGTGAGTGTGCTACCTACTGAGCTACCAACATTGACACTGACATAGATGGACTTTTGGTTTTTACAGATAAAAAAAAACAACCCAGAGGATTCCTGCACTGGCGGATTGGGTACTAACAGTGCCACTGATACACTTCTGGAGGGGGGTAGTGGAGTGGTGGGTGCTGAGAGGAAGGGTCTGGTGGTGGGAGGAAACTATAAATACCTATTGTATATATTAAAAACAAGCACAAATAACCACACATTCATGGTAGGGGTTGGAGGGTCAGTAAGAGGATTTGCAATCAGGACACTGGGGGATTGGGCACTCCCAGTGCCACTATTACACTTCCGAGGGATTGGTGCTGAGAGGGAGGATCAGGTGGGGGGGAATATATGTATATATATATATATATATATATATATATATATATAATTATAAAAAAAGAAGTCAGTGGTCATGGAGGAACAGATCACACTCTGCCATGACCAAGATGTCTGCTGCACTACACTGTGCATGTGCTTGTAGTTGTGCATGTGCAGTATAGTGCGACAGCCATTTTGGATATGGCGGAGTATGCCATGTTCTGCCATGACCATTGACACACAACAAATAGTGCAGTGCTACTTCCATTAGAGACAACAAGCAGAGTTCTCCATGAACATGGATGCAACTGTGGTACAACTCTAACATGTTGTTCGGTCAGAAGGAATGAGCCGAGTCCTGTTTTCATAGCAAGAGGCCTACAAGGCTACGCCCACTGCAGCCCTAAAAGGGTTAAAAGAATAGAGTTTTCTGACTGGCTTTAAACATTCTATTAAACCTATGTAAGCATATATGTAGAGTATAAACAAATACTACACAGAGTAGGACTCATTTTTATAATTGCAATAAGACACTCTCAGGGTTATGTTAATTACCCACCAGGGGTATACCTCATGTAATATTATGCCCCTAGAAAGTGAGTAACAGAACATTAACATAACCCGACACTTGCCTTATTGCATGATTTATATAACTGTACCCTGCAGACTATACAAATATTGCAAGGTGTACAGTCATTAAGAAATACAGCACTCCCAGTGGTTGCACTACCCCCTGTTAATCACACCACAAGGGGTGTAATGTTGCACAAGACTATGCCTCATACAAAATACCTTTAGGAGGTAATTAACTAAGAGTTAATGTAACCAGCAGGAGGGCCTTATTGTGATTATAGTAATCAATAAATATCTGGTAAGAAGGGTTTGATTTATAAGGGATATGTGGGGGACAAGTGTGTGACAATTCATTTATCTTGTATAGTTGTCAGTGACCTCAGGTTACCTCACGAGTGTCGAAGCCATGAGCGAGGGTTACAAGAGATCTTTGGCAACTATACAAGATAAATGAATTATTGCACACTACACTGTGTATGCACTTGTAGTTGTGCATGTGCAGTACAGTTTGGCAGCCATCTTGGACATGGCAGAGTATGCCATGTCCTGCCATGACTGTCGACACACAATAAACAGTGCAGTGTTACTTCCAATACAGACAAGAAGTGGAGTTCTCCATGAACATGGATGCAACTGTGGTGCAACTCTAGCATTTTGTTCAGTCAGAAGGAATGCGCTGCTTCCTGTTTTCATAGCAAGAGGTCTGCAGGGCTACACCCACTGCAGCCCTAAAAGGGTTAAAGAAATAGAGTTTTCTGACTGGCTTTAAACATTCTATTAAACTCATGTAAACATATATGTAGAGTGTAAACAAATACTACATGAAGTATGACTCATTCTTATGTTGATTGTCCGCATGCACAAGAAACATATTGCGGCAGGTTGCCAGAAGCAGGTTATGGAGGCACGGCACTGTTGTGGCCAGTGCCCCCACAGCCTTTAAAGGCATGGCCTGCTTTCCCCAATGCCGTGGCATGCTGCTGCTGACACTAGTTCAGCCAGTGTGCTGCAACTTTGTAAGGTTTCAGCCGCTGCAATCAGGGGCCACTTCGTCATTGCAGAGTAAGCCAACTGCTGCAATGAGAAAGCAACCCATCATTACTGGTCAGAACCTTGTAACAGTGATATTGTTTGTGAACATGGCAGTGGCTTGCTGCCATGTTCACAAACAATGTAAAGCAACCCCCTGCAAAGGGGGTGCCCAATCCCCTCGGCAGCATGAGCCCCTCCACCTTGTTTGTTTGCTGATGGGGGACCCAATCCCCATTGGCTTCAGTGCCCAAGTGATGTTGCCGGTGGGGGAGCCCACTCCCCATCAGCATTATGTAACACCCACGCACTTTTGTTGTGTGCCGACAGGGGTGCCCAATCCCTGTCAGCATAATGTAACACCCCCTTTTGTTGTGTGTCAATGGGGGGCCCAATCCCCCATCGGCTACAGCTGCCCCCCATAAAAAGAGTCCATTGGCATGCTATGAGCCCACCCCAGCATGCCACATGCCCCTGTTAAAAAACAAAATGGTCCTGCAATGTTTGTTTTTTTTACCCTGTCAAAAAAGAAAACGGTCCCTTGCAGTCAACCTGCCCTCTTCCCACAACCCACGCTCACCCACTGTGCACCCTGCCTCAACACACACCCCCCTTACCCCATACTTACTTCTGGAGTTTGGCGTGATGATCTTCAGTGGACTGAGAACACATCTGCTCTCTTCAAAGCCGACCGCGAACTGAGGAAATGCCAGTAAGCTGCATAATGGAATAAATAGGGTATTTTCAACTTTGATGCATATCTCAGGCATTTTTGGGAATTGTGGCACCAAATTTTCAACATGGTGTTTTTTGGACCCCTCCACATGAATTCTGGCACTGTCATGGCGTTAATTGGCCCAGAAAGATGATTTCACAGTCACTGCGTGGAATCACCTTTCAGGACCAATTAACAAAATGACAGTGCCAGTGTTCATGAGGTGGGCTCTCAAAAAGCCTATGTTGCAAATTTGGTGGAAAAAATCCAAAAAATGACTGTTTTATGACTGTGCATTGCGCAGTTTGCATGCACGCTAGTAAGTTCATGAATTTATAATATTTTCACTCCAGATTTGTAACATTGCCAATGTTCTGCACCTCCTTATAAACAGTACAGCTGCCATTTTTCACATCCTGGCTGAAAAGTGTTTTCACAGTTCTGAAGCAGAATAGCGCAGTCACTGTGGGAAATCTGTGTTCGGGACACATTATGAAAATGACAGTGACACTGTTCATTAGCAGAGGTCCTAAACTGCCTATGTTGAAAATTTGGTGACAAAAGTCCATAAAATGAGTATGCTATGAGTGTGCGCTGAGCAGTTTCCACCTGCACGCTCGTACCTTCGCAACTTTGCAATATTTTCACCCTAGATTTTCAACATTGCCATTTTTCCACACCTTCTTATGAACAATGCAGCTGTCATTTTTCATATCCTAGATGAAATGTGTTTTCACTCTTCCGGCACACAATAGCGCGGTCGCTGTGGGAAATCAGTGTTCGGGACACATTAGGAAAATCATCCTGACTCTGTTCATGAGCAGAGGTCCTAAAATGCATAAGTTGAAAATTTTGTGATGAAATTCCATAAAATGACTGTTTTACGAGCGTGTGCTGTGCAGTTTCCACGCACCCTTGTAACTACGCAAATTAGTAATATTTTCACTCCACATTTTCAACACTGGCATTTTTCCACACCTCCTTATGAACAGTACAGCTGTCATTTTTCACATCCTGGCCAAAATGTGTTTTCGCATTTCCGGTGCAGAATACGGCAGTTGCTGTCGGAAATCAGTGTTTGGCAGATTAGGATCGAGTGAGTGGGGCAGGAGGAGTGACCAGGCTCAACTGAGCTCTGTCGGGACTGCTGCAGATTTCTTTGTGGGCAGGAAAAGGTGCCAATGTAGGCAGGAGCCCAGTACAAAAGGGCAGCCTGCAGTGCTGAGAGACACAGAATGAGTGAGTGAGGGAGGGGGAGTGAGTGAGCTCAACAGAGTTCTGTAGGGACTGCTGAGGATTTCTTTGTGGGCAGAAAAAGGCAGCAATGCATGCAGGGGCCCAGTACAAACGGGCAGCCTGCAGCGGCGGGAGAAACAGAACGAGCGACTGCGAGAGGGGGAGTGAGCGAGCTCAACGGAACTCTATCGTGACTGCTGCAGATTTCTTTGTGGGCAGAAAAAGGCAGCAATGCAGGCAGGAGCCCAGTACAAAAGGCCAGCCTGCAGCGCCGGCAGAAACGGAACAAATGAGTGAGGGGGGGGTGAGCGAGCTCAATGGAGCTGTTTCGGGACTGCTGCAGATTTCTTTGTGGGCAGAAAAAGGCAGCAATGCAGGCAGGAGCCAAGTACAAAAAGGCAGCGTGCAGCACTGGCAGAAACGGAATAAGCGAGTGAGTGAGGGGGAGTGAGCGAGCTCAACAGAGCTCTGTCAGGACTCCTGCAGATTTCTTTGTGGACAGAAAAACTGCCAACAGAGGCAGGAGCCCAGTACAAAAGGGCAGCCTGCAGTGCCAGGAGAAACAGAATGAGTGAGTGAAAAAGGGGGAATGAGCTAGCTCAACGGAGCTGTATCATGACTGCTGTAGATTTCATTGTGGACAGAAAAAGGTGCCAA
Source organism: Neoceratodus forsteri (assembly GCA_016271365.2). NCBI lineage: Eukaryota > Metazoa > Chordata > Ceratodontiformes > Ceratodontidae > Neoceratodus > Neoceratodus forsteri. The sequence continues at coordinate 1,135,268,463 of CM028130.1, forward strand.
CAAAGGCAGGAGCCCAGTACAAAAGGGCAGCCTGCAGTGCCTGGAGAAACAGAATGAGCACATGAGACAGTTGGAGTGAGCATCCTCAACAGAGCTCTGTCGGGACAGCTGCGGATTTCTTAGTGGGCAGAAAAAGGTGCCAATGCAGGCAGAAGCCCAGTACAAAAGGGTAGACTGCAGCACTGGGAGAAACAGAATGAGCGAGTGAGAGAGGGAGAGTGAGCGAGCTCAATGGAGCTCTATCATGACTGCTGCAGATTTCTTTGTGGGCAGGAAATGGTGGCAACACAGGCAGGAACCCAGTACAAAAGGCCAATCTGCAGCGCCAGCAGAAATGGAATGAGCGAGTGAGAGAGGGGGAGTGAGTGAGCTCAATGGAGCTGTGTTAGGACTGTTGCAGATTTTTTTGTGGCAGAAAAAGGCAGCAATGCACCCAGGGGCCCAGTACAAAAGGGCAGCCTGCAGCAGCGGGAGAAACAGAATGACCAAGTGATAGAAGAGGAGTGAGTGAGCTCAACGGAGCTCTATCATGACTGCTGTAGATTTCTTTGTGGGCAGAAGAAGGCAGCATCACAGGCAGAAGCCCAGTACAAAAGGGTAGCCTGGAGTGGTGGCAGAAATGGAATGAGGAGTGAGAGAGGGGGAGTGAGAAAGCTCAGTGTAGCTCTGTCAGGACTGCTGCAGATTTCTTTGTGGGCAGAAAAAGGTGCCAATAGAGGAAGGATCCCAGTACAGAAGGGCAGCCTGCAGCACCAGGAGAAACAGAATGATCTAGTGAGACAAGGGGAGTGAGCAGCAACCTCAACAGAGCTCTGTCGGGAAAGCTGCGGATTTCTTTGTGGGCAAAAAAAGGTAGCAATGCAGGAAGAAGCCCAGTACAAAAGGCCAGCCTGCAGCATCGGCAGAAACGGAACGAGCAATTGAGAGAGGGGGAGTGAGCGAGCTCAAAGAAGCTGTGTTGGGACTGCTCTAGATTTCTTTGTGGGCAGAAAAAGCCGCCAATGCAGGCAGGAGCCCAGTACAAAAGGGCAGTCTGCAGCAGCGGGAGACACAGAATGAGTGAGTGAGCAAGGGGGAGTGAGAGAGCTCAACGGAGCTCTGTTGGGACTGCTGCGGATTTGTTTGTAGGAAGAAAAAGGCATCAATGCACACAGGGGCCCAGTACAAAATGGCAGCCTGCAGTGGTGGGAGAAACAGAATGAGCGCGTGAGAGAGGGGGAGGGAGCGAGTTCAACGGAGCTCTATCGTGACTGCTGCAGATTTCTTTGAGGGCAGGAGAAGGTGGCAATGCAGGCAGGAGCCCAGTGCAAAACTGCAGCCTGCAGTGCCAGCAGAAACGGAAAGAGCGAGTGAGAGAGCGAGAGTGAGCGAGCTCAACGGAGCTCTGTCGGGACTGCTGCAGATTTCTTTGTGGACAGAAAAAGGCACTAACACAGGCAGGAGCCCAGACCAAAAAAGGGAAGCCTGCAGTGCCGGGAGAAACACAGTGAGTGAGTGAGAGAGTGAGAGTGAGCGAGCTCAACAGAGCTGTATCATGATTGCTGCAGATTTTTTTGTGGGCAGAAAAAGGCAGTAATGCAGGCAGGAGTCCAGTGCAAAAGGCCAGCCAGCAGCACTGGCAGAAATGGAATGAGAGTGAGAGAGGGGGAGTGAGCGAGCCCAAAAGAGCTGTGTCAGGACTGCTGCAGATTTCTTTGTAGGCAGAAAAAGCCACCAACACAGGCAGGAGCCACGTACAAAAGGGCAGCCTGCAGCAGTGGGAGACACAGAATGAGTGAGTGAGGGAAGGGAAGTGAGTGAGCTCAATGGAGCTCTGTTGGGACAGCTACGGATTTCTTTGTAGACAGAAAAAGGCAGCAATGTACCCAGGGGCCCAGCACAAAAGGGCAGCCTACAGCAAATGGAGAAACAGATTGAGCGAGTGAGAGAGGGGGAGTGAGCGAGCTCAACGGAGCTCAATTGTGACTGCTGCGGATTTCTTTGTGGGTAGGACAAGGCAGCAACACAGGCAGGAGACAAGTACAAAAGGCCAGCCTGCAGCACCAGCAGAAACAGAATGAGTGAGTGATAGAGGGGGAGTGAGCAATCTCAACGGACCTGTGTCTGGACTATTGCAGATTTCTTTGTGGGCAGAAAAAGCCACCAACTGAGGCAGGAGCCCACTGCAAAAGGGCAGCCTGCAGCACCAGGAGAAACAGAACGAGCGAGTGAGAGAGTGGGAGTGATCCACCTCAACGGAGCTCTGTCAGGACGGCTTCGGATTTCTGTGTGGACAGAAAAGGGTGCCAATGCAGGCAGGAGCCCAGTACAAAACAGTAGCCTGCAGCACTGGGAGAAACAGAATGAGCAAGTGACAGAGAGCAGTGAGCGAGCTCAATGGACCAATGCAATCAACATTCAGCATTGACAAATGCTTGTTATAATTGCAATAAGGCACTCTCAGGGTTATGTTAATTACCCACCGGGGTATACCTCATGCAATATTATGCCCCTAGAGAGTGAGTAACAGAACATTAACATAACCCTACACTTGCCCTATTGCTTAATTTATATAACTGTACCCTGGAGACTGTACAAAGATTGCAAGGTTTACAGTAATTAAGAAATACAGCACTCCCAGGGGTTGCACTACCCCTCTGTTAATCACACCACAAGGCATGTAATGTAACATGAGACTATGCCTCATACCAAATGCCTTTAAGAGGTAATTAACTAACAGTTAATGTAACCAGCAGGAGGGCCTTATTGTGATTATAGTAATCAATAAATATCTGGTAAGAAGGGTTTGATATATAAGGGATATGTGGGGAACGAGTGTGTGACAACTCATTTATCTTGTATAGTTGCAAGTGACCTCAAGTAACCTCACAAGCGGCGAAGCCATGAGTGAGGGTTACAAGAGGTCTTTGGCAAATATACAAGATAAATGAATTGTTGCACACTCGCTCCCATCCAAACACACATATTTCATTTATGCAACAGGGCAGGAGTTTCTGTGATGGGTTTTTGAGAGACCAAGGTCTATTTTTTTTTTATAAATTAATAAAATAATCTGAGTCTTTTTAATGGGTTCATGCTCCTCCATGGTTTATGTGCCCTGTTGCCAAGCGCATTGCTAGCGAGTCATGTTATGATGTTAGTATATAACATTAAGTTATTCCCATGGTGATTATGTCATACCCCATTTATCTGGACAGTGACTCAGATAATTTGATTTATCTGCCAGTTTTTATGCTGAAACCTGCTGCATAAAATATTATATCTGATGAGAAAGGTAAGGCAAATCTACTGAATTATTATGTCTGTTTGGTATTCATGGTGAAGTACAGGAGCCCTCTGCCAGACTGTAGCATGGCAGCCAGCAGAGGATAGCTAGCAGGTTTCAACCAGGAGCCCATAATGAAGGCAATCATGTTGAAGGGACTTCATGTACTGGATGTGAATAAATTAATGGGCCCAGATGGGTTGTACCTGAGGATGTTAACAGAGATGAGGAAGGTTCTGGCAGGTCTGTTAATGGATCTGTTTAACTGCTGTTTAGAGATAGGAGAAATTCTGGAGGACAGCTAGTGTGGCCCCCTACTGTACATAAAAAATGAAGTCGAGAGGAGTCTAGTAACTGTTGATCAGTCAGCATAACATCAATAGTGGGGATATACTGGATTCTATCATTAAGGAAAGAATCAGAGAGTTCCTGGAGATCAGTGGCCTGCCAGATTCCAGACAGCACAGATTTACCAGTCAGAGACTGTGTCAAATGAACCTGACTGAATTATTCGACTGGTTGACCGAGGCCATGGACTGAGGCTAGGCATGTCTTGTACCTTGACTTCAGCAGTCTTTTTTCAATCCTACAGTACATGGGAAATGGATAAAAAAATTGTGCAACCTAAAGGTTGGGGACAAACAGAAACATAGACTTTGATGGCAGATAAGGACCGCTTGTCCTACTCAGTCTGCCTATTTCCCTACCTATTGGATAAGTTGTAGATTCTAGTTAACCAACAGCCTACTTCCTCCCACCCCCTACTAGAATTGCCTTATATCTGTCCCATGTATTCATGAATTTCCCCACAGTTTTTACCCTAGAAACCCCTGAGGAAGGCTGTTCCATGCAGTCATCACCCTCTCCATGAAAAAATACTTCCTCACTCTGCCCCTGAGCCATCCCTCCTCTATCTTAAAATTGTGCCCCCTTGTTTCTGCACATCACTTTTCTGAAAGATGCTACCCTTTTGGACTTTGTTGATTCCCTTGAGGTACTTGAATGTTTCTGTCATGTCCCCGCACTCCCTTCCTTTCCTCTAGGGTATACTTATTTAGCATCTTTAGACTCTCTTCATATGGCTTCTGGTGCAAACACTGCACCATTTTGGTTGCCCTCCTCTGGATTGACTCCATCCTGTTTTTGTTCTTGCAGAGATGGGGTCTCCAAAACTGCACGTAGTACTCCAGATGGGGTCTTACCAACTGTCTATACAGAGGAATAACAACTTCTCATTGTTTACTGGTGATGCCTATGCATCCCAGTATCCCCCAGCCCCCAGCCCTCCTTACTGCCTTCTCACATTGCTTTCCTACCTTTCGGTCATCTGATATGACTACCCCAGGTCCCGTTCCATTTTTGTTGTTGTTAGTACCTCCCCACACCCCACTGTGTATGCTTCCCCTGGGTTTTAGTTTCTCAGGTGCATTACTTTGCACTTCTTTGCATTGAATCTAAGTTGCCATACTTTTCACCATTCCTCCAACCTTGCCCAGTCTCTTGTTATCCCCCCCCCTTGTTTATCATCTCTGTTACAGATCTTTGTGTTATCTGCAAAGAGGCATACATTTCCTTCCAGACCCTCCATAATGACAGCTATAAAGACATGAAAGAGGACAAGTCCCAGTACCGAATGCTATGGTACCCCGCTAGGAACCCCCCGTTTCCTCGAAGTGGGCTCTGTTTTCTATTTCCCTCTGCATCCTGTTGTTCAGACAATGTTTGACCCAGGTTACCACCCTGGGACCCACTCCCAGGCTGGCTAACTTGTTTAGTAATCTTTTGTGTGGGACTGTGTCAAAAGCCTTGCTAAAGTCTAGATAGGCCATATTCACAGCCCCTCCCTGGTCTACAACATTGGTCACCCAGTCAAAGAAATCTATCAGATTCGTCTGACATGACCTCCCCCCTGTGAATCCATGCTGCCTTGAGTCCTGTGCCCCGCAGAGCTCTAGGTACTCAACAATTTTTTCTTTTCAGAAGTGATTTCATAATTTTCCCTAACACTGAGGTCAAACTATTAGGTCTGTAGTTTTCTGCCTCTGCCTTGCTCCCACTTTTGTGGAGGGGAATCACATCCACATTCCTCCAGTCCTTTGGTACCACACCATCCTCCCATGATTTGTTCAAAAAAGGGTAGTCAGTGGTGCCACTAGTTCTTCCCTTAGTTCTTTTAGAATTCTGTGGTGAATCCCATCAGGGCCTATTGCTTTGTCCAGCTTGAGTTTTAGAAGTTCTTTCAGGACCCTTTCTTCTGTTTATAGACTGGTATCGAACCCCCTATCCAGAGTGTTCCTATTGTTTGGTTTAGGTACCCCCCGCCTTCTTTTGTGAATACTGAGTAAAAGTATTCATTCAGGATACCTGCCTTTTCACTGTCACCTTCTGCCCACCTCCCCTCCACTTTATTTAGCCTCACTATCCCTCCCTTGGTCTTTTTTGCTCCCTAATGTACCTATAAAAGGTTTTATCCCCCTTCTTAACTGAGTCAGCTATCTTTTTCTGTTTGGGCCTTTGCTATTCAATTCCCTGCTTCCTTCTGCTTTAACTGATACAGTTCCCTGTCCTGCTCCCTCTGTGATTTCTTACACTTCCTGAATGCTATGTTTCCCCCTAACCTTCCCCGTCACCTCTTTTAAGAACCATAGTGTTTTTTTTTCCTTCATTTTGTTTTGTTTGTGTGTTGCACACAAAGACTTGCTGCCTCTGTGATGGCAGTTTCAATTTTTCCTCACTGTACCTCAACCTCTACTTTCTGCGCTTTTGCTAGTGTTTTCCTTATGGACACTCCCAAGTCCAGTACCCATGCTTTGTATGGTTTGACTATATGGCTGTGTTTATCATGAACCACAGTTTGGTGGTCACTTGTTCACAGATGGCTACCCACTTCTAAATCTGAGATCCTCTCCTCATCCCCATTTGAGAGTACCAGGTCTAAGATTGTTCCTTCCCGAATGGGTTCCAACACTAGCTGTCTGAAGCATGCCCCCTGTAGGGCATTGAGAAGGACCCTGCTCTTAGATGTGGCTGCAGCAAATGTGCTAGGCACGAGCATGCATTTCTTCTGAGTATAACACAATATAGTATATGGTTGGGGCTTGCTGTGGATGGAAATCGGCAGCTGCTAAAACCTTATAGTGTATGGTAGAATGCTGTTTTGGATAGAGATCCATAACTAGAATGGAGTTGTTATGCTGCAGTAGCTATGTCATCACAGCTGTTATGCTGCACTAGCTATGTCACTACTGCAGCATAACAACTTGGAATGCTGCCACATAGTTGCGTTCCTCAATCCAGTTAAGCTGGAAGTTGCTTTTTTTTTTAAACTTGAACTTGCAGAAACATCTGCAGCACACTGTGTCAGTTAAAAAAAGGAAAATGTTAACATTTCTATTTTCTATTGTCTTCTCCAGCTGGTTTTGTGTGATTTTCTATGCTGTGACTGCCCATACACTATAAAAGATTATGTATGAGCAGTCATACACAAACAAGGAAATTCTTGTATCTTGAGGTTCCCTTGGTAACAGAGTACCTCTCGAGCTGCGCTCCCGAGGTCATCTGTTACCAAGGAAACCTCTCGATACAAGAATATCCTTGTTATGTATGACTGCTCATACATAAGCCTCTATGTTATAGGACAGTTCAAAGGTAAGAAAAGTTGTTGCACTATCATTCGGACATCACATCCATAGTGCAACACATTTTCAGCCCTGAACTGCCACCCTATTGGCTAACCAAACTGGCTCCAACAGGGAAAAAAATGGAAGCATGGAGGCGCGGTTTAGCGACGGTTGATCAGTGGACCTACCTAGTTTTGAGACAAAGAGTCGCACATGGCTCCATGTCACAAAAGTTAAGATTTTTGTTGCTTCAAATTTAAAAAATGCATTAGCCTAAAATGAAAATGGCAGCCAGAGTGAGCAGCATCACAGAGATGCCACAATGAGTATTGGAGATGGTGAGAAGCAGGCAGGAGGGTGAGCAGTGGCAGCTAAAGTGGCTAAGCCACAACCATATACTATATAAAACAGTGGATGGGTGACCATCTACAACAAGGCCATTTTTCTATTTCGGTAATTGATGACATCAGCGAGACCTCTTGAGCTTCACTCTCGAGGTCTTTATGATGTCATAAAACTACCTCGATGGAAAAATAGCCTTGTTGTGAATGGTCATCCATCCATTATTCTATATGTTATGCACAGATGATTTCCTTATCCGCCTTGCAGATGCCCTAGGTGCAATGCACTAACTCCTGGGTCTTTTGCACAACTTTGCTGAACTCTTAGAGTTGAAGGTGGACCTCTCCAAAATTGGGATTCTCTTGCTAAATGCCAGCTGCTCCCTAGTTCCCTTAGGCACACTGAATATCAGATGGCCCGCTCCCCATTCTCTGAAATACCTAGTGATACTGACTACCCCTGACCTCAATAAGCTATGTGAAGCCAGCCTCGCTCCTCTCCTTAAAAACTTGCAAGAAGAATATGAGCAATGGAAGAGGCTTAACCTCTCTCTGGCAGAGAAGATTGCAGCAATAAAGATGATCAGGGCATTGAAACTGATAAATTGTCTTTATCACCTGCCTATGACATGCTACTGGGCAACTTCCTGTGTTAAGGGAACATCCCTCCTCATATAGCCATACTAATCTGTTGTCACACTGGCAGAAAGGGGGATGGAAACTTCCCTGGTTCTAAGGGTACTACCTGTCCTTTTTGGGAGTGCAGACTGCCAGATGGTTTAAAGCTATCTCCCACGTTTCTCCTCTATGGCTACAAATGGAGTCCAGTCTCTGCAGCTCTCACTTTCCCTGGTGGTCTACCCTTATTCACCCCTTCTACCGTGTCTGACATCTTCACCTGAACTGGTTGCCTCCTGCATTAAGTGGTACAGACTGGTTAGACTGATGGGGCTCCATTCACTGGCATTGAAATACGCCTGCTCTGGAGAAATCCCACGCTAAAGACTGAGGATCAATCAGTTCATTGCAGGGCTGGAAAGACAGTGGTATTTAATAGTGTATGGGGAAACGTTGTTCTGTCTTGAAATTCCACCATGTCGAAACATTGTTTAGTCACAGATATTAAAATGAATGGAATGCTGTTCTGACCAAACATGCAGAACAGCATTCCATTTGTTTAGACTTAAAACCTCGAGCTGTGCTTTGAAATCATGAACTGAAAACCACCACACAGCAATATTATTTAAAATGACACTGGAAGTTGATGTGGTGGTTTTCAGACTCAGAAACAGTCCCTTAGCAATAATGGAAAATGCAGGATCAATCAGATATCCTCTGTATACTTATAATTTTCTGCATTTTATACAATTCTCTTCGCACTAAGTGAGACATCCCACCACCATTTTTTTGTAAATCCCTCCCACAATAGAGGAGCAACCAATGGCAGTGTGCGCTGCTGACATAACAATGCCCAGTCCCTAGCAATGACACAACTCGCCATGTGAACGAATGGGAGGTAACAATTTCTTATCCTATCTAAAATACATTTTGAAAGTGGAAAAATACCAGTAAAATAATTTGAGGGGCACCATACACTGCAAAAAATACAGGATGGGTCCCTCCATGCAGAACCAGTGTATGCTGCAAGGTTACCCATCCAGTATTCTCTATGTTGCTTTGTGACCTCTTTTGCCAAGTTACCTCCCACCTGGACTCCTTTCAGGGACTCCAGTCATGCTTAACATTCTCCAGACTGATTTGGGAAATTTCTCCAAACACACAGTCCAGTAAATCAGGTTTACAGGCAGATAACCGTAGGTCCTACTGCATGTACAGTGTCTCCTTTGGTCTCCTGGTGTAAATAAAACTTAGGGATGAGCAGCAACAATATGTAAATTCATCAGAAATGCCATATTAGACCAGCTTGTCAAGGCCTGCCAAAAATAGGAAAGAGCTTCTGGTCAACCAATCCAGAGCCAAGACTGGGACCACTGCTGGGCAGTGTCACACATTGCCTGTCCCGATAGCCATAGTTTTCTGATACACAGTAAGACTCTCCACTGCTAGTATCACACTCCAGCTCAACTGCATGCATTAGGTGTTTTACCCCATGATCACTGCTGGCACTCTGACAGCCCAGGAGGTGACCGGTTACTTATCCTCTGGGCCTGTCCTGTGCTTCAGCCTTATTGAAACTAGACTGTGTCAGGGTTTGGGGCTCATCTCTTCCTTTCTCTTCCTCTCTGTATTTGGTAAGTCTTCCCTCAATTGTTGCATCTCTGCTCCACCTCTCATTTCATTGGGTGGTGGTATTTGGGATGGAGGCTAAATGCCTCATCCTTCACCACTGGGTGTCATAGGAGATGCCCTATATCTTGGAATGGAGGCAGGTGGTAAACCACCTAGCTATCCTAGTTGGATGTCACATATCATTAAAGGTACCCCGTCCTTTTTTTCTGAACCTGGGCATGGTACATTGCCTCCCCTCTGTGCCAGGTGGATCCCAGGTTCCCGGTGAAGGATGGCAAGGACTTATTGTATCCACCCTGAGGTGTGCCTGGTAGATTATACTTTCTTCCTCCCTACCAAGTTATGTTTAGCTATGATGAGACTACATGTTCAGTTTAGCCGAATGGCTCCTCCTGTATACTTGTACCATACAATAGGTTTGCTGTTGTGCTAAGATATCCAATCAGATCTGTCCTGATAGGTTTTATACAGATCCATGTTGTTACTGATTGTATTTGTTTTTCTGTTATAAATCATGACATTGCTCTTATCCAGTCAAGACTGTTCATTTCTAGACATTCCAGGTACTGTTATAACCATTAGAGATCAAGGGAGCACTCCCAACCAATTGGAGTGCTTCTTCACTCTGCGCATGAGACATTCTTATGATGTGAAGAGTGTCTCATGTATAACTGCCCTGGAATGGGCATGTTCAGGTAAGGCTTTTTAAAATATTAACCTATATTTTGATTAGGCTTGCTCAATAATATGATAATACAACCACCAAGACCACTCTTATGGTTGTAAGAGTGGTCTTACTTATATTCTTGGAGTATCAAAACCACCCACCTTTGGTTTGTGGTTATCATATCTTAAGAATGACCGTGAGACCACTATTACAACAATAACAGTAGTCTCAGTGGCAGTATTAACATACAATAAAAGGACATCTCATGCACATAGTTTTAAAAATCTGGGGCCATATATTCAGAACTTTGCCCGGGGCTAAATTAGCACTGTCCAGTGTGCTAAATTAGCCCAGAACCAATAGCTTGCTGTATTCAAAAAGTGTAGCCCCGGTGCTAAACCTGCACGCTAAGGAAGCTGGGCAAACTGGGCTGGGAATGCAGTGCAAAAATAGCCCGAGAAACAAGACAGCTCTGCATATAGCAACATGGAAGTGCAAACCACAGCAGCAGCCCAGTGCACAGCGAAGTGAAGGAAGGTAGAGGTGAACTATGTATCCAATGTGTGTGCTAGCAAAGCAGTGGATTCATTAAAGCTGCAAGCACCAGTGCATGTGAAATTCTGTAGAAATGTACCATGTTTCTGAAATGTTTGCATGGCACAGACACATCTGTGCAGGTTTTGCATGGAGCTAAGTCATTTGCCCAGCACTATCACATTTGCCTGGGGCAAAAATGTGCTATATTCAAAAGTGACATGCAAATGAACCTACTTAGACAGTTTGTGGGCAAACATCCAGATTAGCATCTCATTATGTCCTGTTTTGTATGCAGTTCACCCAGTGCAATTGCAGGGTCCCACAGCTCCAGCTGTAGGTCAGTCTGGAAGTACAGGGGCTGGCTGGGTCTGCCCACAGCTCCACCTGTAGGTCAGTCTGGAAGTGCATGGTGTTAGCTGCAGGCTACAGTTGTACAGAACCACATAGAATATTGTGCCCCAGGGGACTACACAGCACAGGCACAGATGGTGGTGCTGCATGCAATTGTCAAACTATTTCCTGCTACAGTGCACAGCAGACACTAAAGTAACAAGGGGCCAGTAGTGTGAGGTACACAGCAATGTCTATGATGTGTAGGGCATCAATGACTGCTGCACTTTACACAGTGACAGGCCCATCTTGCAGGTGTGTACTGACAGTGGACATTACTGTTATGCTGTTGTGCAACCCACAGATGCTGTGCTACTAGTATGGGATATTCACAATGACATATACATGGCTGGCTGTGTGTGCTGTGGTGTCTGTACAGATGAGCGGTATGTGACTCGGGAGGCACATGCCATCAGACAGGCACACTGGTGTTGGGGTATTCCCTACACTGGACCATTTGCACTGAATATATTGTCCCAGCCTTGTGGCAGCACTCAGTATGTGGTACAGACTGGCCACCTGCACACCCTCCCCTCAACACCCTCCACACTTCTAGTGCTGCATGTATGTGTTGGATTCTGTTGGTGTCCACTGAAGGGTGGTCTGTAGGTGTGTGCTGTATGGACACACTGCCATGGTGTCCACTGGGCACCAGGTTACCACTTAATGTCTCACATGGCTGGGACCAGTGACAGGTGATGGCAGCCTAGGAGGTGCCATCTGTGTGCAGCATGTTTCTTCCATGCCTGGTTTCTTTCTATGTTTAATAGTTACTAGTTAGGGTCAATAAACCACCACTGGCGGATCCTTGCAAACTCCATAATTCACACTTGTGAATTACAGAGTTCCAGAAAACCATGGTTCCATGTCATGCAAAGCTGCACAAAGCCACAAAGTCACGCAAAGCTGGTTTGCCCAGAGTTAAGATTACCTTTTCCTGGGTAGTAATTTGCACCATGCAAAGTATCATGCTAAGTCACGCAAAAATATGCGCAGCACTAATGCACTGAATATAGCATTGTGCCTGTATTCATGTACACATACACACACACACCCTCTTTTTGCCGCTTGCATATATTATACTTTTGCCCAGTGCTAATGCAGTTTGCCCAGGTTATTTGGCCTTTTGAATGTAGTGGACCCACGCAAACCCAGTGCAAACAGTTTGTGCCCAGCAGAAAGTGTTGAATATCTGGCCCCTGAAGTTTTAAGTTCAGTTGACATAGGTCCTTTCCATTCACATGGGATTCTATAAGTTTCCACAATGTAAAACATTTTGATTTTGAACACAAGTTCCATATTTTCAAAACAGAATTTTCAATGATTTATAATATGTTTATAATAACTGGATTCCCCTTTTTCCCATAGGGAAACCATGGTGTAATTTGTCATTATAAAGGAGTGTTTATAACGGCAAACACGCGGATGGTTTTCCTCACTCTGCACATGGGCATGACACAGCTCAACCGCTCCTGAGTGCTCATTGCTTCTGACTCGCCTGAAACCGCACCAGCAGCATAACTCGGTGATAAGTTCTTTTTTGAAGCCTTTTCGATGCCAGAAACTTTGGAACCATGGTGGGGGGGGGGGGGAGAAAACATTTTTTTAAAAGACGGCTGATACAAATGTGAGCACCAAAGTAAAACTAAGCCAAGCCACAGCTACACTGGAACGTCTTTATTTTATATAATTGCTGAGGTGAAAAGGGAAAATCCAGCAATTATATAAAACAAAATATGGGGTAGTATGTTTAAACTCAAATTTACACACACCCTTGGGATTAAATGCTAACATAAAACCTTTGAGCTTTGTTATTGGGGGTTTATGAGCATCTAACCCCTTGGGTGTTTGTAAACTTCTCATTACACACACCACCTCATATTTTATTCTATATGTAATATATGGATACACCTCAATAATACTATACTAAGTTATATGCAAATTTACCAGTAATACATCATTACTATCAATAATACTATCATGAAAAGTGATAATACTATTGTTTTTGCTGATAATACTACAGTTCAAAGGTCATCTCCAACTGTAGTATTATCAGTAGATCCATACTGTATATTACAAACAATAATAGAAAGATAAGTGTTTTACAAGGCAGTAATACACACTTATCTATTTATTATTCCATTGATATGTACAGTTCCCATCTCTTGCGATTACAAGAGTTTCTTCTCAAGTCCTTTGTGTGTCAAATTACTCAGCCTCACTTTGCTGTTCTCTTGCCCAAAGAACTCAGAATGCACACTTATAACCACAACAAACACTGTAAGTGTACATATAAACGTATAATTGTTGGCATGTTATCTGAAAAACATTCAGTGAAAAGATTAACTGCAAAAAATACTGTTCAGACCTACCAAGATTTTTGTGTTTGTAACCTTTGTCCTCAACACCAGACCTTCTCTAGACTCATGCCATTCCACTGATGTGACCTCAGGATAGTCAGCATTTTGACTCTTTGGCTAAGGCACGTAATCATTTCTTAAAGGGACACTGTCATCCCCCTTGGGTCTCAAAGTGTCCCTAGTTTAAAAAACACATTTTAATATTGCCAACATTCTAAACAGATTGCTGATGTAGCTGGTAGTTTGATTCTGACTTTTTTTCTTTAAAAAAGTGAAAAATTGACTGTTCACCATACTGGTGTTACCACACAAACACGGGTTTGTTTACTTTCCTTGATCAGCTCCAACTGCATCTTTCCTGCACTTAGGAACACCCACAACGCAGTCTAGCCCCTCATGATGCAGTGGGACTTTAGAAGGCTACTGTCTCCTGAGTGACTGATCTGTTTGGGTGTGTTTCTAATGCTCAAGAAGTATGCAGTAAGAACAGATTCAGGACTGCAAACAAAACAATGTTGTTTATGAATATACATTACCATGCATTTCAGTTCTACTAGACAAGAAGCTAGACAAAACAAATAGTAACATTAATGAATTTTAGAGAAGGTAAACAATCGTAAAATGTAGGTTTTTAACTACAAATGATATGACAGATTGACAGTGTCCCTTTAACACTATTAGCTGTTTTTTCAAGTCTGCTGTATTGCTGACTGCTAGTAATAGATCTTCAGCAGTCAATTTTTTTCATCGACTCAACTAAACTGTAGCTATAAATTCAAATGTTCCCAAGCACACCATTTTGGAAGGAAAATGCAAGCATTTTGTCCAGGAGAAGAATGTCCCCAAATAGTACCAATATGCTTGCCAAATGTTGGGGTGCAAAGGTGGTAACTATACTTGTAACTCTACAAGAAAAACTAATATGTTTAAAAAAAAAAGTTTTGTCTTGCTTGCCGGCACAGCGGAAGTGCTTTGATCTGCAGCATTACTGATTGGGGTTTTCGAGTGGACCTTGGATGTCAGTGGGTCAGCCGATGGGAGAAGATGGAGCATCCCAGGGACTGCTGACCTTCTCTGGGGAGGGAGAGAACTTGACACCCAGTGCCTATGGTTCCCTAGCATTGGCAGGGGGCGTGGCAGTCTGAGACCATATTGGGAGCCTGCTGGAGTGGGGACCGGTGCTCCTCTGCATGTCTGGTGCAGGAGCAAGCCTGATCATATGCTGAGGTCACTGCATGCCTGGACCTGCCTCAGACAGAGGGGGAGTGGGAAGCACAAGGGAAAAACCCTTCAGCATGAGCCCCATGATGCCTGGATCCAGGCATGTGCCGAGACCTAGCCGGTATAGGGGATGGATCTCCTCCCCCGGCAGCATCCGAGGGTCAAAAATATAAGCATTAACAAAAAATTAAGATAACTAGTTTCAACTGTTTTGAACTGCTGCAAGTACTGTATCTGCAGACGTGGAGAAGGACCTCATAAGTTTGCTGTTCACATTCTTCCTGATTGACATTCCCTTTTAGTGTGAATAAAACTGCTATAATTATTATATAATCTTGTTGAGGGTGGGTAAGGGTGCCAGGGAATGACCAGAAATGGCATCAAAAGTTTGAATCTGTGATTATTATTATATAATCTTGTTGAGGGTGGGTAAGGGTGCCAGAAAATGATCAGGAATGGCATCAAAAAGTAGTTAAGATGAATGGAGCGCGTAAGAGAGAGTTTGGACCAGGGCAGATCCTGATGGTGAGTTGTCAGAGTTGGAAGACTGGGATGTAAATCAAAACCATGGATAGCAATGACATCAGCAAGCATAGTAATACAATGTTGCATTAATGTTATTTTTATCAGGTTGTTTATGTTTCACTTTTCAGAAGGAAGGCCTTTGCCCCATGGTTAAATTCACATCATACTGCTTCTCGTAGAACGTTGTGGCATAGAGAACTCAGGGAGGAGAAAATAGTAAAAAAAAAAAAAAAATCATGTGAGGCCAGCATGGTGGCAATGAGGGTTGAGGCACCGGGCGCCACACCTCACTCCACACCAGCGACCCGTGTTCAGGAATTAGCATGGGCCATCAAGGGTCAGCATGGAGGACAAGGATTGAGCATCTGCTGGACAGCTCTCCTCCGGGGAGGGGGACTCCGGAAGTTGGAGCTTGCCTGGCCCCTAGCAGAGGCTGGGGGCAGGAGCACCAATGCCACACATGGGGATCGGGGAGTGATGCAGACGCTAGACAGGGTCATGGATGGGAGTGCGCACAGCAATGTTGCCGGTGTCATTGCACACACCACCCCAAGGAAGGAAAAAAAAACAGGAAAAGTCTTCCCCCAGAGGATGAAGGGGGGAACTCACAGGCCTCCCATCCGGCTAGCCACGGCACAGAGAAATGTCTCAATCTGGTCTCGGGGGGGGCCCCCCTCCTTGATCCTATCGGGGGGAGTAAGCCCTAGAGCCACTATTGTGCCAGCTGGTAGACACTAGGGTGATGAGGCTGGGGCTGTCTCCAGATTATGAGCGCTGTAGGGGTTGAAATATAAATATGCAAAAAAAAAAAATCATGTGCAGTCTATTGGCACATGCAAACATAGAGGGGGCTGGGCAGTGTAGTCTAGTGGCTGGAGCACATGTTTCAGAACCAGAAGACCCAGGTTCTAATGCCAGCAGAGCCAAATGGATAAATGCAGGCCCCACCAAAAATGAGATATTGCATCTCACTTGGTTTATCCTGGTCAAGAAGCTGTAAAAGGAAAATGGAAATACAGATTTTATTTACGTAAAAACATGGAAGTTGTCAGCAGATAAGGACCTTTTGGCCCACCTAGTGTACCCTAAATGTCCTACATACTGTGCTACTGGGGACCTTACTTGACCTCTGTCCTTACCTACCCCCTGACCCCAGCCTTATTGCTAGAGTCATGTGAAATTATTTTTAGTTTTTATCATTTTAATTTTTATTTTTCTGTAATTTCTTATTTCTTTTTATTCATTGAAAATGTAGTTTTATTTCTTGTTATCACATTTACATTCATAAAATACCTCAAAATGACCTTACACACACTAGAAATCACACTCCTAGTATACCACATTGTATTATGCAGCACAATGCTATGATCTTAAAGAGTTTACGAATCAGACAATTCAGCCACCACTTCTTTGTAGACTGTCTCTGTGGTAACAGCATAGCCTAAACAATGACGGCTGCAAGCATTTAGTTGATTTATTGCCAAAAAACAACAATTAATGTTTAACTTTCCTCATGTGCTCATTTTCTTTTTATTTCTTTTTATATCTTGAATTTCTTGTTATTTCGTACTTTTTATTTAGTATACTATATTAAAATTTTAACAAGAGAACAAAAAAAAAAAAGAAACAAATCAAGCACCCAATACAGAACACAGTCCAGTATGCATATGAAAAGCTTAAATGAGACAAAGAGGGTTGCCCCTTGGAAGGGTAGACCCCATTGTCCTGATGCCCCAACAAAGAAGGGTGAGCTCAGAAAGTTTTAAAAGAAAGGGGGGTAGGTACCTCAAGGAGGCAATGCTCCACAATGAGAAGCGATGAGGTCAAAGGGGAGGATAGGAGAGAGGAGGGACAGGTTAGTGTGGTGGCACAGGATGACTGGGCAAGAACCAGGGGCAGGAGCTCGAAGGGGCCCCTCTTAAGGGGCTGCACAACTCAGGGGAGCTCACAATTTTGCTCCAAGAAAGTACGCTTGGAAGCACATCAGTTGGTTAAGATATCTGTGCCAATAGGCATTTAAAATTGATATTCTGAGTAACAGCATCATTAAAGGTAAAATAAATAAAACAACTAATTGGAAGCAACACATGAGTACAAGGAAAGGACAACAGGAAAAGAGAGGTAAGGTACAGGAGTGGTTAATTTCAGCCAGAAGGAAATTGAGCAATGGAGCGAAGCTGATGCATTCAGTCGTTTTGCTACAATGCTGTTTTTTTAAAAGATACGAGGTAGGGAAGAAGTGTAGCGCTCTGCCAGGGCGAGAGGGCAGCTAGGAGCGAGCCGCAGCCAGCAACGGGTGTGATAGATCCTTTGGTGGTCAAGAGTTTATAGAGTAAATCAGTCTGTGGGAGAAGAGCTGCAGAGAGAGAACCAGGAGGTTTAGAGAGTGGTATTTGCAAGGTATAAGGGCCAGCAGGAGTCTGAATGACCGTGTGGTTTCAGGGAGGGGAAAGGAATAGAATACAGGAATGGGGGAGCAGTTGCGAGCAAAATGGGTGGGGGAAAAGGAATGCGGATGAAAGAGAAGAGATTGGAGTCCTCGGACAAAGGAGGGGGCCACATCAGCACAGAGCATAGAGTCTGGATGCGGGCGGCAGTTGAGAGGATTACAAAATTGAAGTGAACGCTCAAGAAGCACCCCAAGCCATAATGTCGGTGATTTTCCCAATAAGAAATGGGACAAGCAACTGGGCAGAGGAGGGACCGACTCAGGAGGAACTAGAATGGATTCCGGGCCTACCGTGTGGCATGGTATGTGATGTCATCGCCACACGATAGCGAGGATGAGCAGCATTGGCATTGGTGGCCTGTGGGGGAGAAGGAACAGGAAGCCAAGTGCACGGAGCAACTAGCTGCACACTGAGGCTGCATGAGGGACGGGCATTAATGCGACCTAAAGGAGATGGTGTTTTTTCGCAAATCAAGGGCTAGCATTAGTAAGGGCTGGGGTACTCAGAGCAGCCGGGGGGTCTTTGTTTTGAAAGTGAAACGAAGGGGACAGGTTAAAGAAAGAATTGTGAGGCCTTTTGAGCAAGTGACAGGGGAAAGGTTTTGGTCAGTTATAACAAATTTTGGAGTCAAAGAATCGAGGGCCAATGGGAGGCTGGCTTTGGGGGGGGGATGTTGGCCTTACAGAAGATACTGCTCATGGCTGGAAGAATACCCAGATGGTAATTTTCCTTAATACTGAGGCTGTAGAGAGTATGCATTAGAACTTTAATTTAAGCAAAAAAAAAAAAAGTTAGAAAGGAATTTTGGAGTGAATGTTGTCCTCCAAGAATGCTGCGCCCTGCTAACCCTTATACTGACATTGGGATTCGCAAGGAGTATAAGTTACAGATGGAATGAAGGGCGCTGATAATGAAGATCAATTACCAGAAAGCAGGGGAGGGGCAAGGGACACGGGTTTGTCAACAGCAGAAAGAACAGGTGGTTAGAGGACATGGCAACGAACAGGAGGGTAGCATGCTATGCCTGGATACCAGAGGGCTACTGCAGGATGGGAATTAAAAGAATAGGAGTACGGGAGGGTTTTGGTCCACAAAAAAAAACAAAAGAAAAAAAAACTTTTATTTTCATTTTAAAGGGGAACTAACAGAGTGGGTATGCTTCTCCAGCAGGTACAGCGCAGATAGTAGGATGGCGCCAAAGAAGGTTGTGGCCAATAAGGACGAATGTTACCGGGCAGTAATGGAGCTGGTAGAAAAAGCTAATTGGCTGCTGGAGGTGATGGAGCCGGATGAAGGG
Source organism: Neoceratodus forsteri (assembly GCA_016271365.2). NCBI lineage: Eukaryota > Metazoa > Chordata > Ceratodontiformes > Ceratodontidae > Neoceratodus > Neoceratodus forsteri. The sequence goes on from CM028130.1 coordinate 1,135,287,386, forward strand.
GAAAGAGGCACTAAGCAGAAGGAAAGACAAGGGAGGGAGAAGGAAATGAGGAAGCGGGTGCTAGGAAGACACGGAGGGATGAAGCCCAGGAAAGGGTGGCAATGGACCCCGCGGAGCCCTTCCCCACAGAACCCATACCTGAGCCTGAACCTGAACCAGTACCCCCCCATGCCCGTGGTTCTGTTGACCCAGCTGGAGCCAGAGAAGCTGCCCCAAGTTCTGCTGGTGGTACCGGAGCCAACAAGAAGCCCACAGATGGGGAACGACAACCCAGGAACATCAGGTAATAAGGTGGTGACAATGGAGAGTAGTGTGAGAGAGTATGTAGAGCAAATGCTTAAAGGCATGGGGGAAAATGGGATCAGACAGTTAGAGAAGGTGACAGGGGAAATTAAAGGCACTGGGGTGATGCTGGGCACTGGGGGGACACCCACCACGCCGGCAGGTGGACGAGAGTTAGGGGCCCCATGAATGCGATTAGCAGACCATGTTCCCACAGCAAAAAAAGAGAACATTTGGAAAGGGGAATACATGGACATATTTGCATTAGCGAATGTGGACACCATGGACAAATACGAGGAGAAGGATAGTTTCGAAAAGAAAGACATGGCAGAGGCACTAGTTTTGCTAGGTAAAGGGGAGGAGGATAAAACAGGGAAAGGGAAGACATGGGACAATTGGTCGACAGGCTTTATGTATTTTACAGCCATTGTTATAGAGAAACATCCAGAGCTGGTGACCCCTTTACTCACTTACTCCCTCATTATAAAAAAACACATATAAAAAAGGGGGTCAAAGTTGGGTGAGATATGACGAGAAGTTCAGGAAAAGAATGGTGAATTTCAGGGATGTGAAATGGGATGCCAGACAGATAGATCTATGGTTAGAGATATACATGGGGCCAACAGAGAGAGAGAGAGAAAGAGGGGGAGAAAAAGGGGGGTGGGGTGAAAGCTTGCTGGGGATACAATAGAGCCTTTTGTTCATGGACTAACTGTCATTTTCAGCACATCTGCTCTAAGTGCAATGGGCATCACCTGGCCTCCAAGTGCAGATACAGCTGGGAAAGAGGGACTGGGAGTCAAGATGCAGCTTATCAACAGCCCTTTCAGGGTAGCCAGGGCCCCGCTAGGGGTCAGCACTGGGGGAAGAACAACAGGGGTAGAGCAAATGGGGCAGGGAGAGGGCATGGGTGCCAAACCTGGCACCAAACCGATTGAGGGAAAAGGGGGTTTCCAACTGGCTAGAACCCCCATCAAGGTAGGAGCCATGGTGAAATGGCTTAAGGATTACACAGATAGGGAAGCGGCAAGGAAATTATGGGTAGGTTTTAAAAAGGGATTTAGTCTACAATTCAGGGGGAAGCGCCAGGCGATGGCGGCAATGAACCTGAAATCCACGAAAGGCAGGGAGGATATATTGGATCAAAAAATTTGAAAATAAATGGCCGCAGGAAGGGTGGAGCGGCCATTTGAGGCCCCTCCATTGGCCAACCTAAGGGTGTCACCTTTGGGGCTTGTGTCCAAGAAGCAGGAAGGGGAACACAGGGTGATACATCACCTATCCTACTCAGAAGGAGACTCAGTTAATGATGCCATTCAGGAAGTGGACAGTAAGGTCACTTACGCCACACTGGAGGATGCAGTGCGGCTAATCAGGACCAAGGAAGCAGTCTGGTTGGCAAAGATGGACATAGAGTCCGCTTTCCGTTTGTTGCTGGTACACCCAGAGGACTGGGATTTATTAGGGTTCCAAGCAGGAGGGCAGTACTATTTTGACAAGGCCATGCCAATGGGTTGTTCAATTGAATGTGCGACATTTGAGATGTTCAGCATGTGGCTGCAATGGACATTCCAGAGGTGATACAGGCATCAGACAATAGTTCACTATCTGGATGATTTTTTACTTATGGGAAGGGGGAGGTAGAGACAGGTGAAATGTTACGGGACTTTAAAGAATTATGTGAGGAATTGGGGGGTTCCATTGGCAGAGGACAAAATGGAAGGACCTAGCAGGATGATTGAATTTTTGGGGCTAAAGCTGTACTGGTTGCCAATGAACAAAGTAGAGAAGCTGAAGGTTTTATTAAGGAGAACAGGGGGTCAAAGGAGGGTGCAATTGCAGCAGGCACAACAGCTTCTAGGGCATCTGAATTTTGCGTGCAGGGTGATTGCCCCAGGCAACACATTTACATGGCGGCTGGCATGGGCAACACGCGGGGTGAGGCAGCCTCACCACTAGGTGGACTTGAATAAAGGGACCAGGGAGTACTTAAAGGGATGTGAGTTGTTTTTGCAAAGGTACAATGGGCAGGCCTTTTGGCAGGAGGAGTGGGTGAACAATACCGACCTGCAACTGTATACTGATGCAGCGGAAGACACGGGGATGGAGGTTACTTTCAGGGGAAATGGTTGTGGCTGCATGGCCAGAGGAATGGAAGAAGGAAGGGGTGCCCAAGGACATCACCATCCTGGAGATATTACCCATATGGGTAGCGATGTTGATTTGGGGAGAGCGGTTAAAAAACAAGAAGGTAACATTCTGGAGTGATAATAAGGTGGTAGTGGGGTTGACAAATAAGAGAAAAACAAAAACGGAGAGAGTCATGAGGGTAATGGGCAAGATGGTGTGGCTGGGATTGACCCTAAACATATTGTTCCTGGCCAAGCATATTAATGGAGAGGGCAACGTGATTGCTGACTGCCTTTCATGATTACAGACGGACAATCAATCAATCAATCAATCAATCAAATCTTTATTTATTCAGGCGAACATCATTGAGCACAGCTCATTTACAAGATGGACCTGATAAGGTCAAGGTTCAATAATTGGTACATGTATAGGAAGATTTAAAATGCTTATAGACTTATATACAGTAATCAAGGTTCAATAATTGGTATATGTACATGAATAATTAAAACACTTATATACAGAAATCAAGAACAGAAATTGTTTAAACATAACAGGATATGGTAGGAACATATGAGATGCATGCTAGGTAAACCAGTATATACATATCAACATTGGCAGTAAACATGGCATACATTTAACATGATATACCCAAGATTCCAAAGATCCAAGGAAGTCAATGTGGACAAAGAGAAATAGTGATTGGATGACTGAAAGAGGTGGTCATAGACTGAGACAAGTGACATGGTAGGAAGGGGTATGCATGACTAGAGCAGGGGCTGGTGCTAGAACTGGGAGGTGAAAGGCAGTGATAAGGGCTAAGGTAGGAGCCTGGAGTTAATGGGAGAAGATTATAGCCAGGGGGTGAGGTATCTGTGGAGATGAATTCTAGGGAAGTGAATTGCCATGATATGATGGCAGCCTGAGAGGGGGAAGGAAAGAACTGCGAATAAACTAGAACTTGTGGAAGCAATTGCATTTTTCAGGGAAGAGACTTAGGTATAGATGCTTGAAGGATGCTAAGGATACCCGTTGATCAGCTTCAGGACTTTTGAATCGTGTTCCGTGATATAGCTAGATTATAGCTGATAGCAGATCTCCATGCCGGGTGTTGACTTTAGGCACTTTGAGCATAATGAAATTGTAGTTTCTTAGGGCGTAGGTGCCAGCTGTGGCCTGTGCTGAAGCAGTCTAATATATAGTTTGGAAGCATCTTAGTCAAAATTCTGTATGTCCACACTGCAGCATTTCTGTTTCTTCTGAGATGTGAGATGTCCAACCGATTGCTGCATAGAGAGCAATGGTGAGTGTTAAATGGTAGATCTGTTATGAACCTCAGAGCTCTGGTATAGTGTATCCAATTTGCATAGGTAGGAGATAGGGCAGTGACTATAGAGAAGTCTGCATAGTCAATTACTGAGGAGAAATGTGGCCTGACCAACCTCATTTTGGAGCTCTGTTTAGAAAGTGCCTTATTCTAAAAATAGACCAAGTCTCTGGTGAAGCTTTTAAAAGTTCTTCAATATGAACTGTGTAGTAAGTTTGTTATCTATCCATCCACACCCCAAATACTTGAATTTTCTACATAATCAAGGCTTTCACCAAGGATAGTGGATAGCTGGGGAGGTTGTTCAGTAATGAGGGATTTGTATGGCTTGGTGGAGAAAAACATTGCTTTTGTTTTCTTTGCATTTAAAAGAAGCTTTTTTTCCAATAATTGATATTGTAGTATAGAGAATTCTGTTGGTAGAACTTCACAAGCTGTAGCAGGCGATGGGTTGCTGACATATAAAACAGTGTCATCAGCGAACAAGTGTACAGTGGCTTTGGTAAGATTCGAATCAATATTGTTAATATAAATGGCGAAAAGGATAGGGTCCAGGATAGATCCTTGTGGAACTCCTCTTAGAAGTGGTTTTAGTGGAGATAGGTCTCCTTCAGCTTTCACTTGCTGTGTTCTTCCTGTTAGGTAACACCTGAACCATGTAAGGGAGGATGGATCCAAGCCTATGGAGTGCAAGGAACAGAGTAGCAGCTCATGGTCCACCGTATCAAATGCCTTGCTTAGATCAAGGAATACAGCACAAGCGCTATTCTTTTATCCAGTTCGGTTTGCAATCGTTTGTAACTTTAGCCAGTGCAGAAATAGTACTATGTTTAGACCGAAACCGGTTGTGCTGGATTTAAAAGATTAGATTCTTCAAGGTAATCTCTTAATTGGATGCTTACCAGTTTTCTAGCAGCTTAGATAGTACTGGAAGGATAGAGATTGGCCTATAGTTGTTAAGGTCCATGGGGTCCCCTGATTTCAGTAGAGGAAAACTTGGGCTGTTTTCCAAGTTGCAGGAATAGAACCAGATTTTAAGGACAAGTTAAAAGGTGTGTTAAAGGAACTGCAAGTGCATGCATTGCAATCTTTAGAAAGTAGGGTCAAAGGGAGTCAGCACCTGCACTTTTTTTATATCCATCTGCGAGTAGATCCTCCACTTGTTTCAACAGAATCGGTTTGAAGGAGAAGGAGGATTCAGCTAACTGAGATCCTGTATACTGGGAGCTTAACTGAGCATGTAGCAGATTGGCTGGAGAGGTATCAAATGCAAGGCCAGCAGTTGTAAAATGATTATTGAATGCATCCAGTATTTCCATTCTGTCGAAGATTGTCACCTTGTTGTGGTGCATTTGAGCTGGTAGTGAAGTGCTAGGATCTTGTCCCGTTATGCCCTTAATAGTGCTCCAGAACCTGGCAGGATTGTGGTATGAGGAGTCGAGTTCAGCCATGTAGTAGGCAGCCTTAGCATCCCATACTTTCTTGGTACAGCTATTCCTAGCTTTCTTAAATATCAACCAGTCATTTGGGTTCTTAGTCTTCCTTGCCTTTTTCCAAAGCTTATCTCTCTCAAGCAGGGATGATTTAAGGTCAGATGAAAACCAACGACAAGATTTGTTTTTAATTCGAACTCTAGTAATTGGTGCATGAGTGTTAAGGGCATCTAGTATTATGCTATTTAACACCTGATGAGCTTTTTCCACTGAGTCTGCTAGGTAGAACTCTTGCCATCTTGTAGCGTGATTTAGATCATGAAGATATGCCTCAGAGTTGAAAGTTTTCTTGGATCTCCTCAGTAGGAATTTAGCTGGGGGTGTTAGTATAACGGATGACCTTATTCCAGCAATAAGGCAGTGGTCACTTATGTCACTGAACAGCACTCCAGCGTGCGTGAAGAGGTGGTGTTTGTTCACCAGCATGATGTCAAGTAATGTGCTGTTGCTAAGATTTTTTTTGTTGATTCTTGTTGGTTCATATATAAGTTGTGAAAAACCATATGTATCACAAAATGATACTAAAGGAGCCGCGGCCTTGGATAGCCAATTAAGGTTTAGATCACCTAGGATTATGGTCTCTTCAGTATCCATCTTGATTTGATTCCCAGGTAGGCTAGAAGCTTATGATCCGCTGAAGGGGCCTGTAGCCAACTAGCCGAAATGCTGCAGTGTTGGAAGAGCCACTTTGAGGGATAGACATTCAAATTCTTTGGGCATAGATGTTGCATCTAAGCAAGTTACAGATATATTGATTACATATATAGCAACTCCCCACCCCTTGTCTGGCGATCCGCTCTGAATATTTGATAATTGGGTAAGTTTATGTCTCTGACTGCTGTGGCGGGTCTGAGCCATGTCTCTGATACCACAAGAAAGTCTGGCAAAGTATGGGCAACCCAGGATTGTATCAACGTGAGCTTTTTAGCAGACTGCAGGCATTGATATGTAGAAAGCTTAGACCTTGGTTGAGGCTAAGTCTGCTGGTGAGGTAATGCACTGTGGAGGTCCGGGGTTAATTTCACATTTCCAACACAGATCAGGAAAAAATTAAAAGTTTCAAAAGGGCTTCAAGAGAGAAATGAGGAGACTATCTTTGGTTCTCCTTTTCTATTCAGGGCTTCTGTTTTAAGATAAGCCAGTCAGGGTTATGGGTTCATGCCAATACACTCAATAGCAATCTGGTGGTCAGGCATAATGGGGAACTGTATGCCCAATAATGGGGTACCGAGCGATATATTGATAGAGCAATTTGCGTCCCTACATGGAGGTTACCCCACTGGTTAAATTGTGGCATAGGTAGTGCATAGATAAGGATCCGGTCCTTCTTTAATAATGGTGAAATAGTGAGACTAGGAAGGTGGGATGTACTTTTCAGTGTGACAGTGGCAGGGAGGATGTCTTTTTCCCTGAACAACATTCCGAAAAATTTCCCACCATCGCACCCAGAGCAGACAACATGGGGGCCACCATCCCAATGTATGTATGGACAACTGGATTGGGTAGCTGAGATGCCGGTCCACAACTCCTGGGCCCCCAGGACCCATAGAGCTTACGAAACATCGTGGAGAGTGTTTCAGACTTTTTGGGAGCAATATGGCAGGCAGGTAAGTGGGGTAGTAACAAGGGACCAAGTAGCCCAGTTTATAGTGGCAAGATGGCACTGAAACATGGTGCGTGTGACCATGGGAGTGCACTTGGCAGCGATAGGGCAGATCTGCAAATTAAAGGGACGGGAGGACCCAACAAAGGATAACTTGATAAGAAGGATGATGCAGGGATGGGTGTGGGGACAGGAAAAAAGGCAGGACAGCAGGAAACCGATGTCAGAAAAACTGATGGGAAGACTGCTGGATGCCTTGAGCCATGTATGTAGCTCAAATGGAAAGGCAGTGCTATTCCGAGCAGTTTATGTTACAATGTATGGGGGGGGGCTTGTAGAGTGAGTGAAGTGGTGGGCCATAACCATAAGGGGAAGGGCGGGCTACAATGGGGTGATGTAGAATGGATAGGGGAAGCAGTGGCACTACTAATAGGAAGGTCCAAAACAGATCAGCAGGGACAAGGTAGGCAAGTGTGGTTAAAAAGACATCTTCAGACAAGCATTTGCCCGGTAGGTGCGCTGCACGCGTACGCAGCACAGCGACCTAAGGGGGAGGACACGGCCCTGTTCATACATGGGAATGGCAGAGCAGTGTCAGGTTACCAAGTGACCGCAGTGATGCAAAAAGGCCTCAGGTTCCTGGGGGAAACAGTGGAAGGATATTCATCCCACTTGTTCAGGTTTGGGGCCGCCTCTGTCTTAGCAGAGCAGGGGGGAGGCCTGGGGGAGATCAAAGAGAAAGGCAGGTGGGCATCTGATTGCTATATGAAATTTGTGAGAAAAGTGCTGCAATAACACTGTCTTTTTTTTCTCCCTCACAGCGGGTGCAAAGTTGGGAAGAAAAAGGAGGGAAGAGTTGGGGAGGGGCACAGAAAAGAAAAGTTACTAATCATTGTTGCTTGCTCATACAGGGAGGACCCAGAGGCTGGAAGCATGGATCTGTGGGCATTCATTCATACATACACTGGGCAGAGAAATGGGCTGCCAGGAGATGCAGGGGAAAGCAGCTGAGTTTGGACAGCGACACCATTCACTTGGTGTGGAAAGGTCAGAGGGGAATGAAGTGGGCGCAGTTATTACTCGGACTCAGGGAACTCAGAAAAGAGCGGAGGAGGCCGGAACTATTAGTGCTACATTTGGGAGGCAATGACTTGGGAACAAGGCCCTGGTTGGACATATTTTACCAGATAAGACATGACATGGAAAGAATTAAAGAATGGTGGCCAGATGTGGTACTGGCATGGTCAGACATGACACCCAGAACGATGTGAAGACAGGCAGAAAGTCATAAGGGTATGGATAGGGTCCAGAAGTGCATGAACGCATGGGTCAGGAGATTGGGGGAGAGTATGGGGGGATAATCATTCAGCACGGGATTATAGAAAGGGTGGATGAGTTCTATAGGGGTGACAGGATACACCTGTTGGGGGTCGGATTGTCATTATTTAACACGGAGATAGAAAATGCCATAGAGGGCTGGCTGAAACAATGGGAAGAAAGCAAGCAGAATGGGAGCCAGGGAGAGAGGCCCAGGAACTTAAAGGAAGAAAGGAGGGGGAGAGATGGGGGAGTCCACAGTCAATCGCAAGCTGGAGGAGGCCTATTGGAAAAATGAGGTAAAGGGCAGGAAAGAATGGGAGGGAAAAAGAAAAATAAGCAAAAAGACACAGCAATGACAACCACGGAACAGGGGTACAGTGTGTACGGTCGCACCCCTTGATAGCAGATGAGGAAGAGAGTCCCCCCAGGATGTACATCGGGGGGGGGCAGAAGAAGAAGACAGAAAGAGGGGACAATAAAGTTGTGTCTAAGTTGCATCAATAAGAAATTAATAGATGTATATATATAAAGTACAAGAATTTAAGAAGAAGAGATATCAATTGAAATATGTGGAGATATGTCACTTATGAGATGTACAATGAGGTGATTATGCAAATAAGTAAATTTATTGCCAACTGAGCAACCACACTTAAAGTTGTCAGTGTTTTTATTTGAAGGGGCTCTTGGGACAAAAAGGGTTGCCCCTTGGAAGGGTAGACCCCATTGTCCTGAGGCCCCAACAAAGAAGGGTGAGCTCAGAAAGTTTTAAAAGAAAGGCGGGGGGGGCAGGTACCTCAAGGAGACAACGCCTCCACAATGAGAAGCAATGAGGTCACAAAGGGGAAGGGGATAGGAGAGAGGGGTGGGAACAGGTTAGTGTGGTGGCACAGGATGACTGGACAAGAACCAGGGGGAGGAGCTTGAAGGGGCCCCTCTTAAGAGGCTGCACAACTCAGGGGAGCTCACAATTTCGCTCCAAGAAAGTCCCACCCTCCCACCCTGTAAATAAGCAAGGGGCCCTGTGGCAGGTAGAGCACATGGGTGTCACTGTGGTAGGTGGAACACAGTGGCAGAGAAAAGGACTGCTGAAGGTGGATGGCAGAAAAAGGGGGGGGAATGAGGTAAAGGGCAGGAAAGAAAGGGAGGAGGAAAAAAGAAAAATAAGCAAAAAGACACAGCAATGACAACCACGGAACAGGGGTACAGTGTGTACGCTCACACCCCTTGACAGCAGACGAGGAAGAGAGTCCCCCCAGGATGCACGTCGGGGGGGCAGAAGAAGAAGACAGAAAGAGGGGACAATAAAGTTGTGTCTAAGTTGCATCAATAAGAAATTAATGGATGTATATATAAAGTACAGGAATTTAAGAAGAGATATCAATTGAAATATGTGGAGATATGTCACTTATGAGATATACAATGAGGTGATTATACAAATAAGTAAATTTTTTGCCAACTGAGCAACCACACTTAAAGTTTTTGGTGTTTTTATTTGGAGGGGATCTTGGAACAAAACCAAAAATAAGGGGTCGGTAGTGGGTGGTGAGGGATGGTTATTTCTTATTTAAGAAAAACACAGGTCTCTACCTATCACTATGGTCACCTTGTGTCTATCCCATGCATACTTGAATCCTGCTACCATTTTAGCAACCACCTCCTCCACTTGGAGGCTATACCAGGTGTTCTCCACCGCTTATGTGAAGAAGTATTTCCTTACATCCTCTGTGAGTCCCTCCCCCAGATTCATGTCGTGATCCCTTGTCCTCGAGCATCTCTTTCTATGTAAAATGCTACTCTCCTGCATCTTATTAATATTTTTGAGATATTTCAATGTTACTATCATGTCCCCCCATTCCCTTCTTTCCTCTAGAGATTACATATATAATTTCTTGTGTCTTTCCTTATAGGGCTTTAGATGCAGACCATGCACCATTTTCGTTTCCCTCTTCTGTAATGCCTCCACCTGATTGATGTCTTTCTGGAGATAGTACCTCCAGAACTGGACAAAGTACTTTAGGTGGGGCCTCAGCTTTGATCTATACAGTGGTAACACTACCTCCCTCTTTCTGCTGGTGATACCCCTCCCTATGCACTTGACCATTCTGCTAGCTTTTCCTAATGCTTTGCTACCTTCAGGTCATCAGATTTAATTAGCAGTTCTTTTGTTAGAATAACACCCGAAAAGCAAAAACAAATAAAATCGTGCAATTTGGAGTGCATTTTCCAAAGAGTAGCTGCAACACTGACATCTGTATTTAGGACACATGCTGTGTCCTGGCAAATGCATCAGGATGCTTCTGACCTGTTTGCAAACATCCCAATAGATCTGCAATAAAAATGACACATGCATCAAAATTCTGGATGGAGGTTGCATGGCATTGTCCAAAAATGGATGCAGGCATTTGAAAATGCCACCCTATTGCCATTTACCTTTAATTAATGTCACATGCAATAATGCCAATTCATGATACTAGAAACTTGCCAAGTGGAGGTGGGAGAAGAGATGAAAGAGGCAAAAGATGCAGCACACTATCAGGCCATGTAGATGAAGCAAGACAGGAAGCTGCAAGTAGTCAAAAGTACATCAGGTTCAAATCCAAAGACCAGGTACAGTGAACATGTGTGCAGCAGGAAACTTTGTAAAAGAGAGATGTTAAAATACTTTTGTGCACTGATATGTCTTTACCTCTCTTTCTGGGAAGATGCCTCAGTAATTGAGCAGTGGTTTTGATTTCAAATGAACAGCCCTATAAAAGGATAATCAAAATTTATGTAAAACATCCACCCACATTTGTACCTATGGAGAGCTCTGTAATGCTCTCCAAACTAAGATACAGGATCGCAAAAGGTTTGAGTGCTGTGGCGGGTGCCACACTAGAAAAGGGAAGCAGAAGCAGTCAGGATACCAGCTCCACAGAGCTCATATGTAATCACTAAATTAAAAGCTTCAGCAGAAAACTAGGATTATTACACCACCTGTATTCCTGGGAGTTAAGGCATTTTTTCATCTATTTGGGGATTTTTTTTACAATTAGGTGCTAAATGAGTAGAGTAAATTAAGCAAGACAAACAGCTAAGTTTTACATTACCATGGTATCCTGTGTGCAAGGTTGCTTGAGTGGGATCACTGAAATGAAAGTACTTCATAGGGCATTATTTTTCAAAATCATGTTATTGCATAAGTCCCAATTGTTTCAAATATTAGATGCACAGGACTTGCATCAAAAACCTGGAATTTTCAGCTGCCCCTTTGGTGCAGCAGTAGTGCTACCACTTCTGACACTGGCGACCTGGGTTGGGGAACAAATAATGACTTGTAATATATGGATTTTAAAAATAATACCCCAAAAAGCATGTAAAAAAAATGCCATAATAGGTGACTCAGTCCTGTAACACTATACTTCCAGTCCTCATAATACTATACTTCCGGTCCTTGTAATTGTATCGGTTGGACCTCACCACCGCAGCTAATGTCTGAAGCACGTTTTTTTTCCTAACTGAGAGCTAATCATGCCCGCCTTCTCAGTTCAGGGAGTGGGGGCAAGGGGCAAGGGGCATGGGGCAAGGGGCAGGAGTGAGAAGTGAGGAGCATGAAACCGTCCCACAACCAATCCCCAGGTAAGACCTTGTCAGCATCTTGCATCCATATCTTACAAAAAATAACAGATAGGTTCCAGTGAATCACTTGGCTATAATTCCATCTCTAAGTTCTGGGGAAACGAGAACCTCTGGAGCTTCTCTCTCAAAGTTACCTATGTCCCCAGAGCCTCTCGATAGAATTAGAGCCTTGTAATTCACTGGTACCTATCTATTATTCTATTTGTAATACTGATAAAAATGTATTGAATGAACTTAGAAAATCACTGTTCAGTCCAAAATCTTACTTCTGCCCTAACACCAATAATCTACTGATTAACATGTATTAAAAGATGATGTTGGGGGGAGGATTGATGCGCACTGAGGAGTGAAGACACATATTCCCTATGCTCAGTCCTACAGTGATTTAATCTATTAAAAATCTGTGGCATCCTTAAACAAAACATACAGATCTTTATATTATTTGATCCCTCAGATAGAATGGATGAGTATTTCCTTCAAAGTTCAAGTAAAACTCTGCGATAGTTGATGAAAAGTGCAAAAAAGCAGACGCCTGCATCTCAAGTGAATAGCTTGGACCCGATCTCCCCATCTGCTGTAGAAATGGGCAGTCTAGGTTGTGAGGTCACTGAACAGGTAGTGACATCACTAACAGTGAAGCTGGAATAGCTGGAGCATAAATTTGATAAGAAACTGCAGGAATTATTGGAACTAAATGCCTCGCAGACCTCCCGACTTGTGGAGACAGAGGAACACATCACCCGAGTTCAGGATACTCTGAACCTACTTCCCGAGAAGCTCACAGCATTAGAAAAGGAACTGGATGACTTTAAAAACCTTTTTGACTACCAGAACAACTATCACAGATAATTAAACCTCAGGCTGTGAGGTGTCCTGGAAGGTCGGGAGGGCTCCAATGTTATAGGCTTTTGTGATGCCACAGTTCTGCCACTGCTGGGTCTGAACTCAAAAGGGGGGAAATACAAGCTGGAGCAGGCCAACCACGCTGTAGCTCCAAAGCTGGCAGATGGGCAGCCACCTAGACAAATCACCATGCATTTTGATAATTTCCAGGACAGACAAAAGATGATTAACGAATACCACAAACTGAAGGAGCTGCATTATGAATGCACACACCTCTTCATATTTCAGGATTATTCTATTTGCTTGCTTAAGAAACTACAAGCCTTCAATCCAGTTATGAGCCAGCTTGGAGAACTTTAAGTAAAGTACTTTATGATCTACCCTGCTGTGCTTAATATAAAATATGATGGAGTGACCTATACATATTGGGAGTTGGAGAAGCCTTCTGCATTTGTGGCAGATCTTAAATGCAAGGTGGGCTGAGGAGGTGATCCCTTTTTCTTAAATTATTTTTTGTTCCCTGTGGCTGGCATGTTTGACTGGACTAGTCCCTCATCCTGCTCTTGAATGGTCCTGTGCACTAATGATTGGAGTGGCTACATGCTGCATATCTGCGGCACTTAACCACTCCCCACCCATTGCGTCCACCGGAAGGGATGCACAAGAGGGGCTGCGCAGACCCAATGCACACAATTCCCCATGGCAATGGACCGCAACATGTGGGGGCAGGCTAAGAGCATGCCATCACTACACTCCATGCACAATGGCACATAGTGCTGCCTGTGGGGGTGTGGAGGAGGGTGTAGGGTGTGACAGGGAGAACACTGCCATAAGCCCTCTATGTGCCACGCACACAAAACTTGTCATCGCCTGGATGGGGAAAATAGCCCACAATGCCCCCAGGATCACTGGGGCCGGATCACCCCAACGGCCAACATGTGCCACTCAGCACACATCGTGCATGGCTGCTAACAGGTGCCCCCACCCACCAAACTCACACATACCTCACTGGGGCACTGTCCCATAGATGCTTCCCCCCAAATGGCACCACAGGTCAACCCCCACCACTGGTCCCCCCAGGCATGAAGTGGGGTACAGTGTCCCCCTGCACCACCAACAGACCCCCACAACCTGTCACTGTGACCCACTCCAGGGCCACATCACAGGATGGCCAGTGCCTTTGCCCTCCTCTCACCACCACAGCCGCCGGCCATTGGTCTTTCATGGGGTGCATTGCCAATGCACTCCCTACCACACAAGGAATCCGCTCCATGACCTGGTCCGGTCATCTGATTGGATGCCTGGCCAGATCTGCGACCCCAGCCACCCTGCATGGCTGGGGGGGTGGGCAGCACACAGCTGGTGACCAGTAGTGAGTACTGGCCAGTGCACACCTGTCCACTGGTGCAGATCTTCACGGGTGAGTAACACACCTCCAGCACATATTACCCGCCCATTTGTGCATAGGACCAAAAGAGTGGAAGTGTCAGGTGTTTTTTTTTCCTCTAGCAAGAATATTCTTCTGTGATTGTATCCCAGACACAGAGGATTGCTTTCTAATGTGCAGCAAGGGAACAAATAAAGCCTGAGACTTTCCTGATGTTGCTCCCTCAACTAAGGTAGGGCAGGCGGGGGCAGTGGGGGAAGGCATTGGGTGGTGATGTTTGAGGTTGCGCTGCCTTCTCCCACTCCCTTGACACATTTTGTTCTGTATAATATCATAATAGGTAGCGCTCTTCTGAGATTACAATTAGTTGCAGGTTAAAAGAAGAGGTAGCTTGTGGTGTGGTAACCCTGCTGCCATACCCAGCAACATAGACTATGTTTGGTTCTATGTGATAATGGCGAATGCCTAAACGTGATTGCCGTTATCACAAAGTCAGAATGCCGAAAGCATTTTTGGCACTCTGACACCCTCGGTGCACAGGACAATGGCTCCGGGAACATATTTTTCAATGCTTTCTGCCCCCCGCACCGTCCTACAAAAGGATTCTCAACTCCAGGGGGTGCATGTGGGGGTGAATGCATGAAAAAATAAAGGTTTGGACCGGGCACAATAAAATCGCACCAGTGCCTGGACCCGAGCCTGGTACCTCACACACCCCAACCACAGGCCAACACCCAATGCCATGATGCTGCTCAGCAACCCACTGCAGCGCCACCACCTACAACCCCTCTGCCCCCTCACAGCCCATGCTCTCCATGCTTGCTGCCCCCCATGTGCATACATATAGCGATATCCTGTCACCCATTTCATCCACCCCTGCATCCAGTCTCCCTACCCTCCCCATCACCGTGAGAGATTTCACCCAGAATGTGTCACCGTTATGGATGGCGCCCTTCTCTATGTGCCCACCTCACAGGATACTCTCTGTATCTTTGTTGGACACCTGTGGGCAGTATTGGGGGCGTTATCGGGACATCTCTCTGTTGAAGGGGGGGCTAGTGTTGGGGACCTTTAGACAGGTGGCTGGGGGATGGAGGGCTGGGGGGGTGGCTACCAGAGTCTGCATGCGGGACAGTTCACTTGTCATGTAGCATGACATGAGAGTTTGTGTGGGGGACTGCCTTGACGCAGAAAGCCATGGAAGGGATATTATTGTTTTCTCATCTGATAGCATTTGCAATGCTCTTAACAGTTTATTGCTTTACTGGAAAGGGTCTGTGGGGTTTTCTTTATTTTCTCAGTTTCCAGTATCTGTTATGCTGCACCAGAGGGTTCATAACATGACAGGTATCCTTATGATATAGCGAGACTCACCATCCCAACACTCACCTACCCATGCATTATTGCCTGACAGGTTCAGTATCCAGAGAGTGAGAAACCCGGTGAGACTAAAGCTGATGGACATTTACAGGGGTAAGATAGCAGGTGTGATCGGTTCCTACGTTATCCCTGCTGATGGTCCAGAAATGCTCATTGGATCCAGAAGCTAGCTGAGCTACCCCAGTGGTGTTGAGGGATAAACCACTGGCAGCTCGACCAGCATGCCCTGGGAGGCCCAGGTTCTGGTTTGCGCTGCGTCCGTTTGTTTTATTACCCCCCCCATAACTAATTTTGTTTAACTCCAAGGTCCACTCCTCCTCAGAGTTTGTTATTTTAGTTATGGGGGGCTTATTTTATGGTTTTCAGTCAGATGCCCGACATTGCACTGTTGGGCATCTGATTGATTCAGAAGTATGTATTTCGGGCCCATAAACTTGGTATCCTGAGACTCAGGTTTAGGGATAACAAAATATATCCACGTGGCAGCTGGTTTAGTTTTGTGTGCAGAGTGAGGGTAGAATATACTGCATTGATTGCATAGTCTGGTCAACTTTAGCAGAATAAAGTAGGTTGACATATCATTGAGGATGTGGTGCTGGATGGGGCCAGTTTGCTTCTTATGATACATGTGATCTGAGAGGCGGCTGCTGCATAGTCTGTATGCTCCTAGATTGACCCTCAAGTGCAGATGGATAAGAAGATGCTGCAGGATTATAATGCATATGGAATTCTTTGGGGAGGGTGGGGGACTAGTTTACTGTTGGGGTTCTGAGTTTCTTCCTTATAAGTAGGATTACTGAGTGGTTATTCATACTGTGTTTTTTTAGATTTTGAAGAGGAGTGAACTACTCGAAAAGATCATGTACTTATAGGAAACCTGGTACTGACCCAAATGCCATCTTTAAAGGGGAGTTGATCATCATCATCATCATGTTTATTGTTTGACATGAAGTCATTACAAAACAACATATTAAGTATAAAATGAGAAAACTATTATACAATTATATACTAATATTTCAAGCCCACTTCTTATTAAAATATTTACATTTATATTTAACCATTTGAGTCAAGGAATAAAAAGCCTGAGGAACATTAATAAATTAGGGAGCGTTTAGGAGGAAAATGTCCTTAACAAATCCTGTATAATAACAGAATGAAACAGGACTCGTCTGGATTCTGGTCTGGTTACCTACACCCCATCTGAGTTATTAGGTCCTTAATCACAAATCCTCTGAAAATAAAACAAGAAAATAATAACAAAAATATGATAAGTATTAATATTAAAAAGAAAAGAAAAAATTAAACTTAGAGAATGCATGTTCTAACAGCTGTATCCTGATCCTTTTTTATAGCCAAAACTCCCAGTTCCTACTTTCTACATTCTCCTGAAGGATCCACAAGGTCCTTCATTACCTACCAGGATGTTTGATTGTATGTACTGTACAGTAGGGTAGGATCCCTGACTTACAATTTGTGTAAATTTGTGGATCTTTGTCTGCAGTGAAGTGTTGTCAGCTAGGCAGCCTACCTCCGGGACACAATGCATATCCTAGAGAGATTGCACGATTTTCAATGAAAAAGTGATTATCTATGGTTGGGGATAGACATTGACGCCATCTATATGTCCACACAATGCCACCACAGTATAGCAGCCAGTTAATATTTTTTTTAAGAGATCCACTCAGAGAAACTATTCTGTACTAAGAAGTAAGTGCCTCAGCAGGGACTTGAACCCAGGCCACCTGGAATACAAATCTGATCATGCCAACCAGCTGTGCCACCAAGGCAACTGGAACCTGGGCCATCCCAGAGTCCACATTATTCTTTCTCCAGTGCACAGCCTGGTGCTGCACAAATACTAATTAAATTTTCAGTCACGTGGGTGTGGTGTGCATATTTATGGAACACAGCATGGTGGTGCAGCTAGTTAGTGCAACCAGAACAGTATTCCAGGTGGCCTAAGTTAGAGTCCCTACTGGCACTTACTTCTTTTTCTCCTGTTTGTATGCATTTCATAAATATGCACACACTCCTACATGATTGAAAATGTAGTAATTATTTATGCAGCACCAGGTTATGCATTGGAGAAAGTGTAATGTGTGCTCTTGGACAGCCCAGGTTCCAGTTGCCTTGGTGGTGCAGGGGGTGCATGTCGGGGGGGGGTGAATGCATGAAAAAATAAAGGTTTGGACCAGGCACAATAAAATCACACCAGTGCCTGGACCCGAGCCCGGTACCTCACACACCCCAACCACAGGCCAACACCCAATGCCATGACGTTGCTCAGCAACCCACTGCAGCGCCACCACCTACAACCCCTCTGCCCCCTCACAGCCCACGCTCTCCATGCTTGCTGCCCCCCATGTGCATACATATAGCGATATCCTGTCACCCATTTCATCCACCCCTGCATCCAGTCTCCCTACCTCCCCATCACGTGAGAATTTCACCCAGAATGTGTCACCGTTATGGATGGCCCTTCCCCATGTGCCCACCTCACAGGATACTCTCTGTTTGTGTCTTTGTTGGACACCTGTGGGCAGTATTGGGGGCGTTATCGGGACATCTCTCTGTTGAAGGGGGGGCTAGTGTTGGGGACCTTTAGACAGGTGGCTGGGGGATGGAGGGCTGGGGGGGTGGCTACCAGAGTCTGCATGCGGGACAGTTCACTTGTCATGTAGCATGGCATGAGAGTTTGTGTGGGGGACTGCCTTGACGCAGAAAGCCATGGAAGGGATATTATTGTTTTCTCATCTGATAGCATTTGCAATGCTCTTAACAGTTTATTGCTTTACTGGAAAGGGTCTGTGGGGTTTTCTTTATTTTCTCAGTTTCCAGTATCTGTTATGCTGCACCAGAGGGTTCATAACATGACAGGTATCCTTATGATATAGCGAGACTCACCATCCCAACACTCACCTACCCATGCATTATTGCCTGACAGGTTCAGTATCCAGAGAGTGAGAAACCCGGTGAGACTAAAGCTGATGGACGTTTACAGGGGTAAGATAGCAGGTGTGATCGGTTCCTACGTTATCCCTGCTGATGGTCCAGAAATGCTCATTGGATCCAGAAGCTAGCTGAGCTACCCCAGTGGTGTTGAGGGCTAAACTACTGGCAGCTCGACCAGCATGCCCTGGGAGGCCCAGGTTCTGGTTTGCACTGCGTCCGTTTGTTTTATTACCCCCCCCCCCGTAACTAATTTTGTTTAACTCCAAGGTCCATTCCTCCTAAGAGTTTGTTATTTTAGTTATGGGGGGCTTATTTTGTGGTTTTCAGTCAGATGCCCGACATTGCACTGTTGGGCATCTGATTGATTCAGGAGTATGTATTTCGGGCCCATAAACTTGGTATCCTGAGACTCAGGATCTCAGGTTTAGAGATAACAAAATATATCCACGTGGCAGCTGGTTTAGTTTTTGTGGCCAGAGTGAGGAGTAGAATATACTGCATTGATTGCATAGTCTGGTCAACTTTAGCAGAATAAAGTAGGTTGACATATCATTGAGGGATGGGGTGCTGGATGGGGCCAGTTTGCTTCTTATGATACATGTGATCTGAGAGAGCGGCTGCTGCATAGTCTGTATGCTCCTAGATTGACCCTCAAGTGCAGATGGATAAGAAGATGCTGCAGGATTATAATGCATATGGAATTCTTTGGGGGAGGGTTGGGGGGACTAGTTTACTGTTGGGGTTCTGAGTTTCTTCCTTATAAGTAGGATTACTGAGTGGTTATTCATACTGTGTTTTTTTAGATTTTGAAGAGGAGTGAACTACTCGAAAAGATCATGTACTTATAGGAAACCTGGTACTGACCCAAATACCATCTTTAAAGGGGAGTTGATCATCATCATCATCATGTTTATTGTTTGACATGAAGTCATTACAAAACAACATATTAAGTATAAAATGAGGAAAACTATTATACAATTATATACTAATATTTCAAGCCCACTTCTTATTAAAATATTTACATTTATATTTAACCATTTGAGTCAAGGAATAAAAAGCCTGAGGAACATTAATAAATTAGGGAGCGTTTAGGAGGAAAATGTCCTTAACAAATCCTGTATAATAACAGAATGAAACAGGACTCGTCTGGATTCTGGTCTGGTTACCTACACCCCCATCTGAGTTATTACGGTCCTTAATCACAAATCCTCTGAAAATAAAACAAGAAAAATAATAACAAAAAATGTGATAAGTATTAATATTAAAAAAGAAAAGAAAAAATTAAACTTAGAGAATGCATGTTCTAACAGCTGTATCCCTGACCCTTTTTTTTATAGCCAAAACTCCCAGTTCCTACTTTCTACATTCTCCTGAAGGATCCACAAGGTCCTTCATTACCTACCAGGATGTTTGATTGTATGTACTGTACAGTAGGGTAGGATCCCTGACTTACAATTTGTGTAAATTTGTGGATCTTTGTCTGCAGTGAAGTGTTGTCAGCTAGGCAGCTTACCTCCGGGACACAATGCATATCCTAGAGAGATTGCACGATTTTCAATGAAAAAGTGATTATCTATGGTTGGGGATAGACATTGACGCCATCTATATGTCCACACAATGCCACCACAGTATAGCAGCCAGTTAATATTTTTTTTAAGAGATCCACTCAGAGAAACTATTCTGTACTAAGAAGTAAGTGCCTCAGCAGGGACTTGAACCCAGGCCACCTGGAATACAAATCTGATCATGCCAACCAGCTGTGCCACCAAGGCAACTGGAACCTGGGCCATCCCAGAGTCCACATTATTCTTTCTCCAGTGCACAGCCTGGTGCTGCACAAATACTAATTAAATTTTCAGTCACGTGGGTGTGGTGTGCATATTTATGGAACACAGCATGGTGGTGCAGCTAGTTAGTGCAACCAGAACAGTATTCCAGGTGGCCTAAGTTAGAGTCCCTACTGACGCACTTACTTCTTTTTCTCCTGTTTGTATGCATTTCATAAATATGCACACCACTCCTACATGATTGAAAATGTAGTAATTATTTGTGCAGCACCAGGTTATGCATTGGAGAAAGTGTAATGTGTGCTCTTGGACAGCCCAGGTTCCAGTTGCCTTGGTGGTGCAGCTGGTTAGCGTGACTGGAATGGTATTGCAGGCAGCCTGGATTCAAGTCCCTGCTAAGGCTCTTACTTCTTTCTCTTCTCTTTTTATATGTGTTCCATAAATATGCACACTGCACCCATGTGATTGAAAATGTAGTAATTATTTGTGCAGCACCAGGTTATGCATTGGAGAAAGTGTAATGTATGCTCTTGGACAGCACAGTTTCTATTTGCTTTGGTGATGCAGCTGGTTAGCATGACTGGAACGGTATTCTGGCTGGCCTGGTTTCAGGTCGCAGCTGAGGTACCTTTCTCTCCTCTGTTTGTACAGTATGTGTTCCATAAATATGCACACTGCACCCATGTGATTGAAAATGTAGTAATTATTTCTGCAGCACCAGGTTATGCATTGGAGAAAGTGTAATGTGTGCTCTTGAACAGCACAGGTTCTATTTGCTTGGGCGATGCAGCCGGTTAGCATGACTGTAACAGTATTCTGGCTGGCCTGGTTTCAGGTCCCAGCTGAGGTACCTTTCTCTCCTCTGTTTGTACAGTATGTGTTCCATAAATATGCACACTGTGCCCATGTGATTGAAAATGTAGTCATTTTAATCTGCCAGAACATAATATGAACAGGACCTAGCTCCCCACAAAACAATACAGGATGTTTCGCTGCAGAAATTATAATATCTAAGGCTGGGAGAACTCAATGAAGTTCTGACTCCTATTAAATAATAACCGGAATATGGGGAGGTTCTGATTTATTCTGATTAGTTCTGATTTATTCACCAATATTTGAAAAAATACAAAAAAGCATCCAAAGTCAGTCACATTTGGCACAGAGGCCCAAAGGAAATAATGGATTAGTTGTATAAAATGAATGTAAAATTGCTAAATAAAAATGCAATCACTCACTGCTAGCCCCTTCTTGGTTGGCCTGTAATGGTGGCATATCTTGCTCAGGTCCGTGACATGAGTATGCTGGGAGAGACATAAAGAGAGATGGAGAGAGAGAGAGAGAGAGAGACATAGAGATGTAAATATCTGTATCATAGCACCACTAAGCACTGCAGGGCAGCTCGGATTATTTTTTATTAACAGTGCTGTGTGGGTATTATTTTGATGATGTCCCAGTCAGAGAGAAGCAGTCCAAAGGAATGGATATGAATGATCAACAGAGCCCACCCACCCTACCCATGTGAATGATGCAACTGCTTTGCATGCCCGGTGTACTGTGGTACTGTATATGCTACTGGTCCAAGAGGTGGTAATGTTTTCTAGTACTCCAATTACTTCTACTGAATCTGATCAACACGCTGAATTCTTAAAGAAGAAAAACAAAAGACCTAGTGATCAACACCACTCAGACAGCCAGTCACACATCACACTGTTCAAGTGCAGTGTAGTCATAAAAAAGTTTGCTACTGCCACCTGAAGACCTAATGACACACAACACAATTACATCCTTCCTAGTTCCACAATTGCTACCAGCCACTGCTGCCAAGTAATTTTAAGTATCAAAAATAAAATACAGTAATACTCTCAGCCCAGTTACTGTGAGATGTAACCAGGCTAACATACCAAGCACACACAAACAATAACGAAATGATATGAATTTAGCAGCATTTTTTTCTATGAAGTAATTGCAGCCACATATGGAGGATGTGAGAAGCATACAAAGAGTAATCAGTTTCAGGCATTTGCTAAGCCATGCATGCACTGTATGAAAAATTAAAACAGTACAGTCAGGATCGCTTTGAAGACAAAAAAAGTGACAAGTTCTAGTAGTAAGGAGGACTGGAGTGAGGAAAAAAATGACAAGTAGTAGTGGTGACTTATGACCATGACTCCTGAGGACAAAAAGTCATAGTAGTAGTAGCAGTAGACAGCACTGCCTTACCTTCCAGATCAGACAGTGGTACCTAGTACCACCAAGTAAGTCTGTGACATGGAATGCAGTTGCTTGCTGTATTTGGACTCTGAACCCTCTAGTGTTATTTTTTTTTCTATTCTGTGCTGATCATGTGATCATCATTCAAGTAACAGTGGCCTAGCCTAGTTTGTCCTGATCTGACTAGTTGCAATTAAGTGCTACCTCATGTAGTAGACCTTATTCACAAAAGATTTTCACCACAGGCACAAATTCTTGAAAGTATTTTGAAGATAGGTCCTGCTCAGACCAGCCAGTGTTCAATTGTACGTTTTATTCAGGTATCGTATTTGAAATTAAAGTAAAGAATGCTGATTTTAAGAAATGTGAGATGCTCAGCATTTTCTGGTGTCAAACAGAACTGTGTGTCAGTAATGACATTACCAGCTGAACTAAACAATCGTTCTAAACACACACTAGTCAAAGGGCAATTCATGTACTGTACTTCATTGCAATATTTACTAAAGCAGGCCACATATTTTGTTTGGATTTTCAGTATTTCAAAGGATCAGCATTCCATCTGATATTGGGCTCTGCCAGGTGCATTTCAACAATGGTCTGTGCCAAGGCTGTGTTACAAGATGCAGATGAGTAAGATGCTGGTAAAAAATTTCTAAATGAATGCAGAGACATGAAGCTGAACCAAGTGACTTAGGGACATTGCTATGTTTGACTGGTGGTGAAGAAGAAGATTCAGCTGCAGTGGCTGAGGAGGATGAGGGAGAAAATGAAACAGCAGTAGAGGATGGGCCTTCTAGTGCTGTGCTGTGTCATGAAGAAAATTCTGAATGTGGTGCCACTGTTGTACTCTATTCCATGACAGCATGATTCTCATCAGTTATTTCCTGTTTGTTTATCTCAAAACAAGTGTCATCATCATCATCACTCAATATTTGCTTTGATTTGTATCATGGGTCCAAGACTGGTGCTTTAATGTAGTACTCAGAATGAAACATTTTACATAGTTTGTCATCTTTTGCAGCATTTTTGATAATACGTCTCGTTAGATCTTGTTGTATTCTGGGGTGCAACCTGTATTTGTCAGCAGCACCATTGGCAGCCTATGTGATTATGGAACTGTCTTGCTTCTCTAACTTTTCCCTAATCAGTTTCAGTCTGACTGTTACATTTTTTTATTAGGGGTATCACCTGACTGAGAGTGCTGTGTTTGCCATAACCTCCCTGGTGATTTCTTGAAATACCTGGAGCAGAAAAAAAGAAACTCCAGCATGGCCTACTGTGGTGGAGTAATATAGATATCTATATCACCAATTTTATTTTCCAAGGTGTATTGCCTGACAGCTTTCTTTTGTTCCAGCAGCTTTTGGAACATATAAAAGGCCATATTCCATTGAGTAGAAATGTCTTGGATTAGTCTGTGCAAAGGTAAACTGTGCTACTGCAGTATTTTTCAAACAAGTAGCAGACTTTGCTTGAGTGACTGAAATGAGTGCATATTCTTTTAGCAGTGCTAACAACAGCCTTAATCTCTCTGTTGTCATTGAGAAAACCATGAACTATCAAATTTAAGCAATGCACAAAGCAGCGGATGCGAACAAAGCCCCTCTCTTCCAAGGCCTTCCTTATGTTGGACTCATTATCTGCAACGGTGTGCCGACACAAGGTCATTTCCCCCAGGGTGAACATCAGCACAGTGACAGATTTCACCTGTCTGCAGCAAGTCACTTTGCTGGTGCAAGGCAGATACCGGCAGTGAGGCTTCTCCCTCCCCCTGTCCAACTCCAATTCAAAGTTGGATATTTAGAGACCGGGGGGGTGTGGGGCGCGGAGCCCCAGACATGGGGGATTTGAGGGTGCAGCACCCCGATTCATCACAGATGCATCCCCGACAGTGCGATGCTGACACACAGCTTTGCGGCTGCTACTGCCAGGGATGCCGGTGCTGCGGATGTCACAGAGCCATAGTAAAACCATCTACAACTATAAAGCCAACTGACAGTCCCTGTGAAGTGAGCCACTGCAGTATTGGTTTTTTGAGCTCTTCATTGATGTTGTATGAGGTACAGCATGTTCAGATAGAAAATAAAACATTCTTAGAACAGCACACTGCGATGCTCCACTGTCCCCAGTCTCATATGAATTATCGAAATATGCCCAATGTGCCGTGACAGACATGAAGTATTCAAGCTGACAGCTTGTCCAGATATCTGTTGTGAAATGATGCACCACCCTCTCAACAGCATTGCACAACACGCATCTTAACTTTTTACATATGACATTGTAAAGATCTGGAATTCCTGTTGCCGAAAATAATTTCTGCAATGGTACACTATATCGAGGTTCAAGGTACTCAAGCAGCTGCCTGAATATATGTTCAACCACGTTATATGGTAGCAAATCAACAGCTATCATTTCTGATTTTTTTGGGGGGGCGGATATTGTAACAGCAATAGGGTGAGTTGAGGCATATTTGGCTCTACGATCATATGTTTCTAAGATGGTAAGCTGTCTCCTTGGAGGAGGAGGGCTTTTGAACATATGGTCACTTTCAGTAACAGTAAGAGGAGTTCTTTGAATGGCAGGAAGTGGTGGTGAAGGTGTAGTGCTGCGGGGTCTGCCACTGCTTTCATCTATGGGCGTTACCGCTGAGTGTAGTGGGCTATCACTGTCACTTTCTCTTTGAGACTCACAACTGAACTTCTCAGTAATGTTATGACATCTACCTAGGGGCCTTTTCAGTGTTGAAGTTCCCAATGCTCCTTTCTTTTTGCCCCTGCTGATTAGCCATTTGCAAATTGTGCATGTTGCTACCAACTCATTGGAAGTACTAATGGAGATGGGATCCATGATGTTGGTTCAGCAACTACATTGTCGACCAACATTACAGCAATAGATTTATGTTGACCGCAAGTTGCAGTCAACATAAATCTGACAAGAGACCCCCGTTGCTTTTCTATCAGGGAGCTTTACCCCCCAAAACCCACCATGCAGAGGGGTCTGTCCCCTCAATCACTGAACTTAAGGATTATCAACGCCAGTTTGGAGTTGTTTGGGGGGATAGTGCAGGATCAGGGGACAGAGTGCCGGGATCTAGGCAGACCATTACAATGAACTGTTGATGTTGTTGGCATCGATGTGTTCGCTGTAATGGTGTCACCATACAGAGGGCATACCTTAGAGAAGTATGACCAAACAAAAGATGATATTTTTTTAGTTTTTTTCCCAGGAACTGTTAAGTGTGCCTCAGAATTTGAATTGGAGATGCAGACACGTATGGTGCATAGCCACAAACAGCACAGTCCCACACTGGAGATAGTTAATGCTTATCATGATGTAATGCGATATACTCTAAAAATAATGATAATAAGGAGGAATAATGGGGAATCATCATGATTGATGTATACATTGCTTCCCTGCCTTCTAGCAGGCAACCTATGCACTTATCAACCCCTGTACTCAGTCTGCCCCTCCTAGCACTTTATGGTGTGCTCCTGCTGCTGGTCTATACCTTACTTAGTTACTTGTTATTACTATATGTCTGTGCTCATGGTGTTGATGCCCTATATGGAACATATATATATATGTACTATATGCTTCAGCAGTTGTCTGGGATTGAAATGCATTGTACTGTGTGTTGCACTTTATGTATATTTGCCTGTATAATAGTCTGTATATTAGCTTGGTTGTATGTTGCTTTGATATGTTTTTGCTTGTGCTCCTCATTTATGTAATAGCTTCCGCCAGGACACTTCCAGAAATGAGTTCTTTACAGCTCATGTTGTCTTTCCTGGTGAAACCTTTTTGAATAAAAAAATAAAATGATGATGACACTCGTGTGTACAGTAGTTGTAATTTACTTGTATTGTAGTGTAAACAGCCTGCTATGAGTTACAAAGTCAGATTATCCCCTGGACCACCCACAGCCAGCAGCGCAGGCACATCAACTTGTCTGTTGTTTATCCAAACAGTATTTTTTATTTAATAAATTTATTTAATAAATGAAATTGTTGAATGAACATTTACAAGTGATCATGATTGGATGACACAAGTCAAAGATTTATTTTGCAATCCTGCTGCCTTTGCCCTGTATACACAGCCACACTGAAACCAGGAAAAAAATGTATTTGGGATTTCTGGGATTGTTCAGTTTCTTGTGGGTCACATGCAGTCACTCTCTCCCCCCCACCCCGGTTGGCACAAGTCAAAGATTTATTTTGCCAGTCTGCTGTCCTTGCCCTGTACACACAGCCACACTGAAGCCAGGAAAAAAAAATATTTGGGATTTCTGGGACTGTTGAATTTCTTGTGGCCCTGCAGTCTCTTTCCTTCTCCCTTCTGGATGGCACACGTCAAAGATTTATTTTGCCATCCTGCTTCCCTTGTCCTGTAAACACAGCCACACTGAATCCAGGAAAAACATTATTTGGGATTCTACATTTCTTGTGCTCCCCCCGCAGTCTGTCTCACTCCCATCTGGATGGCACAAGTCAAAGATTCATTTTGCCAGCCTGCTGCACTTGCCCTGTAGACACAACCACACTGAAGCCAGGAAAAACAAAATTGGGATTTCTGGGACTGTTAAATTTCTCTTGGGCCCTCCTGAGGTCTCTCTCCTCTCTGGATGGCACAAGACAAAAATTTACTTTGCCTGCCTGCTGCCTTTGCCCTGTACACACAAACACACTGAAGCAAGGAAAAATATTATTTGGGATTTCTAAGACTGTTACATTTTTTGTGGGCCCCCACAGTCTCTCTCACTCCCCTCTGGATGGAACAAGTCAAAGACTTATTTTGCCAGCCTGCTGCCCTTGCCCTGTAGACACAGCCACACTGAAGCCAGGTAAAAAAAACTGGGATTTTCTGTAACTGTAAATTTTCTCTTGGGCCTCAGTAGTCTCTTCCGCTCTCCTCTGGATCAGGAATGGCACAAGTCTAACATGTTGCCAGCCTGCCCTTGTTTATGTACAGCCACACTGTCCGAGGCCAAGAAAAAAAATAAAAAAACTTTTATTTGGGATTTTCTATAACTGTAAAATTCCTCTTGGGCCCCCAGTAGTCTTTCTCTCTCTCTCTCTCTCTCTCTCTCTCTCTCTCTCTGTCTCTCTGTCTCTCTCTCCCCCTTTTGGATCTTTTGGAATGACACAACTCAAAGATTTTGTCAGCCTGCCCTTGCTCATGTACAAAACCATACTGTCTGAGGCCATGAAAGGAAAACAACTTTTATATGGGATTTTTTTGTAATGATAACATTTCTCTTGGGCCCCCAGATCTCTCTCTCTCTCTCTCTCTCTCCTTTGGATCTTCTCGAATGGCATAGGTCAAAGATTTTGCCAGCCTGCCCTTGCTCATGTACACAATGCCACACTGCCTGCATTTGCCCCCACCACCACCCAGGCCACCACTATCTCCCTAGTCCCTCTGGGTTCCTTTCCCCGGTCCTGACTCCATCCTCCCCTGATCAGTTTATACTACCCACCCAACCCCCGTCACCCCAGTAAGTATCCTTTCTCTTTCCTCCCCTCCACAAATATATATTTTTTTATATCATGTGGGGTTTCTTTTTTCAGCAACTTTTTCTGGTGGCTCTGCTGCAGTGAGTGAGGTGTTCCTCCCACCATCCTCCAACTTGTCTGAGCTGTGTAGCACACTCAGCATGGTTATATGCTGCAAGTGCATCACGTGACTCTTGCCTGATTGGATGCTGCTGGTCACCTGTACATAGAGTGAGTGTGCTGATGGCATCATCATGGCAACAATACATTAAATGACACTCCACAGGCCCAGAACAAGACATCTGCAGCGAAGTTCACATTTATCTGTATCCATGGAGGGCAGGTTCAATCTGGGCATTCGGAATTCCCACGGAACAGTCTGCCCATCCCTAATAATGTCAGCATGTACTGTCATCAAACTGTACTTGTGTCATGTCTATTTTTGTATAACCTTATTTCTCCTTTATTATTTTTCTAAAATGTGTATTTGATATTACATTGAACTCGCAAATAATTTTGACTTAAAGGGCTGTTGCAGTTATGTATTTATAATTATGCTTAAAAGTTTATCTTCTTTTCACTTCCTCTCTCTGTAAATGTCATGAGAGGTTCAGTGAGTGCAGTCTCACTGCTTTGCATAAGCATATGGATACATTTGGGTTCTTGTTCCCCACTCCATGGCATCATTGTCTCTCTGTTTTCTCTGTGCCATAACCAGACAACAAGTAACTCACAAATGTTGTAATTTGTATTTATTTATTTATTTTGCTAGGAAAAATGTCCATTTAGCAATGCTCATTTACAAGGAGGTCCCGGGTAGTGCAAGAATGCACAATATATTATAGAGTAATTTCACAGAATATGGACAAAACTTAGAAATTCAATAAGTATTGGCTGACAAGTATACTCTGGTACAAAGATATGAATAGCAGGAACATTGATAAACAGAGCATATGGCAATGGACAATGTAAAAAGAATGCTACAATAAGTACAGAAATTATCAACATACAGTACACATAATTTACATATAATGTAAGGGAGAGGTTGATTAATGCTGGAACTCAATGAATTCCTATCCTTGTTATGGTATTGTTATGAAGTCAAGAGGTTGTTATACCCTCTTGACTACGTCATAATTATACCATGACATTAACTTCACAATGATGGGAGAAACTGTTGCAGGGGTGGAGGAACTGATTTGAACTGCATCTCCACTCTGATCACAAGGGCTTAAGTCCAGTGCTTTATCTTGAGTAGATACTGAGTCTGGGTATATGTTTCACCTCCAGGTCCATTCAGGAGGAGCGAGGTTAGCAGGGTGTCTCGCGCATGCGTGTCTCTCAAACATAGTCAGCTATGGCGGTAAGAGCTGGACCTAAAGGAAAGTGGTACAAACTAAAAAAACTGAAAAGTAAGGACACGTTTCCTTTAAGTGGTTCCCATAGACTATAAAATATATTGGATGATCTTCCTTACTAAAATCTCTTCTCGCAGTTGACAGAAGAACAATAAACCTCTCGAGCTGTGCTATCCACCTTAACAATGTTGTCCTGGCAACCTCTCGAGAAGATTACAGCATGGTTATTAATCAAAGACCATCCATTATCCTCTCTGTTTTTGTCTTCTCAATGTCATTCACATTTATCAACACAGATTTAACCAGGAAGGGACATAAAGTAAGAGGGCTGGCAAGAGAACACACTTTGAGCAAATCTTTAATTATTATATGGCTTCTATTGAATTTGTTTGAAATCCATTATTAGCACAGATTCAGCATGCTATGTTTCCAATTTATATACAAACAAGCTATTCTATATGCCTCTTCAAGAGATACGTTTAAATTTATTAATCACATCACATATTATTTTTTTTTCTGTTTGTTATTGTGCAATGCAATTGGGGGAGATAGAGGAGAGATGTGAGGAAGCATTTCTTCCCAGAATGGGTGGTGATGGCCTGGAATGAGCTCCCGAGGGAGGTGGTTGAGTCTAGGTCAGTTGGAGCTTTTAAAAAGGCATAGGATGGGTACAGAGGGAAGCAAGGGTACAGAGGCAGGGATGGGGGGGGGAAGGGCGGGGGGGGGCATGAGGCACTGATGAAAAGCCAGGACTCATCAAATACGTGAGCAGACTAGAGAGGCCAAGTGGTCTCCTTCTGCTGACAACTTTCTTATGTTCTTAATTCTATGCTACATAAGTTCAAAGCATGACTGGGTCACTTGTAGATTTTATGCAAACATTTCCATGTATAATTAGTGATATTTCTCTCAGTGCCTCCTGTGTATACTAGTTCACATCACAGCAGGCCACATAGAGCCTCCACAATATGTTTTGTATGCTTCCCAATACTTTATTAATGTTTGAAATACTTTGTATGAACCATGTGACTAGATGTTCAGTATATAAAGGGTATCTCTAAATCCAGGTACCAGCCCCCTAATGAAGCTCTAGCGAGTGAAGTGCTGGTCGTAGTGTCTGAAATCTGTCTCACACACCTGCAGTTTTCTGTACATTCTTTGTACGAATCTGTGCTGCAGCCTTTTCTGTCTAGCGTAATAAACACTTCAAGTACGGGAGTATTACTGTTTACTGACAGTCATTATCCCGACAAATGAAGTACAGAGCATTGTTGCCCGACATGTCTGTTTGCCAAAGGTTCAGTTTCACAGTCGATGTAATCCTGAAGTGTCAATGCGACGAGTCTTCGGTATCCCACTGCAGTTAATCCAGACATTCATTGTTGAAGATTGGATGTGTACTGATATTCAGAATGCTGAAAGAGCGGTATGGGTTTGGTTGCACGGAAGATAGTATGTTGTTTATTGTCTGAGTGTATGTTTCCCGACAGAGGAGGATGAGCATGGGGTATAGCAATGTATGATTGTATAGTATTGTGTACTTTATATTTCCCGATGCAGGTCACTGAGGATTTAGCAGTTGAGTGGAGTGTGTTTGGAAGCCCAGTTTCCCGACAGGTGGGGTTTTAATTGTTATGTGTGGTAGTGTGGAGTGATTCTGTTCGATATGAGATTGTATGAGGAGTTGTGTTTTATTTCAGGTTACAATTGTTGTGGAGTATGACATGTTGTTTCTTGGTTTATTTGGTTGGTAGTTTGATTGCTATTTATTGTTGTTGTGTTACTGGCAGTGTGGACTGTTTTGTGACTGTAAGGAAATGTAGCAGGATAGAAGTTCAGGTGATGTGGGGAGTTCACAGTATGGTGATGTGTACTAATGCTCACAGGTAATCTGCGGTGGAGTATTTGCTTCTGTTGGCAATGATGGCTTGGATTTTGTCTGCCCTTTTAAGGTAAGATTTCTGTATGGGTGACCGTGGATGTCCTCGTAGTATTGATGTCCGCAGACTGTCTGTTCTCTGTTGTTCCTGATGTATTTCTCTCACCATTGTGTGGATTCCTGTGTGTGCTTTGCTGAGCAGTGAATACAGTCTGCTGTGCCATGCTTCCACGTTATTCTGTGTATGTGGTATTTCCTGTGAGTTTCAGGATTGATCAGATGTCTGGCAGAAATAGTGCAGCATATCATGCTCACTTCATGTTGGGGCGTAGTTTTCTGTACAGGTAATTTGATTCAAACCAGTCTTGCAGTTCCTGTGTTGTTGGTGGTGGTGACTGGTGCTTTATTTCTTGGTATGCCAGGGAGATTTCATCAGGGTTCAGATATGCCAAGCATGCTGTTTGCCTGATTAGTAAACTGAACTCAGGATGTGTGCCATATTCTTTAGAAAGTCTAAGGGCCTGTAGTCTTCTCCAGATTATCTGGCCAAAATGAAATAAGCAACCTTTATGTTACGAGATGGGGGAATTCTTGTTTTGCAGCATTAATGGTTGCTATTTTGAAGTCTGTAATTATAGTGTTCAGTGTCAGTGTGCAGTTGTCTCTTTCAGATTACTCATTTAGTTTTTGAAAAACTGCTGTATAGGATTCTTGTGACTCTTTTGTCATTAGGCAATATACCACGGGTAATATTCGTCTGTTTCGTGCTGTCCGGTGGAAGCGTGTATCGAGTATAGCTGTGTGAATAGCTTGGGGATGGCTTGAAAGTTCTGTCCCTGACACAGAATGGAGCATTTTGTAGGTCTGATATGTTTTGGTTTGTGGTAAAGAGAAAGACTTTGCCGTCTGATGTATTTATTGTGTCACGGAAGAAGTCTTCTCCATTAACCTTGGTGAGGTTGTATGGTACTTGCAAGTCATCTAGTGACTTTGGTTCACTTGGGAGTTCCTTTCTTCATGCTCTGCTTATCATTTGTAGTAGGGGTTTCTTGGATGGTAAGTGTTGTCATACCTCCGGGTGCAATGTAGTAACTTCCTTTTGTAATAGTCGTGTGGGGTAACTGCCAGATGTTGTGGCTTTCTGCTTTAGTGAAGCTACCATTTGTGCTATAGGTGCTGCAGTGGCATTAAGCGAGTGGTTGTGGTCAGTGTGCTTCTGTAGGAGATGCTGACCATTGTCTAACACAGTGATAGCTCATCCAAGGCAGTTGTTGGATTTCCTGTGGTCACAGCACCAGTAGTATTTTTGTTCATGGTGCCGTTCATGAACCAGAAGATAGCTGTGGATGTTTAGTTTATCCTTGCCAAATTTGGATGGTGTCATCATACATACATGCATGTTAGGGATTGTGCTGCAATGTCTGTTTGCTTCATCAGTCGCCACAGCCTGGTGCAGGTCTCGTACCTCTTTGTTGGTTTGGTTTGGGGCTTATAGTGCTTGGCTTCAGTATTGTGTGTGTTAATTTAGGTGCTGGTAATGTAGGTTCACGTGCATTGTTATGGGTTACTTTACACCTGTGTGGGATGCAGAGCTACGCTGTTCTGGTATTTGCCCCTTCTCCGAGTTATGTTAGACCTGGAGGATGTCTATTTCAGTGGGGTGGGGGTGGGTTAGGTTAAGGTTAGAGTTCAGGTTAGGGATTGTTTAAGATATGTTATCTTGATTTTGTTTTGAAATTTTAGTACTATCAGTGATGTTTGTATCAGGTAGTAATGATCGGCCTTACGTGTGTCGGTGAACTGAGTTTCTGTTTTGCTTAGTAGATCCTCAAGCACATCCATGTACCTCATGTCTCTTCATCAACTGCAGTGTACAAAGCAACCTATGAGTGTGGGTCTTTTTGGTTTGCATTTTGATTTGTACTGGTTTGGGGAACAAGCCTGTGTCGTTGAGGGCTGACTGGGGGGAAGATGACAGAACATGCCAAAGAATGCGTGCCTCCTCCTCGGTTGGGTAGGTTGCCATCCTAGCTGCAATACTACCACCTGGGAGACCACAGGATGCAGAGCAGTTGAGGGTACCAATTGGAGGAACCAGATGCAGGCTGGGGATAAGTGTGGCATCATGCTTTATGCCTGCATCAGAGGGTATAGCGAGCAACAGAGAAAAAAAGATGGTCCCACTGCCCAAAGGATGATAGACACTGGTTGACCAAATGATGACTGGTCCTGGACTGCACAGCTGGTCTGCTGACAAAGGAAAAGCAGTCCAAGGGGGATACATCTCCACCCTGCACAGGGGGCACAACTGAGACAGCATTGAGGCAGTTGGCTTATATGGGCAGGACCAGTGAGCTAAGCCACCTCAAGGATTCCAAAAGGAGCTTGTGCTGTGGACTAGAGGAAGCATAAACAAAGAATGAAAAAGAACCTGGGATTTTCTATCCCTTTTCCAAGGACTCTTCATTAAACCACTTATCTGTGGTCTAGTAGGCAGCCCTATTGGGAGTACTTACATCTGCATTGAGCCTGCTTGTGTCTAACTTTGGATGCAACCTGCAGCCAAACATGTTTAAGGATTGCAGAACTGGGTGTAGGTGCATCATATGCACTAGCATGCTGGCAGTGCCTGCATCCATATATGCACTAACAGTCTCATGAAAATCCTGCACAATAAATTCTAAAGGACAAAGAAGTACTGCAACATGGCGGGGGTGGAGACTGAGTAAACTAAAGAGAAACAGTGAGAAGAATCTTGAGAAATTTATTTTATCAATTTAGTTAGTTTTCTTTGACCGGGTAAGTGCACTAGACAAATTCTTGTATATTTTTAGGTACGACCCAAGGGAAGGGGTGATACAGATGAATGCCAACTGGCCTTGAACCAGAATAAGCTGTTGGAGGTATTTTTAGTAAATGCGGGGAAATTTGGCCAGGGCACCAGGGTAATTTCCCTACTCTTTTCAAGAAGTGCCATGGGATCTTTAACATCCACCTGAACTACCACCAGAACAGGCAGATGGGAACTTGGTTTAATGTCTCATCCGAAAGGCGGCACCTCTGGAGTGCAGCACCCTTCCCCCATGCTGCACTGCAGTGTCAGTATTGGGGTATTAACCCAAGTGCCTAATGTGGGGATAGAACCCATAGCCTGATCTGCTGGCCTCAGAGGTGAGTGTGCTACCTGCTGAGCCAGTGATACTGACACTTACAAATTAAGAGCCAAGGTGGGTACTTGAAGCATTTGCAATACTTACGTATAAGGATGTATTATTTGTCCTTGAACTGTGGTAACACTTCAATAGGTATGAGGTATTCCAGAAGTGCATGCCAGGAGGTACATGCAAGAAGCCTTATTTCCAACCTTTCTTTTAATTGGTAGGATCTTGAGATGTCACTGATTTGTGATTGTAGTGAAACATCCAATGTTCAGTGACAGTCCTGATTTTACCCATTCTCACAGCTGAGTGGTCTGGAGCACTGGAAGGTTACAAGCTCACACACTGAACATTTATCTCTGGCATGGTTTGAAGTTGTGACTTTCCAGTTCCAGTACTCTATCCACTATACAGTATTTTGAAATTTTTGGCCAAGAATGGTTGTTGTGAATTAGTTTCCAGGCACACTGTAGGGGAGACGGAAAGGAGATGAGAGTTACATTTTACCCCAAAATACAAGGGTTCCATGGAGTGGAATGTGGGTCAGCACAAGGTAGTAGGACAAGATGTCTTCTTGCTAAAAAAATACAAAAGCCTTTGTTGTGCAAATAACTTGGAAACACAAAGTGTGAACATATAGTGCAGTAATGGAGGGAATTACTAACACAGATAGCCAGAGCAGAAAAATCTGAGAGGGCTCTGTTCACTTGTACAGTTCCCTATGCTTAATTTCTACTACATTAAACAGTTTTGTACAGATGAATAGCAGAGGCAATGAGGGGGGAGAAGTGGACACCAGTCTATTCACAGTGGAAAGAGTTCTGGAAGAACTCACAAAGCTGAAGGTGGATAAGGCCATGGGGCCAGACAGTGTCCACCTTAGGATATTAAGGGAGCTGAGAAGGGAATTGGCAGTGCCTCTGGCAGCCCTGCTCATGGAGACATTCACCACTGGTGTGGCTCTGGATGACTGGAAGAGGGCACATGTGGTCCCACTGCACAAAAGTGACTGTAGAAAGGAGGCTGGGAACTACAGGCTAGTCATCCTCACCTCAGTGGTGGGAAAGATCATGGAGACACATCTGAAAAAAGGATAGCAGAACACCTGGAATTCAGGGGTGCCCAGGATCTGAGGCAACATGGCTTCACAGCAGGAAGGTCATGTCAAGTGAATGTGACAAATTTTTTTTGACTGGGCGACTAGGGAAGTAAATCAGGGAAGGGCTGTAGACATTGCCTACCTAGATTTCAGCAAAGCCTTCGACACTGTCTGACATAGAAGGCTGGCTAACAAGATAGGTAGTCTGGACATGGGAGACAAGGTGGTGAACTGGGTTAGGAACTGGTTAACAGACAGGAGATAGAAGGTGGGGTGGTGTGCGGTGATGCAATGTGCTGGTCAGATGGTTAGGCAGCTGCACAAAGCTGCATCTCATCTTCAGCATGCCCTGGGAACACATGACATTAAAATGTTTGGCAGATTGAGAAGTAAAAAGTTGTTTTTCCCTGAGCTGCTTGAGAAAAGTCAGTTATGGAATAGGTTCCCTATTGCCAAGGTTGCAGGAAAGTAAGCTACTGAGTTGCAAAAGCTACTGAGTTGCAAGTAAAGAAAACAGCATGTCAGTTTGACTGTTTTTGTGGCATCCAGTGAAGCGGTGTGGTATGTCTAGCTCAGCATATGGTAGTAGTGGTCTGGGACCTTGTAGGTTTTGGATTTGTTCCACAAGGATTTGGAGCTATTTTTCTGCTATCACTACAATATGCCACCAACGTCGAATTGCATGTTATGGAGGAAGAACACCAACCAGGGAACCAGCATAGTAACTTAAACAAGACGGCTCAGGGACAAAGTTTGCCATATCCAAAGCCAGAACATTATAATAATAAGAGGTGCCATTGAATCTTTCAGCATTTTATGAAATTAAAAGCAAAGAAGTGTTTGGAAATATTGCTTAAGATAATAATTACTGTTTATGAAGGGAAAGTACAAGCACAGCAAATGCATGGAATGTGATGGTGGGACCTTTTCAAATCCCCCAATAACTTGCTTTAAAAGCTACAAGTAGGCATTATTAGTGACTGGTTATTTCACAGCAAGTTTTTCTGTGTAGAATATGGAAAAGATCTAAGGCTCACTTATGTTTGGACTATTTATTTATTAAGCTAGTTTGTGGTGTATGGGACCCTCCTCCCCCTTAATTCCTGGGAACAGCCTAAAAGAAACTGCACATGGGAGATGCTCAAAACAAGGAGCATTTAAGAGGAAAAAAGACTATCCAAACTCTTTCAGGCTTCAGGAGAGAACTCTATGCTGTACAGAGAAAGTGAAGCCCTATCAACAGAGTCCAAAACTGGGGTGGGGGGGATAAAAAACAAAAGGCAAAGGCAACTTAAATTGCCTTTTAAAAAGTGCTGCAACCTAGTGGGATCCAAAGCACACAACATGGCTCCTAAAGGAGATGCAGACAAAAAGAAAGGGAAAGTAAAGGCACCCCCCACCAGTACTAAAATTATTCAACCAACAGGTACGATGGAGGGGGACTCTATCAGTGTGGAAAATGGAATAACAACAGGCCCCTCTGAAGAGTCAGGTGTAAATTCACATCTGGATCCTGTAGTTGCCGAAAAAGAAAATACAGACAAAACAGGCTCTAATTTAAAGCAAGGAGAAGGGCTAGTGGGACACTCATCTGCATAATCAAAGGTAGATAACCCACCAGAATGGGCTCTCCAAAAAATTCAAAATGTGTCGGTAATATAAACTGCAAATGAGAAGCTACAATCAATACCTGACTCCAAAAAGTCACTTTCCGATAGTATTTTAAAACTGGATAAAAATTTGGAAAAAGGCCTTAAGAAGCTATCGGAATTGGAAAAAAGACATTCAGACTTAGAGGACTTAGTTTCTCCCATGGGTCAGGAAATTAAATTCTTAAAGAAACAGTAGGGCATTATGGAAGAAAAACTAGACGAATATGAGAATAGGGTAAGGAGGAAAAATACTCACCTTTTTGGAATTTCGCCCGAATGGTAAATGGAGCAAACATTGAAAAGCATTATGGAGGACATTTTTTTCCAAATTGCTTGCATTGGATCAAGAACTACCGACAGCTGATAGAGTTCATTGGCTAGGGGTCTATAAAACCCATGTGAGACCTAGACCAGCTATGGTGAAACTGTTAACCTCAGAAGGAAAAGACCTAGTCATGAGTGCCTCATTTAGTTGAAAAACCTTTTTGTATAAAAATCAACCAATTTTCTTTAAAAATTATTTTTCTACATTATTTTGGGAGCAAAGAAAGAAATTTGGGAGTATACAGCATAAATTATGGCAAGAAGGAATTAAAGCCTATGTGGTTTTTCTAGCAAAATTAAAGGTGCTTTTGAACAATCAAGTGATATTTTACAATTCACAACAAGAAGCTTTGGCAGATTTGAAATTACGTCTCCCAACTATGTTTACAGATAAAGGTTAAATGCCATTTAATAATTAAGATTTAGATTCCATTAACGGATTATGGGGGGGGTTACTAATAGTTTGATAAAGCTCTTGCTACCAAGTAGTAGGGTAAGTTATGCCAGACTTATGCCTTAGGCATATTGGTGGGGGGAAGATATAAAAATAGAAGTATTAAAAATGTACATGGTTTTCAGGTGGTTGAGAAGGAAAAAATGATAATGGGTCATGTGAAAACAGAATGCTGTTACAGGATATGGTGGGAATGATTAAAGGGTGTACCTGGAATGTTAACAGTATTAATTCCCCACTCAAAATATCCAGAGTACTATCTAGAATAAGGAAACTGAAATTGAGGGTAACTATGCTACAGGAAACATTTCTGAATGAGAAAGAATGGGGGAATTAAAGCAAAAATGCTCAGGAGAGCTGTATTTTCCATTGGACCTTCAAACAAGAGTGCTGATGTGGCTATACTTTTTGTTAAAAGCTTTGAAGGGGAAATGTTAGATTCAGTTAAAGATAACTAAGGCAGAATTATTTTGGTATTAACAAAAATTAGGAGTGAAGAGATTATCTTTGGATCTTTGTATGCACCCTTTAAAGGCTATAACAATTTTGTGGCAAAGTTAAATAAACATATGTACACTTGGAATTGTAAGTTCTTTCTATTGGCAGAGATCTGAATTGTATTCTGAATGAAAAGCTAGACAAAACTTTAAAAATCTTGGGGCTGGGAGAAATATAAGCACAATCTTTTGAGTAGTTTTCTGGATCTAAATGACTTGGTGCATATATGGAGAGAAACTAATGGAGATATAAAAGAGTTTACATATTTTTCTTCAAGATTTAAATCACATTCCAGGTTAGATTATGTATTTAATTCCAGGGGTTTGATATTGGAATGCATAGGAATTTCTGTAAAGATAGATTTTGGATGGATATCAGATCATAGTCCAGTCTGCTTTGATCTATTTTTGGGGGAGGAACAGAGACAAGGGGGTGGAGCATGGCATCTGAATTATTCTGTCCTACAAGAAGAGCCAGTTTTGGTTAAGATTTGACAAACTAGTCCCTTTTTTATGACAGAAAATGGAGCAAAGGAAGATAATATAATTTTTTGTTGAGATGCTCTTAAGGCAAGAGTTCAAGAAGTAATAATTTCAGAAGTCTCTTGGGGGAATAAACAACACCAGGCCAAACAAAAAGAGGCTGAATCTACAGTAGGTTGAAAATATTAAAACAGGCCATGGGTGGGTGGGGGATAATATGAAAATAGATGAGTTAAGAGATTTATGGATATTGATGGAACCTACAGATTTGCTTAACACTAAAAAGGCCTTGACTAATAGAAATAAAAACTGGAAAAACATTAATGAACTGATTGACAAGACACTGGCTAACAGTCTACAAGCCTTGGAGAATCAAAAAATCAGAAATGTCATCAAGTATTACATCTAAAGGCTGGACTGTAACTGAGCAAACACTGATTTTGAAGGAGTTTGCTGAGTTTTATTCA
Source organism: Neoceratodus forsteri (assembly GCA_016271365.2). NCBI lineage: Eukaryota > Metazoa > Chordata > Ceratodontiformes > Ceratodontidae > Neoceratodus > Neoceratodus forsteri. Next base: position 1,135,326,579 of record CM028130.1, read on the forward strand.
AAACTGTATTCTTCTAAATACTCCCCTTCAAAAGAAGAGTTATTGTATTAGGAATGTTTGGTAAGGGAAAGATTAACAGAGGGAGAACAGGAGGCTCTCAGTCAAGAAATAACTGAGATTGAGATTCAGAAAATGATAGTGCAAATGGAAAAATCCAAAGTACTGTACAAGGTCCAGATAGTTTCCCACTAGAATTCTATACTGCAATAGACAGTGCAGTCATCTCCTATTTAAGAATGTTATTCAACCAAATTATTCTACTGCAAAAGACTCCTCCTTCTTTCTCACAGGCTTATATATCGGTAATATTAAAACAAGGTAAAGATAGCAACAGAGTAGGAAATTACAGACCGGTTGCAATTTTAAATGTAGATTATAAATTTTTTGTTAAGATTATTAATAATACAATACTTTCCTTCATAAAGCAACCACCCACCTTTCCTCAGCACCCTTACCCCTGGTAGGTCAGTAGACTAAGAATCCACGAGATGGAGCAGGCCGCATATATACACATATTACAGATGCCATCCCTGATCAGACCACCTCTGCCAGAAGTTATTGGTCCGAGGCTCTTCACACACTTCTGTCAGAGGAGGAATGGTCTCAATGCTGGCATTCCTCCCACAACCTAGTTAAAGATCCTAAAAGCAGGCTTATCCAAAATAAAATCTTGCGTAATTGGTATAGAACACTTGAAGTACCATACAGGGCCAAAATTACACAATCTCACAATTGTTGGAGATGCTCTGAACCACATGCTAACTTCTACCATATCTATGGAGCTGCTCTCTGATAAGAAACTTCTGGAGTGAGGGCATACACCTCCTGTCCACTATACTCCACACAACTATCCCCAGTGACCCAAGACTACATAGCATTGGGTTAGATACACACATACCCTACAAACCTAACAAATGTAAATCCCTTATTTTACAGACAAGCATTATTGTCAAGAGACTGCTGCTACAGAAATGGAGGACCCCCATCATTCCCATTATTAATAGAAACATAGAAATAGAAGTTGAAAGCAGATAAGGACCGCAAGGCCTTCCAGTCTGCCCATTTCTTTTTCTACCTTAGGAATGTACCATTGGCCTTTTCTCTGTCAATGGCCTATCTATGCGTTTTTCGCCGGCTTCTCACAGCTTGTTACCTATGACAGACTATCTCCCCTATCTACTGGTACACAGCAGATCCACTCTACAACCTGGGACCCCTTTTACAGATTTATGAGAAGCAAGAACTATCCCTCCCATACAGACAGAACAGGGGATCCCACTAGACAAGGTATAGGTTAGTATACACCAAAACCTAGTACCCCCATTAGTTAACTGTAGACTTATTTGGGCTTGGAGGTACACCATGCTATCACCCTCTATAGATACAGTCAAATGTCAGACAGTATTATATGAGTTTGGTAGGGTTTATTTTTACAAAGGCACCTTGATACAGGGAGCAACATGCTTTATCTTTACTTAATTCTCCTTTCAAAAGCTGGCTTAACTATCTCTACAAAAAGTTGTATGTCACTTTGTATGCATTTCACAATAACTTTAGGAATAAATAACCTGTGATCTCACCTGTTATATTACCAAATGTACTATGTGCTAGAATTAAGACAACTAAAACATACATTGGTAACAAAGGAAAACTTCTAGTTCTCACAGCCTGCTAGAGATCCCATATCAGTGGTCCCAGCTACTAACCTTGTGTCAATACTGTCAGCATGTGCTACTCTGTATCCTATGCACACTATTGTCTCATGCATTTGTATGCTTATGATTATCTGTATTTTCACTTGTTTGCTTTTTAAGTATAAAACTCAATAAAAATATTAACTTCAAAAGAATACTTTCTCATCTGGACAAGCTTATTCATACTAATCAAACAGTTTTTTTTTTACCAACCAGAACTATACAGTCAGGATTACTGAAGATTCAGTTCTTAATTGAATTTTTGCAATCTACAAAGACCCTGGCTACCTTTATGGCCTTGGATGCTACCAAGGCATTTGACATGCTGGAATGGCTTTATATTTTTAACACCCTTAAAGCTTTTGGTTTCCCATCAAATTTGCTGGCCACAGTTTAAACACTCTACTCTGCCCCGTTGGCTCAAATTAAAGTTAATGGCCATTTGTTTGAGGTTATTCATTTAAATAGAGGGGTGCACCAATGCTGTCCCCTCTCCCCCTCCCTTTTTGTTCTAGGTTTAGAACCATTACTAAACAAAATTAGAGCAAATAAAAATATTTGGGGGATAAGGGTAAAGAAAGAGGAGTGTAAATTAAACACATTTGTGGATGATGTTTTATTAACTACACAGGAACCAGATAAGAGTATTCAATAATTATTACTGATTACAAATTGCTTCTCTCAGGTTGTAGGCTATAAAATTAATGAGGAGAAAACTGAATTGATAAACTTTAATATGGAAAACCCCAGCTCATAGTCACAATACATACAAGCATCCTTCAAGGAACAGGAAATTAGATGTTTAGGTATTTTTTATTCATAATAATAATATTAATTCCCTCTTTAAATACAATTTCAAAGATTTATTAGATTCTTTAAAGATCAAGCTCCAATGTTAGAGTAAAATTCCATTTCCTTTATGGTGTAAGAGCCAAACTATAAAAATGATGGCAGTCCCATATTTGTCTTATCGACTTCGATCAATAATGATACCAGTCCCAGAGTGTTGGTTTAAATAAATTCATAAACAATTTAGGAAAGTTATTTGGAATAACAAACAACCCAGGATCCCTTGGAATAAATTGTGCCTTCCAGTAGACCAGGGAGGTTTCGTTTGCCCAGATATAAAAAATGCCACTTGGCTTACCTAATAAAATTAGCTGTGAGATAGCCCTATGATCCTAAAATAGATAGGACAAACTTTACATTTGTTGATAATGTAGCCTCAGCTATATGCAATGAGCAGGTAGATATATATCTCAAATTGTGTTTACGGCAGGCCAATTTGTAAAATCTAAGAGCCTTATATTAAGACATTTAGCAGAGGGTATTCTAAAATATATAAAGAAGACAAATTTGACAATGCATCTCTCTCCAGAAAAAAATATATAGAATAATCTAAATTATAAATTAAGGGGTAGGACTCTTCATAATAAAATTTGGGAGGAGAAGAGAATAAGAAAATGGAATTGCTTTTTTGAAAATGGACATGCCCTAACCTGGGAGAAATTTTGAATTAAATACCAACTCGGAAATAACCAGTATTTGTATTTTAACCAAATGATAAGCTTGTATAAAAAGGACTATAATAGGTGGGAGAGAGCCCCATGTAATAAAAACTTGGAAGAATCACTAGGGAAAATAAGAAAAAACTATTTTGACAATATTTGCTTGGTTAATTGATAATTTGCAGAAGTCATATTTCCAGATCTATGGCCCTACTTTCCGAAAATGGGAGAAAGAATTAAAACAAGGTTGCATGGAGATGCAGTGGAGGCTAGCGGGTGCATGCTTTCACATATCATAAGCTAACAAGAGACTGTGCTATCCAGTACAAAATATTAAACAAAGCCTAATTTTCACCTTTTAGGTTATGAAAAAATGAGGATTATAAGGGAAGGTTCTTGTTGGCACTGCAATACCAAAGAGGCTGGTATGTTGCATGCAGTTTTGAACTGTCCCTTAATAAGATCTTGGTGGGTTGAGTCCTTTGTAAATATTAATCAGACAGGGGCTGTTTCTTCACATTGGTGTGACCCCAAAACAGTTCTTTTAGAAATGTATAACATTAGAGGTTAGACATAATGGGAGAACCATATCCTCAGAGCAAATATAATGGCTATCAAAAGACTGATTTTAAAGAATTGGAAACTAGAGGAGGAAAGTGCACCATTACCTAAATATGAATGGAGAAAATTATTTTTATCACCGTTGTTCAATAACAGCTCTTTATTAAGTTTCCATATAATGTGGAATTTATTTAATAAGGAAAGAGAGGAATGGACAACTGATGATTTCTCTGCTTAAATAATTTAGTAGCTCTGTTATGGGGGGGCTAGACTTGGTTAGTTGCTGGGGAAAGGGATCCTCTCAAAATAACTATTGTTATTATAATATTTTACCTAATTTACATGACCTTCTTTAAATTATCAATTTGAATATCTTTAGAACCACCTGTTTTAATGCCATGATGTGATGAAACCTCAATAAAAAAAAAAAAATATATATATATATATAAAAAGACAGGAGATAGAAGGTGGTGGTAAATGGGGTACAATCTGGGGATGGGGGGATGACTAATGAGGTACCACAGGGATCAGTAGTAGGACTAGTCCTGTTCAAGGTCTTCATTAGTGACATTGAAGATAGGTGGAAGGAAAGGTCAGTTTGTTTGCAGAGGACACTAAGATCTGCAACAGTGTGAATGCTCCAGAAGGAGTGCAGAAAATAAAGAGGGATCTGGAGAAGCCTGAAAGATGGTTTGAGATGTGGCAACTGAGGTTCGATGCAAAAAAGTACAAAATAATGCACCTGGGTAGAGGGAACCCTGGGAATAGCTAAAGGTTGGGGGGAGGAGCTGTCACCAAAGAGGAACGGGACCTAGGGTAATCATCTCTGATGAACTTAAGATATCAAAGCACTGCCAAAAGGCAGTGGGGAGTGACAGTGGCATACTGGGGTGCATAGGGAGGGGTATCACTAGCAGGAGGTGGGAGGTGGTGATGCCATTGTAGAATTTATTTATTTATTTATTTGAATTTTGATGACCGGGTAGGCCCACTGAGACAAACATGTCCCTTTTTTAGGGGTGACCAAGGGAACAAAAGTATTCCACAGATACGTTGCTATACAACTGCAACACTATACAAAGTAAACACAGGTTCAACTATACAATTACAATAGATAACAAAATGTCAGTTGGGTGAGGATAGTGAATTACAACAGTAAATCATCAGCTAGGAGAAATTAACTGTAGGGAGAGGTAAATAGGTGCATGTACGTAGCTAAAATAACAGGGTAGTAGTTTCAATGAAAGATATTTACATGAAGTACATATATTACAGAAAGATATATAGTGGGATGGAGAGTAGGTGGAGTCAAAGGAGGGGATGTAGAGAAGAATAAAGATCAGTTTGAGACAAGGTGGAAGAGAGAGGGTGAGAGAGATAAGAATAGGGAGAGGGGAGAGAAGACACAGAGTTGGCTAGAAGGATTACTTACAGGTACCTGTACAATTACATGTCGGGGTGGGAAGAACATTTTTTTAAAGTACTTTTTAAACAGGGGAAGAGATGAACATGATAGTAATGTCAGCAGGGTGTCATTCAATTTTAGAGGTGCAGCAGAACAGAAGGATCTTCTACCTATGGCTAAATGATTTTTGAGTAGATTCAGGATAGGTAAGTGGGAGGATCTGAGAGTCCTGGGGAAGAACTTCAGAGTGAGCATGTTGGAGAGGATGAGTGGTAAAGGAAGATCGATGTGTTTGTAGACAGTACAAAGCACAGCCTGGGAAGCCATCTTGGCCTCAAATGATGGCCAGCCTAGTGAGTTGAGCACATCACAGTGGTGGGCCTGTGCTAGCACCTTAGCAACAAAATGAGCAGCCTATGTTAGACCTGCTTAAATTTTGCCAGAATAGGGAACTTGGCAGGGTGAAGTATTGGCACCCCATAGGAGAGACCTGGGAGAAAGGTAGCAGAGACAATGGTCTTCCTAGTGTGTGTGTGAGGTGGTAAGGTATAAGAGGCCAAGTTTTTGATTTGTTGCCTTAATGATATTAGTTGTATGGCTTTCAAAGGAGAGATGTTCATCAAGTGTCAGGCCCAGGTATTTGAAGGAACACACTCCTTCTAAAGGTGCACCAAAGGAGGTTTTGACTACTAGGGGTGGCTGGGCTGCTGGGTTGAAGGTGGTGTGACAAAGCAACATAGGTTTAATTTTCTTAATGTTCAGGACCAATAGGTTCACCTTGAGCCAGGCCCCCAGATGCTGGACGTCACTTGCCAGGTCTGTGGTAAGAGAGGAAACATCTTTGGAGGATCTATATAAGATTGCATCATCAGTACAGAGCTGAACTGATGGGCCACCACAGTTGAATGGCAGATCATTGATAAAGACTAAGAATAATAGGGGACCAAGGATGTAACCCTGGGCAACCCCAACGGTGATGAGAGATAGTGAAGAAAGGGCACCCACCCATTTGATGCACTGGAACAGGTTTGATAAATAGTTAGTGATCCAAGAGAGGGAGTTGGCATTAAGGCCAAGTCGATAGAGCTTGTTAATGAGGAGTGGGTGGTTGACAAGGTTGAAAGCCTTTGTGAGATCAATGAAGATGGTCCCAATGGCATGACCTTGGTCCATGGCCTGAAAGATGTCCTAGGTGACACAGTAGGGCAGAGTCCATTGTGTGCAACTTCCAAAAACCGTGTTGATTGATGGTGAGGGCATTGGCCTGATCTAGGAAGGTGTATAGCTGATTATACAGAATTCTTTCCTGAACTTTTGTAATAGAACATAAAATAGATATGAGTGGGTAGTTCTTAGCAACGATAGTTGGGACACTTTTGTGAACCGGGATGACAATTGCAGTTTTCTATTTGTTGGGAATTTCATGTGTGAGGAAAGACCTATTGATCAGTAGTGCAATCAGGTAAGCAAGTGCAGAAACACCTAGCATGAAGAATTTAGGTGGTAAGGAGTTGAATCCAGGACATCTGTCCGTGTTGAGACCCAATACTAGCTTAAGGACCTCTCTCCTCGAGGTGGTTTTTTCATGGAATAGGGGGTAGGTTACTTGAAAGTGGGAAACACGTAAATCAGGAGGTACAGCATGGAGACTGGCCTTGTATATATTAAGGTTTGTAAAGAAGTGGTTTATTCTGGTGGCTAGCTCTGAGAATGTGGATAGTGTGGAGCCTTTGAGGGTCATATTTTGAGGGATGATCCTTTCATTGCCCTTGAGTGGGCATTGATATGTGTCCAGAAACATTTGGGGTTAGTGAGGTGCATTTCTTGTAGGGATTTTAGATAATCTCACTTAGTTTTATGGATCCTTTTTTTGCAAGTATTTCGTAGCTGGTGCTAGGATATCCAGTTTGAGTTTAACCCAGTCCTTTTGAAGGTTTCCATGCTCTGTCTCAGGAGCGCATTAGCTGCCTTAACTCTTGTGCCTGCCAAGGGGATTGAATACCTTTGGCTCTTCTAATTCTGAAGGGGGCATGAGCATCAAGGATGGAGGTGAAAGTGTTGATCAGGTATTCTAATGCCAGATTTATGTCAGGGAGAGAGGTGATGGGTGACTAAGTCAACTGAAGCAATATTTTGCTGGAAAGCTGCAGTGTTAAATTTGGTTATATCCCTGGTTTTTAATAATTCTAGGAGGGGGTGAGGGAAGTTATTCTTCCAAATACAGAATATTGGGGAGTGATCGCTCAGAGAGTCAGGGGAGAGCTCCCATTGCTTTGATGAAGGCTTTGTTGTTTGTTAGTATCCAGTCCTGTAAACTATGGTTACCCACCTTCATGTTGAGTCTAGTGGGTTGTTCAAGTAGTTGCTCAAGTTTAGCATTCAATATGGCTCCTTGGTACTGAGTTCTGCTGGGACTCAACCAGTCAAGGTTGATGTCACCACATAGTATGATATCTCTATAAGGTAGCGTGTCAAGGATGATGAATAGATCTACAAAGGAGGAGAGAAGCCATTTTAGGGGGTAAAAAGATGTAGCCAATGGTTAGCAGCTTAACTTGGATGAGGATAATTGTGACAAAAAGCTGCTCGGTGTCAGGGTTAGTTCCTGAGCCTGTGAGCTCGCATACTGTGAGCCCTGTCCTAGTGTAGATCAGTATCCCGTCACCTCACTTGTGAGTCCAGTCACACAGGTAGGAGGAGAAGCCAGGCAGAGAAATCTCATGGGAGTGGATCGGTGGCTTTAGCCAAGTCTCCGTTATACATAAAACATCAGGCTTGTAATGCTGGGCCCAGATCTCTAGTAGGCCATTTTATCCCTGATACTTTGAATGTTCATGTGAGCAAACTTCAGCCCTTTGGTGTTAGACCAAGTGGGACATGAGGTTAGAAGGTTGGGCTTATGTCTCCTGGTGGGACCAAGGTTCAAGTCAACATCACTTAACAGAAGAAGGAGGCACAAACAGAGACTGATTGATGGAGGGGGACTGCAACTTATGTTTATTCTAGGTCCATGAGATTAGCAGAATTGTTTTATTATACTTGACCATGGCCAGTAGACCTAAGCGAGAGGTGGGTTCTTCTGGGGAATTAAGCAAGTATGTCAGACCTGCTTACACCCATTGGCTCGGTCTGCTCCCTATGGTCCTCTTCCAGGGGCCTCCTGGCTATTCCCAGGACAAAGCTTAAAACAGGTGGCGACAGAGCATTTAGCATCACTGGGCCCATCCTGTGGAATTCACTTCCTCCATCATTTTGGGAGACCCCTTCGGTTCAGGTCTTTAAAACCCACCTTAAGGCCCTCCTATTTAGTCAAGCCTTCCCAGATCAAGTATCATAGTATCATAGGTTATACAGAGCTAGTAGACCATGGTCCATAATGCTCGCAAATATTAGTTATATCCCACTATGCATTTTTGTTGCAAATAGGTGTCCAGATATTTTTTAAATGTATCCATGTTTTCACATGTTACTACTTCCAAAGACAAACTATTCCAGATTTTACAAACTCTTACTATGAACCAACTACTTCTTTTTTTGTTTTACGTTGTTCTACTTTTAATTGTAGTGGATGTGCCCTGGTTATGTAAATAGTATCCCTCAATTCAAGACCCAATAACTCCCAAAGGTGATCATCATGTAAAGCCTTAAATACCAGACATAAGTCACCCCTCATTCTGCGATACTCTAATGTATATAGTCCTAGTTTATGTAGTCTAGCATTATAATCCAAGTTATTGACTTCATTAATCTTTTTAGTTGCTCTCTGTTCAATTTTTTCTAGTGTTTTTATAGAGCCTTTATCCCCTGGTGCCCAAAATTGGGCACAATACTCCAAATGGGGCCTTACCAAAGATGAATAGAGTGGGAGCAGAACATCTCTATTTTTACTGCTAATACGTTTGTTTATGCAGTGTAACACACCAGCTGCCTTCTTGATAACAGCATGGCAATGGAGCTTAGAACTAAGATCATTGGATACTCTAATACTGAGGTCATGCTCATCGTCAACTGATTTTAAGATTTTTCCACCAAAAATGTATTTAGCTTGGTTATTTTTTCACCCAAAATGCATTACAATGCATTTATCGGTATTAAAGGACAATTCCTTCTTGGTAGCCCAATTCTGTAACTCATCAAGGGCATACTGGAGGGTATCTATATCACCAGTATTAATGATTGGGTAGCCTAACCGTATGCTAGTTCTTCTTGGGAGTCCCTCCTTGTGTCTTCTTTTTTGATCATCAGTCTTATTCGGGTTCTGTGTTGTCACAGACCATATTTATTTTATGTTGTTTTTATTATTTTATCTGATACACATTTTTTATATTGATAGAGTGTTTTATTGTACAGCGCCCAGAGCCTCTGGGATTGGGCACCTAGAAAAATAAAATTTGCCTTGCTTTGCCTTGTCAGTCATAAGATATATTACTCCACTTGTGCTGCAGTTTACCAGACCGTGGATGACTAAATGAATGGGTGCTCAGTGTGTTAGAATAGTGGGTACAGTGTCCACATCTAAAATTCAACAATGGTGGTTTAAGAAACCAGATGCTTTGATTCTGAATCGGTGGTAGAATGTCATGTACTAGAGCATTATTTAGGTTCTTTCCTCATCTGTAAGATGTCCTTGATTTCCTTGGCTTTTGTTTAGTTATGGTCCATACCTTTAGGATCAAAACTGGGACCTGATGGCATACATCCCAGAGTACTAAAGAAGCTAAGGGTGAAACTAGCAGAGCCATTATCAGAAATATTTAAAGAGTCTCTGAACACTGGAGAGGTCCCAGAAGACCGGAGAAAGGCTCATGTGATCCTTCTGCACAAGAGTGGTAGCAGGGAGGAGGCAGGGAACTACATACCAGTCAGTCTTACTTCAATAGTGGGTCCTGTCAAACTAATCTTATAGATTTCTTTGACTGGGTAACCAGAGTGGTGGACCAAGGGGGAGCAGTTGATGTCACCTACCTTGGCTTCAGCAAAGCTTTCAACACTGTTCCACATAGAAGATTGATAGATAAGCTGGGAAGGCTCGGGGTGGGTCAGAAGTTGGTCAACTGGGTGGCAAACTGGTTGACAGGCAGAAAACAAAGAGTGGTGGTAAACAGTATACAGTCAGAAGAGATGCAAGTCACAAGATGGGTACCACAGGGATCAGTCCTGGGGCCAGTTCTCTTCAATACCTTCATTAGTGAAATTGCAGATGGACTAGAGGGTAAGGTATGTCTGTTTGCAGATAACACCAAGATCCTCAACAAAGTAGATGATCCAAATGGGGTGGGGTGGGCACAGTGAGAAGAGATCTGGATAAACTGGCAAAATGGTCAGAAGAGTGGCAACTGAAGTGTGACGCAAAGAAGTGCAAGATCATGTACATAGGGAAGAGAAACTCTGATGCCACCTATAGGTTGGGAAGGGAGTTGCTGGCAGTCACAAGGGAAGAAAGAGACTTGGGCATCATCATCATCACAGATGACCTCAAATCATCCAAACAGACAACTAAAGCAGTAGGTAAGGCTAGGAGAATGTTAGGGTATATTAGTAGGAGTATCACAAGTCGGAAGAGGGAGGAAATAATCCCTCTTTACAAGACACTGGTTAGGTCCCATCTGGAGTACTGCATGCAGTACTAGAGGCCACACCTTCACAAGGACATTAACCAAATTGAGGCAGTCCAGAGAAAGGCAACCAAAATGGTGCTGGGACTGCATCAGAAAATATATGAGGACAGATTAACGGAGCTCAATATGTATACCCTAGAGCAAAGGAGAGAGAGAGGTGATATGATTGAAACATATAAACACCCTAAGGGCATTAACAAAATGAAAGAGTCTAACATGTTTCAATTTAAGAAAAATAGCAGGACGAGAGGACGCAGCATGAGATTAGAGGAAGGCTGATTAAGAGGTAATGTGAGGAAGTTCTTTTTCACAGAAAGGGTGGTGGATGCATGGAATGGCCTACCTCAGGAAGTGGTGGATATGAATACAGTGCAGGGCTTCAAACAGGCATGGGATAGGCATAAGGGAGCAATATAGATAAGTATGAATATATAGGCCATTGACAGAGCAAAGGCCGATGGCACATTCATAAGGTAGAAAAAGAAAAGGGCAGACTGGATGGGCCTTGTGGTCCTTATCTGCCATCAACTTCTATGTTTCTATGTTTCTATCTAATTTCCAGTATATTCCAGTGTTTCTGTATAATAGTGCCAATATGTGGTGCCAGTGGGTTGAACTGTGTAACAAAGGTTGGTACATCATTATTCTCTTCTTTGTTTCCCTTTGGAACAAACCCTCTGCCTAATTCATTTGTTCATATCTCTGCTTCCCTTATTAATGCTTCACTGCATCCTCTTTCAACAAATCTATTGGTCAAAGATGTTGCAGCTTCTTTATAGCCCTCTACAGTGGAGCAGACTCTTTTTGCCCATATAAACTGTCCTTTCGGAATATTTTAAATAATGCTCTTAGGATGGCAACTGTTATTTTTTAAGAGGGTATTACATGAAAGAGGCTTTCTGTAAAGTTTTTTTTTCATTATATTGTCTGCTTCGTAGATCGGAAAGTCCAAAAACGCAGTTTGTTTCTGATCTATCGTGTGGGTGAACTTCAAATGTGTAGAAGTCAAATTTATATATTCAAGAAATCTTATTTGATTTTCTTGTGTTCCTCTCCATATTAGGAGACAGTCATCTATATACGTAGCATTTCCATAGTCTGATGCTTGTGCTAAATATATTGATTGTGCTGTCAAAGATGAACTTGTCTTCCCATGCGCTATATATATTTATATGTTTGCTAGGCTTGGTGCAAATGCATTGCCCATTACCATTCCTTTGTGCTTGGTATAAAAACAGTTCTCGAATAGGAAATAGTTGGCCCCAAGAACAAACCATGCAAGATCTACAATATAATGATTAGGCAGCAACCTATCTTCCCTGTATTTCAGTGCAGTCTCCAATGCCTTAAGTCCACTGTCATGTGAAATTTTTGAATATAGGCTTTCCACATCAATTGTTACAGTAGGTCCATGTTTGTTATTGCTAGATTTTTTTAGCACAGAGAGTGCATCATTCTTATCTTTTATATAGGATCTAGGATGTGGCACTAGTGTTTTTATGTAGAAATCTACAAATTTCAATAATGGCTCATTAATGGAGCTTATTGCAGATACGATTGGTCTTCCTGAAACTGGTATGGTGTCCTTGTGGACTTACAGCAGGAGGTATAAAGCAGGTTTCCTAGGGTTGTCTACTGTAAGAAAATCTGCTTTCGTGTCTGTTATCCAGTGCATATTTTGAGTGAAGTTGTTAAGGTGTTCAGCTGTTTTCTTACCTCTGGGATAGGGTCCTTCTGTAGTTTTTTATAGCTCTCTTGGTTTGAGAGTTGTCTATTTGCTTCCTTGACATAGTCCTTTCGTCCCCATACAAGAATTGCCCCACAATTGTCTGCCTGTTTTATAACTATTTCCTTATTGTCACTGACTTCCTTTATGATCATACATTCGATATTTGTCACATTTTGTTTGGTTTTCATATTTTTATTTTTGAGAAGTTCATCCACTTCTCATTTTATCATACAGCAGAAAATCAAGAGGGTGGGATTATTGAAGGGTGGGCAGGAAGTAGAAGGCTTTTTAAAATGAGTTATTTCATGGTTGTTTGTTACATTCTGGTTGATAATGTTGTTTCCTCCTGTTTCATTTTCTTCAAAAAATTCTCTAAGATGTAAACTTCTGAAGAATTTGAAAAGATCAACTTCTACTTGAAAATCATTCACCTGGTTAGTGGGTACAAATGTAAGTCCTTTACTTAGTACATCTGTTTGTTTCCTTGTTAGACTTATTTTTGATAAATTTAGGACCTCCAGTTGGGGTTCCTGTTCCTGGATGATCTCCGTACTTGTCCCCACTGATGTCTCCCCCGTGATCACTGTCCTCTTCTTCCTCTGTTTCCTCTCACACCTCCTCTTCCCCAGTCTTCTTCTTGTTCTTCTCTGGCCATGATGTTCTTGCACCTGGTTCCAGGTCCCCTTGATCTGGAAAAAAACACCTATTCACTGATTGGCTCCTTTTCCTTAATTGCTATCTGGACCAGATGATATACCTTGACCCTCAATTCTAAAGTCGGTGTTCCTGTTGGGATGAATATTTGTCTGTTTTCTGGAACCAAGCCAATTATACACTGTACCTGATTTGTAATCATTGTTATCCCGTATATGCTTTCTTTTTTTATAACTTAGAAGCTCAGCTTTGCATTTTTCAGTATTATCCCCTGTTCTTTCTTTCAATTCCTCAAAAACAGTTGTTGATTATTTCTCTTTTAGCTGTTAGTTCCAGTGTGGCCAGGTCACTCACTGCTTTTTCTGCATCTTTTTTTTTTTGCTTTTCTTATCATTAGCAACATCAAGTCTTGGCTACACTTATTCAGTATTTTTTCCCAGTCCATTAAATATTCTGCATCATTCATTCTGAAGGGGAGGGGTTTTGGATCCTTAGACCCTGTGGTATCCTCTTGTCTCACCAATATTGAAAGAGAGAATCTGCATATAGAATAAATCTGATTTTTTACTAAGATTTTTGAGAGTCCTAAAGTCAGTATTATTCTGTGTACTGTTAATTTTAACTCCTGACATGAGGAGTTGAATTTGATCTGCCAGTAAGGCAATCTTATTTTCTGTCTCATCCAAAAATGAAAGTACATCCACTGTATGTACATTAGGTGGATTAGATGCCATGTTAGAGAATCTGCTTGCACACAATAAATAAAGGAGCTTCATCCCAACTGAGGCACACTCCCAGCCTCAATGTAAAGCAACAGGAGAAGAAAACAGTATCGGGTGCTCACTTCAAAAAGTGGCTAAATAAAGTGTACTAATACCCAGAAGTGTAACTAAGTACAAAATACAAGGGTTCCACACAGTGGATTGTGGGTCAGCACAAAATCAGCTGATATTTATAGCTCTTCCCCAGGTCACTGTGAGACTGTACCCTGGGATCAAGTCTTCAAGAAGGTGCCAGCATAGAACTTAACAGAAATTATCCATTTTACAATTTACTTTCAAAAAATATGTGAGAATTATTCTGACAAAGGATTTAAAAGAAACTGCCCCTCCACCATTCCCCCTCCACTTCTTCACAACTTTCCAGCCCCTGGACCTGTTGGTCTTTGGGGAGTGGGGGTTTGGGCTGTAGGCTCCAGCTGAGCCAAAGCCACAGAACAGACATCAACTTCACTCATTCTACCAGCTCAGCATGGAGCTCTGCAGATGTCCTGCAGAAGTGGCAAGGACCCCTCCACCAGAGCATAACCCTGGAGAAGAGCACCCCACAGTTTCTGCAACTGACTTGTTCTCCCTAAAACTCATCCCTATACTGATCCCTACAATAACCCTTAGACTTCTGATTGAAATGTCCTGGCAGAAATGTTCTCCCTCAGTCAACTGCCTCCTTTAATCTGATAATAAGAACTACTGTAATGTTAACAATTTATTTAACAGAAATATTAAGATTAAATTAAGTAACCACATCTATGTACATTGTAGGGATGAAATAATATTTATATATTGAATCACTTAATTTCTTAGGGCTATGAATTACCCCTCTTTGAATTTTAAGTAATATGACATAGCCAATGTAAATAAAACATTGTACAGATATATCTGTTATATTACACTTTAGAATGTTAACGGGACACTGTCAACTTTTTTGCATTATACTATTTCAACTTAAAACCCACATTTTGGACTTCTGGTGACATCACCAAACTATGTAGATGTGGGGAGAACAAGCTCCTGAAACCCAATCCAACAAACAATGAATTTCAACTGAGCCACCCGATCCAAAATGAAGAGACTAAATAAAATTAAGCTGGAAGAGGTAGTAATGGCTACCCACCAAAAACGTATAGATTTTGTGACCTGAAAAGATAAAATAAAGTCCATGGTAATGCTACCACAAAATTGGGGCAGAAGCTTCTCCTCTACATGCAGGTCCAATTCTCCAGATAGATGGGAAGACAGCGAGTTGGAAGGGGCAGAGGAGGAGCAACTCACCATAATGTCCCGATGGCAGTATTCAGAGATCAGATGCTTAGGTGGTATGCTAGATAAGATACAGAGTGAAGTAAAGGATAATACACACAAAAAAAAGAAACAAGAGATTAGAACAGCCGAGCTGGAGACCCACGTAGCAACCCTGAATGAGAATACAGAGTTGCACAATGGAGCTATTTTAAGTTACATGACTGAGAGCAGCTCCTTAGACAAACATTGGAACATATAGAAAACTGTTCTTGAGGGACTAACCTGAGGTTCCACGGTGTCCCACAAAAGACTGAGAGTGGGAACATGATGCAGTTCATGGAAGGGTTCCTATGGGAGATTCTTCAGTTGGGCTCAGAACTGGTACTCAACATTATAAGAGCACATCTGCCCTAGTCAGCTCCACCCATGGACCCCACCACCCAACCAAGCTCAATCATAATTGCTTTCCTAGACTACAGAGTAAAGGAACTCATCTTGAAGAAAGCGTGGGAGCAAAAATAAATTAATTTGGGGGACAAACACTTGTTATTTGAGCAGGACTACACTCCACTAACTATGGACCA
The DNA here is from genome assembly GCA_016271365.2 of Neoceratodus forsteri. Classification (NCBI taxonomy): domain Eukaryota; kingdom Metazoa; phylum Chordata; order Ceratodontiformes; family Ceratodontidae; genus Neoceratodus; species Neoceratodus forsteri. The sequence goes on from CM028130.1 coordinate 1,135,342,353, forward strand.
ACAGAAACCACCCTTCCCCATTTTAAATGAATTAAGAGCAAAGAAACTGAAGGCCTGGGTACAGTATCCAGCTATGATCCAGATTACATCAAACATGGGCACCAAACTCTTTGATACATTGTAGGATGCCAAGCCATATCTGAAATCTCTGGGGCAATTGGCTGCAGGACTGGATGCCACAGTGACACTAAAGGAGCTACAGAATAAAAGGTGTACAAAGGGCCCTGTGAGGAATTAAATCTATCCAGTGGAAAAAAAACAGGTGGGAGACAATGGCACAGGGTCAAAAAACAGATATGCATCCCTACAGTTTCTAGCTATACAGCCCAAAATGAACCCAGATTTCAGATCAAGACCCAGGCAAAGAAACAGCAGGACCTTCAAGAAGACCACCCTGTTGAACTTTAAATGCTGTAAGCAATTATTTTGCCTAATGTGCTGCTGCGGGACTAAAATGTAACTCTTTCCAAAGGGATTTTTGTCCATTTCTGGGTTAGTTTACGTGTATCTGAGTATTGTCGTGCCTATGCAACACCTTTACAATACAGAATAGAAATTGAGAGTAACTGGAGAAATTGGAGAATACAGAGTGTAGTCAATATGAAAAAAAAACTTGTATTAATTCAATTATTAATGCATTAAAATGAATGCATTAATCCACAAAAAAATCTTGATAAGGGTCCAATTAATAATTAACTTGCAATTAATGGGGTCCATTAATTAATTAAATTAACATTAATAGAAAAATGGCTCAATTAAATTAATAATTAACAATTAACCAACCCTGGTCTTCGATTGCTGCTCCAGGGGACTTTACCTTGTGGATGTAGTGGGGGGAGGGTGATTGAGTGGAATTAATGGATCAAGCAGTAGTAGTCTATATCTCGGGCTAAGAGGGAAAATGACCATTGGATTTGTTAAGGGATCAAGCAAAGCTGGTCACTAAATGGGTGGAAATTAAATAAATGACATGTGCAGATGGGTGGGGGAACAGAATGCCATCATGATAAAATAAGGAAGGAGGGGGGCGATGTCTCACTGGGAGCTATTGCGTGGTTTGCCAAGTGAATAAGTGAATGACAATAAGCTAAAAGATAAACAGGGGCAGAAAAGGGAACAATGAAGTCCTACTATAAATAAGGGAGTGGAGGGGCAAGAGATATCTCACTGGGATCCATTGCATTGTCTGCTAAATGTATAAATAGAGGGGAAAAAAAGTCAAAAGAAAAACATGTGCAGGAAGGGGGGAAATGAAGTCCTGTTTTGAATAGGGGAGGTGAGAGGGGTTATGTTTCATGGTGACTCGCTGCTTGGTCTGTAAAATGATTGAACAGGTGACTAGAAATGGGATGTCAACATGTGCAGCAAGTGATAAGTGTGATCTATGATTTGGATGGGGGAGATGATGTCTCACTATGCTACATTACACGGTTGGCTAATGGAATGCCATGTCTAATCAGATTTCAGGTGGAACAACTGAGAGATTCTACATAGCCTGAGAGATGTGCACTTACTGCTGCTGGAGGTACAGTAAAATAACCCCAATGGTGTCGGAGTATAGCAGATTTGGCTATACCACCTTTTACAGAACCAGACCCTCAGGGTAACAGGTAAGAGTGCCACAGATGGAAGCATCATAATGCAAAAGGTTAACCAGTTTTTGTATGTCCCTACTTGGAGCAATTGTTTCAAGGTTTCGTTACAGTTGAAAATGACATGATGGTTTGTACAAAATGAAGGGATTCACTTGCATGTGTGGAAAGAAATGGTTTGCCTGGGAAAATATAAGGAAAGGGGTGTTAGGGGTGCGGGGGGGTAACAAAACATTTATTAACAAATATTTTCTCTGGATAGATGTCAAATAGCGTATTTAAATGTGGTCACATACAATGTCCAGGGCATTATAGCCCACTTAAAAGGTCAAGACTGTTACAAGAACTGGGAAAGACAGGGGTCATGATTGTAATGTTACTGGAGATCTACCTGGATCTCACAGAACATAGACCTGTTAGCAGATAAGGACCATACAGCCCACCTAGCCTCCCATTTCCCCTTCTTGGTTTGGCAATCCCTACTCTTATCTGGACTCAAGCTCAAATGTAAATGTAAATGTAAATGGAAGGAGAGGTTTATGCATTCTCACGGGTACCACACCCACACAGAAAGGACACAATAATATTGGTCCTAAAAAAAGACCATTACAAGACAGTAAGGTAGACCTAGATCCGTATGACTGGTATGTTTGGCTTCAGGTGAGTTATAGGGATACAAAGTGCACCCTACTAAATATCTATGCACCAAATGAAGAAAAATAATGATGTTCTTTTCTGAACAAGGTATTACTAGACACAGTCACAGACCCAAATAGTTAATAGGGAAGATTTTAATACAATAATCTCAGGGATACAGAACAGCAGGGGGAGGGATGACAAGAATGGACAGCAGAGTAGGCAAGCTGCTCAGGAGATTATCGGCAGAGCTAGGTATGGTAGACATTTGTAGGTATTTAAATGGTAATTACAGAGATTTTACCCATTATTTGGAGAGGCATGATAGTTATGCCAGCATCAGTATGTCTCTTGTGGCCACTGAATGGCCCCCGGTGGTGGAGGAATGAATCATCCTGCCACACTCATTGTCTGACCATTCACCTGTTCTCCTGAGACTGGTCAATTCCCCCTAAATCAGAAACTCGAACTGGAGACTGAATGTGGGGCTCTTGAATGCACATAGCTTCAAGACTCTCATTGAAAATACCATACAAAATTATCTCAGAGATAACCCAGGGAGAGACCTCTCATGCTGTGTTATGGGATGCATTAAAAGCAGTTTTGAAGGAGCTAATTATAGCTATGCTCCCAGGAAGAAAAGACAACGAGAACAAATGGAACTAGAAAATTCTATAGCCGACCTGTAGTTTCAACATAACATCACCCTAAACCCACAGACTAAGGAACAGCTTATTGGTAGGTTATCATCCTTTGCCTCTAGAGGGTGTAATAACTGCCAAGGAATGAGCACTTCATTTCCAGACTCTTGCTGCAAGAATCAACTGTTCCTATACTGCCACCAAAACAACTACATTTAGCAACGCTTCCTACAATAAATAAAACCTGGACTAACTTGAATCTACTACCCCTTGTCCTGGACACCTGTAACAACGAATTAGGATCCAGAGAGTCTCATAAAAACAGCCTGCCACTATGAATTACCTAATAAGGGCAATGGTAGTCACATTCCTTTTACTGATCAGCTTGCAATCACCCAATTCTCCCCACCTCAATATGCAGTAGCTGATATGAGTTTTAATTTAACCCACAATGAAACACACGCTACCCCATCAGCGACAACCAAATGCCTACAACGCAGAATCCCCCTTTGGAACTGCTATTTAAATTAGAGATCCTGTTAAACTCCAGCAAGACAAACATAGCCCATGCCCACCCGTGCCTCCAACACTTAGCTTACCTAAACCAAAACATCTTAAACATCACCTCCAAAGGGTAAAATCTCTGAGTCAAATAAACATTAATGCTATAAAGGCAGTCATAATTCTCCTGCTCCTTTTGGGTAATGTTTATCCTAATCCTGGTTCCCCTAACACTGACTCTAAGCCACATCATAAAAATTGATGCTTGAATGTTAATATAAATACATTATAGTACCAGTTTAATCTATTTCAGTTGGGTTAAGCTTCCCTAATGCCACTTGAAATGAACTCCACATTTTTTGAAATTTGCTTTTTTTGTCATTTTGTAATATATATATATATATATATATATATATATATATATATATATATATATATATATATATATATTTAAGTAAGTAATAATAGTTAGAGATGTTCCTGACCCCTCTCCCTTAAGAATGATGACTAACTCACATTACCAGAAGAATCTCTGATGATGGTGAACATACTCTGTGGAAATTCTGATATGAAGGGAAAGGAAAAAAAGAAAAGAATGGATGCTTGAAGATTGCATCCTTAAATATTGGTAACCTATTGCCAAAAATTGCCCAATTTCAAGCCCGGGCCCATCAGCACAGACCTAACATCATCTACTTCATCAAAACCTGGCTTATTCCAAAAATGAAGGATAACACTGTATCATTAGCAGGGTACTCTACATTCAGGCTTGACAGGAAAATCAAAAGGGGAGAGGGGTGCCTTATATACATCCAAGACTCTTAACAGGGGTGTGAGCTCCACACCAGCAGTAATGCCTGTGACCATGAATTCCTTGCTGTAAAAATCCTATTGGGGGCACAAAATAAACCTCTCATAATTGCAACCATCTACCTTCTGCCAGGTAGGGCTAAAGTGGGCTTGGCAATGATTCTTCAGAATATCAAAAAGATTAAAAGAAACAGTGAGGTCATTGTGACAGGTGACTTCAATTTAAACTGGATCAGCAATGACTCTAATCCTCAGATGGATCTAGTAGCGGGTGTCTACCTTACTCAAATGGTTGGTGAACCCACTTATTTTAACTATAAAAATGGGAACAGCTCCCTTATAGACAGTATCCTGGCTAGCTGCCCCTCCAGGATTATGGGAGTCACAGTACTTCTGGACTCCTTATGTGACCACTCACCAATCATATGCTGCTGGACTAATAAAGATAGAGGAAATAGCATCCATAATCCTCGAAAGCAGGGTTTTTCAAAGGGGCATACTTAAAGAGCAGCTGACACCTTTGGGAAAACTTTGGAAATCATAACATTTAGACAGAGTTCAGCTTGTATTTCATATATCTTGTATAGTTGTCTCTGCTCCATTATTTATTACTGAAGAAATTTCCTCAAAAACAAGATAGTTATTCCTTAGAGTTCATCTGCCTCTATAGCTTAATCCCTACTTGAAATCACAATGCTCTGTTGTGACATCACAGTCTGTTGCCATGGGAATAACTGTGATGTCACAATCAGAGCATTATGATATCAAGTTGGGAAGAAGCAATAGGAGTTGATGAACCCTCAAGGAACAACTATCCTGTTTTCAAACATATAACCTCAGTAATAAATAATGGGATGAGAATTAGAGTTAATAAGAAATATTAGTTGCATTGTGTCCAAATATTATGGCCGGGATAATCAAAGCAGTTGTGCATGGTGCAACTGAATTGCCCCAGCACAAGTGCACATTTGCTCCAAGGAGCGATATTCAGCAGAAGTCATTGCGCAGTGCAAATCCCATTGCACCAATGCGCAACTATAATGAATGCAGGTGGAAGTGCAGGGGGCATGCCCATGAATATCTGGTGCAGTGCGATATTCAACCATGGAACCATGGCGCAAGTGCAGAGCAAATATGAGATGCGTTGAGCAGACTTGAGCCTATAAATACAGGGCACAAGCACATGGACAGCACTTGCGAGAGGGAGAGAGTGACAGAATAAATGAAAGAAGTAAGGCCAGACAGACAGAAAGAGAAACTGAGAGAGACAAAGCTAGTGAGAGACAGCCAGACAGACAGACAGACATAGGCAGCTACAGAGAGAGAGAGAGACAGACGTGGCAGTGGAGAGGGAGACAAGAGCAGAGAGAGTGAAAGGGACAGGCAGGCACAGTGCCAGGCAGTGCACCAGGGTGGCACACAGTCCATAGCAGTTGACCGCCCAGGTGTATATATGACATCAGGGGCTATTGATATTGTTCCCTTCTTGATGGAGGCTGTAATGAGGGGTGTGAGGGAGCAGGAGGAACAGCGACGTGGCCGAGGAAGGACCCATCGGCGGTATTCCCAGAACAGGTGGTACCATGCCCACACCATCTTTGAGAACTACTCTGACATGAAGATTGTGGGATGGTGCCACCTGAACAGGGCCATTCTGAGGCAGCTCTGTGAGCTGTGCAGTGATGAGATGCAGGCACCCACAAGACGGAGCCACGCAATGTCTGTGGAGACCAAAGTGACAGCTGTCATGTGCCTGCTCACCACAGGCATCTTCCAGAGACCAACGGGGACACCACAGGCATAACCCAGTCAGCTATGTCATGCCTCCTCACACAGTTCCTCAACGCTCTACTGCGACATGCTTCAGAATACAACCATTTCCCCAGCACACAGGTGGAGCATACAGCAACCATGCAAGACTTCCACAGGGTAGCACGTATGCTTGGCATGCTTGGGGCAATTGATTGCACCCATGTGGGCATCTGCACACCACCTGGCCCCAAAGGTGTGGCCTACATCAATAGGAAGGGGTTCTTGAGCGTCAACTGCCAGGTGGTGTGCGGTGCCATGGGTGCATCACCAATGTCTGTGTCACACACCCTGGGAGTGCACATGATGCATTCATCTTGCACAGTGCAAGGCCATCTGTGATCACAATGGCAATGCGATCCTGGGATGCAGTTGTGGCCTCCTGCATGCGCTGTATCACTGCCAGTAGCTGTGCACTGCCCCCTTGCACTGCTTGGCTGCCTGGCACATCTCCGCAAGCAGTACATGCACCCTAGTGGCAAGCTGCACCTGTTGCTCCACAGAGACCCGCAGCAAACTGGTGTGCTCAGCCAGTGGGTTGGCATCCTGGGGTTACTGGGCAGAACGCTGACCTTCCTGAGGTGACTGGCCATGCTGTGCAGCCCCTCTCTCAGGTGGACACTGCACAGTGGGGTCCTCATGGGGTATGTCCCTAGCTGGTGCCCTGGTGGCAGACCCTGTGCTCGGCTGCCCTGTGGCACCCGCAGCCTGCTGCCATTGCCTGTCTGGCCACTGAACGCTGCCCAGTGCCTGCGCAGCTGCACCACCACCACCACACAGCACAGCTGTGGCAGTGCACACAGCTGCACCCACAGTGGTGGCAGGCAGCTGTTCCCCCACTGTCAGATCTCTGGGTGCACTGCCTGTGTTGGTGTCTGGTATGGGCGTCTCCCCCACAACAGCGCCCATGCTGTTCAGGATTAAGGTGAGGTCATCATCAGCATCAGACCCCACCCCAATCTGTGTCTCCACTCAGAGACTGCCATCCTATAGGAACACATCCATGGCCTCATTGGACCCCATGCCAGGACATCTGGCTGAACAGTGGTTGTGTGCTGCAGCCTATCAGGTCCCAGGATGCCTAAGGAGGTGGATGGCTGGTCCTCCGGGGATGGTCCTGCTTCCACGGCCACTGCCAGTGGCCCATCCTTCACATGCAGGCGTGCCAGTGCTGAAAGAGAATACAGGTGTGTCAGGGATGCAATGCCCACAAGTGCCCCCCCCCACACAGCCACTGCATGCTGTGCATGGCTGACATATGTACCATGCAGTGATGGGCTGCCACCCATCTGGAATCCTCCTCCAGGCACACCCTTCATGGTGCTGCAGCACATGGTGGCTGCCACCAACTCCTCCTGTGCCGTGAGCTGTAGTGCACCTGCAGGCCCCCCTCCGGTGGCATACCTGGCCACACGGATGGCTGCCATCTTCTCCTTTATGTGCCTCTTGTTCATGCCCACCTTCTTGTGGCACTCCTGTGCTGACTGCTGGTGGCTTCCCTGCTGGTTCATGCTTGCCGCCACCTCCTCCCAGGCCCCAGCCTTGGCCTGTGGTGAGCCCATGGCACCACTCAGCAGTGGCTCCCTGTTGAGGTAGGCCTCAAACAGGGCCTCTGATTCTGCCTTAGTGAAGTTGGGCCTGTGCTTGTGAGCAGGCCCATGCTCCTCACCCTCCTCATGTTCCAAAATGTTGCTTCCTGTGGACATGGACAGCACAGTGTGTCAGTGGCAGCAGCACCCTATTCCGTCCCCTCGGCTGTGCTGGCTGGGCTCAGTGTGCTCCAGCAGCATGTGCAACTTACCTCAAAAGGATGCAACACTGGTACATGGCCTGTGCCAATCCATGGCACTTTTATAAAGCATCACATGTAAATGAGCTTTGGAGCAACAGTAATGACATGCTAATTCCCCCAGTGCACCACACATTGGCTGATGAGCTCATTTGCATGTGGCAGCTGAATATCACGATTTTGCTCTGTGCACAAAGAGATTACTCCAGAGCAAGTCACAGTGCAATGCACATGCATGAGCAGTGCGCAGGACCACAGTGCACATGCATCGGATGGTGTACTGTCACCTATTGCACACTGTGCACCCACTGCACGATAGGGGCCATGAGACACGGTGCGCCATGGTTGCTATTGCGCATGTGCGCACTGTGCGGTGGCCAACCTCTGACCCCTGCTGTGACCTCTGCCCCAGGTGACCCCCACACCTGTGACCCTACCTAGCCACACCCATGCCATGCATCTCTAAGACTGTGTGATGGGAGGACACAGTGCATGTCCCCTTGGCCCATGCATATAGCGTATGCTGTGGCCACGTGCACCTACCACCACCATTATACTCAGCAGCTCACACCTGAAACATGGCACAGCAGCGAGCAGGACAAGTGGCCAACAGGACACAGGTTGAGCTAGTCAACCTCGTGGCCTGTGTCCAGCCCCATGCACCCCAACTGATAGGACAGGTGCCACTGCAGTAGTCCCAGGTTTTTGTGTGGCAGGCCATTGCTGCCTCCCTGAGGCAGTGCACAGGAGTGGCCAGGACAGGGCAGCAGTGTCGCCACTGCTACAGGGACCTGGCTCAGAGGGACCCAGAGCACCTCAGGAGGCTGGATGCCTGCATCAGGTGTGGGGCTGTGCCACAGGCAGGTGAGTAGGCCCATCATGCATGTGTGCCCTGGTGCTGTACTGTGGTGTTGGCTAGGCTGACTGGCATGTTCTGCAGGGCAATGTACTGCCATCATGCACTTAGCGGGGTGGCATCGCCCTCCACCACTTGCGTTGTGATGCCACTGTGCAGGACGTGTCAGGCAGGGGCTCACCCTGTGCAGAGGGGTGGGGGTGGTGGGCAGTTGCTGTGGTTGGTTACTGATGTGTATCTGTTTCTGTTCCATTCCCAGGGCCTGAGGACTGAAGAAGGGCAGTGCTGGCAGGACACCAGGCTGCAGCGGTCCAGGGTGGAGGAGTGGCTCTGGCACCAGGGGGGCTACAGAGGGCAGGTAGTCACTGACATTGTCCTTCACACCTTCATTAGGGTGTGGCGGGGCCGGGGGTGCTGGTGTGGGTATGGCCGCTTGTGCCGTGTGCTGTGGCAGCTGTGTGTGTCACACTGTGCATGGTGCCCACGACTGTGGCGCATCCATTGGACATGTGTGCCAGCTGCTGTTGGGTTGGGTGTGTGCCCAGCTGCCACTGATGTTGCTGTGGTGCTGCCGGTGCACTGTGCCATGTGACTGCCATGGCACAGCCGGATGGCCACTGTGCTGTGGGGACCACTGCTGTGTGCTGATGTGATGTGCCATGTTGCTGGTGGGCATTGGCCCACACCCCTGTGGGTGGCCTGTACGGACCCTCCTGGTGTGTGTTCCTGCTGCCCAGTGTGCGCTATGGATGGGCATGGTTCCTTGGGACATTGCACTGATCACCTGTCCTGTCCCTTGTCCTAGGTGTCCAGCGGCAACTTAGGAGGCCCCTCTACTGCCGGCTCCTATGACAGTTGATCCTCCTAATATCGACACCAATGATAGAGGTAGTGCTGCAGGTCTGGCAGATGCTGTTGGAGGACAGGAGGCAGCGACGTCTGCAGGGGGTTGCAGGCCATGGCCACCACTAGTCGGGCCCTGATTTCCTCTTTTTCCTCAGCCATATCCACCCTCCAGTCCCTCTTTCCACTGTACAGTCCCTGTTCCCTACCCTTCCCCTTGTTTTCCTACCCTCCCCCACACCTTTCTCTTGTACATAGTTGTTTTGCACAATATATTACTTTTGACATACCTACCTGTGTCTGTGTCTGTGTCTGCTTTACGGATGGTGTGAGGAGCCATGCTGCAGTGGCCCATTGCCTGTCCATGTGGTGTGCATGTGTTGGGGTGTGTGTTGTGCTTCTGTGGATCACTGCTGTGTGCTGCAGTGTGTCCCACTGTGGTGGTGTCCCTCCCCTCGGTTGGTGGCTGTGTCTTGGGGTGCCCATGGGGTGGCTGTCTGGGTTGTGTGGCTGGTGTGTGTTCTTGGCTGCATGATTCTGGGTGTGGCCTGCCCTGGTCTGGATGTGCGGCGGGGCATGGTCTGCAGCCTGCAGTGGGCCCCCTTGGTGGCCCTCCATCTACCTTTGGCACCCTCTGTTGCCTACTGTCTGTGTCACTGTTGTGTTCTGGGGTGGGGGTCTGGGTGCCTATGTGCGCACTACTGTGCCAGCTGGTGGTGGCCTTCTGTGGCCTGTCACTATGCTTCCATGGCTGTGTCCTTGGTTCACCTCTCTATGCCGTGCCCCCCTCTGTTGCTCTGTTGCTCTGCTCCCACAGTTGCCCTGGGGCTTATCTGTCTGCCCTTGGTGCACCTGTGATTGCGCCATGGCGCACTTCTGGTTGGGTCATGGCGCATCCAGGGTTGTGCCATGGCACATTCACAGTTGCACCATGGCACAACTGTGCCATATTCAGCTGGGTTGCACTGGTGCAGTGCGGCCAGTGCAACCTCTGAATATGGCTTCTGTTGTGCCATTGCGCATCGGATTTGCACTGCACTGGACTTGTGCCAGCCTTTGGTGCATTTCTGAATATCTGGGCCTATGTTTTTAAAGTTGTTTTTGAGGTGTTGGTGGCTCTTTAATTCTTTAAAAGTCTCACTTGCCCCAATAGACTGGTCCTCTCTGGGACTTCATTCAGGATATGAAGCAGGCCTTTCAATGCTTTATAGAGAAATTCACTTCTGTCTGTGACACTTATGCACCCATTCTCAAATGGAAAACCCGTGGTACACACAATGGGTAGATCACTTGGGGCCTGCTGGAGCAAATGAAGGAAAGGGTCAATCTTTGGCACAAAGCCACGGCCACTGGTACTGCTTATGATTAACAGGCATACCTGGCTGCTAGAAATAAATGTACCTATGATATAAGACTGGCCAAATCTAAGTATTATAGAGAACAGCTACAGAAAACCTGGGGAGACAATAGGAAGTACTGGGGTAATATAAAAGACCTCTTAGGGAATGAAAACAAGAAACAGCCCTCCCTGCTTGACGTCAAAGGGAACATCAACCAGGACCCGCTCCTGATTGTGGACTCCTTCAACACATCATTTACAGACATGAGTTCTGTCCTCCTCTGAGACTGCCTCTCAGCACCCAATTAAACACTAGGAGCCACCATCAGAGACCACAACTATCCACCATTTTACTTCAAGTTTATCTCAGTCCAGGAGGCCAAGAAATATGGAAAGAAGGTTCTGCAGAAAACTGGTTAGGAAGTGATAAATTAGATATCAAAATAGTGGCCCTCACTTTGGATGAGGTGCTTGTACCCATCACAAAAATTTTTAATAAATCCCTCACCTTTGCTAAATTCCCCAAACTCTGGAAGTGGGCACTTGTCACCCCAGTTTATAAAAACAGATCGGTCCAGTATGGCAAACTACTGGTCGATCTCCATCCTTTCCCTGGTCTCCAAGGCCTTGGAGAAGATAATCCCAGACCAGCTCTCAGACTACCTACAAAAGTATAACAATCAATGCCCACAGCATCATGGTTTTTGGAAAAACCATAGTACTTTAACCACTCTAGTTGAATTCTCTGATTATGTCCACCAGGCCCTAGACGGAGGCAGGCTTGTGGGGTCAATTTTTATTGACCTCACTAAGGCCTTTGACACAGTCAACTACCACCAACTGTTACAGCAATTACTGCAATTAAGCCTCTACCATACTTTGGTTAAATGGTTCAAGAACTACCTCTCCTGCAGATTGCAATCCATAAAAGTTGGGAAAGCTATATCGGCAACAAGGAAGTTCTCAATGGGAGTCCCCCAAGGGTCCATCCTGGGACCCCTACTGTTTAGCCTTTTCCTAAATGGACTACCAAAAGCCTATCCCAGTAAAATCATCCTGTACACTGACGACGCGGTCATCCAAAACTGAAACCGCCAACTAGAACAACTCACTAAGGGTCTTCAATCTACCGTCACCCAACTAGAAGACTGGTTTGGTGGGCAGCAACTTCTGCTCAATTTAAAAAAAATCAAGTCAATGCTCTTCACCAGCCACCAACAGAGGAAAAAGAACCCTCTACATACCATCACAATACAATAAGGCTGAGCCACTAGAACAAGTCCACATGTTTCAATATCTGGGGATCTTACTCGATGATACCCTATCATACACAGAACACACAGACCATGTGGTTAAATCAGTCAATACCAGACTATATGTCCTGTATAGGCACAGAAATTATCTCACACCTGCAGCACTATGACTTAGTAACCAGCTCTATACTATCAGTCATATATTATGGGCTAGTGGTGTACAGTGCAGCATTGGACATGGTTCTCAACAGAGTTTCCACTGCCCTCAATAAAGCATGCAGGCTGGTCCTGGGGGCAGACAAGGTCACACTTACTTGCAGACTCATTGAGCAAGTCAAATGGCTCAACCTGAAAGCAAGAACTAAATTCCAATACTGCCTACTAGGTAAAAAAGTGCAACTGGGTCTCTCCCCTTCGTGTATCCTCCAGATCCTTCTTCCAGTACCTTCACAGCACTTCACTAGAGGCAATGCCCATGGCTCTCTCAGCACCCCCTTCAGGAGAACATTGCTAGGACACAGATCATTTGCCTACAGGGCCCCACTTTGGATGTATGAGCTCTCTGCCACTATGACTAACGCCATGACATTGCCAGTCTTCAAGCATAAGCTGAGGCAGCACCTAGAAAATGGCAGTACCTGTGAGTGCCATCCAAGAACCTAGCCCCACCCTGGTGCTGCCCTCTCCTCACTCAGCAGTAATGGTGAAGGTCAACAACACAAGATACTTGTGCTAACAATGGTTTATATACCCCCTGGTAAGCATGCAACTGGTCTTGAACAATTCATCAACAACTGTGGGCAACTTAGGCAAAACAGTGAACAGGTTATAGTTGGAGATTTTAACATTAGCTGGAAATCTCATGATGCTGCAGCAGCCAGGGACCAAATATCAGGCCTCTAGCTCACCCAGATGATTACCCAAGCCACCAGACACAACTACTGTATGGGTACAAGTACCCTAATTAACTGGCTTCCCTTCACATGCCCAGAACATATCACTGAAGTATCAGTCCTACCAGGCTCCCTCAGTGACCACTCCCCTGTTTTATGCTCCTGGACAAACAAGTTCAAAAAGTACACTCCCCAGCTCTCTAGAACTCACTTGCTCAGGAGTGGGCAGTTGGATAAGTTCAAGCAATACTTGAGTCTGGCTTTCTGGTTCCCACTCAACAGAGCAAAGGATTGCTTCTAAGCCCTTGACTACTTCCGTAATATCTTTACAAATGCCTGTAATATATTTGCCCCTCACAATCAGAAAAAGGAAGGTCTGCTAACCCCTGACTCTCAGGCTCCCTCATTGAGCTCATGTGCAAAAAAGACAATCTATGGCACAAGGCCAAGGCAACAGGGAGACAGGCTGACCTCTTTACCTACAAGGCAGCCAGAAATACTTGTAAGAAACTCAGTTGATTGGCCAAAGCCAACTACTATAAAGATCTCCTATGCAGGAGCTGGGGGTGTGGAAGGAAGTTCTGGAATTCAGATGAATCCCTTATGGGTAGGATATTGAAGGATCCACCAGATCTGATAGAAACAATGTCGGGAACATTCCAAGAGCTCAGTGATACTGCAAATGCATTTAACCGAGCTTTCACAGACCTCAGTTCTGTGTTACCCAGTGACTACCTCTCCACCCTGCCATCTGATCAGCTCCCCTGCACAAGTCTACCCCCCACCTCCAAATGGTAGACCACCTTTCTACTTTAGGCTGATAACCAGGGCTGAGATCTTAAAGTATGTCAGGTGGGTCTTAGGTAAGACTAGGATGGGGAATGAATTAATCAACATGAAGATGTTAGCCCTCACAATAAATGAACTGGCATATACACTCACCAAAGTTTTCAATGCCTCATTGACAACAGGAGTGTTCACTGACAAATGGAAAGCAGCTCTCATCACCCCCATCTTCAAATGTGGTGACAGAACTAACCTGTCAAACTATAGGCCAATTTCAATACTACCCCCCTGTCCAAAGCCCTGGAACAAGTTGTCTCTGTACTTCTCCAGGTACTCTGTAAGTTGATCAGTCTCCTGTGTGCTCAACAGCATAGATTTCAAAAAAATCATTCCACCATAATTGCCTTGGTTGACTTCAATACTCAGCTCTATAATGCTTTAGACAATGGGATGACTATGGGGTCTATCTTCATAGACCTTACCAAAGCATTTGACACTTTTTTTTTGCCTACTCTCCCTGCTACCCAGCCGGCCACTCCTTCGGGTCACCTAGAACCCCCGCTGGCACTCTGTCCTCATCGCCAACCATGACTCCATTTCACAGCCCCCTGGGTAACCTGATTTATCCCTTCATCAAGCAGATCCCCCCCCCCGGAGGGGGAAGGTGTTGCTGGGGGCTGTCCAGCGCAAAACCTGGCCTGGGTGCTACTGGCGTGGTCCAGGTTGTCCAGGGTTTTGTGGCAGCCAGGGGCCAGCAAATGTCATCCAGCCTGCCTGGGGAGCCATTTTCACATTTTCTGTTCGGGAGTGTGACATCCAGGTCATTAAGACAAGAGCCAACATCCGTCGTGCCCCCTATGCCACCAGATCCAATGTGCTGCCATGCCCCTGGCCTCCACCAGAGGTCATAAAACACCAGGTTGCAGACCCTCCCTCCTTCCCCCCGGGAGATGGAGAGCCATTGTGGGATGCTCAAGCCATCTCCTCCTAACCGGCCCTCCGACACTCGGGTCTGTTCCCAAACCCAGATCATCGGCATCGCAAGCAAAAATCCAGACACTGCGCCGGTGGGCTGGCCTTGACAATGTTAACCACCAGCTTCTGCTCAACTGCCTTTCATCCTTGGACCTTTTGGAAAGCACTGTAGCCTGGTTTGAAAGCTACCTATTCTAGAGGACACAATGTGTGAGAATTAGCAGTAGCCACTCAGAGCCAAGGGAGGTGAGCCTAGGTGTCCCTCAAGGATCAGTACTGGGGCCACTATTATTTAGCCTCTTCGTTAATTCCCTGCCATCCATCTGCCTGGCATGCATGGTGCTATATGCTGATGATGCCATCATCTAAGTACCTGGCAGAGAATTATCCAAAATCACATCTGAACTGCAGGACAACCTCTATAGTTTAGAAACGTGGTTTACTCGGAATAAACTACTACTAAACTATAAAGACAATAAAGAATGCTATTTATGGGGTGCACTCCAAGAAGAAATACAGCCTGCTGTTGTTACACAGCCATAAAGGGAATCCACTGGAGCAAGTCTTCACTTTTAAATACCTAGGTGCACACCTGGATGACACCCTCACCTTCGCAAAGCATATCGACCAGGTTGTGAAATAAGCAAATAGAAAGCTAGGTGTACTATACTGCCACAGGCACTCAATAACACCTGAAGTACTTAAACTGGTCATGAGCAGCTCAATGTTTTCTACCATTGATTATGGGCTACTGATCCATGGGGCTGGCTCGGATACTGATCTAAGAAGGGTTAAAACCCTCATTAATATGGCCTGTCATCTTGTCCTTGGCACTGACTACCTGACCCATACATGTGCTCTCTACAATGAGACCAGTTGGCTCCCCCTCCACCGCAGAGTAAAATACCAGACCTGCTTGCTGGGATAAAAAGCGTAACTATGGCTTATGCCTGAGTCCACCATTGATTTATTTAAAAACTCACAACAAACAGTAAACACTAGAAATACGACTAAGGGGGCTTATTAGTGCCCTTCAAGCACACCTCACTTTCTCAGTGTTTCCTCTCCTACCATGGGCCCAAATGAATTATCGATCTCCCTGCCAACCCAGTAGAATGCAGCAAGATCAACCAGTTAAAAACAGGGCTCCATTCCTTCCTTGTCCATGAGAATGCCTGCTGTTTCCCAGTATAATCCTGGCCTAACTGTGCTTACCCTACTCACTCGTTCACTCCTCCTCCTCCCCTCAATACTGCCTCATCCACACCCCGTTTCCCATCTTTTCCTAACCCTCACCCATTCTCTTCTGACCCATTCTAACGCCCCCCCCCCCTTTTTATCTTTTCCCCATGTTTCGCCCTTGACAAAGCCAACTCTGGCTGCTTTATTTCCTCTCTACTAATCAGAGTAGGCTTGGATCTTTTCTGACACGAGAATGTACTCTGATCCATCTGAAGCATTGAATCACAGTCATTGAGTGTTGTTGTACTTGGCACTTTGATGTAACTTTGTAAGCTAAATGTTGACTCTGTAGCCACTGAATGTTATTCGATGTCCGACTGTACTTACTTGTACCTGATGCATTGTTTGTAAAGTGTTTGTCTAACTTGGAACCTTTGTAAATGAGCCTTCGGCTCAAAGGTATTAATTCTGAAACTTAAATAAATAAATAAAATAGAGGGGAGCTGTAGGTGGACTCAGCAGCATTATTATGAGAGAGAGAGAGAGCAGAGAGACAGACATCTCTTGGCCTACACTTTCAGACAACAGCAGTGTAACAGAGCTCTTATGACTCAAAAATCTGCAAACTCAGGGGCAGCCCTCTAGCGATCCAAGGGAAGTGATAAACATTTTTGCTAAATACTATCAAGAATTATATTCCCAAGACACTAACTAAAGCTTTAAGCAAATGGTAGAAGCATTCTTTACAAATATGAATATACCATGCCTGAGGAAATCAGAGGTGGTGGTGATAAAGAAGGAGGTGGGACTACAGGAAATCCACACAAAAAATTAAGAAACTGAAGGGTGGTAAATCTCCAGGGCTGGATGGTCTGCCAGTGGAGTTTTATAAAGTATTTGCAGAGCAATTGGTGCCTTTATTACTTACGAACATATGAACATACAAAAATGCCAGCAGAAATAGGCCTTACGGTCTGTTGAGTCTGCTCGATTGTGCAGTTAGCCCCTCATCTCACAGCTGCCCCTCCCACTCCTCCCCTCCATAGATTTACCCTCACCCTCACCCAGTCCCATCCCCTCTTGAAACTGCCCACTGTCTTACAGGCCACCACCTCATGTGGTAGAGTGTTACACTTGCCCACCACCCTTCCCGTGAAGAACTGTCTTCTTACCTCCCTCGTGAATCCTCCCCCCTCCAGTCTGAGACTGTGTCCTCTCATGTCCCTTCCTCTTCTTAATTGGAATATCCCCTCTGTTCGAGTCTTGTTCATCCCTTTCAAGTACTTAAAAGGTCTAAATCATGTGTCCCCTATCCTTTCTCTCCTCCAATGAATACATATCTAGCTTGCTAAGCCTTTCCTCACAGGGCCTGCCCTCCAACCCCTGGATCATTTTTGTCGTTCTATGCTGTACCCCCTCCAACAATCTGAAATCCTTCCTCAAGTATGGGTGCCAGGACTGCATGCAGTACTCCAGGTATGGCCTGACCAGTGACCTGTACAGGGGGAGGACTACCTCCCTACCTCTGGAGGGGATTCCCCTCGCTATGCACCCTAGCATCTTGTTGGCCTTCACTATCACCTTCTAACACTGAGCAGAGTTGTTCATGCTCCCCCATTATAAGTACCCCTAGATCCTTTTCCTCCCTGGTGCTACCCAACTGTACCCCTCCCAGATGATAGTCCCTCCCCTGGTTCTTTGCTCTGAAGTGCATTACCTTGCTCTTCTTAGCATTGAACTCCATCTGCCATGTGTCTGACCATTCCTGCAGTTTAGTTAAGTCATCCTGTATCCCCTTCCATCCCTCAATGTTATTAACCTCTGCCTCCATTTTGGTGTCATATGCAAACAGACTGATCTTATTTCATATCCCATGTGAGGTATCAGCTATGAATAACCCGAACAACACCGTCCCTAGCCACTATCCCTGTGGCATCCCGCTCATCCCTGCCCGCGGTGCAGAGAATTCCCTTCCCACCACCACCTTCTGCTGCCTACCACTTAGCCAATTTTTTATCCATTTCACCATCTTTGCTCCAACCCCCGCAGCTTCCAGCTTCCCCCCCCCCCAGCCTCCTGTGTGGCACAGAGTCAAAGGCCTTGCTGAAATCCAAATACAGGACATCCACTGCATGGCCCTTGCCTAGTTCCCTTGTCACACAATGGTAGTACTCATGAAGTTGGTCTGGAAGGATCTGTCTGAGACAAATCTGTGCTGATGCCCATCCTGGAGTCCAATGTCCTCCAAAAAGATCGCCAGCCTCTTTTTCAGGATTTTCTCCATGAGCTTCCCCACAACTGATGTGGGGCTCACTGGCATGTAGTTTCCCAGGTCATCCTTTGGGTCACCTTTGTGGATGGGCACCACATAGGCCATCCTGCAGTCCTGTGGTACGCACCCCATGTCCCAGGAGGTATTGAACAGGTCCACCAGTTGCCCTGCTAGAACCTCAGTCAGCTCCTTGAGTACCCTAGGGTGATGCTATCTGGCCCAGGTGCCTTGTCCACCCTCAGTGCTCTCAGTCCTTTCAGTACCCTGTCCTCTGTAATCCTCGTATCTGTTACCCCCTCTCCCCACCGCATACCCCACCCCTCCCCTGTGGTATCTGCCCCACTTTCTCTTGTGTGATTACAGAACAGAAGTATTCATTTAATGCCTCTGCCTGATCATCACCTCTCCACGCCCCCCCCGTCCATTTTTATCCTCACTATTTGGTCCTTGTTGTTCCTTCTTTCCTTTATGTATCTGAAGAAATTATTTTCTCCATTTTTAATACCATGTGCCAGCCTCAGCTCCCTGGAAGCCTTGGCTTCTCTGACTAGTTTGGTGGCCTCTCTGGATGTCTTTGTGTACATTTCCTTGTCTTTTCCCCTCCCTAACTTTTTGAACCTCTGGAATGCCTCTCTCTTGGACCTCACCCCCTCCCTAGCCTCCTGAGTCATCCAGCTGGGCTTCTTTGCCCTCCCTTTCTTACTCTGTGTTCTAGTACATTCTCCCATAGCCTCTACTAGCCTCTTTTTTATGATATTCCATGTCTGACTTTGTCTCCCAGCCTGGTTGAATCCCCTCCAGGTGCCCCGCCAGAATTTCCCCCATGTTTTTAAAGTCAGCCCGCCAAAAGTCAATCACCTTGGTACCTGTACCCCGGCTTCCCTCCCCATGTTGAATGTGAACCACATCTAGTAGTAATCACTGCCCATCAGTGGGTCCTCCACCCGCAGATCCCTTACCATCTCCCCATTGGACAATACAAGGCCCAGAGTATTTCCTATCTGAGTTGGCCCGTGGACCAACTGCATCGTGAAGCTGTCTTGAAATGCCTCTAACAGGAATTGCTCCATTGCACTTGGGGTGATTGGGGTATTCCACTCTACAGTAAAATGAAAAAAAGTGGGCTCAACAGCACAAGAAAATGCAGTTGCAAATAGCTTCAAAATAGCAGCATATTTATTTTTAAAAAGAGTAAAGCACCCCTCATACACCAACATCAACGTTTCATGCCACCCTGGCGCTTTTTCAGGACGTCCAATCCACTCCAGGTAGGTTGAAGTCCCCACCACCACCATGTTACCCTTCCTGCAGACCCTTCAGAATTGCTCAGCTAACTACCTGTCCAGGTCCTCCAGTTGAGCTTGTGATCTATAAACTACCCCCATCCTCAGTGTCCTGCCATTTGAGTCCTGAAAATGCATCCATAAGGCCTGTATCCTGCCCTCTTCCCCCTCCCTTATCCCCTCCCATACAAAGATCACCACCCCCCCTCCCCTTGGTCCTGTACTTTCTGAATATCCTATACACCAGGACCATCAACTCATGGTCCTGGTACTGGGTGGCCCATGTTTCCATGATGGCTGCAATATCCACCCTCCCCTCAGCCAATAGAGCCTGAAACTCAGCTGACTTGTTTCTGAGGCTTCTCACGTTCAGTGAGACCACTCTCCAACCCACTACCTTCCCCTCCCTAACACTTCTCCCTGCTTTCTCCCCTTTGTCTTCCCCCTTAACTAGGGGGATAAGCTTGTCCATTCCCCCCACTCTGGGACCCCTATTTACCAGCTGATCACTTGCCACCCCCACCTTCTAGTTTAAATCCAGCTTTATTTCTGCATACTCCTCTGTCTTCTGCTTCAAGTATCACTTTCCCTTTCTTGGTCAGGTGTAGTCTGTCCCCGGCGTACAAGTCATTCCTGTCCCAGATTCTACCCCAACCACCCACCATGCCATGCCCCCTTGAGTGACACCATTCCCCCAGCCAAGTATTAAACTCACCTATCCTTTCTTTTCTTGCTGTACTTGCACAGGGTACTGGGAGTACCTCCGAGAAGGCCACCGATCCCCCCCATCTCCTCACACAGCCTTCCCAGTTCCTTGAACCTCTACCATACTACTTCCACCGTTCCCCCCTGCCAGGTCGTTCGTACCCACATGCACCACAACATGAGGTCTCCTCCTTCCCTTCCCTGTATGGAGAGGTCCAGGAGGGCGAAAGTATTTCAGAATCATGGAAGTTGGCAAACATTTCAGTTTTGCTAAAAAAGGGCAGGGCCTTTCAGAACCAGGTTCATATAGGCCCACTTCCCTCCTAAATGTGGACCTCAAGGTGTTTACAGGAATCTTGGCAGATAGGATACAAAAAGTAATACATAAAGTCATACACACAGATCAAACCCTGTCAGTATAGTGCAGTGGTTTAAGGCTCTGAGCTGCAAACCTGGGGACCTGGGTTTGAATCCCATAGCTCTCACTTGCATACTGTGTGGCCCTGAGCAAGTCACATAACTTCCTTGTGCTCCCAGGTTGCACCTGTAAACAAGCTTTCAGCTTAGTGTGTCTCTCCTGGTAAGAAAATGTGGGTTCATGGCAGGGACGTATTTACAGGATAATATAAGAAGACTCTTGAATATTTTAGAGAAAGAAAGAAAGAAAGAAAGAAAGAAAGAAAGAAAGAAAGAAAGAAAGAAAGAAAGAAAGAAAGAAAGAAAGAAAGAAAATCAACCTTTCCAGATAGCCATATCTATGGATGCGAGAAGGCACTCAACAGGGTTAATTGTTATTCATGGTAAAAACTATGGAGAAAATGCAATTTGGTCCTACTTTTTTAGGAGTAATTGAATCCCTGTACTGTGCTCCCAGGCTCTAGTCAAGGTAAATGGATTTAATTCCCAGTATTTCAGTTTTAGCAGGGGCACGAGCAGGGGTGCCCACTGTCTTTTCTACTGTTTGCAATCTGCTTAGAGCCTCTAGCTATCAAAATTAGACAAGATAAGGAAATGATAGGGGGCAGAGCAGATGATTTTGCTCTACGTGGATGACTCCATATTTTTTCTTGACTACCCCCAGCAAACAGTTCCATGTTTGGTGGAACACCTGTACTGCTTTGGTCAGATCTCGGGTTACAAAATCAATTATAGTAAATCCAAAGCCTTGGTAGTGTCCAGCAAAAAAAAAAAAAAAAATGGAGTTCTTCGCTGATTTTCCATTTGCTTGTGCACCAAGAAGGAAGATACAATACCTGGGGATTCATATATCTAGCAATTTGAAGACATTACATCAGATAAACTATGGGAGACTCTGGGATATGGTGACAGCTGACCTGGCAAGGTGGTGGTTATATAAGCAATAAGACATGGCTGGGTGTTGGTAGTACTGAGATACCCACACACCCAGAGGCGTAGTTAGGCACGCGACCGCAGGTCGAGTGCCTTCAGCCTCTGGGTGTGTGAGTATCTCAGTACTACCAACACCCAGCCATTTCTTATTGCTTATATAAAATGTGCTCATAGGTCACTTTGAAAAAAAAGAACATTCTAAAAGTATTGAAAGTCACAAAAAAAAATACAAAATGTTGCTAAATAATGTAAAACGGTCCTTCCACATACGTGTTTTGCCTGTCAATCATCTGTCTTTCTTCACACTCAATACATCGTATGATTGTTTACTATGGAACAGAAGAATTCAAAGCTCTGGACTGTTTTTTTTTTTTTGTCACCTTTTTTCTCAGCCAAACCATTGGACCGCAGATTTCTGCTGGAAGTCCCTCCTGGACGCCATTTGGGGACACTCTTAAGAACTTGACTGTCATTAACTGGATAAGGCACCGTGTATTTTGCTTAGAAGTAGCACAGTTTAAATGTGTCTGCATTTAGTTAGAATGTAGTGGTATATCCAAGCCAGCAAATTAATTCCTTATTCTAGCAAACACTACAAGTTAAGTTGTGGGCTGAATCTGCATTGAAATTTAATTTCTTTTCTGCTGCTCTAACGCAAAACCCACCCCATTTCTTTGTTTAATCGGTTGAGCACTGCCTCTCTTTCTCTCTCCCCACTTATATTTCTTCCTTCTTCTCTTTCCCCAGGATACCCCTGCCTACTCAGGTGTGACTCAGATCCCCACAGACTAAAGGCAGAACTCCCACCTAGGTGGTCCTGCTAGCAGGAGTCCACCCACCTCCGACACCAAAATACCCAAAGGTAACTGCTAGGGGCACAGACCTTGCCAGCAGCCAGCATGGCTGATTGTTTATTTGTACTATGAAGCAAAGGATTTTTTTGAATTTACCTTTTGGCGCCTTTTTTCTCAGACAAACTGTTGGATGACAGATTTCTGCTGGAAGTCCCTCCTGGACGCCGTTTGGGGACACTTTTAAGAACTTGACTATTATTAACTGCATAAGGCACCGTGTTTTAATATTTGCTTAGAAGTAGCATGGCTTAAATTTGTCTGCATTTAGTTAGAACGTAGTGGTATATCCAAGCCAGCAGATTAATTCCTTATTCTAGCAAACACTACAAGTTAAGTTGTGGGCTGAGTCTGCATTGAAATTTAATTTCTTTTCTGCTGCTCTAACGCAAAACCCACCCCATTTCTTTGTTTAATTTGTTGAGCACTGCCTCTGTCTTTCCCCACTTATATTCCTTCCTTCTTCACTTTCCCCAGGATACCCCCGCCCGCTCGGGTGTGACTCGGATACCCACAGACTAAAGGCAGAACTCCCACCTAGGCAGTCCTGTTAGCAGGAGACCGCCCGACTCAGTCACCAGGGTGGATTTTCTGCCTTCACTAATATGTTGGAGGATACAGTAAAACTGGCAGGTTATAATCTATTTATTTATTTATTTAGTTTTTGTTGACCGGGTAAGTGCACTAGACAAATCCTACCTATTTTCAGGCACGATCCGGGGTTGGGGGATACAGACGAATGCCAACTGATCTTGAACCAGATTAAGCTGTTGGTGGTATTTTTAGTGAATAAGGGAAATTTGGCCAGGACACCGGGGAAATTCCCCTACTCGCAGTCTGTGCGAGGATTGCCATGGAGGAGGGCGTACAGGCAGAGGCTCTGCCGATGGATCTTACTGAGATTAAGTGCAGGCGCAGCCTACTACAGAAGCTACCGAGGAGTTATCTTCTGAGAAATGCAGGCTTCTAAAGCGTGCTAGTTGGGAGTTGTGAGGTGGAAATTAATTTGTAATGGGAGTTACGCCAAGGATGCCTTTGCTGCTTCAGCTACTTCGGGGACGGTGCTTGGTGGGGATTGCGGTCCCATTTTGATGCCAGAAGAACTACGGACTGCTGAGCAGTTGGAGTCCTCAGCTATCGCGAGGGTAGCGTCAGTGGCAGAGGAAGTGGTGGAGTCGGTTGCAGAGGAGAGATGCACTGGTGGTGCGAGTATGGCGACAGTTTCTGCAGCGGACTGGTCCGAGGATTTGGCATTATCTCAAGCTGGGTGGATTCAGCAACTGGACGGGAGATGGATGCCGGATCCTACCTGGCTGTCCTTTTCACCGATGGAATCGGGTCCTCCCCGAAAGATTGTAAAGGAGGGTGAGTCGCCTCTTTTGGGAACTCAGTCAGAGTTGGTGCAGCCTTCAGAATTAAATGGGAGTTCTCGGTCTGACAGTATTTTGGGGGCTGGGATGGATATTCCATTGCGGCGTCCCTCTGTACAGTTGCAAGATGATCAGGAGACTAGGAAGGGTCCTCGTTTTTCAGATCTCTTCAAACGTAATAAATTGGAACAAGCCCCGAGACGAAATGCGGTCCGTTTACGTTATAGGGGTGGTTTACCTGAACACCCGGATAGGCTTTATGTGGCAAGGAAACTGTTACTGGACTCGATGCAATTTCTGCCTGTGGATATTTATGCTTTGATCAATATTCGGGGGGAAGATACGTTTGATATTAGTTTCAAACAGGTGGCTGGTTTGGATAAATTCTGGCATAAATATGAGAGCTGTAAGTCTTTGCCCCATGGCTACCTTTCTGGGCTATTCCCATCACTAAACCTCTATCCAAAACTATTAACGTAATGTTTAGAAATGAGGGGGTGAATGTGGGGGATATTTTGTATTGGTTGGAACACAAATGTATGGTTCTAGGCTCTCCTGAGCCAATCCTTGATACTGAAGGGATTTGGACTGGGGCATGGCATTTTAAAGTTAAGTTGCATGTGATAAATAATGAAGTCCTACATGTTCCAAATAGCTTTTTCTTAGGTAAAGACCGATGAGTGTGCTTCTATCCGGGACAACCTAAAGCATGCTATCGGTGTGGTAGCCGACGGCATTTAAGCAGTGCATGCGACAAAGTTAAGTGCGCGCTATGTGGGGATTTTGATCATGATAGCGAGGTCTGTAGAAATGTATTTAGATGTAATCTGTGTGAGGAGTCTGGCCATGCACATCATCAATGTCCTTGGGCAGGCCAGAATAGACAGGGGGGTTTGAATAAAGAACTAATGATATCCCAGGCTTAGGGTAGATGTCAGTCTCATCCGGCCCCTCCTCAGGGTAGGGAGTATACTCCTACTGCTGGTCGAGGTCAGGTGATGGTCCCTGAAGTCCCTGTTGTGAACCACAGTATAGTGGACTATACCAGGGATCAATCTGTAATTCTGGTTCCACAACAGACTTCAGATCCCCCCCCTTTCACCAAGCTCTGAGCCCTCTGTTCTACATCCTCCTGTAGAGGAACCTGTGGTGGTGCCTGCTTCAGACATTCCTTTCCAAACCCCTCGAAGGGTTACACAAGCCAGCAGTCGCACGGTAGGGATGGGAGGGGTCTGCCTTATTCACAATTCCTTTTCAGCATTATCTGACCTCGAGGGTGAGGGAGGCCCTGAGCTGCTGAAATCTGATGAGACCTCTAGCTTGGAAATTGAGGATGAGGGGGGAACAGAGTTATAGGAGGGCAAAAAGAAAAAGGGTAGAAAGCGGAAACAAGATAAACCCTGAATTTACACCCTTTTGTTTTCATGGCCTGTTTGAACATTGTATCTCTTAATTGTTGTAGCATAAAGAGCTACAGAAGACGCTTAATTTGCCTGCAGCAGTGTAGGGATTTGAATGTAGATGTCATCTTTGCACAAGAGACGCATTTGTCTTCTCTGCTTGAGGTGACTCAAGTTAAAAGACTCTGGGATGGCCCTTCTTTTGGTCATTTGGAGAAGATGCTGTGGATGGGTGGGCATTCTTTTTCACACCCTTCTGTTCGCATCACACGGTTGGTAGATGTTCAGCCTGGACGGTGTTAATTTTGGACTGCTTATTTCAAGGATTTAGTTTCAGACTGATTAATACCTATGCTCCACAAACAAAGACATCTCGTATTGCTTTATTTAACCAACTGAAACTATATTTATTCACCTCTAAACATGTGGTTTGGGGTGGGGATATGAATTGTAGTTTGATATTCGACTTAAAAATGATATTCAGCAAAAACGATTCTGATGCTCATGCTCTCACAGACGGTAGCGTGGCTAAGTTGAAAGATGCTTTCAGAGGATTACATACCTCAAATGGCTTTACTTACAGAAGGGCTTCTTTCAAACTAGGATTGATTACCTTTTTCTTTCTCAATATTTAGTCCCTTTGGTTTGTTCAGTACTGCCTTGTGATTTTTTGACCACAGGTTTTATATGGTAAACTCAGTTTACATCAAATTCTACTTTTTTCCTGCCTTTGCCAGTAGATGGATGTTAAATTCCCTCTTATTGTCTGAGGCAGTTTTTTTTTGCCCAGCTGAAGGATTTTATGATCCTTGGGAAATCGGTGGCTGTGTTTTTCTCTGATTGGATTACATGGTGGACAGACACCAAGTTCGCAGTCAAGGATTTTTTTATTGCTTATGGTAAACGGAAATGTTCTTCAGAATATTTACAATATTTAGATTTTAGGAATCAATATTATAAATTACAGTCACATCCCCGGTCTTGGGGTTTGGAGGTTCAGTCTCAGATGAAGATTGCTAGGCAAAATATGCTTCGGTATCAATACCAGAGGGCTGCTTCGCTTCATGCTGGACTGAAGTTTGGTACCCATCACCAACCTTTTCAGGACCCATACATGGCATGTAAGCATAAAATCGAGAAGAGGCTTATGACAGGGCTTCAGGATTCCTTCGGACGTTTGAAAACTTCTTTAGCAGAAATGCTGGCAGTTGCTGAAAGTCAGATTTCCTCACAGTTTGGTATGGAATTTATTCCGACTGCTTCTTGGGAGGATGTTTTGTATTTTCCAGTCCCTGCTATTTCCCAAGCAGAGGCTGATCTATTACAGGGGCCCATTACCCCACTGGAGGTGCAGGCAGTCATTGGCTCACTCCGTACAGGGTTTCACCGGTTTAGATGGACTAACGAATGAATTTTATAAAGTTTTCAGGAAGATATGTGTGCCATATTGACCGCTGTCTATAATGATATTCTTCGATTTGGTTTCGTGATTTGAAGTTTAATTTGGCTATTTTAACTTTTATTTATAAAACCGGTGATGCTTTTGATTTTGGATTGAGGCCAATTAGTCTCCTAAATACTGATTACAAAATTCTTTCTACTATATTGTGTAAACGGTTTCAAGTGGTGGCACAAGGGTGCTTCATCCGCACAGACGTGTTCTGTCCCCACCATTCAATTCAACAGAATTTAAAACTCCTGCAGGATGTGTGCAAATTTGGGTCTCAAAAAAAGCTATCTGGTTTTATTCTGGCTCTGGATCAAGCAAAAGCTTTTGATTCTGTGTCCCATGCTTTTCTTTTTCAAGTGTTAGGCAGATATGGGTTCCCTAGGGCCTTTATCCAGTTTCTTAACACATTATACACCAAGGCCGGCTCTTGCCCACTTATTAATAATTATTTAGGTTCAGAAATTCAGTTAAAGTGAGGGGTTCAGCAGGGTTGTCCTGTCAGCCCTTTATTATATGCTTTTGTATTGGCCCCCCTTTTACGGGAGATTGAAAATAATAGGTCAATTCAGGGTTTATCTCCTTCGCTTACCTTACTTGCCCCAAAAATTTCTGCATATGCAGATGATATATGTTTATTGGTGGTAGATGGCCCTTCAGGATTAGAGGCACTATAAGTGGTTACCCGTTTTTCTGCTTTAAATGGCACTAAGCTAAATTATGGGAAATGTAAATGTTTGGCAATTGGAGAAGCTCCAGTTCTTCATGATGTTAGGGTATTTAGTCTCTGATTCTCTTACCATTTTAGGTCTCCTTTGGAAAAGGATTTAGCCTTTTCAACTGGGAGAAGTGTCTTGTTACAGGAGAACGGAAAGTACAACAATGGAAATCCTGGGGATTCTCTAAAAGAAACGGGTGTTAATTATTAAAAAATTCTTATTACCCATTTTTACATGTATGTTCAGTTTTCCGGTACCCATTTCTTTAGAAGGCGAGGTTATATAGTTGTTTTTCAAATGGTATGGTAGTCGATTAAACCCATAAAACGTGCTTTTACTTATTTGAAGCTTAATCATGGGGTTTAGGGATGATAAACCCTATAGTATTTTATCACCTTTTCATGATAGCTTCTTTTCAGGAAAGGTCAAGCCTCAGGATCATCCATGGTCGGCTTGGACCAGTTTTTTATTTTCTTCTTTTGTCCCATTGGGAAGGTGGAAGTGTTCTAAAAAAATATGGCGACTGTGGCGCCTTCCTATGTAGATTCAGCAGTTAGAAAACTGCGGAATGGAAATTAGGAAGCACAATTGCATGAGGTTCCTAGAAAAGAATTTTATTTGGAAATTATGAGGAATTATTTCTATGTTCAAGTGGATTTCTTTGTACCCCTACCAAACTCTCACAGGCCCTTCATCTTTAATGGACCATAGGGTACCACCTAATATGTGGGATATTCAATGGCTTGCTGTCATGGGATGTTGGGGTCCGGGTAACTTAAAACATAAACCTATTGTTGACAGAGTGTGTCTCAGAACGGGTTGTGTTGAACAGATTGAAACATTAGAACATTTCTTCCTGCTCTGTCCCTATATTATTTCCTTTTGGTCGGACTTGGCCATTAGGTGGGGGTTGGAGTGTTGAGACACATTACCTATCAGAGTTTGATTTTGGGGATTATTCAGGTTTTCTAAGGAGGTACCATCCTAGTACATTGAATGTGATTTTGCATGTATTAAATATCACTTATGGCAAGCCAGATGTCAGTTCTCCTTACAACACACCTTCTTCCTAATAGTGTTATTCTTAATCGTATAGAACTAGCCAGGAAAGCAAAAGAGTTTTGAACATCGAACCTGGATAATCAAGTTTTTCTTAGTTTTTGAAAATATTATTTGGATTTTATGAATGCTGCATGTTTTTGTTCTCCTATTCTTTTTGTACCTATCATGTAGGAATTGTTTTGGATATGTATTTTCTTCCTGAATGTATCACAGTTCCTCAGGAGTTATAATTTCTGTTCATGAATTATGTTGTCCTTGTTTTTTCCTACTGTTTTTTCTGTTGTTTTATTTACTGATGTATGGTTTATTTTCAAATAAAAAATTCCCCTACTCTTTTCGAGAAGTGCCATGGGATCTTTAACATCCACCTGAACTACCACTAATCCAGGCAGATGGGACCTCAGTTTAACATCTCATCTGAATGACAGAATGAACTACTTATCCTAGGGGACCGGAATTTAAACTGGCTTGGATATACTCATGAGTCACTTCTATCTATAACCCAGAGTTTTAACCTACATCAAGTGATAACCGAGCCCACGAGGATCTCCCCTAAGGAAATGGCAAGCACACTATTGGATTGGGTGTTAACAAATAGAGTCAACAGAATTGTGGAGGCTGGCACCCTGTCAGATAACATATCTGATCACTCCCCGACTCAGCCCCCGTGCTACATCACCTTCAGGAATTATGCTAATCTGAACCAGGCAAAGTTCCTATATGAAGTCTCATCTATTGACTGGTCTTATCTTTATCAGCCCCTGCATGCCAAAATGGCACTTGACTACTTTCTGGAACAATTCCGTGTAGTTCAGGACAGACATACACCCCTTGTGACCCAACGGGTTCGCATGGCACCCACAAAGTGGTTACACAAAGATCTCCTGGCTGCATTGCATATCAGGGATAAAAGCTGGAAGCGTTTCAGAAAAACTGGACTTATTGCTGACTACCATACCTATAGGACCAGAGAAACAAATGCAAAAAGCAGATTAGACTAGCAAAAATCTCATTTTGTAAAGGGCTTCTGCTGGAAGCGTCAGGTGACTCCAGGAAATTCTGGGCACACATCAGATCATTCCTAGGTGCTAAGAATACTAACTTGGCTGATGATATGATCATCAATGGGGTCCATTGTAACAACTCTAGGACCACTGCGGAAGCATTTAGTAAACATTATGACCTATCAAGCTTTACATCTGGCTTCCTCCAGAGTTAGTCTACACCTCTGCTCACTCCACCCACTCCTACTGCTCTTCCCCCTCTATTCTATTTCAAGGCCATTTCTAAATCTGATGTCCTAGGCCTGCTGTGCTATCAGTAGTAAGTAAAATAATGGAAACGCTGGTATCAATTCAAGTTACTGAATTCATGACTAAATATAACCTTCTCTCGCCAGTTCAATCTGGCTTTTGGAGAGGTAATAGCACCTCCACGGCCTTGCTCTACCTTACAAATGATACTTTAAGTGCTATGGACAGTGGCCACCTCACAGGCGCAGTTTTTATTGGCCTGACAAAGGCATTTGACCTCATTGACCATCCCCTTCTACTAGATAGTCTCCTAGCTCTTGGTTTCTCACCTAACTCAGTTGTCTGGTTTAATAGCTATCTATCAAATAGAACACAGCTCGTTAGATTCAATTCCGCTGTGTCCAGCCCCATGACAAACAACCTAGGTGTTCTACAAGGATCGATATTAAGTCCCCCCCCTCCTCTTTATATTTATCAATAGCATCTCGTCAAACAGTCCTGACTGCTCAGCTATCTTTTAGGCAGATGACTTGGTACTGTATTGTAATGATAAGAATATACACCATATAAATCAGACCCTTACCACTGCTTTTAAGTCTATTCAATCCTGGCTTTTCCTTCATAAACTAATCCTTAATATTGATAAAACCCATACTATGTTGTTTGGTTCAACAGTCAAATTAAACAACAGTTGTGACCTATTTAAAGTATCTGGTTATGATGGCATGGTCCTCAAACCCGTGCGCTCATTCAAGTATCTTGGAGTACTCCTTGATGAAAACCTCAACTTTGATAAACATATAACGTCTTCTTGTAAATCAGTCAATGCTAAAATTGGAGCTGCCTACAAAACCAGCTACATCCTTATGAAATCAGCTAGATTAGCCATAGCCCATGGGATCTTGCTTCCACCATTATCCTATGGAGTAGTCACTTATCTTAGCTCATCCACTACTCTCCTTAGAAAGTGGGATTCCGCTTATAACAGCATCTGTAGGTATGCCTTGGCCTCACCCTGGCCTAAACACCATTGCCAGCTCTATGCTGACTTAAATTGGCTACCCCTGCATCGGCTCAAACCTTTGCCCTTGGCACCCTGACTGACAATGTTATAAGAACAGGGATCCCTGTATCGCTGGCCTCCCTACTAACTCCTCTGTCCCCTTCCCATGGCCTCAGATCATCTGACAAATCGCTGCTGAAAATACCGAGATGTAAATCTAACAAAGGAACCCTTGCTTTCTCTTACTCAGTGGCTAAACTCTGGAACTCCTTGCCTCTGAATGTTCACCTAGCCCTCAGCCATGCCCAGTTTAAAACTAACTGTTGCAACTTCTTCTTCAGTCAGGTCTCCTGTGCCTGCTTCAAACCCCCTTGAAATTTTGGCTTTCAGGCTTCACCTCAGTTCTCCAGTGCTGCAAACTGTTACCCTCGCAGCCGGGTATGTTATTAAGCACTTATGTCTCTATTGGTTATATTTTAGCAGCTCTTTACCCAGTTGTGCTTGCCACACATTTGTAATCATTGAATTGTTGTTATGTTTAGTGAACTACTGATCCGTCCTGATACCCAGTCATGTAATTTGTCTAATCTTGTTTCTACTCATGCTTTGTTCAAATATTGTTTGCTCTGTATCTTGTTCCTCCTGATATCAAATGTCATTTCCTGTCTACCTATTGTAATCTCCCAGGTCGTGCCTGAAAATAGTCATGTCTTGGCTATGGTACTTACCCAGTAAAGAAAAACTAAATAAATTCCAGTAGTAGAATGCTCCCCGGCCCCACACACACACACACACATACAGAATGGTAACATGGAATACATGAATTCAACATTCTTCAGAGCTCAACTGACATACAAAGATACACACACAGGCCTAAAGTGGAGCCAGAACCTCAGTTTTATCTGTTGCCAGGTAAGGAGCAGGAGTTTTCTGGCAAAGTGGTAGAGATAGGTGCGGTATTTTTCATGGTTATCAAAGAAACACCAGCAATGGAAACTCTGAATAGTACCTGAGTTTTTAAATGTGTGTATGTGTGTGTGTGGGGGGGGGGGGCTCATGAGTGTAAATAACATTAAATTATTTACTTACTTTATTTAATGTAATGGACTTTCATTTTTAGGGCCTAATTGAAGATTTTTATGTATGAGTAAAGGCTGTAGCCATGTTTGTAATGGAAACTAGGAAATAGGTGGCTTATGAATTCTGTGAGTTGCCCTGGTTGGCAGGGACTTGTTTTAGGCTGTGGTGGCACTCTCTTACTGCAATGGTTAGAACCAAGCCTCAGCCAATCAGAACACAGGGATTTCTTTGCCCATTTTATATTACCTTTGTCTCTCATAGGCAGAATAAGCACACTAAAAATGAATGTCCTCCCCAGGTTTCTCTTCCAAACCATCCCTATCCCTATTCCCCAGCTGCTTTGGAATAAAATAAATACACACTTTTCAAAATTTATCTGGAATGAGAAACATCCAAGAATAGCAAGGAATGCACTGCAGCTCCTGAGGTAGCAGGGAGGGCTGGCTCTCCCGGATCTTCAAAAATATTATTTAGCCACACAGCTAACAGCAGTTTGCACATGGGTAAAACATGGGCAAAGCAAATATTTAGCTCTAGATAGTATGAAATTAAGGATGCGGCAGTATCATGACAATCACTCTTCACCATAGCTCTGGCAGTAACACCCCCATAAGTAATAAGCACCTTACAAAACAGATGGATACTACATAGTTGGAAGATGACACAAAGAAATTAGCATATTACTAAAACTCCCTTGGAATTAGGTCCTATGTCATTGATTAGATATGAGGCCAGATTTTTCCCATCAAGACTAAACAGGGGCTATGCAGGATGGGAGGGTGTGGGAATAACTAGATTTGTACAGTTTGTAGAGCAGGGAACAATGCATTACATTTACCAGAGTGAAAGAAAAATTTGGATGGGATCATTCTGAATTCCTTTGGTATGTGCAAATTAGACACTTTATCAAGACCCCAGGGAACATAGGGAACTAACTAGACCATTACAGAGTGGTAAGAATATATTTATTGGGTAGTTAAGCTGCAGAGCCCCCAGAGATACTGTGCATCACAGGTTTCCATGCCTTACTGAAACAAGCATTTGTCAATGCCGAATGTTTGCTTGCTGGCATTGGCAGTAGTAGTGTAGAAGTTACAGAGCTGCATAATAGGAATGGCAGTGAAGTATTGAACTGAAGCCAACCCCGCCACCACCCTGCAGAGAGTAACAGGCATTGGGGTGTGCCTTTGGTTCGTCAGGCATAACGGCCACGCCATTTCACCACACCCCACCCTGCAGACACTGACAAGTGTCACGGTGTTCCTTGGGGTCTTTGGCCCTTATGCACACCCCATTCCATTAGGAATTACGGTGAGATGGGTGCGATATAGGAGAATGGGGTGAACTTTGGGGTCGAAGAGTCCAAGGCATACCTCAATGCCTCTCACTGGCTGCAGGGTGTGGAATATTATGAGCATTACAGGCAAGAATCCCAAGTCACACCCCTGATGCCTGTCATTCTCTACAGGGTTGGGCGTTATGGTTGGAAACCCTAATACCTCAGGCATTCGTTGGTATTTTCATTCCAAATTTTCAACATGGTTTTTTGTGACCCCACCTCATGAACAGGGGGAATATCAGTTTGGTAGCCAAAAGCTGCTTTATGCACAGCGACTACGGCATTTAGTAACTACAGGTGCAAAAACATTCCAAACAGGATGTAAAAATGACAGCTGTACTGTTCATGGGGAGGTGTAAAATGGCAATGTTGCAAATCTGCAGTAAAAATATTAAAAACTGGTGAAGTCAATGGCGTGCATAGAAACTGTGCAACGACACTCTGTAATATAATTAGGTTGGGGATTTTACAGCAAATTGTCAACTCAGGCATTTTGGTGCCTCCGATCATGAACAGTGTCACTGTGATTTTCTTTATCTGTCCCGAACAATGATTTCCTACAGTGACCACGCATCTCTGCGCTGAAAGTGTGAAAACACACTTCGGCCATGTTGTGAAAAATGACAGCTGTACTGTTCATAAGGAAGTGTGGAAAAATGCCACTGGTGAAAATCTGGACCTAAAATATTACAAAGTCATGAACTTACGAGGGTGTGTGGAAACTGCGCAATGCTCACTTGTAACACGGTCATTTTATGGACTTTTGTCACCAAATTTTCAACATAGCCATTTTAAGACCTCTGCTCATGAACAGTGTAACTGATTTTCTTAATCTGTCCCAAACATTGCTTTTGCACACCAACAGCACCATTGTGCACTACATGTGCGAAAACACATTTTGGGTGACATATGAAAAATGGCAGCTGTACTGTTC
Source organism: Neoceratodus forsteri (assembly GCA_016271365.2). NCBI lineage: Eukaryota > Metazoa > Chordata > Ceratodontiformes > Ceratodontidae > Neoceratodus > Neoceratodus forsteri. Next base: position 1,135,376,326 of record CM028130.1, read on the forward strand.
ATAAGGAAGCGTAATAAAATGGCAATGTTGAAAATCTGGAGTGAAAATATTAAATTCGCAGACTTACGAGCATGCATAGGAACTGCGCAATGCACGCTGTAAAACAGTCATTTTTAGGAATTTTTTCACCAGATTTTCAACATAGCCATTTTAAGACCTCTGCTCATGAACAGTGTCACTGTGATTTTCTTAATGTGTCCCATACATTGATTTCGCACATCGACTGCGCCATTGTGCGCTACATGGGTGTAAACACATTTTGGGCAAGATGTGAAAAATGACATCTATACAGATCATAAGGAGATGTGGTAAAATGGCAATGTTGAAAATCTGGAGTGAAAATATTGAAAATTCCCGAACTTACGAGCATGCATAGGAACTGCGCAACGCACGCTCGTAAAACAGTCATTTTTAGGAATTTTTTCACCAAATTTTGACATAGACATTTTAAGACCTCTGCTCATGAACAGTGTCACTGTGACTTTCTTAATTTGTCCTGTACATTGATTTCACACACCGACTGCGCCATTGTGCTCTACATGGGCGGAAACATGTTTTGGGTGAGATATGAAAAATGACAGCTGTACTACTCATAAGAAGGTGTGGTAAAATGGCAATGTTGAAAATCTGGAGTGAAAATATTGAAAATTTGCGAACTTACGAGAGTGAGTAGGAACTGTACAACGCACGCTCGTAAAACAGTCATTTTTTGGAATTTTTTCACCAAATTTTCAACAAAGCCATTTTAAGACCTCTGCTTATGAACAGTGTCACTGTGATTTTCTTAATTTGTCCTGTACATTTGATTTTGCACACCGACTGCGCCATTGTGTGCTACATGGGCGGAAACACGTTTTGGGTGAGATGTGAAAAATGACAGCTGTACTACTCATAAGAAGGTGTGGTAAAATGGCAATGTTGAAAATCTGGAGTGAAAATATTGAAAATTTGCGAACTTATGAGAGTGAGTAGGAACTGTACAACGCACGCTCGTAAAACAGTCATTTTTTGGAATTTTCTCACCAAATTTTCAACAAAGCCATTTTAAGACCTCTGCTTATGAACAGTGTCACTGTGATTTTCTTAATTTGTCCTGTACATTTGATTTTGCACACCGACCGCGCCATTGTGTGCTAGTATATGGAAACACGCTTTGGGTGAGATGTGAAAATGACAGCTGTACTACTCATAAGAAGGTGTGGTAAAATGGCAATGTTGAAAATCTGGAGGAAAATATTGAAAATTCATGAACTTATGAGCGCGGCGAGGAACTGCGCAACTAGTTTCAGAACAGTCATTTTTGATTTTACACCAAATTTTTCAAAATAGGCTTCTTGAGAGCTCACCTTATGAACACTGGCAGTGTCATTTCGTTAATCATTCGGAAAGGTGATTTACCACAGTGGCTGCGAAATCACCCTTCGGCCCGAGTAACACCATGACAGTGACAGCATTCATGAGAAGGGTCTCAAAACCCCAAGTTGAAAATTTGGTGCAACAATTCCAAAACGCCTGAGATATGCAATAAAGTTGAAAAACCTATCTATCCCATTATACAGCTTACCAGCATTTCTCAGTTCAAGGGTCGGCTTTGAAGAGTGCAGACGTGTTCCCCGTCCAATCGAAGATCGTCATGCCGGACTCTGAGGTAAGTATGGTGGGGTGTGTGGGGACAGGGTGCGAGTGGGTGGGTGTGGGTTGTGGGGGCAGGGAGACTCGTGGGACCGTTTTGCTTTACAGGTTTTGTAAAAATAGCGATGCGGGGCGTTTGCCACGCTGGGGTGGGCTCCCAGCGTGGCTCAAGGATGACTGATTGGGGGGTGGGGGCGTGGAGCCGACGGGGGATTGGGCACCCCTGTCGGCCATAGCAACTTTTGCCATGCTGTGGTGGGCTCCCAGCGTGGCACCCAGTACTCTCGGGGTGGGAGGACAGTGGAGCTGACGGGGGATTGGGCACCCCCGTCGGCTATACGATAACTTGCCACGTTGGGGTGAGCACCCAGCGTGGCATGTGGAAGGCTTGGTGGGGGAGCGCAGCACAGCCGATGGGGGATTGGGCACCCCCATCGGTTATACAGTGTGTGTGTGGGGGTGCAGCACGCAGTATGCGGTGTGTGTGTGTGTGTGTAGGTATAGGGGAGCTGCTCATGAGCAGGCGATATCTGATCGCTGCTCACTGAAGCATAGCTCCCCTTTCAACTGTACGCCACTGCATTTTGGAGCTGTCATAGACAGCTCCAGCATGCATTGGTGGACTGGAGCTGCGCCTGCCAACATACTGACTGAATTGGAAGAGGGGGTGACACACCTCCGAAAACTCGGATGATGGCACTATGTTTCTTGCACATGCGTGCAAGCAAACATTAAAAACAACAGGGCAGCACGCTACTGATAATAAAAGAAGCTTAGGGAAAAGGAAGGCAGACATGCTGTAGTAATAGCAGAGACTGAAGGGGATCAAAGGCATTGGAGGGTCACAGCCTCCCTGCAATAGTGAATGCTATTGGAAAACCTTAACCTGCTTCTTTAGAACCCCAGTGATTATTAGCCATTACCACCACAACAAAACAGACACATGTTGGATACAGTGTGGGGACCAGGGCACAAACTCTCATATTTTCTGGCACTGTCTAAATGATTGCTCCTTTCTGGTTCATGACTCAAAAACAGACGCAAGAGATTACAGGTGTGGCAATACCCTTGGAGCTCACGTAGTGGATCTTAAGCCTCCCGAGCAGTGGCCAAATGTAGACCAGATCTCAGAAGAATGGTGTTGATATGTACGGTGTCAGCTCTAAAGTGTATAACTTCCCACTGGCTCATATTTATTACAGTGAAGAAAAGTCCAGCTGGGGCTCCAGTGCCTGAGAAAACTGTTTTTCTGCAGAGGGAGACTTCTTTAAAGGGTAAAGCTGACACTGTCCTGAAATGCCTAAGAGAATGTCCCAGATAAAAGTGGACTTATGAAAGGGCCTGCCAGATCACTGTATATCCAGCAATGGTTCCAGTCTGAGTGATTGTTAAACCAGAAGATAACATATTGTAACTGTAAGTCCTGAACATGGTCTTCTCCTACACCCTGTAGTTCACGTAGTTCAGTAAGAACAGGGCTAGCTACTAAAGTGTTGGGCAGGACTGTGCCTTAACGCAAGGTCCAAGTAAGTACCTTCGAGTTTGGTTTGCATAATGTTCTTCCTTCCAATGAATTACATATAGCCTGGGATTAAAACGCAGTACCCTAATGTTTATATCTGCTTTCTGGTTCCCAATAAATGCCAAAGCTGCAGATGCCCCCATAGAAGGGAAAGGGGCTTAGTATGGTGCACCAGATAGACAACTGGTATTGCATTTGTGAGTGTGGGTATTTCTTTCTTTTTTGTATTATTTGTTTATGCGCCTCCCCCTGCATCTTGGCCTGCCACTCCTTGGGGCTGCCAAGGGCTAACTCACCCCTGGCAACCCCCATCACCAACTGCCACCCCATATTGCAGCCCCACCACAGGGTAACCTGACATATCCCTTCATTGGGGTGGGTCCCTTCCTTCTAGAGAGAATGAGCCTTGTGGCTTACCTGCTTGGCCTGGGTGCTGTTGAAGTTGGTCCCAGCTGTCCAAGGGCTCCATGGTGGAGAAGGTCAAGGTGGCCATCACCTGGTAAGCCAAGATGCCATTTTCCTGGTTTTCTCTGCCCTGCTCCATCAGGTTCTCGGCCTTGTGTGGGTGGTGTCCTCAGGTGAGGGCGTGCAGGGGGCATGTCGAGGCCTCATATCCCCCAAGCATGTGCCAAATCTACCAGTAGGTGCCAAGGTAGACCCCACCCCCAGAGGAGGGAAGTGTCCAATGGACACTTATGCATTTCCTCACTGCTGGTCTCCATTCCTGGTGCCTGGGCTTGGGGCACGAACCCAGGTCACCAGCATGCCAAGCTAACCCCTTCAGTAGGTGCCACGGAGCCAGTTGGCCTGGGTATTTTCAATCCAATATTGCTGTTTGCATTTATTATTTCTTCCCCAGTTTTCTTCCCCTAATTAACATCTACATCTGGGGCTTGCTCCTAAGGGATTTTGTTAATATCTTTTTTAAATTTATTTTTATTTATTTAGAACTTGCACACCCCAGGATAGCCTCTGTTATGTGTTGCACCAAGTTTCCATGAGTGTCCTGAAGGGAATTGACAACAGCAAGATGAATCTTTACAATAGATATGCTTTAAAATGATTTACTATTTATGTGGCTAGTTTAACATAGAATTTAAAACACATTTTGAGATATAAGATAATAAATGATAAGGCAGTAAATGAATACACAAGTGGGTACACAGCTGTTGGATAAGGAGCTATGGTAGACTGATAGAGGTTAAGGGGAGAAAAGGGAGGGAAGGAAGAGAAGAGTGATCAGACAGGGGTTATAGCCAGTGTACATGAGGGATTAGAAACATGAGAAAGGAGATGTGAAGGTAGTCTAAAATGATCTTTTTGAAGTGAACCAGATTTCTCTCTTCATCAGTAGAGTACGAGATTTAGCTATATGTGATAGCAGTGACTGGGAAAGCCTTATCTCATAATGCCTAGTGGGGCCTTGAAACATGAAGTAGGTCTTTGGATAGCTGTTTTACTTGGTAAAGCCTCGCTGTCTTATTCAGAAGGTAAGTGAGGCAGTATGATAGAGATCAGGCACATACTGTATTTGTAGATCACCATACACCATCTTTGTTCCCTTCTTTTTTCTGTTGGGAGTAGATCAAGTAGTCTATACATTATACAGTGGTGAGTTTGTCTATCACAATCAAGTGTTAATGAGAACATGTTGTTGAAGGCAGCTGAGAGTTTTGGAAGTGTTATGCTGTTTGTCATTTTTGACTACATATCTCATTCCCAAATTCAGGGGTGAAAAGCAGAGCATGAGTTAGTAACAGGTGTTTTATTTTGAGTTCAAGGCAGTTTCTGTTTCAGCAGAGAAGTCTCATCCTTTGGTTGGAGCACCTCATCATCTTGGTAACGTGATCATTTTGTGAAAGTTGTGGGTTTAGCCAAAGACCAAGGTCTTTTAAGTACTTCTCTGAGGAGGGGTTCAGGTGACAATTTAAATTTGGAGTATATTATGTTGTTGTAATTAACTAGAAAAACACATGTTTTTTTGTTCTGGGGCTGTTAAGATGTACTGTAGGCCATGTAAGCAATAAATCATGACAGGTTGTGGGTTATGCTGGGGTTTACCTATGCCTGGTGTGGTTCAGTCATAAGGCTGCAGGCCGAGTGGCCAAATCCACAGCAGAAGTGGGTAAATCCCAGTATAACCCACACCCTGGAGTGGTGTATTGTGATTATACAATGCCCCATCCCCCTTTTTAGGTAGTAAACAAATAAATAAAAAGAATGTTTTTCGTGTTTTAGTTTATTTTTATGGGATTTGTTAGTTTGCCATAAAAATAATCCCTGGTTGCTGGTGTAACCCCTCCTCAGGGCCTTACCTTAAAATTGCCCCTGACCTCCTGATCTCCCATTTATTCTCCCACTGCTACTGGTGTCCCCCAAACTCCTCTGGTGTCCTTGTGTTCCCCGACTTTCCCCATTGCAGCCCTTTCTGTTATTTTAGCCCAGTTTAGGCTCATTCTTCAAAACCATAATCTCTGGCTGTGTTAATGAGCCGAGGTGCAAGCTGGGATCACAGATGAGCAAGAAGCACATTGATGTGCCAACTTGCGATGTTGCAGGCAAAACAGGGAGTTCTTTTTTGTGGTTCCGGCACCCTGGCAAGCTAAGAAGGGGCCAGTGACCTTGGCGCTGTGGCCAAAAGCTGCTCTAAAGTTTGAAAGTAAAGATTAAGCAAGGGCTTATTTGGGGCCTAATTAATATTCATAAGGCCCTCATGCATATTCACAAGTTGCTATCTGCCATCTAGTGGGACAGTATTTCAGCAGCAGCAACTGCAGATCTGTTGTGTTTATAAATATAACATTGAGCTCATTGTAAAGAGAAGTGTTGGGGCTACAAATACGTGGGGAGAATAAAATAATGTCACTTTTATCCTGGCTGCACCAGACTTTTAAACTTGTGGAACTGCATGACTGGGACAGTATATTTTACTACAGCCACCATTTTGTGAGTGGTTTAGCCAAACACAAACTGGGATTTCATCCAGAGAGTCATGAGAGTGTAATATAGACTTATGAAAGATAATCTGAGACAAAGTTTGGATGCCTAAAAGCTAACCAATTAAAGGACTTAACCTGTGTAAGGCAGCCTAAACAGCCAATTGGATTCAAAGGATGTCTGCTTCTATTTAAGAGGGACAGTTTGAATTTCAGGCAGTCTGTAGAAGTTTAGGGGCAGTCTGAGTTCAGTTCCAGAGTCTGCAGGGAGCAGCCTGCAGTCCAAGGCAGGCCTGGTTGGGACTGTAGCTTGAACTACCGAGCAGGTTCTGTGGAGATCGGGCCTGCAAGAAACGTAGTTTCCCCCTGGTGTGCTTCTTGTGTTCTAAAGGTATAAATTTATTGTCAGGAACTCCCTGCCTACAGATTGAGATGTTTTGCTCAGTGAATTGACTGAAATTGAGACCTGGTGTGAATCCGATTTGCAAGGTAGAGAAGTAAATGCTGTTTTCCTTAAATGTGCTGAATGTTTACTGTAGATCAAAGTCTGCTGTCCAGGGGCTCCTGATTACCAGAACAGAGACCACATTTATCAGTGATTGAACTATCTACAAGTTATAAAGGTCACCAGCAATTAAACGGAACTTTGCTAAAAGTTTTGATCCAGCCCTGGGCCCTTATCCAAACCAGCTCATGCCATCTGTTTTTATGCCAGCCTCAGTGTCATTGGCAAGAGACCAGCTTCGGGGATCCAGCCCCGAGCAGAACGCCATCACAGGTTGCGGCCACCTTCAGGGAAAGGTCATGAAGTGGAGGTGAGTCATAATAGCCCAGCTTCCCCAAGTGTATCAGATTCTAGTCTCGGGTATTCATTTTGCCAGGTCATCATCTCCATTAAACTGGTATGGTGAGTAAATGCAAGATTGTTCCCTGCAACAATCAGCTTAATCTTTTTATAGTATTATCTAATTGCTTTCCTGCTTAAAGCTAATAATCTCAACCAATCAGGCTAACCGGCTAGGATTACAAATAGCCAAATCTTGCTTATGCATGCTAACTGCCTTTCTTTCCATCAAGGGCCCCAACAACAGCTGCAATGCCAGCCACCCTGGGCAACAATTCTGGCCAGCTGGCATCATATTCTGGGTACCCAGTGTTGTAAAACTGTGTATTTGGGACTGAAGTGCATGCATAGTAACTTGAATTTAATCAATAAAGTAATCATTCATCCAGATTCATGCCCCCTCCTTGTTCATGTCCCTCAATAAATCTGATTTGCTTTGCTACTTTGAAACTTGTCTGTGAGCATATTATTACTGGGCCTAAAGCGTTCGACTTAAAACTGAATGTGTTAAAAGTGCATGCTGTTTTGCCTAACTGTCTTTTACAAGGGGTTGCAGAGCACACACATCAGGACCAGAGACCCTGCTGGTAAGTGGAACAACCATGAGCATATTATTAATGCAAGTTGCAGACTGTATGGTAACTCCTGTTAAGGGTCACTGTCTGTGTCTGGGTAATTATGGGTGGTTATAGCTTCCCAGAGGGCTACAGCAGGCTAGTTAGGTACCCCCACTACTGTTACTCTAGGTGGAGGCACCATAATATAAACCCAGGCCCCTCAACCTGTTGGTAGGAAGTCAGGCAGGGGTAGTAACCCTAGAGATAATGCCACCTAGGGGTTACATCTTGGAGGCACCACTGGGATGCTATAATCACCCACAATCCCACCAAATTTCTTTGTGGTTAGGTCATCTGTCCAAGTTCCTGCTAATGCTCCTCTGGACTGGCCTATAACCTAGCTTCTTGCTGACTTAACCACCTATTTTCATCTATTTGCACTTACTGTATCTCCAGCATACCTTGCCTACACGCAGCCTCACCTACCATTTTCCTTAGGTCCCCCCCCTTATCCCCAACCCCCCCTTCTTGCTATCTTACCCTCTCACTCAATATCCTCAGTACCATTCTCCTCATGCCCTACCCACCCACAATCTCTCTCTCCCTACCTCTTTCTCAGCCCTACCAACGAAGCCTAATTGGGGGGATGTTTTCCACCCCCCTGTTCTGACTTCTTCCTCCTACTTACACTCAATTCCTAAGTGCTGTAAACACATGAGTACCTCTACACCAGTTGATTACCCTCTGCTTACTCCTTGCTGCACTTGCTCCTACTCGTACAATGATCTACCCCCTCTGTATCCTGGTATTCTCTTAATTTGCTTATTTAATGTTTGCGAAGTACTTATCAATATTTTTGTTTTTTGTTATCACTTTGCATTCCCTCTGATGTGGAACCTATGAAATGAGCTTCTTCTCAAAGGTGTTAATTAAAGATCATAAATAAATAAATAATAAAATAGTAGGTCTCTCCCTGGAGACCATGGTACACATTGATGTTATTCCGGCTCGTGCTGTATTGGACAGTGGATCTCAGGTCACTATAATATTCAAAAATTGATATGACCAGCACTTGTCTGACCGCCCTCTACAACCATTAGAAGGACTGCACGTTATGGGGTGTGCGATAAATCTTACCCTTACCTTTGTTACTTATGAATATGGCTATCTTTTCCTTCTACTGTTACTGGTGTGGATGAGCCTGTGGAGATTCTAGCTTTGGTCTTCCTTTCCACTGGACTATATGATGGAATTCCCATATTGATCGGCACTAATGCATATATGTTTGGCCACCTAGCAGAGATGTGTCAAGAGAAGTAATCTCAGAAAAACCAGATGAACCTTACCTGTTCACGCAATAGTACAAACAGCTTGCTAGATGCAGCTGCAGAGCAGAGTGAATGACAAGGATGATTCAGTGGGGTATGTCTGGAAAAAGGACCCATCACCTCTCATCTTGCCACCTAATTCACAATGTCATGTCAGTGGAGAAGTGAGTATCAAAAAAGATGTCACAAACAAGATTCTTATGCTGGATGCCCCAGAAGAGGGGAAGCTACCTAATGGACTTTTAATTAAACCCAGTGTGCTACCTGTTAGGGCCCATGCCCATACTAGGAGAGTAGTAGTGCAAATCTGCAATGTGACCGACAGTGACATTGATGTTCCCTGCCACTGTACCCAGGCACAGGTATACTGCACTGATACTTTAGTGATGCCAACCAAGTGCCGCAGAGAGGAAGATGATGAAGTATTCCCAAATATGTTCGACTTTGGAGAGTCTCCTATCCCTGGTGAGTGAAAAGACGGGATCAGCCACAAGCTAGCACAGCAAAGTAAAGTATTTTCATTAAAGGAATGGGATGTCAGATGTGTCACTAGTGCTGAACATTATATCAGACTCCATGATGAGAGGCCGTTCTGAGAGAGATCATGCCGATTGGCACCAGCTGACACTTACGATGTTCAATGCCACCTCCAAGAGATGTTAGCAGCTGGAATTATACAGGAATCATACAGCCCTTATGCAGCCCCCACTGTGGTAGTCCGAAGGAAAAATGGTTAAGTGAGGATGTATGTGGACTACCAGACCCTCAGCCGAAGAACCACACCAGACCAGTACACAATGCCCCATATCCATGATGCCCTTGATTGTCTTAATTGGAGCCAGTGGTTCTCCATCCTAGATCTCAGGAGCTGATACTACCAAATCCTGATGGCACCAGGAGATAGGTGAAAAAATGCATTTATCTGTCCCTTGGGCTTTTACAAATTCTTGCGAATGCCCCAAGGCATTTCTGGAGCACCAGCCACCTTCCAGAGATTAACTGGATGAGCTGTAGGAGGCATGAACCTGCTTGAATGCTTAGTTTATCTAGACAATGTCATTGTGTATGGAAAAATGCTCAAGGATCATGAGACTCGCTTGTTCAAGGTCCTGGATCAGTTAGAAGAATTCAGAATAAAATTGTCAATTGACAAGAGTCAGTTTTTCCAGAAATCCATAAAGCATGTGGGCCACATTGTATCCTCTGAAGGTATACAAACTGATCCAAGCAAAGTGGAAGCCTTAACTACTTGGCCATGGCCTAGCAATCTTAAAGAACTGCAAACATTCCTCGGTTTCTGCGGATACTATCACTGTTTCATAAAAGATTACACCAAAGTCATTCACCCTCTGCTAAATCTGACTCAAGGGTGCCCACCTACAACCTAGGAATATAAAAAGTGTACTGTAAAAGAAGAGGACAAAGCTTATTTCAAGACTAATGAACCTTTTGGAACCAGATGGACCCCTAATTGTGACACCATATTTTATGACATAATTTACCAGCTCACACATGCACCCATACTCACCTATGCAGATCCAGCTAAGCCATATGTGTTAAATACAGATGCCAGTTTGAATGGACTCAGAGTCATGCTTTATCAAGAGTATATGGAAGGATTATGTCCTGTGGTGTTTGCTAGCAGAAGCCTGACTCCATCTGAAAAAAAACTACCCTGTGCATAAACTTGAATTTCTCACAAAAAAGTGGGCAATAGTAGACCAATTTCACAAATACCTCTATCGTGCTAAAATTCTGGTAAAGACTGACAATAACCCTCTCACGTATGTCCAAACTTCTCACATATATCCAAACTTCAGCCAAATTAGATGTAACTGGACACCGTTAGCTATTAGCACTTTAACTTATGATTATTCAGTGGAATACCAGCCAGGTCTGAATCACATTGATGCTGATGCTCTATCCAGGAGGCCTATATCAAACTCTGAGTGGATGAGAATGTTGGTGCAATCAGAAAAGGCCCTGTGCCACAAGTTTGACAAAGATGAACACTCATCTTCTTAAACTGTTGACTGCCTAGTTGATTGCCTGGGACCCCTAGAAACCTGTGTGCCTGTAGCCTACTGTAATTTCTCAGCACTACACCACAGTGCCTTACCACAGCTCACCCCAGCTGACATTCAAAAGGAACAGTATCAGGACCACATGATTAAACCAGTCTTAAATGCTTTGTACAAAAAGTGAAAGATGTCTCCAAGCTACGATCCAATGATCAGCGAACTGCCTTACTGTTCAGAGAAGGTCCCAAACTCAAGCTCCAAGAGAAGCTGTTATATTGAGAACTAACCAATAGCCAGGAAACAGTGATAAGAAAACAACTGGTGTTACTGTCAACATTTTAAAATGTGTTTTTAAAAGCCCACCACGACCAGATGGGATGTTTGGGATACGAGAGAACTTTGGATTTAGCCCTTACCCATTTCTACAGGACCAAGATGGGTGCAGACATTGACCAATATATCAAAACTTGTAGCAGATGCCTCCAAAGAAGGGCCCAGCCACAGGGAGCAGCACCCTTGGTTAACATCACCACTAGTGCACCTATGGAGCTTGTATATATTGACTTTTTAAGTTTAGAGCCTGATACCTGAAACATTAGCATCTACTTGTAGTGACAGATCATTTCACTCGTTATGCATAGGCTTTTCCAACCAAGAACCAGAAAACAGCCACCATAGCCAAAGTATTTCTGGAAAGTTTTCGTCCACTACAGTGATCCTCTGGCGGATCCACTCTAATCAGGGAAGAGACTTTGAAAGCCGTTTAATTAAAGAAATGCTCTCACTTCGGGGTGTTAGAAAGTCAAGAACCACTCCATATCACCCACAAGGTAATCCACAACCTAAAAGATTTAACAGAACATTGCTAGACATGTTGGGCACACTTCGACCAAAAGACAAGCCAAAAGGGAGTCAACAAATACAGTAAGTACTTTGGTGCATGAATATAATTGTACTCGCAATGATGCAATTGGATTTTCACCGTATAAACTAATGTTTGGTCGAGAAGCACATTTATCTATCAATATTTGTTTTGGAGTGTCAGACGGAATTCAAATAGAAAATTATTTACAGTATGTACAAAAACTCAAAGCACAGCTTAATCACGTATTATCAACTTATGCATACAATGGCTGCAAAGAAAAACTTAGCCAACAAGGAAAGACATGACAAACAGGTTAAAGCTCAAGAATTACAACTTGGAGACCATGTATTAGTCAGAAATGTGGGTTTGCAAGGAAAACACAAAATAGCTGTTCTGTGGAGTCACCTTCTGTACATTGTCATCAGCAAGCTGGATGACCTACCTGTCTACAAAGTATGTCCAGAAAATGACCAAAAAGTTGTAAAGACCATACAGTGGATCACCTTTTTTACCCATTGGACAAATTGTTATAGACTCTGCAGCTCAAACTAGTGCCCCCTCTGGGCCTGTTATCAGATGTGCTACTTGAAAGAGACAATCAACTCAGCCTCCTGTTGTTGCACAGTCAGAGCCTCCATCACGTCCTGCTACAGTTAATGATGACAATCATTCTGAGTCTGATGACAGTGAATGTGGAATTACGTATTACCCTTCTTTCAAGCTGGCCAAACTGTTCCAAGACAACCCTTTGTGTAACATGGGAGACAGTGCCGACAGTCACGAAGTATCAGATAATCTTGAACTCTCAACAACTCCAATGCCACCTGATAGTGAGGTACAAAGTGTAACTTCAGAAGCAGCTGACTTTTTACCCATTGTGGAACTGTCTGAAATTGAAAAAAAATAATAGTCCTGACAAAGAAGGTGAGAACCTCACCAGTAAATCTTCACTGGAAGCTGAAATACCTAAGTCTAGTGAACCTGACCACATGTTTACCAGTAATGCTAATTCTGAAAGTGCCATCAGTCTGCTAAATCATTTTTTTGTTGAGATGCCACTTACTGCCGAGCCAGAGTCCACAGAGTAAGTAAATTCAAATGCTACTACAAACACAAGTGATGCAACCCATTCTGAACAACCAGAGAGTGCAGAGGTGCATCTTTCCTCAGAAGATGTCTTCTTGGTGGACAATAAACTGGCAGTAGCTCACCCGAATGCAGATGCTGAAAGGACTGTGCCTGCGCCCCTTCTACCTCGAAAATCTGAAAGAGATGTAAAACCGGTAGTACGCCTTAAGTATGATACTTCAGGACAGCCTGTAGACCTTTCCATGAATGTGGTTCATAAAGGGGTATATGTCACAGCTAATTCCCATCCTAAAATAGGTTTCATTGCAGCTTCCAAGTTAGTGATCGAACCCTACAATCAATATGCCTGGGGTCAGGTTCCAAAAAGCTCAAAGTCAGCTGACAAAGCCAGGTTATCAGCTATGTGGGTTCAGGTACAAAGAGAGTGTGTACAAAGAGTTGGACATACAAGTGTAATGCATATGATTAACTCTGTAAAACAGTATAAAGGTAGAAGATAAAATGTTAATATGGGAATACAAAGGTCAAATGTAACCAATCCAGAAAAGTGTAAAGTTACCTCAGAAATGCCATGACAAAATGCTAGATAATTAAACTAAGTAGACTGTTAAAGATACCTTTTAAAGTCATAGCATGCTATGCAGTGTATATACTTATGTTACATGTTAGGCCTAACATTGTAAACAGTGTATATCATAAGTGTTATTACAGATCCCAGTTTATTATAGTCTTAGCGCAGACACCAAGCATTTCAGGCATGAGAGAGATGTGACCCCTCCCCGGGGGCTTACCTTAAAATTTCCCCCTGAACTCCTGATCTCCTGTTTATTTTCCCACTGCTGCTGCTGTCCCCCAAACTCCTCTGGTGCCCTGTTCCCCAACTTTCCTCATGCAGCCCTTTCTGTTATTTTAGCCCTGTTCAGGCTCATTCTTCAAAACCGCAATCTCCTGCTGTGGCAAATGCACAGAAGTGCAAGAGGGGATTGTGCATGCGCGAGAAGCTCATTGATGTGCTGCCCAGAGATGTTGCAGGCAAAATTGGGAGTCTTTCGGTGGTCCCAGCACCCTGGCAAGCTAAGAAGGGGTGCTCAGAAGCTGCTCTAAAGTTTAAAAGTAGAGCTTGAGTGAGGGCTTAATTTGGGCCTAATTAATATTCATAAGGCCTTCATAAATATACATGTCGCTGCCTGCCGCCCAGGGGGACAGTATTTCAGCGGCAGCAACAGCAGATCTGCTGTGTTTATAAATATAACATTGGGCTCATTGTAAAGAGAGGTGTTGGGGCTACAAGTATGTGGGGAGAATAAAATAATATATATGACATATCACCCCCATACATGTATAACTGCCGGCAAAGATAACGTTAGTACATTTAGACAGCCCCCCTCCCTCGATCCCTTTCCCAGCCTATTACTTTCTATATAGAGTGCCTGCAGTCCTGTTCCAGGCCTTAAGTAATCAAAAAGCAGATTTTAAGCATGGGGCTGCAGCACCTGAGATGACCACTCAGCTCGTACCTTTCGTGTATGAGCCGAGCATTGTAAGTTAAAATTGTAGTATTTTATTTTGTCGAACAAATGTCAGCACAAGTTTACTTGTCTAATCGGGCAGGCAACTTCTAAATGAGTTGCCTACCCAAAGGTTATAACTTCCAAGAGGGCTGTAACAGACTAGTTAGGCTCCCTCACTACTGTTACTCTGGGTGGAAGCACCATAAAATCAAACTCAGGCCCTTAACCTGTTGTTAGGAGGTCAGGCAGGGGTAGTAACCCTAGAGTTAACACCACCTAGGGGTTACACTAGGGCTATAGTTATAGCTACGGTGTTGCTTTTGTGCATCATAATGCAGCCCTACATACAGTTATAGGCTGTCATGTTTTTTTTCTCTCTTAATGAGAAGGCTGAGAGTTGTGGTCTACTTATTTGTGTTTTTTTCCTATGCAAACAGCCTTGGAGTACACAGCAAATATCACTATGTGGTGCAAATGGGCTGCCATGGGAAAGCGAGTATCAGGACCATGGAGCACCTGTTATAGTGTGGTGGAAATGGACTGCCGTTGGAAGTAACAATGTCTCCTGGGAGAATTTCATTCCGTTGTTTTTTCTATCACTATTCATTGACTGATATCATGAGAGCGGTAGTGCAAATGTGACAGAGACCAGAAATGGAGCAGGGTGCTGAAGTGAGGTCAATGAAAATGGTATCTTTTAACATAACCAGAGTCCAAGGCTAATGCAATATCATTGGGGACCTTTATTAAATCTGTCCCTGTAGAATGTCAAAGCCAGAAGTCAGATTGCCCTTCTGTAAGCAGTTGATTTCCCAGGATGAGAAGTGTTAGTTGCTTGTGAACTAGTTTCTCCATCACTTTATTACATGTTGAAGATACTTAGATTGGCTGATAGCTATCATTTTATTTATTTTTTTGCTGGGCCCAGCATCATCCAGCCATTGGTCACCTGCATGCTCCACAATACACCCTGCACCATGGGACAGACCCCACCCACACCCTTCACCACTGCACAGACCCTACCCCAAACACCCCCAGCTTACCCCCCAGGGGTGGGGCCACTGAGGGGAAGTGTGTTATCCCCCTCAACAGATGTAAGTTGGTAGCATGGGAGGAGGACCCTGGGTGACAGTGGGAGGTCCACTATGTGAGGTGGATGTCATCCTGAGGAGCAGGAACCTCCAATTTTTCAATTTTTCTCTCCAGGAGGCATGTTGTGCAATGATGTTAAGGTGATACGCTGAACATCTGACATGCCATCCAGCTAGAACAGGTGCCAGTTGCTGTATTCCCCATGGCCTCTGCTAGGGGTTAATCATGTGACAGTCAGACACATCCTCCCCTGGAAGAGTAGAGCAATTCATAGGACAGTCGATCCCCCCCCCCCCAGAAAACCCTCCAATGTCTCAAGTCTGGAGCATTGGTGTTGCAGGCAGAAATCCAACCCCTGTGCCAGAGAGCTAGCTGATTGATAGTCATTTGGGTCAGATGACACGCCAGATTTCTAGAGCCAGGTTGCAACAGTATTTTTCCAGATTTTACTCATTAGTTTTCTCCATAGAGTCTTTGACAGTGGGTATGTTTTTTCTTGGTTTTTTTTTTAGATCTATCCAGTGCCTTTAGCTTGGTGAACCATGGTTGCCTGCTCTCCAAGCTTAGGGGCATTGTTTTTTATGACACAACATTAGTTTGGTTTCAAAGAGCTATTATTCATGGTATCTCTTCCCAATTATTGGAAGTTGGTATTGGAGTTCCTTGGGGCTCCATCTAATTCAATTCGGTTTTATTTTTACCAGGATAACACCATTGAGACAGCTCATTTATGAGGTGGTCCTGGAAGGAATAATATACATAGGAGGTATATAGAATTAACAATCACAATAGCAGATTTAGCAACAGTGGTAACAAAACCAGTGGTACAAAACAAGTAATGTGCAAGTACAGCTTACTTAGGTTCCATACATAGAAATCAGGACAGCAAATACAAAAACAATGCTAACTGTACAAAGGATATGAAACAAATAATGTGCAGCTACAATTCAAATAATTACAGAAAGGAAACTACAGTAACACTGAAATGAGTGGGAGAACAGGAAGAGTTGCTTGAATGAGGTGTAAGAGTACGGGGAAGAGGTAACAAGAGAGCAAGAGACAAATAGGGGAAAGGGGAGTGTAGAAAATGGTGGAAGGGTAAAGGGATAAGCAAAACTGGGAAAATGAAGGTGCAGAGAAAAGGGAGTAAGTAGAAGGTATTTAAGATTTCTCTTAGAAGCATGTTAGGAAAAGAGAAATATACTAACGTCCTTGGGTCAATGTTCTTTAAATGGTTTACCAACTGTAGTATTGTCAGCAAAGATATCACTATATGCTGATGGCATTGCCCTTTTTAACTTTGGATCTTGCGTTGCTGATGTGGCCAGGGATATACAACAGGATTTTGAAAAAGTCCAAAAGCTTTTTTTATCAAATATTTGTTATTAAATTCCGTCAAGACCTAGTATTGGAAATTTGGATCAAAACAAAAGGTTGTTGCATAATTAATCTGATTTTCAAATAAGAGAAACTGATGATTCAATAATGGAGACTGTTGATAATTTTAAATATTTAGTTTTTTGGTTAGATCAAGCTCTTTCTTACAATACGCATATTGATTGCATGATTAAAAATATCCACAAAAAATGAGGCCTTCTTTACTGGGTCAAAGGCTGCATGTCTAAATTATCCAAAAAGATCCTTCCCAATGAATTATTCTGTCACTTTTAGATTATGGTTTGCTTCTGTATTGATCTGTATTAGACTCTTCTCTGGGATGGATTAATATACTGTACAATGCAGGGTGCCATGCTGTTGATGGAGGAGTGAGGAATAAACACCATGGTACACGGTATACCCTGGCTGGTTGCCCCTTTGTTCTGCAGCATTGCCTTTATTGTGCATTATTAAGTTTTCTTTGGTTCTTACATAATGCAGTTGCTTCATCTTTTTGTGTTGCCTTGCACGTACGCGCAAGCAACATGCTGGGGTAGTAGCACTTTCAGGGGTGTGTTAGTGTTGTGGTGAATCCAGGGGATGCTTTTGTCAGTGTGTCTCTCAGCCGCCAACCAGTGAGCATGCTGCCAATGACAGCAGTCTCAGAGAGTGCCACCAACTTGAAATGAATCTGCCGCTGCAATCAGAGACAGGCTTGTCACTGCACACCTCCATTACATGCCTTTCCAGGTGAAACATTTAAAAACATATGTTGGCTCCTTCCATCTGCTACACAATCTTAACATCGAGGTGCCCAGTCCCTGTGTCAGCATCCAACTGCTCTTAGTGTCTTTCCTGGTTAAACAGCTTCCCTTTTCCACCACTGGGATGCCCACTTTTGGTATCGGCTGTGGCCTGCCCAGACCTTCTTTTCGGCTTGCTGACATCAGGGTGCAGGTGCTCAATCCCCATGTAAGCATAATCCCTCCCTGAATTGTGGCACACTGGGAGCCTGCCCCAGTGTGCCAATTTTTTTTGTGTGTGTTAGCACCAAGCAGTCCAAACCTGTAAATAAAAAAACCTTCCCTTATGGTCTGTTTTTGCCCTGCAAAGCAGAAAATGGTCCACCAATGTCTCCCTCATCCCTCCCCCATCCCCACCCACCCTCTGCGCACCCACCTCCACACACTCCCCTCACCCATACTTACCCTCCAGAGGTTGGGAGCCATAATCTTCTTTGAAGTGGGAAATGTCTGCCCTCTTCAAAGCTGAACTGTGGACTGAAGACATGATGATAAGCTTTATAATGTGGGGGGGGGTTCAACTTTGATTGATATCTCAGCCATTTTAAGGAATTTTGGCCCCAAATTTTAAACGTGGGATTATTAGGACCCCTCCTTATGAATGTGTAACTGCCATTTCATTTCTTGGACCAGAAAGGTGCTTTTGCCATCACTACTTGGAATCACCTTTCCGGACCCATTTACAAAATAACAGTGCCACTGTTCATGAAGGGGAGGTCCCAAAAAGCCCACGCTGCAAATTTGGTGAAAAAATTCCAAAATATTACTGCATTATTAGCATGCATTGCAGTTTCTATGCACGCTCATAACTTCACCAATTTTTTCTATTTTCACTCCAGATTTTCAACATTACCATTTTTTGTCACACCTCCTAATGAACAGTACAGCTGTCATTTTTCACATCTTGCCCAAAACATGTTTTCACACCTGTGGTGCACAATGGGTGCAGTCACTGTGCAAAATCAACTTTCAGGACAGATTAACAAAATCACAGTGCCACTGTTCATGAGGAGACATCCCAAAATACCAATGTTGAAATGTTGGTGAAACAATTCCCCAAAATAACCACGTTACAGGCATGCATTGCACAGTACGCACATTCATAAGTTCACAAATTAGTCATATTTTCTCTCCAGATTTTCATTATTGCCATTATGTCATACCTCCTCATGAACAGTACAGCTGTCATTTTTCACATCCTGCCCAAAATGTGATTCAGCACCTGTGGCTCCCTATGGTGCAGTTGCTGTGCAAAATCACCTGTCAAGATTGAGTAACAAAATAATAGTGCCGCTGTTCATGAGGTGGGGTAGCAAAAAGGTAATGTTGAGAATTTGGAGTGAAAATACCAACAAACACCTGGGGTGTTAAGGTTTCCAACAATACAACCACCCTGTAGAGACTGACAGGCATTGGCAGTGTAACTTGAGTTCACCCGCCATAATGTTCACAGCATTCTACCCCCTCCACCCTACAGCCACTAACAGGCCTTGAGGTGTGCCTTTGGTTCTGTCACCCTAACGTTCACCCCATGCTCCAGTATTGCATCCATCTCAGCTTATTTCCTTATGGAATGGGATGAGCATAAGGGCCAAAGACGCAAAGCACACCATGACATCTGTCAGTGTCTGCAGGGTGGGGTGAGGTAGAATGGCATAATCATTATGGTCGATGACCCAAAGCCACATTCCCAACACCTTTTAGTCTCTGCAGTGGTGGTGGTGTTGTCATTAGTTCAATACGTCACTGCCACTATAGTTATGCATCTCTAACTCCTGCACTACCAATGCCAGTGCCGGTGCGCCAACATTTGGCATTAACAAATGCTTGTTTGAATTTAATATCATGTTTTTTTTATCTGCTTAGTTACTCAGCACAGCTGTCTCATGGTTGATCTATCAAACCTCCATTGTATAAAACTTACTTGTTGCAACATTCTTTTGTTTTCAGGATCATTAAATATTGGAATACTTTATCTAGCTCTATGCAGTATATTACCTTACACAATGTTTTCAAACAGTGGTTAAAACAATGCGCTCTTGTTAACTCAAAATGTAATTGTTTATGTGAAAGTATATCTTTTGCAGTGCTCCCATTGCATTTATTAACATTGTGTATGATTGTTATATGTATACTATGTAGAATTGTACCATTCTGTCCTGCTTGAAAATGGGCACCTAGGGCTCGTGGGGCTACCTGGTTACCAAAGTTTAAATAAATAAAAAATAAAAGGGATGTGTTGGGTTCACAAAGACAGGTTGTAGAGAGTGGTTATTGGCTACACTAAATGTGTTGCCATGGGATTTAACAATGCTGTGCCAGACTGTCCTAGTCCACACTTTTTTCAGTGCCCAGGCTTTGCATTTGCTGAAGGACCTCTGTATGGGGAATATCCCGGATGTGAAAAGAAGATATTAGGTAGTACACATAGGTAAAGATATGTTCATGTTTTTGAAGTAGGTATTTATGGAGGTAGCTATGTTAGAACTGTCAGTGATTAGGATACTGTTGTGTAACACGTGGAAATTGTTAGTAGATAAGATTTTACCCAGGATGGAGTTGATATCAGCTCAAAGTTTTGTTTTTTTTTACTTTCTCTCAGTCCCAGCCCCGAGAAATCTATTCTTCAGGTCTCTTCAGCTGGGTCCCAACGTAGCATGGGCCCAGCTTCATTCTGCATGGAACTGGGAGATTTTTGTCTTTGGTTTTCTCCCAGTCCCATCCCCCTGAGGGCATCAAAGCAGAGGACTGATGTTCAGACAGACTGCGTGCTTATGCACATCACTGTCAAGTGTTTACAATGCCCTCCCCACCCCTGGCTCCCATGTAGAGAGCTATTTATGCCCTACTGCCTGTGCTTCCACCAGTGGCAATGCATGTGGGCATCACTGCCCTGGAACCTGCCCCACTGTAGGAGGAAAGCATCTGTGGGGATGCTCAATCCTACCTCCCTCGACCGACCTCCAGTGGCCCAAGTCCATTCTCAAACCTGGGTCACCAGCATAGCACAAGGTGTGGCAACCTCAACCCTCAGAGCCACCGGACTGGCTAGCTCAAAGTTGTTTTGAAGAGTTATCTAATGTTTCCCAGTGGTTGGAATAATAGTTCACCATGGCATTCTTTGTCAGAGTGCTAGCTATTTTTTTAATTATTATTTTTGTCTTAGTCACAATGAAATGCATTTATTTGTAATGTTTGACCAGGAGAGACACACTAAGCCATGATAGTCTGTTTTCATGTGCATCTGGGGTGTGTGTGGGGGGGTGCGCAGACTTATTTTATTGACAAGTGGAATGTTGACCATGTCACCAGAAAATCTTCTCCACTCTTCTTTGACAATTGCCATGGGATTTTTTACTTCCGTCTGGACAGTAACCAAAGATGGGCAGAAGGGACATTGGTTTAACATCTCATGTGACGAGCGGTACTTCAATATACTTCACTATAGGGTCAGTTATGGGTATTACCCCAATTACCTGCTGTGAGGCTAGAACAAAAGAACTGCTGATCTTCTGGCCCCAAAAGTGATAATGCTACCTACTGAGCCACTGACACTGCTATTATCTTGGAAATGTTGTACCTGAACCAGACAATATTTTGCTGGTGGCAGCACTCCAGATGGTTTGGTGTGATCATATTGCAAAGTTCCCAGACTTTGCTAGCTTGGGTGATAGTAATTTGGAACTGTAACATGCCACCTTGAGTTCACTAGTAAAGAATCCCCATGCTGATTCAACATCAAGGTATAGGTTAAGTCATTCCCAAGGTACCTGACCTAGTTCATATTTTACTGTGTGTGTTAAATATTTCAGAATCCTGTGCACTGCATGTTACTATTGGTGGAGTTTTTGTAACACTGTTTGTTTTCTGAGGGAAACTCCAGTTGTACTAATTTTGCAAGAAAAGCCTCCTAACATGAGGCACCATGTCTAAATGCAAACGTATGGGAAAGAAGTCAAAACTGAGGGTGGTTCACAGACCACCTAACTAGGAGGAGGTAAGGGATAGGGAGTTGGCGGTCCTTAGTCAGGGTGGCTATGGGCAAAGATGATGTAGTGATTGTGGGAGACTTTAAGCTGCCCAGTGTGAACTGGAAAATCATCCCACCCACAAGCAGCATCAGGAGTCAGGTAATCCTGGATGTGGTACAGAGCTGTTTCAGCAAGGTGACCCATGGTGTCATGGTACTCACTAGAGAGGGACCAATCCTTGATCTGGTACTGACTAATGGGGACCATGTCCAAGCCATCCAGACTGAGATACCCTTGACAGGATGTGGCCACTACATTGTATGGTTCAGGTTGGATTTGGGAAGTGAAAAGATATGCACAAAGATGATGATCCTAAACTTTAAAAGTATAGACTTCACAAAAATGAAACAGCTGCTTTGGAGTCACCTAACTGGATCAGTGAAGGGATGGGTATGGATCAAAAATGGTTCATTATGTAGGAGGGATTAGCTGCAGCCACAAATGAGAGTATCAGGCTAAAAGGGAAAATCCTGAATGCCAAAGCACCCAGCTCACTTAGCTGAGAGATAGTCCAGGCAGTGTGGGATAAAAGGTTCCATGTGATAAGGGTAAAGATTTAATAGCTAGTAGCAGAACAGCAAGTGCAAATTGCAGAAAACACAACCAGTGATTAGCACTATACTGACAAGTAAAAACAGCGAGAACATCATACATTCTATACAAGCACAATGTACACTTACTTTTTATGCAGGGGGCTATGACCCCCATATCCCCCTTTGTGAGAGGCAAGCCCCCTGCAACCCCAGTATATATATATATATATATATATATATATATAAAATGGTATCCAGTGATAATAGCGATCGTATATGGGCAACTGTCAAAATGGTGACCCATATTATGGTGCTATTATCATGGGTGATCTGTCAGGGTAGCGAGGATTGCAACTGTGAGGGAAGGGAAAGGCAAGCAGAAAAAGAAAATAGCAAGGGGAAGGAGAGGGATAGGGAAGAAGGTTTTTACCCTCTGGTGTGGCTGCTCTGTAGAGCCAACCATGTGGTGTGGTGGGTAGGGAGGCATCTTGGGTTTGGTGCTGGGAGCCGGGAAGATTTGTTTTTTTTCCCACGGCTGCGGGACTTACATTTTTTTTAAACCGGGTTGTGCGGCCTCCCCGATATGCACCCCTTGGAGTTAACAATCCTTAATCAGGGAAGTGAGGGGGTGCACAGCCTCCCCGCAAACACACAAAATGTTTTGTGTGTGCCCTGTATCCTGCAAGTGTATATCACCAAATTGCTTTTTGGAGCTATACACTGGCCATAACAGCGATTGCCGCAATGAGTTCACTATTATGACATAGAACCATATATAACCAACTCAAGGGGGGCAGACACTTGTGGACAGAGGAAAACATGATAGGGGTCTACTCCATGAGGACAGCAGCATGCCAGTGGTAATGGTTGAGTGAGGGACAACCTGCGGGTTGGAGAAACATAGTCGGGGGGAACAGGAGGCCTGAAACATAAAAATAAAATGCAACACCTAGGACACATGTCAAAAAATTACCTACATTCAGTCCCAAACCTAGATTCATGAGATCTACAGGCAGTGACCTAACCACCATGCTAGGCATTTAGTTTGGCAGACCCTAGCCAATTTCATCCATTTACCCTGCATACTTAAGTAACTCCACTCCTGGTACTCAGTTGCTCTCACTATGCTCTCTCTCCCCGCACTATTCCTTCCCCCTCATTATTCTATAAGGGTCTCTATTTTTCACTATTTTTCTGGGTGTGCAATTTGAGTTCTTCAATTTGTGTCACTCAGGAAGTTCCAGAGGACCCAGAAATGTGTGAACAGGGAAGAGTATCAAAATAAAGCCAAAGAAGCTGGAAGAGTAGCCCAGTTGGCCACAGCTAAGAAGGAACTACAACTAGTGGAAAGGATTAGAAAAGAGAACAAGTCTTCTTTTAAGCATAATAGTAAACAAGCATTTGTCAATGCCAAAAGTTGCTTGCATGTATGTACTGTTTAGGTATTTGGAAGTGATAGTTCCATGCCTTCCTCCCATGACATCCACTGTGTCTTTCTGTTCAGTATTCACAGAAGAGTGGGAAGGGCAAGGGGCTCAGCAGTACATCAGTTGCCAAGGGGGTGAAGAGGTGGACAATAGTCCAGTCAAAGGCAAAAAGGTCCTGCAGGAGCTCACTAAATTGAAGGTGGACAAAACGATGGAACCAGATGGCATACGCCCAAGGACATTAAGAGAACTGCGAAGGGAGATAGCAGTACCTGTGGCAGCCATGTTCTCTGAGTCATTCAACACAAGAGAATTGGAGGAGAGCACATGTGGTCCCTCTACACAAGTCTGGCAGCAGGGAGGAGGCAGGGAACAATAAGCCATTCAGCCTCATCTCAGTAGTGGAGAAGATCATGGAGGCAATGCTTAAAGAAAGGATAGTGGGGCATCAAGAAGCCATTGGAGTCCAGGACCATAGACAACAAGGATTCACAGTGGGGACATCATGTCAGACAAATATGGTTGATTTCTTTGACTGGGTGACAAAGGAAGTGAATCAGGGTGGGGCAGTGGACAACGCTTACCTTGATTTCAGCAATGCCTTTGACGCCATCCCATATAGGAGGCTGATAAACTAGCTGGGTAGGCTGGGCATGGGTGAAAGGGTGGTAAACTGGGTTAGAAACTGGCTAACAGACAGGAGGCAGAGAGTGGTGGTAAATGATGTGCAGTCTAAGGAGAGGGGGTCACCAGTGGGGTGCTGCAGGGATCGGTCCTGGGGCCAGTCCTGTTCAATGTCTTCATTAGTAACATTGCAGAATGTCTGAAGGAATTTTTTCACCACATTTCAACATAGCCATTTAAGACCTTTGCTCATGAACAGTGTCACTGTGATTTTCTTAATTTGTCCCAAACATTGACTGCGCTTACGAATGCGTCATTGTGCGCTACATGCACGGAAACACATTTTGGGCGACATGTGAAAAATGACAGCTGTACTGCTCATAAGGAGGTGTGGTAAAATGGCAATGTTGAAAATCTGGAGTGCAAATATTAAAAATTTGCAAACTTATGAGCGTGCCTAAGAACTGCGCAACGCACACTCGTAAAACAGTCATTTTTAGGAATTTTAATCACCAGATTTTCAAACTAGACATTTTAAGACCTCTGCTCATGACCAGTGTCACTGTGATTTTCTTAATGTGTCCCATACATTGATTTCGCACATCGACTGCACCATTGTGTGCTACATGGGCGTAAATATGTTTTGGGCAAGACATGAAAAATGACAGCTGTACTGCTTATAAGGAAGTGTGGTAAAATGGCAATGTTGAAAATCTGGAGTGAAAATGTTGAAAATTCGCGAACTTATGAGCGTGCGTAGGATCAGCGCAACAAATGCTCATAAAACAGTCATTTTTGGGAATTTTTTCACCCAGTTTTCCACATAGCCATTTTAAGACCTCTGCTCATGAACAGTATCACTGTGATTTTCTTAATCTGTCCCAAACATTGATTCCGCACACCGACTGCGCCATTGTGCGCTACATGCATGCAAACACATTTCCGGTGATATGTGAAAAATGACAGCTGTACTGCTCATAAGGAGGTGTAGTAAAATGGCAATGCTGAAATTTTGGAGTGAAAATATTAAAAATTAGCCAACCTATGAGCGTGCGTAGGAACTGCGCAACGCATGCTCATAAAACAGTCATTTTAGGATTTTTTTCACCAAATTTTCAACATAGCCATTTTAAGACCTCTGTTCATGAACAGTGTCACTGTGATTTTCTTAATGTGTCCCATACATTGATTTCGCACACCGACTGCACCATTGTGAGCTACATGCGGGGAAACACATTTTGGGCGACATGTGAAAAATGACAGCCATACTGCTCATAAGGAGGTGTGGTAAAATGGCAATGTTGAAAATCTGGAGTGCAAATATTAAAAATTTGCGAACTTACGAGCGTGTGTAGGAACTGCGCAATGCACACTTGTAAAACAGCCATTTTTAGGAATTTTTTCACCAAATTTGCAACATAGGCTTTTTGAGCTCCCACCTTATGAACATTGGCACTGTTATTTTGTTAATCAGTCCCAGAAAGTGATTTTGCGCAGTGACCACAAAATCACCCTTTGGGCCTCATTAACGCCATGACAGTGACAGAATTCATGAGGAGGGGTGCCAAAAACACCATGTTGAAAATTTGGTGCCAAAATTCCAAAAAATGCCTGAGATATGCAGCAAAGTTGAAAAAAACCTGTCTATCTCATTATACAGCTTACCAGCATTTCCTCAGTTCACGGTCAGCTTTGAAGAGTGCAGACATGTTCCCAGTCTACTGAAGACCATTGCGCCGAGGTCCGAAGGTAAATATGGGGTGGGGGGTGTGGGGAGGTAGGGTGCACAGTGGGAGGATGCGGGTTGTGGGATGGGGGGCAGGGAGAAGTGCCGAGGGACAGTTTTTGTATTTACAGTTTTTTTTTTTAATAAGACAACGAGGGACATTTGCCACGCTGGGGTGGGCTCCCAGTGTGGCAGCTGGAAGGCTGTTTGGGGTGGATGGAGCCAATGGGGGATTGGGCACCCTCGTTGGCCATTACACATTTAGCCACACTGGGAAAGGCTCCCAGCGTGGCACCTGGATGCTTTGGACGGGGCATGGAGCCGATGGGGGAATTGGGCACCCCTGTCAGCCTTAACAAATTTTGCCATGCTGGGGTGGGCTCCCAGCATGGCACCTGGAAGCTTTGGGGGGGAATGGAACTGACGGGGGATTGGACACCCTCTTCAGCCATAACACATTTTGCCATGCTGGGGTGGGCTCCCAGCGTGGCACCTGGATGCTTTGGGGGCATGGAGCTGATGGGGGATTGGGCACCCCTGTCAGCCATAACAAATTTTGCCACACAGAGGAAGGCTCCCAGTGTGGCACCTATAAACTTTGAGGAGGCATAGAGCCGAAGGGGGATTGGGCACCCCTGTCAGCTGTACAGCGTGTGCATGGGGGGGAGAAGATGCATGAGCATGCAGTATGCGTGTATGCGTGTGTGTGTGTGTGTGTGTGTGTGTGTGTGTGTGTGTTTGTGTGTGTGTGTGTGTGGAGGGGGGAGCTCTGCTCACTGAAGCGGAGCTCTCCCTTCAAACTGTACGACCACTGCATTTTCAACTGCTGTCACAGACAGCTGCAGCAGTGATTGGGGAACTGGGGTTGCGCCTACAAACACACTGACTGAATTGGAAGACAGATGCCACACCTCCGAAAACTTCGATTATGGCACTATGTTTCTTGCACATGCATGCAAGCAACTCAAAAAGGGATAAGAAAGATGTCATGGTATAGCTAAAGAGAGGAGAGAGATGGGTAGAAGATAGTGGGGACAAGGCAGAGGTATTCAATGAGTGCTTCTGAAAGACAGAGATGACCCAGTACTGGAGGGTGAGATGGGGAGGAGAGCAGGGGCACCGACAGAAATTTCTGGGCCCGGGATACACCTTTAGGACTGGACCCCCTTCACCCTCCCATCCCCTCGTAAGGCATATATTAATCAATAAATGCATACATTTATATTTAAATAAATACTGCGCTGCTGCACCACTTAAAATAAAAAAAAAGTAAAATAGAAAGGTGAGGAATCTCAGAGCAGTCCAATTCTGTTTTCAAAGAGAGAAAGTGTTCTGTCACTGTTGGCAGGCCAGGTGGGAAACAGGCCGTGGAGACATCAGTAAGAATGTGATGTGTCAAATATTGAGAGCAGAGACATACTGCTTCTGTTCTGATTGGAGCTGTACATCTGTAGCAATTACTGGTGACTAAGTATTCGGAGGGTGTGTTGAGCCTGAGGGACTTGTGTTGTCTCTAGCTGCCAAACTGCTAAATCATTCCTCAGTATGACGCTGTAACCTTAAGCATATATTATATTTACAGTCTGCTCCGATTTATTTTCTCATGAGCCTGCATGAGCACTCTCATTCCTCAGGTTGTTACATACTTCTATAAAATGGTAATCGAAACTGATTAGGAGACTGATACTATGACAAGCCTCATTATTATTCCAGCTCTTGAATACAGAAATGACTGAAGGGTAGGGTATATCACATCTCTTCAGACAGCCCATCTTTTATGTCAGCATGTCTATTTCTCTGTCTGTCTCTCTTGCTCTCTATCTGTTCTGTAGATTTTCTCCTAGTTGCCAAACAAAAAATTCACCCACCACTGAATATTATACAAAAGACTTGGCCTGCCTAATACCTCTCCTGCACAAGAAAGACAAGACCAGAGACCTTACAGATCAATATGAAACATATTTTCATTTTTTCTACATTCACTGGGGTGTTGTTGACATATGGTCTGCAAAAGTAAAGGAACCCCTGTGGGCTTAGGGCCTGTCCTCACCCTCTGGCAGCTTAATTCTGAGAATTAATACATGAACCACACAGAGCCACTCAGAGAACCGGGTGCCTGTGACAATTATTAAACCAGTAAATGCAAAAAGTCACACCACACCTACTTCCATCCAAAAAGCCACCCGACACCAGCAGTCTTTGCTTCTTCCTTGATTTATGCCTGTTGCCAGACTTCCATAAACATATACAGCAGTTCAGGACAGAAAATCCTTCTGACTGCATTATTTTTTTTGGCTTTATCAAAGGATACTGCCAGATAGGATAACAATCCTTAAATAGCTCCCTCACACACACTCACACTAACCTGTGTACAACAAGCATTTGTCAATGCCGAATGTTCGCTTGCAGGTATTTGCAGTGGTATTTGGCAGTTGGACATGGCTTAAAAAAATCAGTGACAAAGAAGTAAAATGAGGGAGACAGTTTCTCAAGTGGTTCTATTGCCTGAAGCAGGCAGCATAACAGTATTGGTGTAAAATACTTTGTCTGCAGAAGGGCAAGTCTGTAACTCTGTTACCCACTGTTCAGTCACAGAAACAAATTGTAGGAGGGACAGAAACATGCTAAGACAAAGTCTTGGACATCCCTGAATATACATATATATATATATCCCCTCTCCCTCTCTCCCTCCCGCCCCCAAACCCCTCTTCTACAGGTGCTTTCAGGCTTGGTCGTACTCTGCCACAGGAAAGCTCAGAGCTGACAGGCAGAGGGGTAAGTGCATTAGGTGTTTGGGGGAGGGCAAGACGTGGAGGATATTGGCTGCACCAGCGAGGAGTATTAAAAATATAAGTAAAAAAAAGGAACAATTGATTTGATCAGGGCAATACAGTGTATTTGGGACTGAAGGACAAGAGGGCATACAGGGGTGGTGGGAAGGGGGGAGGGATTAGTTAGCAAGGAAGCATTTGTTTTTATTTACTCATGGAGAGTGGTAAATGTATGGAAGAAGGTGCCAGATGATGTGGTGTAAGTCAAGAGTGCTGAAACTTTAAACTCAAGCTGTATCACTTTCTCCTGTAATATATACTCTTTCAGTTGCCCCCCTTTATGAGGGATCACCCTCATTCTACCTCCAAGTATTACTGTGTCCCACATAAAAAAGGTACTGCCCATGCAAAGAAGATGCTGGAAACTCTTAAAGCAGGAATTCATATCTCTTTTGCTAAAGCAAAAGTAAACCTGCTAAGCAATGGTACTAGATTCCAGTGTACTGAGGCAGAATCTCCTTTCTTTTGGTGTTGCACATTGGGAGGGCTAGTGTTGAACACCATTCCAGTGCAAAGTAATGCAGTCACCCCTCTCCAGACACTCATTGAGCTGATATATGCATTTGCGACCAGTCTAGAATAAAATAAGCTTATCTGTGGTACGGAGCTTGCAGCAGACTCAGTCCGTGGTCCTGCGTTTAAAGTGTTTGCAGGTGTATCTACTTCAAAATGCTTATTCACCTTAGGTAAAAAAATGGTGGCACCTCTTAGTGATTTAAAAATGGTTCTGTTGGTATTGTTTCTGCCATGTTTTTTTTTTGATATTGGGGAAGCGAGCAGAGAGCAAGTGCAGCCGAACCAGCCGCTGCAGCAGGATTTTGTTAGAGAGTGGCAGAGAGCTCGGCAGTTACTAATTTTGTTCCCCACGGCTGTCAGGGAGACAATTAAAAAAAAAAGAAATGAAGTTGGGGTATGTTTGCTGTGCCACTTTTCTTGGGAGACAGCAGCTCAGGATAAGAAATACAGCTTTTAAAGAGAACTGGACAAGAAAATGTCAGACTTGTGTAGGTACAGCTAGAGCTGGGGAAAATGTTTAGAAAGGCAGACTAGACTGTGTCTTTACCAACTATGCAGCGTGGGGGAAATATAAAAAAAAAACTCTGCTGCACACCTCTTGGGTAAAAATGGAGAAGCGGTTCACATCATGACATGAAATACTGGAAAAGATGCTTTATCCATTGCATTAAAGAATGTTCCCATAATGATGTAAAGTGCTCACAAATGATTCATCGAGTGGGCTTTCTGAAAAATTAGCATAAACAAACACTCTGGTGCTTTGAATCACAAAAGCTCTTCCTCACCCTGACACCCCTGAGCACTTTATATGGTTTTGGAGCCTTCTTTACTACAATGTGTATCGCTTTATGTTTTGTGGTATTTTTTGACTCTGAGAATACATGCCATCCATTCTTCTTGGCCAGAGAATATAATGCAGCAGAAGTAATATGCTGAGTGGACAGAGGACTTCAGCCCATATTACAGTATCACTATATTTTGTCTAACATTCTTTCAATTTCCCCGCCTGTTACACATGTGCATGCTAAACAATGCTACATACAAACAGTGCATCATGGGAAGTAAGTGACTGAAACAAACGTGTTAGATGGAGATTTACTTCGCGTGAATTAATGTACATTTCAGCAGTGGCGGCTCCAGCTTCTGTTGGTTACCAGGGCACTGGGTGGGCACCAAAGTTGGCAGTCAGGGCACCTATAGAAACCGGGAGTATGGTGTGGCTATTGTGGGGACCATTAAACACTCTACAAATTATTTCTTATATGTGCAATGTGGTCCCGGTGTACATGTTAGTAGATAATGTTGTGCAGCCCCCCCATTACAGAACCTCACTCCCCCAGATTCATGGTCCCAGCTGCTTCCTCATCCAAACCAGTCCCAGTGCAGCCCTGGTCTCCACAATAGGCATGTCACCATCTCCCCCTCCAAGGACACAGTACAGCCTTGGCTTCCACAGTAGACACATTACCATCACCAAGACTCATGGTCCCAGCTACTTCCTCATTTTAACCAGTCCCAGTGTAGCCTTGGCTGCCACAGTACCCACATCATGGTCCCAGCTGCCTCCTTATCCCAAACAGTCCCAGTGCAGCTCTTGGCCCCACAGTAGCCACATTATCATCCCCCAGACTCATGGTCCCAACTGCTTCCTTAGCCTAACCAGTCCTAGTGCAGCCCTGACACCCACAATAGCCACATTACATGCCCCCTGAACACAATACTTTAGAATTACTGCAGACCAGTGACTTGCAAGGAAATTTACACATAATCCACTAGTGCAAAAAAAAAAAAAGCTTGTCTGACTGACAAGCATGTGTCCCTGTGAAGGAAATGAAAAACAAACAACCCACTACACATCCTATGCCAGACTGCCATGATAGAGTAATTCTGTTCTGAAACAGTGCATCATTAAGTTAATAAAATCTCTGAAATAGTTAGAACTTCGAGCAGTGGAAACTGGAAAGAACAGACAGCTAGCAAACTGAACTCAACAAGCAGCTTCAGTTTGTTGTTACAGCACCAAGATTTACACATTTATTTTTTAACATACCTGAGTCTGCAGTGCAGTTTGTGGTGGGTGGCGGCTCAGCGGGGCTGGCTTAAAACAAAGGCAGTGATAACAGGTCAAAATTCAGTCCATTGCCATCTTGCTAATCATCCAACTCCCTCCCGACCCGGGTATTCAAAAAATAATTACAACTGTGACAAGGCAGGCTCCTCTGTCTGCTCGGTGGCTCTCCCGGTGGTGCTGCAGGCAGCTGCTACAAGGAGAAGCACCTAACATAACCTAGGTGTTCAGTGAAAAAAGCAGGTAATGACGGATTGTCTACTCTGTATATCCAGTTATCATCGACTCCTCGCTCAGTGATCAGTCCACCTGCCTAGCCTTGTACCTGCAACTGGACCGGTCCCAACCTTAGTCAGCTGTCTCACAATGGCGGCTTGCTCTGCTTGTACCCCCTGCCATAGTAGACAATATGCGTCCATCGCAGAATGTACTCCTCCAGCATACTAAACTAAAGTGAATTACTGCACTTTCAGGGCATGCTTCTTCTCCCTCTCAGCACAGGAACAGGGAAATTTACAATACTTGTGACATAGTACCTGGCTCCTCGTCATTTAAACATGCCACCACGACTAGCCATGCCCCCCTCAGCCTGACTGTTGCAGCCAATCCTAGGCATTCTTCTGGCAGACCTAATAAAGGACTTAATTTCAAACATCTGCAAACTAAGCAGTAAAGCCCACCTCCACCCAAACAAAGGTGACTTAAGCATGGGAAAAGCCCATGAAATTGAAAGGTATATCAGTGGCTACACCCTCATTCTCCCCTCCTGCAACCCGGAAAAGGCCCCTTGACTTTTGTTTTCTGACGTGACGTCGGTCCTTCTCCACTCTCCAGCTTACCAAGGAGGACAGAGGCCAGCAAAAAAAAGTTATGGGCAGTTCAGTCGGAGCACCAGGGCACAAACTGGGGCACAGCATTTTTTGACCAAGGCACGTGCCCTGGTGTGCCCCGGGTGTAGCGCCGCCACTACATTTCAGTAAATAATTATTTTATTAAGTGCTTTATTTGGGTAGTATTAAAATTAACAGCAATTGGAAGACTCAATAAATCACACACAAGGGTAAAAATGAAACTTTTATTTTTGAAGACTGCTCGTTGCACTGCTGCTTTAAAGACTCTGTGTGGTGAACACCTACGTTGCCACCACTGATCGCAGCGGTGGTTTTCTTTGAACTGAAGACCACTGCTGTCATACACAGCTCCCACATCCATTGGTGCAGGATGGCCGTGCCTGCTCAATGGAGCACTGCATTGCACAGGAAAGTCACACCTCCAAAAAGTCCTATTCTCCCAAGACGTTCCTTGTACATGCACGCAAGCGAACGTAATAATTAACAGTGACATCATACTCTTCCTTTATAAGTGGAAAAACTATAAAACTTAACTTATTGCCAGCTAGCATAAAACTAGTGTAAAAGGCATAGTAGCACAGATGAATATAACTTGTGCCTAATTATTTAAAACATACCAGGTTACTGGATGATTTTAACTTTAAAATGGCATTTATATTTATTTAATTAAGAACTCTTTTCAAGCCTTCAGCAAAATATCACATAGACAGTACATTTAGACTTATGGGCCTGGATATTCAAAGTGTGCCATTCTGAGGCGCAAGCCCTTGCGCTGCTCAAAATAGTTGCGCTGGGGTGTGGCCGGGGTGATATTCAAAGGAGTTGCGCTATTGCGCGCACGCTTGAATATCACCTCAGCCACAGCACTTGCGCATGGCGCAGTGGAACTTGCGCCACCGCA
The DNA here is from genome assembly GCA_016271365.2 of Neoceratodus forsteri. NCBI lineage: Eukaryota > Metazoa > Chordata > Ceratodontiformes > Ceratodontidae > Neoceratodus > Neoceratodus forsteri. Next base: position 1,135,409,411 of record CM028130.1, read on the forward strand.
AGTTGCCAGAGATGAGCATTAAACTTGCCGTGTCGCAAGTACCATTGCGCCATGCGCAAATGTCCGATATTCAAAAGGTGGCATGCAAATGGGGCCATAATTTATGCAAGGCGCAGGGGGGGCCATTTGCATCTATTTATGGCCCCATTTGCATGCCATTTGCATGTAGGTGCGCCGATCCCCGAGGACTTGCGCCTGGCCACCCTGCCAGGCAGCAGCCGTCGGGGACCGACGCACAATGCAGCCCGATTGCGGGCAGTACAGGTACATGTAACACCCCCACACTTATTCTGAAGCCGATCGCGGGCAGTACGAGTACAGGAAACCCCTACACACACACGACACGCATTCTCAAGCCCGATCGTGGGCATAACGTGTATGAATCCCCCAGTGCCCGATCGCGGGCAGAATGTAACCCTCAACCCGAGTATCTCCTGGTGGTCCAGTGGACCGAAGCCCGATCGCTGGCAGAATGTCACATCACAACCCCCAAACATCTCCCTGGTGTCTAGTGTCCCCCACCCACGAAGCCCTCCACCTGGCTTCGCAGCCGGGCGGGCGACAGTATCCCACTCGGCTTGCCGCTTTGCTGTTTCCGGCTGATTGATTGCCCAGAGCAGACGCCGCTAGGGTAGAGCTACAGTTACTGGCATGAAGTCAGACATGACAGTCCGGATTTGTGGAATGATGTTCATTCACAAATCTGACTGGTCATGTGCGGTGGCGGGCTGCATGGCCCATTGGCTGTAGCTCTGCACCACTGGGCGGAGCCCTACCGGATAGTCAGTCGGCGGGCGCGGGGCGGCAGGCGGGTGGATGTTGTCGCCCGCCGCCGCGGGGAGCGGGTGGAGGGGCTTCGTGGGTGGGGGGACACTAGACACCAGGGAGATGTTTGGGGGCTGTGATGTGACATTCTGCCCGCGATCGGGCTTTACGGTCCACTGGACCACCAGGGAGATATTCGGGTTGGGTTATATTCTGCTCCGCGATCGGGCACTGGGGGTTCATACACTATGCCCGCGATCGGGCTTCGGGGTACGTGTGTGTGTGTGTGGGGGTGTTTCTGTACCTGTACTGCCCGCGATCAGGCTGTGGGAGATGTGTGGGCGGGGTGGAGTCGAGTTACACTATGCCCGCGATCGGGCTGGTGGGGGCACAGGGACTGAGTTGGGGCCAGCCAGGGTGGCAGCTGCTGTGTTGCACCCTGCAATGCAGCAGCTCACCTGTGGGTGGCCTCAACTTAGTTTTTTTGCTCAAGGTTGTGCAGGCGCAGGTTGGTTGCAGATGACAACTCTGCACAACCCGACTGAATATCGGGTCCGCGAGGTTATGCATGGATCCTCCTCCTGTTGAGCATGCATTCATTTGCACTGTTTCGCGCAACCTGGTGCCAGTGGCGTAACTGCCTCCTGCTGAATATCGCAGAATGGCGCATTTTGGACTTGCGCATGCTCAACCCTGTTGTGCATGGCGCAACCCTTTTGAATATCCAGGCCATGTTATATAGTACCTTCTTATAGAAGACACATATTCAATTGGTAGGTAATGCATAAAACATTGCATTCAAGCACAGGAGAGGATCATAAGACTTAGCCATCTAACCTTGTAAATCTGGAGTACGGGGCTATGAGAGAGTGCTGCAAAAGGAAACTTTACCAGATATGCCAGCTGCTTCAATAACGTAGGTATTGCAGGTTCAGCAAAGAAAGAACTATTATTAAATGCAGTTCGAATCTCACAACCACCACTTGTTCATTGTGTGACCCTAAGCAAGTCACTTAACCTCTCTGTGCTCAATTCTTCTGTATTTTCTGTTTCTCTGTGCTCTTTACATCTCTCTGCATGCTATAGATGGCAGTAAGAGTCTCTCCAGTCCCTCTTCTAGTTGGTAAAGCAGTTTGGGATAGTTTGTATGAAAGGCACTATGTAAGATACAAAATGAAGGCATATCTCCTATTTTAATTGCCATAATTATTTTATGTTTATCATGTTTTACAATAGTCCCATTGAGATGCAACATATCATTTTGTAGGGGAAGGGGAGGGTTGTGTTTCTCTAATGTACAGTTGGGAAGGAATGAAGCACAGAAAGCACAGGTGACTTGCTCATGGTCAAATCATGAGTCAGTGAATTGGTCAGTGCTACACAGTGATTCACTCACTTGCTCAGTGACATAAGATCAGTCAGTGACTTGACTGAGGTAACAAAGTAAATCAGTGGCTTGCTCACTGTCACATAATGAGTCATTGACTTATTTGAGGTCACATACTGAGTCAGTGGTTTGCTCAAGGCCACATATTGAGTGAATGCCTTGGTCATGGTCGCATACAGAGTCAGAGGTTTGCTGAAGAGCACAGAGGGGGTCAGTAATTTATTCAAAGTCCCACAATGAGTCAGTATCTTGTTCAAGATCACAGAGTGAGTCAGTGTATTGCTCAAGGTCACATACTGAGTCAGTGGCTTGTTTGAGGTTACATTCATTGTGAGTCAGTGGCTAACTCAAGGTAACACATTGAATCAATGGCTTTCTCAAGGTAACATTGTGAGTCAATGACTTACTTGAGGTCACATAGTGAGTCAGTGGCCCCCTGAAAGTCACAAAGGGAGTCAGTGGCTCCTTAAAGGCCATAAAGAGTCACAGACTTTCTTGACATCACATAGTGAGTCAGTGGCTTGCTTAAGGTCAGATAGTGAGTCAGCGACCTGTGTGAGGTCACATAATGAGTCAGTGGCTCACTCAATGTCACATGGTGAGTCAGTGGCTTGCTCAATGTCTCATAGAAAGTATGTGGCCTGCTCGAGGTCAAACTGGGAATTAATGAATTGCTCACAGTCAAATATTGTATCAGTGCCATGCTTGAGGCCACATTCTGAGTTAGTGGCTTATTAGAGGTTACATAGTGAGTCAGTGGCTTGCTGAGGTAACAAAATTAGTCAGTGCCCTGTTCAGGGTCACACAGTGAGTCAGTTGCTTGCTCAGCATCACAAATTGAGTCTGTGGCTTGTTCAAGGTCACATCATGAGTTAGTGGCTTGCACAAGGTCACAAAGTGAGTTTGGTTTGCTAGAGGTCACATAGTAAGTCAATGACTTCCTTGATGTCACATAGTGAGTGACTTGCTTGAGGTCACATAGTGAGTCAGTGACTTGCTCAATGTCTCATAGAAAGTATGTGGCCTGCTCGAGGTCACATTGGGAATCAATGGCTCGCTCACAGTCAAAAATTGTGTCAGTGCCATGCTTGAGGCCACATTCTGAGCTAGTGGCTTATTAGAGGTCACATAGTAAGTCAGTAGCTTGCTTAAGGCCACAGTGAGTCACTGCTTGCTTGAGGTCACATAGAGAGTCACTGGCTTGCTTGAGGTAACAAAATTAGTCAGTGGCCTGTTCAAGATCCAACAGTGGGTTGGGCTCGCTCAAGGTCACACTGTGAGTCAGATGCTTGCTCAACATCACAAATTGAGTCTGTGGCTTGTTGAAAGTCACATTGTGAGGTAATGGTTTGCACAAGGTCACAAAGTGAGTCAGTGGCTTGCTAGAGGTCACATAGTAAGTCACTGACTTCCTTGATGGCACATAGTGAGTGACTTGCTTGAGGTCATATAGTGAGTCAGTGGCTTGCTCGAGGTCCCATAATGTGTCAGCGGCTTGCTCAAAGTCACATAGTGAGTCAGCAGTTTATTTGAGATCACATAGAGAGACAGTGACTGTGGAGGGCTACTACCTAGTTCTCCCTGTTTCCATGTCTGTGTCCCTACCACTGCTTGGCACATCAGTAATTTACAGGCATTGAAAAATTCTGCTTTTAAAACTTGAGTTAGAAGTGGAGTAATAAATAAAAAGTTAAAGAGAAGATGAGGAGGAACAGCTGAATTCTTTGCCAATGTGGAACTTGCTGGCCAGAATTTTCCACTCATACCTTTGAAAGCTTTGTCTGAAATATGTTTCCAATGAATTAAACTGAAAACAAACTGTGAATGCAGTGACTGTACAAACTGCTAGATCTTTGTTTGTATATGGCTATTATTTTTTATACTGCTTACACTTTGTAATCTTTAACTTAACATGTCCATGTATTTCTCACCCACACCAAACAGCACATCACTTCTCCTATAATACCTACAGTGGCTGCTCTCAAGTGCTTACAAGACTCAAATAAAATATTGCAGCATGTAACAGTGACATTTTGTCTTCAATTTTTGTTTGCTCTTTTCTCTTGTCTTGTAAATTTGTGATCTGCCCTTTCTCCCCATTTTGATTTTCTTTAGCATTTTCATTTTGTTTTGGTATATTGAATGGCAAGCTCATTTCATATGGATGTCCCAGGTTTATGTTTAGAATGCTGGCAAGCATACTCACAGCACTTCATTGTTCCACCCCCCTGTCTACCCCTTCCCCTCTCTGCCTCCATCCTCATCCACCCCTGTCTGATGCTGTCCTAGCCCCATTGTCTCCAGCCTTTCTTAAGTCTGTTCTAAACCCCTTATGCAGGCATACATTTCACTATGCCACAGCTGTACCTGTTCTCCACTCTGTTTCTCCCCCCACAAATACTGCATGCCTAAGTTTCCAATGCAGGCACCTTCTCACCAATGCCATAGCGGTGTCTAAATGTTATACCTTAAGCTGAATGCCATCCCAACCTTGTAATTCACACCACTTTATTGTCTACCTAGCTTGTGATGCATTGTTTTGTACCAGTGCAATTTTGTACTTGCTTGTAATGCAATGCCTGGTAATGTAATGCTATGTACCTGTTCAATTTTTTTTCCTTGTAACTGACGTGAAACCTAAAAATGAGCATCCGCTCACAGGTGTTCTCCAAGATATCAATAAATAAATTTAAAAATACTCAGTGTACTTAACTGAGCACAGTAAAATATGAAAAATCCATGGGCAACTTGAGTCTCCAGCCAGAGTAACAAACACAAACAGAGCCTGATGTAACCAAAGAAATGTTTTTCTCCTCCTTGGATGCCCTGTTGTGAGTTTGTGAATGATCTTTGGAAGACATGTAGGTGCTAAACAAAGAGGCCATGATTGCATGAGTGACGCGATGGAGTATGTATGCATAACTGCTGGTGTGAATGGACTTCTTTAAGGCTGGCTACTTTGATGTGGCACAGTGGCTTATCATAATGTATCCTAAACATTGTAGCCAAAAGCCAGCCAACTTCTGCTTTCTTGGTAGTGTGCACATTAGATAAAATAAAATTCTGCAGATCTGTTAGGATCATTGGCTTTCTACATACTGATGACTGAAATGGGGATGGGACAAAGGTTGTGTGGCCGGCAGCACATTTTTTTGTTTGTGTTTATAGAGGGAGGCAACAGTTCTGCAAACTGTCAAGTACAAGTTTAAAATTCCTGGCTACACCCTTGGTTTACATGAAGAGTATTGAATGATATATTTCTTTGACTTGCCAAGTGTTTAACCACTTATCACTCTCTACTATGGCTGTGCAAATACCTTTTTTGAATATTCGGTTGAATATTCGTTATTCAGTGCCAAAATATTTGGAATTCGTTATTTGGGTGGCTGGGAGGGGGGTACTTAAATATAAAAGTGCACCCCCATCCTGGACAGCATTAAATAAATGTTTTATTCCCTGGTGTCTAGTGGTACCAACCCACCTGTCGGCTGATCACCGGTCCAAAATAAAGTATCCCTCCACCCCTGCCCAGACTCTCAGCAATATCACCAGCCCTGTCCCCAAATGTATAAAAATAAAAAAAATTCCCCAATTTCCCTGGTGTCTAGTGGACCCTCCACTCTGTCAGGAAGTGCCTCCCACCCTTCTCCTGTCCCACCCACGACCCTGAGCAGGCCACTGGCATAGCCCTCCACTCACCTCCATGGCCAGCAGCCTAAATGAGTTTTCAATGAATGAGTGTGTGCTTGTACAAGCAAGCACTCATTCACTGAAAACTCAGTTGGGCTGCCGGAAATGACAGTGAGTGGAGGGCTGTGCTGGTGGCATGCTCATGGTCATAGGTGGGGGGGAGAGGGGGTTGGGAGGCACTTCCTGACAGGGTGGCGGGTCCATTAGATACCAGGGAAATTAGTGAATTTGTTTTATTTTTATACATTTGAGAATGGGGGTCTGGGGGGGTATGCTGAGAGTCTTGGAGAGGGGGTATTCTTCATTTCGGACTAGGGATCAGCCAGAGGGGGTGAGACAACTAGACACCAGGGCTAAAACATTTATTTAATGTTGGCCAGGAGGGAGGAAAGACTTTTTTTTTCCTTGTTGGCCAAATACCGTATACCAGCTGAATAGTGGACTATTAGGTATTCAGTTCTGAATATTCTGATAGCCTATTATTCGTGGTATTCGGAAAGTGATATTCAGTATTCGCACAGCCCTATGCTCTACATTTTATTGCCAAAGTGAATTTCTGTTATTTATAAGGGCATCAGTTTTCTTGCCCCTATAGTTCCTTCAGGAGGCAAGCAGCAGAAATATTGATTTTTCATAAATTTATTTAGGATAACTAAATATGCATAGTGAGGGTAATTAATAGTATGCAATATAAGTAAATTAATAAGAGAAAACCTAAAACATTTTTAATAACTGGTCAGCAGTTTTTTCTTTGGGCTGAACCAGTTATAATTTGCCATTACAGCATAATCTTGTGGTTCAATTAGTGTGCTTCTATATTCCCCATCCCACCCCAAGACAAGGCTGAAAATGGTCAACAAAAACACAATCAATAAGTAAAACTAAGCACAAAGAGGTCAGAGAGGAGCACTTAAAACAAAGGAAGACAAGAAACTGTCAGCAGGATACAGGTGAGAAGTTCTTTATATTTGCCCCGCGGGTGGCTTGCTCATGGTCTACTCACGAGTCAGTGAACTGGTGGTCAATGCCACACAGTGATTCAGAGACTTGCTCAGTGTCGTAAGGTCAGTCAGTGGCTGGACTTACAAAATAAATCAGTGCCTTGCTCAGTCACACAGTGAGTCACTGGCTTGTTTGAGATCACATAGTGAGTCATTGGCTTGCTTAGTGTCACATATTGAGTCAGTACCTTATTTATGATCACGTAGTGAGTCAGTGGTTTGCTCAAGGTCACATAGTGAGGCAGTGGCTTGCTTGAGGTCACATGGAGAGTAGGTAGTTTGTTCAAAGTCCCCTAATGAGTCAATGGCTTGTTTGAGGTCACATAGTGAGTCAGTGGCTTACTAAAGATCACGTAGTGGATCAGTGGCTTGTTTGATGTCATATTTTCACTTTGAGTCATCGGCTAACTCAAGATAACATATTGAGTTAGTGGCTTTCTGAAGGTAAATTAGTGATTCAGTGACTTACTCAAGGCCACATAGTGAGTAAGTGGCCTGCTGAAAGTCACAAAGGAAGTTGGTGACTTGAGGCTTCCTTACGGTCACAAAATGTAAGTGGCTTCCTTGAAGTTAAATAGTGAGTCAGTGGCTTGCTTAAGGTCAGATAGTGAGTCCGTGACCTGCACAATGTCATATAATTAATCAGTGGCTTACTCGATGTCACATAGTGAGTCATTGGCTTGGTCATAGTTGGGCATCGAGAATGACCCTGCTCTTGGATGTGACTGCAGCAAAGATGCTCCAGTTAACATTTGGCATATTCAGGAACTCTATCAACAATTTCTCCCCTTTCTCTGCCATCCTAGGGATGCCTTCTACCATTTTCTTGTGCATTTCTTCCCCCTGAGACGGGGGTCTGTATACAACCCCCATGCAGATTGTGGTGCCATTTCTGGTCTCCAGGGTGACCCACAGTGCCTCCTCACCTCCAAGTTTGCCCTTTGGTTCCGTTGCTTTGATCCCTTCCCTTACATAGAGAGCTTCTCCTCCTTCCCTTCTACCCTCCCTGTCCCTCCTGTAGATTGTATACCCTGATATGTTGACATCCCAGTCATGGTTCTCTGTGTACCATGCTTCTGTGACTGCCATGATATCCAGGTGTCCCTTTTCCATCAAGGCCACCAGTTCAGTGAGCTTGTTACCTAGACTATGGGCATTGGTACTCATTGCCCTCCATTTTTTTGATGGCCATACCATGCCCCTTTTTACCCCATCCCTTTCCATACTTCCTTTGCCTTTTTCTCTATTTACCCCTGTCCTTCTTCTTATCAACTTCTCCATCCTGGCATTTAATTCACAAACTTCCCTGATTTTTTTTGGGGGGGGCTAGGACTTCCCTGCTTCTTTTCAGTGCTTCCTCCCTTGGCCAGTTTAAATGCTCACCAATGAAGCATTTAAATCTATCACCTAGAATCCTGGTTCCCCTCCTGGACAGATGCAGATCATCACGCCAGTATAGGCTTGCATCACTCCAAGTGGACCCCCAGTCCTCAGTGAAGCCAAAACTCTGATGTCTGCACCAGTTTTTTTAACCATTGATTGAATCCCATGGTGTGGAGCACCCTAGACTTACCAATGCTATAGATAGGCAGCACCTCCGAGAAGGTTACCATGCATGATACTTGTCTAAAGCCCCTTCCCAACTCTACAAACTTCTCCTGCACTGCTCTGATCCCTTTCCCAGACATATAACTTGTCCCTGTGTGGACAATGACATCCAGCCCCCTCCATGCAGCTGCTCCCACAATCCACAACCCTAAGGATTTGTTTCCTGTCCCTCCAAGCCTTGGTGTCAGGCAAGCAGCTTACCTCCCTCCCCCCCAAGTTTTTTTTTTATTTAGTTGTTTAATCAGGAGTAACACACTAAGCTGAAAGCTTTTTTTACAGGAGTGACCTGGAAGCACAGGGCAGTTAAGTGACTTGCTCAGGGTCTCAGAGTATGCAAGTGGAATATGTGAGATTCAAACCCAGGTCTGGTCTGCTGGATGTCACCAGATTTGCAGCTCAGATCCTTAAACCACTGTGCTATACTGCCTCCAAAGTTCTACCCTCCTAACAATGGAGTCCCCCAACACGAGTTGTTTACTTCCCCTGTGGGGTCCCATGTCACCCTCCTGTGGGTCTCCTTTGTGGAGGTTCCCAGCATTCCCCTTGGTCTCCACCGTGGGTGCTTCTGTAGAGGAACCATACTCTGCCAGAATGGTGTATGAATTGTGGAGATGTACAACTGAAGGAATGCGACTCTGTTCCACCATCCTAACCCTCCCTGAGCCCACTGTGGTCCAACAACTCCACTTTCTTGATAACCTCTGAGGCAGCAGTAGCACTCTTGGTGGTCGCTGGGTGGGAGAGGAGGTCCCTGAATCCTGGCCAGATCAGTCAGGAGATAAGCAACCTCCTCCCTCAGCCCAGAGAGGTGTATGCAGATGGGACAACATCATATCCTCCAGAACATCTCCAGGAAGACTGCCGCTCCACAGCCATTGCACTGCAGCACTCCTATCATGTCTTATTTACTGCCTTGGTGCCCTTAAAGCTCCTTCTCTTCCTATTCTAGGACAGGACGTTCTTATATTCCTCAGTAGTCTCCTTCTTACTTGCTCAGAGTCAGACCTCCAGCAGCTGGGGGGGTGGAGAGCTACTTCCTTCTAGGATGGTGAGGTTTTTGTGCCTCTGTTATCACTCCCTTCCTGTTCCCAAACAAGAAGTTCTTGTTGTCAGCCAAATCCTGTGTCTATAAAAGTACAACTGGCTATAGTCCCAGCAGACTAATAAAGTTCTAACAGCACCTCCTTTCTCTTGTTGTTCTCTGCCAAAAGCTGTCTAGGGCAGATTTAAATGCAAACATCTAGCTTCCTCTTGCCTAAGCCACTCCCCGTAATTTACAGTTTCCTTCCTCACCTGGCTAACTGCACATATAACAATTCACTTCACCCGGCTCATACAAACACACTAACTCTTTTTTTACCCTGAATGTGAAGGTCCCAGTATTAGAATTATAGCCAGGGCTTCAGTTAACTCAATTCTGGGAGTATTTGACTCCCACAAAATAAGGCAAACACTTCCAAAATAAAGGGGGAGGAAGTCATTGACTTCCAAATGTAATGAACAGAACTGGATGACTTCCAAATATGAATGCACAGAAGCTAAGAAATGATGGATTTTTCTAAAAGAAATTGTATTTTACCATTAATATATTTTTTAACCAATTATTTTACCAGGTGAGACACACTAAGCTGAAAGCTTGTTTGTAGGTATAACCTGGGAGCATGAGAAAGTTAAGTGACTTGCTCAAGGTCACACAGTATGCAAGTGGGGGCTGTGGGATTCAAACCCAGGTCTCCAGATTTGCAACTTAGAGCCTTAATCCACTGTGCCATACTGCCTCCTATTTGCATTTGTATTTATATTTGTATATTTGTAATATTTGTATTAAAATCCATAAATTGATCCTTCTTAGAATACAGTACTGGTTTTCAAATTGTGGGATCTGGGAAGAATTTTCACTTCCAAAAGATTGGAATGACTTTTAGAGTTTCACTTTTGGAAGTATTTGACTTCTACAAAAATAAATGAATTGCACCCCTGATTATAGTTCTTTAGTCCCAGTAGAGTAGTAAAGTCCTAACAGCAACTTCTTCCTCTTGCTTGTCTCTCTAATTTGGTGACTGTTGTGCTATAACTGGGAACACATGGGCCAAAGGTCCCTATTCTTTCACAGTTAGATACATACACACATCTATTGACAGACAGGAGTGCATGGTCTGAAGGACCCTGTGTTCCCATAGTAAAATAAGAACATGATTATACTATCTCTAAATGTATGGAAATAAAATACAAAAAAAATTGTTAATGCATCAGTTAGGGTTAAAGAGACAAAAGCAGGTAACTGCGGTGTTAGGATTTCCAACCCTAACATCTCATTCCCCATCCTGCACAGACCCACAGGTGGGGGGAGGGGGCTGTCTTGGGGCCATGAACACTAATGCTCACCCCATTTTCCTATGCTATAGTCATGTCACCTAACTTTGTAATGGAATGGGGTGAGAGTTAGGGTTCATGGTCCCAAGACAGCCCCTTCCCCTACCTATGGGCCTGTGCATGGGTGGGGAAAGGGGTGTTAGGGTTGGAAGCCTAAATGCCACATTTTCCTACTTTAGTTACTTTAACCCTAACTGAGGAGTTACATAGTTTTTTGCAATGTGTATATAAATATATTAGAGGCAAAAAACTCTGTTTAATGCATTAGTTAGGGTTGTTCCACAGCAACAAAAGTGAGGAAATTTGGTGTTAGGATTGAAACCCCCCCTTGGACCCCCACCAATCCCCCCCAACCGGCATTGGGGTGTGCATTGGGGGCATCAGCCCTAACTCTCACCCCATCACATGTGTAAAGCAGCAGAAGTATAGGAGAATGGGGTAAGAGTTAGGGACCTCACGACCCCAATACACACCCCAATGCCAGTTGGGGGGTGGGTGGGGGTCCAAGGGGGTTTTCAACCCTAACACCGAATTTCCTCACTTTTATCGCTGTGTAACAACACTAACTAATGCATTAAATGGAGTTTTTTGCCTCTAATTTCCCTTCTTTTTGAGAATGATAATGAGAAATAGTGAATGTAATGCAGCAGTGGGAGCGCGGGGCCCTCTGGGCTCTGCGGTCCTGCCATGCCACATGATGTCTTGTGGCATAGTAACAGGAACAGCAAAGCAAACAGAAGTGCTAACAGTGGCGCACATGGTAACTCAAGTGTGAATGAGAACAGAAAGGGTAATGCACACAGTGGTGTAGATGGGAACGGTCTGCCACGTGATGTGTTCTCACATAGTAACATGGTGCCTGCAAATGGAAATTTCAATGGGCATGGTGACACAAAGTGAAACAGAAAGAGAAACAGTACTGTAGACACAAATGGTAAAAAATAACAGAAACACAAGTGCAAATGAAAACTCAAAGGATAACGCACATGGTGGCGCAGACGTCAACAGTAAGTGAACCGGGTACAGAACCGCAAGCGGAAAGGGCAACGGTAACAGTAATGTAAGCACACAGGCTGGTTTTCCCCAAAAGCTGCATAGAGAAAGACAGTGAGTACAAAGAATGTATGCATAATAATGGGTATCGGAGCAGAAAATGAGGATTCGGAATACTAAATAGGTTATATCTCAGGAACCGTATGATGTAAAAAAAAATTAAAAGTCATATGATTTACGACTGTCCTGGCTAGTTTTAGATTTAGCCTCCATTAGGGAGCTAAGTATTTTTCTGACGAAAAGTCCATATCTCGCACCATTTCCGAGATAAAGGCCCTGAAAGGCGCGGTGAACGCCGCAATGTTATCCTATGGGAAAAAAAGAGAAGTTCGGAGCACCATAACTTTGCCTCCCTGTAATATTTTTTCACTAAACCACGGAAAGGCACATCTGTGGACTGTTGGCTGTTTTCCCTCCAGATTTCAGGAAAAAAGACCAAACTGTTATTTTGCAGCAGGGTGTCAAAGGATTCCTGTAATGCGTTGGGCACAGTAAAGTTATCCTATAGGAAACAATGTCAACTTTGGGGTGCCATAACTTTGCTGCCATTAAATATTTTTTCAATACAACACTGAAAGGCACATCTGTGAGATGTCGGCTGCGTTCCCTCCAAATTTCAGCCCAAAACTCCCAACCGTTCTTTTGCAGCACAGTGCCAAAGAATTGCTGTTATTTTCCTACAGGCTAGAAAACTACTGTTGCAATTTGCGAAAGCTTTCGCAAACATTTGCAACACTTTTGTGAGCACAAAAGTGCTTTGCAAAAGTACTTTTTCCAGAAATTTGAAAAACATATTTCTGGGGTGTTTTATCCCAAAATAAAGACATGGCTAGCATCCTCAGGGTCCGACTAGGTCAATACAAAAAGAATTAGGTTGCTAGAGGGTCCAAAATTTAAATGCCAAGCATTTTTCGGATCACTAAATGAAAACAAAATGGTGGATTTGCTAAACTAACAGGGCCGCTTATAAAGCAAAATGCATTTATGACACTTTCGAACTTTTTGTTAACTTTTCCCATTGACTTACAATGGGAAATTGTTTTTTGAATAACTTTTGAACCGTTAAATATTTTTTCACCAAATCTTCAAAAGGCACATTGAGGACCCCGGCCGCACGTTTCCTGAAGATTTTGGGCAGGTCGCGCAAACCATGCGACCTGTAGGTGCAACTGTAGAATTCCAGAAAAAGCATAAATGCACACGCAGATCATGCTTAATAACTCCGCAGCTGTAATCCAACCAGTATGAAACTTGGCAGATCCCAAGGCCTATGGGTATTGATCATGTATTCTAAATTTCAGGTAAATCCATTACACAGTTGCAAAGTTATTAAAGTGCAAACTTTGGGGTTTAACATAGAAATGGCTCCTCAACCCTAACTATTGTAGCACTACTGTGCTACCATAATATATATATATTCTATGGAAAAACTGTGTTAATGTATCATTTAGGGTTAAACCACAAAAAGTCAGGAAATGAAAAATCTTTAAGGTTGCCCCTTCCCCCATTTAGGCCTCACAACCCCAATGACACACCCGCCATCTGTCAATCTTGGGATGATTGGTGGGTCAGGGGGAGGGGCAACCCTAAAGATTTTTCATTTCCTGACTTTTTGTGGTTTAACCTTAAATGATGCATTAACACAATTTTTTGCATATAATTCCCTTACTTTTTGAGAAAGAAAACAAAAGTAAGAACTTGTGCAAATTGGTGGGGGCCTGCACTCCCACCAACCTACAGAAGTTGATGGGAGTGTCGGCCCTTAAGGCCCTGTGCTCCCACCAACTTGTAAACATGTGTGTACCATCAACACCCTCCAAATTTCAATGTAAAACACCTAACTGTGTCCGAGATATAAGCTGTAAATGTTGACATTTTCATTCATCAGAGATGCAGAATTCCACACCTGTTAACATTTTACAGGCACAATGACTGAAAACTACATCCATGAAACTAAGGCTAGATACCTTATCAATTTCAAGGCACCAGCACAATGCAAAACACTGTCTATAACATGGAAATTGCACCACACAATATATCAACAAAAAAAATTTTCTCTGACATGTAAGCACTGTAATTCACATCTACTGAACATGCCGAGAACACCTTCCAAATTTCAAGTAAAAAAGACCAAACCATTTCCGAGATATTTAAACTTAAAGATTGGTGAAATTGCCCTATCTAATGCATTATCAAATCAAATCAATCAAAGTTTATTGTTCGGCTATAAAGCCATTTCAGTGTTCTAAAACTAAGACAAATTCAAGACAATTTAGGTCAGTATTAGACATCACAATTACATGCAGTTGATATAAATACAGTCTTATATCTACAAACAGAAACCAAGATTATATTTTGGATCTCAGGTTTAGGACATACAACCTTTCCTATGAACACGCTAAATAAATAACAATTGCATCAATGAGTGTATATATTATGGTGCTTATTAAATTTTGACTTACTTGTCCAAACAGATTTTATAACCGCACAAAAAGGCATAAACAAAAAAAATTAAAGTAGCTCTTCTTTTGGTTAAACAGTTTTAAACAGTTTAATTTGGTTGCATTACTACAAGGAACTTTCACTGGTAAGATAACATGACCATTATTTATAACAATCAATAAAACATGATCCACTGCAGTAGGGTCCTTAAATCTTCATAATTTACAATTCCTGAGAACTAGTTTGGCTAAAGGCTCTTAAAGAGTTCAGGTGAATCGCATAGTTATTTTTTTTCTCTCAGATGTATTAACATGATTTCTCATACAGACCTATTGAAACGAGCACGCATATAGTGGGAAGCAGTTTTTAAGAGCAACCTGTTTACATGCAGTGGTTTTAAACAATGAAGACATCAAATTACTCCTATCTGCATGTTTTCTGTATTTTAAACTGCCAGGAAAGATGCAAAACTAATTGTGATATGACCGTCTGCATTGATTATACATTGAGAAAACTTATTTAATATGAGTTTCATCATAAACTATCTGCTTCCTTACCCATTTTTTTAAATAACAAAGTGAAAGATGCAATTTAGTTATTACTTAATGTATTCAAAGTTTGAGTCCACATACAGAACGGTGTTGACTAGTGTATTGTGTGATTCTTTTTTTAAACAACATTTCAAGCAATGTAGGTTCCATGTTTTCCTTTTCTGATTTAGTTGAGATCTTATTCTGATGTGAGTGAGTGAGTGAGGAATTGAGCGACAGCGAGCGCATGTGTGTGTGATTGGGGGTGGTATTTCCATCATACATCATTTTATTATTTTATAATGTGCTAACTGTGTTGGGGACTGTGTGGTGCTGGTTGTGTGAGTGGATGGACAAGTACAGTTGTAGCTGCAATTTTGAACTTGTGGACTCGACTATTTAGAATTTGGAAAGCAATTACTATATACACCTGATGCTGCTGCACAGAAAGTTATTGTGTAGCATTTCTAAGTAATAATTTACAGTTCATGGGGCTCAGAAATCAAATAATATCTGTCTACTGTTGTCCTTAATATTTGAACATGTCTATGCAGTTCTGTCAATAAACATTGTTTCTCTCACCTTGTAAATGAAATCATTTTCTTGTCATGACATGGGGGATAAGTTTGGGGCAGGTATGAAGAAGCTAACTGCTGCAGGGATTGATCTCATGTACACCAAGACGGATATAGAGGGGCTGTTCAAAGTAAGGAAGGGGAGGGCCACCAGGGGCCATGATATGAGACTGGAGCGAGAAAGGTTCAGGAGGGAGATGAGGAGACTTTTTTTTACAGAGAGGGTGGTGGCTGGGTGGAATGTGTTACCTGCTGAAGTGGTATGCAGTAGAACAGTGGACTGCTTCAAACGAGGATGGGACAGGACAAGGGTGAGGGTTAATGAAGGGGAAGGGTGGAAGGGAGGGGCAGCTGCAGAATAATGGGTGCTAGCTGCACATTTGAGCAGACTTGATAGACCTCTAGGCCTTTATCTGCTGGCAAATTTGGTATGTTCATATATACACAAACTGAAGTGTTGGAGTAGATACACAGGGTGTACATGGAGGCTCAGGTAGGGGGATCTCAAAAGTTGCCACAAATGTTGGTAGATGGTTGGGAGAAAAGGGGCAGGGGTTACACAGAGGAAAATGAGCAGGGGGGTTCACCAGCAGTGGAAGATATGGTAGTGAGCATAGAGCTTAATAACAGATTTGAGTCTGTATGGTTGATAGAAGATGGAGAGGATGATGGGAAGAATGATATAACTGGAGCTGTGGCAGAAAAGGGGGAGATTGGTCAAGAGAAAGAGCCAGGCTAACAAAGGGATTGGGGGGAACTTATGGACAGGAGGTGCTATTGGCCTGGCCAAAGAGGATCTGGAGATTGGGGGATGGCTGGGCATGGTGGATGACCAGGCAAACATAAGGAGCAGTTGTGGATGTGTGCAGAATAACATGCCTGGGACAGGAGGTGCTGTCTGTCCTGGATGACAGGAGGATGGAGGTTGTTAACTTGGGAAATGATTCTGTGGGGGTAGGGGGATATGTCAGCAGTTGGCAGGACATAATTATGGAGGACGGTGATGGGAGAAACACGGATGCCATGGATTCACAGATAGGGTGGGTAGCGAGGCTGGGTTCAGAGGGTGTCTGCACAAGGTAGAGGGGAACTCAGCTAGGAGGAAGAGGCTGATCTGGGGACCAACTAGTCTATACATAAAAAAAGGGCAAGGTAACTCACCTTGAGGCAGGTGGGGTTGAAATTGGGTCCTCGAGAGGGGTATTCATACTTAGTGAAGCCGGCAGGATAGTCCTGAGTGACACAGAAGGGAGAGGTGTGCCTGAATATGATGGTTCTCATGGGAATGCTGTGCATGTTCCTGCAGTTCACTGTTTGTGTCACTGCCCTTATAGCCACCCTCCATCCACCCAATCATTGCCCTCTCTTCCACATCACTTGCACTTGAGATTGAAACTCTAAATCTCATCAGCCTCACTGGTACCCACGTCCTTTGATGTTATCGGGGTGGGGGTGTGTGCAATACACAGAAAATGGAAATTGAAGTAATGAATAATGTACTTCCACAGACAGAGCTAATCACACTGTTAAAAGCTTCAGATTAGGCGGAGGTAGTAAAAATATGTCACACAATCTATTGATCTCAGCCATTTTGAATCAGGAAACAAAAGTTTTCAAATTACTCTTCGATGGTTATAAATGGCTACTGGGGTGGTGGTGGGAAGGGGGTGTATTCTTAGCATATTAGAGACAAGAGGGGAGAGAGAGGGTTACTGCACTGTATATTTCATTTGCACATTTGCACAGCACAAAACCAGTTTTCACTGTCAAGACCGATCCCCTCCTACAAAAACTTCCATGTTGGTGTAGATTTCATCTGTCTTTATCTGCCTCACTGGTCCAGCATCCCCCAGACATGGACAAGGAGTGCCTTCCCAAAGGTATAAACAATTACAACATTTACAGTGTTACGATCACAATCCGTAGTAATTACAGTCCCTCTTTTTTCAAATCGCACTCATCTAGCTGGCGTCCCCGGTCTGTGCAAGGTTCTTATTTTATATTTATTTTATTTCATTTATTTAACAAATTGGAAAGACCTTACATAGTAAAAATTCTGTTCACATCTCAGCAAACACATCTTTACCCAGGCTCCAGCATGGGATGCGTGTGGGCACAATATCTTGATAATAGCTAAAAAGACTAAATTCAAAAAATTAGAGATGAAGGTACTGGCACACCTAAGAGTAATATAATCAGCAATTTAAACTGATGCCTGAGTTCTGCGATCAAGTGTTGATAGTCTGTGAGCTTATATTTTACAGTTTGAAAAGTGTAAATGTTTGTCACTGATTGAGCACTACCACAGACATCAGGGATAAAATTACAATACTTCATGATAAATAAAAACATATTTTCAAACATTATACCTAGCTTATTATTTACTGTAACAAGAGACAGAATTACTTAAAAGTGGTTTTATTAACACATTTATTTACCACTAATGCATGGATCTACACCATTTCCTGTCCCCTTTCAGCAGAGCAGCCATCTTGCTGCTGTACTCCCCAATGCATTTTAAAATCTGGCCATCTCGTCCCTCCCTCATAATCAAAGATTGTGCTCAAAGAATCTCGTGATCAAATAATTTGCAGGCTCACGTTCAAAGAAATTGCAGGCTTATTATCAAAGAATAAAATATGTTCAAACTCGAGTTTAAGGCAGAATTACATGAAACCACTGCCATGCCTCAATAGAACAAAGCCCCCTGAGCAAAACCCGCCCTCATTTGTGTTCCTTGTCCACCCCTGAGCTGAAAAATTTGCATTTTTTTAAAGCCCATCTCGTCTCTCGCTCATGATTCAGGATCGCGATCAAAGAATCTCACAATCAAAGAATTTGCAGACTCATGATCAAAGAAATTACATTCTCATGATCAAAGAATAAAAAATGGTGAAACTCGGGTTTTGGGCAGAATAAAATATAACCACCACCATGCCTTGATAGAATGAAGCCCCCTGAGCAAACCCCACCCTTGTTTGTGTCCCTAGGCCACCCCTGAGCTGAGAAATTTGCATTTTTCAAAGGGCCATCTCATCCCTCCTTCATAATGCAGGATTGCAATCAAAGAATCTCATGATCAAAGAATTTGCAGTCTCACGATTAAGGAAATTGCACGCTTACGATCAAAGAATAAAAAATGGTGAAACATGAGTTTTGGGAAGATTTAGATGAAACCATCACCATGCCTCGATAGAACAAACCCCCCTGATCAGAACCCACCCTCATTTGTGTTGCTAGGCCACCCCGAGCTGAGAAAAATGTATTATTACCTCGCAATGCAAGATCACGATCAAAGAATCTTGCGTTCAAAGAATTTGCAGGCTCATGATCAAAGATTGTTAACGAGCGGCGATCAAAGAATTTAAAACATTATAACTCTATTTTTGACCATTTTACATCAAACCAAAGGCATGGCTTGATAGAATGAGGCTGTCACTGGTGCAAGTGCTGGTACAGTGCAATTGAGTTGCACTGGAGCAACTAAGCGATATATTCAAAAGAGATGTGCCATGGCGCATCTCTTCTGAATATATCACATAATGCACTCTGCGCAAATACAATGCACTGGTGCATCCCCCAAGACAGATTTAAATACCAGGAATTGGAAATGCACCAGCACATCAGAGATATGCCATGCGCAGTTTCCAGGTATTCAGACCTGGATATGTAAATCAATCCATTATGCATGCAAGGCACAAATTGGACCATTTGCATGTCATTATAGCCCCATTTGCATGTGTTGTGCAGAGTTGGCCAACGAAATTCACCGGGCACCCTACACAGCATGCAATTCCTGTACCAGAGACCTCAGTAGTACCCTCTCCCCATCCCATCCCTCCAATCACTGAAATTGTATCAATATGCTTTATTCATTTTTCCAACTCCCATTATACACAGTGGAATGTAAGGCACAGACATTGTCACACAAGAGCCAGGAACATGACATATTAGCCTTATGGTTACATTGGCTCAAATAACCATTATTACAACTACATCTATGACTTTATCTTACCCCCATAATACCCTTCCCTCTTCATACTATCCCTTACCCTCCTCCCTATTTCCTTCCCCCTCTCATCCCACCCATCAAGTGTGTATATACTACTTTCTGTATGATGGCAATACTAATCTACCCCTAAAGAAAAGTGGTCAGCTAGCTGTAGACCATTATGGGTTACATACAGTGAGTAAGGCATCAAGGGAGCCCCATCTGGACTGGTATAGGTGGTAACGATTGTTCATAAGCAAAATATGTTTTTCTAATTGCAGAGCCATAAGCATTTCCTTATACCACTCCATAACTGACAGCCTTGGTTTATCTTTCCAATGTCTCATAATAATAAGTTTAGCTTTGGCCAAGACCAAAGCTAAATGTGCTTTCCTGACCCTTGGGATACCCCTCGGGAAACAATATAGTAATCATATTTCTGGAGTGAAAAGGGAATCCAGGCCAAGCAATGGATCCAACAATTGCTTATTAGAGTGCCAAAAGGTCTGGACCACCGAACATTCCCACAACATATGATATAGAGAACCCAGGGCTTGAATACACCGAGTACACTTAGGTGAGGGGATATGACCTGATTTATGCAGTTTAACTGATGTGTAGTATAGGTTATTCATAATGTTAAACTGTATCAATCACAATCTGTCCTGCTTAACAAATATATAAGCACTCTTCCATGCCCTTCCCCAAGACCCCACTTCAGGTGCAATTGATAGTTCTTGGGCCCCATAATAGCAGATCCCCCAGGGTAGATTGGCGTCCACAGATTGCATCTCCTTGTAGACTCTAGACACTGCATGGGATTCTCCCACTGCTTGTAGGAACCTGTTCAATACCTCCGTATGCAACCAGTTAATATCCACCCACCCCAAGTGAATTTTAACTGCCTTTTCAACCTGCTTATACTTGAAAAAGTTTGTAAGCGGAACATCAAAACGTGAACAGAAAGCCATGAAGGATATCAACTTATCGCTGTCTGATAAGTCAGCAACCTTCTTGTCAATCAAAAGAGGCCAGAATGTGGGTGAGATGGGTTTGTGATCAACTTTAAAATGGGGGTTACCAGAGACCATGTAATGCAGAGTGCTGAGTAGAAGGGGTCACGTGATGGCATCCATCTAAGCAGCAGCTGGGATACTGAGCTCCCCCCTCTGGCCGCCTTTATTGTGCAATTTTATAGTACATCCCGAAGTTTTTTCGGTAAATTTAACCAGAAAGCAGCAGTACTAATAGCCTGCCATCGTTTGGCGATTTCATCTCGAGAAATTAAGCCTTTGCTGGGTCGCGATGGAGGTGGATGGGAAGCAGGCCCTAACTAAGCACACTCCCCCTGCATCCCCGGAGAAGGCCGCGAAAAAGCAAAGAAACCAGGCCCCTACTAGGCCGGACCGTGGAGGAGATAAGATACTGCAACCCACCCCACTGATGGAGGATAAATTCCTCTAAGAACTCAACCCTCTGAAGGACCTTCTTGTGGAATTGACTGGAGAGCTCAAGTCATTGCGCAATGACCTCTCCTCTGTCTCTAAAAAGGTCTCGGATGTGGAGGTCAGGGTCGCTTCCTCGGAGCAGTGGAGATCCAGGGCCGAGACGGAGATAGTCGAGCTCAGGCAGCTAGTGAAGAGGCTGCAGCTTAAAACTGAGGACTTGGAGGGGCGAAACCTCCGAAATAACCTGCTGATAATGGGCCTTCCTGAGCTGGAAGAAGGCCCAGACCTCGTGGCTTTCCTGCAAAAATTCCTCGTTAAAATAGTGGGCCCATCCCCTATTAGTACCTCCTACCACCTTGAAAGGGCTCATCGCTCATTGCCTCGACCTGCAGCTGGATCTCCCCTAAGCCGGTCATCATGAAGTTTCTCAGTTATGTGGAAAGGCAGCACGCTTTTCTGAAGGCCGAGAACTGAAAGAGATTCTGGGGAGCATCAAGATCCGAATTGCCCAGGACCTACCTAAAGAAATCCGGGAGAAGAGAGCAGCGTACACCCTGTCGTGCAAAGTTAATAGCTGCAGCGATCCCATTCAGGATGGTATACCCTGCAACTTTAAAAGTGACTGTCGGAGGTTCATCACCAGTTTGGCACTCCGAGCTGCCCATAAGGAACTTGCCAATAGACTGCCTGACCTGTTTAAAGGGCCTGGCTAAAAGACTTCACTGTTAACTCTGGATGGCTGCTTTAGGGCTCTCTTGAATTGACCTTTTTTCTTATTCTAGACTTTTTCCTGTGTCTGGTTTTTCCCTGGTTGTTTTGGTTTTCTGGCCTCTCGTTTGTGAATGGCTATCTTTTTCTCACCTACCTCTGTCTCTGCTCTCTCTGTCATCCTTTTCCTCGGTGTTCTGGCTGTCCTGGTCTTTCTTCTTGGGTCCTCTCCGTGGGCTGTCTGTTGGGGCTGGAAGGAGATGGATTGCTGGGATTGGGTCTTGGCTGGGTGTCCCGGTTCCGTTTTCGCGTTTGCATCCCCGCGGTGGAACTTTTGTTTGGTGGTTGCGGTTTCCGGGTGGGAACTTCCTGGATGATGGACCGCTTTGGGTCCTGCGGTTTTAGTGGTCCCCCCAGAACAGCAACCCTTGATCTGGTTGTCCCAGTGAGCTCTCCCTATCACCCACTTGGATTGGCATATGAATGACTGGACCTTCTGCTATCCATGGTCTGTGTGGACTCGGGTAGGTGTGCCAATCACTTGCTATGGTGGGGAGATGATGGGACTTATGCTGGCTCATTTGGGGCGATTGGGGCCTGGCTTTCATTTTTATAGCTTGGGATTTAGATGCTCTCCTATCTGTTCTGCTTTTTTCTTTCCTTTCCCCTTCCTCATACCCTACCCTTTTTCTCTGTTTTGCCTTGCTTTGCTTTATTTATATGTCGGAGGGCTGGGGTGGGGGGAAGGCGGCTGTGGGGGGGGGGACTTAGTGGGCTTGCTCGCTGGATGTGGAATTGCGAGCCGTCTGTTGGGGGGATAGCTAACCTCTGCCCAGGGCTGGGTTGGGGAAGGATTGGGCTTATTATCGTTGGGGTTTTTTCTCTTCAATTAGGGTACACCTGTTCTTTGCAGTATATGGGTACTGGCTTCCGGCTTGGGGGGTTGGAGGTTCATGTGGGGATTAAGGAGGTTCGTGATCAGGGGTGACAGACTATATCTTGGACTATATTTGCTCGGACCTCCAACTGTATATAGTTTTTTTGGGGTTTATAGTTGGGGTTGTTTGTGGGGGTTAACATATGGCACGCTATAGTACTGGTTTCTCTGATTTTTTTAGGGGTGAGGAGGGTTTCTCCCGGCATTTTCCGGCTTTCTACTAAGCCTAGGATTCTGATTGGGGGAAGGGGTATGTGGGGTGGGGGGTTACGGATTGATATTCCATTTAACTTTTTTGTATGTAGGTCTGTTTGTTCAAATGGCTTTTTTCTGGTTGATATGGCTATCGGTGGGATGGGGGAATGGGGGGACTGTTTCCCCAAGAACTGGTCTTCTTCATTTTTCTGGTTTTTGGGCTTTTTGGGGGATGGGGGGAGGGAGAGATATGGAGTATGATTTGGATAGTGGGTCTGATCTCTGGCCTGTCCTAAAAGGTTATCTCCCGGGGAGTAGGACAGCTCAACATGTTTCTGGGGTTGTAAGGTTGGGGGTTTGTTCTTGGGTTATTACCAATTGGTTTGGACTGTACAATTGGGTCAGGTTACTATGGGACTCAGGGTTTCAGACCTTTATATGGGGGGTGCACCTTGCTACTGTATGTGATAACTGTTCTGTCTGGATATCTGATTGGTTTAATATATTTTTAAAATGGCTAGAAATACAGTTAAATTAGTGTCTTGGAATGTTAGAGGGCTTAGGGATCGGGTCAAACATCTGCAGGCTTTTAACCATTGCTCATTGTTCCACATTGATATCCTTTTTTTGCAGGAAACACACCTATGTCACGATGAAGCTAGGTTGCTTTCTCAATCTGGTTTCTCTCAATTCTATCTTGCTGGGAACTCTTGTTTTAGTAAAGGGGTGGCGATTCTTCTCAAAAGACATGTTCTGTTTACCAAAGACCTAGCTCTCTCGGACCCAGAAGGGAGATATGTCCTAGTGAAGGGTAACCTAAACGGAGAAAACATAGTTCTTGGTTCAGTGTATGGACCGGTGGGGGGGAACCCTGAGTTCTTTATGACTTTGGCAGATAAATTGGCTAGTTTTTTGCCTGCTCAAATTATACTGGGGGGGACTGGAATGTACCTTTCTCATTGACATTGGATAGGGAACCTCAGGACAAACGTTTGCCTTCCCCGGCTCAGAGAGCTTTCTGGGAAATGATCTCGATGTTGGGTCTGGGTGACCCTTGGCGCCTTGCTAACCCTTCCTGTCGTGCTTTTTCCTTCCAATCCCAATCACATGGTACTAAGTCAAGATTGGATATGGTATTAGTCAGTCTCTCTTCCTCCCGAATGTCTCTCTGTCTGGCATTGAACCGATCATCATGTCGGATCATGCTATAGTTTGGGTACAAATGTCCTAAATCCTGATTACTCTTGACTCTATGTGGCACTAAATACTAGTTACTAAAAGACCACCAAGGTGTCTCAGAAATCAGTTCCGGATATCTCTCTTTCTGGCTGACAATATGAACTCCACCCCTAGAGTTGATATGATATGGGGAGCTCTAAAGTGTTATCTCAGGGGCGACTTTATCAAAATGGCTTCCTTTAGAAAGAAGACACATTTAGCTAGGTCGTTGGAGCTGGTAGGCAGGATTAGGGAGTTAGAAAGTAGGTATTCATCAACTTCCTCGGTGTCGGATCTTAAGGAGCTTCTCTTAGTCAAGAATGAATATTCAGATCTTCTGAAAGAGAAAACAGAATACTGCCTGGTGAAAACCCAGGCTAAATATCTGGATCTCGGTGAAAAATCTGGTAAGTTATTGGCTTTGCGCCTGCGTGCACTTGAGAGCTCGAGGATCATCCCTTCCTTGACCTCCCCATCTGGTAATACTGTCTCTTCGCCTAGAGATATTACGCATGTCTTCAAAGAATATTATTCGGGTCTCTATAGTTACTCCCCGGCATTTTATCCTATAGCAGATGTCAAAGAATACATAAGAGGAATAGGTGTCCCGTGCATATCAGAGTCCCAGCAAGTGAGTCTACTAGCCCCTATTTCAGCTGAGGAAATAAGAAGTACTATTGCTTCTCTGGCCCCAGACAAGGCGCCGGGTCCGGATGGATTTCCGGCAAACTTTTACAAAGTCTTTGTTAAGGATTTAACTCCCATTCTTCTTAAACTATATAACTATCTCCCGGTTTCATCTGAGCTTGATCCTGCCTTATTCGAGGCTATTATAGTTTTAATCCCCAAGGCAGACAAGGACCCCTCCGATCCGGCTAGTTACCGCCCTATCTCCCTTCAAAATTATGATATTAAAATACTAGCTAAAATACTCGCTGAAAGGATCAAGAAGATCTGGTTGGAGCTTCTGAGCCCTGAGCAGACTGGTTTTGTTTCCGGGAGGTCAGCGGCTGACCATCTGAGGACCTTGTCACACATTTCTCAGTATGCCCGGTCTACCTCAGGTCCAGTTGCTTTAATCTCTCTTGATGCTGAGAAAGCATTTGACCGGGTTGACTGGTCTTTTTTATGGACAGTAATGGAGGAAATGGGCTTTCTGACTTCCTTTTTGAATATGATACAGGTATTTTATAATTGCCCCTCCGCTAAGATTTACTGTAATGGGGTCTTGTCCCCCTCTTTCCGTCTTTTTGCTGGTACCAGGCAGGGTTGCCCCCTTTCTCCTTGTTATTTAATTTATATCTGGAGCCTTTACTGATTAAACTAAGTCGTCTCTCTCGTGAGAGGTATCAAGCTCCAAAAGCGGGAATTAGTTCTGTCTGTGTATGCAGATGATGTCTTGCTGCATCTAGTAGATCCGGTAACATCCTTAAAGGCAGCCCTCGATATTATCAGGCAGTTTAGCTCCTTTTCTGTTACAAATTAAATATCTCTAAATGTGAGATTTTTCCTTAAATAATTATACGTTTAGCAAGATTTTCTCCTTTGAATGAGGTGGACCTCAGATCAATTAAATACCTTGGAATTTACTTTTCCACTGACCTCTCTCTTCTGAAAAAATTAAATTTGATTAGAGTCAGAGACTTGATTAGCCAGGACCTACAACATTGGTCAGCCCTCCCTATTTCACTTTGGGGCAGAATTAATATTATCAAAATGAATGTTCTTCTCTGGATCTTCTATCCATTGAACCTTACCAATCTCTGGGTCCCTCTTTCCTTCTTTCAACAGCTTCACCGATTGCTTTCTACTTTTATTTGGCGGGGGAAGGGTGTGCGATGCTCTTATGCCACCTTATTGCTCCCTAAGGACAGGGGTGGCTTGAGGCTCCCTAACCTTCTTCTATATTACTGGGCGGCCCACTTGTCTAAGTTAGGAAGATGGTTTTCCACGAATACTGAGAGCCTTTGCCCAATCTGGCTTCAGTTGGAGAAGGCTTTTCTCTCTGAACTTAGAGTTGATATGTCTGCTTTATTCTACCAGTCCTCGAAAGCTCTCTCACAGTTGGTCTCTGACGATACGGTGACAGTTTCTCTTAGATCGTGGGCACAATGTCTCAAGTTCTTTCGGATCTCCAATCTTATGGATTTAGGGCAGCCGATAGTTCTCAATCCCAATATCAGATTGGGGAATTCTTGGATAGGACCAAGTTGGCTCCCACAACTCAAAGATTCTAGGGTGGAACACCTGTTCGGTCAAGACTCGCTCCTTACGTCAGATGATATTCTAACGAGGTTTGATATATCAACCAAAGGTATTTTTAAGGTGTTCCAACTCCGGCACCTGGTGGGTAACAAATTTGGTACTACGGTTAGACATTCGTTGGTACATCCCTTTCTAACTAACATTATTAGCCTTGCCTCTCAGCCTCATTCCGACTCGCGGATTTATTCCTATCTCCTGAGTTTTAACTCACAGGAGGATGTTGGGGTTCCCTTGGTCTGGACACGTCTTCTTCCTGAAGATGTTCCGCTCTGGAATAATTTTTGGCCTAATTTACATAGATATCATGCTCAAGATAGGTTTCGGTTAGTACAGTATAATATTGTTAATAACCTTTACTATACTCCTGTTAAACTTTTTCAGCGTAAGCTGGCCTCTGTCTTGGACTGTTTCAGGTGTTTACAAGCTGAGGGTAATCTAATTCACATTTTTTGGGAATGTCCTAAAGTCGCCCCACTGTGGTCCCTGATCCGGGACAATTTGGATCCCCTTCTGGGCCTGAGCAGGTTTTTCTGCCCCGAAATCTTTGTGCTGGGTGATTTCTCTTATATAGATAGTGTGGAGCGCAGATACCATATGGCCTTAGTATCCATGGCAGTCAAGAAGCTGGTTTTAAGACATTGGAAGGACCAGCTGGTTTTATCATATGCTGATTGGTTAAAGGAGTTAATGTCGTATCTCCAATCAGAAAATTTGATTGCCAGCTATAAGGATCGTATGGATTTATTTCATAAAAGATGGGGTAAACTCCAGTCTTTATGTTTGCCTTAATAGCAAGGTCTGACGACCCGATCCCTTGGCCCTCATATAGCATATATAGTGTCTTTAGGTTTCCTTTGTGTTATTGTGGATCCTAGACCCGTTCCCTTTCTTTTGTAAGTAATTTAGATTGCTTTAGGTTGCTAAGCTACTCTGTAAATAGGCTGTGATATCCAGATTTCAGGTGTTTTGTGTTTGTGGTCCTTTGCTGGTGCACCCTTGGGAGGAGGGAGGGAGGGGGTGGGGGATTATGTATTTCCTGGAATTTTGGCTGTATGATATGTATTTCGTGTCTTCCTTACTTCTTTTAAGCACTTCCTGATATCCTGTACATTTGTTTAATGGGGAAGGGGGTTTGGTTTTGTTATGTCCTTCTGGTTTTATTTTTTGTTGTTTTTCTGTTTGGTTGTATTGTTCGAAACTAATAAACTTAAATTTCAAAAAAAAAAGAGTGCTGAGTAGAAGCACCTCCGCTAAGCTCCAGCCTCCTGATCTTATAATCATCTTTTTTCTGATGTTTAGATCTTATAAAACCCTCTGCATTTAACTTTTCCTGTTTGCTAAACACCTAGAGCATCTGTTTTGAGTGTTTGGTCTGCTGATGGAGGCTTGTATGAAGAAAACCCCACAAAAACATACCCCACCTGCTACCCCCGAGAAGGCCCCAAAGAAATCTCGGGCCTCGGGTGGGCCAGATAGGCCTGATCTTTCAAATCAAGAAGGGGAGCAAGAACCTTTAATGCTTAACAGGTTCTTAGAAGAGTGTAAACCCTTTCGTGAGGAGATGAAAGAGATGGCGATCGACCTGAAAGTTCTTTCCAAAAAACTGGATTTAGTTTCAATAACTGCCTCCGATAACACTGCCCAAATAGTCTAATTGGAGAAACGACTAGAGAAAGTGGACCCCGAGAT
Source organism: Neoceratodus forsteri (assembly GCA_016271365.2). Lineage (NCBI taxonomy): Eukaryota > Metazoa > Chordata > Ceratodontiformes > Ceratodontidae > Neoceratodus > Neoceratodus forsteri. The sequence goes on from CM028130.1 coordinate 1,135,437,286, forward strand.
AGTGACTATGCGGCAGAAGCTTTCTCATGTGGAGGCAAAACTTGAAGATCTGGATGGCCGTAGCCGCAGGAACAATGTTGTGATATTGGGGCTACCAGAGGGAGAAGAAGGCCAGAATGCTGAAGCTTTCATACAGAAGCTGGTGGAATGGGTTGCTGGTCCCTCTCCCTTCGGCCCTGTATATATTATCGAGCAAGCCCACAGGTCACTGAGACCGAAACCTTTACCAGAGGCTGCCCCTCGAACCATTATTTGTTGATTCTTAAATTTTTCAGAGGCAGCACTTTTTGCAGAAAGTGAGAGCTCTGCAGGAGGTCCGTTGGGAGAATTCCAAATTGAGAATTGCACAAGACCTGCCAGGATCGGTTCATCTGAAACGTAAAGCGTTTCACCCCATCGTGTCCAAGATTATTGCTGCGGGGCTTAAGTTTAAGATGGGGTACCCGGCCAGGTTGCAAGTCCTTGTAAGCGGGTCCTGGTTAAGTTATGAAGACCCAGAATCTGCCCTTTCAGGCCTCAAAATCGCTATACCGGATCTGTTCCGAGAGCCCTGAGAAGTTTCGCCTACAAGATGAGGGGACATCTAGTGTTGTCATACTGGGACTGCTATCTCTTTATTTGTTTATGTAGATAGTAATGACAGGGTACACCTGGAAGCTCTTGGTTCTCATCTAGACTGTACTAACACGTACTTGGGCTACTCACTGTGAGATTCTGAGGCCCTAATTCTATAAGTGAATTGTTGTACAGGGCAAGGACTCCTGGAATGTTTGGGCTTGTTTATTTGGGGATGGAGTTTTTCGCTTCAGTGTATTTAGTTATATAAGCTAGCACTAGCAAGGGAAAAGTCGTGTTAAACTATTAAGGATTAATATTTTACTTTACAGATTACCTAGACTGGGAGCAGTACTGGGCTTTTCCAGTAGTTTCATATATCTACTTTGCTAGGATCGGGCTGTGGCCAAAAGAGGGAGCACCATGCGCATGAATAGTAACTTAGTGCTGTTCTCAATTCAGAGAAGATTTCCCTCAGTAGTGTCTCTCATCTCGAGTTTAGGGCAGTAATTTACCCCAAGTGGGATTCTTGGGTCTGTGGGCTGGTAAATGCATGGTGCAGAGTTGTCATTTCTTATCAATATTTTTCCTGGGGCCCAATATGTTGGTGTCCTTCTCTGATTTTCTGGTTATATTCTGGTTGGAAGGGGTAATTCCCCTTCATAAGATTCCCAATTTGGCTCTGGTTCATGTAGATATTTCTCACGGGGCAAAAGGGGCCCTATTTCCTATTTGGTTCCCTGAAGTTTTTGGATGTATCTATGTGTTTTATAGGCTACCCTACTCCTCTTCTATTATTCTAATGTACTCGTGCTCGCTTATATTTGAAGCCCAGGACTGCTCTCAAGTTATCATGGGTTGTTAAATAGTAGTGTTGCTTTGTTTTTACTTGGGGGTACTGGTACATTTGCTGGAAGCAGAGGGGTATATTCGGAGGGCTGGAGAGGGAGGGAGGGAGGAAGGGACCCAGTACTGTGCTAAACGTTGCTTGTGGCAGTGGGGTGGTTGGTTGGGGAGGTATTTGCTGGGTTTTGTTAGGTGGGTGGGGAGGAATTTGGGGAGGATAATTGTGGAGGGATGAGGGAGGGAGGAGGGTTATACAGCAGTATTCTGTGGATTATGCCAAATGTTTTCGTGATTTTGTACAGGCTGAATATACTAAGCTCACTAATTCTAGTTAGATGGCTAATGATGTGACTTTTGCTACCTGGAATGTTAAAGGAATCAGGGAAAAAATCCAAACAATATCAGGTGCTCAAACATTCAAGTTTATTATGTTCTCAGATAACTTTCTTACAGGAATTCCATTTAATAGAATCTGAAGCCTTATAGCTAAGGAGACAACAGGTGGGGCAGGTTTATGACCTCAGGGCTCCACTAAAAGTTGTGGGGTCATGCTAACTATTAATACAGGCATTCTCTTTGATTTCACACAGGTTGTCAAAGATCCAGGGGGTAGATTTGTTTTTGTTAAAGGCACTCTCTGGTCAGTATCTCTTTTACTTGGTAATATAGACGGTCCCAATATTGACGACCCAGGGTTTTTTATGAGTCTGATAACCATTATTATTCCAACGCTTCCCATCAGGATCATGGGGGGGTGACTTCAATCAGGTTATAGATTCTAACCTGGACAGGTCAGGTAATGGATTGGGAGGCATGTCCCTGGGGCAGAGGGCACTTAAGGATTTGGTAGACCAGTGCAGGCTCTGTGATGTCTGGTGCATGTTGCATCCTGACTCCAAGGAGTTCACTTTCAGTTCAATGGTGCATGGTTCGCAGTCTCGCATTGATTACATATTTATCTCTCACGGTCTCTTGCCCAGGGTCAAGGCCACCTCGATCCAACCTGGTCCTGTCTCTGACCACTCCCTTGTGTTATGCAACTTGGCATTCCTTAACTTACCTAAAAGGGAGACCAGATGGAAGCTCAATGAGCAGCTCCTTAAGGATGCCAAGCATTGCAACCTCATAAGAGAGCAAATTGAGTTATTTTTGTCATCTAACCCTTTAGACAGTGCAAAAGCAGGTATTTTATGGGGGGCTTTTAAAGCATGCATGAGGGGGATCCTTATCAGTATGGCTGCTAGAAGGAAAAGGGCACAGGAGGAAGAATTATTGTCATTAATGTTTCAAATCCGGTCCCTCAAAGCGAATAATTATGTTAGTATCTCGGGTAGAATTAGCTATAATTCGAACCAGAGCCAGTTATACGGATCAGAGAGAGAGAAAGCAGGGCACCTGCTGGCATTGAGCATAAAGCAACCGGAATCCGCAAGATTTATCCCACCAATTCAGGCAGTGGTAGATGGGTCCTTGAGAGTATCTCCTACCGAGATAGTACAGGAGTTTGCTCTATATTATGAAAGATTGTATAGTGACATGGAGAGTCCTCCTTGTCCTGAGATTACTGAGAAGTACTTAAGGGATTCCCATCTGCCCTTCCTATCAGAGCAACACAAGGGTTTTCTGGCTATCCCTATATCCCAGGAGGAGATTTCCAAGGTTATTGGTGGGCTACCCGCAGACAAAGTCCAAGGTCCAGATGGGGTTTCCTCTCTATTTTACAAGGTTTTTCAGGATCTTTTACTACCAGTACTTTATCACCTATTTCAGTACATTCTATCTGGAGTAGAGGTAGACCCCACCTGTTTGAAGCCCTGATTGTTCTTCTCCCTAAATCAGATAAGGATCCCAAGTTATTTCAAAGTTACAGAGCCATATCCCTTCTAAACCAAGATATTAAAATCCTTTCGAAGATACTTGCCAATAGGTTAACTGTAGTCCTCCCTGATCTAATAGGTATGACCCAGGTTGGATTCATGAAGGGGCGTTCGTCATCAGACCATTTGCATACCCTTTCTCATGTCTTCTCAGCGACCAGAGATGCTGAGTATCCCGCGGGGCTGGTCTCCCTGGATGCTAAGAAGGCATTTGATCGGGTGAATTGGAACTTTTTGTTTCGAGTCTTGGAGGCCTTCCAGTTCCCTCCTGTCTTTATAACCTGGATTGCTGCATTATAAAAAACCCCAACAGCAAGGATTTCTGGAAATGGTGCATTTTCCAAGTCCTTTTCACTCCATTCAGGTACCAGACAAGGTTGCCCCCATCTCCTCTTTTATTTAACTTGTACCTTGAACTTCTTATTCAAAACATTCTCAATAACACGTTAATACAAAGCATTTGGGTTGGATGTCATGAAGTCAAGGTCACTGCATATGCGGATGATCTGCTTGTGCACTTATCCCATTCGGTATCTTCCGTCCCGGTTCTGCTGGGAGAAATAGCTAAATTTAGCACTCTATCCAATTACAAACTAAATGCTAATAAATCCTCCTTTCCCTTACATCACAAGATATTCAAGATTGATATTATCCCTTTAGGTTTATGTTTTGCCCCTAGGTCATTCAAGTATCTGGGCATTAAACTAACTCGCAACCCCTTAGCATGGTTTAGGAAAAATTTGGAGCCCCTCTCCCAACTTATAACTCAGGATCTTGATAGGTGGTCTAAGCTCCCTATCTCACTATGGGGCCAGATTAATATAGTTAAGATGAATATTTTCCCAAGAATTTTCTACCCTCTGTCTCTCCTCAATATTTTTATCCCGTTATCCTGGTTTAGGAACTTGCATGGTATTTTCACCAGGTTTATCTGGTCTGATAAATACCCCGGATTAGCTAACCATAAGTTGGCGCTCCATCTGAGGGGCCTCTACGGATCCCCACTTGTACTATATATATTATTAGCTAGCCACTTGGCAAAATGTTTGAAATGGGCATGTCCCGGCCTTGAAAAAGGGCAACCAACATGGCTTAGAATTGAATTGGATGCAATTTGGTCTACGAATCTGGATCCCCTAACTCTGTTCTACATAAAAATGTCTCAGATGCGTGTGGCCGAGAAGTGTTCCACAGTAGCTACTTCATTAAAGGTATACACGCAACTTTGTTCCTTTTTGCGATATGCCCCTCAGTTAGATCTGGCCCAACCACTCTGGAATTCCCCATCTTTCACCATGAACAAGCAGCAGATTCCCTGCACTTGGTTGCCCTAATTGGGGGATGGGATAGTACTCTCCTTTGTGGATGAGGAGAGGCAGTGGTTGTCTGTAGGTGATATTATCTGGAAATTTAGTATCCCGGCTCTCTCACATTTTAAAGCAATACAGATAAGGCATCTACTCTCAATAGTCCTTGGCAATACCCTTCCTTATCAGATGGCTATGGCCCTGATCCCAGAAGTCTCTTCTTTACTTGGATCTTCGGGTATTGTATCCAAATTATATCAGGTTTTGTTTCACAAAAGATATGGGGACTCTTTTGGACCAACAAGTTCTTGAGCTCCATTCTTCCTCAGTATTATCCTAATTGACAAGCCCTGTGGAGGTCCTGTCATAAATAAGTTTCCCAAGACCGGTTGCGTCTTATGCAATATCACATTTTGCACAACATGTACTATACTCCGGTTAAGTTAAAGAAATGGGGTCTCTTGGATTCTAACTTATGTGTTGAGTGTTTTTGGGAGGATGGAACACTTTTTCACATATTTTGGTCCTGTCCCAAAATCTCCCTTCTGTGGGACTCTATCAAGGTGTCCTTGGATCCTTTACTGGGCCTACAGGAGTACTTCAGACCTGACATTTGTCTCATAGGGGACTTGTCCTCTATTAGAGTTAAAGTGAGAAGGTTTCATATCTCTATGATAGCTTTATCTGTCAAGAAGCTTATTTTACGTCACTGGAAAGACAAGTCCACTCTGACATTACTGGAATGGTTGAATGAAATTCTTGCTAACCTGCGTACAGAAAAAGCGATTGCCAGCCTCCACAACAGATTATCTGTTTATACTGTACGCAAATATGGGATCCCCTTTGCTCTCTAATTCTAGCTGCTCAGACTTAGTTGTGTTCTAGGACAAATTGCCCTGTAGACTCCTGTATAATGTCTTTGTACTCATGTGATACTCTGATATGCTACTGCTGTATGGGGAGGGAGGGGAGGGTGAGGCAGTTTTAACATAATAAGCAGCTGTATTCTTGTTTCATTTTTTATGTTAACTGCCTTTTAGTGTGGAAAATCTACATAGAAACATAGAAGTTGATGGCAGATAAGGACCTCAAGGCCCATCCAGTCTGCCCATTCCTTTTTCTACCTTATAAATGTGCCATTGGCCTTTGCTCTGTCAGTGACCTATCTATTCATAGTCATTTGTATTGCTCCCTTATGCCTATCCCATGCCTGTTTGAAGCCCTGCACTGTATTCATAGCCACCACTTCTTGTGGTAAGCCATTCCATGCATCTACCACCCTTTCTGTGAAAAAGAATTTCCTCACATTCCCCTTAATCGGCCTCCCTCTAATCTCATGCTGTGTCCTCTTGTCCTGCTATTTTCTTATATTTAAACATGTTAGACTCTTTCACCTTGTTTATGCCCTTAAGGTGTTTGAATGCCTCGATCATATCACCTCTCTCCTCCTTTGCTCAAGGGTATACATATTGAGCTCCGTTAATCTGTCCTCATATGTCTTCTGATGCAGTCCCTGCACCATTTTGGTTGCCCTTCTCTGGACTGCCTCTATTTGGTTAATGTCCTTTTGAAGGTGTGCTCCAATACTGCACGCAGTACTCAGATGGGGCCTAACCAATGTCTTGTACAGAGGATTATTACCTCCTCTTACGACTTGTGATACCCCTACTAATACACCCCAACACCCCCTAGCCTTACCTACTGCTTTAGAGGTCTGCTTGGATGATTTCAGGTCATCAGTGATGATGATGCCCAAGTCTCTTTCTTCCTTTGTGACTGCTAGCAACTCCTCCCAGCCTTTAAGTGGCTTGGGTTTCTCTTCCCTATGTGCATGATTTTGCACTTCTTTGCATTAAATCCCAGTTGCCACTCTTCTGACCATTCTGCTAGTTTATCCAGATCTCTTCTCATTCTGCCCACCCATCTGGATCATCTACTCTGTTGCAGATCTTGGTGTCATCTGCAAACAGACAAGCCTTACCCTCTAGTCCATCTGCGAGGTCACTAATGAAGATGTTGAATAGGACTGGCCCCAGGACTGATCCCTGAGGTACCCCACTTGTGACTTGCATCTCTTCTGACTGTATACCATTTACCACCACTCTCTGTTTTCTGTCAGTCAACCAATTTTCCACCCAGTTGACCAACTTCTGACCCACCCCGAGCCTACCTAGCTTATTTATCAATCTTCTATGTGGAACAGTGTCAAAAGCTTTGCTGAAGTCAAGGTAGGCGACATCAACTGCTCCCCCTTGGTCCACCACTCTGGTTACCCAGTCAAAGAAATCTATGAGATTAGTTTGACAGGACCTTCCTTTGTAAACCCATGCTGTCTTGGATCCTGTGCCCCTATGGATTCCAGGTGTTGCACTATCCTTTCCTTAAGAGTGCCTCCATAATCTTGCCCACTACTGAGGTAAGACTGACCGGTCTGTAGTTCCCACCTCCTCCCTGCTACCACTCTTGTGGAGCGGGATCACATGAGCCCTTCTCCAGTCTTCTGGGACCTCTCCTGTGCTCAGAGACTCACTAAACAATTCTGCTAATGGCTCTGCTAGTTCCTCCTTTAGCTCCTTAAGTACCCTGGGATGTATGCCATCAGGTCCCATTGCCTTATCCACCCTGAGCTTAGCAAGCTCTTGTAGGACACTTTCTTTTGTGAAGGGAGTAGTGCTCACCTCCTCCCCTGTGTCCATGATGCTGAGCTGTGGGCCCTGCCCTACCTTCTCTTCAGTAAATACTGAGCAAAAGTATCTATTTAGGATAGATGCCTTTACAGGGTCCTCCTCCTCACTTGCTCCCTTTTCTCCATTAAGCTTAGCAATACCCCCTCTGGACTTTCTCCTTTCACTAATGTATCTATAGAAAGTCTTGTCACCTTCTTTTACTGTTCGTGCTAGTGTTTCCTCAGTTTGGGACTTTGCCTGCCTTACTGCCTTACCTGCTTCCCTTAGGGCAGTTTGGTATGCCTACCTATCTTCATCCCGCTGTGTTCCCTTATATTTCCTGTTACTAAAGTTTGAATTGAAAAAAATATGGGGGTTACCCACTATCGGTTGTTCCAGGGATACATGACAATTGCACAAGAGGAAGACTTGTAATTGATGGAGAGCTCTAACGAGCCATCCAATGGGGTGTTCTTCAGCATTCTGGGGAGCCTCTTGGGACTGACATAGATCAGAGAGGAGAGAGTGCCTTGGTGTTGAGATATTACGGACTTTTCTATATCCAGCCACAGGGGGATATAGGTCTGACCTTCATTTTCCCAGCCTGTCTTAGTCCAGTAAACTGCTCTACTAAGATGATGGGCACAATAATAGGTAAAAAAGGAAGGCAATGCTAGACCACCCTGCCTCTTTGGTCCTGTAAGCTTATTATATGACTGCCTAACTCTTTTGCCTTTCCACAAGAAGGTGTTTAATATACACTGGAGCTGGCTAAACCACTTTTTAGGAAGATGACACCCAAGCATCCCTAGAGGGTATAATATCCTAGGTAAAACATTCATTTTTACAATGTTTATTCTTCCCCATAGTATAAGTGGAAGACTCGCCCATCTATCCAGGCCCGATTTAATAATTTTAAGCAGATCTGCGAGGGTAAGTTTAATCATGGTGGTAAGATCTCTGGCAACCTGTATTCCAAGGTAAGTAAGGGTATGTGACTCCCACTCCAAACTAGTGTTGTTTATAACCATCTGGGTGGTCTTATTATTCAAGGGAAAGACCTTAGTCTTGGATATGTTATGCTTATAGTGGGAAATCTCTGTGAAGGATTTAATCTCTTCCAAAAGAGCTGGGATCCCAGTTATAGGGTCCTCGATATGTATCAGCTGGTCATCCGCATAGGCGGACAGGTTATACCGCTGTTCTCCAATTTTAATACCTCGAATTTGTGGGGAGAATATTAGCTTCCAAACTAGGGGTTCCAAATAAAGATTAAACAAAAGAGGGCATAAGGGGCAACCCTGTCTGGTCCCTCTCTGAAGTCAGAGAGGGTCAGACAAGATTCCATTGCACCAGACTTGTGCGGACAGGTAAGAATACAAAATCCGGACCCATTTAACAAACTCTGTAGGGAGGCCATAATGTTCCAACACCAGAAATAAGAAATTACAGGAGACCATATCAAAAGCCTTCTCGGTATCCAAGGACACCAACACGGCAGCAGAGTCGGAGTCCCTGGATGCCGAGAGGATATGCAAGATCTTCCACATATGATCGACGGATGATCTACCTGCCATAAAACTGATTTGCTCTTGCCCAATAAGAGTAGTTAACATGTGACTTACTCTATTAGCCATGATTTTGGCTAAAATCTTAACATTTGTATTGATCAAAGAGATGGTCCAGTAACTACCAGAATTGAGGGGATCCTTACCTGGCTTGGGTATGAGAATAATCAATGCTTTCAGGAAGCTATCTTCTGACATGCCTTCTAGATACCAACAATTAAACACCTCTGTTAGTAGGGGAGCAATTTCTGACATACACGCTTTGTATAGGTTGTTAGAAAGACCGTCTGGTCCAGGAGATTTATACACTGTTAGTTGCTGGATGGCCTGTATGAATTTCTGCACTGTGATCAGGTTACCAATTGTTTTGGCACTCTGGGAGGCCACCGTAGGCTGCCCTATTGAGGCGAGGTAATTAAGAATACTTTGGGCTTTGGGGCGGTCAGTCTGGTCGACTGAGTACAGCCTCAGGTAATACTTCCTCAACTTATGAACCACTTCTCTGGGTGATGTTATAATTTGGTTACCCATTTTAATACAAGAAATAAAGCGTGAGGCCTCCGCCTGCCTAAGAATAACTGCTAACATATTCCCTGCCTTTTCCCCTACATCCAGATATCTGATCTTGGTATGCTTCAGAGACAACTCTACCCTCTGGTATATCAGGGCTGAATATTGGGCTGGCAGCCTATGCAGGGCTGCCCATTCAGCATCAGGGGATCTACTATTAAGGGTGGTCTCTAACCTGCAGATAGCTGAAAGTAATTTATCCTGCTGGGCTTTGTACTGTCGAGATTTAGTAGTGGCCAATCGTAGGCATTCCCCTTTCAAGGCACACTTTGCAGCCGCCCAGACCATATCAATTCTTGTGACCAAGCCCTTATTGATAGTTATAAAATTGGAGAGAAAGACCTTTATCTGCTGTATAGTATCAGGCTTCTGGAGCAATTGGTTATTCAGTCTCCAGACAAAATATTTCCTAGCTCCCAGTCCCAGATAAAACAGCAGTGAAACAGGCAAATGTTCTGAAATGACCCTCTCATGAACCGCTGAGCTCACATTTGGAAGCAAGTGGGAACTTAATAAAATAAAATCAATTCGAGAGAGAGATTTTTGCGGGGGTGAATAAAACGTATACTGACGTTCCATAGGGTGCAACACCATCCAGATATCTAAAATGTCTGCACCACTCATTAGTTTGTGCAGTGCCCTCTGCGAAAGGGAGGACCTCTGTCTCCAAGAATCAGATCTATCCATCTGTGTATTTGGCACCACATTCCAGTCCCCTCCTAATATAGTTGTACTGGTGGGTTAGTGACCGCTATACTTAATAAATGAGTAAAAAAACTCAGGGGATTCACCATTTGGGCCATATATAGCATTAATTAGGATTGGCTGAGCTTCAATACTTCCCTGCAGAAGAATGTACCTCCCATTGGGGTCATACATCTCTTTCCTCAATATAAAGGGAACGTTCTTATTTATAAGAATAACAGCTCCCCCACTACTGTTTGATCTCCCGGCACCAAAAGCCTGTCCCACCCATGCTTTAGCAAATATGTGGATATCCTCCCACTTCATGTGAGTCCCTTGGAGGCATATGATCCCCATCCGCAAATGCTGCAGATGTCTGAGGACCATCCACCTTTTACCTTTTCCTGGGCACCCTTAATATTCCAGCTAATGAGATTGTACTGGTTGCTCATTACCTTCAGTGATACCCGTTCCTATTGGGGAATTTACTCCCTTCCATCTCCAAGGTCTGTAATTAATCCCTGAAACCTGTCCTGACCAATACTGAACAGTATCATACAGATTATACACACTTGACGCCCTTCCCCCATCCCTCACGACTCCCCTATAGCTACCTATTCCCCCTATTCCTCTCACTATACTCCCCAAATAAAACAAGAAACAACCCTCCGTAACTGTTTAATATCCCTGGTTATTGAGGTGTTACCCCCTCCCTTCCCAACTCTCTGATTGCCATGATCATAATAAGTATGTTTCACTGGTGGTCCAATGGTTCCTCCCCCGCCTCTGATCACCATAAATAAAGGAAATAAATACTCCTGGTAGTCCAGTGGTACCTCTCTTCCTCCCTCCCTACCCATACCTCCGATCACCATAATGTCTTTACTAAAATAGCCCTGGTGGTCCAGTGGTTCCCCCCTCACTACCCGTACTTCTGGTCAGTCGTAAATCATTTTCATATTTTTTTTCCCAACTTTCTTTCCCTCCGGTCACCACTGACTGGGGCTTCTTTAGTCGAGCTATCTTGTCCCCTCCAGCCTGAGATCCTCCCATCTGTGCCTGCATTCTTGACTCACCTGTGACACACCACTGGAGCCATTCCCCCCAGAATACATCCCCCCAGGGTGGGGCAGCCTTCTGCTCCTTGGCACTTTCTTCCAGCACTCCATAGGCAGAGGCGACATCAGGATCAGGTTGCAGTGGGCAGGATCCGGCGGTGGAGGTGGGGGCAGGCAACATCTACCCCCAGCCAGTGGGAGTTTTCCCCTGTTCTGGAGCTCCCTCTAGGAGCCCAGACTTGCAGTGCCATTCAGTGCTGCCGAGTATGCTCCCGCACCCAGCCCGTGCATGGCTGCTGAGGCTCCTCCCCTTGCCTCTAGCATGATCCCTGGACTGCAGCACTCCCAACCTCCCCTAGGAGCTGCTCACACCAAGGAATCATCCACCCACCCACCCACCCTCCCCAGGACAGGAGAGTTGTCCTATGGATGCTCAATCCTCTCCATCCCCTGCCAACCCTCAGTGACCCAAGCTCACTCCCGAACCTGAGTCACCAGCATGGTGTGAGGTGTGGCATCCAACACTTCAACTCTCAGCAGCACCAGGCTGGCTACAAATCATATTGATATTGTCCTGGTAGTCTAGTGGTAACCCCCATCCCACCTGTAACCGTGATCACCCATAATGTGACCTAAACCAATTCCCTAGTGGTCCAGTGGCACCCCCCACCCACACAGGACACCCAGCCCACCCAGCTCCCTCCATCATTGGGGGCAGCAAACCCACCCACATATCTCCATGGCTGCTGCCAAATGACAGCATACTGTAGCAGCTGTAAGCCCATTGGACCACACTGTGGACCAATGAGCTTGTAGTGCATACAGTAAGACCCGTTCATTAATATGTGAATGAAGTGCTTGCCCCATAGAGCTTGTCTGCATTGGTTTGGTGAAAAAATATGAATCCATTCCAAGGTAACTTAGTTTTTCCATGTGTACTTTTTGCTTCTTTTTCCCATATTCTTCCTGACCTTGGACCCCAGCAGACATGAGCGTGAGTGCATGTGGAGGCATACACACTTGCTAGGTGCTGGCTTGGTCCCTTCTGCCCCACCCCTGGGAATCACCAGCACCCCTTCCCACCTACAATTTCCATCAGACCCCCACCTAATGAGAACTGAACTACAGGGGGGTGGATAACCACCTGCTGGAGGAGAGAGCTGCCATTGGTTGTTGGATCCTGCTTACTCCCTCCCCCCATGCCAGCTCCCTGAAGACCCGAGGTCGTTCCCAATCCCGGGTCACTGGCACAAAATAATGTAACTTATTTTAAAATTTCAGATTCTGAGCATGCTCAGTTTACTCTTTTAGATAGATTTGTGTAACAAAAAAGGATTTTGCTATGATGAAAACAAGATCCATTTTCTTGAGGGCTCAATCCTTTTTTGTCAGAAAAAAATTCCTTTTCAGGAGCTGCCATCTTGTTTTTTTATTTTTGGCCCAAGCAAACTGTCATAACTGTGCCCATGGATGTCTTTCAGAAACATCAAAGCATATATCTTGCTCATTGGGGGTTAATGAACTGTTCTGAGTGTTTCTTTTAATATTTGCTATGCCCTTCAAAGTTTTTATTTAAGATTTAATTCCTTTTTTTGCAACTCGCCAAGTTCCTTTTTTGTGAGTCCTTTTACACCAGCCAATTTGCTTTTTCACCATGATAAAAAAGGATGGCAAAAAAGGAGTTACTGTGTCAAAAAATAAAATTGCGGAATTGCCATCTGGTCGTGAAAAAGGATTGATAGCCATCTGTTCACACAAAAGATGGCCATCTGGTTGTCAGCCAATTTCCCTTTTTGCCATGAAGAAAAAGAATAGTGAAAAAGGATTTGCAGCATGGACATCTGGTCCTGAAAAACAGAAGCATCTAGTCCTGAAATTTTTCCCAGCTAAATGATACCACTAAATGAGCCCCGTGTAAACATCCCTGGTGTCTAGTGGCACCCCAACCTCAATCCCCATATGTTTATTCTTATTTTTTCCCTTTGTTTTCTTTTTTTTTATTTTTACTGTATTGTTCCATTTTTCTATTGTTAGTGGTACTCTGCCACTATTCCCCTTTATTGGTGGTATCTAGCAATACCCCCCACCCTCCAAAGTTTCTGTTGTTTATTCATTGTGGTAAATGGTATCCCCCACCCTCACATGCCTCTGTTGTACCTGAAAATAAGAAAACCATTTGTTGTTGTCTTTTTTAAGTCATCAAAAAAAAGGTCCATTGTCGATCACTCCCACACCCCCACCTGACCATCCACTGTGCACCCACCTTGCCATTACCCCCTTGACACTCCCACACACCCTCACTCACCTGAAGAGGTCCCAGGTTTGAGATCAGCTCGCCTGATTGAAGACACGTCATGCAGCTGGAACCGTCGACTTCAATATGAGAAAATAAGGTAAATGGGCTTCAATGTATCTTAATGTGGGGCTTAACTTTTTTTGCATAACTCAGCCATTTTTGAGATCTTTACCCTAAATTTTCAGCATTGCATTTTGGGGACCCATCCTCATGAACAATACCACTGTCATTTCACAACTCCTGCTAGGAAGGTGACTTCACGGTCACTTGGAGAAATCACCTTTTGGGCAGGATTTACATAATGACAGTCATATTCTTCAGGAGGTGGAGCCCCCAACAGGCCATGCTGAAAATTTGATGTTACAATGCCAAAGAATGACTGAGTTATAACCATTCATTGAAATTTCACCATGCATGCTTATAACTTTGTAAATTTAAAGTATTTTGAGCCCACATTTTGAACATAGACTTGTTTTTACATCACCAAATATATGTCACAATTGTCATTTTTCAAATCCAGGTCAAAATGTGTTTTTGCACCTGTGACATGTAAATAGCATTGCAGTCACACTGAATTACATTTTGTTGGGGATTTGAATATTTTCTGTACTGGTTACTTCAGGTGGGGTAATAACATGGCTGTGCTGACAATGCCATCACTCTTGTGCTATAAATTGCACAGCTAAGCACATATATGCATCTATGGAGGAATGGGAGCACAGGGCCCAGAGGGCCCAATTAAGATATGATTATACTATCTCAAAAAGTAAGGAAATAAATTGCAAAAGACTTCATTATTGCATTAGGGTTAAAGTAACAAAAGCAGGGAAATGTGGTATTAAGGTTTCCAACCCTAATACCCCATCTCCACCCTACACAGACCAGGAGATATTGGGGGGCAGCATTGGGGTCATTTGCCCTAATACTCACCTCATTTAATTAGAAAACAAGCTGGGTATGTACAGTATAGGAGAATGGAGTGAACATTAGGGTGTATGACCTCAATGCTGTCTGGTGCCTCTTGGTCTGTGCCGGGTGGGTGTGGGATGTTAGGTTTGGAAACCCTGCTGCCACATTTCCCTATGTTTGTCACTAACCCTGAGTGATGCATTAACTAAGTTTTTTTGCAATATATATATATATATATATATATATATATATATATATATGCTAGGTAACTGTGGTATACAAGGAGATATATACCCATCGAGGTGGCTACTTAGGTATAAGCCATGAGCCTGAAGTGTGAGTGGCATTATTGGCCAAATTGGCCCCTGAGATAAGTATGTAACCTTGTATACCACAGCTGCCTAACATTTATTTTATAATACATCGGTAGGAAACAAATCAGCTGAACTAAAGGCCCTCGTGGCTGTGGGGAGGGTGGACATTGTGGTCATCATAAAGGCATGGGCCACTCAGAACCAAGACTGGGAAGTGATAATACCAGAGTACAGGATATTCAGAAAGAACTAGGGGGAAAAAAGGGGGTGTGGACATCTACTTGAGGAAGGGGATAAGGTGTATAAGAGAGGAGGAGGTGGAAGGCAGGATAGAGACGCTATGGATGCAGGTTCAAGACTCTAAAAGAAAGACACTGAGGGTGGGGTAATGTACAGGCAATCAACTCAGAGGGGTGAAGTGGATAAGGAGTTGGTCAAGCAGATTAAAAGAGTCTGTAGGAAGGGGGACACCATAGTGGTGAGGGACTTCAACCTCCTTGGGGTGGGACGGAACACCCCAATCACCACGTGTGCAAAGGAACAGAGATTACTAGATGCATTTCAAGACTGCTTCTTGGTGCAATTGGTCTGTGAACCTACTAGGGAGGGTAGGACTCTGGACCTGGTATTAACAAATGGGGGAGGCTGTAAGGGATCTGGGAGTGGAGGACCACCTCACTGGGAGCGACCTTCATATGGTGTGGTTCACACTGAATATGGGAAGGTTAACAGGAGGAACAGGTACCAAGGTGATCGATTTTAAGGGAGTGGACTTTAAAAGGATGGGGGAAATTTTGGTTGAGCATCTGGTGGGAATTTAGACATGCATGAGTGCCAGAAGCAAATGTGAACAACATGGCTCAGGAGATGTAAGCTGGGGCCACACTAAACAGAAACTCAGTAAAAGGAAAAAAAGTGGTCCCGACAGCACAAGAACATGCAAATATAAAAAAAAAGCTTCAAAATAGCAACTTGTTTATTACAAAAGCACCCCCCAGACACTGATAACATTAACATTTCACGCTGCCCCGGTGCTTTTTCAAGACGTCTTGAAAAAGCACCAGGGCGGCATGAAACATTGATGTTATCTGTGCCTGGGGGTGCTTTTGTAATAAACAAGTTGCTATTTTGAAGCTATTTTTATATTTGCATGTTCTTGTGCTGTCGAGCCCACTTTTTTTCCTTCTACCATGCATGAGTGCCAGCCCAAAATGGAATATCATTAAGAAAGAGCTGGCAGGGTGCACGATCTCTAACCACTGTATGTCAGATTATAACTGCTTTGCCAATGACATCTAAGATCTTATTATTCAATGGCTTGACCAGTCCAATAAAGAGGAAGAAGGTTATAACCTATATTAAACAAGCTAAAGCAGATCTGACTCTACTGCAAGAGATGCATTTGTCAGAGGAGGAACATCAAAAGCTGAAAAATGTTGGTTTTGCAAAAGTGTGTTCCTCCTCTTACAAAAGGTATAGATGTTGGGGGGTGGCAGCATTGATTCTGCATAGGACCCCTTTTAAGGTGCCAGAAAAAATCACAGATAAGGAGGGGAGGTACGCCCTATTAAAGGGCAATCTCAATGGCAGTAAACTTATAGTGATTTCAAGCTGTATGCCCCCAAACTCCCCATATGAAGTATGTAGGAAAATATTGGTTTTGATTTCAGAGAAAGTTGAAGGGACACTAATCATAGGAGATTGGAACATGATCTTAGACCAGAACAGAGATACTACCTCTAGGATCCTCAAGAAGTCATATAAATTCCAAAGACAAATTAAGGCCCTTCTGCAGAAGCTGGGGCTTCAGGATGCTTGGACTTTTTTTTAGAAGGCCCAGCTAGAGGTTTGCACACAAATCATCTACATATCATCTGTATTCAATAAATGATTTCTTCTTTCTTAATTGTGACTCCTTAGCCTTGTTTGAATTTGTTGCTCTCTTTTTGTTTTGTAATTTTATTTTTTTATTTTAGTTTGTTTTAAGTTTTGTTTTTTCCTTATTTTCTTTTTTATCATGTTTTTTATTTACACAGTGTTGATGTTATTAACGGTTTGCTCATTTTCAATTAATGTTTCACTTGTTAAAAAAGTAGAGTGTTTATTGCACTATTTTTGTCCATTCAGTACAGATCAGGGCAATGGGTTTACAGGGATGTATTTGTCAGAATCTCATGTTTTACTTCTTTTTTCTTATGAAGTTCATATATTTCATAATTTTCAATATAGTGAGTGCACATGCAAATTGGTCACTACCTTGTCCACTAAAAGTGATAGACAGTTAGGGAAAAGGTATAATTTAAAAAGATTAATTATGTTATTGTTACTTATGTCTGGATCAGTGCATCTACATCCTGGCCATAACTTTTCTTCTAAGATAGACTGTGAGCCACAGTTAGTATTAACAAGGGTTCTGTCTCTCCTACTGTTAAAATTGTTCATTTGACTATATAGAGTTTGTTATCTAAATGGTCTCAATTTGTGGCTTGGTCCCAATATCATTATTTTGATATTATTACTTTATCTGAGACATGGTTGCATAGTGGTATTAAGGACTCTGACATTTATCTTCCTAATTATAATCTCGTTAGACAAGATAGAGAAGGAAAAAGAGGAGGTGGAGTTGTGATGTATATTCTTTGTAAATTTGATTCACTATTTTTGACTTTTCTGTGACAAATTCTGGATATAATATGATTTCTATTGATTTGATTTTTGGACAAAGTAAACATTTGACTCTTAGTACTGTTTATTTTCCCCCTGGTAACATTTTAAATGGTTTAGATTTATTGACCCTTTTTCATTAAGTTTTTCCCCCAATAGAGAATGGATTACTCTTGGTGACTTTAATTGCAGTTGGGATAAAAGTTTGAAGGGTGGAATCAGAGAGACTTTGGTTAATCTGGGTGTAACAGAATTAATTAAGGAAACTACCAGACTCAGTTATAAAACAGGTGTAGGGACCATCATTGATTGGATCATTGTCACTGATGTTGATAGAATTTTTAAATCTGAGGTTATGGCCGACACCATGAGTGACCATTGTCCTGTCAAATGTGAGTGGTCTACAAAATTATTAAAATGTCCTCCCAGATATGTTGAATGTCAAAATTTGGCTAAGTTTACACCCCAGGGAATCCAAGATTTATATAATAAAATTTACTGGTCCCCTTTGGTAATTAGCACTAACATTGATGAAATGTGGGAATTTTTTTACGTAGCTTATCATGCATTTGCAAATATAATATCTCCCTTAAAGAAAATAAGAATTAGATCATCCAAACAAGAATAGGTAACAAGGGACCTCATTCACTTAATGAGAAAACGTGACAAGTGTTGGAAATCTTATACTCTTTCTAAAACCCTGATTGCTCTTCAAGAGTATTAGAACCCTGATTCCTCTTCAAGAGTATAAGACACTTAGAAATAAGTGTAAATCTAAAATTAGGAGATCTAGGGTTGCCTATTGTTTAAATGAACAAAGGAATTCCAGGGCCAATCCTAAAAAGACTTGGAGTTCCTTAAATAAAATTTTGGGACAGGTTAACGTAGATTCCGTTCCAATTCTTCATCATAATGGACAAAGTATAACTGATCATCTTAGAGAATCTGATATTTTCAATAGTCATTTTGGGAACTTAGGACCTTATATAACTCCCTTAGATTTGGATGATGTATCTGATAATAATGATATTCATAATGACACTAATCCAAAATTTTATTATAAGTCTCTTTCCCCTTCCTCAGTAAAAAAACACTTTTTGAAAAATAATCCAAAACCTTTTCAGGGCCAGAATGGTGTTGATGTTAGGGTAATTAGAATGGGTATTGATTGTTTTGTTTATCCATTAGTTAATATCTTTAACTTTTCCTTACATCATAATGTTTTTCTGAGTAGCTGGAAATGAGTAGTTATAAAACCCATCCTAAAGAATGGAAATCTTTCTTTAGTTACTAATTATCATCCTATTTCCCTTTTATCACCTATTTCCAAAATTCTGGAAAGGATTGTCATGGACCAAACCTTGGATTTTCTTGGGAGGTATTCTTTGTTATCAGAGAACCAACATGGCTTTAAGCCATGATATAACACTGAAACAGCCTTGGTGGGGTTCACGGGCAGTGTCCATGGATCACTTCATAGTGGACTTTCATGTGTGGCACTGTTCGTGGACCTCACAAAGGCTTTTGATTTGGTCGAATTTGATCTTCTTCCAGGTGTGCTTCAAGGGTCTTCATTTTTCTGATGAAGTAAATATGTGGTATCAAAACTTTTTGTCTGAAAGATCATTTAGAACATTACTGGTTCATCTTTATCCCATTCTCTTCCCTTAGTTTGTAGTGTGCCCCAGGGTTCAATTCTGGGACCACTTATTGTTTCCTTATTTATGAATTCCATATCTGATATATGTACAAAAGCTAAAATGATTCTTTATGCAGATGACGCTGTTCTTTTTTGTTCAGATCCCAGACCCAATGTCGCCATTTCCTATCTTCAAACTGATTTTAATTTCCTGCAGGATTGGTTATCCTTAAGTCACCTGGTTTTGAATTCCCAGAAAACCAAAGTAATGGTGTTTTCTAAGAAGAAAAATGTACCAATTGATTTGCTTCCAATTTCTGATAGGACAGGAAACATAATTGAAAATGTATCTGTTTTTAAATACTTAGGTATTACGTTTGACACACATTTTTCTTTTGAACTTCACATTCAGAATCTTAGGAAAATCTTTCATCAGAGGTTGGGTATGCTTTATCGAGTTAAATCTTTTTTGACTTTGGAATCCAGAAAGATCTTAGTTCATAGCTTTCTGTTCTCCATACTCGATTATGGCATACTGATTTATACATCCTCATATACTAATGTTTTGAGTCCTCTTAAAGTAATTAACCATTCAGCTCTGAGGTTTTGGCTAAATTTACCCTTTTGAATCCATTGCTCTGATCTGTACAATCAGTCATCTTTATTATCTTTTGAAAATCGAGTACTTTATAAGATGGGCATTTTCTTATTTAAAGTTAAATGTAATTTTTTTCCTTATTCTATTTCTTCAATGTTTTCTAGATTAGTTAATGCGTTGTTTATTAGGTCCCAGCACAATTATAAATTTAAAATACCATTTTTTAAGACTACTTTTGGGCAAAGATCCTTATTATTTAGAGCACCTAATTTTTTTTATAGACTTCCATTAGAAATTATTCAGAATGGTTCTTTTCAGGTTCACATGAAATCTTCAGAAGTTGTTAATAATAACTCCTGTCAGGGTTTTAAGACATGGTTAAAACAGTGGCTATCTTTGGAAACATGATGTATTTTTATGTATTAAATTTTATTGATTGAATGTTTTGTTTGTATTATGTTTGTTTGTTAATATTTTGTGTGTTTTTTTTTTTTGTTTGTTTTAAACTTGTCTCCAATGAAAACAGGCAGTTTGCTCATTTGGATTTACAAGTATAAAAATTAAAAAAAGAAAATGAAAAATGAAATGATGCAGAAATATGAGATTGGACCCATCGCCATCTCAGACCATGCAACTTTATTATTAACAATGGATCTTTCAGTACCCATTCAAAACATCTTCTGGAGGCTGAACATATCTCTGCTTTGGGATCCCGAGGTGCTGGAACAGGTTCCCAAATTAATAACACAAACTGTATAGGATAATATAAATAGTGGGGTTAGTAAGGGTATGCTCTGGGACACAATAAAAACTGTGACCCGGGGAAAATTAATGGCCATAGCCACAGCTTGGAAGAAACAAAGAATGAAAAACCAAAAAACCCTAGAATAACAAAGTTCTTGGAGAGGCAGCAACAGCAGAGATATCAGGGCCAAAGGAAGAAAGAACTAATAACTTTAAAGAATGAAATAAACAAAAAGTGTAAATATACAGGTGGAACGTAATCTTAAGTTCCTGAAACAAAGCTATTATGAAGGAGGCTCAAAGGCTTTGAGGCAATTAGCAATACGCTTGAGAGACAGAAAGGTCAGGGCCTATATCGCTTGAATAGTACATCCCCAGACCAAAGCTAGGGACTCCACTGTAGAGCACATATCTAATGCCTTTACCACATACTATAAACTCTTGTATTCACAAAAGGAAAGACCAACTCAAGATGAGATTGAGACTTTAATACAAAACATGCAACTCCCACAAGTTCCTGAGGTCTCCGTTAGCCCCTATTTCACATCAGAAAATTAACGCCGTTACAAGGGATAACAAAACAGGGTAATCCACAGGGAATTATGGATTTCTGATAGAATTCTATAAGAAATTCTTGGATACAATAGTGCCCATTCTGAAAACAGCATACCAAGAGACACTGAAAGAAGACTCTGTGCTCCACCCCTCTTGGTGACAAGTGATCATTTCTGTGATCCCTAAACCCTGCAGGGACCCCACAGTGTGCTCATCCTACAGATCAATTTTAGTCCTAAATGTAGACTACAAACTGCTGACCTCAATCATAGCTAAAAGATTATAACAATTAATTCCCCCTTTTAGTCTATAAAGACCAAACAGGTTTTTTACCGGATAGACAAGCGGCAGATAGTGTCTGAAGGACCATACATATCATAGACCACGTAAACAAAAATGCCATCCCAGCCATTATAACGAGTTTAGATGCTGAAAAGACATTTGATCAGGTAAATTGGGAATTTTTACATGGTGTCCTTGTCGGGTTTGGTTTCCCGAAAGGATTTACGGATTCAATTTGGCGGCTGTACACAGGCCTACAGGCATATGTCCATACAAATGGTCACATCTCCCAAAATAATCACTTTACAGAGGGGCAGCCAACCAAGATGCCCCCATTCCCTCTGTTATTTGCCTTATATGTTGAACCATTAGCCCAACGGATTAAGGAAGATCTCATAGTGCAGGGAGTGCCACTGGGAGGGAGGACACATAAAGTTGCAATATACGCAGATGATGTATTGTTGTACCTAACTGCTAAAGAAACCTCAGTGCAGAGAGTTATGGAAATGATTAGCTTATTTACCACAATCTCAGGCTACACTCTCGACTCCTTGAAAATGGAGATACTGACATTTAACTATAACCCCGCAACTGAGTTGAGAACAAAATATAGGATGAAGTGGGATATGTCCACATTAAAGTATCTGGGTGTGATGTTAAGAATGGATAATTCACACCTCTTTTATGGCCAATTATGAACCCCTGATGCACCAGATACAAACAGATATAAAGAGATGGTCTTTGATTATATTACCTATGTATGAAAGGATATATTAAAATGAACCTACTCCCCAGAATCTTATACTTATTTCAATGTGTCCCTACCCAGTTATCACAAAAATGGTTTCAGAAAACCCATGCCCAATTGTTTAGATTTATATGGTCCAACTAGAGACCATGAATTTGTAGATCATTCCTTATGGCGAGTAAGACAGTGGGAGGCAGAGCAGTAACAGATTTAAAAGACTACTGGATGTAGCCCGTATTAGATGGTCCCTCTTCTGGGCACATACACCTACACAAGCACATTGGCAAGACATAGAGTATGCATTATGTCCAGATATGCACATCTCCTCATACCTGTTCACCCCATAAGACCATCAGAACTATTGAGATAGCAAGCTCTCCAAGTGACTCTGAAAGCATAGGATATGTTTGGAACATATAGTGAGACAAAGAAAGAGATCTGAAAAGTGTGCTGGTTAATCAAAGCTACAAATTCCCCTCCAGATCAGATGAACCCCTGGTATGACAGACAAGCCACAAGAGGTCTCTTTTCACTGACACAGCTAATGAGGGGTGGCCTTGTTCTCTCATACCAAAAATGTGCTAAGACATGGGGCTGGACTCCCGGGAACAAAATGTATTACTTTCAAGTACACGCATATATACAAAAGAAACTCTGTCTGACACAAGAGGCCAGGACCACTTCATACAGGTCCCCCAATTCTGACAGAACTTTTCTCCCTCACAAAGCCTAAGCAGAACATATCAAAAATCTGTAAGTTTTTAAATATACACAAGAGAGAGAGAGAGAGAGATGAACAAACACACCATTCAAAAGGGGAAGGGGAGGCCAATTTCCAGCTATCACAGAAGGAGTGGGACAGTATATGGATGAATACTTCCAAAGTAACTGCCTCCACTTTATGGCAAGAATGCTTTTGGAAAATCAAAGCGAGATTCTTTCTGACCCCAAATAGGATAGCCAAATGGAAGACAGGTGCACCCTCAAGTTGTTGGCATCAATGTGGCGAGAAGAAAGCAAAGCCTATACGTATATTCTATACCTGTCCCAGACTACAGTAGATATATTTAGATTAGATGTAGACGATACTATGACAACCTTGTTCCCGCTAACAGCACCTCTGATGCCCCAGAACTTGATATTAGGGCTTACCCAAAAGGGTTAAGAGGAAATGATGCACACTACATGGGGTATATATGTGTCATAGCCTATAGTAAAGTCAAATCTAGACTATGGCTACTGTACAACCATTGCTACCTAAAGTAACGAATTGGAAACAGATCATCTCGACCATTCAATATATGGAAGAGCTACATATCAAATAAGGGATAACCAGGAGAAATTTGTGAGAAGATGGACTATGTGGACCGTGACATCAGATTCCATAACATAAAACATCAGGAAATAAGCAGTGGGTCAGACTGTTTTGTGTAAAGGCTATCCTCACCGGTTTAAGTACCAGATAATTTTGTTTTAGAATTTAAATAATAGAGACTGCCCTCCATCAGATTCACACCATCGAGCATTGGATTTTAGTTAATATAATATAATATAATATAATATAATATAATATAATATAATTAACTTAAGAAGTGTTCTCACCAAATTGTTAATTTGTTTCATGTTCTTTTTGTTCTTCTGTTTGTTATGCATATATAATACTAGAATCTTGCAAGAAGAAACTACATGTATGACTGTATGATCTAAATACTGAAAAATAAAGCACATATAAAAAAAGAAAGAGCTGACAGAGGCTACTGAGACGGGCACCAGGACACGGAACAAGAAGGATAGAGCAAAGAAACCGAGCTGGCTGACTCGGGAGGTAATGGAAAGGGTGAGTGCCAAGAGAAAAGCATTCTGGAGGCTTAGGAATTCAGGAGGGCAAGGGGACAAAGACAAGTACATGAAGAAGTCCAGGGAGGTTACTAGGCTAATCAGAGTGGCCAAGGCTTCCAGAGAGCGGAGACTGGCACAAGGATCAAGGATGGGGAAAAGGACTTCAGATACATTGGTGAGAGAAGAAAAAAACAAGGACCAGATTGTGAGAATTAAGAAATATGGAGGGGGTGGAGAAGGGGAGGAGCAGGCAGAGGCACTGAATGAGTACTTTTGCTCAGTGTTCATGAAGGAAAGAGAGGGGCAGATACCTCATGAGAAGGGTGGAGTGGGCAGAGGGTGGGGGCTGATATCAGAAGTACAGAGGACAGGGTGCTGGAGGGACTAAGGGCACTGAGGGTGGACAAGACACCGGGGCTGGATAGCATTCATCCTAGGTTACTTAAGGAGCTAGCAAAGATCCTAGTGGACCCACTGGCAGACCTGTTTAGTACATCGCTGGATACAGAATGCATGCCACAGGACTGGATGATGGCCCATGTGCTGTCCATTCATAAAAGTGGCCCAAAGGATGATCCAGGCAACTAGAGACCAGTGAGTCTCACTTCAATTGTGGGGAAACTCATGGAGTCAATCCTAAAAGAGAGATTGTGACCATTCTGGAAGGCAATGGGCTCCAAGACGGCCATCAACATGGTTGTGTATCGAGCAGATCCTGCCAGACAAACCTAGTAGAGTACTATGACTGGGTTACCAGGCAACTGGACAGGGGCCATGCAGTGGATGTCCTATATTTGGACTTCAGCCAGGGTTTTGACTCAGTGCCACATGGGAGGCTGGGGGGAAAACTAGACTACATCGGGGTGGGGACAAAATGGTCAACTGGATCACCAACTGGCTGACAATAGGCAGCACAGTGTGGTGGTGGTGGGGGAACTCTCATCCACAAGGGACGTTATGAGTGGGGTACCCCAGGGTTCAGTACTGGGACTGGTGCTGTTCGGGATATTCATAGCTGAGGTCTCAAATGGGATCCGGAGAAGAATCAGTCTGTTTGCAGATGATACTAAGATCGGTGCAGTGGTAGATGACATGGAGGGCTGGAGGGGGCTGCAGGAAGACCTGACCAAACTACAGGAATGGTCAGAGACATGGCAGTTGGGGTGCAACACCAAGAAGTGCAAGGTACTGCACTTCGGAGAAAGGAACCAGGGGAGGAACTATCGACTGGGAGGGATACAGCTGGTAAGCACAGTGGAGGAAAAGGATCTAGGGGTACTAATAAAGGGGAGTATTAACCACTCAGCTCAGTGCAGGAAGGCAGCTGCAAAGGCAAACAAGATGCTGTGGGGCATAGCGAGGGGAATCTCCTCCGGGCAGAGAGAAGTGATCCTACCCTTGTACTGGTCAGTAGTGAGGCCATACCTGGAATGCTGCATTCAGTACTGGAGTCCATTCCTGAAGAGGGACATCAGATTGCTGGAGGGGGTGCAGCATAGGGCAACAATGATGATACAAGGGCTTGAAGGAAAATCCTATGAGGAGAGGCTGGGAGAGCTACAAATGTATTCCCTGGAAGAGAGGAGGGATGGGGGGAATATGATAAAACCTTTAAGTACCTAAATGGTATTAACAGGATTAATACAGAAAGGATTTTTCAGATCAGATGGGGAGGGAAACAAAAGGGCATCAGCTGAGATTGGGGGGGGGGGTTTCAGGAGGGAAATCAGGAGTCACTTTTTCCCAGAAAAGGTGATAGATAAGTGGGACACTCTGCCCAAGGAGGTGATATCATGAAAAATGGTAGGAAGATTTAAGAGAGGGCTGGACAGAGTGAGGGGGGGTGGTTATGCGGAGGGCAGTGTGGGGCAGCTGCAAGGTGGGCTAGCTGACCAATCGAGCAGACTCATTAGACTGTGAGGCCTGTTTCTGCTGACATTTTGTATGTTCGTATGTTTGTATGGTGCCTTTTTTTGTACCTGAAGGCTGTCTGTTTGTCAGTGGCTTATTAGGTGAGGCTGTCTTTTTGTTAGGGGCCTTATTAGGTAGGGCTGTGTTTTTGTCAGGGTGCTTATTTGGTGTGCTACTTAGCATGGATATTTCCTAATTTGGTTCAGCTTGTGTGTTAATTGATGTGTTTAGTGGTTTAATTATTTTTTTTTATTTAAATGTTAAGTAGATTGAGCCATCCCAGTGGCGCTGAGGGTTGAAGCACTGGATGCCACACCTCGCGCCATGCCGGTGGCCTGTGTTTGGGAATGAGCACGGGCCACTGGGGTCAGCATGGGCAGAGAAGAATCAAGCACCCCAAGGACTACTCTCCTTCTCCAGAGAGGGGGAATTTTCAGTGGTTGGCAAATGCCTAGCCCCTAGCAGAGACTGGGGGTGGCACACGACACTGCCGGTGTGGGCAGAGATGGGGCAGATGCCAGGTGGAGCACTCATGGGAGGTGTATGCTGCCACCGCTGGCATCATTGCATGCTCTGCCCCTGAGGGGAGTACACTGGAGGAAGAAAAAGATTGCTCCAGCAGATAACAGAGGGTGTCTTGCAGGTCCCACCCCTGAACAGCCACGGAGCTAGCCACATTGGATCCAGTCTTCGGTGGGTGTTGGGGAGCCCCACTGGCTCCACCGGGGGGCTCTGGGGGTACTAGTTGGGATCAGCTGGTGGACATTTGTGGATGAGACTGGGGGTTCCCTCCAGAGATAGGGCCAGAGCAATAGGCTTATAAAATGACAGCAAAAAATAATAAAAGTTAAGTAGATAACAGGGGTTCACCCATGCAGTAGCAACAAGAAAAAATGTGACTGTAGTTAGGATGCCAGCACAATGCTGACAGCAAACATTGCACCTGGCAATTGTGCCACCTGACCCACATCACACCCAATGCCTCAGGGCATGTTCCGGGAATGGGGTGTGCCTTTGGGTTGTCACTCCTAATGTTCACCTCATTTGATCATGAAAGAAGCTGAGATGCATAGAGTATATAAGAGTGGGGTGAGTGTTAGGGCTGACAACCCAAAGGCTCACCCCATGCCTGATTAGCAAAGATGCTGGAGAGGTGAAATTGTAATGTTTTTTCCTATTGCTGCCTGGTGGATGGGGGTTGGGTTTTAGGGTTGGAGACCCTAATGCCACATCTCCCTACTTTTGTTGTTTCAACCCTTACTAGTGCATTAATGACGTTTTTGCAAAGAATGTCCTCACTTTTTGAGACAGTAGAATTATATCCTCATTTGTCCAGATGCATACATATATGTTCATGTGGAAGCTTACGGATTCCAGTTTTCGCTAAGTCATAACCACATTTTCACCATAGCCTTCTTTTTACTCCACCTCATGAACCCAGTACTGAAAATGTCCAAATCCCCACCAAAATGTGATTCCGCATCACTGCAACATCATTCCATGCCACAGGTGCGAAAAGACAGTTTGGCCAGGATTTGAAAAATGACAGCTGTCATGTACATGAGGTGTTGTAAAGTATGTCTGTGGTGAAAATGTGGGGTAAAAATACTTAAAATTACCAGAGCTCTGAGCGAACAAAGCACAATTTAAATGCATGTGCATAACTTTGCCATTTTTACACATTTTGACCTCAAATTTTCAACATAGCCTTCTTATGACCCCATGTCATGAACAAGGTCAGTATAATTTCTCAAATCTTACCTGACAGGTGATTTTGCCAAGCAACCGTGAAATCAACTTTCTGGCTGCATTTGCAGAATTCATAGAAACATGGAAGTTGATGGCAGATAAGGACTGTGTGGCCCACCCAGTCTGCCCATTTTGCTTACCTATTTCAAAAACAAAGATCCTAGTTGATCTGCCTTCCACTGACATTTAACTAATATTATTTATGAGGTGAGGTCTTAAAAAAGGCCATGTTGAAAATGTGGTGTCAAAATATGCAAAAATGGCCAAGTCTTCAATCAAAGTTGTAAACCCCATTGAAATACATTGAACCACATTTACCTTAGTTTCTTATATTGCAGTCGTTGGTTCCAGCAGAAAAATGTGTCTTTGATCAGAGAGTGGATCTTCACCCTAAGACTTGTCCAGGTGACAGAGGGTGTGTGGGGGTTGTAGGGAGTGTAGGGTGGTGGGTGCTTAGTGGGAGGTCAGGGTGGGGGGGGTCATACCACTGATGGACCATTTTCTTTTTTACAGTTAGCCCATAGCCTGATTGGATGCACACTCACAAAAATCCCTTACCCATGTGAAAATGTATTTATCTTTTTTTTAATAGGAGTGGATCAGTGGGTCTTGTTGCTTGCTATGCACCGATGATAGCCTAGTCACCCACCCAGTTTCCTCAAGAACCTTCCTTCCTCATGCATAAGGAGAGCACAAGAGTTCTAGCCCTGTGGCCTGCCCAGAAATGTAAAACAGAAACAACAGTGGAGACTTCTGCCTGCATAAATAATGATGGATGGACTTGGAGTTCGTACCTGGTTATAATGTCATACTCTTAATCGCTTGTGACATTATAGCTAACCCAAAATGGCACTGTCTAGTACAGCGAATGGTACAATAATGCGTATACTGCTGTACGTGGTATTGCACCATTCACACACTCCCAGGCAAAGGATAAGACCTCTGCTGGGAGTTAGTTCTGCCAAGCAGCTGCTGTGGCTCACTGGACAGAGCCACAGCAGCAGGAATCCAGGCACTGCCTCTGAGACAGGGTTTGATTCCCAGTCCCAGCAATTTTATTTTTTTAAATACTTTGTGCGCTCCCTGAGTTGGACCCACCCGAGTTAAGAATCTTTAGTGGGGGTCTTGGAGCCTAGAAAAAGATTATGCTGCATGGCATAAATACTGCACTGTTAGCAGCATGGTTTGTATGCGGCATAATATCTTACGACATTATAATCCCATGACCTTGGGTTTGAGGTTCCCTTCAACTCTGATGAACAAAATCACTGCCAAACACGAACTGAATACATATCTACTGACTGTTTAAATACATTTTTACACAGCCTCTTTCAAAATTAGGGTTGAAATTTATTCATAAAATACATTTACACTCCTTATTTTTGAACTTTAGAAAGGAACAATGCAGAAAGAAAAAAGACACCACAACATGCCAGTATTTCAATAAAGGTTTGAGATATGAATAGGAAAAGATTGCACATTGATCTCAATTGTTACTAGGAAACAACAAAGCCAGCTTAATTTCAATTATAACAGGCTGTCACAGCACATTTTCACTTCTACTCTGCTGTTGTCAGTCTTAGATCAATGAATCAAGAATTTATACACTGTTTTCTGAATACATCCCATTTTGTGACATAAAGATATTTATTTCTGGAAAACTACACCCATTCTATTGTAAATGCACTATGTCTAATGTATTTGCTATGTCAGTGGTTCTCAAATGGTGAAGCCAGCCTCCCAAGGGAGCCCCCAAATTGTTCCAGGGGAGGCCCAGTCAAGTCTGAGAATATACAGTATTTAAATTTTAAGTTTTGTCTTTTTTGTGTGAAAGGATAAAATAAATTAAATATGGATAATTGCAGGTGAATTTCATTACTTATGCACAAATATTTGACCAGGAAGTCCCCATTGAGCCAAAGCTTGTTTATAGGTGTGTATATGTAAATTAATGCCCGGGGAAGGCATGCTGAATTAAGGTTCATTTCTACAATAGGTATTTAAATGCAAATTAGTAACTTGGAAAGGGACACTGAGTCAAGGCTCATTTCTATAGTAGGTATTTATATGTAAATTAGTGACTGTGAAAGGCACAGATATCTAATACATGTTTTCAGGTGTGACCTGAGGTAAGGGTACAGGAAGTTGCTTTACAACAGGGTAAGAGAGACAGAGAGAGAGAGAGATGAAGTGGCTAGGTTTGGCTGTTCCAGTTAGAGAGGAAACAGTGTAACAAGTGCCCAAGAATCATAAAAAAGGAGTGACAAGTATAATGTGGGGTGCTAGGTCAGGGGTGGAGAGCAATAAGTTGAATGAAAAGAGAATATACTCAATCAACTTTATTAGTTTCACTTTATTCCTGGTGTACTGTGCAAAGTAGGAGTTATTTTTTTCCATGGGGAGGCCCAAGATTTTTTTCCAAATTTGAGGGTGGCTCAAAATCGTTTTCATGGCTTGGGGGAAGCTTCGTATTACAAAGTGTGAGAACCAATGCTGTGTGTTCATGCTACTGTTTTAAAGCACAAGTACGTGTTCGAGTAATGCCATGGTTAGATCATGCATTGTTAGCAAGTGTCAAGATTAAATTCCACAACTTGGTCAAGGTCAGGAAACAAAAAAAGGGTAACTCTTTCAACATGAAAAACCTCTTGTGCCATTGTTTCTCTTTCTTCAGCTAGCCATAATTCTTCAGGTTATTATTATTTTCATTTATGACATAAGATAGTTGCATTGAAATCCCTGTTACTGGTGAACTCACCATTCCATCTTCGTTTTATGTAAATACTTACTTTTAATGTCCCTCTTTTCACTCTCAAAAAAGAATCTTCCCAGTGTTCTTCCTCTTTTGCTCTCTCTCGCACTTCTTTGTGAGACTCTCGGCTCTCCGTACTGTATCTGTAACAGTTTAACAGTAAATGTGGAGTAAGGGCTGAAGGTTTCTCATTAATACGGGCATGTGTTTTAGTTGTCCTTCATAGGATAATAAGCATTTTATAAAAAATAATTATTTATCCATATATTAGTAACACATATAATATAAACAAATACAGAGATGGCAGTGGGAGAATGGGGGACTCCACTAAACACCAGGCAAAAATACTTTTATTACAGGGCAGCAGTCAGAGTGAGAGGGGTGCCATTAGAAACCAGAAAAAACACGTCAGGAACAGAAAAAAGATTTTTCCTAATGAAAAAGGATATTTTTTGTCACTTGTGATATGAAAACATAATCTTTTTTGTATCATGAGTAATGAAAAAAGATTTATAATATTTAAAAAATACATTTCAAGGGCATGTCACAAACAGTTAAGTGCAGAATCCAGCTAAATGAGTCCCACTATGCAAGCTACACGTGTTGGTTGCTCTCCAGAATGTCATTTTTGTTGTTTTCTAAATTTGAATTTTCAGGGAAAAATGGAAAACATGATGGTGGCAAACAAAAAAGGATTTCCTCTCATGAAAACAGGATGGCGTCAATGCAGAAAAGGAATCCTTTCTTCATTTCATAGTGGTATTTTAAGACCTTACTGCACATGCTCAGAACCCATTTTTTAAAATTTCTTAACTTTGGAATGACTGAATATTGTTTCACCATAGAAGCAAAAAGCACATCTGTGGTCCAGCCCCTTTCTACCCTGAAATTTGCAGATCCAAATTCCAAACCATCAGGGCGGTAGCCAAATTCAAAGAAAACCCATTCAAACCAATGGGAAAAAACTACTAAAAATTAAATTTTTTCACTATACAGATCTCAAAATCTGCATGTCCAACCAGAACAAAATTTGGTACATCCAGATATCTGCCCCATGAGGTTGTGCATACACAATTTTATGCAAATCTGTTAAATGATTGCAAAGTTATTAAAGTGGAAGAATTTGAGGTTAGCATTAAAGTTCCTACTCAGTACCAACTATAATGGTGCTACCATGCCACTATAATATTATAGGGGACACTGTAGTTATGGTTGAGTAGCCAGTTTAATCTTAAATTCAAATTTTGCACATTAATATCTTTGGCTCTTTTTGCTGAAATGAGCTGAAATTTTGTATGTATTGTCTAAAAGTCAAGGTTTATTTTATTGGGTGTATTGCAACTATTTTAGGGTAGTTGTTCATAATATAAGAAAGTTAGAATTTTTTGTTGTGGAGCTTTAGTTTTAGTTTGGTGGTTATTAGCCTGTGGAATGTGTCTGTCTGTCCCCGCCCCTGGTTTTATGCTATTCATCCTCTTCTCTCCGTGCCCTCCACCTGTTCCCCCTTTTGTCCTTTTCTATCTACCAGCATTGTCATGCATTGGGTGTTGTACATAGGTGGGGTGGTGGTGGGCATGGGCATGGTGGGGGGCTCAGACATTGGAGGTCGAATGAGCGGATCTCCCACATAGGGCTGGTTAGGTCTAGGAGATGCCCTGGGGCGAAATGGAGCCTGGAACATGGTGCTCCATGTCTAGTCCACATACCCAAGGGCATCATCTTTACTGATGGGCAAGTAGCTGGGACAGCTCGTGAACCCCGTCCAACTTAGGTGGTGTTATGCAATGCCAGCTCTATTAAGAACAAAACTGCAATTATTGCAGATTTTGTTGGAACAGCTGATCTGGCTTGCATCACCAAAAGCTGGCTGGATGAAAATGCCAGCCCCACTTTGAAAGCAGCAATTCCAGGTGGGTACTCGGTGATATGCTGCCCGGAATTGGACCTCAGAGGGGGGGTAGCAGTCTGTTTCAAGACTGAGTTGGGCCTCACTGGTGTATCAGTAGAGGAAAATGAATCCTTTGAATGTACTGTGGTAGCTGGTGTGGGCTGCAGGATAGCTGTCATCTACCATCCACCCAGAGATGAAAAGTGATTCCTGCAGGAAGTGGTGGACTTTACCATCGACATGGCATTGGAGTTGCCTAGACTGATGGTTCTGGGCAACTTCAGTGCTTGGGTTGATGATGAACTCTTGCCTTTCAGACAGCACTTCCTCCAGCTGATAACATCACTGGGCTTCACACAGATTGTTTCCTCAGCTACCCATAATCATGGTTATTCTTTGGATCTCGTTTTCCTCCTGGGGATTGAGGCCTCCAATTTGGGGATGGAACCTGTCGGTTGGTCTGATCATTACATTGTGAGGTTCAATCTGTGCACCCCCCTTTGTAGGTCTGCCCCTGTGGAGATGGTCAGTTACTGCCCTTTTTGGGATGTGATCCCTGAAGACCTGGCGGCAGTGATTTATCTCTTGGAGTTCCCTGATGCCAGCTCAGGTCCAGAGCCATTGGTTCTGGCCTATAATAGGGCCATCTCCTTGGCCCTTGACCTAATTGCTCCTGTCCGGGTTCATACTTTCCCACTTCATCCTCAGGTCCCTTGGTTTGATGGGTCCTTGAGGGAGTTGCAATGTTTAGGATGAAGGTTAGAACGTCGTTGGTAGAAATCTGCCCTGGAGGTTGACCATCTTAGTTTGGTGAAGCATTATCAGACCTACCAATCAGTGATCTCCTGTAAGAAGGCAGAGTTCCTGTCAAGGGAGATCACTGTGACTCAGAATTGACCAGTTCAACTCTTCCGAACTGTGGACAGGTTGTGCAACCCAGCCTGTCTGCAGCTCCATTGAACTTGTTCACAAATGGAGTGTGATGAGCTTGCTCAATTCTTTGTGAATAAGGTGGCTGACATCAGGTCGGAGATCTTCTTGACTCATTCTATGGGGGATGCTGTTGGTCGGTGCTCGGTCACTACACCTCGTACTTCCTGGAGTTCCTTTGACTTGCTGGAGTTCAGGGATATTACGCGGATTGTCAAGGGGATGTGCCCTATGTGCTGTGGTTTAGATTCTGGCCCAACTTCCCTGATTTTGGGTTGTTGTGCTATCATTGGCCCCGTTCTGGCTCAGATTGTTCAGTGCCCCTTGGAATTGGGTGAGTTTTCAAGCTCCCTGAAGGAGGCAGTGGTGACACCCCTTCTGAACAAAGCTTTGTTGGACCCGGACACTCTAGCTAACTACAGACTTATCTCAAACCTTCCCTTTATAGGAAAAGTTATTGAAAAAGTAGTGGCAACTCAACTGGAGAACCACCTGACCATCCATAATGTCCATGAACCTCTCCAGTCTGGTTTCTGAAAGAGGCATAGCACTGAGCCTGCTCTGGTTCAGGTGCTCAATGATCTCCTGATGGCGAGAGATTAGAGAAACCTTTCCATTCTGGTACTCTTTGATCTCTCCTCAACTTTCAACACTGTAGACCATGGGGTGCTACTTGAGCACCTGAGTTCCATCTGTGGCCTGACAAGTATGGTCCTCAGGTGGTTTACATCTTTCCTAACCGGCAGAACACAGAGAGTTGTGTCAGGAATTTTTTCTTCTGACTCACTCCCTCTGTCCTGTGGGGTCCCTCAGGGCTCGGTGTTGTCCCCCATGTTGTTTGCAGTGTATATGCTACCCCTCAGAGACATTGTAAGATGGTATGGGCTGAGGTTTCACTGCTATGCTGATGATACCCAACTCTACCTGTCTTTTGCCCCCAATCAGGTTAGTGCTCTCAGTATTTAATAACTGCCTCACTGAAATCCAGGACTGGATGAATTTGAGCTGGCTAAAGTTGAACATGGGAAAGACCGAGGTGATGGTTGTGGACCCAGGTCCCATGATAGAGGGGCTGAGGACTGATCAGCCCTCTGGATTATTTCTGGGGGGCTCTCAGATCCTTACCTCAGAATGGGTGCATGACCTGGGAGTGGTACTTTATGACGGGCTGACCCTTCGCTATCAGGTGTCAGCAGTCATCAAGTCTGCCTTTTACCATCTTAGGAACATTGCCAGGGTCAAACACCTTGTTCTGTCCAGTGATCTGCCTGTGTTGGTCCACGCCTTTGTGACTTCGCACCTTGACTATTGCAACTCTCTTTACTTAGGGCTTCCTGGGGTTGATATCCACCATTTGCAGCTAGTGCAGAATGCTGCTGCTCGACTGTTGACCAGGGTGTCTCAGCGGTTGCATATTACTCCTGTGCTGCGTGATCTGCACTGGCTGCTGATTCAGTGGCAGATCACCTTTAAGGTAGGTTTATTGACCTACAAAGCCCTACACAGAATTGGTCCCGACTACTTGAAAGAGCTTCGGATTCCCTACATCCTTGTGCGACATATCTGCCTGGCTGACGAGGGGTTGCTGGAGATTCTGAGGGTAATTTTGAAATCTTCTGGGGCCCGTGCATTTATGTTCACGGCCCCCACCCTCTGGAATTCTTTGCCCCATCAGCTTTGGGAATGCACGACCGTGGGGGTTTAAACAGGCACTTAAAACTTTTTTGTGAAGTCAGGCCTACCAGTCAACTGTTACTATCTGTAATAGTTTTATATATTAATGTAATAGTTTTTATGGAAACATGTTTTATTATTGTAAAGTACCTTGGTACTTGAAAGGAGCTTAAAAATAAAGCTAAAAAAAAGGTCTTGAGATGTGGAAATTTTTGTGATATCAGCTTGTGTGGTTTCTGATATTCACATGTGTCATTTTATGAAAAACAAAAACTGTTTTCCTACAGTATACTTGATATTGTTTTTGGTTGTTTTTTTTACTCATGCCTACGTGGAAAGGATTCTTTGCCCCAAACTTGCAGGAGACATATGTCATGTTCCAGGGTAGTGCCTTTGGCAGTTCTGGTGAAAAAATATCTAAGGGTTTTAGAGTCATGATTTATTATTTAATTTTGGTAATGAGTAGGCTCACTGGGACCATTACAGTCCATTTTTTCAGGGGTGCCTGGAATTAATGACAGATAAAACATTTTACAAAGTTACATAAGCTAATAGTTCACTATGCAACATACAACAGTGCTTGACATCTATTAATCATTTATAGACAGTTGTGGGTTACAGCAGATGAATAATCTGTAAGTACAGACAATCAATAAATGACCACAACTGTGACAGAACAAGGACATAAACTGTAAAACATTCACAATAGTGTAGCTGATACACTGAAGACTTTTATGTGGTATCATCAGAAACTATTTCATTGATTCAGCTCAAGCAGGTGATCCTTGAGCCCCCTATTAAATCCCCCAAGAGATACGCATTCCTGGAAATTTGCTGGAAGTGCATTTTGAAGAGGCAGAATGTATGCATAGAACAACTGTAGTCCTTGGGAAGTCCTTACCTTAGGAACTTGAAGGAGCCGACAGAGGATCTGAGAGTCCTTCTATTATGTTTACTAGCTATAGTATCAGCCAGGATTTGGTGGGGGGGGGGTATTATCAAGCCTGAGCTTGATAGGCTAGACAGAGGGATGTGTATTTTAGTCTGCCTTCTAATGAGGGCCATGATAAGGTTTGAAACACCTGACAGTGAAGCTCTTTGGACAGGGCACCTGCAGAAAATCTACTTATCCTATGGCACAAGGTTCTAAGCTTCTGGATCTCTGCTTCTTTAAAAGATTATGAAACCAGGGTACTATATAGCATGGTGGATAGTAGGGTACAGTGGCTACCTTTAGCTGGGAGTCCTGAGACAGAAAGGGGACTAGGCAATATATACAGGAGTAGACCTAACTTCTGTTTCAAATAATTGATCATCAGGTCAATATGTACATTAAAAATGCAGTTGTATTTATCTAGAATAATTCTTGAGTACCTAATAGAATCCGCTACCTCAACACTTGAACCATTTGAGAGAGTGGGTTTTAGATTTAGTGACCTGTCATATCCCAAGCTTTTAGGTCCAAATAGTAAGGCCTTAGTCTTGTTGTCATTTAATACAAGTTTATTGATTTGCAGCAAGCCCTCAAGAAGTAATAGGTCTTTCGCCAGAGAGTCATTCAAATTGTCAGTGTCCTTGGAGGTCCTATATAATGCTGTGTTATTAGCACAGAGAGTCAACTATGCCTCATCACAATATTTTGACATGTCATTCATAAATAGGGAAAATAATAAAGGTCCCAGGATTGACCACCGGGGGGACCCCATCAAGGACTGGATATTTGTCAGATAAGGTGCCCTGCTATATGATGAGTTGGGACCTTCCTGAAGTTAATCTGAGAACCAATCTAAGGTCAGGCTGTCCAGGCCTATGAGTTTCGGTTTTGTGAGGAGTAATTGATGGTCAACCAAGTCAAAGGTCTTGGTGAGGTCAATAAAGACTGCACCAGTTAGTAGGCCCTCAATGAAAACTGAATATATGTCAGTGGTGAAGGGTCCCATGGGTACATTACTGCGGCAACAGCGACTTGCTGTACTTCACTATAAAGATGTCGCTATGGAGTCAGTATTCAGACCACCATGATGTTATTATATTGGAAAATTTGCAACTTCAGAGTGCTGTTACTATGTATTTGTTTATATTAACTAGCAAAAGGCACATCTGTGAGACAAGTGCTTGCCACCCTGCAAATTTCATCCTAAAAGTCCTGTTTTTTTTCCCTATGAAGTGGCAAAGAAACTTGTATTTTGGGGCTGTTTACCTGTGGAACTTTCATGAAAGTCCCATTACATTACACATGGGGTTTTCGCAAAAGTACCATGGAATTGTCATGAGAATACACAGAAATTTAATGCAATTCCGTGGTTAAAATACAGGACAATTTTAAAAAACACCTTTCTGTGTATGCTAGGAAAAACTAATGCCAGGGTTGCATTCCTAGGGCCTTGAATAGGTAAACTCAACTGTTGATGTTTACCAAGGGGCTATAATTTGGGGGTAATATTGTTTTTTCTGCACGCTAACTGAAAACAAGATGGCAGCAGCATGAAAGTAAAAACCCCAAGCATGACAGTAAAATGGGATTTTGCGACATTTTCATGGTGCATGTAAATTTTTTCCATTGGCTGTAATGGGAAATGAAAATGTTTCATAACTTTTGAATGAATTAATACTTTTTCCAGAAACCTTACAAATGGCACTTCCTTGACCCAGTCCCTATATACCCTGGAAACTTCATACCAAATGAACAAACCATTCAGGCTGTGGAGATGAGCAAAGAAGTCCACAAAATAGAGGATTTTTCAAACATTTTTCACACTCTGCACCTCCACAACCACAAACCTGACCGGAATAAAACTTTCTAGATCCAGAAATGTATGCTACCAGACAACACATGCACAATTTCAGGCAAATCGGGCAAATTAAAGTCCAAACTTTTGAATTTAACATTAAGGTGCCTATACTGGCCCTACCGAGCCAGTATTTCATATATATATATATATATATATATATATATATATATATATATATATATATATGTATATACTATGTGTGTATATATATATATATATATATATATATATATATTTATTACAAACATATTACAGTTCTGGGGCTCTTTTGTTGTTCTCTTCTTTCTCAACTTTCGACTGCCCATGACCCAAACCAATAAGATCCCCCTATAGGGTGGCTGGCTATCTCTCCATGGGCTGAGGTACAGATATGGCACACTGATGAGTCCAAATGAGGATGAAACACGTGTCTGTGTCTGTTGTTCTCAGGCTTTGGTTATTGTATTGTGAGGCCTTCTGGCACTGTGCAATTCTGCTTAAAGTTGAGCCAGCCCAAATTAATTAATGGGCATATTTGCATATAGAAATGTAGAAACATAGACTTTGATGGCAGATAAGG
Organism: Neoceratodus forsteri; assembly: GCA_016271365.2. Classification (NCBI taxonomy): domain Eukaryota; kingdom Metazoa; phylum Chordata; order Ceratodontiformes; family Ceratodontidae; genus Neoceratodus; species Neoceratodus forsteri. The sequence continues at coordinate 1,135,475,260 of CM028130.1, forward strand.
ACCGCTTGCCCACCTAGTCTGCCTATTTCCCTACCTAGAGGATTAGCTGCAGATCCTATTTAACCAACAGCCTATTTCTTCCTACCTCCCACAAAAATTGCCTTATGTCTGTCCCATGCATTCTTGAATTCTCCCAGAGTTTTAGATCCCACAACCTCCTCAGAAAGGCTGTTCCATGCGCCCACAGCCCTCTCTATGAAAAAATACTTCCTCACATTCCCCCTGAGCCATCCCCCATCTATCTTCAAATTGTGTCCCTTGTTCTTGCACATCTCTTTTTCTGAATAATGCTACCCTCTTGGACTTTATTGATCCCACTGAGGTACTTAAACGTTTCTATCATGTCCCCCCTCTCCCTCCCTTCCTCAAGGGTATACATATTAAGCTCCTTTAGTCTCTCCTCTTATGGCTTCTCTTGCAGACTCCGCACCATTTTAGTTGCCCTCCTCTGAACTGCCTCCATCCTGTCTATGTCCTTGCGGAGATGGGGTCTCCAGAACTGGACGCAGTACTCCAGATGGGATCTCACCAACTGTCTGTAAAGGGGGATAACAACTTCCTGTTTTCTGCTGGTGCTACCTCTCCCTATACATCCCAGTATCCCCCCAGCCCTCCCTACCGCTTTCTTGTATTGCTTGCCAACCTTAAGGTCATCTGATATGATTAGCCCTAGGTCTCTTTCCATTTTTGTTGTTGTTATTACCTCCCCCCCATTGTGTAATCTTCCCCTGGGTTTTTGTCTCCCAGGTGCATTACTTTGCACTTCTTTGCACTGAATCCAAGCTGCCATACTTCTGACCATTCCTTTAACCTTACCAAATCCCTTCTCATCCTTTCCACGCCTCCTCATGTAGTAACCCTGTTGCAGATCTTTGTGTCATCTGCAAAGAGGCATACTTTTCCTTCCAGTCCCTCTGCAATGTCACTTATAAAGATATTAAAAAGGACTGGACCCAGTACCTAATCCTGCGGTACCCCACTAGTAACCCACCTCTATTCAGACTGGACTCCATTTACAATTATGTTCTGTGTCCTGTTGTTCAGCCAATGTTTTACCCAGGCTACCACCTTGGGACCCACTCCCAGCCTGGTTAATTTGACTACTAATCTTTTGCGTGGGACTGTGTCAAATGCCTTGCTAAAGTCAAGGTAGGCCATGTCCACAGCCCCTCCCTGGTCTACTACTTTGGTCACCCAGTCAAAGAAATCAATTAGATTCATCTGACATGACCTTCCCACTGTGAACCCATGCTGTCTTGGGTCCTGCGCCCCACTGGCCTCTAGGTACTCAACAATTCTTTCCTTCAGAAGTGATTCCATCACTTTCCCTACAACAGAGGTCATACTGACGGGGCTGTAGTTTTCTGCCTCTGTCTTGGTCCCACTTTTGTGAAGGGGAATCACATCTACCTTCTTCCAGTCCTCAGGTACCATACCATCCTCCCATGATTTGTTAAAAAGCGTAGTCAGTAGTGTCACTAGTTCTCTGCTTCATTCTTTTAGAATTCTGGGGTGAATTCCATCTGGCCCCATTGATTTGTCCACCTTCAGTTTTAGGAGTTCTTTCAGAACCCTTTCTTCTGTGAAAGGACTGGGATCAACCACCCTCTACAGAGTGCTTCTGTTAATTGGATTAGGCACCTCCCCCACTTCCTCTTTTGTGAATACTGAACAGAAGTATTCATTCAGCATCTCTGCTTTATCACTGTCACTCTCTACCCACCCACCATCCGTTCTATTCAGCCACACTATCCCTCCCTTTGTCTTTCTACGCTCCCTGATATACCTATAAAAGGTTTTATCCCCCTTCTTAACTGAGTTAGCTGTCTTTTCCTCAGTTTGAGCCTTTGCTATTCTGACTACCCTCCCTGCTTCCTTCTGCCTTAACTGGTACAGTTGTTTGTCCTGCTCCTTCTGTGTTTCCTTATACTTCCTAAATGCTATATTTTTCTCCCTAACCTTCACTGCCACCTCTTTTGAGAACCATAGTGGCTTTTTCTTTCATTTTGTTTTATTTATTTGCTTCACACAAAGGCTTGTTGCCTCTGTGATGGCAGTTTTGATATTTTCCCATTGTTGCTCCACCCCTCCTTCTAGCCTGTTTGCTAGTGCTTTTCTAAGGCACTCTCCCATCTTGCTAAAGTCAGCCCTCCTGAAGTCCAGAACCCTCACTATTGTATGGCTTGACTCTGTAGCAGAGTTTATCATGAACCACACTGTTTGGTGGCACTTGTTCCCAAATGGCTACCCACTTCTAGATCTGAGATCCTCTCACTGTCCCCACTTGAGAGTACAAGGCCTAAGATTGCTCCCTCACGAGTGGGTTCCAAAACTAGCTGTTTGAGGCATGCCACCTGAAGGGCATCAAGAATGGCCCTGCTTTTGGATGTGGCTGCCACAAAGGTGGTCCAGTTAACATCTGGCATGTTAAGGTCCCCCATCAACAGTATCTCCCTTTTCTCTGCCATCCTAAGTATGCCTTCTATCATATCCTTGTCCATTCCTTCCCCCTGACACGGGTCTATACAACCCTGGTGGATTGTGGTGCCATTTCCAGTCTTTAAGGTCCCACAGTGCCTCCTATCCTCCCTGTTTACTCTTTTGTTCAGTTGTTTTTATCCCTTCTCTTACATAGAGAGCTACTCCCCCCTTCTGCCCTCCCTGCCTCTCCTGTAGGTTGTGTACCCTGGTATGTTAACATCCCAGTCATGGTTCTCTGTGTACCATGTTTCTGTGACTGCTACAATATCCAGGCATTCCTCTTCCATCAAGGTTACCAGTTCATGGAGCTTGTTGCCCAGACTATGGGCGTTGGTACTCATTACCCTCCATTTCTTGATGGCCTTACCCCTTTTTGCCCAATCCCTGTCCTTATTGCATTTGTCACTTTCTCCATTTACCCTTGCGCTTCTCCCTATTGACATCTCTATGTTGGTGTCTACCTCACTTAGTACCCTGATATTTTTTGGGGGATAGGATTTTCCTGCTCCTTTCCAGTGCCTCCCCCCTTGGCTAGTTTAAATACTTATCAATAAAGTATTTAAACCTATCACCTAGGATCCTGGTTCCCCTCCTGGACAGATGCAGACCGTCATGCCAGTATAGGCCTGCATGCCTCCAGGTGGACCCCCAGTCTCCAATGAAGCCAAATCCCTGAGCTCTGCACCAGTTTTTCAACCACTGATTGAATCCCATGGTGTGGAGCACCCCAGTTTCACCTGTGCCATAGACAGGCAGCACCTCCGAGAAGGTTACCATGTGAGCTATTTGGCTAAGGTCCCTCCCCCTTCTCCACAAATGCTTTTTGCACTGCTCTGATCCCTTTCTTAGCCAGGTCATTTGTCCCTAGGTGGACAATGACATCCAGCTCCCTCCCCTGTGCAGCTGCTCCTGTGATCCTGAGGATTTGCTCCCTGTCTCTCCAAGCCATGGCGCCAGGCAGGCACCTTACCTCCTTCTCCCCTTCCTCCCCCAGTTCTACCTTCCTAACAATGGAGCCCCCACCAGGAGTTGTTTCCTTCCCCCTGTGGAGTCCCATTCCACCCTCCTTTGGGTCTCCTTTGTGGAGGTTCCCAGCATCCTCCTTGGTCTCCACTGTGGGTGCCTCCATAGAGGAACCACACTTTTCCAGAACAGTATAGACATTGTGGAGAGGTACAACTGGAGGGATGAGCCTCTGTTCCACCACCCTCACACTCCCTGAGCCCACTGTGGTCCAACCACTCCTCTTTCTTGGCAACCTCTGAGGCAACGGCAGTGACCCTGGTGGTCCCTGGGTGGGAGACAAGGTCCCACAAATCCTGGCCAACTCAGCCTAGAGATGAGCAACCTCCTCCCTCAACCCAGAGAGGTGTCTGCAGATGGGATAACACTGCATCCTCCCATGATGATTTGCATTATTGGGGCATGTGCAATTTGTGTTATATGTGTGTGTATGTATGTGTGTGTGTATATATATATATATATATATATATTTACACAATAGGGGTGAGTGGTAAATGAGTGAGATAAAACAGTGTATCATCCACTGCAGTGTGATATCAGTGTGATGATATCAGCCATTTACACGCACAGGTCACAAAAGGTCACTGATATCATCACCCTAGGCAGCTTTCCCCTCAGCATGCAAGAAGCACCTGTGCTGTTACCATGGACACAAATGTAAAACTAACTAAGAGGTCTCACTGCTGCCTACAGCTAACTCAGTGAGCATTACAAAACACACCTATCCACCCCCCCCCAACTTCCAGCTCATTACTGTGATGGTCTCAACTTGATGCAGCCAGAATTCCAAACAGCACAGCTTCACAGAACAGTCTAAACTACTGCCTGCTTCACTCATGTGTTCCTCAAACTCTGATTCTCACCCATTACAATTACTGTGACAATGTCAACTTCACTGCAGCCAGAATCCTAAAGAGCAGAATTTCACAGAACACTCTGCACTCTGTCTGCAGCCAACTTAATTACCACTAAAAACAGTATCAGCTGTTCTGACACTCTGCCTCTCAGCTCATTACAATTAATGTGATGTTCTTAACTACACTGCAGCCAGACTGCTAAACAATACAGCTTCACAAAAGTATGTTTCTCACTCCTATCTAAAACAAACTCATTTAGCATTGCAAAACACACTCATGTGTCTCTCAGAGTTTATAACACTGCCAGCCCATTCAGAAAAACTCACACACAGAATGAGCAAATACATAAACAGGAACAGAACACAAGGCAGCATAACAAAACTTCTGAAACTCTTGGCCCTATTGTATATATTGAATACAAGATGGGCAGATCATGTGCTATGGCAAATATTGTCACTCCTGCATCGTGAGCTTTGATATATCACACTCATGCCCATCATGTACCCCCTATATATACAATAGAAGTGAGTGGTAAATGAGTGAGATAAAACAGTGTATCATCCACTGCAGTGTGATATTTTTATCCTCTGCTCTACTGTGATGATATCAGCCATTTACACACACAGGTCACAAATGGTCATCACTCTAGGCAGCTTTCCCCTCAGCATGCAAGAAACACCTGTGCTGTTACCATAGACACAAATGCAGAACTACTTCAGAGGTCTCACTGCTGCCTATAACTAACTCAGTGAGCATTACAAAACACACCTATCCCCCCCAACTTCCAGCTCATTACTGTGACTGCAGCCAGAATTCTAAACAGCACAGCTTCACAGAATAGTCTAAACTACTGCCTGCAGCTAACTCAACTATCACTGAAACACACTCTTACTGGTTCCTCGAACTCTGATTCTCACCCACTACAATTACTGTGATACTTTCAGTTTGACTGCAGCCAGAATCCTAAAGAGCACAGTTTCACAGAACACTCTGCAATCTGCCTGCAGCTAACTTAATTACCACAGAAACAGTATCAGCTGTTCTGACACTGCCTCTCAGCTCATTACAATTACTGTGATGCTGTCAGCTTCACTGCAGCCAGACTTCTACACAATACAGACTCACAAAAGTATGTTTCTCACTCCTACCCAAAATGAACTCATTTAGCATTGCAAAACACACTAATGTGTCTCCCAGAGTTTATAACACTGCCAGCCTATTCAGAAAAGCTCACACACAGAAAGAGGAAACACATAAACAGGAGCAGAACACAAGAGAGCATAACAAAACATCTGCAACTCTTGGCCCTATTGTATATATCAAATTCATGATGGGCAGATTGTGTGCTATGGCAAATATTGTCACTCCTGCATTGTGAGCTATGGATATCTCACTCATGCCTTCAGCTGTCGTGAACTATCCAGAGCTCACTCTGCAGGAGTGACAATATTTGTCATATCACACTCATGCCCATCATGTATCCATATATATATATATATATATATATATATATATATATATATATATATATATATATATATATATATGTATGTGTGTGTATATATACCATGGGGTGAGACCAGTTCCAGTGAGATAAATCATGTTATTTTCACTGCAGTGAAATAAATCCTCCTGACATCAGCAGAGTTAAAATAAATACCATTTATACCTACTCTGCTGATGTCACCCAGCTGCAAGTGAAAGCACTAACAGCCCTCTAATTTGCCTACTTCACAAACACTCCCCATAATCTAACGAACACTATTAACATACATAATCACACTCACCTGCAGCAGTGCTTTTCACTGTAGCAAGCTGCAGATCTCTCGTGCTGCATTTCAAAAGCCATCGGATTCCGACTCAGATTGAAGCTCATAAGGGCCATGCACAGTCATCTAATTTACATCTCCAGATGTACAACCAGACATATCGCATTATAATAAGTTTAAAATGCTTTCAAGTTATGTTTTACCAGCATGTTTACTTTAAAATATGGTACTTGTTCCAGAACTAAAAAATAAACATAGAACTTTCTCTCAATAGCTGCTATAACAAATGTTTCTGTAAAAATAACGCCGCTAGCAGCACAACACATATGAAATCTGGACCAAACATTATAAACATACATCCCAAAATGTGTAAATAAACATTATACTCACATCCAAAAATAAAGAGGCATGCCTGCAAACACAGATCATCAGTATCTCTCCTAGCACCAAACATAAGAACGGCCCCTCCACATAGCCAATCAATAACCAGAACACACCACACCCAATCAACACACACATGCAAGCACATCAACCACCTCTCTCTTGCACTGAAATTGGTCTCATCCCCATGGTATAAATAGCACACACGATGTGCCGATCATGGAAAATGTAAAACATTCTCACTCCTGCATCATGAACACTGGATATTTCACTCTGCAGGAGTGAGAATATTTTCCATATTCCACTCTTGCACATCATGTATCCCCTATATATGTGTGTATATATGTGCGCGCGTGTGTGTGTGTGTGTGTGTGTGTGTGTGTGTATATATATATATATTTATTGTAAAAAAAGCTCTGTTAATGCATCAGTTAGGGTTGCTAGTACATCAACATAAATGTGGAAATTCAATGTTAGTGTTCCCACCCCTACCACCCTAGTCCCCCACACAAACAGGCATCGGGGTGTGCCATGGCTCATCAGACCCAACTCTTACCCCATTCCATTTGTAAACAGGCTGACATGGTACAGTATAGGAGAATAGAGTGAGAGGTAGGCCTGAAGACCCTGTGGCACAACCCAGTGCCTGTGGGTGTGTGGAGCGTGGGGTGTGGGGTGGTAGGGTGGGAACACTAACATAAAATTTCCATGCTTTTGTCGCTATACTATCAACCCTAACTGATGCATTACAGAGTTTTTTTGCAATGAATTTCCATTCTTTTTGAGAAAGTGTAATGTAACTGATATGTGGGAGCATGAGGACCCTGTGCTCCCTTCACTCTGCCATGAATATGTAATGTTATCCTTTAGTTGGAGCACAGTGCCCTAAGGGCCCTGAGCTACTATATATTCAAAAGTGTAGAGACATTGTAATTAACCCTCTTCTCCCTGTGGACATGCAGGGCCAGGGCCCTGTGCTTCCAGCACTGCATAATGGCATGTACCCCCACTCCCATTTTTGTATAATGGTATGCGTATGTGGGAGAACGGGCCCTCTGGGTCCTGCACTCCCACTTACACATAAGTACGGAGACATGCACAGGCTAGAGATGTGAAAAGGAAGTTTTGCAACACTGATTTGGCAATATCTCACTAACCATAGTGACTATGAAAAAAAATTTCACTGCGGTTGTATTAAGGACTTGGAAACTTCCATGCATGTGAAAAGCGAAAAATTCATATCTCAAACAGTTTTTGCGATACAGTCACCAAAGTGCACAGTGTATGCCGCAGTGTTATCCTATGGAAACATTTGAATATTTGGAGTGCTGTAACTAAGGGGACCAGTGCAAATGTTAACACTAAACCAGCAAAAGGCGCATCTGTGCTGCAAGCCCTTGCTACCCTGCACATTTCAGCCTAAATGTCCTAACCATTTCATTGCTATGATGTGGCAAAAAAAAATTTGTGTTTTGGGGCTGTTCTCCAGCTGTACTTTTGTGAAAGTACCAGTACATTCATGGACGTGCCATTGGTTTACATGGGGGACCTTTCGCAAAAGTACTGAGGGACTTTTACAAAAGTTCTGTAATGTTAAAGGTGGTACTGCTACTCTGATGGCCAAAAAATGAAAAAAAAAATTTCCAGGCATCATTTTGAAAAACTGATACCAGGAGTGTGTTCCTCATGCCCCGATTAGATAAACCCAACTGTCGGTGTTTACCTAGGGGCAATATTTTTTAAACTGCAGTGTTTTTCCTCCTCATTAACTGAAAACAAGATGGCAGCAGCACAAAAGTAAAAAGTAAGTTCTTGAAAGTAAAAAGTGGTTTCACAAAAATGAAAAGTGCTTTCTTGGTGCACACATATATTTTCCATAGACTATAATGGGGCATGAAAAAGTTTCATAACTTTTGAACAAATTAATATTTTTTCACCAAACCTTCAAAAGGCACTTCCTTGACCCAGTACCCATATGTCCTGAATATTTCAGACCAGATGGACAAACCATTTGGGCTGTGGAGATGAGCAAAGAATTTCACAAAGGTGAGGGGTTTTCACACTTTTTCATGCTCCGCAGCTCCACAACCTCAAATTCCACCAGAACAGAACTTTTTAGATTCGGAGATCTGTGGTACTACACCACTTCTAAACTTCATGCAAATTGGATGAACATTTGCAAGTGCTTTTGCGATAGTAAAAAAAGCTTTTGCGAAAGTAAAAGATGCTTTTGTGGTGAACATAGATTTTTTTCCCCATAGGCTATAATGAGAAACTTTAATTTTTAATAACTTTTGAATGAATTAATATTGTTTTCCTAACCCTTCAAAAGGCACTTCCTTGACCCAGTCCCCACATACCCTGAAAATGTCAGATCAGATGGACAAACCATTTGAGTTGTAGAGATGAGCAAAGAATTCAAAAAAGTTGTGGATTTTTCACACTTTTTGACACTCCATATCTCTGCAACCACAAATCTGACTAGAACGAAACTTTCCAGATCCAGAGATATATGGAACCACACTGAGCATGCACAATTTCATGTAAATTGGACAAATGGTTGCAAACGCTTTTGTGAAAGTAAAAAAAGCTTTTGCAAAAGTAAAACACTTTTACAAAAGTAAAAAAAAAGCTTTTGTGGTGCACACAAATTTTTACCATTGGCTATGATGGGAAACTTTAAAGTTTAATAACTTTTGAATGGATTAATAACTTTTCACCAAAACTTCAAAAGGCACTTCCTTGACCCAGTTCCCATATACCCTGAACATTTCAAAGCAGATGGACAAACCATTCAAGCTATAGAGATGAGCAAAGAAGTTAAACAATTTGAGTTTTTTTTTTTACAGTTGTTGATGTTTTGAGGGTTTAACATAGAGGTGGCTGTGCAACCCTAACTATACAGGCCCTACTGTGCCAGTATAATACTAATATTAACATATATATATATATATATATATATATGTCTATATATATACTCATATGGCAAAAAACTCCATTTAATGCATCAGTTAGGGTTGTTCCACAGTGACAAAAGTGAGGAAATTCAGTGTTAGGGTTGAAAGCCCCCCTTGCACCCCCCAGCCCACCTTCCCAACCGGCATCAGGGTGTACATTAGAGTTACTGGCTCTAGCTCTCACCCCATCACATGTGTAAACAATCTGAGGTATAGGAGAATGGTGTGAAAGTTAGGACCGATGACCCCAAAGCACATCCCGATTCCAGTTTTGGGGGGCAGGCTGAGGGGTGTAAGGGGGGTTGTCAACCCTAACACTGAATTTACTAACTTTTGTTGCTGTGGAATAACCCTAACTGATGCATTAAATGGAGTTTTTTTGTCATGAATTTCCCTTCTTTTTGAGAATGAGGACTATAAATAGTGAATAGAATGTGGTGGTGGGAGCACGGGGCCCCCCACCACATGATGTCTTGTGACATAGTAACGGTAGCTGCAATGCAAATGCAAGCGCTAATGGTTATGCACATGGTGACGCAAACATAAATGGTAATGCAAACATTAATAGAAACGCAAGGGCAAAGTGATGTCAAAGTGAACAGTGATGCAAGCAAATATGGAAATGCAACTGGTAATGTGCATGGTCATGATACCACTATTGTAAACACAAATGTTAACTGTTACAGCAACAATAACACCACAGGGAACAGAAATGGAAAGGCAAGCACAAGCGCATACAGAAACGCAAAGTGTTATGCGCACGTTCAAGGTACTGTAATTGCAAACACAGATGGTATTGGTAACAGCAAAAATAACACCAAAGGAAACAGAAACATAAAGGGAAACGCAAGCATGTATGGAAACGCAAACAGTAACGTGCACGGTCACGGTATTGCAATTGGAAATGTAAATGGTAATGGTAACAACTAAAATAATGCCAAAGGAAACAGAAACATGAATGCAAGCACGTACAGAAATGCAAACCATTACACGCATGGTCACGGTACTGCAATTGTAAACCCAAATGGTAACAGTAACAGTAACGCCAAAGGAAACAGAAATGTAAAAGCAAATGCAAGTGTGTATGGAAACGCAAACTATAACTCGCATGTTCACGGTACCACAACTGTAAACACTAATGGTAATGGTAACAGCAACAACAACGCCAAAGAAAACAGAAATGCAAACACAAGCGCATATGGAAATGCAAACCGTAACATGCACGGTCACAGTACCGCAATTGGAAATGCAAATGGTAATGGTAACAACGATGACACAAAACAAAAGACAAACAAAAACCCAAATGGAAGGGCATCCACAAATACAAATGGTAACGTGCACAGTGACGCAAAGTGAAACACAAACAGAAACAGTACTGTAGATACAAATGGTAAGAGTAATGCAAATGTAAGTGCAAACAGAAATGCAAAGGACAACACGCACAGTGGTGTACACGGAAACGCAAACACAAATGGGTATGGAAACGCAAGTGGAAATGTTACGTGTAACAGTAACTGGAGTGCACACCCTGGTTTTCCCCAACAGCTGCATAGAGAAACACAGTGAGTACAAAGAATGTATGCATAATAATGGCGCTCGGAGCAGAAAAATAAGGAGTTGGAATACTAAATTGCTATATATCTCAGGAACTGTACGATGTAGAAAAAAAAAAAGTAAAATTTTGCATGAATTATGACTTTCCTGGCTAGTTTTGTACCTAGTCCCCAGTTGGGGGGCTAAGCATTTTTTTCGATGAAAAGTCCGTATCTCGCATCATTTCTGAGATACGGACCCCAAAAGGAGTGGTGAACGCCGCAATGTTTGTCTTTGGGAAAAAGCGTCAACTTCACAGTACCGTAACTTTGCATCCCTGCAATATTTTTTCACCAAACCACCAAAAGGCACATCTGTGAGACATTGGCTTTCTTCCCCCCAAATTTCAGCCCAAAAGACCAAATCATTGTTTTGCAGCAGAGTGGCAAAGAATTTCTGTCATTGTGGCCATAGTGTTGCAAAGTAGTGTCATGATTTGCGACACTTTTGCAAAAAAATCACAAAAGTGTCGCAGGTGCGACACTTTACTTTGCGACCTTACCTCCTAAATTTCAAAAACATATTTCTGGGGTGTTTAACCCCAAAATAAAGACATGCTTAGCATTCTCAGGGCTTGACAAGGTAAACACAAAATGAATTGTGTCCCAAGATGGTCCCAATTTTAAATGCCAAGCATTTCTGTGATCAGTAACTGAAAAAAAATGACTGACTCATGACACTACAGGGGTCATTTGCTACACTAAAAACTGCTTCAAACAACATGAAGTCTTGCTGTATTCTGACTATTGCTGTTAACCCCAACACTCAAACTGCCCTGGAGAGTAGAGGGTTAATTTCTATGCAAAGCATAGAACGTTGAGCTTGAGCTCGGTTCAAACTTCTGTCTGCTGCACTTTGAAGCTCAACCATCAGATTCTTTACTCCACCTAACTGAACAGTCTCTCCGGAGAGTTCTCCTTCACTCACGGTTTGAAAGTCAGTTAAAGTCCTCAGTTTTACCGATTATTTTTCACAAGTTTCGGTTCAGATCTCTGTCTGTGGTATAGTAAGTATTAGGTAGTAAACTAGAGATAGTAAACTTATGGAAATTGTAAAAATTGATTTTCGACCAGTTCGGCTGAACCGGCCATTTAGTGAATTATGTATTCTGTTTTTGTTTCTAAACTTAGAGTGTGGTTACTGGTCCTTATCAATTTAAAAAAAGCCGCATTTTCTTGTATTTTTTTCCAATACCCGTGACACGATTAGAAACTGATAAGGGTGTCTTGCCTTGTAGTTTGCCATAAAAAGGGTAAGTTTGTGGTTAGGATGGCTATGTCTCAGAAACCCAAAAGAAAAACTGGACCCACTGGGTTTCAACACTGCAGTGTGCGCGGGGAGGTCTTTGCTAAGGGTGATCCCAACACCACCTGTGTTTATTGTCTGGAGTTTGACCACCTCAGTTCAGACTGCCAAATCTGTAAAAATTTCCCTAAGTCTACCCTGGAAAAAAGATTTGGTAGGCTTAGGGATAAGGAGGCCGAGAAGTCCGCTGACCCAGATGGCCAGCCCGGTTCGGTTCCGACTGAACCTGAGGGAGTGCCCTCTGACCAGGGTGATACTTCTTCGGGCAAGAAGAGAGACAATCCTGAGGGATTGGTTCCTAGAAAAAGAAAAGAAAAATTGGCCAGTTCGGATCCAGAGACCCATTTTCTGACCACCGAAGAGATTGCCAAAGCGATAAGGATTGTAGAATCGCTTTGCCCAGTTCTGTCTGATCTGGTGCCTTCTGGCAGGTGCTTGGTTTGATCGGTTCCTCCGGTTCAAGATTATGCCCCTGAAGATTTCTATGAACCAGATTTGGAGGGGATGAAGATTATGATGATGATGATGATGGTGTGGAAGGTGTGGATGAGCCCATTGAACTGGACATCTCTCCGGACAGGCCTTCTGGTGTTTCCCCTCCTAGGCTTTCTGAGTCCCCTTCCCACTACATGTTTTACAGGAAAGTGGCAGAAACCCTCCAGATGCCTGTGGAAGAAGCTGTAGAGGAACAAGAGGAACCTGCTTATGTGGAGATGATGGACATCCCAGAGTCCAAGAAACTGTCTATTCCCCTTCATAAGTCTTTTAGGAAACAGACCCAAAAGATTTTAAAAACTCCAAATTCTGTACCTCCTGTCGCCTGAAGGATGGACAAAAGGTACACCTTATCAGGTTTGGGTACAGAGTACTTGTATCAACAATGCAGCCATGTTGGGGTTGTGCAGGCTGCAGCCTGTGATAAGGCTAATATACCCTTGGCTTCACACCCCAAGATAAAGACTCTACAAAGCTGGATGCCATGGCAAAGAAACAGTACATGGCATCCGCCTTGGGACTCAGGCAGGCTAACTATATGGCCTATGCAGCCAGGTACCAGAAGTCCAGGTGGGACACTGTACTGACACTGGCTAAGCTGGCCTCCCCCCAGCTGGACTCCAATTATGTGTCATCTAGAGTCATGGCTACATCTGTGGTTCTTCAGAGAATGGCTTTGCTCAGATGTACTAGCCTCTCACAGGACACCCAGGCTAAGACCATGGATTTCCCTGTGGTGGGTAATTCTCTGTTTGGGGAGCAGACAGAGAATTACATGAAAAAGATGGATGAGTATAGGATCACCTACAGGACTGCACAACCCAAGGAAAGGCAGGCAACTCTTCAAAGGCAGCAAGCTAGGGGTAGGGGCAGGCCTTTTCATAGACCTTTCTACCAGGCATAGGCCTCTTCTCCCTTTCCTCATAGGAGGTTCTTCAGAGGAAGAGGCAGAAGGGGAATGAGCAGGGCTGCATCCACCCCTCAACCTAAGGCTCCTGCCAAGCAGACACCCTGATGTGTCAGCCCTGGTCGACTCCCCCATTCCTGTAGGAGGCAGGCTGGCTTACTTCATCCAGGACTGGATGTCTGTTACCTCAGACAAGTGGGTCCTGGAGGTGGTAAGCCTGGGGCTGGTTCTCAGCTTCAAGAAATTTCTAAATCTGAGTGCCAGATCTTTTCCACCTGTAAGCATCTCCAAAACCATTGCCCTAAAGGCAGAGGTTTCACCTCTACTGGCTCTAAAGACTATAGAGAGAGGGTTCCTACATTGCACAGGGGCAAAGGTCTGTACTCCAGGTACTTCCTCACCCCAAAAAAGACAGGGGAGTGGTGACCCATCCTAGACTTAAGATACCTGAACAAACATCTTTTAAAACCAAAATTCAAAGTGGTGACTCTGAGAATAATCCTTCCCTCTCTAAGGCCAGGGGACTGGCTAGCCTCTCTGAACATAAAAGATGCCTACTTTCACATTCCCATGAGGTGCTCCCACAGAAAGTACCCCAGGTTATAATTGCCTTCAGGCTATTATCAGTTCAAAGCTATGCCCTTTGGCCTGACATCAGCTCCAAGGGTATTCACAAATGCCTAGCAGTAGTAGTGGCCGTTTTAAGAAGGAAAACTATTTCCATATTTCCATACCTGGACAACTGGCCCATTGTGGGTCAGTCCCCAGACCAAGTCAATTCAGACCAGCAAGTGACTCAGCAAGTGGTCACTTCCCTAGGATTCCTTCTCAATCTTCCCAAGTCAGTTCTCGAGCCTGTACAGCTTCTCACCTTCATAGGGGCAGAGTTTGATACAGTCAAAGCAAGAGCTTTTCTTCCCCTGGAAAGGGCAACGGCTATTGTAGAGTTCGCGTCTTCATTCTACCTTCTGGTCTCTCGGCAGCAAGGCACTTCCTTCGGCTTCTGGGCCACATGGTAGCCTCTACAGCAGTGGTCCAAGGTGCCAGATTTCAGATGAGGTACATTCAGTTTCACCTGAGGGCCTTTTGGTCTCAAAAGAAAGATTATCTAACCAAACTAGTTCCAGTAACGCAGATTCTGATCCAGGCTGTCCAATGGTGGCAGGGTCAGGGCAACCTCAGGCAAGGAGTCCCATTCATCACTCAGTCTCACTCTGTGGTCCTAACCATGGATGCATTTCTATTGGGGTGGGGAACCCATCTGGGGGCTCTCACAGCCCAGGGACTGTGGTCTTCTCAGGAATCCCTTCTTCATATCAATCTCTTGAAATTCAGGGCAGTCTTTCCAGCCCTGAAAGCTTTCTCTCAGTCAGTGCAGAACAAGGTGGTTCAGGTCAGGACAGACAACACCATCACCATGTAGTACACCAACAAGCAGGGAGGCACTCAGTCCATGGCCTTGTGCACGGAAGCCATGAAATTGTGGTCCCTAGCTTATTCTTTGCAGACCTCTGTGACAGCAGTCCACCTTCCAGGGGAGGACCATGTGCTAGCAGATGCACTGAGCAGGATCTCCCAGGGCCATCATGAATGGTCCCTGGACCCTCTTGTGTTGAAAGTGATTTTTTCAAGGTGGGGCACTCCAGAGATAGCTCTCTTTGCAGCCCCAGACAATCACCAACTTCCTCTGTTTTGTTGCAGACCCCCAGTCTTGGGCTCAGTCCCTCTGGATGCTCTGATTTTGAACTGGGAAGGGAAATTTCAATATGTTTTCCTTCCCTTTCCTTTACTGTTCAAGGTTCTGGTCAAGATAAGGTCACAACCCTGCAAAGTGATTCTAATTGCTTCAGACTGGGACAGGCAGCCTTGGTACCCCCGCTGCTGTCCTTAGCAGTCCATCTTCCCATGTCTTTTTCCAGGAATTACCAACTGTTAACCTCCTCTCAGGGAAGGATTTGGTACCCCAATCTTCAGTCTCTCAATCTCAAGGCATGGATCTTGAAGAGTTAGAGTATGCAGATTTTCATCTGTCCCAAGGGGTTCTGGATATTCTCAAAGCCTCTTGAAAGCCTACCAAAAGAAAAACTTATAACTCCAAATGGAAATGATTCAGCATTTGGTGTTCCAAGAAGCATATATCCCGAGATACTGCTGAATTGTCTACAGTTCTGGATTATATGGTTAATCTTAATGGCCTAGGCCTCAGACCAGCAACTCTCAAAGTACATTTGTCAGTTGTTTCTGCTTTTCTGTCAGTGGGAAAGCTTTCCTCACTGTCATCTCACCCTGTATTCTGTAAATTTTTCAAGGGATTGCTTCATACCAATCCCCCTTTGGAGATCCTACCCCTGCTTGGGATCTTAATGTTTGTATTGTTCAGATTATGTGACCCCCCCTTTTGCGCCTTTGTCTTCAGCAGAGCTTAAGTACTTGACTTGGAAAACTGTGATCCTGGTAGCTATTACCTCTGCCAGGCATATCAGTGAATTGCAAGCTCTGTCAGTGGAGCCTGATTTTATCTCATTCCACAGAGATAAGTTGGTCCTTTGAACTAATAGGAGGTTTTTACCTAAAGTGGTTTCAGATTTTCATATGAACTAGTCTATGTCTCTCCCTGTGTTCTTCACTGATCATTCTTCTTCAGGAGAAAGAAGTTTACACCTTTTGTATGTCAAAAGAGCCCTTAGTTACTACATTGAGCATACTAAGGCTAACAGGTTTGACTCCCTCCAGTTGTTTCTCACTAATGGGGAAGTGGGGAAGGGCAAACCTGCCACTAAGAGAACTATTGCCAGGTGGATTGTCTCTTGTATTCAATTCTGCTGTGAGAAGCTAGGTAAAATACCTCCCTCAAGCCTGAGGGCTCATTCGACTAGAGGTACAGCTGTTTCCCTGGCTGCGGCCAGGGATATTCCTTTGCTAGAGATATGTAAAGCAGCCACCTGGAAAACAGTCCATACATTTACCAATCATTACTCCATTGACATCCAGGCTAGGAGTGATGCTCGGTTTGGTACAGCAGTACTGCACAGCCTATTCCCAAGGTAGGTTCGATTCCCTCCTCCATGGAGGTACTGCTCAGTAGTCTGCAATAGTCAGAATACAGCAAGACTTCATGTTGTTTGAAGAAAAAATTACTCACACTAGTAATTATGTTTCTTCTAATGGAGTGTTGCTGTATTTTGACCTCCTTCCCTCCCTGCTTCTCCTCTCAGAACCTGTTTTTGGGGAGTGGGCTGGCAGGTGCAGTGTTATACCCAAGGGGTGTATTTGGACACTCCCTCCTTTTAGAGAGGGGGAATGGGTTATATTATTAATTTAACAGTCTTAAGTTGTCCACTACCTGGTTTTTGATTTTGGATTTCTTGACTTGAGTCTTTTGAGGATCCAAAATATTTGGTTGCCATTTGGCTAGTAAAAATGCTATAATTTCCACACAGTAGTTAGTTGGTATTAGCTCATAAGAATCTGATGGTTGCACTTCAAACTGCAGCAGACAGAGGTTTGAACTGAGTTTGAGCTCAATGTTCAACGTTCTGCATTGAAATCAACCCTCTACTCTTCAGGGCAGTTTGAGTGCTGCGGCTAACTGCAATAGTCAGAATACAGCAAGACTCCATTAGAAGAAACATAATTACTAAGGTGAGTAATGTTTTTCATTTGCGACACTGTCAAAGTTTTTGTTAACTTTTCCCATTCACTATAATGGGACACTTGTTTTTTTAATAAATTTTGAACTGTTCAATATTTTTCCACAAAATCTTTAAAAGGCACATTGGGGACTCCAGCTGCACGTTCAATGAAGTTTTCAGACCAGTCATGCAAACTGCGCGACCTGTAGGCGTGAGCAAAGAGTGTGCAAAAAAGCATAAATGTGCCCCAGAATGTCACTTAATAACTCCGCAGCTGTAGATCCAACCAGTAAGAAAGTTGGCAGATCCCAAGATCTATGGTTATGTCCTAAGCCTTCCAACTTTCAGGCAAATCCGTTACACAGTGGCAAAGTTATTAAGGTGCAAAATGTCACCATTTAACATTAAATGGGGTACTCAACCCTAACTATGGTACTACCGTGCTAACATAATATATGTGTGTGTATATATATATATATATACAGTATATATAATGCAGAAAAACTTTGTTAACACACCAGTTAGTGTTCCTGTCATGCCCTTGTAGAATCATAATAGCACACCCAGACTCACAACACAGTTACACACATTGCTAACATACAGAACTTGAACTGCAACACTTACAACAGCTTATCTTACACACACTCATGAGTCAGAACTTTTAAGCCAACTCATGTCCCTAATGCTCAGAAGAATAGGTAAGAATAGGAAGTCTGTAGTACTATTGTGATTTCATATAACTGACTAATGTGTTCCACTGAGTGTTAGGGACATGAGTTGGCTTAAAAGTGCTGACCCTTATGAGTGTGTGTAACATAAGCTGTAGCAAGTGTTGCAGTTACAGTTCTATATGCTAGCAATGTGTGTAACTATGCTGTGAGTCTGAGTGTGCTATTATGATTCTGCACCTTAACTTGGTATTTCCATATGATCAAGGGCATGACAGGAACCCTAAATGGTGCTTTAACAAAATCTTTTGCATTTAATTTCCATACTTTTTTAATGGAAAAATATGCAATTATGTAAATATCCATAAGTCACACTGGGAGATGTGCTCTCATCCCTACACAGATGCACATATGTATCTAACTGTGGAAATGCAGGAGTCTCTGGCCCCTGTGCTTCCACCTATAAAGTTACGAGAAGACATAGCAAAATCACAACAAATGGTCATAAGTGTGCATCTTAAATAATTTTTACCCCAAATGTTCAACATAACCTTCTTATCATCACCTCGCCACATGTACCCAATACAGAAAACTTACTGTTGAAGTATAATTATGTGCAACTATAAAGCCGTTGTGCACCACAGGTGAAGAAAAACATTGTGGCAGGATCTGAAACATTACAGCTGTAATATTCATGAGGTGGTGTGAACAATGGAAATGTCGAAAATATGAAATAAAAACATAAGAAATTGGTGAAGTTACTAGCGTGTATAGAAACTGCGCAACACATGTTTGTAATTTTTTTAGAATTTAGTCACCAAATTATCAAGATGGGTTTTCTGGGACCTCTCCTCATGAACAGTTGCACTGTGATTTTGTTAATCAAGCCAGAATGTTTTTTTTACTTACTGTGCCTTTATTCTTCTTCTGGTAGCCAACATCCTTCAGCTGCCCTTTTGCTGCTGTAGTCGAGCTGGGAGTCACCCGCACACAGTGCCCCTGGATTACATCCCAGGGTGGAGCCATCAGAGCCCCCCCTGCATCCCCGATGGTGCACTGTCACAGATGCACCAGGTACCCCCTTGCATTCACCACAGCCAGGAAGTCATCGTGATGCACACCAGAGGCATTTTTTCTTGCTTTGAAAAGTGGGGGTGTATGTCACATTGAGCTGTGTGATGCAGCCATGTCATGCATTGTAACCCCTCCGAGGAGCAGCACTCAGGTGCTCTGGCAACTGTGCATACCGTGGTCACCCAGGAGCCTGGACCGGAGACATATATCCCCTCTCCTCTCCTCTCCTCTCCTGTGTAGGTGAAGAACTTGCAATAGTGGCTCAGTTCACTCCTGCCAGCCCTCCAGCATTCTAAGTCCATTCCTGAACCTGGGTCACCTGTGGTGCAATGGAAAATCCTTCCACTGCACCGGTGGGCCAGTACATCCATGCTGGAAGTTGATTTTGCTCATGGACTGCACCAATCTGCAGCACAGGTGCAGAAACACATTTTGGGCAGGATGTGAAAAATGACAGCTGTATTGTCCATGAGGAGGTATGAAAAAATGGCAATGCTGAAAATCAGGATCAAAAATATGAAAAATTGGCAAAGTTATGAGCATGCGCAGAAACTGCACAATGCACGCTTACAACTCAGTCATTTTTTAAATTTTTCACCATATTTTCAACATGGGCTTTTTAGGACATCTGCTCATGAACAGTGGCACTATGATTTTGGTAATCCATCCCAAAAGTTGATTTTGCACAGTGATTTCACCATTCTACAACTCAGGTGCCATGCTGAGTGAAAATATGAAAAAGTGGTGACGTTACAAGCATGCTTAGAACTTATGCAATGCACACTCATATCACAATCATTTTTTGGAATTTTCACACCAAATTTTCAACATGGACATTTTGGGACCTATCCTCATGAACAGTGGCACTGTCATTGTGTTAATCAGTCCTGAAAGGTGATTCCACGCAGCGACCACAAAATCACCTTTTGGGTCTGATTAATGAGATGACAGTGACAGTGTTCATAAGGTAGGGTGCCAAGAACCCCATGTTGAAAATTTGGTAAAAGAATTTCTAAAAATGGTTTAGATATCAACCTAAGTTGAAACTCCCATTGAGTGCCATTGTACAGCCCTTACCTTGATTCCTCAGTTCGCAGTTCGGCTTTGAAGAGCACAGACGTGTCCTGGTCCAGAGAAAATGGGTGCTCCAGACCTCTGGAGGTATGTATGGGTAAGGAGGGGGGTGTAGAGAGGTTCATGCTCAGTGGGAGGGTGGCAATGGGGGAGGGGGGCTGAGGAAACAATGATGGACCAATTTCTTATTTACAGGTTATAAAAAGAAAAAGACATTGAGGACAGTTTTCTTTTTCATTAAAGGGGAATGAGGAATGAGGGTGACAGGTGGTACTGCACAGAGGGAGGGAGTGGGAGGGATTTATATACGTATAACAAAGGGGAACTGGGCTACTGTATGGCTCAGTTGTTATGTGTAAGTGGGCCCATGCTCCCATACGTGCATATTTGTTATGCACAGATGGACAGATTGGTGGGAGTGTGGGGCCCAGAAGGGCCTCTGTCCCACCAACACATAGCAGTCAGCCCTATAGGGCTATTGTATGGCTCTATCGTTATGTGTAAGTGGGAGTGCAGGGCCTGGAGGCCAGTGCTTCCACAGATGTATATCGTTATGCACAAACGGGCAGCTTGGTGGGAGCATGGGGTCCAGAGAGCCCACACTCCCACCAACTCATGCCAGTTACCAGGTACATTACAGTTTCCCAAACAATTTTTTAAAAACTTTGCCAATGCTCTGTAAATAAACAATTTGGTCTTTTGGCTTCAAATTTGCGGGGAATGAAGGGGGTGTCCCAGAAATATGAATTATGCTGTTTAGGTGTAAACAATTTTTATCAGTTCCATAGCTATGCCATTACAAGATTGAGATTTGTCCCATAGGATAACATTGCAGTGCCCACAGCACTTTTCAGTGCCTGTATCTTGAAACTATCTGAGATATGAATTTAGTTCACTTTATCTCACGTGGAGGTTTCAGAGTCTTGATTACAACTGTAGTGGAAATTTTTTCCATAGCTGCTACGGCTACTGAGATATTGGCAAATTAGCCATATAGGGCTACTGTATGGCTCTACAGTTATGTGTAAGTGGGAGCGCAGGACTGTCTTCAACAGACACATATCGTTATGCACAAATGGGCAGCTTGATGGGAGCACAGGACCCCTACCAACACATACTGTTTACTAGTTATATTATACTTTTCCAAAAAGTAAGGAAATTCATTGCAAAAAAACTTTGTTAATGCATCAGTTAGAGTTAAAGAGACAAAAGTGTGGAAATGAGACATTACGGTTGAGCCCCTAAACCCTCCACACCCTACCACCCTACCCCTCATCCTCCACACACCAACAGGCATTGGGGTGTGTCATGGGGTCAATAAGCCTCTCACCTCATTCTCCTATGCTGTACCATGTCAGCCTGTTTACACATGGAATGGGATGTGAACTGGGCCTAATGTCCCCATGGCACACCCAATACTTGTTGGTGTGTGGAGAATGAGGGGGGAATGGGGGTGGTAGGGTGTAGGGGGTTAGGGGCTCAATCCCTACTTTTGTCACCTCAAGCATAACTGATGCATTAACACGTTTTTGATATATATATATATATATATATATATATATATAAGAGAGAGAGAGAGAGAGAGAGAGAGAGAGAAAGATAAATACCTGCTCAGTAGGGCAGATATAGTTAGGATTGCACAGGCTTTTCTATGTTAAATCCAAAATGTTGCACTTTAAGAACTTTGGAACCATTTGTCTGAGTTGCCTGAAATTCTGTATGCACAACCGCCAACCATATATCCAGTAGGATACCATAGGGCATTCAAAATGTGTAAAATAGTCAACTTTTGCACATTTCTTTGGTCGGTCATAATGGACTGAAGAATGTTTTCAGTGGTTTCAAATTTGTTTGTCTACATGTAGCCTAGGTTGAACTGGTGCCTGTGGAAGATTTGGTGAAAAAATATTGCTCCATTCAAAAGTTATTCAACTTTTTCATGTCCCATTATAGCCTATGGGAAAATTTATATGTACATTGTGAAAACTTTTGCAATCACATTTTTGTTGTGCTCCCTGAATTTGTTTTTGTGCTGCTGCCATCTTGTTTTCAGTTAGCGAGAGACAAAAAACATTGTAACTCAAAAAATAATGCCCTTTGGTCAATACCAACAGTTGTGTTTATCTAATCGTGCCCTGAGGAACATGACCCTGGCATTAGTTTTTCACCAGTTGGTCTGGAAATATATTTTTCAAAATTGTTCCAACATTTTGCCATTTTCTGATCATGGCAACATTTTTTGTTTCTGCAAAAACAATTGCAATAAAAAAAAAGTAACCTCGACAACATTTTTCTGCTCACGACAACATTCCCATTATACAGATAGGAGTGCCGTGAACAAGGTAAGGCAAGGCATTTTATTTATAGGGCACCCAATCCCAGAGGCTCTGGGTGCCTACCAATAGTTAAAACAGGACATAATAAAAACAGCATAAATATATAAAACAATAAAAATGCTAAGTATCCCCAGTTGCCCCTGAAAAAGGGACCTTCGGGGCTCAGTGGGCCTACCTGGTCACCAAAATTCAATAAATAAATAAATAAATAAATAAAATAAGTATAAATATAGCAAATTAAAATAGAGTAAAGGGGGGTCAGAATATCACAGCAGGGACTAGCACAGGGTGTGGTCAAGAAGCTGAAAAGGCCATGGCAAAGAGGTGGGTCTTCAGCTTCTGCTTGAAGACCTCAACTGAGGGAGCCTCCCAAACAGAAGGTGGTAACAAGTTCCATAGGGTCAACCCAGAGACATTAAATGCACAATCTCCTGAAGTCTTGAGCCAGACCCTGAGAATGTCCAGGAGGCCCCTCGAGGCAGAGCGAAGAGCACGAGCAGAGGTCACCGGTGTCAGGAGTTCTGACAGGTAACCAGGACCCAATTCATATAGGGCCCTAAAGGTGAGAAGATCCACTTAAAAAGGACCCTCCACTTGACTGGCATTAAACACATTAAAGTACAGTACATGCCACCTGCAAATGGACTCATTTGACAACCAGCTTTCTGTCCATTACATGAGGTGTCCGTTACAATGATTAGTCACAAAAAACAAAACTAGCAAGTGGTGAGAATTGTTCAAAACTCTGCAAGGTAGTGACCAGTAGTGATTTTCAGCTCCTTTCCAAGTTAGCTGCAGTGTGCAAAAAAACCTCAGGAAACTTTATTTATTTATTTATGTTTTTAAAAATAGCAACACACAAAAAACAAAAACAGAAACATGTAAGTACTGATCAAGGTTGTGCTGCACTTATCTACTGCTCCTTTGTGATGAAATCTTCCATAGTAATTTGGTGCTTCTTCATGATTGTGTAGTGATGCCAGATGGTCTCCAAATTTGCAACCTGATCCCACTGGGGGGTAATGTCATCCCTCGGCTCAATGGCCCTACGGAAAGTCAGGAGAGTATTCCTTACATCCGCTGGTGTTACCAGCACCTCATCTTCCCTGTTTTCTTCCTGTGAGGTTTCCTCTTCCTCCTCATCATTTCATGCATCCTGTGATTGGGTGACTGCTTCTGCAACATCATCCACTTCGGTGTGAGGTGTGTCATTCCCCAGCATACACTGCTCATTCATTAGTTCTTTGGGCAAGTCAGTAGCAGTGGGCTCCTCCTCCTCTGGTACAACACCAATTTGAGGGTTAGTGGTGAATCCACACTTCCAGAAGCACCTCTGGATAGTCTCTTGTGAGACTATGTGCCATGCTTGTTGTATGAGGTGCACTGAATCCAAAAGGTTAATTTGTCGTATGCAGACAGAAGCAGTAATTTCCTCCTCACCATCCAGGATATCAGGCAGTTTTCACCTCATCAGCCTTATATAGTGCTGCTTGATGCTGTGTATAATCCCTTGATCTAATGGTGGCAGTCAGCTGACCATCATTGATTTGCATTGTAAAGTAGGTGTTTTTTATGAGCTGATGGCCCATACTGCAGGAACTTTAGGTCTGCTTTAACAGACAATTTTAACACTGCAACTATAGCAAGTGGCATTTGGCAATGGCAAGATGTCCATTAGGAGCAGAAGTCCATTATAACCAGAGCCAATATAAGTGGCGCATACTGTAATAGCAATAACACTGCACAAACACATTTTCTAATGTGTTGTTTTCTTTCTCATTTCACTGTCCCAAGGTGGATTGTGCTTTTGGCCTGAAATTTTCAGGATGGCACGCCCTGCTCCTGCAGATGTGCCTTTTGGTGCTTTGGTACCAAAACATTCAACGTCCCAAAGTTACAGCATTCTGAAGTTGAGAAATTTCCCATAGGATAACTCTGCAGTGCCCATGATGCCTTTCAGCACCCATATCTCAAAAATGGTTCTAGATACGGATTTTTTTGTCACAAAAATTCTTAGTCCCTCTATATGGGGACTAAGTGCAGATGTAGGTTTGAAAGTCATGGATATCATGAATGTTGAATTTTTTCTCTACCTTGTACGGTTACTGACATATTTTGAAATTAGTATTCTAATGGCTCATTTTCAAGTGCGTAGGCCAATATTATGCCATCAAAGCTAGCACCCACAGTGCTTTTTGGTGCCCGGCTGTATTTTGGAAACTATGTGAGATACAGATTTAGTCATCTGTATCTTATGCGGAGGTCTTACTGTCATGATTACAACGGCAGTGGAATTTTTTTCATAGCTGCTACAGTTGCTGAGATATTGGCAAATTAGTGTTACAACTATTCATTGCCCTATAGGGCTGCAGTATGGCTCTGTAGTTATGTGTAAGTGGGAGCACAGGGCATGGACAGCAAGCATTCCAACAGACAAATATATCATTATGCACAAATGGGCAGTGTTTTGGGCCCTGCGCTCCCACCAATACATACCATTTACATGTTACATTACACTTTTTCAGAAAGGAAGGAAATTCTTTGCAAAAAACTTTCTTAATGCATCAGTTAGGGTTGATGTTACAGTGACAAAATTTTGGAAATTCGATCTTAGGGTTACCCCACCACCACCCACCATCCTCCACACACCATGGGGTTGTCAGTCCTAACTCTCACCCCATTCTCCTATATTGTAGCATGTCAGCTTTCTTACACATGGAATGGGGTGAGAGTTGGGCCTGATGAATCAATGGCACACCCCAACATCTGTTGGTATGGGGGGTGGGGGTGGGATGGTAGGGAGGGTAACCCCAACATCAAGTTTCCAAACTTTTGTCTGCCATGATATCAACCTCTAACTGATACACAATTCCAAGTTTTTGCAAAGAATCTATATAAACATATATGTGTGTATATATATATATATATATATATATATATATATATATATATATCTTGCAAAAAACTAAGTTACTGCATCAGGGTTTGCTGGGAAATTTGATGTTAGGGTTCCCACCCCACAACCCCACCCCTCCACACACTCCACACAACAACAGGCATCAGGATGTGCCATGGGGTTGTCAGATCTAACTCTCACCCCATTCCATGTATAAACAAGCTTATATGGTACAGTACTGGAGAATGGGGTGAGAGTTAGGCCTGATGACCCCAAGGCACACCCTGATGCCTGTTGGCGTGTAGAGAGTGGGGTGGTGGGGTGGTAGGGATGGGAACCCTAACATTGAATTTCCCAGCTTAAGACAATTTAATAAAAACCTAATTGATGCATTAGCATAGTTTTTGCAATGAATTTCCCTTCTTTTTGAGATAGTATAATAGTATCATTATTTTACTGTGGGAGCGTAGAATAAATTCAATGGATGAATGCAACTTTAGGCATTTTCATGAATTTTTTTTTCACCAAATTTTCAGTATGGGCTTTTTGAGACCCCCCTCATGAACACTGCCACTGTGATATCATTAAGATTTTGTACATTGACCACACCATTCTGTGCCACAGGTGCAAAAACATGTTTTGGGCAGCATGTGAAAAAAGACAGTTGTACTGTTCATGACGAGGTGTATACAAATGCCAATGTTGAAAATCTGAAGTGCAAATATTAAAAATTGGTGAAGTTACAAGCAAGCATAGAAGCTGTGCAATGCATGCTCATAACATGGGCATTGTTCAACATTTGTGCACCAGATTTTCAAAATGAGCTTTTTGGTACCTCAACTCTTTAACATCACCATTGTCATTTCGTTAATCAGTCCCAAAAGGTGATTCCGAGCACTGACTGCAAAATCACCGTACTAGTCCGATTCATAAGATTACAGTGACTGTGTTCATGAGGTGGGGTCCCTAAAAGCCCATGTTAAAAATCTGGTGAAAAACTGTTGAAAAATGTCTGAGATAGCAACCTAAGTTCAAAACACCATAGACTGTCATTATATGGCAGTTAGCTTGATTCTTCAGTTAGCAGTTTGGCTTTCAAGAGCGCAGAGGTGTCCCAGTCCACAAAAGATGACAGTGCCTGACCTCTAGAGGTAAGTATGGGGTAGGTGTCCCAGTCCACAAAAGATGACAGTGCCTGACCTCCAGAGGTAAGTATGGGTTAAGGGAGGGGAGTGCACAGAGGGAGGATGGGGACGAGGGAGGGGGACATGGAGAGATGATGAGGGACCATTTTCCTTTTCACAAGATTTTTTAAAATAAAAAGACATGGCCAGCCCAGTGGTGCTGAGGCACTGGATGCCTTACATTGCGCTACACAGGTGACCCATGTTCAGGAACAAGTATGGTCCACTAGGGGTTGGTAGGGGAGGAAAAGGATCAAGCATCCAATGGACTGCTCTCCTTCTCCAGGGAGGTGGTCCTCAGTGTGTCGGCGCTTGCCTGCTCCCTAGCAGAGGTTGGGGACAGGGCACCATACTGCAGATGGGGGAGGAGCTGGAGCAGACACTTGGAGGGAGCATGTGCAGACGAATTTCAACTCCTCTCCGCGGGTGTCATTGCACACCTCAACTCCTGGGGTGAAAACAAGAAAAAGATGCCTCAGCACAATGGTGAAGGGAGCCGGTCATCCACTGTGCTGGTCCACTGAATCTAGTCTCTGATGGGGGTTGGGGAACCCCACCAGCACCACTGGGGGGCAAGCCCTGGGAGTACGGGTCACTTCCAGATGGCGGGCACTGAGGGATGGGGCTGGGGGCTCCCTCTGGATGACAGCCAGCTTCAGGAAAAGTAATTAAAAAAAGACGTTGGGGGACTGTTTTCTTCATTTCAGGCAGTAAGTGGTGATGGAGGAGGCGTGTTTTAACTGGAGACACTGGGAGTGGGCTCCCCAGTGTCCCACTCTGGTGGGAGGCTATTGCCAACATGAGGATTGGGCACCCCATTGTCGGACATGCTTTTTGGGGGCTACTGCTGATGTGGGGATTGGGCACCCTGATGTTGAACATGGTTGTTTGTGTTGGGGACACTGGGAGTGGCCTCCCCAGTGTCCCATACTGGTGGGGTGGGGATCCTCTAGTGCAGAGAAAGGGATTGAGCACCCCAAGTTGGCAAAAAATGATTTTTTATTCATAATCCTCTTTTTGGCTCATGACCTAGGATCCTACGTTGTATCTCAGCATATGAAGTAGGATCCTAGGTCATATTATTTGGATATGAAGTAAGATTAAAATGATTAAATAAACACATTTTATGGGAATATTTTGTCCCATAAAGTGCAGAACGCATCAAAGGGGATCCCAATAAGCAAACTACATGTCTTGGTTCCTCCCAAGAATGTAATTTTGGGAGGCTTCAACATTTTTTGGGGGGGGGTCATAAGTGAAAACAAGATGGCAGCCATACGAAGTAGGACTTTCTCCACTTTGTTTCATACAGCCATCTTTAAATGATTACTGAGCATGCTCAGAAACAGTTATTTTCCGTATTTATTTTTAAGTTACAATAACCTACAAACTGATTATTGCTTTGACACCAGACTAGTAAAAGGCACATCTGTGGGACAGTCCCTTTCTACCCTGAAAATGTCATACCCCAAAACCAAACCCTCTGGGCTCTAGGCAAGTTCAAAGAAAAATCCCAGCAAAGTCTATCAGCAAAAACATGTTTTTTTCATCTCTCCATAATTTGGAGACCGCACATCTGACCAGAACAAAGCTTGGCAAATCAAGGGAACTGCGCCACAGGAACACACATACCATACTTTGTGCAAATCTGCTAAATGGTTGCAAAGTTATTAGAGTGCAAATGTTTGAGTTTAACATTGAACTGCCTAATCAACCCTAACTATAGGGGTGCTACTGTAGAAATATATATATATATATATATATATATATATATATATATATATATATATATAATGAAATCTACATTTTGCAACTTTATTTCCCAGGTACTGAAATCACTTTGATTCAACGCTGAAGTACTGTCAACTCCGACAACCACAGAGAAGTGAGAAAAAAAAACTGTGTTAATGATTTTTACACTAATTCTTTTTGACCCCATCCAGAGTACCACCGAGGAAGCACAGCCCTCCTGTTGTACTGATCCATGACTAATTGGGCTGCTGCCATGTAGGGTGGGTAGGGAAAAGTGGTGGACTCACTTGGTTGCAGGGCAGGTTTAATACAACAGATTGGGCGGCTGAGTTTCAGTGTTTTGTTTTGTCTGCATCTTACCTGGCTCATGTTTTTTATATATTATAGTGGCATGGTAGTGCCACTATAATTAGGGTTGAGTACCCCATTTAAGGTTAAACTCTGAAATTTGGCGGCTTAATAACTTTGCCACCATATAATGGATTTGCCTGAAATTTGGCATGCACAGAGCAGTACCATAGATCTCTGGATCTGCCAAGTTTCATAATGGTTGTTTATATAGTTGTAGACCAACATAGCGCCATAGAATGTGGTAATTACACATTTTTGTGCATGCTTTGCTCGCACCTACAGGTCACACAGTCTGTGTGACCAGTCCAAAACCTTCAGGAAACATATCCCTGATATGCCTTTCGAAGATTTCATGAAAAAATATTAAACAGTTCAAAAGTTATTCAAAAAACAAGTTTCCCATTATAATCAATGGGAAAAGTTAACAAAATGTTCGACAGTGTCACAAATGCAGTTTTTAGTGTCACAAATGACCCCTGTAGTGTTTCAAATCCACCAGCTTGTTTTCAGTTGGTGATCACAGAAATGCTTGGCATTTAAATGTGGGACCATCTAGGGACACAATTCTTGCTGCGTTCATCTAGTCGACTCCTGAGGATGCTAGCCATGTCTTTTTTGGGGGGTTAAATACCCCAGAAATATGTTTTTGAAATTTTTGTAAACAGTAGTGTCACAAAGTAGTGTCGCACATTCAACACTTTTGTGATTTTATTTGCTAGAGTGTCACAAATCACGACACTACTTTGCGACACTATGCCCAAAAGAATAGGGAATATTTGCCATCCTGATGCAAAAGAACGGTTTAGTCTTTTGGGCTGAAATTTGGAGGGAAGAAAGCCAAAATCCCACAGGTGTAAGTATATTATACTGCTACAGTAGTGGCAGTATAGTTAGGGTTGTCTGACCACTTCTATGTTAAACCCAAAATTGTGCACATTAATAACTCTGCAACTGTATGGTGGATTTGTCTGAAATTTTGCATGCACGGTCAGGTACCATAGGTCTCTGGTTGGATGTGCGATTGTGGAGCTCCCAAAAACATGTAAAATCCCACTTTTTCAGCTATTTCTTCACTCGGGGCTACAGCCCAAATGATTTCTCTTTCTGGTCTGCAATTTTCAGGGAATATGCAGTCTGGGCCACTGGTGTGCCTTTTGAAGATTTGGTTAAAAAATAAGAATCTGTTCAAAAGTTATTCAAATTTAAAGTTTTTAATAATAGTCAATGGGAAAAATATATGTTCCTCATGAAAGCTTCCACCACTACATTTTAGTGTTGCAAGTACACTCGGTATCATTCTGCCACTGCCATCTTGTTTCAGTTAGTGGAGGATAAAAAAGTCTCTAATTCAAATTGTACTGCCCCTAAGTAAACACCAACAGTTGTGTTTACCTAACCGGGGGCAGAGGAATATGATCCTGCTGTTAGATTTTAAAAATAATGGCCAGAAAGATGTTTTCGCAATTCGGCTGTTAGAAGTGTTGCAAATTTGCGGAAGTCCATTTGCAAAAGTTTTGCAGATGGACTTTCACAAAATTTGTGACACTTTCACAAATATTTGAAAGTTCACAGCATTTACTCAACATGCCCACTTTGAAGTCAAAACCTTTTCTGGCCATTATTTTTCAAAAATAATGACAGGATCCTCTTCCTCGGCCCCAGTTTAGGTAAACACCTGTTAGTGTTTACCCTAAGGATGTTTTATCCTTTAAGAGCCTCCAAGAGGGCTGAGAAAGGTTTATAGTTATTTTCTTTTTTTAGTTATTAACAGCCCTCCCACTCCCTCCCTCTGTGTGCTGTCCCACCCTTCACTTTCTGTTGCCATTCAGGGCCCCCATCCCACATTGGCACAGAACCCTCTCGCTCCCTCCCTTTGTGCAGTGTACCACCCTCTGCCCTCTGTTGCCACCCGGTGCCCCCGTCCTGCATTGAAAGAGAACCCTCCTACTCCCTCACTCTGCAGTGTCCCACCCTCCACCCTCTATTGCCAATTCCCCCGTGCTAGCCCATTTTAGTATTTCATTTGCCAACATCGGGGGTACCTAATCCCTGTGTTGGCTTTCATAACCCCCTCCCGGTACTCAGGGACACTGGGTAGCCCACTCCCAGTGTCCCAATTGTTTTTTTTGTAAACACCTGTAAAATAAGAAAACCATCCCCTGACATACTTTTTTTTGATACCTGGAAAGAAGAAAATGGTCCCTTGTTGTTGCCCCTGCCCCCATCCCCCCTCCCTCTGCACACCCACCTCTCTGCATCCCCCTTACCCCATACTTATCTCTGGAGGTCGGTGGCTATGATCTTCTCTGGACCGGGACACATCTTCACTCTTCAAAGCTGAACCACAAACTGAGGAATTCAGGTAAGCGACTTATAATGTCTGTCTATGGTGTTTTGAACTTATGTTGATATCTCTGCCACTTTTCAATATTTTTGTACCAAATGTTCAGCATGGGCTTTTGGGGACACCACCTCATGAACACTGTCACTGTCATCATGTCAATCAGACCAGAAAGGTGATTTCTCGGTCGCTGCATGGAATCACCTTTTAGGACCAGTTATCAGACAGCCCATCAGCGGGCTTCCCAAGCTGCTCCTGTGGCCTCGGCTCTCTCCGAGCAGGCCACAGCTAACAGACCACCCGACTGACCCCCGGACAGATTCAGACAGCCCATCTGCGGGCTTCCCAAGCTGCTCCTGTGGCCTTGGCTCTCTCCGAGCAGGCCACAGCTAACAGACCACCCGACTGACCCCAGACAGATTCAGGTATGCAACGGACCTCCGAAACTCGTGGTTTTGAATGCCACTGTTTTGACTGGATGCCCAGTGGAGGAACCAGGCGCTGACTGGCAGCTTTACTCCTTGGCTGATTTTCCAACGCCTGGCGCTTCCTGATCTCAGGGAAATCTCTTTCTGTGCTATGTTCTGGAATTAATTTTTCACCCACCCCCGCCCTCCTCCTCACAGTATTAAATAGACCCTTACTCACCCCTTCCTGAGTCTAGCAGCAGATTGGTCACTCTACTGCTGCACATTTTCATGCTATTGGCCTGCCTGTCTTCAATACCTGACTTGACCCACTTTCTCACCGCCCCTTTTTAAAGCAGTCCCACCCACAGGATCACACATTTGCTCTCAACCATAGGCGTAGATTGTGGGGGGGCAGAGGGGCACTCTTCCCCCCCTGAGAAATTAGACCAGGACTTTTTTAGGAGCCCAGCCACCGTTCTCCGGTTATCATTTTTTTTTTAATATTGAATGGGCTCAGGGCTATACCGGACTGCCTGCCCCTCTCTCGGGGGTGGCTGACACGGCGCGTCCTCTTAAACAAAACTATCCCTTTTCCGATTGGCTGCAATCCTGCAACCATAGTAGCCTGCATGTTACAGCCAATCAGAGACTGCTGCAAGCTGGTGCAATCGCGTGAGCAGTACTCCATTAGTGGCGCCATTTAGTTGTCTGTGTGCCTTCCATGAAGGAGCAGCAACAGCATCCATATAGCGTAGGGCTGAGGAGAGATAGCTATTCGAGGATGTCGAGCAGCAGTCGTTGGTTGTCTGTCAGGTGTCACCAGTGTCTCAGTCAGTCTAGTGTTCCCACCCTCCTCCTGTTCTGAACAGCCCAGTTTAAATATACCTCACCCAAGTCCTCTGACTACCTACTCTCTGTTTCTCAGTGCAGCCAGCTGTGCCTGGGCTCTCCCGCTGCCATCTGAGCCTCCCATCCCTGAGAGCCTAGGAGGCCTGCAGCCACAAGGCCACTACCACTGGACAGACCAGGCAGAGGAGCGAGTAGTACAATTACAGTGAGTTTGAGGCACGGTCAGGCTTGCCTGCACACCCAGCTCCTGTGTCCAGCAGGCCAGGAAAAGATTTACCATGTTGTCGTCGAGTTCCACACCACGCCCATTGCTCACCAGTTCCACGGTCCACCGAGAGGGATTATTCAGGTCAGTGAACAGCCAGGCCCAGAACAGTGAAGAAGCCGGTGGTCATGCAGGCTATAGCGGACCCATAATGCGACACGTTCATCTGGTGTCAGAAAAAATTAGTTACTGTCTCATCGGGGGATTAATCAGGAGAGAAACGGGACTGTTGGGAGAGACTCGACTACCTGACCTGCCTTCTTGGCCTTGCTGTGCCCTGGTGCATGCTGCCCTGTCTGTGCCCTTACTGATTTGGTGAGTAACTGTGCTGCAAGCTGGTTGTTGGAAATTAATACCATTCACATCCCAGAAATGCGTCTTTTGGGGTTGTCTTGGCATAGCCATGTGTCTAGGGGTGGGTGGAAGGTTTGCTGTCAGCTTGTGTTTCTTTGGGTGGGAGGATTTGCTGGCTGTTGAGGCTGTCCATGTTGGTGGGTGGGTGGGGGCCTATTTGTTTGGTATGGTGTGGACACTGGTCATGTTGGTGGGGTGGGGACACTCAGTTACTGTGCTACTGGTGTGGTGGGGTTTGCTGGAGAAACTCACTGGATGGTCTGTGTTTGGTGGGGCTGGGGATGGTCTGTTTTGTGAGGTTGGGGTCGGGGAGACAGTCTGTGTGTTTGGGGCTGACTCACTGACAGGATGGTCAGTGTTTGGTGCTGGGGAGGGCCTGCATTTGGTGGGGCTGGGGGGGGACGATCAGTGTTTGGGGCTGGGGTGGTTAGTGTTTGGGACTGGGAGGGTGGTCAGTGTTTGGTGGGGCTGGGAGAGGACAGTCTGTTTTCTATTCTGGGGTCTGGTAGGGTGGAGACACAGGCCATGGTGATGTGGGGACACACTGGCTGTGATGGTGGGGTGGTGACACTAGCCATTGTTTGGTGGACTTGGCTGGCCATTTGTCTGGGGGACTGTCCATGATGGTGGAAAAGGGGACTGTCCATGTTTGCCTGCCGGGTGTCTTGTGGGGGGACTATTTGTTGGTCGGGTGACTGAGGGAGATCTTTCCATGTTGGCTTATGGGGGTGAATGTCGGTGATTGCTGATAGCAGGTGTCTAGGACGGACTATCAGTGTTGTTAGGGAGGGAACTCTTCGTGTTTGCTAGCCAGGTGTTTGGGGGATTGTTCATGTTGGTGGGGCAGGAGGAAATTCTGTGTTTGCTAGCTGTGTGGCGGGGGTGGGGATTGTCCTTGGTGGGATATGGGGGACTGTCCATGTTTGCTAGCTGCCTGGGTGTCTGGTGGGGAGGGAATTGTTCAGGTGTCTGGGGGACTGTCCTTGTAGGTGGGATGAAGGGGGGGACTGTCCATGTTTGCTGACTGGGTTTCTGGTGAACTGTCCATGTTGGTTAGAAGGGGGGACATTCTGTGCCTGCTGACTGGGTGTTAGCATATAAACATAAGTAAATGTTAAAACGTAATTTCCACCTCATCCTATACCTGTCAAGGGATGTATCTCACTGACCTGTGCCCGCAGCTAGCATATGAACATTAGTAAATGTTGAAACATTATTTCCCTTCATCCTTTACCTGGCTGTAAAGTAATCTTTCACTTTTTTGATTTCTCCGATCGTCCACTGTGGAGGGTGAAACAGACAGATTCCTTGGCCTTGCTGTCTCTGTCTTCACTGCCTGGCAAACACAACCAAAGGGGTAGCTTTTTGTGTTCTCTCCCGTACAGTGTTACAAGACTAGCAAAAAAAATCTTGCACTAAAACATGCACCCTAAAGAAATGATTATACTACTACCTGGCTATTGTTATAGCGACTACTGACTGGCCATGATTTTATTTGGGGGGGGGTTGGAACACTGGTCGTGTGTGTGGGTGGTGTTGCGGACACTGCTGGTTGTGTGTGTGTGTGTGTGTGGTTGGGGACACTGCTGATTGTGTGTGTGTGGGGTTGGGATCACTGCTGGTTGTGTGTGTGTTGGGGGTTGGGGACACTGCTGGTCATGTGTGTGTGTGGTGTTGTGGACACTGATCATTTGTGTGGGTGAGGTTGGGGATACAGGCATTGTGTGGGTGTGGTGGGGGCACTGTTGTGTGGGTGGGTGGAGGCACTGGCATTGTGTTGGTGGGGTGGGGTTGTAATTGTATACCAGGCAAACTGTGCTGACTGGTAGCTCAACATCTCTCTTTCCAGACAAAGAAAGAAACATAAACAAAATGCAGTATAAAATGTGGTTTTATTTATTTTTGTGTGCCTGTGATGGGAGGCACAGACCTGGATGCCTGGAGAGGATACCAGATAAATGGAGCTGGAAATGGTGTTGGTTGGGTGGGGTGGGGAGGTGGCTGTGCTGGTGTGGTGGGAGAGTGGCTGTGCTGGTGGGGTGGACACAGAGTGTGAGTGGCTGTGCAAGTCCATCAGGGTGCAGAGAGTAGCTGAGCTGGCCAGTCTGGGTGGAGATAGTGGCCTTGCAGGTCTGGGGTGGGGAGAGTGGGCTGCAGCTTTTTGCATGGACATTTAATTCACTGTTTCTTGCTGTGCCTTCTGCTGCCCTGCCAGCTTTGTGCTGCTGTGCTGACCAGGGCGGACTGGTACATATGCTGAAAAAAATGGTTCTGGCCACTGGTGATGGAGGAGGGAGGGGTGGATGGGCATACTGGCACAGAAATATTTTTTCAACATGTAGTCTGCTGGGTCCATGCCATGCTTACCTCCCTCGTACAAGGGGCTTCGAGCACTAAAGATAAGTTTCTGTGTCAAAATTAGGAACTGTTGGAAAGTATGAAATCCTACAGTATAAAAATTGTGCATGTTTATGTAGTTTCACCTTACTGTGTGGTTCGACAAGATGTTCTGTGGTCTCTCCTCCTCATTTAGCACCCCTGACCTGTGACCTAGATCTACCCCCCAGGGCAGGGGAAGGTCTATTGTTTTGTGATCTTTTGGTGGTTTGTTGGCCATTGTAAAAT
This sequence comes from Neoceratodus forsteri, assembly GCA_016271365.2. NCBI lineage: Eukaryota > Metazoa > Chordata > Ceratodontiformes > Ceratodontidae > Neoceratodus > Neoceratodus forsteri. The sequence goes on from CM028130.1 coordinate 1,135,510,839, forward strand.
GCATTGTTTCATTTACTGTGTTGTACTGCCTGGACCTGCTTTACCCTGTCTCTATCCTGAATGTAAACATGATATAAAAAAAGTTCATTTTTTGGTGGTGTGTGTCTGTCTATGTCTGTGTGTAAAAGAATAGAGACACACGCTCAGACAAAAAAAACTGTATTAAACCACATCAAACTGAAGCAGCCATGTTTCATTTGTGCCCTTCAAAACTGTCAGATGAGACGATTTTGAAGTAATCTGCGGGGAGCATCCGGCAACCTGGGCTACCACAACCGCCCACACACACTGTCATAGGTGATGCTAATAAAACCACCAACCAAGTACTTATCTTTCAGGGTGGGTCCTCGAGGCTGTGCACAGGTATCTGGAGTCGTTGTTCCAGCAAACTTCCTGTGCGTCTGTTCTCTTAGGTTATGTGATGCGACCACTTTTGTGCCAGGGCAGTCCGTGTTTGCTTGGATGGGGTTGTGTAACCCTGGGCATGGGCAGAGATGCATATTCCTTAGGAGCCCATGGGGAGGAGAGTGGTAGGGGTTGTGGTGTGATCACACCATGCCCATGATCATCTTGAACAATTAGGGAAGTTACATTGTTCTGTTGCACTGTCCCAGGTACATCAGCATGCTTGTTAACAGCACTTCCTGAGGGATATCAGCAAGTCCCATGCTTATGTATGCAATGCTTGCTTGCTTGAGGAGAGCTTTATCCTCTTTGCTTACCTTACCTAACCAGATTCAGGCATGTGACATTGAATAATATGGGATGGGATGGGAGACAATTGAATTAACTTGGTTATAACAAAGAAAAGTGCTAACACTGGGTGTAAGTAAGCAATAATGCCCGACAGGCCGTGTGTCATGCTGGGATAACGTCACGCCTCAGGTGGTTGGGCACGAGTGCATCCAATACATAAGGCATGACGTATCCTACCATGACACACACCCTGGAGGGCATTATCTATTATACAATGGTGTTCGTTATACAGAATTAAAATAAATAATTTTAAAAAGATGTTTTATTTGGTGTGGAAAAATATTTTTAGAGAAGATACAAAAAAACCACACTAATGCTAACAATCATCAAGAGGTTCACGGAGAGTCTGAGACTAGACCTGTGATGAATCGGATGTGCTGGGAAAACATCATGGGTCTAGCCCAAGACTGACCAATCAGAGGCCAGCATTCATTTTTGTCATTATATAATCACATTTTTTTATGTAATCTATGTAAATAAGGGCTCATGCTGTGAGGATGCACATGCTGGGATGTTTCCCATACCATCCATGTTTATAGGTATACTGAGGTGGCACAGCCATTTGCTGCACTTCCTTGAAACATGCTTTTTGCACTCCTCAAGGGTGTGAGGGGCTAGCTCAAGCAGACATTTCAAAGTTCAGGATCCACTATAAGGGCTGGACTTGGAAGGTTATGTAAGCAGCAAAGGGGAGAGACTAGTGAGCTATCCACCTGGAGGTTCAGGTGGGGCAAAATTAGGTAAAGACTGATTTGAATTGAAACTGAGGGAGGTCCTGTCCTCTTGAGAAGGAAGTTAAGTTCTTACATATTTTCAGCTTTACAAGTAAGTCCTCACTCCCAAGGCAGAAGAACGAAGAACTGAATACAAAACAGATCTCGGTCAGTTTTCGATTCTGGTCTCAGGAGGAGTTGGGCGAGAGCAGGCTGCAGTAAAACTGGTGGGGTGGGAAGTGCTCTGACTTGGCCTGGACTGGTCCTCCCAGGAGTTATTCAGCTGTAGTCTTAAATGTTTTGGGGCATTATTTGATGCTGGTTGATTTGTTTGCATTACGCAAGCCATTCGCCTCTTCATCATCAGTATACGAAATCAGGACTTTTTTGTTACTTTGCCCCCCCTGTAAAAATAACAAACTACGCCCCTGCTCTCAACCTTTTCTCCAGCCACTCCATCTAACTCCTTTCAATTACTGCTCTACCTGCCCTATTGTTAGGGACCTCACCCTAATTCGACTATATACTCTTCCGACTATAAACCAGCTAGCAGTTAAGCAGGCCAGCAACACCATACAAACTACCATGGGGTGCAACCACCTACTACTACTACTACTCCTCACTACCTCTTTTGGCATTGCTGGTACCGTACACGTCCTTGTGTTCTGCAAATTTTGGACTCCCGCTGTTCTGTCTGACCCTTTGTATGAATGCCCTTTATTAATCCTCGCTTTCCTTCTCTCCCTCAGCCGAGGAACTGCCACCCAGGCTCCCAGCTCCTAAGCCACGGGATTCCCGGCTACTGGGTGGTCGGCACCCCTCTAGCCGACGCTCGAGCCTGCAGACACGGACCCAAGGACCTACAAGGTACGGCAACTGCTGCAACCAACTGGATTGTGAGCGCCCTCTCAGACCACGCTCTGATTGGTTCCTGGTGGAAGCCAGCTTCTGCTCTTTGATTTTAAACCCTAAAAATGTTTATGTTGGGACAAATGTTAAAAAGCCGAAGTGTTAACCCAGTCTGTAATTGAAAGGACTTGAATTGTGGTTTGGGAAAGAAATCTAGTGTTTACAGCTCTTTCCCTGCATATGTGTTCTGGCCCTAGACACTTTTGGGTGCCAAAGTAATACACATCCTTTTGTTTTGCAACTTTTGGACTCCCCACTGTTCTGTCTAACCCTTTATGTGAATCCCCTTTATTAACCCTCACTCTCCTTCTCTCCCTCAGCCGAGGAACTGCAGCCCAGGCCCCCAGCTCCTAAGCTGCGGGATTCCCAGCTACCAGGCAGTCAGCGCCCCTCCAGACGACGCTCGAGACCGCAGACATGGACCCAAGGCCCTACAAGGTACGGCAACTGCCGCAACTTTTTCAACTGCCCCCCCCACCTCCGCTGATTATTAAATACAGTAGCTCCTGCCAAAATATTAGTCCACGTCCCCTGGCGCAGTGCCCCACCAATAGAGACTTAGCTTGTGATCCCCATCTTCTCTGTCCAACCTACGGGATCCAACTCTCAAGGTCTCGCCTTACTAAAACGCATAGGCTCTCCTTGGCTGTGCCTTCACCACTAAATATTTTTTAAATGCTATCAAATTCGGGTCAACCTAGATCGGAAAGCTACTGATAAGCTGCATTAATCCAGCAACCCCACTGGCCCCTGGGCTAATTGAGTGGCTCCTTTTTTGAGGTACCATCATGTCAGGCCCTATATGGCTCCTTATACTGCCCCTTTTTCTGCTGATACCAGCTGCCTAGCATTGGACACCTGAACTATCATCATGTTTGGTCTACATTGGCACCTTGTGCTGTATACCACATGGCAACTTATCCTTTAATTGCCTCCGTGATTCCAAGTACCAATACCTCGAACCCTGCTCTTGGACCACACATACCAGTAGTACTTATAACACTCCCTCACCACAAGGCCCACCTCCCACCACGCATACTTCTATCTCCTCCCCGCCTATTGTGGTAGGGATACTAGCTCTTGCTACAACAGATCAGCTCTTCTATGGTGGCTACTTTCCAGTCTCTGAAAACATCATATCTACTAGACAAGAGAAAGGCAGGAATTACAAGCTAATAATTAGCGCTCTTAGAAAAATCCTACTTATCCTCCTGCTATGTTCAGGCAACGTAGAACTCAACCCTGGCCCCCCAGAAGCTATTGCTTTGCCAGCAGAACTAACAAATTTAAAAGAAATAAGCTTCTTGCATATTAATGTATGTAGCCTCCTTAAAAGATAACCTTAATACAAACCTGGTAAATCATACCTCTCCTGACATACTTGTGATTTCCAAAACTTGGCTTAGACCCAGCACCACTGATAGAGAAGTAAACATACCCAACTATGCCTTGTTCAGAGCTGATAGGCATGCCAGAGGAGGAGGGTAGCTATCTACGTTAAAGACAAATTTTCTGCCTTCTGCTTATCCTCGGCATCTGTCACCAGTGAATTCGAATGCCTAATTCTCAAAGTGGAAATTACACAGACTACTGCACTCTGCGTAATAGGATGCTACAGACCACCATCTGCTGGCCTACAGCTTGTGTCATATCTAAGTGACAAGTTGGGACGGGCTGCCAGAAACTATTATTTTAGGAGACCTCAACTTTGACTGGCTCTCTAACACAGCTGCCTCCCTTGCATCCTTCTGTGATGAACATGGGCTGATGCAATTTATTACTGAACCAACATGCCCAAACGTGAAGAACCCCAGTAAAAGTACACTTTTGGATGTGCTAATGGTGAGCAAACCACATCTCTTCTCCCATGCTGATGTCTTCTTCTCAGATGACAGCGACCATTGTTTTATTGTGGGAGTAAGATCCACCAACAACCCAGCACCCATCAGCAAGTTCTCTATGAAGAGATCCAGGCGCAACTTCAATGAACATGCCTACCTAAATGAGCTTAAGTACTCCCCTCAGTGGCAAGATTTCTATCTGGCCAAAACGATTATGTCAGCTTACAATATCTTCCACAACATTCTATCAAGGGCCCTTAATAAGTGTGCTCCCCTGATTAAAGTTCGAACTAGGACCAAAACCTGTAAATGGTTCACCCCTCAGATCAAGTCCTTGCTTCTAGAAAGAGATAAGCTCTGGAAAAAAGCGCGCAGACTGAACACTGCAGAGGATTGGAACCAGTTCAGGAGACTATGAAATTTATGTACCAAAACAATCAGAGAATCGAAGGCTACCTTCTTCAGATCTGAACTAGACTCTGCCACAAAGAGTCCAATCAAGCTCTGGAACACAATCAATGATCTGCTAGGCCACTCCCCAGGAAATTCACTCCCTACCAAGATTACCTCTGGGAACTTGACTATAACCGAAAAAATGGATATACTTGACGCATTCAATAACCACTTTGCTGCTGCAGGCATGGCATTTGATAACTCCCCTGCAAACATACTTCACTCCCAGACTGCCAGCCAACTGCCTGAAACTCTAATAGCTTTGCCACCTTTCTCGCTTCAACCTGCCCCCACTGAAAGAGGTAGAGGACCTCTTGCTTCAGTTGGATACTAGAAAAAGTGCTGGGGCCGACACCCTTGACCCTTACTTCCTAAAAATTGCCTACCACGTACTACCAATACCCGTCACTCACCTTTTTAACTTATCCCTGTCTCAGGGCACCTTACCACCTATATGGAAGACAGTACATGTCATACCACTGTTCAAATCAGGTGACCCTGGCGATCTCAATAACTACAGGCCAATTTCTCTCCTTCCGGTCCTGTCCAAGCTCCTAGAGAAAATTGTAAATGCACAGCTGAGGACTCACCTTGAGTCTAGGGAACTGCTAAATCCTATGTAGTCCAGATTCAGAGCTAAACATAGCACTATCTCAGCCCTCGCCAAAGTTACTAACGACTGGCAGCGTACTCTTGAGAGCAAAAACTTTATTTGAGCTGATTTTCTTGATCTAAGCAAGGCTTTCGACACCATCGACCATAGTCTGCTCCTCTCCTCCCTTCAAACCATAGGTGTGGACCCCTCCTCTCTGCGTTGGTTTACTGACTATCTTACAGGGTGCCTTCAACAAGTTAAAGCCGAAGGAAGCCTGTCCCCCTTAAAAACTCAGCAAAGAGGGGTACCTCAAGGTTCTATATTAGGGCCCTTACTTTTTGCAATCTACATTAATAACATCAACTACTGTAAAAAAGAAGCCAACATCCATCTGTTTGCAGATGATACAGTTCTCTATGTGAGTCGCCCAACACCTGAAGCTGCCTGCAATGACCTACAGGCAGAATTCAACTTTTTGCAAAGCCAACTCCTCCAAAAAAAGCCACTCCTTAATGCCAAAAACACTAAAACAATGGTCCTCTCCCCTTTTATCCATACAGCTAACCCTGTGTCCAGTGGGACAGTTCCCCAAATTACCACAGTTCTAGATGAAAAGCTAGAATTTGTTACAAAATTCAAGTATCTGGGAGTTTGGCTAGACCAAAGACTCTTCTTCATTGAACATGTCGAGGACTTGCTAAAACGACTTCGGCAAAGGCTTGGACTGTTTTTTATAGGATCAACTAATTTCTCACCAGAGATGCCAAGAAACAACTGGTCCAATCCATTTTCCTATCATTGGTTGATTACGCTGATTTCCTCTACAGCCAATGCCCCAACTCTTACATGGCTAAACTGGACACACTCTACCATCGAGCACTGAGGTTTATAACGGGACTCCCCTTCAACATGCATCACTGCACCCTATATGCAGCAGTGGGGTGGACATCACTAAAGTTCAGGTGCCACAGAAACGCCGCTCTCTGGACCTATAGAGCCATCTCTAATAAGCTGCCTTACTATATCTCCTGCTGTCTTCCCCTGAGTATAATTGGGAAATACGCATTAAGAAGTTACTCAGCTATTACACTTAAAGTACCCAAAGCAAAATCCCGCTTCGGCAGGGCAGCCATAAGCTTCGTGCTACCTACCTTATGGAACGATCTACAAAAAAAACTCAAATTAAGCACTCTAATCGGGTATAAATGCCTTCAAGACGCTTTATTTCTGTACAATCAGAGAAGTATGTAACTGCTTCACCCACTCAGACCCAGTACCGGTGTCTGCACTGGTATATAGCCACACCTAGACCCAGTTTTAAGTACTGACCCCCCAGCTTGCTCCTCACCAATCTAATTGTTCTCTCTCTCTTATCCCCCTGTCTTATCAACACTAGACCTGTCCATCCCCTTATTCTTCCTTTCCCAACCTCGGATTGGAGCTCACTACCTTGGGTTATGACATCCTACCATGCCCCGTACTTTATAGCATTCAATCCCAGGGCTCACACATGCTCCTTTTCTCCATCCACCTTCTCTACATCCTGTTTTACCAACTCCTCTCTGTGCACCATGCCCTCCTAGACTTTCTTCCCCTACCTCCCTCCCTTCCCCCCTACCTTCACCTCTACCTGGTGTATATTTTTATTTAAAATTTTTTCTTCCATTACTTCTTCCTGCAACCTTAGATAACCTGCCTTATCTTCCTATAGACACTTCTATGTATGTAAATACCATGTAATCTGTACAATATCTGTATAATTCTATGTACATATGAACTTTTTTTCTTCCTCTCTGTAAAGTGTACTATCTGTATTGTCTTGTAAATACCTGTGTTGACCTGTATATACAATTGTTCATGCTTCACCCAGATCCATCTTGCAAATGAGCTTCTGCTCAATGATGAACGCCTGGTTAAATAAAGACTTGATTGATTGATTGATTGATATTGAAATGACAGTGCCATTGTTTATCAGGTGAGGTCCCAAAAAGCCCATGTTGCAAATTTGATGCAAAAATTCCAAAAAATATTTTCATTTATTTATTTAGTGATTCAGAAAATGACTGCATTACGAGCATACATTGTGCAGTTTCTATGCAAGCTCATAACTTCACCAATTTTTAATATTTTCAGGCCAGATTTTCAACATTTCCATTTCTTCACACCTCCTCATGAACAGTACAGCTGTCATTTTTCACATCCTTACCAAAATGTGTTTTCGCACCTCTGGTGCAGAACGGAGTGGTCCCTGTGCGAAATAAACTTTTGGGATGGATTAACAAAATCACAGTGCCATTGTTCATAAGCGGAGGTCCCAGAAAAGCCCACATTGAAAATGTGGTTAAAACATTCCCAAAAATGGCCGTCTTATGAGCGTGTGTTAGCAGTTTCTACACACGCTTGTAACTTCAACATTTTTTCTTATTTTCCCTCCAGATTTTCAACATTACCATTTTTCACACCTCCTCAAGAACAATATACAGCTGTCATTTTTCACATCCTACCTGAAACATGTTTTTGCACCTGAGGCTAAGAATGGCGTGGTCGCCATGTGAACTCAACTTTCGGGACAGATTAACAAAATGACAGTGCCATTGTTCATGAGATGTAGTCCCAAAAAGGCCATGTTGACAATTAGGTAAAATAATTCAAGAAAATGCCTGAGTTACATGCACCCACTGAATTTATTATACACATTTGCATAACTTTGTGGGATTGGAGCGCAGGGTCCATCGGACCCTGCACTCCTATAGTAAAATAATAATATTATTATGCTATTTTAAAAAATAAGAGGAATTCATTGCAAAAACTCTGATAATGCATCAGTTAGGGTTGATAGTACAGCAACAAAAGTCTGGAAATTCAGTGTGAGGATTACCAACCCTACCACCCCCACACCCACCCTCCATACACCAACAGGTGCTGGGATGTGCCTTGGGGTCATCTAGCCTAACTCTCACCTCATTCTCCAGTACTGTGCCATATCAGATTGGTTATACATGGAATAGGATGAGACTTTGGCCCAATGACCCCAAGGCACACCCTGATGCCTATCGGTGTGTGGAGGGCAGGGTTGGGGTGGTAGGGTCGGTAACCCTAACACAGAATTTCCAGACTTTTTTCACTGTACTATCAACCCTAACTGATGCATTAATGTAGATGTTTGCAATGAATCTTTATATGTGTGTGTGAGAGTGTGTATATATATATATATATATGCACATATATATATTTAATACTGTACTGGCGCGGTCGCGCTAGTATAATTAAGGCTGAATAGGCACGATAATGTTAAACCCCAAATTTTTCACATTAATAACTTCGCAACTGATCAATGTAATTGCATAAAATTTGGAATGTGCAGTCTCATATTGTAGATCTCTTGATTTGCCAATTTGTGTTTTGGTCGGACGTATGGTTTTTGCACAGCAAAGTGCTGAAAAACACATTTTTGGCCACTTTTTACAACTTTTTTGCTCGTTGTGCTGCAACAACACCATTTGGTCTGAAACTTTCAGAGTAGAAAGAGTTTGGGTCAAATAACAATCCAGCTTTGGATTGGTAAAAAAATATTATTCCTTTCTAAAGTTATTTAATTTTTAATTTTGGGGCTCTGAGTATGCTCATTTCACTCCAAGATTTATATGTATTTTTTACGAAAGGGGATTGTGCTCACAGTCAAGGATTTTGTCAGCTTGCGAACAGGGATTTAAAAAATCCCTGTATGTGAGGAAAAATTCCTCTTTCCTATGACGCCATCTTGTTTTGTTTTTTTCCCCCAAACAAAATGTCGTAGCTTCCTCCACAGGTGACTTTTTGTTGAAATAAGGCATGGGTTTTTTTTAGAGTGATGCCCTCTACAAACCTATACCTCTGGTTTGCTTCATTTTGGGCAAAAAATCGTTGTTTAAAATTTTGAAATTCTTCATCTGTGACTCACTTTGGATCCCTTTTCACAAGCTGACAAAATCCTCGTCCGTGAGCTGATCCCCTTTGGCGAGGTAGCAAAATCCTTGACCATGAGTTAGTAATCAGACGATCATTCTCACGGATGAGGATTGACTCATGGTCAAGGATTTTGCTGCCTCATGAAAGGGGATCAGCTCATGGATGGGGATTTTGTCAGCTCACAAAAGGGGACTGGGTTTTTGATTCCCCTTTCATGAGCTGAGGAAGTCCCTGTTTGTGAGCTGACAAAATCCCGGTCCACGAGCTATTAGCTGATGTAAATGAACTTTGGGGGATGTCCTCTGGGGGTTGTTCCAGAATAGCATAATCGTGGACTTGGAGGCTGCCCTTCCAGAATTGGGTGCAACTGCTGCCATAAGCCCCTTAGCACCATGTCATAGGGGGTTTATGGCATAACTGGTAGCGTAAGTCCACTTTGGCACAAGCAATCTGCAACATGTCGCAGGCTGCTTTGCAGAATACCGAATGTTGCAACTCCTGGCGTAAACTGCAACTTGCACTATTTTTTTGGGCACAAGTCAGTTTATGCCAGGCATACCCTTTCTAGAATCGGGCCCATATATTTTTACAATTTATTTACACATAGCTCAGTTCAGATGCAATATCTCATTTTCAGTTGGATATTGCTTCCACCCATTACTGCAACTGTGGGAACTGGAGAACTGGGAGGTTAAGAGATTTGCTTACAGGTACACAGTGTGAATTTTACTTTAGCAGGGTTGGAGCTAGTGAGGCCATGTGGTGAGGAAGGTGAGGGGATGGGGGACTAAGAAAGGTGCTTGGCTGACAGTGTTTTGTTTGTTTATTTATTACAATTTATTTATACAGGATAGCCCAGTTAAGAAGCAATACCTAATTTCCAGATTGATCTCACTGCTACTCTTTCCCACAGTTGGGTGAATTCAGGGTCACGCTGTGAGTTTTTAGTTGTAGCCACATTTAACCCTGTGATTTCCCACTTCATAATAGTCCTCACACAGTGCCTTCAGTGGCTCCAGGGGGGCCCTAAAAGGTGAGCAACTGGTACAATGTATCAATTCCAGTGGAATCCCCAGGGATCAATCTTAGTTTTTTTTGCACTAGCCAGCAGGACAAGTTGATTCCAAATTGCACTTGCCTGCAGGTGGTTGCACTAGCCTACAATTATAATGGTAAATTTTGATCGTCTATAAACGAAAAATGCAACCCAAGAAATACTCTGATTATTGAACATTTATCCTGCTGCCATATTGCTTCCTGCCCCAGCAAAAGAAAATAAAGATTGCAATGCCGTCACACATAGTGTGCCCACCATTGTTTTGTATCATGGCCTTCTGTCTTCCTCTGCCCCCCCCCCCGAACTAGAGGATACCACAACAACAAATGTTTAATCAAGCAGTCCCAGCTCTGCACCCACAGTAGCTGACATAATTATGCATCTCACCATGCTCTTACAACCACCCACACAGGGCAATGATCAGAGTCAGGCAGAGAAAAACACACTCAGCCCCCACCATGTAATTAACTGGAAACCTGTATTTCTGGATGTTTTTGTGTGGTTTCAAGTGAGCCAGGAACACATCAAAGATTTCTTTGGGGAGGTGCTACACAAGCCTAAGGGACTTAAAAAACAGAAAGCTTAATCACATTTTTTATTTTTAAAACTACTGATTTTAACATGTTCTGCCCCAGCAATAACGGAATTTTTTAAAACATTGCCCTTTCATCAGTCTAGGGGAAACAGTACACAGGCATGTTAATATACTATCTCTGTTTCTATATAGGATGATCAATGCCCCACAGGAATGCAAATTTTAACCTCTCAGATTATGGTGCATGTTGCAGTTTACGCCAGGAGTTGCAACATTCCCTCCTTAATCTGAAAGGTTAAAATATAAAACAATGGTGGGCACACTATGTATGATGGCATTGCAGTGCCCAAGGCAAGCACAACAAGAAAGTGGAGAATAGAGGAATTTAATGGATGGCTAAGAACCTGGTGTTGTGCTAAAGGGTATGGGCTGTTGGGGGTTGGGGAGGGACCTGGGAGGACAGTAGTCTCTATGCCAAGGACAGACTACACTTGAATGAGGAGGGAAAGAAAGTGTTGAAACAGAGGATGGAGGAGCACATAGAGGAAGTAAGGAATTTAAACTAGGAGCAAGGGGGTGGCAATTGGACAAGAGACATGCAAAGACCACAGGTTGGGAACCCATATGAGCTTACCCCCCATAACAGTGACAAGGGACAAATGGCAAGTACTATTGGTGATGCTAGTAAAGGAGGTCGGGATGGGAGGGTGTAAAAAGGGTGGAAGGTGGTTACTCTTAATGTTAGGAGCCTTGGGAGGAAAACTGCAGAGTTACAGGTGCTCATGGCAGAGGGAGAGGTGGACATTGCAGCCATCACAGAAACATGGGCCACCCAATACAATGACTGGGACCTGTCTGTACCAGGGTACAGGTTATTTCATAGGGACAGGGAGAATAGAAAAGGAGGGGGTATGGCACTATTTGTGAAGGAAGGACTGAAGTGTGTAAGGGAGGAAGGGGAGGAGGGTAGTACGGAGTCAATTTGGATGCAAATCCAGGATTCCAAGAATAGGATTCTTAGAATGGGAGTGGTGTACAGGCTGCCATCTCAGACAGAGGAGTTAGACAGGGAACTAGCGGGACAGATCAGGAGGACCTGCGAGAAGGGTAGTGTGGTGATTGTGGGGGACATCAACATGCCGGGAGTGGACTAGAGTACCCCAACAACCAGGAACAGAAGGGAATAGGTACTGCTGGATGCCTTCCAGGACAGCTTCCTGCTGCAAATGGTCAGTGAACCAACCAGGCTAGGGAATACCCTTGACCTTGTGCTGGCAAATGGGGACTTTTTGAGAAAACTTACAGTGGAGGAACCGCTGTCAGGGAGTGACCACCACTCAATATGGCTCACATTGGATATGGGCAAGGAAGGAGTGGAATCTGGCACAAGAGTGCTGGACTTCAGGAGGGCCAACTTTGAGAGGATGGGGGAAGTGGTAAAAGGGTACCTGGCCAGAATTCAATCTAGTATAGACACTAACCAGAGGTGGGAGCTCATAAAGCTGGGGTTAATGGAGGCAACCAAAACCTGCTGCAAGGCCCAGAGCAAGAAGGCTAGGGCTAAGAAACCGAGCTGGTTGAGCAAGGAGGTCATGGAAAAGGTAAGGAGGAAAAAGCTGCCTTTAGGAAGTACAAGAAATCAGGAGAGGGAGGACAGGAGGAGAACTTGACGGAATCAAAGGAGGTGACAAGGGCAGTAAGGGGAGCCAAGGCATCTACGGAACTCAGGCTGGTACAAGGCATTAAGAAGGGAGAGAAGGACTTCTTTAGGTACATCAGGGAGAAAAGGAGCTGTAAGCACCAAATAGTAAGGATTAGGAAGGAGGGGGTTGGGTGGAAGCAGCGTGCGATAAGGCAGAAGCACTAAATGAGTACTTCTGCTCAGTATTTACTAAAGAGAAGAGGGGGGTGACACCCAAGGGGGGAGAAATGGCAGAAACAGGGGGAGGGGTGACAGATGGGGAAATCATGGAAGGCAGAGTTTGGGAGGGTTTGAAGGCACTGAGGGTGGATAAGGCGCCAGGCCCAAATGGCATCCACCCCAGGGTACTGAAGGAGCTGGCAGAGGTCCTTGCAGGACCTTTAGCAGACCTATTTATTGCCTCACTACATTCGGGGCGTGTAACTAGGACTGGCTCAGGTGGTATCCCTCCACAAGAGTGGCCCCAAGGATGAACCTGGAAACTACAGACCAGTGAGCCTCACATCCATCGTGGGTAAGCTAATAGAGACTATCCTGAAGGAAAGGCTGGTGGCCCTCCTAGAGGCCAAAGAAATACAGGACAGCAGATAGCATGGCTTCATATGGAGCAGATCCTGCCAAACCAATCTGGTGGAGTTCTATGACTGGGTAACTAGGCAACTGGACAGGGGCCATGCAGTGGATGTCCTGTATCTGGACTTCAGTAAGGCATTCGACTCGGTGCCACATGGAAGGCTGGGAAGTAAGTTAGTAGGCACAGGGGCAGGTGCAAAGCTGGTGAGATGGGTGGGGAACTGGCTTCAGGGAAGGCAACAGAGGGTGGTGGTGGGTGGGGAGCTCTCACACCCAAGGGTAGTGACGAGCGGTGTTCCACAGGGCTCAGTGTTGGGACCAGTGTTGTTTGGGATATTCATTGCAGACATATCATTGGACACCAAGAGCAAGATCAGTCTGTTTGCTGATGATACCAAGGTAGAAGCAGTGGTAGATGACCTAGGGGGATGGCAGGGGTTGCAGGATGATCTGGCAAAGCTTGAAACCTGGTAAGACACCTGGCAACTGGGGTTTAATGCCAAAAAGTGCAAGGTGCTGCATTTTGGGATGAAGAACCCAAGGAGGAGTTACCAGCTGGGAGAGTGCAGCTAGCCCAGACAGAGGAGGAGAAGGATCTGGGGGTGCTCATTACAGGGTCAGTGAACAACTTGGCACAATGTAGGAAGGCAGCTGCAAAGGCCAACAAAATGCTGAGTTGTATTGCAAGGGGTATATCCTCGAGGAGGGAGGAGGTGATTCTACCACTGTATAGGTCATTAGTTAGACTGCACCTGGAGTACTGTGTGCAGTACTGGCACCAGATCTGAAGAGGGACATTAAGTTACTGGAGGGGTGCAGCGCAGGGGCGACAAAAGATGATCAAGGGGCTGTGGGACTTATCATACGAGAGGAGGCTGAGGGAGTTGAACATGTACTCACTGGAGGAGAGAAGGGACAGGGGACATGATTGAAACCTTTAAGTACATGAAAGGAATAAACAAGACAGGTACAGAGGGGCTGTTCAAATAAGGGAGGGGAGGGACACAAGGGGCCATGATATGAGACTGGAGGGAGGAAGGTTCAGGAGGGAGATGAGGATACACTTTTTTACAGAGAGGGTGGTGGCTGGGTGGAATGCGTTACCTGCAGAAGTGGTATCCAGTAGAACAGTGGACTGCTTCAAAAGGGGATGGGACAGGACAAGGGGGAGGGTCAATGAAAGGGAAGGGTGGAAGGGAGGGGCAGCTGCAGAATAAGGGGTGCTAGCTGCACATTCGAGCAGACTTGATAGATCTCTAGGCCTTTATCTGCTGGCAAATATCATATGTTCGTATGGATGGTGTTGACTGGCATGGTCCATTTAGATGAGCTGGGAAGTGGTGACCCTCTATATTTGCCAGAAATGGCACCAATGGATCTCTGGATGATCATTTCAGATTCTGGTCTGCAGTGGTGTCCAGGGAAAGTATAGAGCTGATAGGTTTGGAGGGGAGAGGGAGCATCTATGGTAGGCTGGGATAAAGCCCATCATCTGTAGGGAAGACCCTGTATATCTCTTAGCATTTTTTCACTGAAATGTTAGATACAGACACCCTAAAAGTAGGGAAATGAGGGGCACTGGTCTTAATAATGTGGTACAAATTGTCAGACAGAGACACATTCATAAAATTGGAAGCTAGTGAATTAACAGCGCTCTACCCTTGATCACACCCTGGACACTAGCTGAAAGTACCAACTATGGAGTGATAGTTTTTTTGAGGGAAGCCCCTATTGCACTGCCAGATAATTGTAGCTGTTAATCACACTAGGCCATCTGGAACATGAGAGGGATTAGAATGAGGACTAGAGCCTGCTAAAGTGAGGACTTTTTTAATTTCATTAACAGCCATGGAAAACCTTCACTAGTCAAGACGGGCAAGTAGAGAGTTAACTGCACTAACCTTGGCCAACTTGCACTAGGGTTTGGGCTAGTAAAACAATGTTAAAATTGACTCCTGGGAATCCTGCTTCAGCCCATTTCTACAGCTGGGTGTGCTGGAGCACTGGTAGGTTACCTGTCTTGTTCAGGGTCAAACTGCAAGTACTTGCCTCTAGTAGGGTTTAAACCAATAATCTTCTGGTTCGCAATAGTGCTGTGCTCTAGCTAGGGCTGTGCAGAATGTGAAATTCTGCTGTCAGAATTACTGTGTAATAGCAAGTCCACTTCTGAAATGCTTTGAGGAATTTATTTTTAAACTTCACAGAATTTCAAAAAAGCATTTCTGTGCAAGCTGTGGAACAATTTTCCACAAATCATGTAAACCACAGAATAAGTTTCCATAAATTGTGGAAAAATAATCCAATTTATGTGAACTGTGGATTATTATTCAGCAAAAAATATTTCACATGTAGAATGTCAAAATTCTGCAAATGACAGAAATCAGTGCAATTTTCTAAAATTCTGTGGAATTCCATTATGTCATAAAGTCATCATTCTCAATCAATCAATCATCTTTATTTTACCAGTCGAAGCACCATTGAGACAGGTTCATTTGCAAAGTGGACCTGGATTGGTCAAAACAAGCACAGCACATAGTAATACAGAAAGGAAGCAGATGAGTATTTATTTATTTATTTTATTTAGGTTTTGTTGACTGGGTAAGTGCACTAGACAAATCCTGCCTATTTTCAGGCACGACCCAGGGAAGGGGGATACAGATGAATGTCAACTGACCATGAACCAGATTAAGCTGAGTAGTGCAGTAACAGGTGATATAGGCAACAATAAGCAAGCACAATGACCAACACCATCTACTTGTTCGAGACAAGTAATGATTATTTATATAAATTTACAAGATAATAATTTGCAAGACAACATAAACATATATTACACTTGCAGCGTGTTATTGTAAGGAATTTAGGGGACTGGGGATATTGAAGTGACAGTGGGATGGCAAGAGGGGGAGGACCCATGGATAACTAGATGGAGAACAGGATGGGGGGAGACTAGGGACAGGGAGGAGACTTAAAAAGAGGAGACCCTGGAATGACTAGCATGAGAGATTGGCAGGAGATGCAGAAAGGTTGGCCACTCTATGAAGAGTATTCAGGGTTCAGGCTGAAATAGGCTCTTAAATATGGCAATTGCAGGTTTCATTGAGCTTACAATGGATCAGTGTCTTAAAGAAGACCATGCTTACTAGTGTCGCAAGCTTTAGTATCTTTTGTATATTGTTCCAAATCACTGGTAGAGCATGAATGATAGCTGCATTACCAAATCATGTCATGACCTTTGGGACAATCAGGGAAATGTAGGAAAGACTCCTCAGTGCATAACAGCCCAAAGATAGATGGGCAAGCAATTAGAATTGTATTGTGGGAGTTTTTTGATTATGGTCCTATATGTCCAAAGGACTGCATTCTTGTGACATCTGAGGCTGAGTGAGGGACAGCCAACAAAGGCATAAAGTATGCAGTGGTGGGTGCAGTATGGCGCTCCTGTGATGAATCTGATCACCCGATGATACAGTGTGTACTGTTTAGATAGTGTGGAATTAGGACATTGCCCATATATAAAGTCTGCATAATCCAAGAAAGACAAGCATGTTGTTTGTACTAGCCTAATCTTGGCTTCTTGTGTAAGTAGGTTCTTAATCCTGAAGAATAGGCTAAGTCTTTGTTTCAGTATATTTGCCTGTTCTTCCATATGATCCTCAAAGGAAAGTTTGTGGTCAAACCACATGCCCAGGTACTTGAATTTTGTCACAAATTCCAGTGACTCCCCCTAGTAAGGTGGTGACCTGATGGGCCGTTGTAGGGATAAGCACTTTTGGTAAACTGGCTGGGGGCAAAAATAGCATTGCCTTGTTTTTTTTTTAACATTCAATAATAACTTTAAAGACAAGGGGTTATTCTGTAAGGTATTGAAATCAGTTTGCAGGTCTGTGAATGCTAATTCAGGGGTAGGCCTTTCTATGTACAGGACCATATCATCGGCCAAAAGATGTATATTGGCTGATTTGATCCCTAAAGTGATGTTGTTTATATAGATCGCAAATAACAAAGGGCCTAGGATTGGCCCTTGCGATACTCCCCTTAGCAGGGAGTTTGGAGAGGAAAGGTTCCCACCCACCTTGACACTCTGCTATTGATCTGTGAGATAACTTGTATACCAAGACACAGCCAAACAGTCTAACCCAAGGTTCCCAAGAGCAGTGAGGAGCATAGCATGGTTAACTGTATCAAACGCTTTGCTCAAATCTAAGAACAAAATGCAGACATGCATTTTCGCATCCAAGGATGTTAAACACTCATTGGAGACTTTGGCCAGTGCTGAGATTGTACTGTGTACTGGCGTATACCCTGACTGAATCAGATTAAGGATGTTGTTTCTTTCAAGGAAACTTCTAATCTGCACATTAACCACTTTTTTCACTAGCTTGGATAAAACAGGAAGCAGCAAAATAGGGTGATAATTATTTAACTCCTGTCACCTGAGTTAAATAAGGGTATAACATGCACCATCTTCCAAATAGCAGGTAGCACACCCTGGGACAGTGACAGGTTGAATAAATGAGTAATTGGAGGAGGCAGGACATAATAGTACCTTTTTAAATAATAAGGCTCTATCAGATCAGTGCCTGCACTTTTTCTTATTCCCAGATCTATGAGTTGGTCTTCCACAGTTTTTACAGTCATCAGGTTAAAAGAAAAAGAAGAGGCTGCATAGTCTGAAGATGATGCTGAGAAGGGGTAAGCTAGGTCCTGGCTATGTAACTGTGCTCAATGAGCACTGGCTGGTGAGGTATCAAATGCCAGCCCCACTGTGGCGAAGTGATTATTAAGTTGGTCAAGTGTGTTTTGCTTTTCTGTTTAGTCAACCCCCTCTGAACAGATTTTAGATGGTAGTGAGCTGGCAGGGCTATGCACCTGCATGGCCTTAAGTATTCTTCATAACTTGGATAAGCATTTAGAAGAAGCTTCTAATTCACTGCAGAAGTAACTGGCCTTTTTAGCTCTGACTAATTTGGTGCTAAGATTTCTAGCTGCTCTGAAAGCAGCCCAGTCGTCTGGATGCTTGGTTTTCTTGCCTTTTCCATAAAGCATCTCTATTATGTAAGACCTCTTTTAGATCTCTAGAGAACCGAGGGCAAAAAGATTTCTTTTTTATATGGTTTTTAATCAAAGGAGTATGCCTGTTAATGGTATTAAGCAAAATGCTGTGAAAAATCTCATAGGCCTCATCCACTCTAGTGGCTAAATAGAGGTTTTGACGGTTGGCGTACTGTAGGTTGGAAAGCAAAGTGACTGTATTAAAGTTCCTGTGACTTCTTTTGTAGGCATAACCAGAAGTCAAGGTAGATTTGGGAAGTGACCTGACGCAGGCAATGTGACAATGACACTGAGATCATTAAAGAAAACTCCAGAGTGGATGTACAGGTGGGGTTTATTTACAAGTATTATGTCTAGCAGTGTACTATGTTCTGGAGTTTTAGTGTTGGTCAGGTGGCTTCCGTGATAAGTTGATTGAGTCTGAAACATCACAAAGGTCTTTTAGGGGCTTAGAGGAACCAGACAGCCAATCCAAGTTGAGATCACCTAGGATGACAACTTCAGAAGGAAGCCAGGATAACAAGCCATACAAATGGTCCATAACCAACAGCCCTGCTGATGAAGGCCTATAGCAGCCTATAATAGACAGGGATATAGATTTTGAGAGCTGAGTCTTTACAGTGAAGCACTCAAATTCCTTAGGAACTGAGATTCATCCACCATGAAGACAGTATATTTGTCCTGTATGTAAATAGCTACCCCTCCCCTCTAAAAGGTCTATTAGCTCGGAAGATATTGTACTCAAGAATATTGATGGCATGGTCCTGGGTGGATGCCCTCAGCCATGATTCTGAAATCACAAAAGCATCCGGCTTAGTATGGCAGATCCAAGCATGTATGGTATTGAATTTCTTCAAAAGACTGCAGGCATTGACATGCAGGAAGGTCATTCCTTTTAGCAGCGGGAGATCTGATGGTGAGGGAATAGTGTAAGGAGGACCAGTGTTAAGTTCAACATTACCAGCACAAATTAGAAGCAACAAGAGCATCTTTTAAGGCATTTAACAATAGCCTAAAGGGACATATACTGTACCTTTTATGACAAGAGTTAAAGGTAGGTGAGAAGTGCGTATGGTGTATTTCACCTGGGCCCAGCAGGGCATATACTGGCACCCTAACCAGAGTAGAGCCCTAGTCCATACAAATGGAGGGTGGTGAAAGTGTATGGTGATGATGCAAAAAAGACAATGGTAAAGTAACACATGGGTGAGAGAAGTCCAATACAACAGTAAATTGCACACATGACCAAAAGGCATAGCAACACGGCAATGGGCAGAGAGTATGCCCCAAATCATAATTGGGATAGGCTGCATATTCCAAAGTACTATCAGGTTCCAACAGATATGGGAATATGCCTAGTGTGCACATGAGAACTAGGAGAAGTGACTGCATGCTACAGGTGAGAGTTATTGGAAGGACAGGAGGGACACTGTTCCAATAGCCTAAGAAAGGGTAACGCTGCTTGCAGTACTTTGCTAGATACTAAACAGGGTTAGGCAAAATAGCAGTGAGTACAAGCAAAGCCCAGCGAGCAGGACTTGTTTATGTTGCTGCCTGGTGTAAACTAGCAACTGAGCTGACCCAGCAGGCAATGTGTCGCTGATACTGTAACTGGAATCACAGGAGGGACAATCAGTGCTCTAATAGCACGAAGAAGGGGCAATGCTGCTTGCAGTGCTTTGCTAAGAGCTAAACAGAGATGGGCAACAAAGCAGTGCATACAGGCAAAGAACCAATGAGTAGGATTTATTTTTAGTGTGGCCCAGCACACTCTAGCAACTGAGCTGGCCCAGCAGGCAATGTGTCATTGGAGATGTAGCAGTAATCACAGGGGATGGTTTCTTTCTGTAGATGCTGCTGTACTGTAACCAATAAGCAATGACTCCAAAAGTGGGAGGGAAGAAGGAGCATTTAAAGAGCACCGGGGGTGGAGAAGTGTGGTTGGGAGAAAATTCAGGAGGATTAATTGTTAGCTAGCAGCAGAGCAGCCTCAGGGAGTAGCCAAAAAGCCAAGGGAAAAGTGCTCCAATGAGAAAAGGAGCACTGTCCAAGGGGGCCAATCAAGTGCCCCAGACCAGGAGAATGTGGCCAATGGGACTTCTAAAGTGTTGTCCTGGCTCTCTGGTCAGCTTATCTGGGGAAAGGGCTTTTGGGCCAATGTGGAGATAGCAGTGTGGCCAGGCAGTCTTCCCTGCTGCAAGCCATGGTCAGAGGGCTTCAGCCCAGCACAGCAAACATGTAAGGGAGAAAAAAGGAGATGGAGGGTTAAGTTAAGTGCATTGACAGTGCCAGGGATAATTGGGGGGCATGGGGCCAGGACAAAAGGAATAATTTTGAGTTAATGGCAGAGGGAGTGGGCAGGCAGCCAGCAGGCTGGTGAGAGCCATTAGTATGGTGCCATGATTCTAAACTCAGAATTAAAAAATAAATTGAATACTGTCGAGGGAAGAGAAATAAAAGTAAAAATAAAATTAAAGGCAATTAAAAACAGTCAAGGTGGACAATTTCAACAACAATCTTAATCCCAGTTCCCCATACCAGCCCAGCCCCAACATCAGCAGGTAAGCAGATAACAGAAATATCAAAATTCAATCCAGTCAAACGCCACAAAATTCAGCAGAATTAATTGTTAGCTAGCAGCAGAGTGGTCTCGGGGAGTAGCTGAAAAGCCGAGAAGAGGGCGCTCCAATGAGAAAAGGACCACTGTCCGTGGTGGCCAGTCGGGTGCCAGGGCCAGGAGAAAGTAGCCAATGGGACTTCACAAGTGTTGTCCCAGCTCTCGTTGGTCAGTTCACCTGGGGAAAGGGTTTTGGGGCTGGTGTGGAGATAGCGACGTGACTGGGTGGTCTTCTCTGCCGCAAGCCAAAATCAGAGAGCTTCAGCCCAGCAGGGCAAATCTGGGGAAAGGGCTTTGGGGCCAGTGTGGAGATAATGGCACATCTGGGCAGTGTTCCCTGCCACGTGCCACAGCTAGAGGGCTTCAGCACCGTAGGGTAAATCTGGGAAAAGGGCTTCTGGGCTGGTATGAAGATTGCAGCATGGCTAGGTGGTCTTCCCTGCAGCAAGCCACAGTCAGATGGCTTCAGCCCAGCAGAGCAAATCTGGGGAAAGGGCTTTGGGGCTGATGTGGAGATAGCGGTGCAGCCAGGCAGTCTTCCCTGCCACAAGCCATGGTCGGAGGGCTTCAGGCCAACAGGGCAAATCTGCACAGCCCTAGTTCTAATCACTAGAGAAATCAACCTCTGCTGCCTGTGTGGGGGGACCCAAAAAGGCCAGTGACTTCTGGAAATGATTATTGCATTTTTAAATTTATTTGCCCAGGACAGACCAGCTGAGATGCAACATCAAATTTCCAGTGAGGTGATAACCAGCTGATCAGGTATTACAACTACAGTAAAGATGTTGTAAATTTAAACTTTGCCAGTAAATTGGCTGTAAGGTGGCCAAAAATCACTTTTGCAAGGCCTAGCAAAGTTTCTGAGGAATTACGACTTTGCCAAAATTGATACTTTTTTTAACATGACTTGACTGTTTTTCAGCAAAGTGGCTATTTTGTAAGTGAATTTCACATAATTCACAAATTATTTCATGAAGAGAACTTTGGCCACTTCACCCATCTCTAATTACAGCTAACTGCTCCCAAGTGACATAGATATCACTGACAAGCAAGAAATCTTAAATGCCTTCAATGACCATTTCACTACAGCTGGCCTAGCTTTTGACTCTTCACCTGCAGATCTATTGAGATCTTCATTAAATCTTCGATCTACTGAGGGCCAAAAAGGCTGCCTCCACATTCTCCTTCGAACCAATACCCTTAAAAGAAGTAGAAGACCTCCTATCCAAATTAGACACAACTAAAAGTGCAGGTGCAGACTCCCTGGATCCCTACTTTCTTAAAGTAGCACTGCACGCCTTAGCTGCCCCCCTCACTCACCTCTTCAATCTTTCCCTAGCCACTGGTTCCATCCCCCTCTATATGGAAGACAGCTCAAGTAGTTCCACTACTTAAAGCAGGTGATCCCATGGACCTCAACAACTATAGGCCCATTTCCATCTTACCGGTACTGTCCAAGATGCTTGAAAAATTAGTAAACTCTCAGTTAAGGGCCTACCTTGACACCAACAATCTCCTAAATCCAGCACAATCTGGGTTTAGATCAATGCACAGCACCATCTCTGCCCTAGCCAAAGTCACTAACGACTGGCAGACTGCCTTGGATAAAAAGAATAATACCTGTGCTGTGTTCCTGGATTTGAGTAAAGCATTTGATACAGTGGATCATGAATCATTAATCTCCTCTCTTAGCTCCGTAGGCCTTGACTCACTCTCTCTCAATTGGTTCAGGTGTTATCTCTCTGGAAGGTTACAACTGGTAAAAAATGAAAGTTACCTATCTACCTCTAAACCACTCCTAAGAGGTGTACCACAAGGCTCTATCCTGGGCTCCATCCTCTTTGCCATTTATATCAATAACATTGACTCCAACCTCTCTCAGTCTAACATTCACCTTGTTGCAGATGATACTGTACTATATGTCAGTAATCCCTCACCATCAAAAGCCTGTGAACTTTTACAGTCAGAATTCTCCATCCTACAGCACAACCTGTTGAAAAAAAAACCTACTTCTAAACGCCAAAAAAACAAAAGCCATGTTCTTTGCCACCAAGAGTTGCTCTTCCACTATACCATCATTCACCACCCCACAATTATCCACCATCCTTGGAGAAAATCTGGAATTTGTGGACAAATTCAAATATCTTGGAGTCTGGATTGACAACAAGCTTGACTACTCTGTCCACGTTGAAGAGCTCCTGAAAAAGCTGAGACAAAGACTTGGCTTATTTTACAGAATAAAACACTACCTTACCAGAGACTCCAAACAAAGATTAATCCTGGCATCATTCCTATCCCTCATTGACTATGCTGACTTCCTCTACGGCCACTGCTCCCTCTCCCTCTTAAATAAACTAGACACCCTGTATCATAGAGCCATTAGATTTATTACAGACCTTCCCTCCAGCACCCATCATTGCTCTCTTTACAATGCAGTCAATTGGACATCCCTACAGCACAGAAGAAAAAAAGAATGCTGCTATCTGGATCTTTAAAGCTTTGTCAGACAAACTCCCCTCCTACATATCAGACTGTTTCACCTGAATCACATCCAGGCCATACACCCTAAGGATCAATAAGCTCATTATGCTAAAGATTCCCAACACCTGCACCCGGTTTGGGAGGGCTGCTATCAGCTATTCCCTAGCATTTATCTGGAACTCACTCCAAAAATATATGAATCTGAATACCCTCTTACCATTATCATCCTTCAAAAAATTATACACCACCCTATTCCCAGAACTCTGCAACTGCTTCCATAAGGCCTAGTCTCCCCTCCTTCCCCCACCCCTTCCTTCTGTAATCCACTATGTTAGTTTCCATTCTTCTACCTTGTCAGTTATCCCACTTCGTACAAAAAAGCCTACAGAAGCCCTACTATCTGAGCATTATCCCTCCTATATTGATTGTCCTCTTCATTTTAACAGGTTTTAAAGTTATTGTTACTGTGCCTTGTATATCTGTAAACATTTGTATATATCTCTCGCCTAAATGATTGTACTTGTGTTATTTTATTATCATGTCTTTGTACAAAACTTGTATCCTTTCTTTGTATGACCACTCAGGTCCATCTTGTAAATGAGCTACGCTCAATGATGTTCGCCTGAATAAATAAAGATTTTGATTGATTGACAGCTAGGACTGACATCATTCAATATTCATACTGATTGTAAGCACTGAAGAGTGAAGACACGTGCTGCACTGGGGAAAAGTTTTATTCTTTACAGAATCTGGAAATGTAAAACTGGGGTTTTAGGACTTTGGGAAATGAGTGAGATTTATAGACAACTGGATGGGGAAGAAATTGGTGTTTATGTGATGAAAGAACAGGAATCAGGAGGGGGAAGTGGAGGCAACTTGCTTTTGCTGGAGGTGGGAGGGCTGCGTGTACTGATGACTTTGACAAAGAAATGAGGGTACAAGAAGGGAGAAGTGAAGTGGGGCATTGTTGGAAGATGGGTGCAGGATATGATTTCAAATTATATTGTGGGTTGTGAGGGGGCTGGATGACAATAACTGTGGGTGTGGGTGGGGGTATGGTAGTTTTGTAGTTGTATTATTCATATTTACTAATAATACAAAACACTGGCTATGTTGCAACAAGGTCAGGGAACTTTGCAAAGGTTTATGAGGTGCAGAGTTTCCCCTCTTTGCATCAACATCACCAGGGAACTAAAAATGCACAACATCTCTAGCCCCTATAGAGGGTCCCTTCACCACAGACCTTAGTGACTGCTTCCCTTGGAGTAGGTGGAGGAAAAACCCCATGGGGTGAAGAAAACCACTAGCTTCAAAATTTCTCCAAGCTCACACCCTTAACAATTGGATGTGTGTTGGGTCCACAGTATTTTTAACCAAAACTGCGGCAGAATCCACATGGAAAACATCCCACCTTAGACGGCTGCACAGCTGCATCTGTAAAGGTTGTAAGTCCAGACCATGGCCCAGTCCACACACACATATTCTAGATAGTTGGGAAGAAATTATGGGCAAGATGCACTATGTTATATGAGAGGTGCCCAGAGACAGGACTCTTCTATCTAAGAAACTTGTAAGATAATGCCTGCAACCAGGTGGGCAGGACTAACTAACCACACAACCCTTCTTGAGCTACAGTACTTAAACCAGCTTCCTCCAGCGCCCCTCAGAAGCTGTTTCTTTGCTGCAGCCAAAGCTTTGCCAGAGCCTCAGCTGATTCTGGTCATTGGTCTCTGGCTGGCCACTTCTGTGTTTGTCCTGGTGCTTTTCCTAGTTGCATTTAGGCTTTTTTTTTGGTTTTGGAATTCAGCAATTTCTAGATTAGCACTTTGTCTTTCAGTTTTCAATGGCTGTAGCACTGTGCTTCTTTCTTTTTTCTATCTTAGGTCACCAGTCATGCTTCATTCATGACCTCCTGAATCTCCTGTGTTTACTTATTCAGTTTTGGTCTTTGTGTGCTTACTAGTTTTAGTGTCATACCTGTCATTCTGCAGTATTTAGCTTTTCTTCTTCTCAGCCTGGTTGACTTTCTTGTGTATAGTACCAAAGCCACTTGCAAACTTTCCTCTCAATTCCATTGAAAAGCTTAAGTCTGTAGTTCAAGGGGCTGAAGCAACAGCCATGCCACCCAGCCTGATCTATTTAAAGAGGGACTATGGCCAAAGGTGCTACATTACAGAATTGGAATAAGCATACCCCCAATAAAATTCATACCAAACGTGAGATTTCTACATTATTTCATTTTAAAGTTAAGAGCTATTTTGTAACCCTGATTTCACTACCTGTTAAAAAAAAGCCAGTTTCAGTGAAGAGCTGCTGCTGATGTCATCTCCTGAACTTAGTTTAGTTCTCCCTGTCAGCAAGCTTATAGTACCTGTTTCTCCAAAGTTTAAAGATCACATGCAATGGTTTTCACAAGTAAAATGGGCAGCACCATTCAAGAAACATTGCTACAAGAACTATGAGTGTTTCAGGTTTTGTAACAAAGTTGACAAATTTATATTTGTCTTAATGCCTTTTTGGTGTGATCCAATTCTGCAGGGTTGCTGGATGCTAAGTCAGCATGCCTCCAGACTCATAGATCCCATAGGTCTCATAGGTCTATACAGAGCTTTAAAAGACTAAAGTCCATTTTAGCTCACCAGAAGATCTAACCTTACCCCAGGAATTTATTACCAATCAGTCTACTTTTAAAGTCAGATATTTTGCTGCTGGCCTCCACCTCCACTTGAAGTTCGTTCCCCACATTCACCACTTTTAAACTGAATCACTATTTCCTTTTGTTAGAGTGGTGCTTTTATTTTGCTAGCTGTAATGGATGGGTCCTTGTGCAGTATTTTTGTTTCCTGAAAACCAACCCAAGCTGTTCCCATAGTCCTTCATCTGTTATGCCCTTAAATATGTGACACATGCCCCTCCTTAACCTCCAATACTCCAGGGAATACAATGCCAGAGCCTTCAACCTCTCATCATACTCCATACCCTCTACACCCTTTATCATATGTGAAGCCCTCTTCTGAACTCTTGTGAGTGCTTTAACCTTTGTTTTGCCTCCAGGTGACTAGAACTGGGCACAATATTTCATATGCGGTCTCACCAGAGAAATGTACAGTGAAAGCATGACCTCTCTTTCTCTACACTTAATGTGTCTCCTGATGCTATACAGTATGCTACTAGCCTTTTTAACCACCTGAATGCTATGCTGTTTAAAGCATAGGTTATTACTGATATTAATACCAAGGTCTCTTTCATCTATAACGTCTCTCAATGTTGATCCATCCAGTGTATATTTGAAATTGCTGTTTTTATTTCCAAGATGCATCACAGTACAGTTTTCATTGTTAAATGTGAGTTTTTAGTAATTTGCCCACTACTCTAATTAGCCCAAGGCCACCTGTAAGATCCTAGCTTTGTCTAAGTTGTTAACTACCAGTCCTATCCTGGTATCATCAGCAAATTTAGATTCCCATACTTCAGCTTTTGTGGTCACTGAGGAGCTGTAAATGTTAAAAAGACAAGGGCCTAATACAGAAGCTGGGGGACCCCGGTAGTATCTTCTTTTTACTCCGAGTATGATCCTCTAATGCAGACTCTTTGCTCCCTTTTTGTCAGCCATGAAGCTATCCATTGGGTTAAGTTACCATGAATTTTATGCTCAATTAGGGCATCGACCAGTTCTTCATGCGGGACTTTGTCTAATGCCTTAGAGAAATCTAAAAAAAATTATATTAACTGAATGCTCACTGTCCAGTGCCTTGCTAACCTTGCCATAAAAGTTCAAAAGATTGGTCTGGCAAGAGTGGTCCTTTGAAAACCCATGTTGTGAATAATCAGTCCCCTAACTGATGCATAGAATCTGTAATGTGATCCTTAATAATGCCTTCAAGAATTTTGCCCAGAACAGATGTAAAACTGACCAGCCTGTAGTTGCCCACATCCTGCTTTGTTCCCTTTTTGTGTACTGGCACCTCATCCACCATCCTCCAAACCTCCAATGCTTCCCGCTGGTCAATAGACTTCTGAAATACAGATGTCACTGGCCCAGCCAGTTCCACTGCTGACTCACTAATGACTCTTGGGTGCTGATGCCATTTGGGATGCTACTCTACTGTGCCTGTTAGGAAGTTGTGTTGCTACTAGTATTGTAATGTTGGTAACTTCATTGACGGTTGTCAGTGTCTGGTTTACAGCAATTTTTAATAGTGGCCTTATATGTGTTCATTCCTACTAGGGGCTGGCAGTATAACCTAGAGGTTCGTGTAATGAGTTGTGAATGAGCTTGGTACATCCAGCAGACCTGGGTTTGATTCCCACAACCTCCGCTTACATACTGTGTGACTCTGACCAAGGCACTTATCCTCCCCAGTGCTGCCAGGTTACCTCTGAAAACAGGCACGTGTGCCTAGTGGGCCTTACCTGGTTACCAAAGACAAAAATAAATGCTAGCCCTGGTAAAATGATCATGTTAATGTGGATACAACATATTGTAGAAGAGCCTGAATATAGGTCAAGAAGCAGCCTGCCAGGGAGAAAAGATTGGGCTGGCTACTACATAAAGTCTCATAGTAAGGTTTCAGAACAGCATTAGATCTCCCACCCCCATTTACAGGGAGATGAAATAATTGTTTTAAACTGCCATCCTGAGAAATCACCTCAATAGAATGACAGATGTGCAAGATCATAGCCTTTCACCACATCAGAGCTACCTTGTCTGCAAATCTCACTGCAAAGTGCTATGACTCAGCATCCAGCAACCCTTGAGAAAATGACCACAACAAAAAAGCACCCAAAAATTAAAAAGAAACATAATTTGTCACCTTTTTACAAAACCTAAAACACACATAGTTAAAAAAAATATTTATTGAATTGTACTGCATGTTTTACTTGTGAAAACCATTGAACATGATCTTTAAACGTTGGAGAAACAGGTCCCATAAGCTTGCTGTCAGGGAGAATGAGACTGTAAGTTCAGGATATGCCATCATCAGAAACTCTTCACTTAAACTGGCTTTTTTGAACAGGCAGTGAAATCAGGGTTGTAAAATTACTTACAACCTTTAAGAATGTTTATGTTAATGTTGCTCATGTCCGGTTGCCTTGGGGCTCACAGTCATGGGAGTTCTATAATCTGTATACACAGGATCTATGTCACTTGTATGATCTGTAAACTTGTATAATTATTATATTGTCTTTCTCTATTTTGCTCCTCTTCCCCCTTCCCCCAGGATGCATCTGAAATTGAGCGGTTCTCCACTCAGTATGCCTTCCTGGTAAAACTCTTAAATAAATAAATAAACAAAGTAACTTAGATATCTCATTTTTGGTAAGAGGCTGATTGGAGCTATGCTGATCCATATTCTGAGTTTACTGATGCAAAATAATTTTGACTATAGTCCCTCTTTAAACCTTGCCTTCCTGCTTCATTCAGAAACAATTTTTTTTTTGCAGCCGAACACTCTGTTGGACTCTGCCTTTCCCAGCTGAAAGCTCTGCTCCTTTCAATGTTTGTCTACCTCTTCTACCAATTTTGGAATTTCTGCTAGTTTTGTGCTCGACTTTCTGCTGATTTGTGTTTCTCCTCCTATCTTCTAGATATGTATTTTGCTTTTGCCTCCAGTTGCTATGTGATTCTGTTGCCTGTGACTGTTTCTCTTCTCCTGTGCTGTTTCTTCTGCTTGTATGTGTGTGTGGGGGGCGGACTTCATATTTCACCCTGTGTTGTTTCTCCCATTTGCTTGTGCATGGGTCATCAGGTTTTACCTGTATCCTAATGGTTTCCTGTGTGCTCTCAGTTCCATTGCTCTCTCAGTTTACTTGCTATTGTTCTCTGTATGTTTCAGCTACACTTATTGTTCTCCATGTCTGTACCTGTGTGCACTTCTGCTTTAATTGTTTGAACCTGGACTGGTTTCACTCAGTGCTGGTTCCACCTCAGCAGCTGTACCTCCCAGCCGTACAATTCTGATATACTGCTTCCACTCCTTTGGTGTTTTCTGCTTCAGCTTATCTGAACAAGCTAATTTAATTGATACATTACTGCAATACAATTGTAAGCAGTTGAACTGAGTGGGAAACTAAAACCACCTCTACAATTTTAGTTTTTTGTGGTGGGGTGTCCTCCTCTACCATCTGAATTACACCCTGCCATACATTTACTGTTGTCCTAGTCCTAAATGCAGGCCTCATATGCATTTGTAATCATAAATTAAATTCTCTTTACTTTTACCTATGTATTTAATCCAAGGTATACAGCTGTTGACGTTTAAACAGCATGTTTCTAATTTATATCTATATTGCAACTTTCAGTCATTAAATTAGCTGTTCAATCTCATAGTGCTTAGCTTATGGCTTCCCTGTTATTCCCTTGGCTGGGGACTGTGATGTCACAATGGGGCATCATGGCTCCAGACAGCAAGAGCATGCTTTTATGTAAGTTAAATGAATTGTGCCCTGCTCCTTTGCTTACTTGGTTTACTTGGTTTCAGAGGACAAAAGGAGGCTACTGCCCATTGAGATTGTCCCCCACCACCATGGTGGGATAATTATACCCTAAGATTATTACACTCCAACCAACAATCCAACCCTTTTTTAAAAATTATATTAGAACTACTATCCACTAATTGTTGAGGAAGCAGATTTCAAATTCTGGGTGTTCTTACAGTAAAATAATTTAACCTTTTAGTTGTTTTTGTTTTTGAAACAATGATTTGTTTGTTATGGGACTGGGGAGTGGTCCAACTGGTAGAAAAATTTAAGCCACAGTGGTGCATTAGCTCCTGGGAATTCTGAATTTTATATAATAGGAGAAGATCTCCTCTAGTGCGTCTTGTATGGAGTGAATGTAACCCAGTAACTTGTAGTCTTCCCCTATAGTCCAGTTTAGATAGATATGGGACCATGACTTTTCAATTATTTATGCATAAATACATTAACCTCAAAACCTACATGGCTTTCAAGATATTCATTGTATTGCATTACTGCTTTGCAAGTGCTACTTAATCGAATAACCTAACGCCACCTTAATGGCATATAAGGTATTCATGCCAATCATATCAGTTCACTATTCATGCTGAAACCATAGCAATCAACTGCTAAATCTCACCAATTCAATTATGCTAAACCTTGTTTATTCAATTACTGGCATCACAGCCTCTCTCTACCTAAACACCTACTTTCTATGTGACCATTAATTTGGCTTTCTTAATGGAATTAGTTGGCTTACTTTCTGCTGGCTTTGCTCATGTTAGCATTTCTATCAGTCAGTCTTATCAGTTAGTCACATTGGTCTATTGTATCAGGCAGTCATCTTAGTCAATCATATCACCTGGCATATCAATACCTAATCGATGGTCACTGGCTTCGCCTGGCCACCTCATAAATAGCACTTATAGTTGACATTGACGCATGCTATCATTCATAAATCACAGCCATGCCAACCATGACCATTACTTTCTATGGCTCAGGGCCTGCCCTGCAGTCAATGGTCTTGCTCTGCACCCAGGAGGTCTGCATGTTGAGCATGTGAAACTCGGGGTGTTGCTCTTCTCATCTGGCCCATAGTGGAAATGTCCTTACCCTGGACAGAGCTTTAGCCATGCAGCCATATCAATGGTACCTCTTGATGCAGAATTTAAGACTTTATTTATAAGGGATGGGGCCCTCACACTGAAGAGCACTCCTTTATTGAGCCAAATTGGGTTTAACGGTACCTACTAAGCCTATTCTCTCCATGACCACCTCTGGTTCACCTGGTCTGTTTTTAGTCAATAGGCCATCTGAGTGCCTTAGTGGTCATTGCTCTCCTCCTCCTCCCACCTTGGGGCTCCCGCTCCAGCTTCAGAGTATCCAGTGTTTGCAGAGGCCTCTCACAACCCTACAAAGTGTTCCAATTAGAGGGATTGTGAGAGCTTTCCACCAACTGTAATAGTTTCCTCCCCTTGAGTTGGGTTTCTAAATTGCAGCAGCAGAGCTGTTACTCAATAAATCATCCCTAGCCTGGAGGGAAAGTGACTTAGGCCTTGGATCCCCAGAGGTTTTCTCCTCAAAGGGGTTTTCCCTCTTCTCTCCTCAGTGCCAAAGGTCATAATATCTAGTTACATTAATTGTAACTTCCTAAGTTACATAGGTAGGTTTGTGCAATTATTTAGGTAGATTTCCACTGTTGGATGGAGATGAATGGTGGCCCTCTTTTGCCATTCCCTCTCTCCTGGGCAAGTCATGTCATCTTGTTATAATTAATTCTACCTATGTTAAAGTTGTTACTCATTTCAGTTATCTGCCGACCATTATCTCTTTTGACCTATGTGAAGGTCCAAATACTCAATACCAACTCGTTACGTCTTCTATGCTTCAGATCTACACTCTTTTTGGGCTTATATCCAAGCTACTTTTAGCTTAAAGGAATCCTCCTTTGATACCTCTAGGAGTGGAACTCTTCTCCTGGGTTTCTTGCTTTTAGCTTCGCTACGGGGTTGTATTCTCGAGGCACAGAGAGGGGAACAGCCACAACAAACTTTATTCATTAAGTTGCATAAGCACAACACCAGACCAGGTTGCATAAGCACATTGAATTGAAAGGCTTAAGCTTGTGGTTCAAGGGGCTGAAGCAACAGGTACCCCCCGCCTGACCTATTTAAACCATGCCTTCCTGCTTCATTCAGAAGCAATTTGGTAACACTTTATTTTAAGTGTCCTTAACTACACTGTAATTAATGTATAACTATGCTGTAACTGCATTGTAACTACTGTGCA
Source organism: Neoceratodus forsteri (assembly GCA_016271365.2). NCBI lineage: Eukaryota > Metazoa > Chordata > Ceratodontiformes > Ceratodontidae > Neoceratodus > Neoceratodus forsteri. The sequence continues at coordinate 1,135,542,819 of CM028130.1, forward strand.
GTTGCATGTAACTACTATGTAGTTGTTAATTAGTTTCACATTTGTGTGTTGTGTAGTTACACAACCTGCAAACATGTCAACTATTATTGACTCCCTTTGGCACAAATCAATTCATTATGACAAGTCTAACTACACATGTAATTTCTGTTGCAAAGTGCAACAAAAAATTTATTTTGCAACTACCACTCTATCTAATCTGGCATTATGTCATTTGTTCTTATAAAGCAACTACACATGTAATAGCTATTGCAAATTGTAACAGCAAATCTATTTTGTAACTACTATGTTTCTACTTTTGGCATTATTAAATCTATTCTTACAATGGAGTCAAGTGATGCAAGTCGCCGACTAGCAGCCTGATCCAGTAGCTCTGGCCTCGCTTCCTTACTTAAAAGGTATAATTGTTTGAATCAGGCAAATTCCACCGAATCTTTTCTGGATTATAGTTGCTGGAACGCTAGCAACACTATACAAAAGTTCTCCAGAGCAAATGGAGGTAGAAATGTGACGTTCGCAGCCCAGACACACTCTGCCTGCTACTCAGGTGAAGGCCCCCGAAGAAAGCCAGGGCCTCTCTGTCTACAGAAGATGGGGAAACAGAACCGATTACCTCAGAGAAAGAGCCTTTAACCCTAGCGCAATTCCTGGTGGAATTTAAACCCTTTTCTGTAGAGCTGCAGACTGTTACTGAAGAATGGAAATCTGTAACCCAAGCCCTCGAGGATTTATCCCAATGAACAGGGTATAGCGAGGTTAGAATCACATCTCTGTGAAACCGTTTTGTAAAACAGGAACAGGAGCTGGTCTCCCTGAAATAAAAGTTGTCAAGAATGGAAAGTAAAATAAAGGATGTAGAGGGAAGAAGCAGGTGCAATAATGCTGTGATTATCGGTCTCCCAGAGAAGGAGTAGGGAACCAATGCAATACTATTTATTCAGAAATTACTGCTGAAACTAACAGGCCCTATGCCCTTCAGTCCCTATTACATGATTGAATGTGCACATAGGGCCTAGTGAGTGATTCCACCCCCAGGATCCCCACCACGTACATTCATTTTTCACTTTCTGAACTATCAAGAGAGACAGTTCTTCTTCACCAAGATCAAGGAGCTTAAAGAAATAAGATGGGAGAGCTCTAACTTGAGAATTAGACAAGACCTACCGGTCTCAGTTCAGCAAAGATGTGCCGCATACCACCCATTGGTGGTGAAATTAATTGCTGCCAGTGTTTGATTCCAGGTGGTATATCCTGCAAAATTTCAAGCTCTTCTATCTGGCACCTGAGTTATCTATGAAGACGCTAACACTGCAGTGGCGGGACTGAAAGAAGCTTTACCCGACTTGTTTAAGCAGGATTGAATGGGACTGAACCAAGAATTGGTTTAACTTGATGGTAGAGGTAGAGGTACAGGACTTTGATTGTCTAATGGATGTAATCCTGTTTTACCTCAGTGCTCTACTCAGCAAACTGGTACCCCTCTCTGCAGTGTGTAAACTGAACATCAGCAGGGATGGAAGGGGGTTGAAATCTCTGTGTTCTCCCTAGGGTTAAAACCAAGGTGTTGTTCACATTAATACATGTGGCTGTGCCTTAACTTATGGGGATAACTTGACTGGCTTACACCTGGAATAGACATGCTTGTATTCCACTGTACTAATGGGGACAGAAGCTCGAATATTCAAGTAGTGTAAGGCACAGCTAGATTTTCATTGCTTCTGAATGGCCACAAGAGGGAGCTAACTCAATTGGTCATCCTGAGGAGGAAGCCCTTCTATTTTCAAACTGTGTTCCAATACTATGGCTTGGGTGTCCATGTTCCAGTTTAATTAGAATTAGATAAGGATTTTAGTAATTATACAGTACTTAAAAAAGTGTTTTCTTCTCTGTGCTTGCTCCCCCCCCCTTTTTCTTTTCCCTTTAATGGTTATAAAATGCTTGTTTTACAGAAACTAGAGGGATGCAAAGCAAGCAGCCTATGGAGAGATGTAATAGGGCAAGGGCACTAAGGATCATTTGTTCCCTTAGAATCTTGTTTTTCCATCATTCTTTTTTGTTTTAGTTTTTTCCTATGTCTTCTACTAACAAGGGCAATGCATATGGTGAACACAACTGTATGTTACAGTTTACAGATTCAGAGAGAGCATTAAGCTTTTACATGTTAAATTGAGTTGGGAATTTTTTCTTTTAAAAAGTGACTGCCTTACTAGGAACAGGGATTTGTCCTCTTGTTATTACTTGGAATGTACAGAGGGGTACAGAGTAGTAACGAGCTAGGATTTGTCTGAACAACCAAAAAGCCCTTTCTCTCTTCTCCCAATCTGAGGAAGTCAAATTGGTGGAATCTCAATGAAAAACACCTTAAATGAGGAGAATTACCATATGGATCAGTGAAGGGCATGGATAGTGGGGTCCCTCCTATAGAGCAGGGATTGATATCTAGTAGAGACTATTGCTCTGGAGAAATAAAGGGAGGTGCTGGTGAAATCATCTGCTAGGGACAAGGGGAATAGGGGTGGGTAGGTACGGAGTGGGATCAGAGAGGTTGGAATTCTTGCATACATGGACCAGTAAGTATTTTGGTTAGTAGGGAAGGGGGAAGGGAGTTCTTGGTTCTGCTTGGTGGGGAAACATTTTCTTGTTGGTCGGGGGTGTAGTTTAACAAAGGGTGGAGGGCAGGGGGAGGAGGTGATGTGTGGAGATGTAGAGGGGAGGCCTGGCATGTAACATTTTACAGAAGATCAAAGCTCAATTTCTGGAATATTCCTCAACCTGGGAGAGTGTGGAGAATAAACGTTGCTTACATAGGGTCGGGTCACAGGTTTTACTATTATGTGATGGCTAGTCTCTACGTATGTATTATGTGGCATATTAAAGTGGCCAGACACAAGACAAAGAGGTACAAAGTCCTCAGACACTTACAAATGCAAAAAGGTCAGATTATATGTTTACAAGAAATGCATATGCTTGATACAGAGGTTAATCTTTTTTCAGTGCCAATTTGTGTGGTGATTTTACATGGCTGGAGACAGCATCGCCAGTATAGGAGTTGCTATTTTATTGCCTAAATCCATTCCCTTTGTCTGTGAACAATGTGTTAAAGATCCAAATGGCAGATACATTTTAATTCAAGGCTTGTTAGATCAAACAAGGGTGGTTATTGGTAGTATACATGGCCCTGATGTGGATTCGCCTGATTTCTTTGTGGATCTATTGAAGGCTCTGTCCCATTTTTCCCACCTCCTGATTTTACTGGGAGGAGACTGGAATTTACTTTTCTCCCCTGAGATAGATAAGGATGGGAGGAAGAGAACAGACCTAACTCCAGCTCAAAGAGCAATAAGGGAATTGAATGATACTATAGGATTATGCGATCCTTAGAGAGTACTACATGCCTTGCAAAAGGAATTTACATTCACTTCAGAAGTACTTCACTCCAGATCATAGATTGATTACTTTTTAATGAGTCATTAATTATTGCCAGGCCTTTCTTCTTGTGTACTAACCCCTATAGCAGGCAGCTGATCTATAGAACTTAACTCCAACCTTCTCTGGCAGACTATTTGGAAACTGAATAATCAATTACTTAGGTCACAACAGATAAGAGATAGTATTATCCAGAGCATAGAACAGTTTGACAGGATAAATCTTGAATCTACTGGTTGGGGGATATCGAATGGGCAGCTTTGAAATGTGTTTTATGGGGGGAGTTCATCAAAATTGCGGCTGGTAGAAAGAGACGGAAAAAGAGTACTGCAAGACATCTTCTGAATTAAATTAGAGAGATAGAAAGAACCCTCTCAAAGGTTACCCCGATAGAAATCAGGGAACAGTTGATATGACTAAGAAGTCAATATAATGACATACTGAGGGAAAAAGTGGAATACGCCATACTTAAAACTGCAGAGAATAAAATCCCTGGGAGACAGAAAAATAAAATTACTTCCACAAGATATAGTACTGGAGTCTGAACAGTATTATAGAGACATGTACAGCCCCATAACTCTCCAACCTCAGAGTAGAAGTGTTGGAATGCCTCTCTTTGATACAGTTGCCAGTGGTGCCAGATGAACTGAAAGAGGGCTTATGGTCTCCCATTACTGAAACGGAGATCATGACTGCTATCCAGTCTCTTTCATTGGATAAAGCTCCACGACCAGATGGGTACTACCCCAATTTTTATAAATGCTTCACTAAGCAACTAGTCCCTGGTTTAAAAAGATTGTTTCTCAGTATTCTAAATTCAGATAGTGTTGATAAACACTTGTTTGAGGCCCTTATCATTGTTATTCCCAAGGTGGGGAAGCCTCCAGACAAAGTAACCAGTTGCCGCCCTATATCATTAATTAATCAACTATGATATTAAGATCCTGGCTAACATTCTCACAACAAGAATTGTTAAAGTTATGCCTTTTATTATACACAATGATCAAGCTGGGTTCATGACCGGGAGAATTGCCTCTGACCATATGCGCAAACTGTCGCACGTCTTCTCCGCATTCAAGGATTCAAATATTCCATGTGGACTCGTGTCTCTGGATGCAGAGAAGGCATTCAACAGGGTAGAGTGGCAGTTTTTGTCCCTAACGATGGAAAAATTTGGGTTTCTTCTATCGTTTATTAAAAGTGTCTTTTCCCTATACAATCACCCTAGTGCCAGACTATACTGTAATGGGATTTCTTTCTTCGGTATTCCCATTGCTTTTGGGGACTAGACAAGGATTCCCCTCTCACCTCTACTTTTTAATTTATATCTTGAACCTCTGCTCAGCAGTATCAGACAGGAGCCAAGGGTACAGTGGGTAACAATAGGTACCCAGGAACTCAAGACCGCCGCATATGCAGACAGCATACTTTTACATTTGATTCACCCCCAAGAAACTATCCCAGTAATACTGAGAATTATAGAGGCATATAGCAAATTATCTAACTATAACATAAATGTAGAAAAAACTCTAATATTCCTGATTAACTCCTGACTACAGAGATCTGTCGCATCAGATTTGGGATTAAAATGGAATCGTAAGAGTTTTAAATATCTTGGGATTGTACTGGAAAGAAGTGAATCCAAGCTAATTAAACTGAATCTAGACACAATATTGAATATTGTTCAACAGGACTTATGTAGATGGTGCAGATGTCCCCTTTCTCTTTGAGGCCAGATCAACATTATTAAAATGAATGTTCTGCCACGCTTGTTCTCCCCTATTAGCATGCTTAATGTATGGTTACCACTGAAGTGGTACAATAAAGCCCACTCTATTATTTCTGAATTCATATGGCAAGGGAAAACCCCTCGTAGGGCCTACTTCAAGCTGACAGCCCCTAAAGATAAAGGGGGACTAAGACTACCACAACTAGGCTTATATTACTTGGCTAGCAGTGCTGGGAAGTACCTTAAGTGGTTACAAATTCTGGAGGATGAACTTGCTCTGCCATATGTTCCTTCCTGGATTATTTTAGAAAAAGAGTTGATTAAGGAGGTGGTTTGAACCTACTGTTCATCTTTATTCCACAAACAAAGTTCTCCCCCCTAAATTGGCATCTACTCCAATGAGTGTTTCTCTTAGGATACATTCTCAGTTATGCTTCTTTTTACGATACTCAGCACAAATTGACAGGAATCAACCTTTATGCCAAAATCCTAACCTTAGAATAGGTGACAAGATGCTCTCAGATACTTGGTTACCTCAACTGAGGGGTTTGAGGGGTTTGAGAGTTAGATACTTGTTACAAGGAGATAACTGTTATCTTGCTAGATACCAAATTGGACCAAATTATATTTTTAAGGTGTATCAAGTAAGGCATGTGTTGATACAAAAAATTGATAGTTTTAAGGAAAATAGAATCTCTGATGAGTTTTTTGAGACCCTAGCTCAGGTAGTATGGGAACCATATGTAGTGTCTAAACTATATAGTTACCTATTCAATCAAGCATATGCAGAACTTGATGGGAAATCTCATTACTGGACAAATCAACTCCCAGCATGGGATATGAAATGGGATGTAATATGGAGATATACTTATTGGCATATCGCCCAGGATGGGTTATGGGTAATGCTGTTCCAGTTGTTAAATAATCAGTTTTGGACTCCTTCTAAATTGCATAGAATTGGGCGTCTACCTAACCCCTTATATAATAGATGTTATCAAGAAAAGTGAACTCTTTCACATATATTTTGGGAATGCTCTCTGGTGAAAGAGTTATGGGAAACAATTTAATCTAAATTAGATCCTCTGCTGGGGATTGAAAAGTATTTCACTATTGAGGCGTGTGTAGTGGAAGATTATACCGCTGTCAAAGAGAAGTCCAGGAGGTATTATCTGGCCATAATCTCTTCCTTTCTTAAAAAATTAGTACTCAGACACTGGCTGGATGACCTTCCATTGACCTATATGGAATGGCTGAGAGAGCTACTGTTTAATTTGAGTGTTGAAAAGCTTGGAGCGATTATGAAGGATACTATTCTTAGGTATGTTGAAAGATGGTATAACTACACACCTTATACTTGCTCCAAGTTGGGTTCCTACCATCTGATCCAGAATGTAAGGGATCTTTGGAGCTCTGAGAACTGATCTTTCACTTATATTGTATTAAAGGACATGTTCATGTTATGGATTTAATGATGATTTGCGAGGTGGGGGAGGGAGGAGGAGGGAAGGATGGGAGGGGAGGATTGTCCGGGGTCAGAATGTTTGACTTGAATCTATATATCTGTATGTAACAGTTCTTGCTCTGTAATGGAAAATTAATAAACTTGAATTAAAAAAAGAAATTAAAAAAATCTGTTCTTACAAGCGTAACCACATGTGAATACGGGTCTTGCACACTGTTTCAACTGTCTATAGCTATCTGGCATTTATTTAGAAAGGTAATCACACAGGACAATGTTAAAGTGTAATCAGAATGGTAACTAAAAACTGAATATAATGCAACTTCAGTCTGGTACAGTTAAATGCACTGTACGGCAACTCTTTAGATGATGTTCCACTTCTGTATTCCAGTTTTCATGAACTTACAGGTTAGTAAACATGCAGTCTAATATTGTGAATTGATATGTAACCATACACAAAAATATTCCATTTAGATAAATACTAATCGGCACTGTAACAATATTGTGGCTAAGAAATAACGGTACTGTTTTTACAGTTCATGCCTATGTAACATATACTTGCAGTTGCACACACCTGCATTTACCAAATGTCAGTACTGTAGCTGTGATGCAAGTTCTCATTTAAAAATCATTCCCTCATGAACTTACTGCTTACTAAACATGCAAATTAATATTGGACCCTATTCACAGAGGCGGCAGGGAATGTGGCAGATGTGCATTCCCAGGCCTGGTGATCAGTAGCAGTTATCCAATCAGATGGACTGTCCAAGAACAGACTGGATCCTGCACTGAGTGCAGAGTGTGGAATTGTGTGTTATGGGTGGTTCTCCCATTACTGCAGTTTTCCAGTAACAGGACCTACTGGTCTGCCCATGTTTGCAGGCTTGCCCCAAGCTCTCATGGTATAGTCAGAGGACTGGAATAGATTGATGTGAAGGATGGTGCCATGGTGGCCACATCATTTAGCCAGTGGCAAGAGTATGTAATGGCTAAAGAAGGTTCCTGCCTGTGTATCCAGTGCTATCCACCACCACTCCACACAGAATAACAGTGATAAAGCATGGCATGTAGCCATGCCCTACTTCCAGCCACCCACCTGAGCAGTAGCAGGACAGGAGTGTGGGTGCAGAAGAGGTGTGGGTCAATGCCACAGAAGCAGTACATTTCTTAGTAACAACATCAGTGTTACAAGCCAATACATAATAATATAATTGATTTTTATTGTATAAGTAAAAAATGTGGTTTTATAGCAATTAATGATAATAGAATGTGTGTTTATTTAGCAGTAAAATCATGCGGGAACGTGGGAATGATTTCTGAAAGAAAACATACATCAGAACTACAACATTGATATTCTTATGCTTTATTTTAAATTTCAGTTTCTGCGTACTTACTTTGCAAATTCATTTTAGGAATTAACTGTGGAAACAATGCCACAGAAGCAGCACATTCCTTAGAAACTACAGCACTGTTACACCCTTCTTCTTACATTTTATTTTAAGTGTCAGTTTCTATGTACTTACTTTGCCAGTACTTGTTAATTAGGCATTAACTGTAGAAATACCAGCAGGAACATCTGTCAGAACTAGACACATAGTGGATTCCCTGCAAGGGGAGGGCCTCAAACAACTGGTACAACAACCCACAAGAGACAGGGCTATCCTAGATCTAGTACTGACTAACAGGGAAGGGATCACAGATCTCTAGGTAGAAGGTCACATGAGGGCCAGTGACCATCACATGGTATGGTTCAATTTGGCCACTAGAACTAAATAATTCCATTCCAAGGCAAAAATATGGGCCTTCAGAGGAGCTGACTTTGATAAGATGGCCAACAGATTTAAGCTAGCCCTGGCAAGAAGAAACACAGGTGAGGTGATACAGGCAAAGTGGGCAGGTATTAAGGATGCAGTACTTGAAGCAACATTCCATTGTGTTAGAAAGAAAAGGAAGTGCAAAAGAAGAAGGAAACAACTTTGGTTCTCAAAAACAGTAGCAGAACAGATCAGAGCCAAAAGGCTGGCCTTCAGGAAATATAAGGGAATGCAGTGGTATGAAGATAGGGAGGCATACCAAACTTCCCTAAGGGAAGCAGAGAAGGCAGTAAGGCAGGCAAAGGCCTAAACCGAGGAAACACTAGCACAAACAGTGAAAGAAGGGGCAAGACTTTCTATAGATACATTAGTGAAAGGAGAAAGTCCAGAGGTGCTATTGCTAAGATCAAAGGGGATAAGGGGGCATGTGAGGAGGATGACCATATAAAAGCATCTATCCTAAATAGATACTTCTGCTCAGTATTTACTGAGGAAACGGTAGGGCAGGGCCCACAGCTCAGCACCATGAACACGGGGGGGAAGGAGGTGTGCACTAGCCCCTTCACAAAAGAAAGGGTCCTACATGAGCTCGATAAGCTCAGGGTGGACAACGCAATGGGATTTGATGGCATACATCCCAGGGTGAAAAGGGAGCTAGGGTGGAACTAGCAGAGTTATTATCAGAACTCTTTAGTGAGTCTCTGAGCACAGGAGAGGTCCCAAAAGACTGGCAAAGGGCATATGTGATCCCACTCCACAAGAGTGGTAGCAGGGAGGTGGCAGGGATCTACAGACCAGTCAGTCTTACCTCAGTAGTGGGAAAGAATATGGAGGCACTCCTTAAGGAAAGGATAGTGCAACACCTGGAATCCATATGAGCACATGATCCAAGACAGCATGGGTTTACAACAGGAAGGCCCTGTCAAACTAATCTCATAGATTTCGTTGACTGGGTAACCAGAGTGGTGGACCGAGGGGGAGAAGTTGATGTCATCTACCTTGATTTCAGCAAAGCTTTTGATACTGTTTCACATAGAAGATTGATTAATAAGCTGGGTAGGCTTGGGATGGGTCAGAAGTTGGTCAACTGGGTGGCAAACTGGTTGACGGGCAGAAAATAGAGAGTGGTGGTAAATGGTATACAGTCAGAAGAGACGCAAATCACAAGTGGGGTACCTCAGGGATCAGTCCTGGGGCCAGTCCTCTTTAATATCTTCATCAGTGACATTGCAGATGGACTGGAGGGTAAGGTTTGTCTGTTTGGAGATAACACAAAAATCTGCAACAGAGTGGATGATCCAGATGGAGTGGGCAGAATTAGAAGAGATCTGGATGAACTGGCAAAATGGTCGGAAGAGTGGCAACTGGGGTTTAATGCAAAGAAGAGCAAGATTATGCACATAGAGAAGAGAAACCCTGAAGCCACCTATAGGTTGGGAGGGGAGTTGCTGGCAGTCATGAGGGAAGAAAGAGACTTGGGCATCATCATCACAGATGACCTGAAATTATCCAAGCAGACCACTAAAGCAGTAGGTAAGGTAGGGGGAGGTTGGGGTGTATTAGTAGGGGTATCACAAGTCGTAAGAGGGAGGTAATGGTCCCTCTTTACAAGACACTGGTTAGGCCCCATCTGGAGTACTGCATGAAGTACTGGAGGCCACACTTTCACAAGGACATTAACTAAATTAAGGCAATCCAGAGAGTGGCAAACAAAATGGTGCAAGGACTGCTTCAGAAAACATATGAGGACAGATTAATGGAACTCAATATGTATGCCTGGAGCAAAGGAGGGAGAGAGGTGATATGATTGAAACATTCAAACACCTTAAGGGCATTAACAAAGTGAAAGAGTCTAACATGTTTCAATATAAGAAAAATAGTAGGACAAGAGGATACAGCATGAGATTAGAGGGAGGCTGATTAAGGGGTAATTTGAGGAAGTTCTTTTTCACAGAGAGGGTGGTGGATGCATGGAATGGCCTACCTCAAGAAGTGGTGGCTATGAATACAGTGCAGGGCTTCAAACAGGCATGGGATAGGCATAAGGGAGCAATGCAGATGAGTATGAATAGATAGGCCACTGACAGAGCAAAGGCCGATGGTACATTCATAAGGTAGAAAAAGAAATTGGCAGACTGGATGGTCTTGTGGCACTTATCTGCCAACAACTTCTATGTTTCTATGAAACAATGACACAGAAGCAGCCAGTTCCTTAGTAACTTCAGCACTGTTACACCCTTCTTACACTTTAAAGACTCAGTTTCTGTTTACTTACTTGGTAAATGCATGTTAATTAGGCAGTAACTGTGGAAACAATGCCACAGAAGCAGCATGTTGCTTAGTAACTACAGCACTGTTAAAAGTCAATAAGTAATTATGTAAACTAATAATTTTTTAATTGTGTAGCAATTTACAGTTTTAGATTGCATGTTAATGTTTCGATCTTTTTTTTTTTGTCACACAGTATACAAGTGGTGACTCTGGGATTCAAATCCAGTTCTCCAGCTTTGCAGGTCAGTGCTTTTAACCACTATGCTATACAGCAGTATGTTCATGAGGGAATGATTTCCGAACGATAATTTTAAATGTCATTAACTACACTGTAACTACTGTATAACTACACTGTAACTGCACTACTATTTAGTTGTTAACTAGTTTTACAATGCATGTTGTATACTTACATAACTTTAAATGTGCTGCTTCTGTGGCATTGACCTACACCATCTTCTGCACCAACATCCCTGCCCTGCTGCTGCACATGTGAGTGGCTGGGGGTGGGGCATGGCTACATGCCATGATTTCTCTCCGATCTGCTGTGTAGAGTGATAGTGGGTGGTGCCAGATACACATGCAGGGACCATTCATTAGCCATTATATGCCATTGCCACTGGCAGTACAGAGTGGCAGACATGGCACCATCCTTCACACCAAGCTACTGCAGCCCTCTAACTATACCATGAGGACTTGGGGAACTGTGGTGAACAAGTGCAGATCAGTAGGTTCCCTTACTGGAAAACAGCAGAACTCCGAGGACTAGCCATATTCCACAATTCCCCACTCCACACAGAGTGCAGGATCCAGTCTGCTGGTGGCCAGTCTATCTGATTGGTTGGCTGCTGTTAAGAAAAAAAGCAACGGTGTCTGTATTTCTTGATTAGCAAGAGTATGTGGATGAAGCAAGTGTTTTCTGTATGTAAATGTAAATATCTGGTTGATCCAACATTTATTTTTTTATAGGACAGTATATCTGCTTGATTCCGCGTATTATTCTACCATATCTGGTTGATCCTGCATCTGTGGGATTACACAGTTGTCTGTTCCTTCCATTGTCACCTCCTTTGATCTGGTTGATTCTGTAGTTTCTGTTGGTGTAGCTCATACTCTCCTGAAATCAGTGTGATTGCTGTTGTATCACAGATTGGTTAAATAGCATTTTATGACCTTTGAACTGTGGTACATCAGCATTTTAGAAACAGAAACATCGAGGTTGACTTCAGATAAGGACAGAAAGGCCCATCCAGTCTGCCCATTTCTTTTTCTACCTTATAAATGTACCATCGGCCTTTGCTCTGTTAATGGCCTATCTATTCATACTCATCTGTATTGCTCCCTTATGCCTATCCCTTGCCTGTTTGAAGCCATGCACTGTAGTCATATCCACCGCGTCCTGAGGTAGGCTGTTCCATGCATCCACCACTCTTTCTGTGAAAGCTGATATAAAAATCGAGGTAGAATAATGTTCTACCATACATACCATTATTTCTTAGCCACAGTATTGTTACACCACCAATTAGTAATTATGCAAATGAAATCTTTTTGTGGACTGTTATATATCAATTCACAATATTATACTACATATTATTAACCTGTAGGTTCATGAAAAACTGGAATGCAGATTTGAAACATCATCTAAAGCGGTGCCAGTCAGTTCATATAAGTGTTGCAGACTGAAGTTATGTTGTAATCATATTGTATTTACCATTCTGATTACACTTTAAAGTTTTTCTGTGAGATTACCTGTTAAATAAATATTAGATATACATAGACAGTTAAAAGCAGTGCACAAGACCTGCATACATACGTGCTTACACTTGTAAGAACAAATTTAACTATGCCAAAAGTAGTAACATAGTGTTATACAATTTGTAAAAACAAATTACATAATGCCAGAAGAGATAGAGTGGTAGTTGCACAACAGATTTTCTGATACACTTTATGACAGCGATTCCATATGTAGTTACACTTGTCAGAATGAATTGATTTGTGCCAAAAGGGAGACAGTAATAGTTGCACATGTATGCAAGTTGTGTAACTACACAACACGCACCTCTGAAACTAGTTAACAACTATATTTATTTATTTATTTGAAGTCAGTTTACAACCTTTGAGCCAGGGGCTCGTTTCCAAAGGTACCTTGTCACATTGAGGACAGACATAACAAATTTAGGTTACAGAGTATAGGTAGCTGAAATTGGTGTTACCAATGGTACCTCATCACATTGAGGACAAACATAACAAATTCAGGTTACAGAGTACAAGTAGCTGAAATTGGCGTTACACAAGTTGATTTCATACATTGTACATATAGTATTTACATGTAACTACACAGTTGTTACAGTGCAGTTACAGTGTAGTTACTGCATGCAAATTGTGTGTAACTACACAACACACAAATATGAAACTAGTTAACAACTACATAGTAGTTACCCATAACTATATAGTAGTTACAGTGCAGTTAAAGCATAGTTATACAATAGTTACAGTGTAGTTAAGGACACAAAGTTTTTTCAGCAATTTTTCTTTGCCCCACCATCCTCCCTTCCTCCTCCAGTGGCTAGCCTCTCTCCTAGGGGCTTCTTCCTAAGCTACCTTTAGCCTAAGGGAATCCTCCCTCAGGACCTCTAGGGGTGGATCCCTTCACCAGGGTTCCTTGTCTTCAGCTTCCCTAGAGGGTGGTATTCCTCAGTGCACAGAGAGGGGAACAGCCACAACAAAGTTTATTCATGGAGTTGCACAACCACAACACCCCAAGTTGCATGAGCACATTGAAATGTACTCCTCCTCATTAATTGCTACTGGCTCCCAAGTCAAAGGCAGTTGCTGGTTTCTACTCATAGTCATTTCAGACAGTCAGGCTTAGTCACTCTGCTTCAGAATAATCCCCTCCATTGTAGGTTGATACAGATAGTCTTTTCCCACATGTGGCTCAGTTTTATCTGTGATTTTAACCTTTGATAGGTGTTCGTTTTTCAGTATCTTTTCACTCATTTCACCCTCAGTCAATATCAATCATTTCTTTCTGCAGTCAGCATTCAGTCAGTCAATTCCTGCCTCCATGCCATCAGACAATGTGAACACATTCATACTAGTGATGCTGCAAAGTTTTAATTTACAAGTGAAGTATGCAAACTATTTGTCAAGTTCCTGACAGATACACTGATTTTGTCTGGGTTTTTTCATTTTTGTAACAAAAAAACACCTATAAAAACAATGAAACCACCTCCACCCTCTGTAGCAGGAAGCCAACCCTCTCCTATAACACCTCATTGATTTATAGGGGAACAGTCAGCACTAAAAGCACCATATCCAAGTGTGGAGCTGGTCCCCATTTTCACTTTTGTACAAAAACATTTTTTTACTTACTGTTTGCTTTATTATAGTAGATGGTAGCAGACTAATGCTGCTTACTTCAAGGCTGACATTTTATTGTACCTACAAACCCCAGAATGCTCTGCAACTGACATCAGAGCAGGGCTGTAGCATTGGGGGATTCAATAGCCTGCAGTGTACTTTTTAGTTTAAATACACTCTGATCTTTTGTTTGCTGGTCCCACTGTCCTCTTGGGGATGAGCACAATCACAGAGGACTGTACTTAGCCCCAAGAGAATGGTTGGCCCAGCAAACATCTGATTGGAGTATATAAAAGTTAAAGCATGCACTGCAGGCTATTGAATCTCTCAGTACAGCAGCCCTACTATGATGTCATCTGCAGGGGATTCTGGGATTTGTATTTATGGAAAATGCCTGGAAATAAGCAAAATATGTCTGAAACAATCTACTATACTACAGTAAACAGAAAGGGAAAAAATTGTTTTTGCAATGTGCAGATTGAGACCAGCCCCACACTTGGGTGTGGGGCTGTTGGTGCTCACTGTTCCTCCATTACCTTGAATCCGCCACCCACCCCCACTAGCCCCCCACATTCCTCCTCACCCATACCCAGTGAAGTTTTAATATAGTTGCTGGTGCAGCCATTCTCTTCTCCGCCTGCAAAAGCAAGTTCCACACCTCTGCCTGCTTGTTTTTCTTCACATAAACCTCCTTCCTTTACCCACCTTTGGCCATAAAAATCTTCCTGCCCCAAAAGCCACCGAGCCCCAGTTTCCACCACTAGAAGCTGTAAAAAAGAAGATTGTTCCCAATCAGAACAAAAATATCTTCACTCTTCAATGTCCATGAGCCGAATGAGTTAGTGAGTGGTTTGTATCATACTAGTACTATTTTAATGACTGATATAACCAGCCATACCAACCCACCACCCTCTGTTTCATACCACCACAGACTGGATTTTTTCTCTCATTCTCTGGTAAGTGTATCAGCCTGAATTTTTCTTAACACATCATTTAACCCCCAGAGCTTCAGTCCACCAAGCTACAGAAATGTACAAATCCAGGACCCCACTGAAAATGAGATGCATCTCAACTGGGCTATCCTGGATAAACAATAATAAAATTAAATGCCCAAGTAGAGATAGTAATGAAGCTGCTGGGGTCGGCAGTGGATTCTGGCACTGTGAAAGGCCCAGCTGGGCTTAGTTATGAGTCTGCTGCCAGCAGCAGTGTAAAAGATCTGATTGAGGCAAGTAATGAACCTGAGGTGGCAGTGCTGTAGGACAAGGTTTGCAAGAGAGAGCCATTAGTGAAAAGAGAGGGTGGTGTTTTGCTGTTGTGCTGGCTGTGGATACAGTTTTTTAGGGTTGAAGAGAAAAGTGTTAAAAGATGAATATGTTAGACTGCCCAGTATCAGTTAGGGAGAGGTAGGGGGACCTCTTGACACCAGTGACTTCAGTGGATGGGGACAAGGTAGAGTTGGGGTACCACTGGACACAAAAGACTGCTCAGTAATGGTTTGAGAAGGAGCAGCACTGGACACCGGGTCCTGCACTGATTGTGTGTGGCTTCTTCATCAGAGTTCTCCAGCAGACGATGAGGGGAGTTCTGTTTAAATGCTGGCAGGGTTTGTTGTTTATTGATTGTTTCTGCTTTTTAAGGCACCTGAGACTGAGACTGAGAGCTGTAGTCACTTCCTCCCACCTACCAGGCTTCATCTCTCCCTACTTCCCTTAACCAAACTGAACTCATCAGTGAGAGTAAAAAGGCAGAACAACATAGCGTGGTTCTGTTTACTGAACTAAAAAAGCAGCAGTTGCTTAGTTTCAGTTCAATAATGGGAACACTTCCCTCTATTAAAAGTCATCAGTGAGTTGAGATTAAGTAGGGGAGGGAGGGAGTGATGAAATTTGTTAGTAGGGAGGATCAGGGAGGGATCAGCTGTCATCTTTTTGTCCCTTCAGGAGAGGGGCATAGAAACTAATGCTGTGGCCCTACAATGATCTGCAGGTCCCCCTCAGGAAAGGGGGAACACTGAGACCAGGGCCACCAACTCAATGGCAATCTAGTTGCCTCCCTCAGAAGAAAAGAAGCATAGACAGCAGTGTGTTGTGCTGGGTGGAAATAAGACAGATGAGTGGGATGACTGGCAGTGGCTGGGAGTTTGTGTTTTGCCAGACGGAGATGGTTTTGGGGGGAGCAGGATGAATGGCAGCAGGTGGGAGCTGTTGGGTAAATGGTGCTGGACTTCAGTTTAGAGGCAGGAAGGATGGATGGTTCCAGGCAGAGATTGTTTGGTTTGTTACATGAGAGTGGGTTGGTTAAGTGGGGATGGGCTGGCCTAGTGGCAGTGGTTTGCTGTTTTACAGGTTTAAGCCAAAAGCAGACATACTAGGCAACAGAAAAGACCTTGAACTTCTCAAGAAAGGCACATAGCTTTCCATGCATCATATACTGTAACAGACTCATTGACTGGAACACTCAGGGCTCAATGCAACAATGAAATGAATGCTCATAGCACACAGACATGATTGTCAAAGTATCTGACAGGTGGCACAGCACACTGAAATCACTTTCCAAAGCATCAGCAAAACTGTCACACAGCACTGAAAGAGTTAATGTACAAAAAAGACATTGCCAGCCCCTGCCTGTACTTACTCCCTGGCTTAGAGATAGGCTGAGCTGACTTAGTACCTGTCATTTTTTTTTTAATTCATAAAATGACTACAGTACATAGGGCATCCAGTAAAAAGTGACTTGCCTTTTGGAAGTTGTTTACTTGCAAGTCGATATTTCCTGCATAACCTGTTTAAAATTACCAGTTCAGTCCATCCCACTGTTGACTATGGGATAATAATTTATGGCTCTGCGACCACCACATACTAAACAGGCTCAAGATCACTTTTAATAAAGCTTTGTCATCTAGTACTTGGTGGGCAAAGGCTCACCCACACTTGGTTCTCTATAACAAAGCTAATTGGCTGAATTTTATAGGGAGACTACACTACCGCACCTGTCTGCTGGCTCATAAGTTAACCCTTGATCACTCTCAACTTTTTGCACAGTATCTTTTCACTGTTGTCCCTGCTCCCCATGAAATGCATAGCTCCACTAAGGCCTCCCTCCTTGTCCTGTACTGTAGGACATCTCGGGGGCAGCAAGCCTCTATGTATAGGGCTCTGCTCTGGTTAAATAGTTTGTCTTCTGACGTTCTTTCTGAAATGAAGATAGGCAACTTTAAATTTAAACTCCGGTAGCACCTCCTATCACCAAACAACTTTGATTGCTCCTAGCACCCTTACCTACCTCTCCTCTTGACTATTCCTCCCTCTTATCTGTTCCCTGTGCCTGCCCTTCCTGCTCCTGCCTTCCTTATTCACTGCTTTTCCATTTACTGTCTTCCTATCCTTTCTTCCCCTTCTCTCTATTCCTTTCCCTGTCTTCTGTGCATTACTGACTGTTCCTCTTGTCCTCCCTATAAAAGGCTACTTCCTTAATGCTAGGTTTGACAAAGTCCTCTAGACTGCCACTCCCCTGATACCTGTGCATCCAAGGCCTACATTCTCTCTCTTTTGATAATACACTCTTAATTCCTCCACCCCATCTGAACTTTAATACTTTCATGTTTAAACCTACTGCTTATTCCCAGCATATTTGTATTATACTTTTATTATTCTATTCGAGTCTTGTTATATTATCTACCCTCCTTTATGCAGACGATAAAACCTGACAGGGTGGGCGGTATTGGGCAATATCGGACCACCCAGGGGTGTAATGAGGCCCAACGCCGCAGGCAGAGGGCCTTATAGCCCCTGGAAGGTCCGGTATTGCCCATACCGCCCACCCTGGAGGGTATTATTGTGCTTAGAAAATGGGCTTACATTTTTGTTTTATGAATAATGTAATACAAAAAAATGTTAAATATTAGTGAAAATGCAAAGAAATATCAGGTTATATGAAATTGTACCTTTACTGGTGTACTGGTTTAGTACCACTAGAGGGTGCAGCCATTTGTAAAATAACGTTTTGTTTATTGCAGTGTCACTTTTAGATACTCTGCATTTTTTTTTTATAAAGGTTCCTGTTGTGGGGTCAATTTTTGTAGTTTGGTGGTGGAAGAGAGACTGTCAGGGTCAGTGTGAGGCAAGCAGTGCTGGTAAGCAGCCCAAGCGAGTTTTGTTGCCATACAGAAGCACGTGCTGTTATTTCGAAAGCTGCACTGTCAGCAATGCAAAGCCGATAAGGTTGTCTGCTTCATTTTGCTGTTTTTTTTTTGGGGGGGGCTGCTATTAAAATATGTTCTCTTAGGGGATTTTACTGACACAAACACGCTCCCCAACTCTCTTGGTAACACTAAGTGAGAGGTAAAAAATGGCGGCTGATGATGCTGAAAATTCGGGGTGCCCATAAATATTCTCAGTAATGCGGCACCCTGAATTGGTACTTGTTTTAAGCAGGTGTCTATCAGAAGTTAATGTACCCCCCTGTAGTGCCCATTGGCCAGTCAGACAGCGTGAACAATCTTGCCCATTTTCTAAAGGAACTTAGTAGCTCCTGCATACTGATGTATACTAGACCTCCTGTATCATGTTTATTATTACTTTGTTGTTACATTATTTGTACTACTTTATTTATTCCACCTTTTTACTCCAGCTGTAATTGCTCTGCTTTGTTGTTTCTTGCATTTTTACCTTGTTTTTTTGATGTCGTGCCTTTGCAAAAGAGTCTCTGACTTAAAGGTTTGTAATTCCTAGTTTCAATAAATAAATAAACAAAAAATACCAGGTCATATTCTGCTACTGTTCTGTTTTTATGTGCCTTTTAGTATAGTCAGTTGGTGTTTCCGATGTACCTACACACCGCTGGTTAGGAGCATTTTTAGCTATACTTGTTGAACAGCCTCTGACATGAAAAAGAAAGCTTTAAATAAGAATAACATTTTAAAAGATTTCAAGTAAAGATTCAGAAGATTATGCTAGCATTTGCCTTATACCATTGTCCTTTTGTTTCTTACTACATGTGTAATGTAAACAAAATTCTCTGTCTGTTGAGCTTCATCTGCTTTGGCTGCTTGCCTGCAAGTGACATCATATTCCTCTACCTGGGACAGCTTAATCCTATTTCAGCAATCAGTTTTGGTGCCAAAGAACAGGATAATGAGTTCACTTGTGGAGGAGCAATGACAGCAGATGAGGGCCAAGAGGCAGAAATCTGTTTTCATAAAAATGTCATTGATTAACAGATAAATTTTAAGAGGATGGTATGTTTATGAGTTATACGCTGAATTAATTGTGAGTGCTTGCCATATTTATTTATAGCTGCCCCTGCAGTGTGAAGATCTTTATGTTTGTATATTGTTGTCTCAACTTTTTATGGATACATGCTCTGTAATTTTAAGTAAGATAAGCAGCATAACAGTTTTATTATACCGATCTAACCACTGTGTTAATCAGAAGTGCCTAGGGAGTTTATTAAACAGCCAGTAAAGATGGCACAGTGCCACAATTCTAACTAGTGTACTAAAACAGCTTCAACAGGGAAAAATAACTTGCATGTGAAATGCTTTTCTTCTGTAGCGAGGTACCTTTGAACTACTCCTAAATATACAATAATGCTGTCCTATACATTATATGGTTCTATTTCTAAAGGAACCAGTCTTGTGTTTACTGAGCAACTGAGAATCATGACAGTAATGTTACATAGGTCTCTAACATACTGAAGTGTGAAACTCAGAATATTAGGAGTCTGTGCACAGAATTAAGAATGCCAGAAAACAACAGTTGACCTTTTGAAATCTCTAAGAATTCTAGTTTTGTGCACTCATGAATTGACTGGTGGAAAACAGGCAACTGAAGGAGAAGAGAAGGTCTCTGCTCAGTTACAAAACCTGACACATTTTCAAAATATTACTCCTCCTTTTGAATTCATAATTTATGTTCAGGTTAACTTGCATTTCTTGGGTTATTCTCCATGCCAGGACACAGCTCAGAAAACAACTGTTTGGAAATAGCCTCTTCATGTGGCCATGTCCTACCTGAATAATGCACTGTATATCCCTTTGAAAATAATACATTTTTTAATTACCAAGTTCAAATTTACCACTTTCATTCTATTGTTTCTAAAATTATAAACCTGAGAGAACAGATAGTTCTTACCTGATTAACACACAGTGTGTTTTCCCTGCTGTTGTTAGGCTTACAAATGAAACACAAGTCTGCAGTCATTACCTAGGGATTGTCAGCACGCCCCCAAGGCAATAAACTCATTACATCAGAATGCATGCAAACTGTACCTCAGGCTTCTTCAAAATGGCAACAAGATGCTTGTAGCCAGATTAGACCACACAAAAATGAATGTGCTGTGTAGTATCATTGATGCTGTTTATGTGACTAACAAAGTAATTGTGCATAGATAAACCAAGTGCATTACCAGAGCACTCCTTAGCAGCCTCCCTCCTAGCAGTATATGTAATCCTGTTTCTTTGCCTGCTTGTATATCCCATTTTCATAGTTAAATGAACACTTGCTTACCCACCTATAAGCCAGTATTGGCATTTAAAATGCAAGTTGTGCTTAAGACATGGAATTTGATTGTGTGTTTGATGCAGGTTGATCAGTGCTTTAACCACAGGGAGGCTGCAGGCACTAGTGCCAACATGCATAGTGGTGGCATTTGGTGGGTGGAAGAGATGCAATGAAGTTTTGATTCACCAGCAATGTTGGAAAACATTTCTGGAAATTTGCATTTCATGAAGCTTCAAGACTTTCTTAGTTGGCAGTCCAACATCATTGCATACTGAGACGCTGTAGGTGTGCAGTGACCAGATATGCAGTCCAGGCAGTTGATGAGATTTTTCAGTTTCTATATATTAGATTTTAGTACTTGAAGGAGGTACTGGATTGACAGCACTGGGACATGAAGTTTCCTGCTTATCCACGTGACAGGTACAGCACAAATGATCACAGTGCAAGCTTCTCCACACTAATATGCCAATGTGACTCAACCCAGCCATGGAGGAATCACTATATACTGTAGGTGAGAGGATAGTTCTGACACAATGCTCATTCAGTCGTTGACCTCTCACATGAGGCTGCCAACACGGGTGCAAATTAGTGCCACTAGTGTTGGTGGTTTTGTGATGTGAACACCCGCACACTGGGAATTGAACTAAGACCACCACAACTCATTTCACATTAGCCACTGATCAGACTTTAGGTGATAATGGCTTTCGGCTACTATTGATCTGTTTTGGATTTTTACCAGAGACCTAGAGAGGAAAGGCCCCTTCATCTTTTTTTGTCGAAGAGCTGTTTCTCCTAGTTGGGTGGCTCTGGAGGACTTTCAGCTCTGTTTCTGACACCCCCATTTGGCATCTGTCAGACCCCCACCAACTACCCCACGATGACCTGGGTGGGCTTTACTGTTATAGGGGGACTTCATCACAGGATCCAGTCACATGATCTGCACCATCGATTCACTACCCACATCGGTATTTGCAAGTTATTCTGCACAACTTCCGGGGTACTGCTGATCCACAGCCTCTAACTTTGTCTGCTGCCCATCCCTTCTCATCCTACTACCTTATTCCTTCCCCTAAACAGCTGGTCTGTAGGGGGCGCTGTTCTGCTCTCCTACCATGCTTCTACCTTTTGTATTTTCTACACTTTCTGCCTGCACAGTCTTCTCCTATAGGGGGCAATATACCTCCTCTTAAACTGTGTTAAGATATAAAAATTCTCTGTTTTAACTCATTCAGATTACAAAATTTCTTCTGTCATCTTTTTAACCACTTGTCCTAGCACCTTTATTTCACCCCCTCATTGTATCATCCCTGGGCAGTCTTGAATCTGGGACCTATGGCATTTGCTTCCACTGAGGCCATAGCCCTTCTCCTCCAGGCCGCTCGGCAGTCTTGAATTTCATTCTTCCACATTTGCAACTTGTATGAGACTCAGTGGTCACATGGTTAGTTCTTTGTTATCTGAATCACTCTAGTCCTTTCTGAATCACTCTTGCCAGTGTTCTGGAACACTATCACCTCACTTTTCCTGTAGTTCTTTATATGCTTTGGCCACTGGGGCATTTTTATTCTATTTGTTCCATTTTCCTTTTGGATACCTTTACTCTCTCTCACTTCCCTAATAACGCCGTTCTTCTCTACTTTCATATCAAATATTTTCTTCTCCTCTATTCTCATTTTTCCCTCTGCGTCATGCCTAATGTGCTTTTCTGGTTGCTTCTTCTTGCTCTCCTTCCTTCTTTACTATCATACCCCCCTTTTAATTCCCCTCCCCTTTTTTCTGCACTTCTTACCCCTATGCCTTGTACTCCTCCCTCACTATGTTGTCCTCTCTATGCCTCATACAGCCACTTTAATATCTCACTTCACACTCAGCCCTCCCTATCACCCTTTTCTCTCCCCCTTTACATTGTGGTCTTCACCTTCCCTCCCAAATTACAGAGCTCCTTCACAGGCTTCATTTCTTCCACTCTTCTACCCACGAAAGATCTCTCCACAGCTCCAAAAAAGAGATGCAAATCTGGCTACAAATGCCTCCTCTTCCATCTACTTCTTTTGTTAGCTGGTGACATACAACTATACTCAGGTCCCACTCAGACACCTGTCTCACCCTCCCAAAAGTCTTTCCATTTATTACCTTGATGCTAGAAGTCTACTGCCAAAAATCGATCTGCTTAGAGTTTGGGTGGTACAACACTCTCCTGACATTACTTGTAGTTTGGAATCCTGGTTTTCATCCAGGATACTTGATTCTTTGCTTTTTCTGACAGGCTACCACATCCTTCAACAAGACTGCTCAAAGCATGGTTGTGGTCATGCAGCTATCTACTACCATTTATAACTTTACCTGTCTCTCACTGTATCAGTGAGTGTGTCCCAAAGGACAATGAGCTCCACCTCATTAAGCTACTACCCCTTCCTCTCTCCCCTTCTACATAGGGGTGATTTACCCCCATCCCCCTAAAATTGATCCTTCCTCAGCAGTTGGCACCTTCTCCTTTCTATTATCTGCTGTTAGTTCTGGTGCGCTCATCCTACTAGGCAATTTCAACTTGTACTGGGCTTCTGCTGCTCTTAAACCTACCACACAACACATTTAGTCCTTAAACCTTCACCAGCTTGTAAAAGAACCCAGACAACTTAACCCTCACTTTCGCAACCATACCCTCCTCAACTGGATTCTGTCTTCTCACCCACGCCACATTTCCTCTTTCAGTACACTCCCTGATATTTTTAGTGACCACTTAATGATGTTTTGCATCCACAAATTACTCCTTTCCTATTCTCTCCCAATTTACTACTGGGTACATTCCTTGCACTGCCTAAACCTCTCTAATCTTCTTCATGAGCTATCATCCTCTGACTGGGCTCCCTTTTACTCTTCTAGGAACTTAGACACTGCTGTCTCCCTTTTCAGTTACATTTTCAATAATATTTGGGACTCACACACTACCTCACATCGCCACAGGATGAGACATTTTCATCATCCTCAGATATCTGCTGATATTGTCAAGTTCTGTCACATTCATGACCAAGCATGGGCTCAATACAAAGCATTGTCTTCTCCCAAGGCCTCAGCTTCTTATCGTGCTCTGAGAAACACTTGCACCAAAGGTATTAGGTCTGCGAAATCCCTCATTTTAAGTGTACTTTACAAGAAAACATCAACATTCCATACAAATTTAGGCAAACACTATCTTCACTCTTCAAACCCAACTCCAATTCTTCCTCCCCCTCCCTTCTGATAGACAACAAACTTGTTAGTGACCATCTTACTGTTGCCTTCACCCTAAACAAATTCTTCACTACATGTGCCTTCCCCCTCTTCCATAAATCTTCCCACCTCTCTACTCCCCCCCTCAAACTAGAAATTTTTATTTATTTATTTATTGAGGTGTAGGATTTAAACAAGAGGTTCTTGTACAAAGGTTCTGCATCAAACAGGGGAGATACAGCATGCAGTTAAATCACAGCGATTACATTAACCAGATAAATTTCACATATTCAACAATAAGTAAAACACAGGTTACAAAAGACAGACCAATGTGCGCATAATTCATGAATGAGTATGCTAGGTACTTGGTGGTACAGTTCCAAAATCACCAAGTTACAAGAGACTGGTTAAGAGTACTTAAACATTCATTAGTCCGGAAAAGACTGACTAGTCAAAAGGTTCAATAAGCATAAATCTGTCAGAAGAAGATCTTGTCAGATGATGAGTGCAGGAGGTGGGGTGTGAGTGCAGAGCTAAAGGAGGAAGAGAGTGAAGGAGGTGAGGGGGCAGAGGAGAGGAAAAGATGGAAATTCAGGATGAGACAAAAGGGGAAAGTATATGGAGGGAGGGAGGGGTGGGGAATAGGGTTGGCAGGAGACAGTAGAGGGAGGAAGAGAGGGGAAGAAGTGGGAGGGAGAGAGGAAGGGAGAGAGGGAGGGGAAGGGGTGGGAGAGATAGTTTTGAAGGGTGACTGGCGAGAATCATTTTAGGTAAAGCAGTCACAACAGCTTTGAGCAATTAGGTGTTCATGAAGCTCAAATTTGAAAGTGGCTACTTTTGGCTCAGTATTTTAATCAGGGGTAGACAGTTAAGAAGGGTGGATGCTCTGTAGGCAAAGGTACGCTGGGCTAAGGAGGTCCAAGTGAAAGGGACTAGGTATGAGTGCTTTGAGAATCTCTGCATGCACTTTTTATTTTAGGTGCCAACATGATAAAGGTCTTAGTAACTTGGGGAGTAAGGCCTAGACTGATCTTCTTTGTGAGTAGGCATGTGTGATAGGTGATTCTTTCCTTGAGAGGAAGCCCAGCAGGTTTTCTTATAGAGATCTCAGGTGTGGGACCGCTTGTCAGAGCCAGAGATCAGTCTACAAGACTTGTTTGATACGAGTGAGATATACTTCAGAGAGGTGTCAGAGGCTGCAACATAGATCACAAAGTCATAATCAACCAGTGAAAGGACTGAGCTGGTAACTGCAGTTCTGACAGTGTCAGTGGTCATATAGTGCTGATGTCAGTATAGAATCCAAATCCTAGAGTTAATGACTTTAGCAATGTGGTTAATATGGAAATTGTATGAGACAGCTGTATCCAGTGTAAGACCAAGTTATTTAAATGTTTGAACTTACTCCAAAGGTTGGTTTTGGTTGTTGGAGATGACAATGCTGGCCACTTTGAAAGTATGGGATAAATGAAGAGCATGACCTTGTTTTTTTTTTTGTAATTCACGAGCACTTTGTGTTGCTCAAACCAAGACTCAACCATTTTATTCTTGTTAAAGATTTTTATTAGTTGAAGGAACAAGCACCACTCATGCACAAAGATACAAAGATACAGACAGGATCCAGTACTGTATCGCAACATTTGGTAAGTCTGGCTCTCCAATGCCAAACCTTAACACCAGGTACAGCAACTTTATCTGGAAACAGCTGTCCACAGTAGAATTGGAATGAATTCATGCTGGAACTATATAATGAAAAAGAAAAAGAAAATTATATCATAGCTGGGTCCCTTTATATATGTACACCTGTTGGACCATGGCCTGATGGTCTATACAAGTGTTAAGTACATAAAGAATATAAAAACCTGGACCCTGTACATACACTTTAGGGTCAAAGTGGTGGGTTCTAGTAATGATAGGTTAACTAAAAAAAACTATATACAAAAGGGAAATCTGAACTAAAGGAAGGGGGAAACAGTTAAACACCACATAGAACTCATCTAGGAGGGGACAGAATTAGAAGATACAGAGGCTAGGTTTGAGGAGACATCATGACAGAATTTTGAATTAAGCAAGGGCTGCCAGCATTCTTCAAACTGGGAGATTAGGCCCATTGCCAAACAGGACAGTCTCTCTAACATAGCCCCTTGGGACACCGTCAGAAGGAATTCCTGAAATGTAGGGGTATCAGGGGATCTCCATCTCATCAGGATTAATCTTTTAGCGATAGCTCCTATACTAGTGATCCACTTGGCCCCGGGGGAGCCTTTAGGTGTGGATGGGTTCCCACACCCCAAAAGAAGAAGAGAGGGGTCAGGGACAACCAGGGGAAAAATTTGCTGACAACACATCTGGATTGTGAGCCAGAAGAGCTGAAGAGAGGGACAGGACCAGAGAATGTGGAATAAATTAGCCCCTGGATTGCCACATCTCCAGCAATTATCAACCAGAGTAAGACCCATACACTTCAGTTTGGCGGGGTTCCTATAACGCCTATGAAGGGTCTTGTTCATGATGAGGTGGGTACGACCATCTCTACAAGCTTTATGGATCCTTACCCAACCATGTGCCCATTGGCATTCAGAGATAGAAATCTGTAGGTCCAAGTCCCACTGAACCCTAGCGGTCCGAGTAGGGTCCTTTGTGACATCTCTGAGGTCCAAATAAATCTTACTGGCTCTATTTTTATGGGGCTTGCCCCATATGCTAATGTGGTGGGGTTCTTGAGGGCTCTCCTTTGTGAGTGTAGCATTGGTTAAATGGTAGATAACATCCCTGATTTGGAGGTATCTCCAAAAATGGGATGTAGCTAGATGGAAGTGAGTTCTCAGGGCTGCAAAGGATTCAAGTAAATATGTACCTGGAAGTAGGAGGTCCTGAATCAGAGCAATACCTTGAGCTTCTCAAAATTGCCAGTGGGGCATACAATTCCGTATTTGTAAGGCAGGGTTATTCCACAAAGGGGTAAATTCCCATGGGGATGGATTCTGGCCTAGAAGGGCAAAAACTCTCCTCCAGTATGTAACAGATGTCAGTACAGTGGGGGAAACCCCAGAAGGAGATTTTTTTTTCTTGTACAGGGCTACTGCAGGGGATGTAGCATTCAGCAAGAAAACTTCTAGTGGTAGCCAGGAAGGAGAGGCCTGATTGATTATAGAGAACCATTTAATCATCTGAGCTGAAACATAGGCCATGTGGTACCCTTGTAACCAGGGGAGTCCCCAGCCCCTTCTGCTCTAGTGCTGTCTCAATTTTAGTTTGCTAAATCTGGGACAGGTCTCTTCCCATAAAAAATTGCCCATAAGTGCCTCCAATTTCTGAAACCATTTCTGGGGTATGGACACAGGTAAGTGAGACAAAATATATAACCTCTTCGGGGCAGTCATCATCTTGATTGAATCAATTTTCCCACTAACAACAGTCTCAGGGCCTTCCATCTGTTGAAATCCAATCTGAGAGAGTCTATAAGATTGATGAAGTTAACAGAGAGCATTTTGCCTAGGTTTGGATGCAGGATTATGCCCAGATATTTAATGCCATTTGGGGACCATTTAAAACCCAAAGCAGTAAAATTGTCCTTAGGGGTATCCAAATTTAATGGAAGGATGTCAGTTTTGGACTGATTAAGCTTAAGGCCTGAGACCTGGGAAAACTCAGCTAATAAAGTGAAAATGTTCTTTAACACCTGAGGAGTGTGCTCTGTAGTAATGAGGAGATCGTCAGCATAAAGAAAAGTTTTGACAATGGAGTTCCCCACCCATACCCCAGGAATCCAGAGGGACTTCTGGAGGGTGCTGGCGAGGGGCTCCATAACCAGGACAAATAAAAGCAGAGAAAGGGGGCACCCCTCTCTCATGCCTTTCTGAAGGTGAAATGGCACAGACAAGATGCCATTGGTCAAGACAGAGACCTTGGGGGAGGTATATAGGAGTTTGACCCAGGAGATAAAATTGAGACCCATTCCTATAGCAGAGAGAGTGTGAAAAAGTGAAGGGCCACTCAATTGAAGACTCCACCATTTTAAAGTTACATTGAAGGTCAGCAGTGAGTGAATGAGGATCGGGGCTACATAAGAAGAGGACAGCATCATCTGCATAAAGGACAGTTTTGATGTTACAGGCAGAGGGGAGATTGTTGATGAAAAAGCTAAAGAGAAGTGGGACGAGGATGGAGCCCTGCGGAACTTCAGAGCTAACAGGAAGAATACTTGAGAGTATGTTGCAGATCTTGACTTGGTGGATGGGACATGCAAGGTACCTACTGAACCAGCAAGTAACCTCAGAGAAGAGCCCGAGTGAGGGGATGGAGTGGAGCAGGAGGGAATGGTTCACTGTATGAAATGCCTTAGTTAGATAAATGTACATTGATCCAACAAAGTGTTTGCAACAGAGTTGATACGGGGGGGGTGGAAAGGGTGAGAAAGGACTTGGCAATGTTGGAGGAATGGTCTAAAACATGGCAGCTTCAAGTCAATTCAAAGAAGTGCAAAGTAATGCACCTGGGAAACAAAAACCCAGGGTAGAGAACACAATAGGAGGGGGAGGTACTAACAATAACAAAAATGGAAAGGGATCTGAGGGTAGTCATATTAGACAACTTGAAGGTAGGCAAGCAATGTGAGAAGGCAGTAAGGAGGGCTGGGGGCATACTTTGATGTATAGGGAGAAGCATCACCAGTAGAAAACAGGAAGTAGTCATCCCTCCGTACAGACAGTTGGTGAGATCCCATCTGGAGTACTGAGTGCAGTTCTGGAGACACCATCTCCACAAGGACATAGACAGGATGGAGGCAGTCCAGAGGAGGGCAGCAAAAATGGTGCAACCTTGATGAAAGGATGGAGCGGGGGAGACATGATAGAAAATTTCAAGTACCTCAAGAAAATAAACAAAGTCCAAGAGGGGAGCATTGTTCAGAAAAAGAGTTGTGCAAGAACAAGGGGGGCACAATTTGAAGATAGAGAGGGATGGCTCTGGGGCAATGTGAGGAAGTATTTTTTCACAGAGAGGGTGGTTGATGCATGGAATGGCCTCCCTGAGGAGGTTGTGGGGTCAAAAACAGTGGGAGAATTCAAGAATGCATGGGACAGACTTAAGGCAATTCTAGTAGGGAGTAGGAGGAAGTAGGCTGTTGGTTAACTAGGATTTGCAGCTTATTCAATATGTAGGGAAATGGGCAGACTGGGTGGGCCAAGCGGTCCTTATCTGCCTTCAAAGTCTATGTTTCTATGTCCATTGTCCAGGGCCTGATGGATGTAATTAATGTGGGTCAGCAGGGCAGTGATGGTGCTCTGCAACTTTCTAAAGTCATGCTGCTGTGGACGTTGCAGACTCTATTTGGTCAATGATCTTCCTAGTGTACGCTTCTCTTCCTAAATTCAGCTTTATGCTGACAACACTATGCTCTTTACATCTGGTCCCTCTACTTCTGTGGTGACTGCTGTTACAATCAGACTTTACTCACATCCTAAACTGGTTCCAATCCAACCAGCTCAAGGTTAGTACTACCAAAACAATCTGTTTTTTGGTACCCGCCAAAAGTTAGCTAAGCTCTCCACTCCTCCCTCCTTCCTTGTCCTTGATGGCACCCCTTTGGATACTGTTCCTTCCTACAAGTACTTAGGTGTCTGGCATGACAGCCACCTTGACTTCTCAACTCAGGTTAACTACATGCATTCAAAACTCTGCCCCAAACTTGGTGCACTCTATAGAAACAAAGCTGCCCTTTCCTTCCCTGTTCACCAGATACTTCTCACTAAAACAATTCTGCATCTTTTCAATTATGCAGATGTTGTTTATGGGTCTGCTTCTGCCACCTCCCTTTCTAGACTGGATGCTCTCTTCAAAGCGTTCTGTCATTTCAACGTTAATGTTCCCTTCAGGACTGACCATTGTGCCCTTTACTCTTCACTATCCTTCCCCTCCTTATCCTCTCACCATACCCACCACAGCTCTATCATCTCTGCAAAATTCTGGTTCAGCTTACTTCCCCCCACCTCACTTCCCCGTTATCCCCCTCACTGCTTATTCCCTCAAGGTCATGCATTCCTCGCCCTTACGCCATCCCCCACCCCAACTCGAACTCTGGTATGGCTGCCTCCTCCTTCTTCTTCCCTCATCTATGGAATTCCCTTCCCACCTCTCTCCACTCACTACCCTCACTAAACCTCATTAAACAATCACGCTACAGCACCCCCCATTCCCCCCTATTCCTGCCATCCTCCTGATTAGCCCTATTGCACTAGTTAATCATGGCTAACTCTAGTTTCACCTGTTTGATATTTAAATCCCCTTAGTCTGCCTTTTGCTCCTATCATCCTTATACTCTTTCCTCTCCTACATCTACCTTGTGCACCCCCCGTACTTCTTCCTGTTTTATGTCTTTTATGTCATTTAAGTTATGATACTCCATTTTAAAACTAATTTGTTTTATAAAACTGTCCACTGATATTTTGCTTGATTTGCAGTTTACCTTGCTGACTATTAGTCTTTTCTAGCTTGCATTTGCACTTGTATTAACTGCTATTTAATATTTTGACTGGCTAATTACCTCCTCTTGCTAAATACTCCTTCTGGCACCTTTGTAACCTGCCAGATCTGCTGTAATGTTGTTCCTGTTTTACTCAGGCTATTGTAATCTGTCTGCAATGTCTACGGTTTATCTGCTTGCCTCTTATTCATGTATGTATTGTTCTCCATTCACCTTTTCCCCAGGGTCACACCTGGAATCGAGCCTTGGCTCAGTGTGCTTCTCCCAGTTATCAATCTAAAAAATAAACAAATAAAAAAATGAAAAAATAAATAAATGATCATACAGTGATGCGGTGGCAGACAGGCACAGCTTCACTCATCTGGAGCTTGGTGGAGCGTGCAGGTCTTCCCCCCAGAAAAAGAGAGCAACAGCCTGGGGTTCAATCCTTTCCCTCCCAATCCAATCCCTGGCAATCCACAACCACTCAATCAATCAATCAAACTTTATTTATACAGCACTTTTCCAATGCCAAAGTGTTTATACAGGATAAAACAAAAAACATAAAAACATCCGAAGTTACAAAAAGGCAGCACACTGACTTATGCATTAACCAACATCCAAGAATGCTAAATCAAACAAATACGTTTTAAATGTAGACTTAAAAATCTCAGTGGACAGACACTCTTTAATCCGAGAAGGTAGAGAATTCCACAGGGTCAGGGGCACAAAAGAAAATGCTCTGGACCCCGAGATTTTTAAACAGACAATGCAATTCTCCAGCAATCCCTCATCACTGGAGCTGGTGGAGGGGCAGAAGGGATGAAGAAGGTCTTGCAAAAAACATGGTCCCTGTCCATGTAGGGCCTTATAGATCAGCAAAGCAACCATGAAGGTGATCCTTCACTTCACCAGCAGCCAGTGTAATTCTCAGAGCACAGGCATAACATGGCTAGACCTTGACAAACCTGTCAACAACCTGGCTACTGCATTCTACACCAGCTGCAGGCCACAGAGGTCCATTCTTGGATGCCCTAGGTATAGAGCATTGCAATAGTCAAGGCGGGAGGTCACAAAGGCATGGACCAATGTTGGAAGGACACCAGGTGGAACAAGGTTCTTTATCTGGACAATGTTCCTCAAATGGTAAAAAGAGGATTTCACAACTGCCAACACCTAAAACTTAAGAGTCAGCTTGTCATCAAGAACCATGCCAATTCCGCACCCGTTTAGAGGACTGCAACTGATTGCCATCCAGTATAAGCCCAGATGGCTGCCCAGGAGATAACCCCTCTACTCGATGACCTGGGTCCACTACCAATGACTCAGTTTTTTCCAGGTTCAACCTTAACCAGATGGCACTCATCTAGCCTTGAATCTCAGCTAGGCAGCTGTTAAAGGCCGAGACGGCATCATCTTGTTCAGGCACAAAGGACATGTACAGCTGAGTGTCATCTGCTTAGCACTGAAAACTCAGCCTGTACCACCTTATAATGCCTCCCAATGGCAGCATGTATACCACGAACAACATGGGAGACAAAATGGAGCCCTGAGGCA
The DNA here is from genome assembly GCA_016271365.2 of Neoceratodus forsteri. Lineage (NCBI taxonomy): Eukaryota > Metazoa > Chordata > Ceratodontiformes > Ceratodontidae > Neoceratodus > Neoceratodus forsteri. The sequence goes on from CM028130.1 coordinate 1,135,574,608, forward strand.
CCCCACAGTCCAGGAAGAAAAGGACAGAGGAATAAATCCCCGATACCACTCTCTGAGCCCTGCCTGTGAGGAAAGAATGAAACTATCTGAGGACTGTACCAGAGTCCACAGAACAGCCTCAGCCGCTCCAGTAGTACCCCATGGTCCATGGTGTCAAACGCTGCAGAGAGATCAAGAAGAACCAAGATCGAATGACTCTTCCAATAACTCGTTATCAGAAGATCATTTAGTACCCGAACGAGGGCTGTCTTTGTGCTATGCCTCTTCCAAAAACCAGACTGGAGCAGATCATAGATGTTGTAGGTGGTAAGATAGTCTTTGAGCTGCAATGCAGCCACTTTCTCAATAACCTTACCCACAAAGGTTAGGTTACAGACTGGTCTATAGTTTGCAAGACAGTCTGGGTCGAGGGAAGATTTTGTCAAGGGGGTGTCACCAACACCTCTTTCAATGGGCCAAGAAACACACTCTTTTAAAATGAGCACCAGACTATCTCCGCCAGGACCAGCCCTATGATCTCCACACACTCCAGCAGGAGGCGGATTGGGCTGGGATCCAAACCACAGCAGGTCGGTCGCAGGCCCTGGACAGTCTTCATGATATCCATGATTGTTGAAAGATCAAAGCTTGCCCAGACAGACTGGGTGCCTGTAATCTCCCACTGACCTTCACAGCAGTACCTGGAGTGCATATGATGGATCTCCAACCTAATGTTAGCAACCTTATCAGCAAAGAATTGAGCAAACTCATCACACTTAAATTGTGAAAATGCTCTCCGATTCTGAAGACAGGTTGGATTGCACAACCTATTGACAGTTCAGAAGAGCTGATCCAGTCAATTCCCTGCTGCAGCAATCTCCCTGGACAGGAATTCTGCCTTTGTATGAGAGATTGCTGACTGATATTCCAAATAATGGGCCATCAGTCTAAGCCTGTCAACCTCCAGGCTGGATTTCCACCAATGTCATTCAAGCCTTCGACCTGATCACCTCAACTCCTTCAAGGTCCCATCAAACCAAGGGGACCGAGGATGAAGAGTGAGTGGACAAACATGGATAGGAGCTATGAACTCCAGGGCCCCTGATGCCATACTATTATAGTAAAATACCAGGTCCCCTGGATCACAGCATTCCAATGGCTGACTCGATAGATCCAGTACTGCCATTAGGCCCTTGGGGTCACACCCCTTAAAGAACGGTATTGGATCATTTCCAAAGGGGCAGATCTATTAGGGGGAGCAGCAAAATTGAACCCTATAGTGTGATGGTCAGAATAACCAACTGGTTTCACCACCAAATCGGAGACTACCATCCCCAGGAGGAACACCAGATCCAGAGAGTGACTCTGATTATGAGTCACAGTGGTAACTACCTGTGTAAAGCCCAACAAAATCATCAGTTGGAGGAAGTTTTGACCAAGATTTCTAGAGTTTGTCATCAATCCAGGCATTGAAGTCCCCCAGGACCAACCACTTTGAGGACTCCAATACCATATCAATCACGAAGTCCGTGACTTCTTGTGAGATAGCTTTCCCATCTCCGGGTGGACAGTAGATGAGAAGTATCCTGCAATCCACACCTGTGGCCATGATTCACTCAAAGTATCTGGTGGCCCCCACTGGTACATCTATAAGGCACAGCTCCATCTTAAAACAGATGGCTACACCCCCACCCCTACGATCCAATCTCAGGTGGCGTATCACAGAGTACCCATCTGGAACTGCTGATTCCAGTACAGGCCCAGCATTTTCATCTAGCCAGGTCTCAGTGATACAAGTCAGGTTCAATGTTTCAGCAAGATCAGCAATTATTGCTACCTTTTTATTTATCGACCTGGCATTGTATAACACCGCCTGAGTCGGATCAGTGGCCGTGAAAGAGTGTGTCATTTGCCCACTGATAGCAGAGCCCTAGGGTATGGGAAACAGGCAGACCCCTTTTCTGGACACATTTCACCACAGGGTGCCTTCTTTTTTTTTTGTTTTAACTTTTCATTTATAGATTTTATGACAGTATTTTGTACAAAAACACTCTGAGTATAGCCATACATCTTACATATACCAGTCTTTGGTGATAAGCAGATTAATGAGACTTACTACACTTGGTACAAGATATGGGGGTATAACAATCTCTGTGGATGATCCAGGAAAATGTTCTTAGGCCACCCACAAGAGCCAGTAAGGGTATCAGTTCTGACCCATAGGAGAGAGTCCCAAAACACCTGCCACCACAAAAGGGAACCGTCACCCAATTGTCCCATGACCACGGCCCCAGGGGCATGTCCAGATACCACTAGTCACCTACCGAGAAAAACCTAGGAATCACCCAGACAACCACAGCCCTATGGCTGACCACAACCTAATGTCTTCTATCTGAGACTGGACACCCATAATTCCCTGCAAAGCAGCCCTAAGGGAACCTCCAACCCTCGGTCACCACCGATTCCCAACAAACTTTGGACCCCCTCACAGAAATTATCCCAATGATCCTTTGTCCAAATTGGCAAGAAATTTCATCCAGTCTAAGCTCCAGCGCTGTTCCAGTTTAGGTTCCAGCACTTAAACACCACGGCATCACTCCAGCCAACTTCACCACTCCAGCAGAAATTCCTCCACATGTCCTGGAAAACTCCTCAAGCCATCCAGTGTCCACCACCACCAGCAAGCTCTACAAAGTCTGATGGCAAGTGAACATGGGTTGCCAAGTAGTAGGAGGTAAGGCTCCAGTGCCTCAGTCCTCCATGCCACTGGACCTAGTTGGAAAATCTCTTTAAAGACAGATCTGGTTGAGCATTCTGAAATCATGGATTCTCTAGGATAATTCTATCTAATTTTGAACAAACTGACAAGCTGAACATGATTGAGCCTGATATGACTATGATACAACAAGAGGTAACCTCTGCAAAAACTATAGTTGACTCTGGTACTGTAGTGCCTTAGGGCTCGATATACAAAAGTGGCCATAACACAGATGAAAGCAGAATAAATGGGCTCATAAATACCAAAAATGAAGCTGTGCACACACCAACCATAACAAATTAGAAGTTTTTTTCATTCAGCAAAATGCAAAAGCATAGCAGACACCTGGGCTAACACTCCAACGCATCGACCCTATCACATGGGTCTTCCTCAGGGGATGGAGTTAGCCATCCAACAGATCATTTAAATACACCCCATAATTATAAATCAATTAATTATTATAACACAATTAAACAAACAGTGCAATTAGATAGGAAAAAATGTGCAATAAGTTTTTTTTTTAACCAAAGCAAATTTAGCCACTATTACCAGTATCTCATGCTCTTTCATTTTTTGAAATAGTGAATATATTTTTTAAAACACTATTAGAGTATATCATTTATATGTTACCAACTGGCTATTTACTAAATCTTAAGCATCAAATTATTTCATAAACATCATAAGATAGTTTATAAAAGGGGCCCAAATCTGTGAGATCTCTTTTAAATCTGAGCTCAAAACTTATTTGTTTTTTAAAGCTTATCCTGAAAGATTATAAAATGTTATGAATGTTTATTTAATTGTTTGGTTTTAACATGTTTGTAGAGCGCTTTACTTTTGAAAAGCGCCTAAAAATAAAGTTTTACTTTACTTTTACTTTTTACTTTACATTAACTTCTAGCCATTTTATTAACCCCGGGACTGTCAAAAAAACTATTTCAGTACATAAAGGTCTTTTAGATGCAGATCCTGTAATATTTGTGAGTAGGCATCTGCTATGCTTTTGCATTTCGCTAAATAAAAAAACTTAATTTCTCAAGGTTGGTGTGTGCACAGCTTTATTTTTGGTATTAATGTGACTGTAATTGGCTGTAGCACCTTTACAGGAACTGATGGGTGCTCCTTTATTATTTTTTCTGCAATAGTCATACTTCTGGGAGCAGCACTCCACTTTTACTATGTTCCCAATGGAGGTTCAATTTCCAAACTCTGTCATCAGAAATACAAGGTTTTGATTGCCTGAAAGGGCCTGATTGGTCAAAGTAATATGGCAAGTATTAGGAACCCAGATGAGGATGGAGAACCTGAAATTACATTTGAGAATGAAGGGGATAAGGAAGAAGGCTTCTTGTGCATGGCAGACCCTGTGGAAAGAGTAAGACACAGGCATATTAGGAACCGACTCTGTGCTCCAGGTACAAATAATATGGAAGCTGCAGCTGCAGCTGCTCCATCAGAAACTGACACTGCTTTGTGGGACTTATTCTTCAAATAAAAAATTGGGGGGTCACGTGATCCAGAGCAGCTAGAGGCAGCGTTTTTTCGGAGCTCCCGTTAACCATCCTCTTCAAACTACTTTCTACGCTACAAAAACTGATGTTTAAATTTCTGATTTACATCTGGAATCTTGGTAACACTCCTTTATTTCTAGAAGTTGGTTGTTCTGTGTATATTAACGCATTCGGGGGAACAGTGAGATGGAAGTGGAGATGAGACCTGCTGGCATGAAACATACTCCACCATCCACACCTGAAAAATCCTTCAAAAAATCTAAAAATCAGAGCTCGGGGTCTGCAGCCAAATTAACCCAGTCTAATGTTTCACCAGTCTCTCTTACTGAAGATTGTTTCCTTCAGGAGCTCCTACCATTTAAGGAAATGCTGGACGACATTTCCACTGAGCTGAAATCATTAAGAGGAGACCTCAGCACCCTAACCACCAGAATTGGAGGCAAGAACTTCCTCCCTGGAGAACTAGAGGGAGAAGATAGACCCAGAGATTATCCATCTTAGGTAGCAGATCAGTAAACTGCAACTTAAAACAGAGGATTTAGAAGGAAGGAGTCGGAGAAACAACCTGGTGATTTTGGGCCTCCCTGAGGCCGAGGAGGGCCCTGACATCATTCTCTTTCTCCAGAAGTTTCTGAGCAAGGTTGTTGGGCCATCTCCTCTTAATCCATAATACCATATAGAACATGCTCATCGTTCTCTCAGGCCATAACCTGCAGCTGGCACACCTCCAAGGCCCATCATTATCAAGTTTTTAAGCTTCTTGGAGAAGCAACATGTATTACTAAAGGCAAGAGAGCTGCAAGCAATCTTATGGAGTGGTTCCAAGCTACGTATAACACAAGATCTTCCCTACGAGACGAGACAGAAATGCTCAGCTTTTCATTCTACAGTTAGCAAGTTGATTGCAGCGGGTATTCGCTACAAAATGATCTACCCTGCCAAGCTACAAGTAGCCATCGAAGGTTCTTGGTACTCCTACGAGTCTCCAGAGAAAGCTGCATCGGATCTCTCTTTCAAGTTACCCAATCTGTTCAAATCGAGCTGAATTGGACTCTCGCCTGTTTGTTGGTGTTCTCCTCTTTCTCTTCTCTTTTTCCTGGGCTTCAGTTGATGGGGGGGGTAGTGGAGTAGGCCAGCACACGTCCTGGTAGACCTAGTCTCCGCAATAGCTCTTGAGGTCTGCTTGTGGGCTGGGGGGGTGGCAACCCTTGGTGTAGCGGGGGTTTCTACATGTTGCAGGACTGGTCAGACTGTTTGGTCCCCTCAGCTCTTAAAGTTCCCCTGGCTCCTTCCTTATTTCCCTGGAGCAGGTCATTTTGATTATAGTGATTTTTTATAGGCAATTTAGCTAAGAGAGGCCGTTATGCAAGTTCCGGCTACCTGCTGGGTAAGAATGGGTTGTACAGTTTGGGATGCCATCTTGGGAGGGGGTCGGTAGATTGGGGCATTTGAGTGGAGTGTTGTTTATGGGTGCCGTTATCATTGGCATTCTGGGGAGGTGACTGCTAGATGACATCACTGTCTCATTTCTCAATGCTCAATATAGTCACATAATCTGGTATACGGCTCCACAATACATAATGGCAACGACTGCGGTTAAGTCTGGTTTTGACCTTTGGTGTTAGATGGACCGATTGGCATTTTTATGGCCGCTACTGGGATATCAGGGATTTTTGCCTCTGGTCTAGCCAGCCTTAAGTTTGTGCTTGTTGATTAGTAGAGACACGTTCTTGAGGTGCTGGGTGGATCAGATGGCAATTGGTTGTTTAAGTTTGTGGGGTAATGCAGATGGGCAGCATTGTGGCTAGGGTTCAGCTTTTTCCACAGTTAGTGACTGGAATTTTTCTGGGTGACATCCTTTTAGGGAGGTTTTGATGGTTCCCATCCTCAGTCACGGCTTTGACAGGCCGTGCCTGGAAGTAATGGTGCACCCTCCTGAAGTAATTATTTCACTTACTTTGTTTGAGGTACTGCACTCTTCTCCAATGCTGCGAATGTTTGGCATTTTTATAGATTAAGGGGTTCTCAGGGTTTGGTCATGCTCTCACTTTTTAGAATTACTTTGTAGGGTTCACTTGGACTCTTCAGAGGGTGGGGGGAGGCTCCATGAGGGAGCTGGCTCTGAAGGGACTGCTAAGCGCACCAGGAGAGGGGGGGAAGCACCCTTGTTGGGGGTATCTCAGTCAGGGAGTTCCCAGTTGTCTTTGGGCAATAATATTAGGTTTAATAGGGGTCACTTCCTTACTATACTGGTCCATTGATATTGTCTGTGCCTCCCAACAAGAGGATGCTTTTGGGGTTATGTTCTCTGACCCAAGTACTTCCATTCTTAATAATTTTCTGGGGGCAGTCAGGAGAACACTTATACATAGTTGGGGGTGTGGAGGGTGACAGGGTGAGGATCACGGTTTCCTTTCTCGGTATTGGATTGGACAAGGGCAGTAGTATTATGTTCGAAGTCGATGTTACTCCAGTTATTTTTTAAGGGTTTTGACTGGGGGGTGGAGGGGGGGATACGGTTAGGAGGATTCTGAAGTGTGGTGGGGGGAAGGTAGGATGTGCCTTCTAGGGTGGCTTATTTCTTCATTGTTATATATCTTATTGTTGTCTTGGTTAATTATTAATGAGTATAACAGTGATTAAAATTGCAACGTGGAATGTCAGAGGTGTCAGAGACCTATCTAAAAGTTACCAGGTTCTCAAAAACTGTGCTCTCCTAAATGTTGATATTCTCTTGATGCAAGAGACCCATCTGATATCATCAGAAGTTAATGGGCTTTGCCGGCAGGGATATGCCCAAGTTTTTGCTTCATTTGGGTCGTCCTCTAGCAGGGGGGTAGCCATTTTGTTCAAGAAACATATACCTTTTCTGGCAGAAGAGTGTTTAACGGACCATGAAGGTAGATTCGTCATTGTGAAGGGCTTGCTATATAATGTTGGGATAGTAATAGGGGCAATCCATGACCCAGTAGGTGGGGACCCAGATTTTCTCATGACCTTAGCTGAAAAGCTGAGTGGATTCTTGCCCTCAATGTTAATACTGGGGGGGGACTGGAATATTGCTCCGTCGCAAGATTTGAATAAATCCTATAGACCCCTGAAACCACTTTCCTCCTCACAACTGGCCATGAGGAATTTTATGGACCTACTGGGCTTCTGCAACCCATGGCGTTTATTTAATCCTGCAAAACAACTTTTTTCTTATTATTCTCAGGTACATCGGTCGTGGTCCAGAATTGATTTAATCTTGGTTAGCAATAACCTTTTGTCTGGGGTGCTGCAGTCAGGCATTGAGCCGATTGTGATATCAGATCACTCTGTGGCATGGATCTCAGTTTCCCCAGACTCGCAGGTGCAAAGAGACACCTCCTGGAAACTAAACACCCAGTTCTTGGAAGAAAAGCGTATAGTCTCCCATATTAGATTTCTAATCTCTTCTTTTGTGGATACCAGTTCAGGCTCAATTGGGAGAGAGGACTTGATTTGGTGTTCCCTTAAATGTTTCATCAGGGGGAATTTATTAAACTTGCATCCAAAAGGAAAAAGCAGAGGGAGGCTACGATCATGTCATTGTCGAATCAAATCAGGTTGGTGGAAAACAAATTATCCTCCTTATCTTCCCAAGTAGATTTGGAAACCCTAATGAAACATAGAAATGAAAACTCATACCTGGTAAGGGATAAGGCAGAGTACGCCCTTCTCAAAACCAAGGCCCATTATTTTGATCAAGGGGAGAAATCAGGTAGGATGTTGGCTCTTCGTTTGAGGGAAGTGGAGGGATCGAGATGGATCCCCTCTTTATCATCCTCTGATGGATTGCTTAAAACCTCTCCCAGGGATATTTCACAAGTTTTTGAGTCCTTTTACAGTGAGCATTATAGCAGTGGTCCCTCCCAACCTTCTCATTCTCATGTGGACCAATTTCTGGATGGCCTTCCCCTTCCCTCCCTGCAGACCCACCAAGGTGAGGCTCTGATCACCCCTATTACTGTGGCAGAGGTGGAAGTGATGATCAGAGAATTAGCTTTGGACGAGGCCCTGATGGTTTTCCTTCCAACTTTTATAAAGATTTTTGTAAAGAACTTGCTCCTCTCTTCATGAAACTGTTCGACTACATGTTTACTTCCAATATTCTGGACCCTACTCTGCTAGAGGCTACTATTGTTTTGATATTGAAACCAGATAAGTCTCCGATGGATCCATCTGCTTACCATCCAATCTCATTACTAAATCACGACATTAAAATTCTAATGAAAATTCTATCCCTTAGAATCAAACGGGTTTGGTTCAACTTGCTAAGTCCTGAACAGGTGGGGTTTGTTCCAGGTAGATCCTCAGCTGAGCATCTGCACACTCTTTCACATATTTTCCAGGCCGCCCAAGACTCCCAAGCTCCGATGGCTTTAGTATCATTGGATGTGGAGAAAGCCTTTGACAGAGTTCACTGGGAGTTTCTCTGGATTATATTGGGGAAAATGGGCTTCCCGGAGACTTTCATTCAATGGATTAAGTCAGTCTACAAGTCTCCTACTTCTAGAATTTATTGTAACAGGGTCTTTTCTTCTCAATTCCCGCTATTTCCAGGTACTCGGCAAGGATGTCCCCTGTCACTTTTCCTGTTTAATTTATATTTGGAACCTCTCTTTCTCAGTATTAAGAACTCACCCCACGTCACAGGGTGCTTAATCCAGCAACAGTTTCTGGTTCTTTCAGCTTATGCCGATGATATTCTTTTACACCTGGCTAACCTGGAATCATCTCTAACACACATATTGCATATTATTGCCTGGTTTGGCCAGGTGGCAAATTATAAACTGAATTTGGCTAAATCAATTATATTTCCATTGATTGTCAACACTCTTCAGGTTAATTTCACCCGGTTTGGCATGAAATGGGTCCCTTCTTCCTTTTAATACTTAGGTATTTACCTTACCAAGGACCCTGAAGTCTTCAGGAAGCTTAACATAGATGATTTAATAACTAAAATACAGCATGATCTTCAGAGATTGTCCGCTCTCCCTCTATCTCTGTGGGGTCGTATAAATATCGTCAAGATGAATGTTTTGCCCCTGATTTTTTAACCACTTAATTTAATGAACATCTATCTACCAATGTCCTATTTTCAACACCTTCATAGGTTTATTTCCAAGTTCATTTGGCAAGGCAAGCAGCCCAGGAAAGCCTTTTTAAAGCTTAACTTACTCAAGGAAAAAGGAGGGCTTCGCCTTCCCAACTTCACGCTGTATTACTTGGCAAGTGACATGTCGAAAATAGGGAGGTGGTATGACTTGAGGGCAGAGGATTACCTACCAATTTGGTTACAACTCGAGAGAAGGATTTTAAATGAGCATGACCTCCAGTCATTTAGAATTTTTTTACTAAACCTTTTCCATATTACCTCCCCCCCACAAGGTAGTGTCATAGGTACCTCCATTAAGGTGTTGAATCAATGCTGGAATTTCTTCAGCATTTCTCCTAGGAAAGACACAACCTAGCCTCTTACTTTAAACTTAAACATTAAGATTGGCGGCCTACCGCTCCCCCAGACTGGCTTCTTCAGCTGCAGGATTGTTGTGTTGCTGACTTGTTCCTTAATAATTCTTTTTTATCTTCGGGAGATGTTATGGACAAATACAACATCCCTCTGAAGTTTATTTTTAAAGTCTTCCAGTTAAGACATCTACTGGCCTCCAGTTTTGGGTCTACCGCTACACTGTCCCAATTTAATCCCTTTCTAGACCGGATACAAGAACATGCAAATAAGGCCCATAGCATTTCCAAAATTTACTCCTTCCTATTGGATACTAAATTTCCTAAACCCCTTACTGGCTCTAAATGTTGGTACTCTCTTCTGCCAGAAACCCCTTTAGTCTGGGATCAGATTTGGGTAGATATGCACCAGTACCTCTCTCAAGATAGGCATAGGCTCATCCAGTATCATATATTGAATAACTTGTACTATACCCTGGTCAAGCTGGCCAAATTAGATAGACTACCTTCAACCCTTTGTACAAGGTGGGGCATGGTGGAAGAGAACCTGGTACTTATTTTCTGGCAGTGTGACAAGGTGGCTCCACTTTGGCGGTCCATCCAGTCCAACCTAGATCCTTTTTTGGGTTTGGGAGATTTATTTACCATAGAAGTT